>OX101752.1:213878355-215246178 GCA_944452675.1 Tachina lurida
CAAGAGTGCTAGTCACATCTGTACTTTCAGAGTGATCACCAGAGCCATCGGCAGTACTAAGAGGTATATCGGTAGAACTATCGTCATCACTTGTTTCTATCGCAGGAGTGCTGTCACTTAACATAAGATCGTCAGTCATCAACGATGACATTGTTGGTTCTTGATCTAAGTCGATACCATCGGATATCTTCAAACTCTCAATCATTTTATCAGTTACAAACTTAATATCATCGTCGTCGTCTTCTTCCTCGCAGTCATCCTCATATTCGTCATCAGTAACTGGCTTACCCGTACTCTCAACAGGCATGACTTCATCTTCAGTACAAGCCTGGGTATTACATTTTTCAGATAAAGACTCAATTTTTGACTCATCGCAGTTATTGGACTTCGTACCATTTGCCAAACATAATACTTCTCTATGCCTTTCACCTCCACCGCAAGGCTTAGTGCATGGTTCCCATGGTCCAGTAAACCACTGACCAGGACATTCTTCTTCTTCGCCCTCACACTCCTGCTCAGCTTTTGGTTTTGCAGTAGCATCGCATTGGGAATCATCTGTTACCTTGGTAATGGTTTCACCATCAAATTCACCACAAAGAACTAAGCGCGATTGAACACCTTTACCGCAAGGCGAAGAACATTTACTCCACTCGGATGTAAACCACAGTGTTTTACATTTCTTGGATTTGCAAGGCCTTGTCAATAATGGTGTTTCAGGAGCACAAAATTCGTCGTCGTACACTTTGCCAGACTTGGAAGCACAAATTGCAGAACGCGTTTCTGTTGTTTGGCCACAGTTATCACACTAAAAAATATATTTAATATGCATAATGACTTGTCTAGCAATGATTTTTAATTTGGTTAACCTACACCACTCCATTGTGATAATATCCAATCTACTCCTTCACATGGCGTCAACATGCAAGACTTTTCAGTTTCTGGTTTTTCTTCTACGCAGTCATCATCACTAAGAACTTTCTTTTTACCATTTTCCTCAATATAACAGGTTACTTTTCGCTTTTGCTTGCCTTCATCACACAATTTATCGCACTAGAAAAAATATATATATAAAAAATACATTTAATCAGTAGAGTTTTGAAAACGCAATAGTTTCTTACCGGTGACCAGGGACCTAAATGGTATTTCGGACAGTTTTTAATATCACGATTGCACTCCTGTTGATTGGCAGGCTTGTTTCCAACTTGATCCAAGCAAATTGCATCATCTTCGATTGTATGCTCTCCTGTCGGAGAAATACGCTCACATGTTACTGTACGATTTTGAATGCCATCAGAGCCACAACCTTTAGAACATTTTCCCCATTCACTACTGACCCAATGAGGAGCACAAGGTTCCGTTCCACATTCTTGGCTGTCCGCTGGCTTTGCCCTTTCATCGCAAAAACTTTCATCAACTTCTTCTAAATTAAGCCGATTATTACATGTGACTGTACGTGTCTGTGTTCCGCCACCACAGGATGTACTGCATGGCCCGTATTCCATGTGTGTCCATGTGTAAACATCAGGAGTTCTCGAACTCACGGATTGTGGAATACTGTACTCATATTCAATGCTTACGTTCTTGTCTTGAACCAACATAACAATATAAACTGACTCTGTAATTGGACCTCGGCAACTTAAATGATCCGGTGCTGCAAAGCCTGTGGGTTTTCTTTGGTAATTCCACCAAGATCCAGCAAAAAACATTGGTCTAGGAAAGTCAATTCGCCAGTTACCATTCAAAAAGTAATGACTACTCAAGTTACGACAAGCCAAGTAGTTATTTGATGGTGCTATTTCTTGTATACGAATATTAGTGGCGCCACTCGGCACCAAAAGCAAATCATTGTAACCTGCAGCAAGATTGTTTGTGGTAAATTTGTCAGCAATGGTACGACATGTTGTTCCATCACCACCACATTTGCGGCAATTGTCTTCTTTGGCATTCGATCCCAGCATCATGTCGCATCCGACGGGTTGACATTGCCCATCGACACATACATCTAGATCTTGGTCATTGCATCGCGTTCCATCAATAACTTTTGCTTTGTGGCGATAATAAAAACGTTCACCCTTTGGCATGCAGTTCAATTCACAAGGGTTAGGAGCATTTGTGTAAGGAACCCACTCATAGTATATTCCATCAAATGCCTGATGATTGAAACGTGAACACTGTTGCGCTCTAAAATCAGCTTCCTCTTCTGGACAGTCTTGCGTATTGCAAGAGAAATATTTTCGATTTCCGCCCTCACACAAAGCTGCACCGTTTGGCCTAAATACGATATAAAATTTAATATCAGTTTAAAACTTCCATTAAATAATCCTTTCAAAAACTAACGCTGTTCTCAAACATTCCCTTGTCTGAAATGAAACACCGCCTCCGCACGATCTAGAGCATTCCGATGGCGAACTCCAATCACTCCATTCATTAGCATCATCGCCCTCACCTCCTGGAATTATCGAACTGGCAGATAGGTACATGTGCGCACCATTTTGTCTCTTTAACCGCTCACCAAACTTGAGCAGAGATCAGACGGTAAATGAAATAAATTTTCGACTTCAATATTAAATTTGCCAATTTGTTTTTAGTCCTTATACTTACAAATCTCGAATGTGATGTTTGGATACATAGTAATACAATGAATACTATCAAAGGCGGCAACCTATAAATACAGATGTAAGTTATAGTTGTAATATTTCTTTCAAATAAATTTAGATATACATATATGTACTTTGTACCCTGTGGGAATTACTCATTCACACAGAGCAATTTCAACTTAAAATTTAAGTTAACAAGGTTTATTTAACCCTTTTCGGCAATGAATTTGCTTCATATGTGTTTCATGTTAATTCAACATGATTTACAGTAATCTTCAAAGAAAATTTTTCATTTTGAAATAACTCATATTAATCAAAATAAGGATGATATTAAATTAAAGTTATTTCAAGTTGGAGCAACGTAAGTTCGATACTGAAATAACACGAAGAAACATTTTGAATCAAAGATTTTTAATTATTTTTATACTAATTTGGGATATAAATTAATATAAACTTGAGATTAAAATTATAAAACTCGGAGATTCGAATGGGGTTTTCAATCTCAAATTAGCAAATTACTGGGGTTGGCAATTTGCCAGGAGTGGATGTTATAGGTTAGGAAGAAACCTTTTGTTTGCTCTCAAAAGAAAATATATACTTTACCGTTGAAAGGAGGGAATTCCAGGGTAATTCGAAAAGAAAGAAAATGTTTTCGAACTTAAATTTTATGAAGATAAAAATACCAAAATTGTTCCTTTCGTTTCAAATTAGAGTAGACCGCAGGAGAGGTAATTTTAAATGAAACGATACACAGATTTATTTTAAGCAATTCAACTTACATTTTATTACTTGCGTTTTGGGAAGCCAGTTAGTAACGGATAATAATTTACAAGTCATTACAAGGTATTTGGCGCTTTCGCCCAAAAAAATAGTTTTCTAATTCACAATATGATTATAACGTAAAAGACAGGAATGGAAAACGTCTATTTTTAGTACAAATTCATTATAAATTTGAATAATGTAAAGGTGCTTGTTTAGACATATTTAACAATTTCAATCAGTAAAAATAACAAGTATTTGCTTAAAAGTAAATTCAAAAAAAAAATATATATATATAAAAAGTAAATTGTTTAAAAGCGTTTAAACAATTATTATTAATTATTTAACTTTAACGTGTGTAAATTGGATCAAGATTTAAACTCGGAACTATCTCACGAGATAGTCAACGCGTTTACAGCTGCAGCCACAACAACCTCAAATATTCTTTAGATACGAGTACACACCAAATATATACCATCATGATTTACACTTTAATTCAACATGATTTAATATGATTCAAACCAAAATTTTTGCATGGTGATTTTAAATTGTTTTTGTCATTATTTGTCGCTAAGCAATGAACTTAAATTTAGTTCATTCACAATTTATGTAAAAAATCAACTACGATTCCTACAATAGGATGTGAATTGAGCAATATTTAAAACTAACAATATGTATGTGTATATTAAATGATTCTAAAGCATTAGTTAGCATTACTTAGTGATCAGAATATTTCTGGTTCAAATCTCAACTCCGGGAAGCAGGGAGTTTTAAATCTACAGTTGAACTTCTCTATAATGAATGTTCGTAGGACCAGAAGATATATATTTACTTATTCTCGATATACCGTATTGTTAGTATGTGCTACAGAAATTTTTTTTAAATAATTAATTATATGTAACCAAAAACGCATTTGAGTCAAAATTACATTTGCAAAATGTATCCATTGCAAATAAAACTTTACTCAATATGCAAATTCATTACAAAGAAAAGAATTACTTTGTTATCTGAATACAAAAATCACAGATTCAATGAACAAGAATTGTGCATTTTCTATGTTGACGATTTTTGCATATTTGATAAAAAAAATAGTATGCACGTTTATTGAAAATATGTTTTTAAAAAGAATAAAAGAAAAAAGTTGTTGAGTGAAATTTTATTTTCAATAGTAATTGCTATTAGAAATTGCAAAATACGCAGGCAAATAAATATTTAACAAAAGTCGAGTTACATCTTAATCCGCTTGCTCGTAATATTCTCAACACTCCAGATGAAACTTCCTGAAAATACTTTGCTTAGCAACTCTTATGTATTATTAATTACTATCACTAAGTTTATGTCCGATACTGAACGGGCCTAATAATTATATTTAGATTTAGGATTTGAATAGGTTAGGTTAGGTTAGCAGGCTGCTGGTAAGGAAGGTAAACTTTAGAGTTCAACTTACTTGGGTTCAATGGTGAGAGAGGGTGATAGGGAAGGGATACTGATAGAGAAGACATGTGGAGGAAGAGACAGAGGAAAGCTTCATTATTTTACAAATCTGCGTTGCAGCGCCTCTGGTGTTAAATGAAGCGTATTAAATTTTTTTTGAAGCTACGCTCACTAGCCATTTTATTGGTTAATTTACTTCGCCAATGATTCTGCTACACAACGAAGGAGGGCGCTCTGATGTTACATTAGGATTAGTATCTGATGAAATCGGTATAGTTTAGTGACCAGTGCCTTATGCTTGCATCATCAGTGCTGGGATACTATCGATAGTACTATCGATAATATCGATAGTTTTAAAATATCGAAAATATCGATAGGAAAATATATCGATATCGATATTATCTAAAATGCAGGTTTGAAAACGTGAGGCATTATAAAAATTTTTTAACTGACATCAGCACAATTTTTCAAAAGCTGTCACCTAAAATAACGTTCGTAGATAAATTCATACATATTAAAATAAAAAAAGGCTATAAATTTTCAATAAAGTGAAAAAAAAACTTACTGTGACCTGATGAAAAATTAGTTATATTTTTCTCTCTCAAGTACAAACATTCAGTCGATAGTAATATCGATAGTATCGATAGTCAAATCTGAATTATCGATAGTAGAAAATATCGATAGTATCCCAGCACTAGTACAGGTAAAAAAAAAATCGGAATATTTTTTCTGTGAATAAAGAAATTAAAATATACTGAAATTGTAACGAAAAAGCTGTGTTGGGAAGTTTCATTCTATAGAAGTTCTACTGTTGTAATAATAATTGGAAATTGAAAATTTTATAACATTATAATTGAAAAGCATTATGCTTTTGATAATCTAGAAGCAAAAAAAATTTAGAAAAATGTTTCGGCACTAAATTAATTTAAAGCATACTTTTTGACTTGTGTAGGGTCAGATTATAGTAGGGATGTAACGAATACCAGTTTAGCGAATGCGAATGCGAAAACGAATAATACATTTTAATTTTTGCGAAAGCGAATGCGAATGCGAAAGCGAATGCAAATATTACAATACGTTAAAAAAATCACATGAAAATAAATTTATCCAAAAACATGAAGTTGTGTTGTATACATAGATCTACTTGAGTCTTGAATTCAGCAAATATTTATTAATTTATTAGAAATAAAAATTGTTAAACTGAAAGAAATGAAATCATATTAAAATAAGTATAGATAATAATGAAAAATAAATTTACAAAATGTTAGGCAATCAACCTATCCGTACTTCGGCCCTAAGTTCAATATTTCTTGTAAAATGCTACCAAAATACATATTAAGAAAAATTGGAATGAATTGTTCATAAACATTTTTCCAGAAGTAGTACTCTGTTCATCTTGGGAAAAACATATGAAATATATCTTCAACATTTTAAGTTTTCATGCGAAATAATATGACTGGCGCTTGTTTCGCAAAAAATTTACAACAAAGAAGGATTAAGCTATGTACAGACGGTTGTCAGATCTTACAATATTGCCAGTAAAATGTGCTCAAAATTTCTTACAACCGTGTGAACTGGCAATTTTTGTCAGACGTCGTTGCCAGAAAAATCATTGTCAGTCCATTGCAAGACTAGCAGCTGACAACAAATTGTCAGACATCTTACAATCGTGTGAACACATTGTAAAATTATTGCCAGCTATTTGTCAGAAATGCGCGAAGTTCGTGCATCTGACAATGGCGTCATTGTAAGAGAATTATTTCTATGGGCAACACTGTACACGCTTGATTTTAAAGAAAATATATTTAATAAAATATATGCAGCCAAAATCATTGCAGTTGCTTCTTTATGGTCCATAATAATTAATATTTTCACTTTTTACATTTAACACCACCACAAACGATTGATATTTAACAATTTCTAACAAGCGCTTTGAGTCTGGCAACGCATAATAATGTCTGGCATATGACAACCGTGTGACCTTAAAATTTTTTTGCTGACGATTTTGTCAGCTGATTTTATTGTCATACAATCATCTAGCAATAAATTGTAAGATTTCCTGACAAATTTGATACAACCGTGTGAACTGTCAATCTGCCATACACTTGCAATTTTTGATTGTCAGTACAATGTCAGCACATTGCCAGATCTAACAATATTGTAAGACCTGACAACAGTGTCTACATAGCTTAAGTTAATATTTTTGCATTTCAAATTTTTTGAACGAAGTAATGATGTGCTTACCATTTTTCAAAAGTTTTAACAGTTTTTTCTTTTTCAAAAACTGGAAAATATTTCCAATATTTTTGTCTTTAGTATTCGCTTTAAATATTCGCAAACATTTTAGCGAATGCAAAAGCGAATGCAAATAGCAAAAGGAAGCGAATTATTTGCGAATGCGAAAGCGAATGCGAACATTCGTTACATCCCTAGATTATAGCCTGGCTTATTCATGGCAACCAATGCCAAAGCGTTGGAAACCTTTATAGCTTCTCAGATGGAACATCAATAGCAATGAACTATTTCTAAGCTACCTCCCATTCCGACAGGGTATTTATACATACATACATATTTATATACAATATCCATATGTACATATATTGTTCAGAAAGTTTACACGAAAATTATTTGATAATGTTTGTGCTGGTGTATATTTCTTTACAAAAGGTTTAAGATAGCTTCAACTTTGCACTAAGGTGTCGGTTTAATTGCATTAATTGCACTATTCTTGCAAACAATAAAGATTATTGTGTGCTGTCAAATAACATATACTCTCGTATTTGTGTCATAATTATCACATTAAAATGTTGCTTTAAGACATTTTAAAGTTAAAATAAAACAAAGAAAAATGTAACTAAGTGATGACCTGCTGCAACACACTGTATGTGCCTTTGTTGGAATCTTATTTTTAGTTTCTATTTTAAATTTCATTTCAGTTTTTATGAAAACACAAGCCCATTTAAAAATATAAATTGTATTTCTTGGTGAATAGAAAGAAGCATTAGCTATTTAAGAACTGTCACCATAATTACATATTATTTTTAAAGCCGGAAATTTCATGGAAAGTTCTGCAATAAAAAACGCTCATGTGTTTACGTAGTTAGGAAAAAATTTAAATAGAATGTTTTAAAATATTTGAAGTATTCAAACGCTAGTCTTAAGTGTGAACGTGACATAATGTTTTAAAATTTTTGTTTGAAAGAAAAAACAAAAGCAAAAATAATTAGAGTAAAATAATTTAAAACATTATGACACTTAAGACTAGCGTTTTAATCCGAAAACTACATATATAATCGCATTGTAAGTTTTAACGCTTAACATGTCGTATAGTAAGGATGCCAGATAGGCCTTTTTTGACCTGTTCAATGGTTCTCATATTAAGCTTAAACAAAATTTCTTCAGCTAAATATAATTTTTTTAAATCAAAAATATTATAATTACATATGCTTATTGGATAATACCCAGCACTGACAGCTGACTTAAGCAATGTGTTGGTTACAAATTCAATGACATTGCTTAAAAAAGTATATAATATTTGTCATTTAGTTGTCTTGTAGGATATTCATTTGTCGATTTATGGGATGTTAATCACTTATTTAATAAATTTATTTATTTTGATTTAACATATCTAGATATATTTCGTTACCGCTCAAGCAACTCATCAGTAGATTTTAACCATAACTCAAAATAGCTCACAAAAAAAATTCATCTATAGAAGTGCTTAACAACAACAAACATCATCCTGTATTACACAAGTAGGGCGCACAACATTCCGAATTAGTTAAGTGTACTCCCGCAATGGGATTGGTTCAACCTTGATAGCCTCTTTATTCAACCTAACCTGAATTATTATAAAATAGCGAATAGTTTTTAACAGACTTGGGTCGAATTCGTGCACAAGTTCATTTTTGACACAAGCCTATGATGTACGTAAAAGTTCACAACCTATTGTAGGAGACGTGCTTTGTACGTGACTTGTTGGTAATTTGAATAAAAGCATTGTTTATAAGCAAATGTTTACATAGAAATTACAAATAACGACTGTACGATGTAGGAATCTTACAATAGATTGTGAATTGAGCAGATATATCTCTGATAAAAAAAAGAATTATAAGATCTAATTTGCTTAGCACTATAACCAATTTATATTTGACGCATAAGACAACACAGTAGTTTGTTGGCTAAATATTAAAAAAGATAGCGAAAAATGTAATGCCAAGTACACATTATGGCATTTTGTGACATCGCAGTAGTGTATACTAGCGGCAAGATTGGCGGCATCTGGGAGGTGGAAATCAAGGTCTTATGGACATGCCAGAATCCTGGTTCAACTACCTCCTACGCTGAGGAAATATACTGATTACATGGTGCCTCATCTGGACTTTGATAAAGTATTTAAAGTTCTGATTTCATCCAGGCGGGAATGGAAGCGTGGCACAATAGTAACAGAATACCACGTCAGAGACACTGATGGATCTAGAATGGTCTGCGGTGTCGGCTCTGAGGTCTTTTCAGACGATCTTGATATAGAATGCTCCTTTCGTCTCCTTAACGAAGCCACAGTTTTTCAGGCTGAAATTTTGGAGGTAAGGGAAGCGGATAGAGTGCGGATTAATAAGAAGGTAAGGGAAAAAGTTAGTATCTTTTCCGACAGCCAAGCAGTGCTTCTATCCGTAAGATTATTTATCACATCGTCTATTCTAGTTGGGTAGTGTAAGAGTTGGCTATCTAGCCTTTGGTGCTATTAGAAGCGGTATATTCAAGCACTATCTCCATAAGGCTGAATGCATTGGCGCAATATAGTCACGTGCAAGGTTGCGCTCAATACAATTAACAAATAGGAACCGTAGCGACATCTCGATGCTCAGTGCAGTCTCGAGGGTCGGCAGACATGCCAGTAGGATAGGTCTGTCCTATAATGAGTTCTGCGGAAGTTGTCGAGGAGAAGGCAAAGAAAAGACAATCTTCCACTTTCTTTGCGAATGTCCAGCTTTGCATTTCTCGAGACACAAATTTTTAGACAGTCATGTACTAGACGATCTTTCTGATTCATCTGAGATTGGGTTGAGTGACCTTATCAGATATCTCAACGCGATGTGTTGGATCTAGTAACGATCACACCGTATCAGAATACTTATAGGCCCATTGTTTACTCACCTCTAGAAAGCAAAACAAGATTTTCTTTTTCCATTAGTTGGTGTAAATTGAAAACTTTAAACTCGGTTTCTGACAAACAAGTTTTTTAAAGTTATGACGTTCTTTGAGTAAATGAGCGATATGTAAGTATGTATGCTTCTAGGTCTCATGTAAAGAAACGTACCCATATAGTATTTATTATGTGTATGTATGTATGTTTGTTTGTTTAGTTACATTTATTAAACAAACTGCCGTAGACTCCCTGCTGGGGGCAAGGCGTCAAAGCGTAATGTTATGTGTCAGCAATACTACGAGTATTGCAAAGTTATGCCAGGTTATTCTTTTGGCGATTATGGTCGCGTGCCACTTGCAGTGACAAAATTAAATTGGCACATTACCAAAACACTACCCAACACCCAGTATCATCGCACTACATTCGGTGACGTATGTTTACAACTAGCGTTACAAGACTCCACTATATGGAAATGCCTCCAAATGTATTTGCAACAGTGTGTTATGACGGTGGTGATTGCAAATATTTAACATATTACTCGTACTTGGTAGATTCTTGGGGCATAGATATTTTTATATGCTAGTCAGGCGTCCGTTTGTCTACTATTATAGTCATATTATGTATTAAACATTGCTTCCTTACATAGATACATACATACACGCTTAGATATGATTGTGTGTATGTATGTAAGTATCTTTTTCTATTTGTTGGGTTGTGTGTGTGTTTCTTAACTATTTAAAATGACGACAGTTTGGCGGTTGCTATTTATTCTATGCCTAAAATATGGATCGTTAATTCTCATTATTATTTTTTAACGAATTTTGTATATGTTTCTTTTTTTTTTTTTTTTTTGTTTATTTATTCTTTCCGCTTAACGTTTCGTTTTATAAATTCTTTATCATGCCTTGTTTGTCTTAGTCATTTTTAATTATCTATGGTGTCTTGGTGGCACTGCTACCATCATAATAAACAAATTACTTCAGGCATAATATTTAATCAACAGCACTTGACCTACAGCATTGCTCTTGATGCAACAGTAATATCTAAAGAAGCCTAATAAAACGAATTAATCTGAAGGCAATGAATGGATGGTCGGTCCATCACATGGGAAGCACTTGCATTTAGTTACATATGAAGCCATAACATATGTACATAGTTTCATATGAGAAAAGCAATAAGAAACTTGCTTACATACAAACATACCATATGTATTTACATACATACACACATACATACATACATGTGCATCATTCATGCAAAATTTAAGTGTCAACAGAAAGCCGCAATAATTAAAGGAATGCGTGTGCATAAAAGAATTTCTCTTCAATGCTCTTAATTTATTATTTCTGCAGCAGCGGTCAGTGTTGCACAATAAAACAGTTATAAAAAAAGTTTCAATCCAGTCCGGCAAATTAAAAATAAAAAAAAATTTTGAGAGCTTTCATTTGTACCAACCATTCTTGAGAAAAATTTTGTTGTATCTAAATTATATCGCGCATTTACTTCATTAGTGTCTAGAAATAGATACAAAATTTTTTTTTAATTTCTATAAGAAACATAATGAGGAGTTGTCATATAACGTGGACAGCAAAATTCTTCGAAAACTCTTACTCATTTTACAACTACATTGATTTCGACATATCGTCGCCTCAGAATTGGTTTAGCTCATACGCCACAAAGTTGGAGAGGGGAAAAATGACAAAGAAGGTTTACATGAAGTTTTCTCAAATTATAACCGATGGATTTCTTTAGTATTTGCAACACTGCTTCCGACACAAGTTTTGAAGAAAAATTTAAAATTTTTGTGAACTTTCATCAATGAAGTTAGAAGTTAATATTACTTTACTGTAAAAGCAAAAATTGGATTTGTATAGCATGTACTCCTTTTCTTAATTTATTTTCAAAAAGTATCTTTTTATGCTCCATACGTATAGTTTACTGCTGCGTATTGTTGTTGTGACGAAAATTAATGCTTCAAATTAATTTTTCTTGCTGTCCAGAGAAATAAGTCGGTCGTTGAACGTCGATCAAGAAGCCGCCGCCGTAATTTTACAATTGGAATTACACAAGAAAAAACAAGTAACTGAAGTGTAATTAATATAAAGAATGAAATTAAATGATCTTTTTTTATACTGAAATATGCTATTTAAGGTTTCTTTTATTTTATTTGCTGCGTCTGGGTGATGATGTTTCTGCTTAACAGTCGGCGTTGAATTTTTCTTCCGGCACCTTCACCTTTTATCATTAATTTCGTATAGCAATAAAGCAAAACAAAAGTTAAGTTCATTTCGTACGTTTTGTATGACGAATTAGTCGCTATCGCCAAACAGTGATGTGTACAGAAAACAATACTTATTAAAGCTAAAATAGTGGATATGGGGCAAAATGAATGCTTCATATTTAAGAAGCCATAATAAATTTCCATTCAGAAAGAGGGTATTCAAAATATATATATTCCATACCTAACTCTTTTTTTTGAATTGTCGGTGGAGCAAAACTATTCTGGGCCGACGATATTGTTTTTCACCAAATTAAAAGCTTTTTGAGATACATGAAGATAACTCCGGCACTACGACATGTTGCCCACATAAATATCTTCCAAATTAAACACTGATACAACGCCAAATATATGTTCCTGAATTTATACCAAAAATTGTTAATCAATGTCCAGTATATTTAGTATACATATTTAAACGTGGCGAAGACAAGTCTTCTCTTCTAATTCATCCTATCAAATTTCATTTCTAAAATATGTTTGGTTTACCTTGCAGTAAATCTCAGAAAACTTTCCGCTAAGCTACAGAATTTAGTTTATTAAAAAGCATTCAATATCTTAAATTGACTTGAAGTTGTTAGAAAAAAACGATTTTTCTCGAACGAATCACCTGATTTTAGTCACATTGACAGCACTAGAGGTGTCTTTTTGAGATTAAGAGCTGATTAGATTTTCAACTGGATCAGCTTAGAAGTTCAAAATGTCTATAATCAAAAACGGTATTGTGAAAATTTTATTTTCGATCATTTTCAAAGTCTACCGAATCGAACCGACAACAATCGAACAACAGGCATTTTGCTTGTGCAAAAGAGGAATTCTCACACCTGATATGTCAAAAAATTGCGTTTATTTTGAGTGTTTATCGTGCGTGTGCTTTATGGCTAAAATTGTATATAAAGTTTTGACTATTGAAGTGTTCTGCCATTTGAGGACTGATTCGCTCGAATTTGTCTTGTCAAACTCTTTCGAATTTGCTCTCGATCCGTTCTTAAGTTAAGGGGTAAAATCAGTAGCTTCCTGAAATGTTATAAGACAAAAAAAAAGATAGACAATTTAATAGGTATTTACTTTGCATAAAAGGTGCTCATGAAACAAACAAAATGAAAGCAGCAACTCTTTTATTTTGTTTAAATATTTTCATAATAATATTTGTCTATTGCTAAAAAAAATAAATTTGCAAACGCAAAATTTTCAAGTTTTCATATTTAAAAGAATGCTAAATACATTTTCTACGTGCAAGTTTTTGTCTCATGTCGGCATATTCATTCAGTTTGATACAAAATCAAATATTAATTTTTTTGCAAAAAAAAACTTTAATTTCTAAATATAAAATGCAAATGTATCTGTATGCAACTTTATAAAAAGATTGGCACAGTACATGCAAAGCTTTGTACTTCTTCAAAAGTAATACCGAATTCGGGGGAAAATATTCTTTGGGCCAATGTGTTACGCAGTCAGTGAGTGAATTTTATTTTTATTTTTATTTTTATTTTTATTTTTTTCAACTTTTAATATTTACGCACTCAGTGCGGCAAATGATGTTAGTGCTGTTACTTCTACTGCGACGCAAATAAATCAAAATGTTTAAGGTTTTTTTTTGCTGTTGCACGCTCATAAAATGCTGTGCAAAATAAGTTTATTTATAATATGCGACATGCTGCAGAATGCAAGAACACAAGCAGCAAAAAATATAAGAACATTAAAAATATGTTTGCTTATTAGTGCAACATGAAATGCGCGTTTGAGTACTTAATTTTTTCCCAAAAAAATATTAGAATTTTTTTACTCTTGGTTTTTTACTCTTTCATACTAAAAGGAGAATTTGTTTTTATCTTTGATCTTTGATACAGAGAAAAACCGAAGTAAAAAAAAAATTACAAAACGAGCTTAATATGGACAAAGTGTAAAAGCCTTTAGAACTGTGATTTTGATGATTTTTTACTCCTACTCAGTGATCGACAATGAATAGTTTTTTCGCTATTCATGCTAACTCATGAAATTTTAAATATAAGTGATTAGACATCATTTAAACTCAACTAGTCTGATTTACTTTGATTTATAAAGTATAGGTTGAAATAAATATGAATGCGACATCATACTTATACCACACTCACACTCATAAATCACCTCAGTTTGATTTCTAATTTCAGCAAAATACTTATACTACTCACATTGATTCAGCTCACTCAACTCATGCATGTATGTTTATTTAAAAGCTGAGTCATTAAACAGTTTGCAAGTGGTACTCAATAGTAGTAAATAGGGGTTTTTTCAATTCCTGCAAAAAAAAAACTAACAAAAAAAAACAATAGAGAAACACATAACCTCAGAATGAGAACTTCAATGTTCGTATGTGAAGTTCGTGTTGTGAATCATACTTAACTTGAGTCAAGGCGAGTCGAAACCAACAACGTCATAAATGTTGCTAATTATGAGTTCGATGCGCACTTCAAACTTTCGAGTGAATATGATTCCTAGACAACATTGCAATGACTATGAGTGCGCATAAGTACAACAAATTATAAGTCATGATTCAACTCTACTCACTTTTTCACTACTCATTGCTGTTCTCTGCTACCAATTAAAGACTCTGTTTAGTATAAAATATGCAAAATTAAGAAAGTTTCAATTAAAAAAGTTATGTACATATGTATGTTAGAAATGGGAGAAATTTACGGCTCTGATATAACCGAAGACGTATAAGTTATTGACAATATTCAATAACTATATTTTTCACCTTTTTTCTCATAGAGCACACATTTGTAGGGTGCATGAAGGACGAAAACTAAGGCAAACAAAACTTTTTTTCTTAAATAATTTCAAACAATTTCAAGAAAAATTCAATAGTGGACCGTCATTACGCGTAAGAAATTGGATGGCAGACTATAAGATTTTTTTTTATCTTAAAGAAGATAAACACATGATAGTGTGTATTAGGGCGGAGTAAACTTTTCAGAATATACAATAAAATAGTGGCGGTTTTATCAAATCATTTCTCAAAATGTTTCTGTTTCAGTCTGCATAAATTACACACAAAAACTGGGTTGGAAAGATTTAGCTGTGAACAATGTTCAGTACGTCTCTTAGGTCCATTATTATAACTTAAAGTTAGTTAAAAGTAGGATTTTATCGGACGTATAAATAGTTTTTCATCAGTATAATTTTAGCTTAACCTAAAGTAAGCGCTAAGGTAAAGGCAAATGTATCCTTCCCGGTATGTTAAATTAAATTTATAATAATGAAAAGCGTTTTATACGTCCGACAAAATCCTACTTTTAACTAACTTTAAGTTGTAATAATGACCCTTAATGTATCGCGTATTTTGAACCACGAGAAAATCTCATTTAGATGGAGAGCTAGAGAAGACAGTGAAAGTAATGATTTAAGTGTTGTCCGCAAGTTGCAAGGACTTTTAAATTTAAACTCTTAGACAATGTATCATTTTTGCCTCTAGAACTTTTTCCAAATTTGCTGTAGTTTTGGAAGCTTAAAAACAAACACTGTTTCTCTGTTACTTTTTTTATTTTTGCTCATTAATTGTGGCTCCAGGAAACTAATCAAAAATTTAAAAAAAAAGGTTAATTAGTTACGATAACACTTCAAGCCTATATGAAATCTAATCTTACATCATAAAGTATTCTTCTTAAAAATAATTTAAAGTAATTTCAACTTAATTGGTGCTTTTTTCTGCATAATACGAGTAGAAAACAAAGTATTTCCTGTGTTTTACTTTAATTTTCCAAATTCATTAATTTTAATGTACTAAACGTTTTGGTAACTAACAAATCTGTGCCACCTTAACACACTTCTAAACGCACACAGTACAGAGCAACTTTATTAATTTGTATTGCAACTGGCGAAGTGAGCGAACCAATCACATTCAAAAGCATCAAGTGTTGAATGGTTTTTACGTTTTGTATCATAAAGAAATTGAACTCCAGTAAAAGTTAAAAAACATAAGCATAAAGAATGTGCATATGCATATGCAATATATCTGTGGCAAAATGGAATAAGTACTTAAGTCGAGATAAGCTGATTTTGAGTTAATGATATATCCGTAATCTGCATATTCGAAAGTATCCCTGGTCAAAATCTCAATTAATTTGCTTAGTTTTTCAGGAAGTTATAGTACTATGAATTGCGAATTATATTTTTTAGACTTCTAATCTCATTTGGAATAATAGCTTAATTTAGGTTATACTTTGGTATTTTCTATTACAGTACAGTATTCCGCCCCCACAAACGAGGTATCTTAAGTTCTGCAATGAAGCGAATCCCAGAAAACTATGCAATTCAAAATCTAATCACGAGCTAAAAGGCTGCAAAAACAGTGGATACTCTTGATGTAAATAAAAACAATCACAGGTGTGAGACAAATTTTTTCTGAATAAAGTTTAGTATTTTTTAACTCCCGACCAAAAAAAAAGATGTCTTATAAGTTTTTAGTGTGTGTCTGTGTGTCTGTCTGAGTCCATGTACAGACCAAACGGTTGGAACGATTTTGATTTAGTTTTTTTCTGTTTGAAAGGTGACTTGCTCGGGAGGGTTCTTAGCGTATGTGTATTCATTTGTATAAGAAGCCGATTGATGTTCGGCACTCTAGTGCTATTTTGGGCAGCTATAATTTAAATTGATGAAACCATCGATAACTAGATACCACTGTAAAAAATATAGCAAATATTATTGCAGGTGTTCTACATTCTGACAAAAAACTAACCAATCAAAAGCTTTTAACAAACACGGTTGCTTTGAATAGACCCAATCACTCCACAATTACCCAACTCTTCGATTAATCAGTAGACGTTGAAATAACGTTTTCAATGCATAAAAGTTTACTTAGATGTGAAGGTATTAAATACAAACAGATTTCTATACAAAATTTTGCTTTATAGCCTTCATACGCTAAACTTCGCCTTTTTTTAACTGACATTAAAGAAACGACCGATAAGGTTGGCACAATGATTATCTTATTGACAGCTTCAATAGGTTGGTTCTCCATTTAATCTATTAAATTCAACTTTTTTATTTATTTCGTTTATTTCTTTAAAAAAACCATGTATTCAACTTAGCTGTCAGGTGAATTTTTAGTTTTTAGTGCATAAAACATTTTTTTTCCAGCATATTTCTGGTTTCCCTGGTGATAAAGGCCGTTTCACACTATAATACAAGTATTAATACTTTGTGGAAAATGCAACTCTGACATGTTGAGTTGTTATTGTCTTTTGAAATTTTTGAAACAGAAATTAGATTAGGGATGCATTTTCGTCAAAAGTATTAATACTTGTATTATAGTGTGAAACAATCTTACGTAACACTATGGTATATATAAGTTTTACATGAAACTTCTAAACACATTCTATACCTATAAAATACAATTGTGAAGAACTGCGGAATTATGCTTGAGATGGATTTCAAGTTTTAACTAATCGAAAAATAGTTTTATATTATGCAAAATTTTATTTAATTAAAGGTATGGTCACACTTGGCAAGCATTTGTCCAAAAAAGCGTAACCAGTATATACTAATGAGAAATCTTTTGATTCAGATACGTTTTTATTAAGTTCAATAGTTTCCAATAACTTTGCCTATTTGTTAAATACGAAACTAAGAAACTTAATAAACACGTGTCTGAAGCAAAAAAATTTGCATTAGTATTCACTGGTTACGATTTTTTGGGCAAATGTTTGTCAAGTGTGACCGTAGATTAAGAGTTGTACTAGTCTCGATTAATATGAATTTATTTAATATTTTGAAGCAAATGCATATGACTTAGACCAATTTCATAGTTATGTATATTGTAACCTCATAGTTACAACTCAAAAAATTTCAGATGCTGTGTAGTTGCAAAGAACTGTTGATACTGTACAAATGACGCAAGTATGTGCCATAAAAACAAGCATAACCGTATTTAATATTCTTCAAGACGACTGTATTGCAAAAGAAATTGTTGAGGTCGTTATAGATTTCTTCATTTAACTGGTTTATAAACAAGCAAAGTCACTTTGATAATTTTGTGTTGTGACTCTTTATGATTTAGTGTGCGATATGTACACAGAAATTTAATTCATACATACATACTTCAAGCACAACAACAATATAAATAACTTTAGACCCCACTGGAATTTTCTTTTTATCATTGTCGCTACAAAATGATCCATGTGGAATGTTCTGTGAGCACAGTCATTTTGTCCTGCATGAACATATGAAAAATGTATGTGTGTACGTACATTTGTATGTATGTATATGTATATGCTGAGACATATCCCAGTTGGCCAAGTCTTTAAGACATCTTTGACGACGGGTACAAGACCATAGTAAGTCATAGAAGACATACAAATCGTAGGCGAAATTTTCATACAAATGGCGGCGAGGTCACACAAGACGAGATGCGCGACAATGTCGCTCAGATTTTCGTCAACAATGCTTTATTGAAGACAAAATTTATGACACTGTCGCTCAGGTTATCCTCAACAAAGTCTTATTGAAGACAAAACGTATGACACTGTCGCTTAGATTGTCCTCAACAAAATTTTATTGAAGACAAAACGTGTTAAATTTGTCGCTCAGATAGTCATGAACGACGATTTCCTTTAAATTGTCAGTTATAAAACCTAATCGACAGGCGACATGTCGTAGATTAATCGTCAAAGACAATGTCGTCTGCGACGATTTGGCCAACTGGGATTGGAACATAAACATAAATTTATAAGGTCTCGTTGATGTTAATAGACCTTTTTAGAATGACTTTAATGACACATCTGCTAAATGTGAAATCTATTCTTTTATAGCTGCTGTTGTACTCGTACTCGCACAGTTAACAAGAAATACTCGTACATTTGCGGGTTAATCAAGTGGCATGAGAAAATTCTTGGCCATACGTTTGTCGCTCCTTTGCTTGCCACTTGTTATAAAAATGATAAGCAGAAAATCGTCAGCAAATACATTAAAAACTAAGAGTAAAAACATTGCAACAGTGTTGATAGATAAAATATACAATACTTAACGTATACATATTCTTGATTTGAGTAAATTTCTAAGAATAAGATTGCACACCATGAGCGCTAAAAGTTGATACACATCAGTAAATTGTTTTATTATTTTTTCTTTTCAATACGTATAATGAGATAATTAAAGAATATAATTGACGAGTTTCACCGATTAAGTAAACATTGTTCGGACCTCATCTCAAATTATTTCCGATTCGAAGTCCTAGCAGAAGGGAGTATTCAGAATCTGAAATTAAGTAAACTGAGGAGCTTAAAATACACTTTTATTTTTGCATTACTCAACTCCCTTAAAGTAACATCTATACACATACATATGTACATACAATTTCAATGTTCTATAGATAACAGAGTAACGTCAGCGTGTGACATCTCCCAGCCTAACGGTTAAAATGAAGGTTTAGAAATTCAGTATGTAGTTTCGGTAAGCTTATGTATAACTCCGAAAACATTTGGGGTAAATATTCAAGCTATATCACAATTAAATGCGAGTACATTTCCGGTTTTCGCACTTTTATGGAATAAAAACGGTTAAAAATTTAATAAAATGTTTTACACATTAAGGTTACATTTGACATTCATGCATATATATGTATAAGTATAACGGCCATGAAGCCGAGGCTACGAAGTTTGTAGTAAGAAACGGTATTGGAGATAAAAGAATAAACTTTTTAAGATTTCAAGATTCAAATTGTTTCCGAATTCAATAGTATGATGACAGAGCCAGCGAATTAAAGTATGAGAAAGTAAAGTAAATGACAAAACATAAGATGCCATACTTATTGATTAAAAAGTTTAATCAAATTAAAACAACAACATTTTTAATTAATTTTTATTTTTTATTGTAATTAAAGGTAGATGATATTCATTGGAGAAATATTTTTTTTCTTGTTGTTTCTAACTTTAATATGAAGACTTTTTTTATAAAAGGATTATTTTTGTTGATTTTTTATTAAAAATTGTTTATTGTTATTTATGTAATATTTCTTTTATAATTATATAATTATTATTTATCTTTCATACTAAAAATTAAATTAGACTTTAATTTTATTTTTTTTTTGCTAAATTTAAACCGGTTTATGAACCTAACATTTGACACATTGACATGTATGTTCTTCAGGAACAAGTATTTAGAATAAAATAACTTTTATCTCTCAAAAAAATATCGGTTCGTATCTCAGCTGAGACAGAAGGTTATGCTATTTTTATTTAAATTGCAGATTAATGACAAAATGTAGTACAAATGTGAACAACTGATGACTAAACCCACAACCATGTTAAAATCGTCGATTTTTTTACTAATTTTAAATCAGTGCGACTAGTTTTTTTATAAAACCTTGTTGAGTTTATTGTTTTGGCAATTTTCTAGATTGCATTGAATAGTTTCATTTATTTTTGTTAAATACTTGCTAAATCATTAACACAACACAAAATTATCGAAATTGTTTAATTTTTTTATAAGCCAGTTAGTTCACTGAACAAAACTCTAACGATCGCAAAAATTTCTTTTCCAACACAGCTTCCTTGAACAATATAAAATACCGGTTTGCCAGTTTTCTAGTTTTTATGTTACATACTTGCATCATTTGTAACAGTATTAACAGTTTTTTGACACTCCTGAACATCTGGGATTTTTTAGTTGTGACCAGTGTTGCCGAATCGCGGGTAATTACCCGAATCGGGTGTAATTTTTATGTGCAAGTGTAGCGCGTGGGTAATTGCTCTCAGGTGTAATTTACGGGTAATTTGAAATTCGCCTGTTTTATATAATAAATCGTGTGTGTTCTTGCTTTCACATCGTTTTCACACTTTTCTTGTGAGTTCGGATGTTAAAACACATGGTACGCCTGCTTAAGTTGAAATTTAGAAAATAAAAATTAATAGTATGTGTTCTAGCATCCGAATTTAGAAGAACACTATTTGGAAATTGACGATTTCAAACTGTTAGATTTTTTCGTTTTAGTTGATAGTTGATGCTATTTTATTATTTAAAGAAGGTATAAAAAAAACAATAATAATAAGCAATAAGATATGAGGTAGATTTGTAGTGAACTATTTATTTTTACATGAGAGTTAGCATTTATTTTCACCAAAAATATTATACTTTTAGATAGCAGAATAAAAAAAAAATTATACAAAACAAGAAAAAATAATTTTTTTGATTCAAAATGTATATTACAGATGAATATTCTATAGGAGTGTTTTTTGCCATCCAAAACTCATTTTGAGAGAATTTGAGTTGACGTATTTTGAATACACGCTCTCCATATATATCATTTCACTGGGGCTGATACCAAATCATAAGTAGACCTTAAACACAATTTTTGAAATGTGTCAAATATTTATTTTAATATTGGGTGTAATTCCTTTGAAATCGGGTAATTTTCGCTCCTATGAGGTGTAATTTTGAATATATATTTTGGTAACACTGGTTGTGACTGTTTATGATCTAGTGTGTGTGTCGTATTCGTATTCGAATTGTCGAATATTCGGCCATTTTTATATATTCGTATCCTTATTCGTATTCGCCAAAGTTTTCCCAACAAATTAAGTAAATAAATGCATAAATCCTAAACGAAATTTAAATAAATGGCCAAAAATATTAGTTTGTACAAATCCATAAAATTTTTTATAGAAATTCGTGCTTTGTATCATTTTCAAATATTATTTAATGACGATCATTAAAATGTTGGGTAGTTTATATTAACTTTAAAGAACGCCAACAGGAGTATGAAGTCCTTTTTCATAAAATTTTTTTAATATTTCGTGTTGCAGACATAAATAGAACCCCAATTTAATGTCTATAAATCTCACATACAATATTCGTACTCGAATATCGTTTCAAATATTCGTATTCGCGAATATCAAAAATTGACATTCGTTACATCACTAGTATATACATATTTATGCTTGTATCAATATACATCTGTACATACAAACGTATGTATATTGAAAATATCTGAAGAAGGATATGAATGCGTGAGTAGGTGTTTGTGTAAAAAAGAAATAAAAAGAAAGAAATTTCAAAATGCAAAAAAACATATTCGAATCAAACAAACAAATATTATTCAAATTAGCCGTTTAAAAATCATTATTTGAACCATTAATCTTTTAAGCAGAAAGGCAGAGTAATTATGTGTTGAAATATAAAACGTATTAATTCTTTGCCGGAAGAATTTGTACATACATGTGCACATATGCATATGGGGCATTCCGCGCCATGTATATTTTAGTACCGCTCAAAAAGTCGTCCTGGTCAACAAATTGAAAAATTGTTTCTGTTTTTTTTTTTTGTGAAAACTATTTCAAATGTTTTTGATTAAGATTTTTTGTATTTTAAACAAAATTATTCTCAAGATCAATTTAAAATACTGAAAAAAGAGTGTACAGAGATTTCTTTTTAACATTCAAAAATATAAAAAAAATTTTCAAAAAAGTCGAGAGGCAAACTAAAACATTAAAAAAATTTATTTAAACAATTTTAAGAAAAAGTTAAAAAAACAGATTTTTTTAAAAAATTAATATATTTTTAAATCAAAATTTATTGGGATGCTGTTTTTAAAGGTGACAAACAATGTTACAAAATTTAGGATATCAAACAAACAAAAAATTCAAACCGTCCTATTTGGCATGGAATGCCCCATATATAGTCATGTACATATATGTATTTATGCACATGTACATATTGAAATGTTCATGTTTATACAATGTAGAAAAAAATAAAATAATTATTGCTTTTTAAATGCAATAAATTCGCAGATTTAAGTTCAAACAAATGTTACGCGAACAAATTGAATGGATGGATGGGTGGGTGGTTGGTTGGTTCTTTTTCATCTATAAAATAATTTAATACTTTACTAACATGATCATGATCATGATCACGATCATCATCATCATCATCATCATCATCACCATCATCATCACCATCATCGAAACTATGTTTATGATATGCTGATATGTGAAGCTGTGCGTGCAAATGTTATTTATAAAAATTGTTCATGAAAATATTTGCAAAATTAAATTTCGGAAAATAAAAATGGAAAAAAAAATTAACTAATAATAAAAATGGGAAACATTCCTCATCATCATTGTTATCGTCTTCATTTTTAACATCGTGGCGAGTAGCAGCTAAAATAATTGTAATTCTTTACTCTGTATGCGAAATAGTAGTGGAGTATTTGTTTTGTAAAATAAAATTTATTAAATAACTAAATCCTAATTTACACTATGCAAGTTTTATTGGTAAGCTGATTAGTTTCTTAGGAGAGAGAGAGAGAGAGACGAGGGGAAGAGAAACGCTTATGTTCCCCTCGTATAGTTATCTCTCTCCCACAAACTAATCAGCTTACCAATAAGACTTGCATAGTGTAAATTAGGACTAATTGAAATTTTCAGATACGTTTTGATGCGCTATGCGTGTGTGTATGCATATGTAACTGTATGTTGTTTAGTTTAGGCCACGATTAAGATGTTCTATTTACCTTCACTAACAAAAACACACTGAATTGGTTTCCAGAAAATCTTATTCACACTAGAAAAATTTAGATCAAAACAAATGTTTAAGAAAAAATTAAAAGAACAAGTGAAAAAATATGTATGTAAGGGTTTGAGGTAATAATTGACTGAGTGCTAATTTTTCACGGTAAACTGTTTTTTTGCCTTTAACAAAATTTAAGCATATGTATGAGCCATATTTTAATGAATGTGTGTGGTCTTTCAAAACAAAGACGTTCACCATTTAAATGAGTGTTAATGGACTTTTTTTCAAAAAAAAATCATTGTTTTCGCTCGCTAGATCAATAAGGTACCAACATCTTAAAAATAACTTGCGAGTTTCTAACATTTTTATGTTGACGAGAGATACTAAACTTAACTGATAACTGAAAATTATGTATTTGATCAACACATAGATCAATTAGTAGGGGAAAAATATCAGACCTTTCCCAACAAAAATATTTTATAATTTAGCACTTTTTTTGCTTCTCATCTAATATTATGAAAATGTTACAGGTATCTTCTGACACTCGCATGATTTTCAAATCGCATGTGAGTTGCAAATCGCCAAGCATATTCTGTAACTTATGCGTTTTGCTTGCGACTTGCTTTATTAATTTGGGTCAGCTATTTGTTGAAATCGTCAACATTCAAAAAAACAAGAAAGCATTTTATAAATTTCAATTTTATAATAAAAATTTTAAGAAACTACTATTATTTTTTATTAAAATCAAAAGAAGACATTTATTAACCAATTTAGTTCACTTCAGAATACTATTGCGATTTGATCTCGCCAAGAGTCTTGCGATTGCGATTTGGAGAACAGCTCTCTTGCGAGTTCAAGTCACAATCGCAAATGTTATGCGATATGCGAGTGTCAGAACTAGAGATGGGCGCGTGTCGTGTTTTTTTTTTGTGACACGAACATGCACGACCCAGCAAGTGTTCGTGGCAAGAAATCTGATTTCGTGCGTGTTCGGGTCTTTTCGTGTTGAGCAAAATTGACACGAAAAACACGAAACGATTTTAGATGTAAAATATGTATGAATGAATTTCCACTAGAGAAATTTTTAATATTTTGTATCGTCAAACACACAACACCAGCATATTCGTTGATATTGTATGGGCCTCTGAAGCTTAAAGTTCTGTACGTAAACCGATAGTATTACCTGTGGTGGCAGATAGTATCAGCTGGCAGTGACAAACAACATGGTGCCATATTTTGAAAAGCGACTCTTGAAAAAAATCAATTAAATTTTCTGATTTTCAAATAATAATTCGTGCGTGTTGTACAGTATCGTTTTGACTAAATTTTTCGCGTGCGTGTTTCGTACGTGTTGAGCGTCTTGGTTTTCGTGTTCCTGTCGTGTTGGAAAAATTCAACACGCGCCCATCTCTAGCCAGAACATACCCGATAGTTCAGCCGTCTTGCATTTCAGGTGACGATATGTAGGCTCAGAAATAAATGCGTTGATTATCTGCTATTATTGGTAAACGTTGAAGCATTTGTATGTATATTACCTCAATTTTTATTTTTAAATATACTACTTAATACTATTTAGTTGTTATAATTATAATACAATCAAAAGAACTGAATGATTTCAAACTTAAATAATTGCACTACACTAATGTAAAAAACTTATCGCTCATTGAAATTAAACACCATTAGCATGCCCATGTGTGTTCAGTTTATTAAACATCATATACGCAAAAGAGAAATGTACTCAGAGAGTAGAGTACTCATGAACATTACTCGAGTATTCCGTGGATTGTTCTATTATATATTACATATACATACATACATATATGTAAGTACATATGTATGTATCGTATATCAAAATGTATTTTCTACAATAGCCAAGAAATTTTTATTTTAGCAAAAATGGAGGAATTATGAAATTTATTTTTTGACAGTCAAGGTTAAAATTTAATAATTTGCAACTATTACAATCAAAAATTATGTATAAATGGAATTAATGGAGGCAAATTTGTAGTAATAACCAATAACTGCTTCAGTCATATTTTATTGTTTTGTAGAAGATCACTATTAAATTTTTAAGTCGATTTTCAGAAAGTTATTTCTTTTGCAGAATTTCCCTGTAAACACTTTTATTTTATTTAACATGGCATCCTGACACTTTATCCACTTTTTCGCCACAGGAATAACATCCCAGCAAAAAACTTTGCCTACTAGAATGCAAAAAAGTGTATGTACTCCTCAGTCGTAAGTACTTACAATTTGACTGAATAACCCATTATTTTTGTTTGAGAAGTTCAAAAAGTATGCGGTACCCTATACTTTTTGCCTACAAACATACAAAAGTTAATAGATTACTGATTGCCTAAAAGTACTCAAAATTTAATGGGTTATTTTTTGCGTACAAATATGCAAAATAATATAGATTAATTTTTAATGAATAAAATTTTGTAACAAATTTCTCTAGATATACATATTTCCTTATTAACTGGAAAGTACTACAATAAGTACTTTCACGTAGTGATATAAATAAGTTCTTATTTTATTAATTACATGACAGTCATTATTATGCAAATAAAATAATTAGATAAATAAGTACCACTCGTTACTTTGTAAGCCATTAAAAGAGTACTACCCATTACAAAATTTCGAAAATTTTTTGCTGGGATTGTTTATATGAACACATACATACGACTACTTTAGAGCGAGTAATTAAAAAAGTTCATGGTATTTAATAAAAAATTTTACGGGGGAAACAAAAATATTTGGCCAATTCACAAAGGGTTTTATTGTGTCATATTGTCATATTGTCATTCAAATGTTTGTTTGAAAACAAACAAAAAAATGAAATGAAATCAAATCAAATAATTTAAATCATTATGACAATATGACATATTAGAACATTTTAAAAATTAGTTTTTGTTTTTCATACATATTATAAAAATTATAAAAGGCCATGGAAAACGTTCATTTATTTATTTGCTTTTCTTCGGTGAAGAGTTTGTATGAAAAACAAAAACTACTTTTAAAAATTTTTAATTTTGTTTTTGTTTTTGGTAAATTTTCATTAATTACATCATAATTAATCAACGAGACAGTTTTGATCTTTTTGAAGATACGTCTTTTTGATTTCATATGACCAGCGTGACCATATTAGCTTATTTTGAGCTAAATTTAGCTTATTTGTTTCAGATTTAGCCTTAAAATTTTCATTTAGCTCTTAGCTTATTTTTTAGCTTTTTTAAAAACTCATTTAGCTTTTTTAGCCTTTTTTAGTCTAAATTGCGTGTTCTCTAAAAATATATTAAAAACATAAACAACTCATAAAAATTATAATGTTTTAGCATTGTAAAATAGTTTACAAAAAATACAAAATGTAAATTATACGACAATTTTATAACAGAAATGGAAAGAAGAAAAATAGTAGATAATGGCCGAATGGTTAGAATTCCAATGGAAAAAGTTAAATTCATATTAGTGGCCAAAACACTTTTTGAGTTTTTTGGGTATAAAATTATTTGACTTGAGTTGAACGTTCATTCAGCGACATCAATTAACTTAAAACAAAAACCTGAAATAGCCTTAAGCCTGGATAACACTTTGTACCGATTTTCGTCGGGCCACCTCAATTAATTCTGGAATAAGTCTATATGGGCTTATTACCAATGCAGTGTGGCGCAATTATGTCCTGGGGGTCGATTCTGAATTTATGAGAAAAATGAAGTGATAAAAAATTTATCATATTCACTTCACTTGACAGGTAGTTCTCATAAAAAACTAAAATCAGAATCGCATTTTCAAGGAAGTGATATTTTATTTTTCATTTTCACGATTTCACAGAAACAGAATCGACCCCCTGGTATTTCAAGTAGTCGATAAATTAGAGCAAAATCTTTACTTATGACTTTATTTCACTGATCTGACGAAACTCGGTACATTGTGCAGATAGTGTGATCCATGCTTTACCTGAAATAGCATTAATTCACTTAAAAAGCTTTCGTATTTTAGTATAAATGTTTTTACATTTTTAAAAACTTTTTAAGATTATTTTGGGGAAGTTTTTGTTTTGTTCTTCATTAAATCTAAAATATAATAATTAATAAATAATTTCATTAAGCAAATATTCAATGTGTATAATAAAAAAATATGTTTGTGTAATATTTAATGTTAGTTTAGCAATAAGAAACTATTGAAAAGTGATCAAAGAAGTGGAAAAAAGTTTAGCTTTATTTTCTAGCCTAAAATGTAACTTTTTAGCTTATTTTAGCTTTTTTTCAAACGTGATTTAGCTTAATATTATTTTAATATATGGTCACACTGCATATGACGTATGTAAATTTGAATAGAGTTGAATAGAATTTCCTATAATCTACAATTTCGCATTCTTCTAGCTTAATGTTAAACTGTATTGAAAATATATTTTCGATTTGATTAGACTGAAAACTTCGTATCGGTTTGTAAGCCAAATTATATGTCATGATTTTTAAGGAACAAATACTCGTAAAACCAAAGTTAATTGTAAATAATCTGACAAACACTAGTAGAACGGAACAACTGGCTGTTTTCACAGGTCGCAACAACTTCATCATCAGGGTTCTTTGTGTTTGGTTTCTAACACCATTTTTGTAATGAAAGTTAAATTTACAACAGTCTTGCCATTGCCGTTTGTTCTTTACTAATTATGCACACGTTAGTTATTTTGCTTAATTTTAGTTAGTTAAAACAATTTATAACTTTTTTGAATTTTGTTTTATTAAAAAAATGTCAAAAACTAGCGTACAATATTCAAAAGGAATTATAATAAAAACTATATTAACATGATGAGAAATTAATAAGAGTTTTCATGAGAACTCTTAAAATTGCCATTTTTGCAATTGGGTAAACTTGCGAGACTTGTTTCATGAATTTTTGGGCAAACAATTAGTTTGTGTCAAAAACTTCAAAAAATTAATTTATTAAAAATATAATAATAAAATGTAAAGCAATTTTTAATTTTAAAACATATTTACATATACATATATTTCTATAAAAATAAACAAGTGTGTGTCTGTATCCAAAAAATGCTTAAAGGAAGCCAAAAAAAAACCAAGAAGTTGTTATTTACAAAATGCACAATTGCACAGCTTAAGTTTACGAGTGAAAATTATTGGGCAAATTTAACAGGTTTGTGGAAATAAATTCCCGTACAATTTTTGACATTTTATTTACGAGAGTGTAAAAATGCACAATTGCACAGTTTGCGAGACTTTTGAACATTCTCATGAAAACCCTTAATATACATATTTGAACAATACAGTAACATAGTTTCAAAGTGAAAAGTAGAACAATAAATTATTCATATTTTGTATGTATCGTCACCTTAAATGCAAACGGACGTAACTACACTTTTCTATTTTTTGCAGGAGAAACAAAAACGTTTCACAATCAATAATAATAAAGTGTTCTTAAAAATGTTCTTCGAAATTTATTTGTAGTATGGATGCTTATATGTTTTTAACCACTTATTTCCTTTTTATATATGTTTAAACGTTTATGTTAGTTACGTTCTTTGCAATAAAAAATAGATGCATTCGAATTTACGTCCGATTGAATTTCTTTAATAAAGTTGTCATTTTTGATCGCAGAGGTCTAAATATTTGCGTGAACATGTAGCTTGATAAAATGAACCATAATCAATCAAAAAATCGATTTCGAATTTTTGTGTAGTTACGTCCGTTCGCATTTAAGGTGACGGTATGTATGTGCATGATTTTTTTGAATTTTTGGTTACCCTGCCTCGTAACACATAAAAGTATCTTTAGAATCTTGATCTTAATTTGTTACTAAAACATTTGAAAACAAAGGTTGCATGTGCGAGTTTTTAATGTGACATCTCTTTGATTTAAAACTCTTTGTTCTTCATATGGTTGCACATTATGTATGTACATACAAACGTATGTACAAATGTATGTACATATGTACGTAACACGGTAACAATAAAAGAAGAAGATAATTTGCCACAAAAATTTCAAATTATAAATTCTCCTGATCTTTACTTTTTGTAAGTGTTTTATGTTTTAAGTTCGCTTAATGTCAGACAGTCATTGGAATGAACAATGTGAGTGCCTGGAGATCGTGTTGGGTCATTAACCTTATCCCTTTTTTTATTTTGAACTTTTTTGACTTCTTCCTTTGGTTTTTTTTTTTTTTTATAAATTTTTCTTATAAATTTAGTTACAAGAATCTTCTTGAATTGATTGAAGGCGTACACAAGCAGTCTAACATATTTGCACAATATGTTGCGTTGCTTTGTGGCAAATACTCACAGTAAGCAACATCAAGTCATCCGATCTAGACCGCATACACATGACATACATACACACATACATACACACATACAGTTAGTGTATGCAGGCTTTGTGTGATACACATTTTGACCCACAACTAATCTTAAAGGACTTTAATTTCATTGAGTATGTACTAGGGATGCCAAACGGGAAATTCCGATCCCGGAAATCCCGGGATATTCGGGATTTGGCAAATCCCGAATCCCGGGATTTGTAAGATTCAATCCCGGGATTTCTTTTTCGGGATTTCTTAGCAATTTTTATATAAAAAACTTAATAGATTAAAATTTTCGTTGATTTTATGGTATTTTTTTATAATATTTAAAAGTCCCATACAATTTTATAAGTGCAGTTTTAACAATTTAATGACTATTCGTGGCATATTTCTTATAAATTAACCACAAGTGCAAAATAAATTAACTACTTTCTCACGGTTATTTTCATCAAAGGTGATACAATATACAACAAAGAATTATTTTGAAAACGAAAAGAAGCATATGAGCTTTGGAAGGAAAATAACATTTGGAAAATTCAATAAGTTTGACAAATTGATTTCGTCTTATTCAATATTATAAATCCAATTATGAATAACATTCTATGAGAAATTTTGCCCGGGTAATAATTTCAAACAGTAGCAAATAATAAGGAAAAGGGAGGCATTTCTTGCGGAAATTTATTCATAATTGCAGTGTATAACTCTGTATATCGACTCCTCAACCCTTATCCACTTTTCGGTAACAATTGAGTACTATTGACAGCTCCTTACATTTGAAGTAGCAAATAAAAAGTAGGTTTGACGTAAAAGCGAGAAATATTTACAGAATAATGCGTACTATTATGTCTAAAAAATTGTGAATAGTGTGAATGTATGTTTTTTTAAATTGCAGTTCAAAATTATTTTCGTTAGACCGGTTAGGTCGTTTTTGACACGAACCTATGACCTATTTAAATTACATGGGTTTGATCAAAGGTTTGTGTCAAAAACGACCGACTGAATGAGTTCGACTCAATTATAGTTTTATTCGAGTTGCAGAGTAGAAGGACAGCACACTAATAAACCATACTCCTCTTAGCGATCGTAGGACTACATATGTATCTGTTGAACTTGCAGAAAACAACTTATGTATGAATTTAAAATTTTTCAGTAGAACAAAAATACTGTTCAAGTGCTCAGGCAAACTTTAGTGGCATATTCATAAAAAATATTTTAGGCTTATTGAGCGCTTATTTGACGTATTTCTTTGGAAAATTTGTCAAATAAACCTGTAATAAACCTAAATTTTTTTATAAATACGGCGGTTAATGTATGTGCCTACAAAAATGTGATCATTAGACGTAATTTATAGAATTTGATTAGAATTGTGTATACATTTCTTTTAATTTTTCGACATGTTCAGCCTTATTATCGTTGTCGTAATAGTGATGAAATCGATTAAAAAAATAGGCAATGCCTGGTATATGTAACAACCGTAATGGCTACTTGTTGGTCAATCGCATTTAAAAAAACGTTAATAGATATATTTAAAAAAACAATAATGTTTTTGCAGCTTATTTGCATGAAAGTGCATCTAAAATTTTCGTAAATCAACTTAAGCGATAGTGCTAAAAGTCCACAGATATGTACATTCGTTTTGATTTAGATTATAAAAAAACATTTATATTGAAAGCAAAAACAAGTTTTCATATTTAATTATTGTTTTCAGTATAAATTCTCTAACATCAACTTAAAAATAGATGACAAAAATTCTTTCGATTTTTATTTCATATCCCAGTAAAAAAAGACACTCCAAAAAAGTCATGAAAATGTAGAGTTTGTGATCTGGAAGTAGTGCAAATTTCGATCCGATCTAATGATTTTTACATAGGGTTGTCATTGCAAGAAGTTCTCTTTTTCGCTGAATGGTCACCGAATTGGAAGCGATTTTAAGAAAAATTTACTTTTTTGTATTCTATGATAATATTTTCATCTAGGAAAAATGGCTAATAGTTACCTATTTTAACAATTAGTTTCTTTTTATAGGAATTTAGACACGAAACAGTAATTTAATGTAAATTTAAGCAAATAACTTTAAAATTTTAGACCAAAAATAGTTCATAAGTTTCTTAAAAAAAAAACGATTTTTTTAAAATTCTGGTGAGTAATTTCTAAAACTAGAGAGGAATTACAAGGTTTTGTATGACTAAAATAAACTTCTACTTGGTTTTCTGCTAACTATCGGCAAATTAAAAATATCCAAGCAATGAAAATGTAGTTCCTTTAGAATGACTTCCAATTTTTTTTACTGGGTACTAGTATTAAAATATTGTTAACTTTAAAGACAAATGTTTAATGATATATTATCAATATAAAAACTTTTAAAATGCATAAAATTTGTTATTAAAGAAATATTTATTAAAAAAAATTATTTATTTTACCCGGGATCCCGAAAATCCCGGGATTTTCGGTATCGGGATCGGGATTTATAAATCCCGAATCCCGGGATTTCTAAAAATCGATCCCGATTGACATCCCTAGTATGTACTCGTATAATAAAAATCAGTTCTTAGTTTATGTGAATGAATGAGTGAGTGCAGTTTTCAAAGTTATTAGAGATAATTACGAATTTTTAATATGCTCGTGCATGGGAATGAAGCACATGTTGAATTAAATCAAATAAAGAAGTTGCATTCATTATACAAGTATGTAGTATTTTTTTTTTTTATTGTGCTAATATTTAACTTTCCATTTTATTTACAGAGGACAACTAAAAAAATGCATTCAGTATTTCCAACTACGATCTTTTTGTCGTCTCTTCTTATCTGACCAATTTTGCGCATTCATAGGCCTTTACAAAGATTAATGGTAACTGATGTAAGTATGTAAATGACAATAACTAAACGCTTGATTTCAGCGAGCGAGTGAAAAAGAAAGTATATGACTCATATCTAGAGTTTTTATTTCCAGACTTTTTCTAGCTCCCGGGAATCAGGATTTTATTTATCATTCTTCCCGGTATTCGGGATAATATTATAAAATAAAACTAAGACTAAAAATTAAATATTTCTCAAATAAAGTTTGTTGTTGTAACCAAATTTTAATATTAATATTCCTGTTTCTGCTTATAATATTGAAGGATTGGAAAAATGCTTAAGCAAACGAGTGGTGGAGGAACCTTTACAAGCGAGCATTTTTTGGATACAAACTGAATTAAGCTTAAATTAGACGTGACATAGCCATAACGCCATAGCCATAACCAACCCAAAATTCAATTGGTTTCTATGGTGAGAGTTATGGCGTTATGGCGAGTTTCTCTCACTCTCACCATATAAACCAATTGAATTTTGGTTTGGTTATGGCTATGACATTATGGCTATGTCACGTCTAATTTAAGCTTTAGGCATTAAATTTTTAACTTATGTTAAAGTATTTCGATAGGACAGCACGACGCTCCGCTTTCTGTATGACAATAATTAAAATCAGTTGCACACTATCATAATTGGTAAATTGTGTACTCACAACTTTAACTAATTTATTTGATACAATCACAATCAATTTGCCGTATGACGAGTCGAATATTCGTCTATGAGAAGTCTTCTTAAATCTAAGACAAAATTATCGTAGATGAAGATTCGGCTCGACATACACAATGCAAGGCATGTATTTTTTTATTCCTTTTATAATTACAATATTTTCATATTCCAAACTTAGAATTTCATCAAAATGAGTTCTTAAAAAATAGTTTATTATTTTCGCCGATATCTGCAGCAGACTCATTTGACAAGATTTTATTACAATGAAAATATTAAAATATTAAAATTAATTAAGTTACGATTCCAGTAATGACTGCGTTGCGAAGTTACATTTCAATTGACAAAAGATATAATCACCCTTAAAGCCTGGTACGGAGTTCATTCGGAATTTCAGGTTCTCATACAAACTCTATGTAAAAAAAAATACAGAAATTCAGGTTGGTAAATTTCATAAAGGAATTTCCATTTGCTAGTACGGACTTTCAAAAGAAAAATACCGAGAATTTTTTTAAATTTATTGCCTATCTTAGGGATTTATAAATATAAGTGGAGACTTTTTTCAGTCAACTGAAACAAAAGTTAATGTTCAAACAATTGTTTGGTGATGGAATATTTGACATTTCTAATTTTCATCAAATTGTAATTAATTTTTGGTGTTTTTGTGTGTATTGTATAATCAAAAATAAATGAATTTATGTGTATACAAACATAATTCTACACAAACTACACGACTATTTTTCCGTGTAGAAATAAATGTAAATTTACAAACCTGAAATTCCGTAAGAACTCCGTACCGAGCTTTATCGCGAATAACAGTTCACGTGAAATGTGTTCCCTTTCCCAAAAAATTGTGATCGCCAATGTTTGCGTTGTTGTCTATACAACAGTATACTATTTTCTAATTTTGTTCACCATTTATTCGGAATAAGGGTGAATATATATCCAGCGAAAACTACTGCTTCCCAGAATCGTATTTGAAAGGGAGATAGACAGAACCACTTGTTTTTGCGCACGAATAAGATATATATTTTTTTTGTTCGAGATGAGCCAGCTAGAAACAATATATTTTGCTTTTTTAAACTGCTTCACAGAAATAATACTCAGACTCAGTTACTGGTCTTCCAAATTTTCTCTGATAGTTTTCTATTTTGTTAGGGCCTTACGTTAGTGCTTTTCTTTGGGAAATGAAATTTTCGCACTGATTTAATTACTTCAACAGTCTTCAGTTTATATAAGGGCCGTTTCAAAAGTCTTCAAATAGTTTATCTAAGGCGCCGTTTACGTATTACGTAACACAATTTTCCAACACCCTCTACGTCTGTAACAAATCATAACAAAATGTTAATCCACTCCCACCCTTTAAGCGTTATGCATTAAACACATTCACCACAGCAGGCTACACGAACACACGACTTCAAATGCCGCCAGCAGCATTTGTCGCCTCGTAGCCAGCTACTTAATTATTTTGGAGACGACAGCAGCACCATCTGCACCCGATATTCAAGTACAAATACATAGTTCAGTATTGCCACTTTCATATATTTTGCATTTATAAAAATTAATTTTTCTTTTAAAATGTACTTATTTCACGTAAAAGTACAAAAATGAATCAATTTATTATTTACATCAATTTTTGGATATTGTTTCTGGTAAATAATATGAAATAATTGTACGATATCATTCATTCAACATTCTTTATTGCACTGGTAACACTGCATTTCCTCATTGTAGCCAAACAAACTACAATATGTTGTCGGAATATTTACAACTAACTTTGATGTTATTTGTTCATTAATAATTATCACATGTAATTTGGCTTAAAAAGCGATACGAACATTAGCCCGTTCAAATTATAAATATAGAAACTAGTTTCATTGGAGTACAACGACAAAATCAGCATAACTGGACAACAACCTGTCGCCCTGTTGCCTTGCTGTCTTCAAAATAATCATTCTCATATAAGCATCCTTGACATTTGGTAGTCGGTAGCTTGCTGTGGTGAATGTGTTTAATGCATATTCTTTTGCAATGGATACAGATTTCTTTTTCCAAGTTGTTGCCCGAAATGCTCGTCGGATCTCCATGAAGTCTATGGACATTAAAGACGATGTGCATGCAGAAAGTTATTTTTTTAGAAAGTTTGAGAATATACAAAAAATTTTCAATTATATCCAATTCCCCAAGAAGTTTTTGCAAGGCAAGAACGATCGAACCTCATTGCTTCGCTTTTTTTTATCATAAAAAAAAAACAAAATACAGATACAAGGAAATTGAAAATATTTTGGTTGAAGCCATCAACTGAATTTCGAAAACTCAAAATGATTGATTAATTCAGGTGAATCTTTGAAATAAAAACGCAAACGAATATATTCTGAATGAAATTAATTTGCGAAATAAATGAATTTGTTTAAGAACTTTTGAAAATGATCCAAAATAAATATGATGTACGAAAAATTGACAGTATCAATAACATTGATTTACAGATCTTTATTTCTATTAACGTGCCGATACTCTTTTGTTTATAAATATTTAAGTACACACTTCCCACAGAAGATCAAATGTAAATAATTTTATAAAAAAAAACACACTCACACACACACACACTACATTTACACATGCACTTGTCTAATATGCTGCAACTACATCCCAGCTAGCATTTGGATGATTGAATTTTCGGTAGTCATCTTACTCACTCATTTTTGACTAGTTTTGGTGATTAAAAATTGAGTTTTCATACAGTTCATCAAAAAGATCAGTCAAATTTGTCTATTCCTTATGATTAAAAACTGATTACAATTATTTTTATCATTTGCTTGAGTACTTTTTGACTATTCTTGGTGACCAAAATGCGATACAATTTGGTAGTCATCTTACTTACTCATTTTTGATTACTCATGGTGATTAAAAACTGGGCTTTCATACAATTCATCAAGAACAACAGTCAAATTTGTCTATTCTTTATGATTAAAAACTGATTACAATTATTTTTATAATTTGCTTGAGTTCTTTTTGACTATTCTTGGTGACCAAAATGTGATAGTTACTTACTCTTTTACCCCCACCATTTCGCAAACATAAAAGGTGATCAGCTTGTAAACAAGTTCCCGTTAACCAACAAGTCAAAGGAAAAGCAATGCAGAAAAAATTATATATTGTATTTTGATTGCATAGTGAGAAGTCCTGTTTTTGATCGCTAAAGTGAGAATTGGTGTCTATTTTTGTAATAAAAAAGTTTTTTATTGAAAAAATTAAAAAAAGTTAATAATTATAATAAACAAGATACTAATAACTATTTAAAATAAATTAAAAAATTAGAAAATTTAAAAAATCAATTTAAAAAAGTAGTGGTAGAGTGATATAACTTCGTGCTAACCTAAATAGAAAATGGAAAAACAGAAAATGAATAGTGATACTTACAAATGTGTTTGCCAAAGGCAAATCAATAATTGTATAGACAATCAATTCTCATATTCCATTTCATAGAAATTTAAGTTTAATAGCTGATGTTAATAATAATCTCTACCCCAGTAGATAGACATGGGTGCTGATGAAGTGCGTGGCTGCACAGAAAAATATCGGTATTTCCCCCAGCTAATAGTGTCTAGTTTAATTTTTCTTCTCTTCTTTAGATACTCACATTAATTAATAAAAATATTTCATTCATAAAGCTTGAATTAGACGTGACATAGCCATAACGCCATAGCCATAACCAAACCAAAATTCAATTGGTTTCTATGGTGAGAGTTATGGCGAGTCTCTCTCACTCTCACTCTCACCATAGAAATCAATTGAATTTTGGTTTGGTTATGGCTATGGCGTTATGGCTATGTCACGTCTAATTCAAGCTTAAGAATTGAAATTACTGAACTCAAGCCTGATTAAGAAATTATTTCTGATTAAAATTCACTATAGTTCAATAAAATCTAATAATGTCTCAAGTGAAATTATGTCAGCCAAAAATATTAGACGCATTGCTAAAAGAGAAGCTGAAAAAATTATGTCATGCAATTTTAGTAAGTAAAATGAATTCTTGAAATTATTTTATTATTATTTGGTTTTTTAATTAATCGTATATGTATATATAACATAATTTTATTCCCCTAGACTTAAGAGCAATGAATTTAAGAAGTTATTTTATTATTTTGTTTTGTTTTGTAAATGCATAAGAATTGAATTATAATAAAAATTTTATCATAAAACTATATCAAATTATAGTCTGATTTCTATTAAAAAAAGGGTCAAATATTATACATAATATGATCATAATATGACTTCAAATTATGGTAAGATTCGTTTCAAAAATTGATCGAATATCATACAATATATGATCATTAAACGATTTCAAAAATGGGTCGAAAATGAAGCAGAATGTGATCATAAAATGATTGCAAATTCAACTAAAAAGTGAACAGAAAATATTATCACATATGATAACAAATGTACATGAAAACTACATTAAAGCAGAGATCATAAATGACTATTCAGGAATAGTCACATGCAGGGTACCATTTTCTCCCGATGACAGAATCATTTATGATTAGAAAATGATTGCATATTTGATAGTTTTAATCATCTAGAATATTCAAATGTGTCTATTTTTTGATCATTATTTTCACAAAATGCTGGCTGGGATATATGTAGTTATGTATTGTATGAATGAATATGTACGTCGGTTGCACAACTTAAAGTGGACGTGCATATAAAATGCAAAATCATGCATGCCATTTTAAGACTGCATCTGCCGTTGTATGCTGCCTGTCAGACAGGGAATGAATGAATCCTTATCCGTCATTCACCTGTTTGTGTTAACAGTGAATGAGTATCAAGATCTTCCTCCTATTCTGGAAGACACTTCTTCAAGATCAATGTAAAATGCTCTCTACTCGTGAGTCCATTCAACAAACGAAACAAACTTTTCAAATACCAAAAAAGAAAAAAAATATTAAGGGACTATCAAAACGGATGCCGAAAAATAATGTTTCTTTTTAAAGCCATTCGCCGCAAACAGCAAAAAAGTGCTGCTAAGCCAAAGACAATTGTTAATTAAGCTTTGACTGTTATAAGTGCGCACTATGAAAGAGTTTGAAAATGTTTAGAATTCTAGTTAAAAATGCCAAAAGTATAGCTTAAAAAATTTATTTTGGTTTCATAAGAAATATAGTAACATTTGCATATAATTTTGGTCAGTTGTTTTTTGTGTGTCTACTGTGATTTTTAGTTAGTAATTCAACTCATTTTTTACTTTTAAGCTTATATTTAGTTTCTATTAGGAATAGTATTTGCTTAAAACTTAGGAAATGAATAAAAAAAAAACCAGGCATACACACACGAATGCAAAAATCAAAGTAATTAAATTGTTTAACTTTTTAACGCTTGGACATACAAACTTACTTATTGTATAATATAAATATTTATATTATCTTCTAAATTTAAAATAGACATTCAACAACAATAGCAAAAATGAGGTTAATAATTTTTGTTTAGTTTCTCCGGCGAATCGAATACACGTACTGCTGCTGACTCATTTTTATTCTAAAAACCACTTTTTCACTTTGAAGCGATTATTATTCCTAAATGCGAGCACGTAATAATCCCGAAATGAATGCTTCGCGCAAAAGAAATCTTTCAATTTGATGGAGGAGGAACCACTAAACAATTTAAACAACATTGTTTACATAAAACGTATGTACTCATTCTCATGTTGTTTATAGTACAAACATTGCCATCTAAATCGGCAAAATAAATATGAATTTCAATTTTATTTCACCGCATAACTTACGCCAGAGGTCTTATATGGTGTCTTACACCAACCTACAAACACACACCACACATACTAGCCAACAATTGGCCAAAGAGCTCTTAAAGAAAGAGATCTTGCAGACCAGGCAACAAGATCCAAAGAAAGATGTTTTCTTTTTTTTTTTTTTAAGAGAAGTAACACTTAGGCAATTAATGCTTACTACTATTACTAGGCGTTACCTTCTTTAGGAAAGGGATAGTGATAGAGAAGTAGGTGGTGAGGGAGGAGATAGATGAAGATTCATTCTTTTACAACTCTGCTTTTTGCACGTTCTTAATATTGCAGTATTTGCAGCACCTCTGGTGTCAATGAGGCGTATTAAACTTTTTTAGAAGCTGAGTTTAGTAGCCATTTTATTGGTTATTTTACTTCGATGATGATTCTGCTACACAACGAAGGAATGCGCTCTGATGTTACATTAGGATTATTACTTGCTGAAGTCGGTATAGTTCAGTGACCAGTGACTGACTATGCCTTCATCACTTGAACTTTCCTACAACAGAAAAATACGTGGAGTTGTTATTTAATGACTGTTGGATACCGGGCTCGAACCCAGGACCTTCGGTTTTGTAGTGAACGTGCTAACTACTTCAGACAACGCCACCCTCACCAGTCATATTCACGATTTTAAGCGAAATGGTAAACAGCTAATTGTTCCGCTCTACTACGTGTTTGTCATAATATTTACAAATAGCTTTGGTGTTATTTGTTCATTAATAAATATCACATATAATTTTGATTACAAAGCGATACGAACTTTAGCCTGATCAAAATATAAATATAGAAACAAATGAAGTTCGAACAATAGTAATTGAAATTAACTAAAACTGGTATTACTTTGAATCAGTAAAGCTGGATTTAAAAATTTAGTACATCAGATGAAGACAGTTTTACTTACAACCAGCAACTTTTAAAGAACAATTATTTCACCTATTATTATAATCCTAAACAGTATGTAGCGTACACGACAAAGCGCGCGGAACGTTTGCACGTGTCGATAAATGATACTTATAAATCTGTGGCAAAAAAGAAAAAAGTGCTTAAGTCGAGATAAGCTGATTTTGAGTTAATGGTACTTCAGTAATCTGCATATTCGAAAGTACCCCTGCTCAAAATCTCAATTAATTTGTGTGATTTATCAGAAAGTTATAGCACTATGAATTACGAATTATCTTTTTTATTCGTCCATGGTGATTATGCTAGTCAGACTTAATAAATGTTAGCAAATTCGACAGCTGTAACTTCAACAACAGGAACTAAACACATTTTTAAAGTCTCTTAAGAAGCATTCAAGTGCCTAGGATTTTTGAGACGGTGCAAGCGGTACTTCAGCCCATCTCAACTCCTTACTATTTATACCACTTATATCCGACCGAAAATGGAATACAACTTTCATGTATGGGGCGGGGCTTCAAAGTATACTTTGGGCTGCTCGACCGTGTACAGAAAAGAGCGAAGAATTTCATAGTTCTAGCACAATGCACAATTCATTTCATGAGTATTGGTCACCTCTGAGTGCTGGTCTTATTATTAAAAAAGTCCCTACTGGAGGACCCTTTATATACAAAATGTGTAAGTAAAAAATTATGTAATTCGAAACGAAAGACCGCGCTTTCGAGTTTACATATTATAAATATACAAATTCGAAAGGATTTTCTTTAGTTTCGAAAGTCCCGATTCACACACTTTAACTTTTGCTGGTCAACTTTTAATTAACCTGCAGAAAGAAAAATAGTTGTATTTCCTTTTCCAGCAAATAAATTTCAATTTAAATAAACTTATGACAATATGTCGAATAATAAATTTCCTAAATAAAAATTATAAGTATTTTTTTTTTTGCTTAATCGCGGTTAACCGATAATTGCGATTAATCGCATATTTGTTTAATCGTAATCGCGATTATGAAAATCTGCGATTATTTGCAAGCTCTATGCACTGGAGCTACACAAAATACATTTTAAATCATATATGTTTCACTAATATTCGTGGACGGTAAGATACTTAAAAGTGTATTACAAAAATATGTGTGTTGTATTTATAAATGAAAGATAGCCGATTAAAATACAATTAAAAATATTAATAACAGTTCGTGCCAACGAAACGGCCCAGTGTAATGCAATTTGTAGGTTAGGTTTGGTTTAATTGCCAGCTAACTTTGCTTTCTCAGTAGGTCCCTTGTTCATTCTCTAGCGAACTCAGTCATATTAACATCATATATTTTTTTTTAAATGATTTATAATACTAAATCATAAAGAGTCACAACTCAAAACTAGTAGTGTTTTTGCTTTTTTATAAACCAGTTAGCTAATTGAAGAAATCTATAACGACTTCAACAATTTCTTTTTGCAATACAGTCTTCTTGAAGAATATAAAATGCCATTATGCTTGTTTTTATGTTTTTTATGCAACTACTCAGCATCTGAAATTTTTTGAGTTGTGACTCTTTATGATTTAATGTGCGATATGTATGTATATGCTAATCGCACCAGAGGAACGATGCTATAAGAACTAACAAAACGCACAATGGCAGAGTTCAAAATGGACATAAGCTTAACAGTTTAATATTTCAGCATCTGTCTTCTTTGCACTGTACCTTTCCTTAAGAAAGTAACACAGATACGATACATGTATATTTTCGAAGGCCTATTAATTTTCTGAGGGTTGCCTTTCCTTAATAAAAAAAAAAAACAAATATATATACTGCCCAGTAATACGGCTATTTTTGAACCCTCTGGTTGATCCAACAAAGCTGTAAATTTTGCTCAAATCAATCCACTTTTTAAATCACCAGTTCTTTTATTGCGGTTTTAAGGTTCTGTAGATGAAATATGGGCAGTCTTAATGCAAACGTTTTTTAAAGTTTGTCTGTGAGATCATATTATTTACACATGTTCTGTTCGGAGTGGTGGCTGCTTCAATAAGACCGTCCACCCTTTTAAACAAAAGGAATGTGGCAATCTTTAATTTAGTTCTTGTTCAATAATTTAAATTGTAAACAGCTTTTTGAGCGAAACGGATATATTGTTATCTCTTCCAGAAACACCCAGCATACTTGGACCACTCCTGATGTGATATGCAAATTTTGATGGATTGAATAGCTGGTAAGGATATCTACATATTTCTATCGGAAATTGTGCGATGCCGAACTTTTTTATTAACTTTTTTCTTCTTATAATCATAATTTCGACGCAAATAGTGATATTTGACTTGAATACATTTGGAATTGTATGAACTAAAAATGATTTTGGCAGGACTAAGAGAAATAAATATACTGGTAGCAACCAAAACATTTCTTAATAATATTTTTAATATTTTTATAGTTTCAGAACACCGGAAATCTCACAAAAAATATATTTATAATCGTTAATTGTTTTCTCTGTTTGGCGCTTTTTAGAAATAATAACAGTAATGTATATACATACATACATACATACATACATACATACATACATACATACATACATATGTATCAGTAATGGCAGAAATTTTTCTTAGCAAATATTTTAGTTTTGGATAGATAGCGCCTAATGTGTTCGTCAGAAAATGTTAGCTGAATTACTACAAATTAGCAGTTCATGAGGAAATTTTAAGCGCTTCACTGAAAAAAAAATTCGCAATTAAAACAATTATAACTTCTGCTAATTTATTAATATACGAATATTGGCATTTTGGCAATTCGCACTTAAGTTTTAACATATTTATGTAGATTAAAAAATTATATTCAATTACTAGAAAAATGTTAATTATTGCTTATATGAATGAATACATACATACATATCGCACACTAAACCATAAAGAGTCACAACTCAAAATTATAAAAGTGCTTTTGCTTTTTTATAACCCAGTTAATTGAAGAAATCTATAACGACCTCTAACAATTTCTTTTGCAATACAGTATTCTTGAAGAATATAAAATATCGTTATGCTTGTTTTTATGTCACATATTTGCGTCATTTGTACAGTGTCAACAGTTCTTTGCAACTACTCAGCATCTGAAATTTTTTGAGTTGTGACTCTTTATGATTTAGTGTGCGATATGTATGTATGCAAAAACAATTGTTAATGAAACTGCTAAACTATGCATTAATTTACATATGTATGTACATACATAGACATTAGGGATGTAACGAATGTTCGCATTCGCTTTCGCATTCGCAAATAATTCGCTTACTTTTGCTATTTGCATTCGCTTTTGCATTCGCTAAAATGTATGCGAATATTTAAAGCGAATACTTAAGACAAAAATATTGGAAATATTTTCCAGTTTTTGAAAAATAAAAGGCAGTGTGTGAATTGCGCGAAAATATTTTGTACTTAAGACTAGTCTGTTAAAACTTTTGAAAAATGGTAAGCACATCATTACTTCGTTCAAAAAATTTTAAATGCAAAAATATTAAATATTCCTTCTTTGTTGTAAATTTTTTGCGAAACAAGTGCCACTCATATTATTTCGCATGAAAACTTAAAATGTTGAAGATATACATATTTCATATGTTTTTCCCAAGATGAAGTACTACTTCTGGAAAAAATTTTCATGAACAATTCATTCCAATTTTTTTTAATATGTATTTTGGTAGCATTTTACAGGAAATGTTGAACTAAGTACAAGGTCTTAGGGCCAAAGTACGAATGGGTTGATTGCCTAACATTTTGTAAATTTATTTTTAACTATTATCTATACTTATTTTAATATGACTTAGTTTAACAATTTTTATTTCTAGTAAATTAATAAATATTTGCTGAATTCAAGACTCAAGTAGATCTATGTATACAACACAACTTCATGTTCCTAGATACATTTATTTTTTTGTGATTTTTTAACGTATTGTAATATTTGCATTCGCTTTCGCATTCGCATTCGCAAAAATTAAAATGTATTATTCGTTTTCGCATTCGCATTCGCTAAACTGGTATTCGTTACATCCCTAATATACATATACATATGTATATCGATGAATTTATACATTGAATTGTACCAAATTTTGTACTAATTTGTGCATTTATGTCCATATGTATATAGTATGTAAATTTGTTGTATGTATGTATGTATATAAATTTTTTCGAAAATATTTTAAAAGACTTTTAGTTGTGCCACATTGGCAACTGTTAGAAAAGTAAAAACACTTGAAGGCGAACACTGCGAATCTAAGCAAAATTAAACTTATAACAATTTCAATTGCGTAGCCATAGATTATTCATTCATTTGTGTGATCGCGACGATAAATATGGCCAACACATGACTTCTGGTGGCCATAAAAAGCATCGGCCAAATAATGGAAACAAGAATAAGAGAATGAAATGAATTATATAATGGAATAACTTTTTTAACCTTTTATATTTCTTGTAGTTCGTTGTTCCCTCTCTCTCTTTTTTTTAGTTTTTTATTGCAAAATATACACAGTTTGTAAATATATATTTATGTACATACATACATACATATGTAGATACATATATGCTGGTATTCATACATGTAAAAAAAATTTAAAATTTAATACTTTACACGTGAAATTGCTGTCATGTTCTTTCAGTTCGTTAACTTAGGTCAAGTAATTGAAGATTAAAAGTACCAACAACAACAACAACAACAGCAAAAATAATTAATTAACATCTAAGAGTTGATTACAGAGTATAAAGGAAGGAAAGCGAGCAGTAAGAGTTAGTAAACTACTTTTTTATTGCACCAGTTTTTTAAAAAATTATTTTTAAGCACTATAGACCTGCGTAAATAGTCTTGAAATGTAAATACGTCTTGTTTTTTAAATATATTCTCGTGGCTGTAGAATGCTAAACCAATAATAAATGCTGTCGCATTATAAGCAAAGCACCATAGATGCATTTGTGTGCGTGTATATGAGTGCTAACAAGCAATGTCGTCAAGACTTCTTGTTATGAATAAACAGTCACCAAAGTAGTGTTGATACGTGTATGCCCAGCTAGCATTTGGCTGATCATTTTTTGCATAAATCTCTTTTTGATTCTCCTGAGATCACTTTTGATGATTAAAAACTGATTTATCACTTAGGTGATTGAAAAAGGATTCACTTATGATTCATCTATATGATCAAGCAATGATTTCTTGAAAATAGAGGAACAAAATGGAACGAAACCGCCAAAAGATTATTTCATGATTTAATACTACCAGAAAATTGCTCAAAAATTAATCAACAAATCGTATCATAAATGATTGTTTAGTGTGATTCATCTGTAGGGTACCATTTTCTCACAACGTGAGTATCATTTATGATCGAAAAATGAGCTCATATGCGGTTATTTTTCCCTTCAAGCTGATTCGGAAAAGATTCGATTATGATACAAAATGCTAGCTGGGTAATGTAAATGCATGTGAACGTTTGTTTGTGTGCAGAAAAATAAAAGAGCATACACACAACGTGGGTGTGTATGTACATGCATGACGCTTGTATACGCGCCCATGAGTAGAAAGAAGCAAGCATCACAAATTTTTCAGTCACGAAGTATTTTCTTCTTTGCTCCTATACTTGCAATAACTGAAACAAGTTCTTGCAAACAGTGTTGCTTAGCGTTTGTTTTAGAAAACTTCGCTGTAGTGAAGCATTTGAAAAATCCCTCATGTCTTGAAAGTTCTTATAAATGGTCTTGTGCAGGACTTTATTAAGCACACAGGTTTAGTTGTCTAAAGTAGAGGCGTGCGCACAAATGTACATACATACATACATATGTATGTATGTACGTGCGTTGTGATGATTTCTTTTCATGCCACGCGAGTGAGTACATCAATGGCTCAAAACATACAAAGTTTAATTTTAAAAAATACATACCGCTCATTTACTTGAACCACGTTATAACTTAAAAGCTACGATTTTTGAGTTAATCATGCAGCATTAATCCCCACATCGTTATTCACATTATGTAACATTTTCATACAAATATCTTGACAGTTATATAAAATTTTATTTTTCCTTTAAGCTGCGTATAGATTGAAAACTTCAAAATCTTTTTCTTTTTTTTTTAAGTAAATGAGCGATCTATAAAATTAACTGTACTGAAATCGTACATTATATAGAGAGAATATCCGAAAATTTAAATGGTTTTGTATTGAAGTCCAACCAATGATGAAAAAGGATATACATATATTTATATGTATGTACATATGAACACAGCGAGTCAGTCATGCTTTTCCGTATTCACACACACACATGCATAAATACATATGTATACACGTGCATTATTGCTGCTGACCTTGAAGAAAACTGAAAAACGAGTTTTGGTCACTTCTTTCAAATTACAGATGGGCTAATCTTAAGACGATTACATCTTATTGTATTTTCTTCCAAGACAAAATATAAAAATTTTACATTATTTGAAAGGTCCTTTTAGTCGTGTCTAATGATGTATTGATTATACAGCTTCACAAGGATAATTTGCTAATAGTAATATTTAGCAATATTTAATTTGAAATGGATAACAAGGTGTTTTCTTATTAGCAGCTTTAATGTGCAGACTAAATATCGCACACTAAATCAAATCAGTCACAACTAAAAAAAATCAGTCAAGCAAAGCAAGTAATAATGAATTCACACCGTGCAATTCACGAGTACATCAAAGTCTTTATTTCCTTCTCTCCGCCTAACTCAAAACTTTGGAAAGTATGCTTTGCATGTGCAAAACGGCTCTTACTGAGTTCTCAAAAGTTAGAAAACTATTAACTCTATTTTTGGAATGTTTGGTATTTATAAATTGTGTACGGGTTGTGGCATGGAGGAGACATTCGCCTTTTTTTTTTGGTTGCTTTTGTAAGAGAAACTTTCAACAATAAAAAATATTGGAATTGCTAGTAATACATTTTAATTTTTGCTTTAATTTCCCTGTACTAAAAAGTTTATTGCGATTTTATTTAAAACAGCTTCGAAGAAGAGAAAAATAAAAACGATTATTATTTGAACTTTCATATTCTTTGTACCACATATTACAGATAATTATTATGGAGCGTTTCACATTAAGTGTTTGTTGTTCAGTTCAAAACCTGAGACAGCAGAACTGTGCATATACTCGTAATTGATTGTTGTTTGTTGCTGCTTTTAATACGAGTATGATTAGAGCAAATTGTATGCAAAGTAGCCGATAAGTTTAATAATTTTTATCGAAAGTACTTATGCAAGATATTATTTAGTAATTCTACAACTCGATTTTAATATTATAGATAAAAAAAAATGCAATAAATTGTTCGTTCAAGGACGTATGTATATGGTAGTCAATATCTGGAATTGATATATAATTAAATCTGGAATAATGGAAAAATAGACTTGCCTTTAATCTACGAAAACTATAGACTCTTGGTACAACCCAGCAAAAAATTTTCCAGATTTTGTAATGGGTAGTGTTCTTTTAATTGCATAAAAAGTAATGAGTGGTACTTATTTACCTAATTTCGTTATGTGTATAATAATGACTGTCTAGTATGAATGAATTTTATTACTCTCCAGTAACTAATGATATCTGTGGTTTTCATTAATAACAACGTATGTTATATATTTCTCATTTTAAGTTTATGATATCAAATTGTTATATTTTAAATGCTTTTTATAAAGTTCTAAGAAATGTTTGAAAAATATGGACGCAGCTACATAATTTTTTTCTAAAACAACAACATAAACTTTGCCTATTTTTAAAATAAACTTCAAAATTATATTTTTTGCTCTACTGAAAAATTTAGATTTTTGGACATACGCTGTTATTAATGAAAATCACAGATATATACATATCGTTGGTCATAACTAGAAAAGCCCTAGCTCAAATAACTGTAACTTTACAGGAGAAAGTTAAAACATAATAATAAGCAGTAGAACTGCTTTGTAAAACTGCTTGTAAAAGCGTTATTGCCATAAATTTTTGTGACGTTTTGTATTTGTGTGAAAGTATTGGAATCACTGAAAAACTCAATTTCGTGAAAATAGGAGTTAGGGCCTTTCTACTTGTGACCATCGATATATGTATGCAATTGACAAAAATTTATTGATCGTGAAAATAAGCATCGAAAGCAATGAAGACTCGTACTTTAAATTTCAATTAATTATTATTATTACGTTCATCTGACTATAATTTGTTTATTATAAAATTTAAATACTTTTGCATATCATGCAATTTATTTTCTATATCGCTCTTTTACTCAAAGAACGTCATAACTCAGAAATCAAAATTTGCCAGAAAACAAGTTTGAAGTTTTCAATTTACACAGAACTTAATGGAAAAGAAAATTTTACTTTTCTCTCAAGAGTTGATTAAACGATATTAACGCGAAATTTTTACGCAATATTAACGATACGAGGATTCTGCATCGTTAAGTCAAAAAATTTAATTTTTGGGCAAATTCCATTATTTGAGTTATGACGTTCTTTGAGTAAATGAGTGATATTTTTTGCGTAAAATTATGATTCATAAGAACGCCAAAAAAAGGCAAAAATTATTCCATTAATTTTTGTAGGCAAAAAGTAATCAAAAAATCTTTGGGTATTTGAAGGCAAAAAAAATTATTCTTGTAATCCTATAACCGCACTTTTTGGTAAGTAGTACCCCATACTTTTTGAACTTTTCAAAAAAAAAAGTCAAATTGTAATTACACTGAGGGAAAAAACGTGCTAAAATCAAGATTTTACGCTCGAAACCAAATCATTTGAATCTTAATAATCTGTTAAATGTGAAAATTATTGATTCAAGAATAAAATCTTAATTTTCTTAAGATCGGATTTATGATTGTAATCTTGAATAAAATTTCATTTTATGATCGGATTAAAAATTTCGTTCGTAATAAAAATCTTAAATTACGATCACATTCTTAAAAATTTAAGAATACGATCCTAAAATTAAGACTGCGTTCTTTATTTAAGACCACGTTCTCAAATTGAAGATTACGATCTTAAAATTAAGATTACGTTCTTGATTTTTAGAATTCATTAAAAAATATAAGAATTTATGCTTAAATTTAAGAACGTCTATCTTACTGACCAAATTACAAGATTTCTGCAATCTAGATTCAAGAATTTTGTTCTCAAATTTAGATCGCCATTTTTCTCTTAGTGTACTTACGACTGGGGAGTGCATACACTTTTTTGCATTCTAGTAACAATTATTTTTTTTTTTTTTTGCTTTAAAATGAAAAATTAGCATAAATAGTTTCTTAGATATTTCATCCTTTAATATTTTTTTTTTTAAAAAGCAAGCAAATGCTGTACTTGGAAAAATTATAGTTGATGATTTGACTTTTTCTATTTCTACAAAAAGCAAGTTAAAAATAATACAATTTTTCAAGGGATATTAGAAAATTGTAAATTTGAAATTGTGCGCTTGAATTATTGTAAAATATTTTCTTGAACAACTCAATTTATCACTATGAACTATGTTTTATCTTTTGCCAACTCAAGATGTCCTTGCTGACAGTGTAATAGAAAGAAAAAAACATATTCATATACTCCGCCTATGTTACTTTTGTTCGAATGTTGATACATTTCCTGTTTTACCCACTTGATGCCAGTTTTTTCGTTACATAAATTTCGGTTACAGGGACAAAGTGAATATTTTTTTCCATGTATGCATGCAGATAAATTGCAATGAGATCCACTCTATGAAAATCACTTTAAGAATCATAAATTACATTAAGTGTTGAAAAAAAGGGTAGTTTTCAAATTTCCTATCAGTGGCATGTGCTAATATTTTACGACAATACAACATTTGGTACATCCTTGTAAGTTCTTTTATGATTCTCACGCAAACTACTTCACTTCTGAGAATTCTTATTTTCAATTACATAAATTATGAAACTAAACTCATTTTTAAATCTCTTATTTTAAATAAAAGTATTTTATCAAAAATACGAGTACTTTTCTTTTTAAACGCAGCTTCCTTCATTTGTATCCATTGCATTTATGTTACGAATTTATCTCGAATTTATTGCGAGTGTGTATGTAAGTATGTTTTCACTTTTTTGAAAATTTTAAATATTTGGTTTACATATTTATCCTTACCGAGACCGCCTTGATAAATCCATTTTTCTTTATTATTTTGAGTTTATTAGATAAATACTGACACTATTTATAATTGTTGATAGAATTTTAAATGTTCTGTCAAAATTATAAATTTTTTGTATTTTTAATTTATAACACTGAACTCGAGGTAGTTTTATTGCTAAATATCCTTTTTCGCAGGATCCCGATTTTATTTATTTTTTGTTATAAATTATTTTGTAAAAAAAAAATGTTAATTTCTTTTTTTTTTTAACTAATCGTTCTATTTAGAACATGGAGCGAACACAACCGTTGGGAAAGAGCGCCAGTCAGCAACTGACCCTAGATGCCAATGCGCACTGTAAAAGAAGCTCGCGATCGCTTCTAAAAGGCATCATGCAACACGATCGCACCAGTAATGTAGAATGATACGAAAGCCACACTGTTTGCTTGTGTTTGTAAGTATGTATGTATATACAGTTGACTGTGTGCATGTGTGCTTTAGGAGTACGGAAAGTCTGGTGATTATATGTAGTTTATAAATTTCTTGTACTTGCACGTACACCATCAAAAATACCAATACATTCGTATGTACATACTTATGTATGCATGTATGTGTGTGTACGAGTTATGATTGCTTCCGCTTTGGTATGATACTCGTCGTGTGGTAGTATTATTTCGTTTATTTGATCATGTTAACGTGTTGATTTGTGTCCTATGACTTTATGAACGAAGAGCACTTTAATGTCAGGAAAGTAAGAAAGTAAGATTTGATTAAATGAGGAGAAGATCATTTGTTGTACAATGTACATACCGATTTCAGCAAACGGATACAAGTGCACACATGCGACAAGAGCTTATCACCGTGCTAAACAGCAACTATGTATTGGGAATGTACATACATACATATTTACGTATGTATGTATGTATGTGTTTAGTTTGCACTGTATGTACATATGTATATGTTATTTTTGAATTCGGTTGCAGCGATGCCAACTTAGCAATTTGGAGCTAGATTTAGCTTAGATTTTTGATTGCTTCTAACTCGAAATTTTTCCCTTTAGCTCTTTTTTTTTTAATTTTAAAAACGGCACGCTTAGCACTTTTCGCATCTTATAGTAAATTTTCTCGTTTTTACCCTTTTGTTTCGTATTTGAGGCATTTACATTTTTGGTAAATATGTTTTGTTGCAAATGCTGATACTTTTTTGAAACTATGTAAGATATATTTATGTATTTAGTGTGTTCGTTTCTGAATAATTAGAAAATTTTTGACAAATACTTACTGCCAAAAATATAGGAAAGCTTGGGAATCAAATTCCTCGTTTAAAAAATGGACTAAACCAACAAAAGATCCATGTAAAGCTTTGTGCAAATGTTGCAAATTAATGTTGCAAGAGCGAAATATTTTGATTTAGTTCGCCGTTCGGAGACTCGAAAGCATAAAAAATGTATGGCTCCACTTAACGATATTGTGCTATCCTAGCCAGATATATCAAAAGTTCCAACACAAACGCAAATTGCGCAAGCAAATCTTGCATTATATGCTGTAGTACATACACCGTTTTTAGCAATGGATCTTTTCTTACTATTATTTTTATTAATGTTAAAAAATCTTGAAGTACAAATTGAATAATAAATACATTCATAGATTTAAAACGGAAAAATCTAAAATGTTTAAATTTAGCCCTTTTTAGCTCTTTTTGACTACTCGGTTGGCTCGTTTTGTCTCTGAATTGTTGGCATCACTGTTCGGTTGATTTATTGAGAAAAACTATGAGATATTGTGTTAGTGTATAGTGAGTGACATATAACTTCTAATAACTACATACATACACACATATACACACACACATACATATGTATATTTGAATAAATAACTGCCACATTGTTTCTTATTTCAGATTGAGCTTTACATAATTAGGAATATGTATACATGAAAGGTGGCAAGATTTTCTTCATTTCGATCTTGCATATTAGCCAGAGTGTATAAATACATAAAAGAAATTATTCGAGAATTATAAACATTTACAATTATTTATGCGAAAAATGCAAAACATATAAATAACACAAAATTCAACAGGCTGTCTGCCTACTCTGTAATTCGAAAAGAAAGAAAATACTTTCGAATTTGCGTGTTATTAACATACAAATTCGAAAGTATTTTCTTTCGTTTCGAATTACAGAGTACACCCCCAGGTATATTTTCGATAAGTAATTTTTTTACGCCGAACGAAATATACCTTTTTTTGTTAATACATACAAGCAAAACTTCATAAATATATGTATATTTACTGGATATTTAATACATTTACCCCCCGTACACTGTGAAATTTATTTCTGTAGCTTAATATTCCACCTCAAAAACCTCATACTCAATTTGGGTATTTACTCTGCGAAACAACTGCAAAATACCCCTGAAAGTTGAATTATTTTTCCAATCATACTTTTTGTCTACCGAAAGCTTTCAGATTTGTTACAATTAATAGAGTGGTATATAGAAACGGCTAACCAGTAAACAATAATGTTTTCTGTATTTATTTTATAAGATGATTGTCAGATAATGACATTTAAATAATTACAAAATATTTTCTTACTCATGTGTAATTTGTTCGTGAAAAAAGTGATTTTTAAGCAGTAAGTAAAATTTAATTTTTAATTTTGTTTAAGAGTTTAAAAGGTAATACCACATAATACCATCTTGAAGCGCACATAGTTTTAAAGGTACATGTTTTCCCTATTGGAAACACAAAATATTGTCTGCGATATCTTGCTATCTTCTTTTAAATTAAACATTTTTCTGAATGACTTGGAAAATTTCATATCCAAAAGTGAAAGCAAGAACCGACAGTAGACACCAATATTGGATTTGTTTTGGAAAAAAAATAGGCTCACAAATGATATCATCTCATACTCTTTGCAGTTTAAAGGCAACTCTTCGTGCTCTGGTTTGTAAAATACAAAAAAAGAAGTAATCCAGTCGAAATTTAGCATCATTTCTATGAAAAAATGCTACCTGGATTGAGAAAAAAGTAACATTTTCAAATGCTGTAAGGGATACATTGCTCAGCGGATCAAGGACCTATGCAGGCAGACCTAAAAAAAATTCAACGACTGTCATCCTAAGGTGAAATGAAATGAATCCTAGTGAAATGAACATCTGCCATATATGTACCTTAAAAAAATATAAATGAATCATTTTTATACCTTGGACTACCACTCCTCCACGCATGGATAAAGTTTTTGGAATATATTTTGCATATATCGTACAAACTGGATATTAAGACTTGGCAAGCTCGTGGAGAAGAAAATAAAAAAAAGTTGCAGAAAAGAAAAAATACATTCAAGAAAAATTTAAAGAGGAGCTTGGCTTGCTTATAGATATGCCAAAAGATCAGACCGGAAACACAAACCATGGGAATACTGCGGGAAAATTCTTTAGAAATGCTTGTTAGAGTTCCTAAATTGTGGTCTTAAAATTGATGCTGCAAATATGCAAGAGAAACTTATGAATTGTATTTGATAGAATATTTCTGGTCCTCAATGTATAAAGTCATATGTTATGGAAAGGATATTATATCTTCTTGCATTCTTTCGATCGAACAATTTTCTGAAGAAGCTCAAGAGACAAAAAACAAAGACTGCAGAAATATCGCGAACTTTTTACTAGAAAAACATCCCGAACTGATACAAATACGGATATATTTAATCGACTGCTTATTTCATCTTACATCGCTAGTCTTCGTAAAGTACCCAAAACCAAGCATGTGAAGTTACTCCAGAAGTTTTAGAGTTGTTAGAAACATTTGCAGACCCATGTAATGATTACGATAGCAGTGAATCTAGGTATAAATATGTGTCCAAAATGGTGTCACATAATGTATGTTGTTGCTAAACTCAAAAACTTTAAATAAAGCACATTAATTTTTATTAAAAATTGAAAAAAAAAACGAACAAATAGAACTGTTCTACTGGTTTAAATAATTAAGTTCCGCTAAACTTCCTAAATTTCGCACTGTGCCCCGTCTAGACTGGCAATAAATATGTTGGCAAAATATAGCAATAACGCCGGCACAATATAAATATTTTGACATTTGCTGCAATATATGTTAATGAATTTATTGCCAGTCTAGACGTGGTGGGGGGGGGGAGGGTAAGTTTTCAAACTTAAGGAATTCCACAGATTTTTTGAAACTGAAAACCAGTGGTTACCGTGGATATGCAGACTTGGATGCGTTGCTTCGCAATACATTGTGTTGCAAAAATATTTCGAAGTGTTGGCAAATTTAGCTCTCCCTCTGTAATAAATTTGAATTATTAAACTATTCGTTATAATGAAGTAAAGAAGTTATGAAATACTTAACTGCAAGTGCAACATAAGTTCACTAATTGTGCACACATGTTCAGATATGTATATTAAGACACAGAATAAATAAAAGGAAAAACCGCCTTTCAAATTACAGATAAATTCATGTTACTTATGTTTTGCACTTTGATACGAACATGTTTTAAATGTACGAGTATTTTAATTTACTAAAACAAACAAAACAAATTCGAAAATAAGGGTGACGATTTAAAATTTTGTCTTCTTTAAAACGTTAATCTTAGGGTACTCAAAACGATTATTGAATCGGTTTACGGAACTTTTTTTTCTAGGGTATTGCATAGAGTTTGCTTTCTAAATGTAAATTTATAGAAAAACAACTAATCAACTACTACGTTCAAACTTATGGTCTTAAACGTGTTTAAGGCAAGTGTTTTAAAAAACTGAACGCAACCGTTCACATTACATTTGAGATGTTTAAGGTTGACGTTTGGTCAGTAAATTATTGTATTTGTAAAAAATTACGAACAATTATGTTTTTTATTTAGTTTATTATTTTTAAATAACAAATGTTTTTGTAAATAATTTAGTATTTGTTAACTAATTACTTGTTTACCAAATAATTTTTCACATGCCGCCATTTAATAACATCACAAAGTTGCCAGATTTATCAAAAAACGTACTGAATATACTCCATTTACGTATTTAAGGAAAATATAAAACAAGTTAGTTTACTTGGTATGCAGATACAATACCACAAAGTAGACCAGAGTTGAAGAAAGTGACTTATGAAAAAAGCTTAAATCATTTGTCGCGCAGATTCTGCGAGAAAGGGACAACTGCAGTATATTTATTATTAAAATGTTACCAAAAAAATCAAAACAAACAAGAGAAAATGTGTTCTTTGTGAAATATACACGTGTACATACATACATACATACATACACATTTACAAAATTAAATTGGAAGAATTTGTTGCATATACTTAAAAAAACCGAATGTGAAAAAGATTATTTGTATTAAAAAGTTATTAAAATTTGTTTGCAAATTATTCCTGATTTAACTTTAAGCATTTTCATTGAAAATTTTTAATTTTTACCTTTTATTTACAAAAATCACTCAGCGAATAAGACCACAAAGTGTTAAACGAAAAACATTTCAACAAGTAAACAATTTTGCAAAATTAGATGAAAGAATTTGTTGTGTTGAATTAAGAAACAAAGTGCGAAATAGCTTATAACTAATAAAAAGGCAATTACAAATTGTTTTAAGTTGATTGCAGATTTCATTTGAAGCATTTTCATTAAAAAAATATTAATTTTTATCATTTATTTACAAAAATCGTCAAGCGAATGAGGTTACAAAGTATAAATTGAAATTAAGCTACAAAATTCCACCACGAAAGAAGGTTAAAGAAGACGCAGTGACAGAGTGAGCGCGAGATCCGAAAACACAAATAATCTTCCGTCTCGTGTCACCTCTGGTGTACCCTGTGACAATACTAAGACTATTTCAACTTGAAATGTAATTTAAATGGGTTTGATCATTGGTTTGTGTCAAAAACGAGCTGCTGATGTTGTACGATGTGACGTCGTTTTTGACAACTGGAATAATGATGAATGTAAAATATTTCTTAAATACAGAGTGTAGAATAAAATATTTAACTTATTGCAAATATCGAAAAAAAAAATATTTAATTGAAAAATACCGAGAGGTAGGTCACTTACTAAAAATTGCACTAGAGCAAAAAAATTATAAATTTTTTCATAAACCATATACATATGTATGTATGTATGTGCTTATGAATGTATACTACATACACGCACTTTAATGTCATATTTTAGGCGCCTAAAATACCTTTTTTAATTGCATGTTCCTGTTTGTTACATACAATTAAATCTAAATTTTGTTCTTCAAAGTATTTAACATATGCAATTAAAAGAATATTTTATTCTCTCTGATATATGTCATTTGTAAAGAGGAAGAATTGATAAATAAGGCTCTCCCATTTGATCATTGTTAGTTCGATTAAATTTTTGTAGCTTGGTTAACGTAAAGAAACATAAATACATACAATGCGTGGCATATATGTATGTATTTGACACAAAAATTTCCCAGTCAACCGGTTTTTCTGATACTAGAAGTATTGGAAACACGGTTTTTAAAAAATGGCTCACCCTAATAAATACTTTGGTTATTTTTTTTTGTGTATCACACAAAAAAAAAAATGTCGGTCTTGTAAGTATAAAAAGTGATTCACTGCTTGGAAAAATAAAAAAGGATGATTTTAAATGGTGTAAAGATCCAGTGAATCCGATAATGTAATGGATACATTTTTATGCATAAAATATTTTAAACATGTGTAGTTTATAATTTTACACCGGCTCATACGTACGATGAGTGAATGATCATCATTATGTAGAGATTCCCTGTTTAGTGAAACCTTATACACAATATATGAATATTCTTGTTTATTAATGAGAGGAAAAATGCACTCAGTTCACCACAATCATCCACACAATTGTTCCTCATTTCTGACTGATACCCTGAAAATACAAAAACACATTAATAAATTTCTGAAATGTTTCTTTATTATGGCTACAGAGTAAAGAAAATTTTATTTTATTTTCGTGCTATTTTTTACACATATTCATTCGTCTGCTGCAATGAAACAGTTTCTATTTCCATGATGGCTGGCAGTCGCTCAAAATATCAGTTGTTTTAATAATTTCCTGTCGTTTCACGAATCCGATAGACACAAATGCACTTGTATGTATGTAGATATTTTTAAAAATATGTACCCTGCAGGAGAATAGGTGTCAATTGTCTAAAAGCTACTAGTATAATTACTAGAATAGCAAGAACTAGTGCGAAAAGGGTTAAAGTTGTTGTATAAAATTACTAGTTCTGATGAGTACTAGTATATGAAGTAGTTCCAAGGCACCACATTGCAAAATAAATTTTGACTGTCTAACAGAGCACTTGCACTGTACGAAAATTGGTATTATACAATTATTAAAGTTTTAGGTTCACCTATAAATAATTATAATCAAATAATTACAATTAACCTTTTGTATTTTTGAATTTTGATAAATAATTGCGAATTTTAACCAGCAGTTGTCACTGGGTAACAAAGGAATAAAACCACCAATTTTATAGAATTTTTCTTTGCAAAAGAACTGGTAATTAACTAGTCCTAAACTAGTACCAATGACACTAGTAATTTTCTAAACACACTCAATGCTAATTTGAGCATTAACATTTTATAGGAAAGTTTACGGTTGGGAAGTAGTGGTGGTGGCTTCTGTACTAGTAAAATACCAGTTGGACACTAGTTCGATCTCCTGCAGGGTAAGTACACACTCGTATATACATATATGTATATGTATGTATGTATATACCCTGTTGGAGAATGTGTGGTCGACTATAAAAATAATCAACTTATACATAGTTAATTTTTCTTAGACTAACTAAAAGCTAACTACAATATCATCCAGAATTGACCCAATATTAATTCTTAAGTTGAGTACGTAATCGAATTTACTACTATCAGCTACTTTGAAACTCATTTCAATTTTATATTAACATTTTGCGGTTATTATTTTAGATGGTACCTTAGCTGGGTAGTAAAGCGTTGACTATACAACGTGTGATGATAGATACATACATACATATGGGCATTTCCATGAAAATGACAACCACGACTGAAAAATTAAAAAACCTTGAAAATTTATTTAAAATATGTCAAAGAGGAAAAAATCATTCAAATTTTACTATGCAAAGGTATTAACAGCTTATAAAAATTTTTCAAGAGCAAAAATAGCAGTTTAAACTGACCATCTCTTTGATTAATGTTAAGAAATTGCAATCACCTATTTTTTCTTAACTAGCGACTCGATTCAGGTATTTGTAACATTACAATTATACTTTAAAATTAATGTTACAACAACAATGAACAAGATCCATGAGGAAAGAGAAAATTTAGAGTTCGATAAGCGGTATTTTGTTGGTTTGCTTTGGATGCTATTCTAATGTCACGTACGCGGTGCAAAAACCGCATTTGTCTATATCATTTGAATTTGACCGGTCGCAACTGTTTCAAAATAAAAGTTCAAAGCAGGATAATTGTCGCAAATAAATATTGTTCGAAATTTTTTCTCAATTTATTGTAATAAAAATGATATAAGCATTTAAAGTTCGTCACATACGCTATTCTAAGTATTAAAATTGCAATTAAATGTATCAGCGTTAAATTGATAATTATCAGGCATGTTCTGAAAATCACTTTCTGTGAAAGTGAATTGAAAATACAAGAAAGGAGTGCAGCACACATAACTTTTTCAATTTTTGTGACTTTAAACCGGTCAGCTAAATGCCTGCCGATTTGAAATCACTTGGTTATTTTTTCAATCACTTTATTTTGAAATTCTAAATAGATTAATTAAATGAATAACTTAATATCTTCTTTATTGATTTTTATAATAAAATGAGCAATTTTCTACGAAAGAATTTATGAAGTTATGAAAAAATTTAAAACTCTTCCTTTTGCAAAAATGTTGTTATTTGCTTTGTGATTTACATTTGTGATATTGCAGTTACAAAACAAAACGTCAGCTATTTTTTTCTATTTTTTAAAAGGGTAAAATCACACAGAAAATTTAAAACTTTTGTGATAGTCAGAACACCATCAAATCACAAGTGATTTGAAAACTTCTGATTTCCAGAACATGCCTGTATAAGATGGCGGCGAAAACTCAGCGCCCAAGTAAACAGTATGTAGTAAGAAATGAAGTTGCCTCTTTATTGTTTTTATTGCTATTTTCACTGAATACATATTTTTGTTTTGTTTTTAAGTTTTTGTATGCATATATTTCTGTGGCAATATATAATAATGGCTTAAGTTGACATAAGCGCTTTTTCATTTTATTACATATTCTTATTCTCTTCTTCAAGATCTATCATTTAAACTATACCCATTTATATTTTAACTTAAGTCTTCTTGGAAAATAATACATAAGCCATAACATCTTAACTCAAGTTAATTTTTTTAATGTAGCTACATCAATATTAAAATATTTGAGCATCAAAACTTGTATACACTTAAGTTCAATAACTAACAGCCCATTCAAATTATTCCTCATTAAAAAAAACTTATGTGCAGTTTCTACAAGTCAGGCAGACGACTCGTCTAGAAAATTTTTATGAAAGTCACTCAAGAAAATGACCGTCTAGGTTGTAGAAACAGGGAGTTATATTTAACTAACTCCCTTTTAAAAAACTATCTTATTTCAGGTTTTCCGCATTTTTCAATTTAACCTCAAGCACTTATCTCGACTTACTATCAATAAAAATTATTTTGCCTTTCAATATAAAAGCTTAAGTTCACTTTTAGTTTTTATTTTTCTGCCAATGGATTTTATCATAACATCTTAACTAAAAAACAACGAATAATAACTAATAAATCGTTTCTTTTTTTTATAAAATTAACAGTTTTGTTCTAAATAAATGTGCATATTTTTTGGTATCTAAAAATATTATATAAAAACCAAACACAATTTATTTTAGACAAAACCCATAATATCTCAAAACACGAAATTTCGACTCAAGCCATTATTATTTATTGCCACAGATAAAAAAAAAATTTTTTTTACTTAAGAATATTATAAGAGAAAAATCCGTCACGTACGCTATGTCACGTACGCTATTAAACTTAATTCATTATAAAATCAGCCAAAAGTCTTTTTTATTTCAAAATTACTGATAATAAAGGAAAAATAGTTGGCTTCGTGTAAGAAATTTAAAACAAGAAAAAAAACTTCACAATTCGCAGATTTTCGTATACTTTTACATGCACCTTGATATCAGTTCCGTTTCGTGTCACGTACGCTATGCCCTTATTTCCCTCGATATTTTGAACAACAGGGTTCCAAATGTAATAATTTGTTTTTTTTTGCATGTAGTATGCCCTGAATGGAACATAACAACAAAATGTTTTTGAGTTACTTCTATTTTTTCAGAATCTATTCCACTTTGTATGCGTACAAATGTCACGTACGCTGATATAGAAATGCCCATATGTAGTTCGGACCACAGCAAAATTTTTTGTAAATTAACTGACTACTAGCAGTGCTGCCAGAATGATGATTTTATCATATTTTTGATGATTTTTGGACCAAAATATGATTTTAAGATTTTTGTTCTCGAATGATGATTTTTAATTTTGCAAATTATGATTTTTACTTTCAATACATACATACATACATATGTATGTACAATTTTCTTTGTTGTTCTAGACAGGGCTGTCAGATATGGCGATTTCTCGCCAAACGTGGCGATTTTTCAACTTGTTTGGCGTCTAAATTTTTCTGGCGATAAATTAATTTGTTGGCGATTTTTGTGGCTATTTTTTAACAAAATTGAAACTCAAAATTTTTGCAATTTAGCAAAATTAGTCTGTTGAAGAAAAAATAAATCCTACCAAAATTCGTCTGCAAGAAATAAAATCGGCTTGATTTTGATGATTTTTCTTATATTAATTAATTCATTTTGAATTTGGATGAGAAAAACTCATAAAAAATAATTTTTGTTGAATTTTTTTCTAATTTTGGCGATTTTCTGCTAAATTTATATACGATTATTTTGCAAAATTTTATATTAAAAAAAGTGTTATATAAAATCAAATTTATTATCAAATATTTATTAAGAAAAACTACATACAATTGATTTTGGCTACTTTTGGCGATTTTTAAAATCAATTTGGCGAAATAGGCCAGACAAAATCTGACAACCGTGGTTCTAGAATGTTTATCAATAGAGCTACACCTATAAAGAAAACATTTTTGTTCCAGCAAGAGGGGCAGAGAGCACATTTAAAAAAAATAAGAAAACGTCACTTAACAAAAAAAGTCATGTTAGAGAAGTGACAAAAAATCGGCCCGGAATATATTCAAATCTTGCACAAATGTATACCAAATCGTTTAAAAGAAGTCATTCGTAGCCAAGGAAAAGCAATTTGCCTCTAAATTTTAGAGTAAAAAACAACTGTACATCAGTGATGCAAAATGTGGCACTATTGGGCCATTTGTGGCACTTTTGGATGTTTGTGGCCCTGTGGTACTCTCTAGGATATTTTAGCCCTTTCAGCTCAAAATTCAACTAATTCCTTGAAACCTTTGAGTACACTTTTTAATTGAGTTTTCTTCGTTTTAAAAACTACTTTTATTTTTTGAAGATTTTTATTTAAACTGGTTTCCGAAATCTGCGACAGATCATGTTTTGAGTGGGGAAACCAATAGTATTATACCACTTGCTATTAAACTTTTTCAAAAGGAAACAGAACAAGTAAATAGGCAATATCGCAAGTTCCAGAATTTAAAAAGCTCAAAGATTTAAGTAGAAGTAAATTTTGCAAGGATTTCTACCATTAAAAATTGTTTATGTAAACTTTTGTATACAAATATATACAGAATTATTCAAGGAACTCTTTCTATTCACCAATACTCAGCAGGACTGAAAATTTATATTGAAATCAACAATAAAATTTTAAAATTCGCTTTTGTTTTCAATATAAATTTTCAGTCGAGAATTTTCTTTCGATATTGTGAAACAGGGCATAATAGAAGAAATCGTCGTCATGTAAAAAATACTGTGTCATATTTAATACAGTTAAAAAAAATTAATGAAATCTAGTTCTAATAATTGTTATGATGAAAATATTTTAAAACTTAACACAAAAAAAATGCTTTTAAACAGGGGTAAATGGAGGAACTATTGGACTAAGAATTTAGAGATTATGTTTAATAAAATTATAATTACATAAATAATGTTTTTTTTTAACTAAAATTTAGTTTTTTAAGCAACATACATGCATACATATAAAATATGTATTTACTTCAATTTAACAAAAAATACTTTAAAAAATTTTAAGTTTTGTCGCTAAGTTCTGTTTTTGCTCTAAACAAAATAAATCACATATTATTAATACATACTTTTGTCTCCATTTAAATTAAAAGATTATAGTCGAGTACATTAAAAAACTTTTTTGGCCTTATCAAAGGTATTTTGGCCCTTTTAAATCGTTAATTTGGCCCTAAACTAAAAAAGCCAAAATGCATCACTCATGCCTTATATGATAAAAACATTGGCAATGTCGAATACTTATTTTGTTTGAATTTCTTAACTAATTTTTCATTAAATGTAATTTTTATATAAGTTACTTTAATGATCTCATTTTTTTATTGAATTCAATTTGAAAATGCTTTCCAAATTCTTTTTATAAAATAAGCTAGTAAATACCTTTTTATTGATGAAAACAAAATAAAGTTGGTGTACGTCGAATAGTTTTGTTTGTCCACTGTAAATATGTCAATTGTTACACCTAATTCACACGTTGATTTTTCAATGATTTTTTGAAACACGATTTTTTTAGTTTGTAGGCGAACGGTATAGAAAAGCAAAGGGGGTAGAAAAAAAATCACATTTTCCGTTTTCCGAGTTTTTTTTCAAATTTTCTTTACACATATTTTTATTTTTGGTATGTTGCTTTATTTTATTTTTTCATTCAATGCGACAACAGCTTTTTATAATAGAAAACAGTGTTACCTGTAGGTTATTTTGTCGCTAATATAGGAGTATAGGGAATATCGGACAAATATTTCATTTTGGCCAAAACGTTTCTTTATTTATAGGTATTAATAATACTTTGACAAAATGTAGGTATTTTTTATACTCAGATTGCATTTTTTTGTATATAAATAAAAAAAGAACTATAATTAAAATATATTTTTGCTCATAAACCGTCTCAAAATTTGTTTTTGCGCGAAATTACACAGACTTTTATCTAATGGCAGGCACCTCAGGAAATAGAATATGGGCATCAATTAAACAAGGATTTAATAATTAAAGAAATTACACTTACATCAATCTATCTTAAATCTTAATAAACTCCATTAATGGAGAAATCTCAAATGCAGCTTTATGTTAAATTTGTATTATATATAAGATCATTTCTGAAAATCTGTAGAGAAGTATGCATTAATTTCGAACGCAGAAGTAGTCACTTTAAATATTTTAATACACAAGAACTACATATGTATGTCAAAATTAGGACTTAAATGTTTTTAATTAATCTTTTTTAAATTAAAATTAATGAAATTTGTAGATTTTCGTATGAGAATATTTTTTTAACATGTAGGGGAAATGGATTTTTTAAAATCTACTGGCAACACTGATACCATTTTTGAGGGCAAAAAAAAACAAACCTAGAAACATGGAAAAAATCATCGTATGAATGTACAATGTTTTTGGAAGCAACTTTTAAAGAGAATTTAAAATAAAACAAGATTTTTAAATCATCGTATGAATTGGGCCTTACTTTTATTATTTGAAAAAACATTGGACTTGTGATGATTTTTTTCTTCAAAATATGATTTTCTTTCCGACAAATGATGATTTTCTTCGCAAAACTTCTGGCAGCCCTGACTACTAGGTGACTTAAATAAAATCAACTTTAAATTAGTTGAAAAGTAGTGCAGAGTGGGACATTTGACTACCGCCTAGGACATCGCAATGTTAAAATACTTAGTTGTTTCCATAGGAAAATAATCCAAGTGTTAGTCAGCACTAGTTGCGAAATAGCTTAAAGTTAGTTTGAAATTAACTTAGTTTCCGACAGTGTACAAAAATTATTAGAACAAAAATATTTCTATGCTGAATATTTTGCATTTTATTACAAACTTAAATTAATTAGTTATGATTTAAATTAAGTTCTGATGAGAGATATTCAAATTGAAGGTCATCATACGATATCTGTACATCAAATTAAGTTACATTGGAAATGTCTCCGAAATTAAATACATACATCCATACGTAGATATGTACATACAGTGCCGCACATAACTATTGGCACAACGATATTATTGAGGTTAGTGTTTATTTTAACATTATTCGAAATAGCATATTGCTAGAAAAACGTTTGACACTAATTCATTAACTTGTTTGTTACATTTACAAAAACAAAAAACTCTTAATTATGTAACACAAAAGTATTGGCACACTTGAGTTTTTATTATTTTACTAGCTTAACCCGGTGTGCTTCGCTACCCCTCCCCACCCCGCAAAAAAAAACAAATATATATATGGCATATGAAAACTGCATATATATGGTGCAATATGAAAATTGGATTTTGCCACGCCCCTCCGCCCGCAGACTGAAAATCAAAAATCATACTTCACAGTGTCATCCGCCTGAATATTCTGAAGATTCAATGAAAATTTCATCAAAATCGGCCCAGCCGCTTTGGAGTCGATACGTTACATACATACATACACACATCCTGTTTTATATATATAGATTTTTTTTATTTTAAAAATTAATTATGTCAATGCGCGATATTATAAAATGAGTGCAAATCAAAAAGAAACTTGCGATTCTCAGTGCCAAATAATGCTGCACCTGAACAATCAAGGAGATAGATAAAATAATGGACAGAAGACGCTTCACAATTCGAGGTATTGTAAATCGTTTTAAATTACAGTCAAGCCTTGAAGACTTTAAACGAACTAGACTTCCCACTAAATGATCACCAGAGCAATCAAAAAATCCTAAAAAAAAATATCAATTGAGATTACGGCTGAAATAAAAGAATGTGGGAATGATATTCACACCATGATGTATTAAACACATTCACAACAGCAAGCTACCGACTACCAAATGTCAAGGATAGAATACACATGTTTAAATGAGAATGATTCTTTTGAAAACAGCAAGGCAACAGGGCGACAGGTTGTTGTCTATGTTGATTTTGTCGTTGTACTCCAATTAAACTAATTTCTATTTCTTTGGCTACAATGAGCAAATGCAGTGTTACCAGTACAATAAAAAATGTTTAATGAATGATATCGTACAATTATTTCATATTATTTACCAGAAACAATATCCAAAAATTGATGTAAAGAATAAATGATTCATTTTTGTACTTTTACGTGAAATAAGTACATTTTAAAAGAAAAATGAATTTTTATAAATGCAAAATATATGAAAGTGGCAATACTGAACTATGTATTTGTACTTGAATATTAGGTGCAGATGGTGCTGCTGCCGTCTCCAAAATAATTAAGTAGCTGGCTACGAGGCGACTAATGCTGCTAGCGGCATTTGAAGTCGTGTGTTCGTGTAGCCTGCTGTGGTGAATGTGTTTAATGCATGACTGTCAGAAGACTACTATACGAGGACCTTGTACTCTTCTGAAATGGAAGTAAATTGAAAATTGTTTGATCTGATGGCCGAAATACAGATTGTAGAAAACATAAAACATGATGGTGGAGAACTATGGTGTGGAGACCCTTGTAATATTTGGCTGTTGATTAGCTTGTTCTTATAGATGGCATTATGGACAAATCAGTTTACTTAAATATTTTAAAGCAAAATGTAAAAAAAGTGCTGAAAAGTTAAAATTGCCAAGTTGTTTTTCGTTTCAACAATACAACGATCAGAAAGCATTCAGCGAATGTGGCTATTATATAACTTAGAATAAAGGTTGGCAAAAGGTATGGTAAAAATACCGATACCGATTCAAATTAGTGCTGGGATACTATCGATATTTTTTATTTTCGATATCTATCGATAGTTCAGATATCACTATCGACACTATCGATATTACTATCGCCTGAATGTTAGTACTTAAGTAAGAAAACTTTAAGGGCCAATTTCACCAACCTTATTTAAATATCAATTCATATTTAAATGTAGATTTTTATAAATTTTTGTATGGACATTTAAACATGAATTAATATTTAAATAAGTTGGTGAAATTGGACCTAAATAATTCTTTATCAGCCTACAATTCCTTGTTTTATGACTTTGTTGAAAGTGTAAATAATATTTTTTTTTAAGTAAGAGCTATGTTTATATGAACGTTATTTTAGGTGACAGGTTTTGACTGCTGGGCTCAGTTAAAAAATATGTTTTCTTTTTTCAAGTGTCACATTTTTATAAGAACTATAATTAATTTAAATAACTGAATAAAACAAAGAAATAAGGCCTGATTGTTTTTAATCACATCTATTTTAAGCCCAAACTGAAAAAAGTAGCTTCTGCGTGTCAGTATAAAGTACTAGCCAAGGCACATTCACAAGGTAGTAGCGGAAATGCAACTGAGTTATTTTTTTTTTTCAAATTAAAGTTCATCTGAAACTTCAAAAATTTTTTACGAAAGAGAAATTAAAAAAAATGTTAAAAAATTTCAATATGAAAAATATTTTATTAAAAAAATTCTTTGAAAACAAATTTAAAAATATGAAAAAATTATTAAAAAATTGTGAAAACTGCTAAACGTTGCAAATTTTGTTAGCGGTAGCTGTCGTGGAGAAATGTTTTCAAATTTATGTGAATAATTTTTATTTAACAAAATTCTATATTTGAGGTTTTGGAAAAACTAAAACCCATGTTGTTATTTTTATTGTTGTATTTTTTCATTGTTTTTGTAATCCTGATATTAGCTGGAAGTTAATGTGCCTTGGCACTAGCTTTAACTGAAAATGTTATTCACCTCAAAGCAAGTTTAAACTTTAAATTTGCTAGTATTAGCTTTATCTATCTTTTTATTCACACGGCCCAATATGATAAATTTTCATTTTTAACTTTTTTTTTTTTTTTTTAAGAGAAGTAACACAGACAATTAATGCCTACTACTATTACTAGGTGTTACCTTCTTTTAGGAAAGGGATAGTGAGAGAGAAGACAGGTGGTGAAGGAAGAGATAGAGGAAAGCTTCATTCTTTTACAACTCTGCTTTTTCGCACGTTTTGAATAATGCAGTGTTGCAGCGCCTCTCTGTGTCTTGCAGCCATTTTATTGATTATTTTACTTCGCCAATGATTTTGCTACACAACGAAGGAGGGCACTCTGATGTTACATTAGGATTAGTATCTGCTGAAGTCGGTATAGTTCAGTGACCAGTGACTATGCCTTCATCACTTGAACTTTCCTACAACTGACACAAAGGGACACTAATGCACATCAGAAAAATGCGTGGTGTTGTTATTTAATGACTGTCGGATACAGGGATTGAACCTAGGACCTTCGGTTTTGTAGTCAACGTGCTAACTACTTCAGCCAACGCCACCCTTTTGCAGAAAAGTAACTTTTTACCAAACAATCTAGAGACAAATTGTGTTCAATCTTCTTACATGGTTTTCCTTTCCACACCTCTTCTCCTGTAACATTTTTAAATATTCTTAATACACATTAAAAAAAACTTTCTTCATATCAAAATTATTAAATACTAAATACAGCGTGGCCAAGAATGGCCGAAGTGGTTTCAATTCCTTATAACTTTTTTATTATAACTTTTTTATTATTTTTCTTTTCAGTATTTTGTAAAGAAGATTTGGGGAATTTGTCCAACAAATGAAACCGACATATTACCAGCAACGACTTGATTATACAAATTATGTTCGTCAAAAAGCAGAAGAAAATCGTGATCTTATTCATAACTTAATTATGAGCAACGAAGCTCCATTTTTAATTAAATAGGTTCGTTAATAGGCAAAACTGCAGAATATGGGCTATGAAAAATCCTAGAGTAGTTAAACCGCGAGAATTACATCCACTTAAGTGAACCGTTTGGTGCGGTGTTTCGTCGAAAAGGATAATTAGCTTATATTTTTTTTTTTTTTTTGAAAATGAGCACGATGCTGTCATTTCCATCACTGGTATTAGATATCGTTGTTGAATTGTGTGTGTACTGTTCCATTTTAAATTTCCTAAGTCTTCCCTACAAAAAGTGTCCTCTCAAAAAATATATTCTTCATGGATATGACAACATCAAATTAATAAGTTTTAACATTTTTGTGGGCCCACTTGAGGCTACAACGTATAAGTTTTGAGCGATGTATTAATGGAAACTTTCATACATAGACGTATTTTATACAACCGAACCTAAGAAAATATTTTTATAAAACAACTATGAAATGCTCATGGGAACTAGATCCATTTTTGAGGTATTTTAAATATTATTTAATTATATTTGATATGGACAAATAATTTTCGAACAAATATTATCTATTAAAATATAGTCGTAGTGGAAGTCGTAACACGACACTGGTAATAAGGCCCATTAAAATGTTTTCTCCAATTTTTAGTTTTATTAGTGCACATCTTTTTTGTTTGCAATTTTCCAATTTTTGTTATTAACTCAACTGTTCAATATCTTTATTTCCATTTTACTATAGTATCAGTGTAAACATGAAATATACCTATGACTCTTGTTCTCTTTTTTTTAAACACGGAGATGATTTCATAATATTTTGATTCTACAAAGTCGCAATATTTTGTATTACCATGTAAAACCACCTTTAAAGGTATGTACCGGTAATACCGATACCGTATCGGTATCAGTACCGATACCCTTATTCGTTTCGATTTCCAACCTTGCTGATAATATATAATTTAACTCATTTGCTTTCACATCCCCACAAATTTCCAGACCACAACACCATTGAGCCTTTATGGAATAAACAAATACATCCGACCTAAACAAGGCATTGATGAAAGAATGGTGAAAAATTGGAGATGAAGCAACCAAAATATTAGTGCATTTTATGCTCAAACTCACGGATATCATCATAAAGCAAAAAGGCTTGCCAACAAAATATTAAATGTGCTACATATTTTTAATACGAATTTTTTTCGTTTTCGTGTTTTATAGAATAATGTGTGCCAATAGTTTTTCGCGCTAAAAAATAGTTACTTATTTTGTTAAATTCTTTAAAAATATAAATTGTCCAAGCATAAAGTAAAAAATACTTGTTGTGCCAGTAAATATGTGCGGCACTGTATGTCTCTTGATAGTGCATACTTAACCTGACCAGACATCCCGCTTTAGGCGGGATTATCCCGCTTTTCTGAGGTTGATCCCGCCTTGAATTTTTATCCCGCTTTTTAGAGTTTTGAAATTTCTTATCTCTTAATATATTTTTATTAATATGTAACTGATAAAAATTTATTCCAAATATTTTTTAATGTAGTTATTGTTTATTTTTTTTTGGATCTGGCAGCTCCTCAAATGAAAAAAATAAAAATACAAACGTACACACTCAAAGATCCTTTTGATACAGTGCTTTATATGTGCAGACATTCTGCTGCTTTAGGAATTTATTACCAAGAGGGTTTATTAGGAGAATAACAACTGACATTCACCAAACTGTCAATAATAAAATAAAAAGTTGTTGCTTATTTTTTTATAAAGAGTTTGACACATTGGTTTAGTCAGTTGATGATAATAATATGGACTAACAAGCCCACTTGCTATCATTCGCCTTAAGTTTTTGTACATTGTTTTGTATAAAAATCGTATTTTGTTTTGTAAATGAAGTCAAAAAATCTTTAATTTTATTTATTTTACGTTACTAAATAAAAATTTTTGTTAATAAAAACTTTTGTTTATTTAAAATCGATTCTTTTGAGTTAAAAACTGTGTTTCCTAAGTACATACGAAACTTTTTATGTGCGCATTACACATCCCGCTTTCAAATAGTTGTTTATTTAAAAATCCCGCTTTTTGGCCGTATTTTCGTCAAAATCCCGCTTTTTGAACGATCGTGTCCCGCTTTTTGTAAAAAGCTTCTGGTCACGTTATGCATACTACGCACTCTTTTTATAATGCGGAATTTTTTCAACATTTGCAACTCTTATAAAGGAGGAAGAAACCAATACCCTAGAGTCTAGACTTGTGATATTAAGTTATATGACAATGAATTAATCATTTTGGAAATTATCATTCATTAACAGGAAAATCGTGATAATATTGCCATCTGCGAATAGTTGTCATACACATCAAATTGAAACGTATGCACACATGAGAATAGTTGAAAAAAATTTGCTTTCAAAATATTAAAAATTTTAATTAGTTCAAACCGATAATACCTTCATAATCTTTACACTAGAGATGGGCGAAAAAACTTAAAAAAAGCGACCAATATGTTAGGCAAAAAATATATTTATTTTTTCGAAATTGCGTTGCAATAATTCGTTATATTCGATGGAATTGGGAACACTTTGAAAATGTTCCTGTTTGCAGCATACTTCAAGGTGATGCTGGCTGAAGCAGTTAGTGCGCCGGTCCGAGTACAATTCCGTCGCAGATTATTCCGATATTTCGGTGAAGTAAAATAACAAATCAGAATAATAATCAAAATAACAAAAAAATTTGTTGGCCTTTTTATGTTAGAAAATTGATAAACAAATTATTAATTATTTTTGTTAAGCAGATTTGTAACACTTTATTCCAAGGCAATGAAATTTTGGAAGATGATGGGAATATATCGTCACCTTAAATGCAAACGGACGTAACTACACAAAAATTCAAAATCGAGTTTTTGATTGATTATGGTTCATTTTATCAAACTATATGTTCACGCAAATAATCAAATGATTACAAAAAACGTAATTAACATAAAAATTTAAATATATATAAAAAGGAAATAAACGGTTAAAAACATATAAGTATCCATACTACAAGTAAATTAAGCAGAAAATTTTCAAGAACACTTTATTAGTCCTAATTTACATTAAGCAATTCTTATTGCTAAGCTGATTAATTTGTTGGAGACAGAGACGAGGGGAACATAAAAGTTTCTTTTCCCCTCGTCTCTCTTTCCTAAAAAAAAAACTAATCAGCTTAGCAATAAGACTTTCTGAGTGTAAATTAGGACTTATTATTGATCTTGAAACTTTTTTTGTTTCTCCTGTAAAAAATATAAAAGTGTAGTTACGTCCGTTTGCATTTAAGGTGACGATATGTACATATGTATGTATGTATGTATGTAAAAGGTGGGGAAATTTGAGATTAGGAAGTTAATCGGCTGTCAAGAAATGAGCTGTCATCCATGGAACGCTGCACTCTTGAGCAAAGAATTTTAATTGTGAAATTTGTGAATTTTAATTTGAAATAGCGGGTTTACGTGAACAAACCAGAAACAATTGACAATAAAAAACAATAAAATTGTGTTTTTTAGCCAATTTACTTCCTAACATTAAATTTGTCCACCCTTTATATCTATTCTATATTTGACTTAAAAACCAAAATCTACAATTACAATTTTATGTCGATTATGTCTTTTCCGCAATTATGATTTGATGTGTTTTAGAAAAATGAAGTCGGTTAAAAAGAGTAGATATGATTTTGTTTTATGAACTTGTAGATTTCATAGTTTCAAATTAAAAAGTTGGTTAATAAAATTTCACTACTTTCTTTTCGAAACAAGTCCAACAAATTCAGGGATTGAATATTTGACGATTCCGAGAACTCAAGTAGTTTGCCTGTACATATTACTAAGTCCCCATGTAGATTTTTAACGTCAATTCCACTGCATTTGCATCTATGTATGTGCCAACATATAAGTGACTTTGGATGTTTGTTATCTTATTACGAAAGAAAAATTCGGTAGACAAACTGAGACAACTGATACTTTCTATCGCAAAAATTACATGATTTAACCCATTATGGGCCTGCATTGCTCTTAAAATTTTAAAAAATTCCAATCAGTGGCATATTTTTGGTATTACAATAAAAAAGATTATTGAGATAGCATATATCCCCAGATTAAGATACGTAGTAATTGGTACTTGTTCTTCTTTGATAAACTAGGTATAAGTTCGCTTTATAGGAGAATTTCAGTTTCTTTCTGGATGCAAGCGAAGTCGCCCAACGATGCTAGTGAATTTATATATTTTTGCTATAAAATGTTTGTTTTTATTTTCTTATACACATTTTAATTGAAAATATATACATACATACATATGTAAACATATGTATGTATACATAAAATTGATCAACAAGAACTTCAAAATGTCGTTTTCGAATAGAAATAAATTTAAATTTTAAACTAATGAGAAAATACAAATCGATACTTCCAAGCCAATTCCAACATTTGTTGTTTTCAAATCGATGTTATATAAACATAATTTTTAATCGCATGCCTGATTATATCCAAATGGTTCTCAGCCTCACAAATTGGTTCAACTTAAAGTCCATAAGCAGTTTAACCACAACAAAAAAGGATATTTTCTGATACGGCAGAAATTACTCCTTGAGATTAACAGAACGAGAGGCATAAAGTGTCAGACGTTTAGCACTATTTAAAAAAAAAAATTATTTTCTAAGTTTCTAAAAAAAACAAAAACTGTTTCATGATTATTTTTTAACCACTAAATACACAGTACACACACACACAATTAAATATATTCGTACAAAACTTCCGTTTAAAATGGTTACAAAAATTTGTTAATTTTGTATTTTTTTCTACTTGGGGACGATAAAAATGTTCTAAAAATAAAAATGTTTAAATTCATTCGCATACTCGTAATTATATGTGTGTTTAATTGTGAAGGAACGCTGAATGGACTTAATGCGTATTTCTAAGTTAATGACATACATACATACATAAATTTTTCGCTAAAGGAAGTGTTAAACCAAAATTTTTATCAACGCATTATAGTTACTCGATGCGAGTACATAGTTTCAAAAAATATGTAAATATGTATTCGTTTTATTCGTGTAGTTAATGAAAGTGTGAATGGAGTACATTTTTGCTTCTGTTTAATTCTGTGACTTAAATATGACCCATTTTTGCAATAACATTTATGATAAAATAATTCTTTACTTTCAATGAAGTATATACATACATACATATTTATTTTCATTGCTGTTTTCATTTTTTTTATTATTTTTTTTTTTGTTTTTCAAAACAATAAATGAATGGTTTTGCTTATCAACTCTTAGTTCCGCTCACAATGATCTCGTTTTTTGTTTTATTTTATCACAGGCATGTGGGTGAAGGGTGACTAGCTTTAGTTTGAATATTATTAAATATACATATTTAATATTAATGTGAATGTAATATATACTCGTATTATATTAGCTATGTAAGTACATAAATAAATAAATACGTACTTATATAATATGTTTCACAATTACGAAGCAATTAAGCAAATACATACACACAAATGTGAATACAACATACATACATACATACATACATACAAAAATCTTATACTTTTATTAAATGCTTATTTTAATTAAAATTAATTTCTAAACGAAATTGTGGCAATCAATGAACAACGACAAAAATTATAATTTACATTTCAGTTAACCGGAAATATTATTTTCTTTTTAGAGCCTGTATTTAAGATAAAACCAAAATATGTTTACACTAGGGATGTAACGAATACCAGTTTAGCGAATGCGAATGCGAATGCGAAAGCAAATAATACAATTCGTTAAAATATCACATGCAAATAAATTTATATAATAGTAAGTACATATAATAATTAAAAATAAGTTTACACAATGTTAGGCAATCCTGGTACTCTGTTTAACATTTTATGTGAAATGCTGTCAAAGACATATGAAGAAAACTTGGAATGAATTTTTCCTGAAAAAATCTTGCAGAAGTAGTACTCTGTTCATCTTGGGAATAACATATGAAATATATCGTCAACATTTTAAGTTTTCATGAGAAATAATATGAGTGGCACTTGTTTCGCGTGGAATTTACAACAAACAAGGACTAGTTAATACTGTTTGGATTTGAAATTTGTTGTACGAAGTAATGATTGGCGATCAAAAGTTTGAACATACTAGTCTTAAGCAGAAAATATTTTCGCGCAAATCAAACACTGTCTTTTCTTTTTCAAAACTGAGAAATATTTCCAAACACCGATGGATTTGGGTTTCATTTTGATACTTATTGATAGAAAAGTTTTCCGTTAAAATATTATTGCTTTACATGTATCTTTTTCACGCTGGCTTAAAATAATTTTCGTCTTTAAATTTAAAATCGTAACCTATTTTCGTAAAAGAAATACAACATTTTTTTTGTCTTTAGTATTCGCTTGAAATATTCGCATACATTTTAGCGAATGCAAAAGCGAATGCAAATAGCAAAAGTAAGCGAATTATTTGCGAATGCGAAAGCGACTGCGAACATTCGTTACATCCCTAGTTTACACACACATCACATATACATACATACATAATTGATCTTTAACATCTTGTCACAGTTCAATCCCATTTGGAACATTCTTAAAACAAGAATTTTCGATTTTCATTTAAAAAATGCTGCATTTTTAAAACTAGTTTTTAAAATTTTATTTAAAATATTAAACAAACTTTCTCAACATTATCTATTCCACAAAAGTTTCTTTTTAAAATTAAATCGTTGTTTCTTCTTGATTTTAAACCTTTTTTGAGTGTACCCTTCCAATGAGCTACAGACCTGAAATTTTGAACATAGCTCAGACCTGGATGGCAATACAATAAATATGTATGTATGTACATACATATATAAAAGGCGGAAGTTAGATATTAATTAATTAATAGAATCATTATTTATTTCGCTATCAATCTTCTCCAATCCAGTTTAAAAACTTTTACCCCAATCGAGCTTCACTTGATCGCGTTCAAACACAAAGTGTGCCCGTCTTTTAATAAAATTTGTAAAGTTTGTAGGCGACAAAGGGGCAGCAAAAGAAATAACGTAAAACAATACATTCCTTCTTCTGCAGAAGTGGTAATATACTTTGTTATCAATGTGTAATTGTTGTATCTGATCAAATTACCTTCTCGCTTCCAAAGGAATGAACAGGCTTGCTTTGGAAAATGAGATATTCTGTGGTTGGCGTATTTCAAATACGACTACGACTGTTTTGTAATAGATTAAAGAAGACTTCAACAGTTTTTCTTTAATCTATTACCAAACAGTCGTAGTCGTATTTGAAATACGCCAACCACGATAATGCAGATTATATCTTTCATTATGTATGTAATCAATAATCACTTTTGCTGCTGGGATGTGGGTCAATTTGTGTTATCTGCGAGTAGGGAAGGGGTATAGAAAGTACCGATTTTTTCGTTTTTCAAACCCTGCTATTATGTGTTTTATTAATTTTTGTAGCATCGTTGCAGCGCCTCTGGTGTTAAGTACGCGCATTATTTTAATCTATGTACCTATTTTACTTCGCCGACGATTCATTGCTACAAATCGTCAGTTGGTTATTGGTTTGCTGCAGACATAATGTATTTTGAATATACTGTGCCACAAACCAATAACCAACCGACGAAATGTCGGCGAAGCATGGTGCTGCGATATGCATTAGCATAGATAATAATCTATGATGTTGATATGACTGGGTCTGACCAGGAATTGAACCGTTATTTTCCATGTATGTAAGAAATAAGAAATAAGTAAGAAAATAAAAAAAACATGTTTATCCTTTAACTGCACAGGTGGTGGTAAATTTTACACCGACTTCAACTTTTTTAAACTACTTTTTTCAATTGCGCTCTAGTAGCTCAGCCTTTTTAGTATCTTCCTAAATCGTTGTTCTTCACACTCAAACGTATTTTGGAGGTTGTTGGTATAGCCTAATTCGAAATATCTATACTATGGTGTAAAAATTACCACACGTAGGTATTTATGTAATTTTTAAAAAAAAAATATTTTGCTATCTATTATTAAGTAATATTTTAAAGAAAATCTATTTCTATAGGCTACGTAAATAATATCGATTTAAGATAACTCAGTGGTTGAGCAATAACAGAATTCTTTTAAAAAAAGGTTGAAGTCGGAGTAAAATTTACCACCACGTCTACAGTTAAGGGTTAATGTTATTTCGAAGTCAGCTAAATCGACAGCTTTCGACCTGAAATAAAAATCTATGTCCTGAAAATATAAAAATATAAAGGCTGAAACGTAAAACTACGAATCAAATTTATATATAATACAGCAAGCTAATATACGTGCACTGCGCAAATACAGATTTAAATGAATTATAAAAGTCAGTAACAGGTTGTCCCACAGTTCCCACAACTATATTTTCTTACTGTAGTCTCTATTATTTTACTATGAAAAAATTGCATTCAAGTTTTGGACAAATTTTACATTCATGTTTTTTGATTCAATTCAGGAAGTGCTATTTTTTAGATTAAAAAAAATGCCTATACAATAAACTGCTCGTTTTTTTGCACTTTATAAAACATTTTTTATTACAAATTTTTGCGAAAATTAAAAGGGGTAAAATTTACTACCACGTCTCAAGGTATGTATGTCCAAAAATTTCACCTAATAAGTTAAAGGTTATTATTGAGTTCTGGATTCAACTTTGTTATTTGTTGAGCTTCTCATTTGTTTAAATGAAAGTTTATAACATCATAACTCTAGTTGTTCTAAGAAATTTTTGGGTAAAGAATCGCTGATGATCTGAATTAGCAACAGTGAAATGCGCATAGGATCCAGCTAAAACCCTCAATAATCAATTTCAATGTACATGTTTTTAATAAAAAATATTTTACTGAATAAGTAAAATAACAATATTGTATTATTAGTGCGTTAATAAATCTTAAACTTAAATTGTAATAATTCCCAAAAAAAAACACTAAGGGCCATTTTGACAACTTGTCTGCCCGATAAATATATTTGCATTATTACAACTTAAATTTTTTATTGTTATTATTCAATAATAATCAATAATAATAATATTTAATGGATAAAAAATAATAAATGAAGGTTTTATAATGCAAAGCCATTTATCGGGCAGACAAAATCTTGCCTTTAGCTAAAGGCAAGTTGTGAAAATAGCCATAAATCCATAAAATTTTGGTAATGATCCAAAAAAAAAAAATAAACAGTCACAACACTAAAGTCGAGGTTCCACTATCGGCGCAATGTGCCGATTTTCGTCGGCTCACAGCACTAAAAGATCAGAGTGAAACAAACATATTAATTATGATGGCGAGTGTGAAGTACACGGGATTTTTTTCGTACTTAAAGGTTTTGTGATCTGCTACATTTTAAAATAAATTGTTACAGTTTCCAGCCTCACTATTTTTAGACCAATAATCAAAAAATTTCTGAACAATAGTCTTGATTTTTTTTTTATTGCAAATTTTTAGTGTTCTGTTCGAATTTCTATTTCAATTCGAAATCATTTCTGTTCGATTCGAATTACGCAATAGCCCCTCTGAAGTATTTAGTAGTTTGCTTTTTTGCTATTATTATTCCGTTTCTAATTATAGGGCAGATACCTTTTTCTGGTACAAAATTCTGTTCTGACTGAAAGGCAAATGTTAAAAAAAAAAGTTAAAGAAAGAAGGGGTTTCATAAGTAACCAACTTATAGGTATATATTGTATTTAAACATTAAGAGTAAGTAGAACTGACTGACTTACCACTAAACGTTTGAGAACATTACTACCATCAGTGAAATTTTGTGCCAACATAAAATTTGAATTTATTGAATCGATTGTTTCCATATGTATATGTAACTGCATTTTAAGAGTTTCCTCCAAATAAATAACGAACAATTGTACTGGCATTTTATATGTTTAACCATTTGCATAACTATACAAACAGAAGCAGATAAAAATAATATCTTAACCGTAAAAGTAACTTAACATAACTCACATTTCGACGTATGGTTTTACTTTTGCATTTTGGTAGTCAGGTGTCGGAAAGTCTTCAAATTACTGTAATATTTACTCAATGTGTGAGAATAACAAAAAAGAAAAAATTGTTCTTTTAGCATAATTAAAAGCCCGGATCCCATTCAGTGTTTTGTGCCTCCGTGTGTGTTGAATAACAAACAATGATATCGCCAGGCTGTGGTACAACTTTGGTATCTTTAAAACGCAAGCCGCACTCTACGTCTTTCTTTATTGAATCTACCTCATTCTTTAAGTGTCTCATAGATTCGAGTTGTCCTAGTGGATAGACATTTTTTAAAGGTATCGTATTTAAGATATTAAAATCGCAATTTTGGAGTCTTACCATCATAAATAATTTCGTCGTTACGCATTAAGCGAAACTTATGTATTTTTTTTAATACACCTTTCGTACATCGACAACCTGCAACAGGTACTTCTTTTCTTCCCTCCGTTATGGAAAATTGTTGCAAAACGTTCGCTTCACCTAATATATCTTCGACTTCGAGGGGAGGCAGTTTATTGCTTATTTCTTGTTTTAAATCATCAATTAGGCGGTAAATTATATTGCAAACTCGTATAGAAACATCGGTATTAACTTTAGTCGGTGGTTGAACGGAAAACGCATAGACGATGGCATCGAATGATTTTGCCAATTCAACATCTGACTCCGACACATTGCCAACGCCGTAATGAACCACATCCAAACGGCATTTATCGTTTTCGTTGTAAGTTTCTAATACATCAAGAATAGCTTCGACCGATCCATGTACATCACCTTTAATTATGACACTGACACGAGGTATGCCATCACTGGGCATAATTTCTTTCGGTCTTGGTCCATGGCGTAAACGAAACCTACCCGCCAAACGACGAGCATCTCTTTCAGCACGATATTTTGCCAAATGTACTTCTTCTTTTTTTCGTATTTCTTCAAGACTTAGCTCCGCCTTTTCCTTTTGAGCTTCCTGCTCTCGATATTTAAGGACTGAATGCGCCTTTCTCTAAAAAAAAAGTAATTGATTATATAAGATTAACTCTTTACAAAGAAAACAATAATTTGAATGTTCTAAAAACCTCTGATACAACTTCAAGTATTAAATCTCCAGCAAGTGGCAATTCTCGCCATCCCAAGATTTCTACAGGCGTACCCGGTTCAGCTTTTTCCAAAGGCTTGCCGTTATGATCAAACAGTCCTCTAACTTTAGCATGCGCAAGTCCACTTACTAAAATGGATCCTTTGCGTAGTGTACCCCGTTTAACGATCGCCGTCGACAGCTTTCTTGAAATAAAAATTCCTATTTTTATACTCGCAGTTATATGTATTATTGACCTGCACAAGACCATTTATAAGACCTTTCAAGACATGCGACATTTTTCAAACGCTTTACTACAACGAAATATTCTAAAATAAACGCTAAACAACACTGTTGGCAATATTTTTTTGAGTTCTTTGTCTTGCCAACAGTGTTTTTTAGCGTTTGTTTTAGAATATTTCGCTGTAGTAAAGCGTTTAAAAAATGTCGCATATCTTGAAAGGTCTTATAAATAGTCTTGTGCAGGACTTTAATATGTATGTGGTCTTTTTTTTTATTGAAAATAGTATATCGTAATAGATCTATTTTGCAATATATTCCTCTAGTGTTTACTTTAAATTTTAAAAAGAGTCGTAATGATTATATAATAATTCCCAATTAAAAAAATTTATTATTAATTTATAACGGAAGGGAAAAAGTAATTTTCATTATTAATTTTCATAACTCAACATTTAACACTGTGATCAAAGTCCAGTGTTGAAAAAATACAAGCCTGACCTAATGAATTCTTGATGTACATATTTTGAAAATTTTCATCAACTTCATCACACCAGGTTTGTGTTTTCTCAAAAGTCGTACGATTTCGAAGGTTAGTAAATCCTAGCCTTGACAAATTTACTACAAACTTTAAGTATTTACACCAACTTCGATATAAAGCAAATCACAATTTTATCGTACATTATTATATGCAATGATTGGCAGTATTCGCTTTTTTTTGGGGGGGGGGGCGTATTAGCAATACCCAATTTACATTAAGCATTGTTTTATGAAATTATTTGCATGAAAATTTTTCATTTGTCAATAGGAGAACCAACTCAGATAAAAAAACGTTTTCAAAAATGCTTCAGGGATTGATGCTACGTCATTTTTTATAAATCACACTCGTCTATAGAGCTGCAATCCGCAAATAGAAAAAGTGTCGTGCAACAAAATTCATGAAAAAATGCTTAATGTAATATAGGTACAAGTTGAATGCGAAACCTTACATTCTTGGACGTGTAAGACATATTTAGAAAAATTATAACTATATTTACCCTCTTTTTGGGTCTGTTTTGGATTCCACAACGACTCCTTCCATTAAACCTTTAACATCTGCTTTAAGACCCATTAGAGTCGCTTGAGTACTCACAGCTTCTGCTAATAACGAGAGATTTGTTCCCTTTATTGCAGATATTGGAACAACTTGAATATCACCACCATGTTCTTCTAAGGACAAACCCATTTGTGCTAGTTCTTGTTTAGTTTTTTCCTAAAATTAATACATACATTCATATCGTCAGCTAAAATGCAAAATGGCGTAACTAACAAAAAATTCAAAATCGAGTTTTTGATTGATTATTATGAATGTCATTAAACTACATATCTTGACAAAATATTACACTTCTGCGATCAGTTCAGTTCAGATCAGTTTTTTGTTTAGTTTTTTGTTTCTCCTGTAAAATTATATTTTTGTTAGTTACGCCTTTTTGCATTTTAGCTAACGATATATGTATCTAGATATTAAATTAAATTAGTGCTCACTTAATTTTTCAAAATAAAAATACATATTCCCTGAAAAGGCTGTAGTTATAAATTTAAAATAACTAACATAGGCTAAATACTAAAATTTTTATCACAGGTGCAGCATAAAATTTTTGTAAAAAATTAATAACATTTACATATATTAGACCAGCTTTTACCCGTGGTACCGCTCGCGTTGATTTGATATTTTGGAAACTATACTTAAAATTTATGAATATTTTGTTATTTATATTTATGATTTGAACGGGCTAAAGTTCGTATCGCTTTGTAAGCCAAATTACATGTGCCCTATAAATTTTTGTATGTGAATATTCTGGGTAACTCTAATTAAGTAGTAAACAAACCAATTTTTTCCAACTTTACTTTTCGACGACATTTTTAAAATGAACTTTCACTTTCCCATGAAAGAATTATTATTCACAATACGTATACAGAAATTTCAAGAAAGTAATTTCATGTGCAAATGTAGCGTAAGGATAACAAGATTACAGTGAAAAAAAGCTTTTTTTAAGCTCTATGTCATAATAATATTGCATTGTCATTCGATTTATACATGCATGCAAAATTTCAGCTTAATCTGAAACCGGGAAGTGGATCGAATTTAATTTGCAAGATTTGAACGCAGACAGGCAACGGGACAGGTGAAACTTAATAAAAGCTTGTAAAAATAAAAATACTCAGAAATTAAATTTTAAAAAAAGTCCCTAATTAAGAAATCACGAAATCTTTAAATGTATCTTTTGAAGAAAAAACGTCTCCGTCAACACCATTCACAAAATATGTTATACGATGCAGGATACCGCTGTCGTGTTCCCAGAAAGTCGACTTAAGATATATTTCTTTCGTTTCGAATTACAGAGTAGAGCCCCTGGTGTTGTAGGCCGTACGTTTGGGGTCATTATCCATTATCATACAACAATTTGTTGAAAGCTTTTATGTAAGTCCCAGTCCACACTTGCAATTTTTGTTGCAGCAATTCTTGAATATGTGTGAGAGTGTTGAAATAGAAATATATACATTTTCTATTCCTCTCTCTCTCTTTTGCACTAAAAAATAAAAAGTTGCTGCAACAAAAATTGCAAATCTTGACTAGGACTTATGAAAGCTCAAATTTAACATTATTAATTTACAGGTCTTGCCATTGCCGTTTGATTACTTTCTTAATTGTTTGTTCGAAAATATTCGTTTTTCTGTTTGTGATTCGATTAGGCTAAAGTTCGTATCTCTAAGGACGATTTATAAAAATCAAACTGGACGATTTATAAAAATCAAACTGTTAATTTAAATTAATGCACAGATACATTTTATAAGGAAAGAATGTACTTACGATATTAGCTTCGGGCTTATCAATTTTATTTATTGCCACAATGATGGGAACTAGAAATTTTTAAAAACAAATGCTATAAAAGATATTTTAAATAAATAAGAGGTAATTATAAATTCAGTAAAAAAAATCCACACATATTGCTCATTTATTCCAACATAGTGATATCTCAAAAATTTGTTTTTGGTGTTAATAGATCATATTTAATATTGTGTAAAAATGTATTACCATTGGCATGTATATACACTCACTATTGAGAGAAGAATTATTTTGTATACCTTGAGTATTATGTAAATAGAAAACTTTAAAATCTTCTTTTGCAAAGCTAGCTTTTTGAGTTATGCGTATGTTGCAATAAAGGACCGATATGTACATACATTTTTTTTTATTTGACCATGCAACAATTTTGCTACTTACCTTGTGTTTCCTTCGCCAAATTGATAACTTCTTTTGTTTGAGCCATTACACCGTCCTCTGCTGCCACAACCAATACGATTATGTCTGTTGCAACTGCTCCCCGGGCTCTCATTGAACTAAATGCTGCGTGGCCAGGTGTGTCGAGAAACGTCACTTTATCTCCATTCTCTAGAGTAACGATAAATGCACCGATATGTTGTGTGATGCCACCCGCTTCACTCGATGCAACGTCAGCACCCCGTAAAGAATCCAACAACGTTGTCTTGCCATGATCTACATGTCCCATAACAGTTACTACAGGTGGACGTGGTTTCAGTAGTTCTGAATTGGCTGGAGGCCTCGGAAACACATCTTTGTCTTTACTTTCTAATTCTGCCATTTCTGATGCAGGAGCTGATACAATTCGTATTCTAGCCCCAAGTTTCTTTGCAATTTCTTGTATGATTTTTATATCGTGAAGTTGAGCGGTTGGTTCAATATTATCAGCATCTTTAACAAATAACATGGCTTCCTGGACGTCTTCTGTAAAATTGTTTTATATTAGAAGTACATACAAATATGTATTAAAATAAGTTTCAATAGTTTTAACGTACCCAAAGGTCGATTTGTAGATATCGACAGCTGTTCTACAGTCATATGGCGCCATATTTCCACTACTTCTTTTAATTCAGGCAAACTTTTCTTTTTCGGTGAATATTCGATGATTCTATTCGATTTCTAAAAAAATACAAGTTTAAAATTACATATTATTATGTTGTATGTTTTTTCAGTCTGCAATTGAAATATTGTTTTGGAAAACATCACAAAACTAGTGTTTTAAAACTACCTTAGATGACCAAAAACTGATTGATTCAAATGCCTAAATGTGACTTGTGTGAAAAACAAAAATAAAATTTGCAAAAAATCTTCGAAATCAGAAAATAATTATGCATATGGTCGTCATATAACTGTTCTTGAATCCGTTTAAAATTTTTTAAAAATAATGGCTGAGATGAGTCGTTTTTAATTAATTACAGGTATTTTCCATTATCAAGTGCAAAGGTTTTAATAAATATTTATTATAGTGGATATAATAAAAAACTGTAGGTATGGATCTAAAAACTCATACTTCCTATACGAAGGTATAGGTGATCTGCAGCTCCCGAAGGAAAGAAAATATAAATAAAAAGTGGTTAGTAAAAATGGCGCATATTCATAAATCGTAACTAAAGTCGAAATTTATTAAACAGATACTAAAAAATAGTTAACAGATAGTTACAGGTTCTATTCACAAATCTAAACTAACGAAGTAACGACTCCCAGCTGATAAAAGAAATAAGAAAATAAAATGTCGATAATACTATGATCGATATAAATTGCAATTAAATAAAAAACTATTCAAACTATCAAAAAACAATTTTTGAGATGTAAAGTATAAGTATAACATGTATAAGTTAGTTAACATTTAGTTACAGCTTCACTCATAATTAAGTCTAAACTTTCGTAGCCGTCTGTGAATAACTTAAATAGGTATTTAAAAAAGTTAGCACCTAGTAAAGATTTCTGAATATGCGCCAATGTTTATACTGAAATATTTGTATTGAAATATTGTGTTATTGAGCTGAGGCGGCAAACTGTTGGCTAGGTTTGTATATTCCCATAATTCCTATAAGCATAGGGACACTATGAGACCCTATGCACATTATAGGAAGCCAAAGGATCCAATAATATTTTGAATTATTCTAATATTTAGTGTTTTTTGGGAACTATTACAATTTAAGTTTAACATTTATTAACGCACTAATAATCCCATATTACTATTTTACTTATTCAGTCAAATATTTTTTATTAAAAATACCTTGAAATTGATTATTGAGGGGTTTAGCTGGATCCTATGATCAGTTGCTAATGCATATCATCAGGGAACCTTTACCCAAAAACTATAGTTTTTATGCTAAACTTTCATTTCAACAAATGAGAAGCTCAACAAATAACAAAGTTGAAACAAGAACTCAATAATCAACATGTTTTTTTATTTTCTCTAATTGTTCTAAAAAATGTTGGGTAAAGGTTCCCTGATGATCTGCATTAGCAACAGCGAAATCATTTTCAATGTATTTTTAATAAAAAATATTTTACTGACTAATTAAAATAATAATATGAGATTATTATACTCTAATATTTACAATCGTTTTTAACTTCTCCTAATGAACTTTTATCACAAGTGGGCTGATTCTCTGGAAACTGGCAGCCTGTAAAACCGGCATTATTTTGAAGTTTATGCGACTCAAAAAAGATGGTTGTGCAGAAAATAAGTTTTAAGTTTTCAATTTACCAGAGCTACCTGTACAACAAGCCTTTAATATGAAATCTTCCGCATTATTAACTCAAAAACGCGTTTTTGAGATATGGCTATGTTGAAATAAAGGAGCGATTTTGAATGTTTTCCTTCTGCAAGCAATATAAACGTCAAAGTGGAAAAAAATTATCTTAATAATGGTTAGTCAGTTGCACCAACCTCGTTTTCCAAATACATATCGTTCATTTACTAAAAACATGAAGTTAATATAATAATAAATAATTAATAAAGTTTTCAATTTATAAACAACTTAATGGAAGAGGAAAATTTTATATTTCTCTCAAGAGCTGAGTATGTATGTATACTAGCACAAAGGGATCGTTATATTGGACCCAAGTGAGCTGGACTCTAATTTTCTATCTAATTTTTTTAGTATGTATTCCAAATATTTGTATGGAATTTTTACACAATATGAGGATTAACTGTGCATCAACTCAGAAATCGCATTTTTTGAGTTATGACAATGTTTTAGTAAATTAGCGAAGTGTGCATACATTTGATCACTATTTGTAGTTTTAGAAAATTTCGTTGTGAATGTACATGTTTATATTTTAAAATCTTTACCTTTTCCTCAGCAGTTTTCCGCCTTTTCCATTGCACCTCGCTGGTATATATAGTTCTTGCATGGCATTTGACATGCAGCAGAGCAAGGTTAGACACTCCAGATGCAAGCCGGCGAACAGATCTAAAATAGGCACACGTTTCTTATTACAATTGTTTTATTGATATTTGGAATGAAGTTAATATTTTGTTACACGAAAAATATTAGATAATTTTATATAATTTGACTAGAAATTTTACCCAAACACAGAAGAAAACATTTCACATCTTATGATTTTACGTAAAATTTTGTTTTTGTTTTGTGAATAATTCTTCTTCTTCAAAAAGATACCACTCACACATTTTGAGTATTCAGCGTTGCCGTCTTCTGTGTAATTATCAAAACGAGGTTCAAAAATTATTTCTTAAACTATTTTTAGACCCTGACAATTTTTTTATAATTTCGTCTCAAAGTTATATCATAATTTGAAATTTCACTCCTTAAATTTAAAAGCAAACATTTGTATAATACTATTGTTTTTGTATTGCAATTTTTGGCTTGTTGATGTTCGTATTAATAATTTTTAAACTGATCACTAGACAGAATTTCTAGCACAGAAAATTAACAGAAATATTGGAATTAAGGCTTACAATATATGGCATACATGTAAATATACTTAATATTATGCACAATATTTTCAAATTAAAACATTTTAGGAAGGATTGTTTCATGATTATTAAAGAACTTAAAACAACATTGCATATCCTGGAGACTACGAGAAAATAAAGGATTCAAGATCTATTGAATAAAAGGCATCGTTTACAACGAATACGGAAGTGATTTTCCCATACACTGAATTAAAACAATTATGGACGCCACTGAATATCATAGATCAAATGCCGCTAGCATGAGTATTCCAACTATGACACGAAAAACACTGTCAAAATTACCAAAAATGGTTTAGTGATAATCTAGTCAATGTGATGGAGTGGCCTTCACAGACACCAGATATGTTTTCATAGTATTTATTTACAATCTATTTTATAATAATGAGCTTTAAGCAACATTTTTTTTCTAATCTAATACAAAATCATCGTAGTCGTAGTCGAAATAGAACGAACATTAATAATAAGGCCCATTAAGTAAATTTGATAAAAAAGAAAGCTTGATTCAGCAAAATTTAATTGATTCAATAGGAAGACATTGTATGGCCGTAATTGCAAACAAGGCCCACGAAACAAATTGTTAAAAAAATTCATGTGAATGATTTGATTTTCTCAGTTACTTTTAAGAAGCTGAGAATGTTTTTATAGAAATTGACTAAAGCAGTACAATTTTCTTTAACTTAAAAGTTTTTTAATTGAACTAATTGAATTCTTATAATAATAACAATTAAAAATGTTAAAGACCCAAATAATATATAGAAAAGATGTGATATTTTCTATACGGGTGGACCGATTTTCTTCAAACTAAGAACCCTCTCGATCAAGTCATCTTTCAAACAGAAAAAACTTAATCAAAATCGGTCCAGTCGTTTGATCTGCACATGGACACGGACAGACACACAGATACACAGATACACAGACACACACTACAAACTCATAACAACCCTTTTTTGGTCGGGGGTTAATAAATAGAGCTTCAAACATATCGATAGTATCGATAGTTTTATTTTAAATGAAATATCAATAGTTTTTTCCACTATCGATAATATCGACAAAAAACAAGTAATTAAAAGAGTAAAAATCGAAGTCGGTAAACAGTAGCCGATGGCAGCTTTGAAGCAAATCATCCGCAGTTTCCTGTACTTGAATATGTATTCATGTCTATATAAATTAATTATAACTCGAAGTGTTATTCAACAAATAGTAGGCAAAAGTACCTTCTGAAATTCAGCGTCTACGACACAACGAGACAAAAAACTCTCGAATGCCTAACAACAGAACTAAGCCTGACAGCACTTAAGAAATAATTACGATGACGCGATATCATGCTCTTCGACCCAGAGCTGCTTAACGACTATTTCTCTATACATATTTTTGAATTATACTTACATGCCTACACTCAGGAAAAAGCTGAAACTTAAAAATAAGATCGCATTACATTAATTCAATAATTTTCAATATAATAGAAAATGTATATTTATACATATTTAAAATAAATAAAATTAATAAATTATTACTGTAAAGCAATATTTTTCTATACCGAAATAAGAAATTTTAACATGACTAGACTTTCGCTAATGTTTCTTATTAATTCAAAATGGGTTTTATGGTTATTATTATTAAGTTGTTTTTTTTCCTCTGGGTATACATATATTTTTATATACTAAGGAAAATGTTGAGGATTCTAGATTTTTTTCGAGTCAATGAAAGATATTAACTATGCTAAATGTCGTTTTTGTTGCAACATTTATAAGACCATTCGATACTATCGATATTATCGATAGTCTTACATCAAACTATCGAGTGGGGTGACTATCGGTAGTTTTGCAGCTCTATTAATTAAATGAATAGAAACATAAATGTTTACAAAAAATGTTTCACATCAGCCTTTTAAGAGATGTAAGGGATTTACTAAAAAGTTGGTCTTAGTACTATTATTTTTACTATAACGGTATTATCAAAGTGTATTGATACCAAGTAAACTTATCATTACTACAATTGATATTAATAAACTTTGGGTATTATGAAACACAACATTTTTTGTGTGATATAAAATTTTTTTATAACTTTGAAGATTTGGATTCCGGCAACACTGAATTGAACACTAATTGAAAATTATCATTTTGAAGCACCCTGTAACATATCAGTGATGGGAGTGCGTATGCTATTAATCAACAATTAATTTATTATGTTTGTTACACATTCAAGCATACCCAGCAGAGAACGAAGCCGATCGGCTGCGAGCCGGCTTGAAGCCGCCGCCGACAATTATTTCTCCTAATGAGCCGCCGCCGATGGCACCGGCTCGCATCGGCTTAAAATGTGAGCCGACTGTACCGGCTAAGCCGACCCACACGGCTCAGCCAAATTTTTTTTACAACGAAATTTTTTACATTTCGTTGTAATCTTAGTTGCGAATATCGGGCCTGTTCTGCAAATCACGACATGCCAAATCACGGTGATTTCTAAAAATTAATAAAAGCGAAATCATTGCTTGTGTAAATTTTACGTTTTATAGCTTTGGAAGTTGGAAGAAAATATGCTATTATAAATGAAAAAAACTTAAAACGCAATAAAATCTCATTACCAAGGCAGCTATTAATAGTTTACTTTTGAAATCACGTGATTTGAAATCACCGTGATTTTCAGAACAAAATATGAAATCTGGCCAAAAATAAGCATCACTGAACTTGAAAGTACTCGAGGAAGCCACCTAGTAAAGTAGATTCCCCTGGGAACGTGTAGATATTGTACGCTTTATTGTTTACACCTTTTACTCTGCTTCTATACCTAACGCAGCAGCCACACGTTCAATATATCGCTTTCAATTTCGTTACACATAATATGTGTCAAAATTCCTTGAAATTCATAGCTGTGACACAAATCGATAGTCAATTTCATTTTTTAAATGTTACCGATGAAGAAACAACACAAATTGGTAGCTTCTATCAATGTATGCTGTGACCAGCTCTTTAAATTGAAAATTAAATTGTCATATAAATAGATAGGTGAATATTAAAGAAATCTAGTTGTCAATTTAAAAAGTTTGAGTGTGGTAGTAAAAAAAGTATGAGTCTATTGCAAATTAAATGGAATTGAAATTCAAACTTTTAACGTGTGGCCCCCAAATAACCTGAAATGCTATTATAACTTTAAGCTACGACTGCACTGTTAAAAAGAATGCACTAACAATAATGTTATAACTCGAAAAAAGCTTTTTATGGTTTGGAGCAATTTTCCGTAGTCCTATGTGAAACATTGTTGTCAGATCTTTCGTTACACTACATCTATAGCTGATATTTGTTCTTCATGACAAATTGCATAATACATAAACAAAATTATTTTTCAATATACTATGTTCACATTTAGGTGTTTAACGTCTCATGATCATGAAACATCATTCAAAATTAAAAACACAGTTAATGATCAAACATAATAAGTCCGCAACTTCAGGAATAATCGTTGTCAAATTAACAAAGCCCATAATAAAAATCTACGGCAGTAACTTCAAATGCTCTCTAAGTTTTGTTTTATTTTCTTTTGTGCTTATTTTTCTTTGTAGTTTTGTTCACAAAATGTATGAAATTTATTGAAAAACGCTGACAAAATAAAATAGATTCTATCTCTCGACTCTTTTCTGTTGCTAGTTTTTGTGTCAATTTTTATGCAAAGTGTGTTTATGCCGCAATTCTGTTTGATCCATTTAGAAGAAAAATACAGCATTAAAAATACAACTTTTTAACCTCTAATATGATGCTTAAGATGATAAAAATGTTTGATGTGCTTGCCGAAAAAATACTCGCTCATACTATAAATATGCTTGTCACGCATTCCGACATGCCTACAGCCCTTAAAAATGGTTTTGATTTGTCGTCAAACAAGAGTTTTTAACGTATCTAGTGACTTTAACATTTGGTCTACACCTAACATAATATGTAAGGTGAGAAGGATGGATGCAATCGCAGAGAAAATTATGTTACGTATAGACTTCAAATTAGTGTCATTTCACGTCTAGACGTGATATATTTTTATCATGACAAAAGTCAAATTCCAAATACCAAAAAGAGCTAAGATAAAAATTAATTTTTCAATATAAAGTTTGACTTTTGTTATGATAAAAATATTTCAGGTGTAGACGTAGAGTTATAAGAAATCCTACACGCAAATTAAAATAAATTAGTATGAATGTGTGAGCGTTTATTAAAATACGTAAATGAAAAACTAACAGTCTTATATATACAAATTGATAACGCTTTATAGAGGCTTTTTAAGACTTTTTTGTTTAAAAATCCCTTTATAAAGCCTTAATTAGTTTTATAAATAAGGTTGTATGTTTTTGATAAAAATTTCTTTTACACCTTTAAATGTGTTTAATTTATTTATTCCTGCCTGTTCTGTAAATCGAGTCGATTTTAAAACGCTCAATTTAGAAAAATTAAATCCACTAATAGTGCATTTTTCACTTTTTTTAGTTTTCTACTTCTTAAAGCTTGACATATCATATATGAAATTAATAAATTACGTATGTAGGATTTAAAACACATCAATAGGGCCTTATTGTCCAAGTCCTAATTTACACTCTCTTAGTGTAATCACTAATCGTATCACCAAATTGAAATCTAGCCGTGTGTATATATTTTATACAGAAAATTCTGGGCTTAAATGCAGTTTAGCGAAGCAGCTCCAAACAAAATAAAAAGTAGCCTGTGTGATAGAAAATTGAAAAATAAGAAGAAAATATTAAATAAAGAAGTTGGCAGCGACGCCAATTTTCCGAGTTATGGGGCTCTGAACTTTTTTATAGGAAACTGCGAAAAATCTCAAAAATAAAATAGCTTATCTAATAAGAAATTAAATGTATAAGAAAAAAAAATTAACTGTGACCCTTATTTCTTGAGTTATTGGCCTTTAAATTTTTCATAGACGATTGTGATTTCTCTGCATTTCTAAATGTGATGGGCCAATATTTGAACCAATTTAGAGCTGTGCAGAAAATCATTGACAAGCAGTGTCGTTTTGGGAAATACAATGATTAATTAATATCCATGAAAACTTTATTAGACAAGAAAACTTTGCAATGCAGAAAATCTTTTTTAAGTTTCGCCGTGTCGGGAAACAATGGTGAAGAAAATCCTTAAGCCCGGAAAAAGGCCGGCAGTCCACGAAAACTTTATTATACAAGAAAACTTTGCAATGCAGAAAATCTTTATTTAAGCTGCGCCGTGTCGGGAAACACCAGGGTGAAAACTTCAGAGGCCAATAACTCGAGAAATAAGGGTCGGAGCTAATTTTTCTACTTGATTTTTTTCTTATATTTTAAATTTCCTATTAGATAACCTATTTAAACAAATTTTGGAAGTTTTTCGCTGTTTCCTATGAAAAAGTTCAGAGCCCCATAACTTGGAAAATTGGCTTCGCCGCCAAATTTTTTATTTAATATTTTCTTCTTATTTTTAAATTTTCTATCACATAGGCTACTTCTTATTTTGTTTGGAGCTGCTTCGCTAAACTGCATTTGTTCCAAATTCTGGTATGTGATGGGAATCGATTTTGAAAACGAAGTAATTTTAAATTACAATTAGGGTTTCTAATTTCCCGGACTTTTTCAATTCCCGGGAATCGAGAAGTAAAATGTTTTATTCCCGGGAATTCCCGGGAATTTAAAAAACATATGAATTTAATTAAATGACCTCAGCAAAAAATATAATTTTATGAAAAAATATATAACACACAAAAAAGTAATATGAATAATTTTGTAATATCAATTCAAAAATTAATTAAATATCACCTATAAGCAATTTGATAATATTAATTAAGTTTTTCTACTCATATTAATTAATACAATTAAAAATGTAATTGAATCAATTAAATTCTTAATTGAAAACATTAAAAGAGATACTATGTCATATAAAGACTTCTTAAGTTGAAAATATTTCGTAACGCTTCAAGTTGTTGTATTCACCTCGGAAGCCTCTACATATGCTTCCATGCTTATATTATGCAAGTACTAAAACAACGAACAGCAATGTAAAAAAACCAAATCCAAAAACGGATATATTAAATTCCCGAAAATTCCCGTTGAAAATTTCCCGGGATTTGTAAAAAAATAATTCCCGGGAATTCCCGGGATTTTTTTCCCGCGTAGAAACTCTAATTACAATACACTTCATCCAATTTTTGTATTATAAAATTCTCTTTAGGAAAGACATATGTACATAAATTTATATTTGTGCAAAGATTTTTTTACTAAAGAAATACACCTTTTAAAGTTCATATTCTGTGCTTTGTGAATAAACTTTAAATTGCTATACCGACTTGAGTCGACTTTAAGCCGCCGCCGACTTTTTTTTCTTAAGCCGCCGCCGCCGATAGTTCTTCGGCTTCAGTCGACTTTCAGCCGCCGCCGGTTATATTTTGCTCAGCCGCCGCCGCCGACAAAACACTGTCGGCTTCGTTCTCTGATACCCAGTTCAGCCTTATCATATGTGAAGATTTATTTTACTTTTGAGATTTTCAACGGCCTGGCCCACGATGTCACCAAAAATCGTTCGATCGACAACCAGGGTTGTCAAATTATTTCTGACCTTTTTCGCCAAATTGATTTTAAAAATCGCCAAAAGTCGTCCGAATCAATTTTATGTAGTTTTTCTTAATAAATATTTGATAATAAATTTGATTTTATATAACACTTTTTTTAATGTACATTTTTATAGAATAATCGTATAGAAATTTAGCAGAAAATCGCCAAAAGTAGAAATCAAGTCGCCAAAAATAATTTTTTTCAAAAATTTCTCATCCAAATTCAAAATGAATCAATTAATATAAGAAAAAATATCAAAATCAAGCTGATTTTGCAGACGACTTTTGGTAGGATTTATTTTTTTTAAACTACTCCTTCCACAAACTAATTTTGCTGAATTGCAAAAACTTTGAATTTCAATTTTGTTAAAAATAGCCACAAAAATCATCAAGAAATTTATTTATCGCCAGAAAAATCGCCATGTCGCCAAACCAAAAATTTGGACGCCAAACAAGTTGAAAAATCGCCACGTTTGGCGAGAAATTTTTGGTTTGGCGACATGGCGATTTTTCTGGCGATAAATAAATTTCTTGATGATTTTTGTGGCTATTTTTAACAAAATTGAAATTCAAAGTTTTTGCAATTCAGCAAAATTAGTTTGTGGAAGGAGTAGTTTAAAAAAAATAAATCCTACCAAAAGTCGTTTGCAAAATCAGCCATATCTGACAGCCCTGTCGACAACTTGTATAGCAAACAACAATTAATTTTATTGTTGTTTGCATTACAAGTTGTCGATCGAACGATTTCTGCTGACATCGTGGTGCAGGCCGTAAAGCCTGCACATCACTGCATGTAAAAACCACATACACATGAGAATATTTAAGGGTATATTGTTAATTTCTACAATAATGATCGGAATAACAAGTAGTTCTCCTGAAAAGTTACAGTTCTTGAGTTGGCATATTTTTTACCCCTTACCAAAAAATGGGTGTTATACGTTTTTAGTGTGGGTCGAGATCGAGAGTGTTCTTAGCTTTGTTTGGAGAATATCGGTTCAGCCATTTAGAATACATTAAATCTTTTCCAATGCACAACGCTGTTTTTGTATGAAAAACGCATTTTTTTTAACTATGCAGATATTTATAACCACGAGAGCTAACAACAAAATTTAAGCTCCGGTTCACACTCTTCAATCAACTTTTGTTGATCAATTTGTAATTCAGCTGTAAGACGGAGAAGGAAATATAAATATCTCGTTTTTTCTTACAGCTGAATTATGAGTTGATTATCAAAAGTTGAAGTGTGTGAGACGGGACTAATGCGTTACCCGTCTTGGACACACAAATACCTCTTTTATACACGGAAAGCTTACTTTGCAAAGTCTTAATTCAGCTGGGAGAAAGACAAAAAGGTATGGTATTCCTCCCTCTGTTTTTCACACAGCTGAATTAAGACTTTGCAAAGTAAACTTTGCGTGTATAAAAGGGGTAGAAGTTTACTATGCTGTGTGAAAGACCGAGGTAAGAATACTTTGTCTTTCTGTCTTTCACCCAGCTGGATTAAGACTTTGTAAAGTAAACTTTCCGTGTCTAAAAGGGGTATTATAAAACTAAATTATCAAAAGTTGAAGTGTGTGAGACGGGACTAATGCGTTACCCGTCTTGGACACACAAATACCTCTTTTATACACGGAAAGCTTACTTTGCAAAGTCTTAATTCAGCTGGGAGAAAGACAAAAAGGTATGGTATTCCTCCCTCTGTTTTTCACACAGCTGAATTAAGACTTTGCAAAGTAAACTTTGCGTGTATAAAAGGGGTAGAAGTTTACTATGCTGTGTGAAAGACCGAGGTAAGAATACTTTGTCTTTCTGTCTTTCACCCAGCTGGATTAAGACTTTGTAAAGTAAACTTTCCGTGTCTAAAAGGGGTATTATAAAACTAGTTTCAAGTGGAATTAGATGAAGTTCTGAAAATTAGTATTTAATCTTCATACACACACACACACACACACACTTATATCGAGTGATAATTTTTGTGACATCGCAATACCATAGACTAGTGGCAACGTGTGGCACTGCATTCCATATTAAAAACATAATGTGAACGGCGTTGCACACATTTTGAAAAGGATACCTCAAAATGACAACACAAGATATGCTAGATGTGTACTCAGCATTATTGACATATTTGAGGAATGCGTGGATTATGATGAAAACTGAAAAAAAATACTTGACATTATAACATTTTTCTTCTTTCATCTGTCATCTGTTTTAATATTATTTTAACGAGTGTGAGCAACTAAAAATTAAATTTAAAAATTCAGCAGTAATTGATATAATTTCTGCTCTTGATTTTATATTATGTGTATGTATGTATAATAAAAGTAATTTATTGTACATATATATTTATATACATACTTACATACATATGTATGTTCATATATAAATTTTATACTTGCCTCAATACTTTTTGATAGCATTTTATTACAAAATTTCATTATAAATACTACTTGTTTAGTACACTGTTTTGGTTAACGTAATTCATTCCGTTTCCTGAAATATTGTACACACTTTTTCACCACGAAATTGCAAGCAAATACAATTTATTCTATTCAAGCACCAATAAACACACCACGGGATATTATTGGATGCGCTAGCGCTGCCAGATGGTTATTGGTGTGTGTATTTGCTTTAAAAGCAAGCAAAACAAAATAGCTTAAGCAAAACACATACATTTGCAAATACATAGATACATATGTATGTATGTATATCAGCAGCAACCCTACAAACATTTGAAGATACATTATGCAGAAGATATGCATATGTATATACAATATCTTATTTTTATAATTTACAAGAAAATCATCAAAGCAATATTATTTTGATATTAAAATATTTTTTATTTTAGTGAAACTTTTTGAATGAACAGTTCAAAATATATTGACTATTTAGTTTTTCCTTCAACAAGGTATTTTTGTTATTAAAATGTTCAGCCTGGTGTTTTATCACATGCGCAATAAATTTATAATATCATAAAGAGTTTTGCCATTAAACTTCACGTTAGAAATTATGCTAGGACTTCGAGATGAGTTAAAATTAGGTAATGCGACCATTTTTAATGTCAAATTGTACGGATGAACTCGTTAAAACCTAATGCAATTTCGCCACTTATGCTAACTTCATGTCAATTTTTGCTTATACATAGGGCCGTAAGGTACCAAGGTAACGCATCTAAAAACGAATTTTGCATATTGGATAGTTTGACATGGTAGGGACGATGTGTACATACATAAATATGTATATTTGATATCTAATGTCTCTTTTTGTTCAATTGAAATTTTTTAAATTAATTTTTATTTCAATTTTAGAAAATATTTTTGAAAAGAAATGGGTGGAGATGATTAGGGATCATTTATACTGTGCTCACTAAAAAAATAATTACCGACGAATGTGCCACCAAATTTAGATGGACGGGGAGCAAAAAAAGCCGGCAATACAAAATTTTTAATTTGTTCGTATAATTAAAGGTAAAAGTTGTGTAAACATACATTTACATAAATATATCTGTGGACATTTGACAAAACGTCTTCTTTATAAATCGACAGCTTTTTAGTAGAGCGAAAAAGGTGTTAAAGTGAAAAAAAGGTTAACAAAAGTTATTGTTTAGAAAATTAATGAAATATTACTGATACAAAACCCAGCGAATAATTTATATTCAGGTGAACTCAGTTTCAAAGCCTACTAAGCTTATTTTTTCTTTTGTGATTTTCAAAAATATTGTTATTTTATGAATTCTCATATAGTTTTTGAAAGTCTGTGCATAAAGTAAGAGGTTTGTGACTGTTGAAAATTGTGGTTGAAGTCTCCTGATGATTTGGTTCAAGCGCCAATGAAATACGTATATAGACATGCTAAACTACCAGCAAATAAATTTCAATTATTGTATGTATACTTCTGACAATATGTCAAATAATAAATTACTTTAAATAAAAAATTGTTTTAAAATTTAATTAATGATACTTTTCATTCAGGGGGTGACTTTACGATATCCTTCAGATAATTTAGGGAAATTGTAATTTAGGAGTTAATCTAGCGATATAAATAAAGATAATGTCGCAATATCATAAACAATTCAATTAAATTATTATCTAGTAATCAGTTACATATCGTCACCTAAAATCCAAAAGGCCGTAAGTACACTTTTTAGCAAAAAATCTTATAAATTTAAGACTATTTATTTGTTAGGAGGCAAATAAAATAATAAATAAAATCGGTATTTTTGAACATATGTGAGTAATATTTTAAGGAAATATGTATTTTGGTTAATCACTTCATAATCAATCAAAAAAGCTATTTTGAGTTCTTTTGTTGTTACGGCCTTTTTGATTTTAGGTGACGATATGTACATATATCTTCTAGAAATATTGCATTCGTATTTCTTCGAAGTATCGCCCTGGCCACACAACCTCTCCGCAATACGAATATGACTGTTGGCGCAATAATATTTTTGTTCCAAGCAATACGATTTCGGATCATTTTCCTATTACTTTGCTTGTAGGGAATTAACATTTATAGCCGGGTAGGAAGTTCTTAGGGAAATTTAGCTTTTTTGTATAAAAAATAATTTTTGTTTCAATATTCTATTTTTGCGAATTTAAAAAATGCATTTGTGGTTGAAGTCTACTTATGTGTTGCTTAGCAGCAACGAATTGCATTTAGACGTGTTAAGCCAACAACAAATAATTTTTTTTTTAAATTTTATTTTCGCTTACTGAAATTCAAATACACACATGTACAATAATTACCTCATGTTCCAACACTCTGGGAACTCACGCAGCATTTAACAATGTGCTGAAGAGGTTAGTTAATGGACGTGCTAGTCTCGAGGAACACTGCTTCAAGACCAGTGTTGGAATGCCATCCGGCCCGGGAGACTTGTTTATGTTGAGTTCTGATAAAACCTTTTTTACTGCCGAGCTCGAAAGAATATCTTAGGCATAGTAGTGGATACTCTCTCTAGCACAGGCAGTGGTTGATTGCTTTCCGGCAAGTAGGAATTACTTGCAAATATTTCCGCTAGTGAATAATAGGTCATCCTTAAAAAAAAGAGTGGGAATTGAAGAACTAGCATTATTCTTTACTCTTTTAACGAATGACCAAAAGGTCTTACTACCCCGAGGGGCAGCAAGAACCTTAGCACGGAGACGTTACTCGTAAAGAGCCTTTTCCACGCCTCAGTACTTTGGGACACGAAGATCTCGCCCTTTTGCGTAGCAAATCAGTATCGGCGTTTTGATTATTTCGCCAAATACTGCAGGCTTCCTCTCTAGATCTGACTGCATTTTTGCATGTCTGATTAAACCACAGTTTCTCTCTGGGCTTAATCGGAATTTGTTTTGATGGTATGAAAGCTTTCAATCCCATCAAAATTATACTTTTGACCATTTTGGCTATGGCATTGACATCATTGTCAAGGAAACATAGCTTCCAATTAAAATTTTATAATTTGATTATCGTGGATTTGACTTCTTCGACTGTTGGTATATCATAATTAATAAATTAATTTGGACGAAAAGTATGTTTCCATTTCAAAGTATTCCCTTCATTTAAATGCCTGCTTTTAATTTGGGTTAAGGTTAAGAGTAATTTTAATATAATTCTATTTTCTATTAATTTGCAATATTGCTTGTATCATGTCATGATTGGGGATTGTTAAACATGACTCCGTTCTTCAAAACAAGGAAAAAGTGCTTAAGTCGAGATAAGCTGATTTTGATTACCTCCGTATTCTTAATATTTAAAACTACTTCAGCAAGTTAAAGCACTATGACTTGGGAGTTATCTTTTTGAGACTTCTAATCTCATTTGGAATAAAATCTTAATTTATGTTAAACTTTAGTATATTACTTATAGTGTGTAGAATCGATGTTTGCTTAAAAAATAAAGGCTAACTGTAAAAGAAATAATTTTCTGAAAATCGAATATGGAAATTGAATAATAGCAATCTTCTAGTTTTTGCATCAGAGGGACTACGGGAAATGAAAGTTTTTGTAAAACTTGATTCAAGATTTTGTTAACAGAACTGACGCTTGCTGATTTGGTATGTAAGTATGTATGTATGTATGTACATATGTATGTATATACATGGGTTTAAAAAAAATCACGTATGTGTTTCAAACTAATTTATTTCTTCACTTCAAACTTAGCCCACCCTTTAGTACATGCATTACATGGCAATTAGTGATGAGATGTCTTGTTCTACTTTTTAAAGAAGGTGTACATTATGTGATGAAAAGCAAGGACATGCTTGAAATGCAAAACTTTTTTCAAGTCATCAAAAAAGCTCTTAAAAAAATGAATGTGATACTTCACATGTTTTGAAAAGGACTTGGAAAATGTTTTAAATACATAATATAATTGATGACAGACATGCATATACATGCATACACACATGTATGACGGTATCCGTTTGATGTGCTTAATGTTTTTTTTTTGTTTTCCTTTTGGAATTTTTCCTTTCAATCACACTTGAAAATCATAACCGTCATTATAGAAACCTAATGGAAAATAGCCAGTATGTGTGTATGTATGTATACATACATACATGCATACATACATACATACAATTTATTTATGCATGTACGGCGTAAATTAGTTTGTGTTTGATTTAAGAGTGTGCAACAACAGTAATGCTGTGCATTGAAACATACAGGTAATCATAGTCATCATCGTCATCATCATCCTAAGATCGACACTAGCAAAATATTTACAAACGCGGCTAACATCACACGCATAAGTACATATGTATGAACAAACAAGCATCGAGCAAGTTAGACGAGTATGAATATATTAAGTGGTCGCGTACAAGTGCTAGTGTCGCAATTGCTGCAAACAGGACCGTCAGACAGGTAATAATACCTTCATTGAATTGGAAAGACCCGGTCATTCTCTTTGGACACACAAATTTTCAGAATCGATGAAAGATGGTAAAAAAAAAACATCGGCCGCGGCGTCGTCGAATTCACTATTAATGCTTGTGTTTATTAAGGCGAGAAGAGAAGATTGTAAAAATTGTATTTCTATTTGAATTGTTGTTTTAGAAGTATAAGTGATAAATTTCACTTGCAGTAAAAGTTTTTTGTACTCAAACGAGACATTTTGAAAAGCAAAAAAAAAAAATTGATTTCATCCAATACAACTACATACATACATATTCCTTATAATTTAGACAAGTGGCACAGAATAACAATAATAATGAGTGAAGAACTGGCGGCTGTGGATCAAAAGCGGCCAATAGGACCACACAGACTCCATTGCACACATCCATGCATACAAATAAATGTATGTACATGGGTATTTTTTTGTGCACCTATGTAGGTATATAAGTACAGGCAAATCCCGGTATAACGAATCTCGCTTTAACGAAAATCCGATATAACGAACGTCCAAATTTTTTACATTAACAACCTTATATAGCGAGTATTAACCTAATTTTATACTGGATATAACGAATGATAAAAAAAATCGCAAAATATAAAACAATCTTTTTATCGTATTGTATCCTGTCTGCAATAATAATAATTAAAAAAACACTTGAAAAAAACTTTGCGATATAACGAATTTTTCGGTATAACGAATAGGCCTGACATTATATCGTTCGTTATAGCGGGATTTGCCTGTATACAGTGCCTTTATTGCGATATATCAAGAGTAATGAGAAGGTGCCAAACACATTTTGTACGCATCAATGTCACAATCTTTCGCAATTTATTATCTCTAAGTAACAATTTCTATTATAGAGCTGTTGACAAATAATCAGGTCGATCATCAAACATTTTTTGTGATTTTGAATTTTTTTTTTATTTCACACACGCTTCAATCAAGTGAATAAATAATACACAAATGAAATTGCACATGCATTGTGTACTTGTCATTCGAATGTTTAGTTTATGAACTATTTAAGTACTCTTTATCACGCTTGACAAAAACAGATTCATAAAATTATGTGTAGTATGTATACAAAACTAACAAAATATGTATGTATGTATGTGCATACATATATGAACGTGTTTTGTGGTTTTCAATTCCCTTAACATCCTTCTTCCTCTCATTTTGTTTGTTGGCCTTTGATACGTCTGCTTCCAATAGAAAAATGCAACAAAAAGCTACACTTGCTTACGTCGGGTAATATGGGGTGCATGTACACATCAAGCAAACAATATAAAACCAATCTTTTATGGTATGTGTTCTTTCCTACTCACGCCATTGTCCTGCCACTTCAATCCTTATAAAAGTTTATTGTTAAAATATTGTTTAGGTTTTACTCACTCAAGTGCCATTGAGATAAATTGTTCGGCGTCGTCAATTTCTGCCGTATGACGTTGACACTAAGCATACATACAAACATATACATATGTACTTATGTATATAAATATGTATGCATACAAACTCGACTAGTCGAGCTTTTGTTATCGACAAATCGAATAGGCATTTGTTAACTAACATTCCAATTTATTCGAATTATATCTTTATGCATGTATGCATGCAAAAATGCAAAACTATTCCAACCCAAAAATGTTTTTTTATCGCTAATTGCCACTGTTGTTTTTCATTTTCAAGAGGTACGGTATCATATGCACACACATACATCAGCTAAATTAAATAATTATTTCAATTTTGAGCCATTAAACACTTCACAAGGCATTTCACTTAACTTTGGCGACTTGAGGCTCAGTTACCCGACTGTAATGTAATGTAAATGCAATGTAGGAAACAGCTGATCGATAATTTTATGTGAAAAGTAGGTTACGTTACATTACATCTCTATAACCATTTGCATTACTTTTCCCATAACAATATCGATCAGCTGTTTCCTACTGTTGCAGTTACTTTACATTACAGACGGCTAACTGAGCTTTTAGTGTCGTTATTGCTGAGGTTGCAGTGTTGAGAACAACGGCAACAATCCCTATGCCTTACGAATCCAGACCAAAGCTTGTTCGTATTGAAGTGAACTTTTTAACCTTTCATATAAAGTGCACATATCGCTCATTCACTCAAACAACGTCATAACTAGTGTTTTTCATACGGGATTTCCCGGGAAAAATCCCGCACATTTTCCGGGAAAGAAATCCCGGGAAACTTTAGTTTGTATGTACACATTCCTTGATGAGTATCGTTATTCACTTTATGAATGCGATGGTGCAATAATAAGGTGATGGCACTCTGGCACAATAGCTAAAACTTTGCAACAACTGGCACTCATGTACTCTGAGACTTAGAGGCCTTTATTTGCCAAATGCGGAACGCGACGTTCAAAATTTAATTCAACAACAATTCATAAAAGTAAAACCAGAAATGCGCAAGAAAATAAAAGAAAGATTACAAAATAATTACAGATTCTCTTTGGAAAAATAACGATTCTATTAATGCTTATTCTGTACTAAAGTTCTATTTCCAAAGAATTAGTATATACTATTTTTTTAATAATGTAATTTGTTTTTTTGCGTTATATCAATGCATTTGCATACAATATGGTAGTATTTGTTGGACTAATGTGTTTATAAAACGTTATTATTTAATCAATCTCATGAATTATAATTTGTTTTATGTGGAAATAGATTAAACTTAAAAATATTTTGTATTGTTTTGCATTGGGCGGGAATTCCCGGGAAACCTAAAAATCGTTCCCGCTTTCCCGGGAAATGAAATAAATTCAGTAAAGTGCGACTTTGACTCGCGCACGAAGGGTTCCGTACGTTGGGCTTTGAGCATTTTTTTTAATACAGTGTTTGTTACGTTTTTTCAGCTGAAATAATTTTTTTTATTGTTTTTCGCTTTTTTCTCGTTTTGGCGATTTTTTAAATTTTGGCGATTTTTTTTTTAATTTTGGCGATTTTTTTCATTTTGGTTATTTTTTAGCGATTTTTTTCATTTTGGCGATTTTTTTTTCATTTTGGCAATATTTTTAATTTTGGCGATTTTTTTAATTTTGGCGATGTTTTCATTTTGGCGATTTTTTTTTCATTTTGACGATTTTTTTATTTTGGCGATTTCCGGTTTTCCGCGATTTATTTTCGATTTAGAATTTTTTTTTTAATTTGGTGCTTTTTTTTCGTTTTGGCGATTTTTTTTTGATTTTGGCGATTTTTTTTCGGTTTGGCGATTTTATAATTTTGAGATTTTTTTGTTTTACCGTTTTTGAAAATTTCAAGAAGTTTGCTCTTACGGTTTCCAAGATACAGCAAGTTATCAAAATTACATAGTCAAAATTACATTAACTGATGGTACACCCTCTAATTAAAATTTTTTAAATTTTAGTGTTAATTGTTGTAGTCTGTATAAAAATACACTAACTTTACAAATTTCAAGTGCATATACATACAATTGTATGTATATTACATGGGATTTTAACATTTTTCGTTGCTCGTTTTGGCACACCCTTTAATTTCCAACTCTCATGTATTTGTTGTTGTAGCGGCCAAGGGTCTACACACTCTGTCCAAATTTCAGGTCCGTAGCTCTTACGGTTCTCGAGAAAATACCCTGTGACGGACAGACGGACAGACGGACAGCGTAGCGAAAACAATAGGGTTCCTTTTTCACCTTTGGTGTACGGAACCCTAAAAATCCGGGAAAAGAAAAACTCAAAAAATGGAATTTTTATAACGTTCTTCATATTGTGTAAAAATTTCATACAAATATCTTGTTTACTCAATTCTTATTATGACGTTGTTTGAGTCGAGGTTAACCAATCTGGGATCCAAATAACAGGTCCCTCTCTGTTACCTGATAGTGGCAAAAGGAGAGTGTAAATATATGTACATGGTAAAGTTACAAATAGATTAATACAAGAAAAGCTTAATTATTTTTTCTATGTTAATGATTTGATTAGCCTAAAGTTCATATCGCTCTGTAATCCAAATTACATGTGATAATTTTTGAGGAACAAATAACACTAAATTTAATTGCAAATATTCTGACAAGCACGTGGTAGAACGGAACAACTAGCTGTTTTCGAAGGCCAGTACACCTTCATCATCAGCGTTCTCTGTGTTTGGTCCACTGTGTGTGGTGTCAGTTGATGCAAATTTAAGCTTTACATACATATATACTCATTTTTCAGTGAAAGCGGAATATGTGAATTGTTTTGGTTCATCGAATTACAATTTCATAAAACCATTCAATTTTACCATCTCTAATTTACAGTGTTGCCATTGTCAATTTTTCTTTACTAATTATCCACTTGCCGGTTAATTTGCTTATTTTTGTTCAACTTAAGACAAACTTGTTTGGTTTGTTACTTTTAAGTATACTTATTTGAATTTTTCCACAAGCCTATTAACTACAAACATATTTTCAGCAAATTGAAGTACAATTCAAGACAATTCAAATGATCCATTTGTACTGAAAAATGGAATGTGTGAATTCGCCCCTCTTATGTGCATATATAAATATTTTAGAATGTAGTTATACCAAAAAAAAAAAACTGGATTTTGCAAAATGGAAAACATATAAAATATCTTCAGAGCAAGTAGTTGACAAATTATTTCTATAAATGTAATGTATCCCCTATATCGGATGGCTCCGAAGATTCATCGTGATTTGAACTTCTATATTTCACAGCTATTATTGTGTCATGTTTGTTTTGTGGTGTATTTGTATCGTTTCAAATTTGTTAGTGTTTTGATTCGTCCGATCTATTTCACTATTTCAAAATTGGGAGTAGACTGTATTAGCATGTATTAACTGGGATGGAGTATGCAATTTTCCAAAATTAAAGACGAGACGTTTTATCGTATTTGCAGTCTAGCAGTCCTTGAAAGTTTGCACATTAGGTCCCTTCGACGATTCTGTGCCGTTACATACATATATAAATGTAGTCACAAACATGCAAAAATTTAGTGGTAAATTTTATAATTTTGAATTACGTTTCGATTCAGATCTTTAAGTGGGTTCAATTTTGTAAAAGTCGTGCAACGCCTTTTTCGCAAAAAACAAATTATACATATCTACCAACTAACATACATACATACATACATACATAAATATTTTCGACTCAAGTACTTGTGTACTTAAATAGCATATAAAGCTGTTCATTCATCCCAGTTTAGAAGGGTTGTTTGTTCAGACATACATACACCCCACAGCTTCCAGAATCCATACAAGTATTCATACTCAACCGAATATACACACACTTGAAGTCACAGACAGAAACGACGGATACCAACCAACTAACCAACCGATATTTATAATAAAAGCTTTTTATAACTACATCTTAAACATAAACAATAACCACTACTTTGCATTAGTTATTAAAATATTGTATTATGTTGATGTTGGTTGAATGGTTGAATGCTGTTTACAAATATTTATTGTTGTACTTTTTGTCCGTGTTTTAAAGAGTTTCACATTATTTTGTTCACATTATGTTTTAAATAAACCACAGAATAGTATCCCTAATTATAGAAAAAAGAAAACACAATAACAAAATTTTATGTAGGTTGAAAATAAACAAGAGAATTCACTCTTGAAAACATTACGAGAGACTTTTTGTGGAACGGCAGACTTACTGAAAACTTTTGAGCTAATACCCCTTTTAGACATGCAAAGTTTACTTTGAAAATTCGTAATTTAGCTGGGAGAAAGAAAGAAAGAGAAAGTATTTCTTTCTCTATCTCTCACTCAGATGAATTAAGATTTTGCAAAGTAAACTTTGCGTGTCTAAATGGGGTATAACTGTTTAGAAAAAATTAGTTTAAAATTTTAAATTTATCTGCAATAGCGAAATAACAAAATACATATGTACGTGCATATCAGAGAACAGCAATGAGTAGTAAGAAAGAGTATAGTTGAATCATGACTTATAATTTCTTGTACTTGTGCGCACTCATACTTATTGCAATGTTGTCTGTGAATCATATTCACTCGAAAGCTTGAAGTGCGCATCGAACTCAAAATTAGCAACATTTATGACGTTGTTGATTTCGACTCTCCTTAACTCAATGCTTATGGATGATGCAAAATAAGTATGATTTACAATGCGAACTTCGCATATGAACATTAAAGTTCTCATTATGAGGTTTTGTGTTTCTCTGCTGCTTTTTTTGTTTTTTTTTGCAGGAATTGAAAAAAAAACCCTATTTACTATTATTGTATACTACTTGCAACTGTTTAATGACTAAACTTTAAAATAAACACACATGTATGAGTTGAGTGAGGTGAATCAATGTGAGTAGTATAAGTATTTTCCTGAAATTAAAAATCAAACTGAAGTGATTTATGAGTGTGAGTGTAGTATGACTGTGATGTTGATGTTGCATTCATATTTATTTCAACATATACTTAAAAATCAATGTCATCGTGAGTATGCATAAATTAGAGTACAAGTTGAGTTTAAATGATGTCTACTCACTTATATTTCAAATTTCATGAGTCAGTATGAATAGCGAAAAAATTATTCATTGCCGATCAGTGGTGCATATGATTTATTTTTATATGTTTATCTCTCTGTATGTATGTATATGAATAATGCAACTATCTTTAAAATTTAAACTTGCAGCAATGTTGGTTATGGTTATTTACAAAATGCAGAAAATTCTCCACATGCGTTTTCTATAGATCTACGGTGAAACAAAACGAATTTTTTTATACAAACTTGGCCTAAGAAGTATGTCTTTATAGAAAATTTTAGCACCAATTTTGAATAAGTGAGAAATTGACCTTAATCAATATTAAAAATTTTTGCTTATCTCTGACGTTTTAGTTGAATTAGGAACTTTAACGTATAATCATAGTAGAAAGGCATGGCGAAACTTTTACGGAGTACTTTCAATCATTGTATCGTACGTCAAGTGCTCTGCCTCAAAATTAACTTGTCCACTTTACAGTCCCAGATGTCCGCCAGGAATCAACTCTGGACATTGTTACAAAGGTACGCATGCCAGAAGATCAAATCTTCCATATAATGACTTTTGTAGAAGTTATCGTGACCTGCGTTGCCGTTTTGGTTACTTTTAACCAAAATTGGTTACTTATTTTTCCAATGTGTACTTGTGAACTTCTTTTCCATTTTGGTTACTTTTTTTCTACACAAAAATAACCATTTTTATATGGTATATTAAATTTGCATAAAATAAGTATCGTGATAAACTATCACATGGTTGAATGCATTCTTGTTGCTTTGATTTCCAAATAGATTGCAAAGAAGATGATATTGTATCCCAATAGAAATGGAATTTTGAGAGAGTTTCCAAACACAAATGAATTTAACGCAAAATGTTTTGACGACTTTATTATATTTGGTTTTGTTTTTTAATGTCATTTTCATATAGCTTCGGGTCTTCTGAAATGATATTGTCATAGCTAGGTTAAGTCAAAACTTGATGCAGCAATAAGCTTAATTTCAAGACCAACTCTATAATGCATAAGTATATATGTATATTTTAATACTTTATTTATTCAGTCATGTGTTTGGATAATTACATTTTATTTTTATTACTCAATAGATTTTACCCGCGGATCTGCTCGCGTTAATCTGCTTGAAAATATATAAAAACCGGTCTTAAAACCAGTAAAAATATAAAAAACCGGTTCCGAATAAAAAATATTTTTATCTCCCGAGGTGGTAGTAAAAGCTATTTTAATGAAATTTGTACACAATATAATATACGAAATGCGGAATTATTTTTTTTTCATCATTAGCTCAAAAAACGCATTTTTTGAGTTATGGCACTATTGAAGTAAATAAGCGATATATTAAATATATAGAAATTTTGGTTACTTTTTGTCGCATTTGGTTACTTTTGTTTCATATTTTGGTTACAAAAATGTTTTGGTTGTGGCAACGCTGATCGTGACGTAGAACTGGAGGAAATGGTTGGAGCGATAATTTTTTTAAACACTTTTCAAAGATATTAGAAGAATAAATACATTCGTACAAAAATCAGGGGTCTAATCGTCAATTTATATAACGAGATCATTCGATCACGTTTCTTCAGTTTGAGATAATGGCAATCGATATCGAACCATATTATTATATTACAATTTATAATTTAGAAAGTTATTGCAGTTATATTTGAAGAAAATCTACTTTCATATTAAGGGTTTTCACGAAAACTCTTAAAAATGCCTTTAGTGCAATTGGGAAAGTTCGCGTAACTTGCTTCATGAAGCCTTTTTCAAAAATTTGCACAGACATTTAATGTGAATTTGAAAGGAATGCCAAAAAATTAATTTAATAAATACTTTTTATAAGATATGACTTTTTAATGGCATTCGATTATTAGGCTAATTTCTTAAGCTATGTATAGAGAATATTGACAGTATTTTGTCTCTCCTGTAAAATTGAGTTGAAGTGAGTTAGCAGACTTACAGTCTAATCCGACGATATACAACAAGAAAACTTGAAGCAATTTCTAACCTTCTGTTTCTACAAAAAGGACTGCCGACTTGAATATAAAATTTATATGAAAAGAACTTATGCCCTAATTCTGTTCCACGAATGTATAGTCTTGTCTATGGACGAAAAAAAGAAGCAGTTTTGATTTTTTAAAACGATTATTATTTATTGTCCATGCTAGATGGTTCGTGTATTTGCTTTATGATTTTGTTCTAAACATTATATCCAATATTTTTTCATATATATTTCAAACTATTGTTAAAAAAACATGGCAATAATATTTATATTTTTCATTGTCAAAGACAACAACAATTTTTGAAGAAAATAATTTTTAGACTTCAAAGACAAGAACTCAGAAGCATTTTTTAAACAAAAACGTCCTAAATCTTCTTACTGAATTAGGACATTATTGTTTTGAGTGATTTTAATAAAAATTTTCTAGACGAGTCGTCTGCGTGACTTGCGCAAACTGCACATAAATTTATATGTACATATGTGTGGGTTAGTTTAGGAAGGGAAGGGCGCTAAAACGCAACTCAGTTGGATGCATTATGATTCCTTTATATTACCCGTTAATAGTAATATTTACCACCCATTTGTACCCAGAAGTGCCCTATTATCTGTCATTAAGGCACTGAGCTCCCATGCTGAAGATCCTAATATCCTCCAGCTTATACTTCCCGATATCACTAATGCTCTCATGGAGAACTCTGCTCAGCCATCTAAGGCTGTCTAGCTGGTGCACGTGCTACAGAAATCTGGAGTGCCAGTTTCCCAAATCCTGCTTCTTGCTCTGACCTAGAAGTGACCGGTCAATGCACCTATCATAACTTGCATCGCCTTTCTATTCATATCCAGTAGTAGTTAATATCTTCCTCAGTTGAGATTCTACAATCCTCCCTACTTCGGTAATTTCACCGATCTGTCACATATTTCCTCATCTAACGAGCCAGCCAGCCAGCTCATCGGCAACTTTATATCTCTCCTTCTGCTTCGGCAGAACATATACTAAAATTGGAACGATAAACAGAAGATTATGTGTGTGTAAACACATAGAAAAAATGTTTCTGAAATAAACACGTTTAATTAAAAAAAAAAACCCAAAATCAATTGAAAATATAATTGAGTCAATCAAACTCTTGTTTACAAATTATTATTTAAAGAAAAGTTTAATTGACTCAATAAAATTTTTAATTGATTTTTATTTGTTTTTTCTATTGAACGTGTTTATTGCAGAAAAATTTTTTGTTTTTTTATATACATACATACATCTTCATACATATGTACATATGTATGTAACTCGTGTCTAAATATATATGTGGAACCCTAATCCTGTTCGACGATTGTATCGTCTTGTCTATGGACGAAAAAAAGAAGCAGTTTTGATTCTTTAAAACAATTATTATTTATTGTCTATGCTAAAAGGTTCGTGTATTTGCTGTATGATTTTGTTCCAAACATTATATCCAACACATATTTTTTCATGTATTTTTTAAACTATTCCATGTATAATACTTTAATTGAATTTTTATGTTTTAAAAACATGGCAATTATATTTATATATTTTTATTGTCAAAGAAAACAACCATTTTTGAAGAAAATAATTTAGATAATTCAAAGACAAGAGCTGAGAAGCATTTTCAAACAAAAACGTCCTAAATCTTCTTACTGAATTAGGACATTAATGTTTTTTTTTGACATTCAGCAATACGAGATACACACGTAAAAACCAAATTTGTAATTTTAAGTATAAAAAGATTTTTTTTGAATTGCCAACTGGTTTGGCTTCTATAGTTAAAATATTGTAGGGCAAATCCCAGCTCCAAATATTATCTTTGCAATTTAAAATTTTTCATTTTGTCAGAATCCAACGAAATTTGTTTCCGCTGTTCATTCGATGCGCTGATTGTGTGTTTGCTGCGTGTCTAATACTTATCGACGAAATCAATTCTAGTTGTGAATTTCTCCAAATTAGTAGTAAAAGTTTTTCGATATCCGTACTTGTAAAAGAAGCTGGTATCAAGGAAAATTCAGCAGAGTATTTTGAGTTAAAAAGCCAGATGAATCGCCTTGATTATAAATTTTAGTGCATCAAGAATATCGGCAACACAAAAACACGCGCAAGGACACATTCATATTCATATATGTATGTACATACATATGAATGTACAAATGTATGTAGATGTTAACACATCCATCCATTTATCCATTCAACGGGCTAAGGCAGCCTGAATTGTATACATATTTGCTTAGTTATACAGTTATGTTCACATTTGCTGCACTGATCATCATAATGCATACAAAGCTAAACACATACTAAAGCACACCAAACACAAACAAACATACATATGCACATTAACAATATTTTTTTTTTTTTTGTATGCGGATATGCAATCTCATATTTAGGAATGAATATTACAGTTTGATTATGCAAGTACATATGAATGTACATTTGTATGTACATATGTATATGTATGTATGTACATATGTATGTATGACTGTATGTATGCATATGCAGTGCATAAACATGTATGTATGTACATAAGCATGATACACAAACACTTAAGCAAGCATAGACAAATTTTATTTGCAAACATTTCACTTGATTTGCAAAGCGAATCTTCTTCCCTCTCCCCGTACAGATGAATGCAACATACATAAGAATGTATAACATATGTATATGTATGTAAGCCAAATATAGTTGGTCGGACAAGCGCATCAAATTCCCTAAATCTAATTTTTAGTACAAGCAGTAAAAAGATTGGTTGAAAAATGGTTAGGCTGATAAAATATCAGTTGAATCAACTATATATGTATGTATGTATATTGACTCACGCTATAAACTTTCTATGAATCCAAAAAACAATCTATGTTCATTAACGTAAGAGCTAAACTGTAATAATGATATGATTATGAAATGAATTATTAGATTGATTAGATCAACCCATCGAATTCTTTTATCATGAGTCATGACTAATATAATGACATGATTAGCACAACCGAATAAAATATTATAAATTGGACTTTAGTATCAATTTTTGACATTGGCAACTAAACAAATTTTCCTTTTATATTTACATTGGCCGTATTCGATGTTTGATGCAAATGTTCTTGCGTTAGTGCAAATTCAAAATATCGTAGCTTTTCTTTAAAATCCAACAATAAAACACACACATAATCCAAAGAAAAGCTACGATATTTTGCATTTGCACTAACGCAAAACATTTGCATCAAACATCGAATACCGCCATTAAAAAAACGACTTTCTAAGTTTATGGATCATACTCCAAACCGATTAATCGGTTCGTAATAGCAATCATTTATTGTTATTAATCCGCAATGTATATTCTACATACATAAAATTCTGTTTCATTTAAGTAGGGTCACATTGATGAAAATATCAGAAAAAATTCAAAGTATTTGTTTTTATATAACGCCCAACATCTCTGAAACTAGAGCGGCTAGAAAAAGAATAGAGCCATTTTCGTAATTCGGACAGAAATACATATGGATTAGTTATTTCAGGTTAAAAAAATTAAAATTAAAAAAAATTTTAAGGACTAAACTAAAAACGCACGATTTTTGCCATCTTAGCAATAACAGTAAGATATTCTGATATATTCATAAATGACAATTATTTTGTAACACATACAAGGTTAAATTAATAAAAATACTGTAAAATTCAGACGTTAAGCCGCTGTGGGTTGAAGAACATCATTTCGCGTCATCGTAATTATTTCTTAAGTGCGGTCAGGCTTGTGTCTGTTGTTTGGCATTCGAGAGTTTTTCGTCTCGCTCGCACTGGTTGACTGATCTGCCACGGATAACCGTATAATCTTGCGGTTTTTTGTGGAATTTCCTTAACAACCGCGTTGCTACTTCCTATGTGAAGCCATAGGTCGTACAGTCAGTCACGAAACTTTTTTTTTGAAAATACTGTTAATAACATCTTGGGCATATGATCTAGTTACTCCGCCCATATTCGTGCAACACCATACTATGCAAATTTACTTTGTATAGTATGTTTCAATAAATAAACGAATAAATACTGTAACATTTTTAATATTGTGTGTTTTTGTTTGCCTGCATTGTTTACTTTTATTTACTAATTATGATCTTATTTTAGTCATACTAATCATATTTTCGGTAGTAAGTATAACTTCCAAGTTAACGAATTTCATCAGTTGTTGCAAATTTGTGTTAATGGTAATAATCAAACATATAGTGCTACCACAAGAAAATTGCAGTTGTCACACCAGAATTCTATGGTAGTTGGTGCAACCGGCAAAACTCGATTGTCAACAAAATCGGTTGTCTCAACCAATCTGTTTTCTCTGTGTAGTTATATTTAAAGCTGTAACCGCTATTTCCTCTATTTATCGATAATGTTCCATTCATAACCTTTTATCGTTACACTTTGCATATCGTCAGCTATAGATGATTTATATTTTAATTGCTTTTTGATTTCCTGTGATTCAAAAAATATATTTTTAATTGTAATAAAGTGCATTGTGGTAAACAATAATTCCTTTAGATGTTTGCAACAAATTGCCTTACTTAAATTAGCCAAAGAACTCCAAATGTACTTCACCGATGAATGTGCGCTCAGAGGCAGCTTAGCCAGTGGAAAAGGTGTTCCGAGAATCAACAGAAACGTAAGCAAATGTGCTCCTTTATATTCAAGGCAACATAAAATGGTAATCTATATTTAAAAGATCCCACTGCAGTTTAAAATCTTTATGTATCTTATTACAGAGAGAGAGATGTACTTATGGTATAAGGTTTGGATGAATCATAGCAATTTAGGATGTTCCGATGATGTCCGACATCAGAAAATAATTTAAACAATTTTCAGAGAGCATCTTTCCTCTAAATTTAGAACAACCAGAACTAATTAGACCCAACATAACATTAAATTGGTAGTCTGCGAGATTCGAAAATTGTGCAAAGTTGAGCAATTTTGAGAGAGTAGTTAGTATTCCTCTCCTTATTGACGAAACACTACATTCTTTTTCTTCGGGTAAATAGACAAGAAATCAGGTGTTTGAAAATAAACAACAAGAGCCAATTTACGGGCTAGATATTAACTGCCTAGCTCACGATGTCGAAAAAAAATTTTTTCCGCTTATTTATATTGAAAACAAAAACAAATTTTCTTACTTTGTTTTTGTTTTCAATATAAATAAGCGAAAGAAAATTTCTTGTCGACATCGTGAGCCAGGCCGTAAAATTACCATAGTGAAGAACAAAATAATGGCAACATTTTATGTGCAACAAGAAGAAACTGCCTAAACTCACAAGTAAAAACTTGTGTGTGTGTTAAAGAAAATAGATAAATAATATTAGGAAAAGTTAAAAATGTTTCAAAGTGAGATTAAGTCACTGCGATTTGTCACTTGAACTATAGCAAGCAGAAGCGTATAATCGACAACTCGAAATCCATAAAAAAAGATTAAATTTAATTTAATCAGAAATAATTTCTTATCGGGCAATATTTTTTTTTAATTAATGTGAATTTCTAAAGAAGAGAAACAAAATTAAACTATACTTTATTAGCAGGGCTACCCCCGATATTTTTCTATGCAGCCACGCACTTCATCAGCACCCACGTCCATTTACTTGGGTAGAGATTATGTAACGATTAAGAAATTGTTTCTGATTAAAATTCACTATAGTTCAATTAAAATTTAATATGTACCTATCATTTAATTTCATGTCTAATCTCAAACTCAAGAACTGGCTCTAATAATAACAAAAAAAAAATATTAGTTAAAAGGTGTGAGTTAGTAAGAAAAATGGTATTAAAAAAGTTTCATAGAACTAAAAGTTAATATTTCCATTGTTTTTTTAAAACCTTAGTCTTTTGTTTAACTAATATACGCAAGTTAAATTTGTATAGTTTGTTTGTATGTACATAAGTATGTATGTACATACATACATATACAAATATTATCGCATGTTCTTGAGCAAATTTGGTATTTTGCGTTCGCTTTTGAACATTTACGTATCTTATTGAGAGTAATTTGTGCTCATTAACGAAACTTTACCCGAGAGGTATATAAATACACACACACACACACACTCACAAACACACACACACTTCACTGATCCTACTACATATTAAATTAATTTGAACTAATTTGGAATTTCTGAAAATTATGCCTCAATATACACTTAGAAAAAAGCAATACCGCCAAGAGCAGAGTAACTCGGATGGTAGTCAGCATTATTATACAAATCTTAAAAACTAATAAGCAAAAGATCGAAAATGGTACCCCTTTCTTCGCAATGTCATTGCTCGAAAAATAGCTGACCCCAAATTGGCGATTGTTTCTTCAATGTTAGCCCTCAAGACTTGCTGATAGATCTGGAGATCTGACCAGTCAGTTTGAATCTCCAAAGCCGAAGATCACTCGATGTGGAAATTGGTGTCTCAAAATCTCCATCATTACGACAACAGGATAAACATTCGTCATGAGTGTCAGAACACACAGTCATATTAGGCGCCGTCTTCAAAAATGGCAGCCAATTCAAATTATGACATTACTTCTGACCACCTCTTCTGGGCGTGCTACAAGCGATAACAGTACAGCTAAGATTATGTAGGACAATGCTGGCCACTGGGAGAAATGTATTCTCCCAGTGTGTGTATTCATTTGTGTAACAATCCTATTCCTGTTCGGCACTCTGGTACTGCTTTGGCCAGCATAGATGTAGGGTATAACATTGTTCGTGGTTATTAGAAATTGTATTACTAATATCTACTACGGTTATATGCTGTAGTTACGTATGTATATGTGTGTGTATGCATGCATACATACATATTGCGTATGTGTGTGTATAAGTATGGCTGTTTGTGTATGTATGTAAAGCTGAGCGAGCACTTTGTCAAGGACGAAACAGATGACGACTACTACCAACTTGCTTGCTGAAGAAGACGAAGAAGAGCAAAAAACAAATAAAAAAATGGAAAACAGGAATATTTGCCTGCTTGCTTCGGGTCTCCATAGCATGTCTACAACAACACTCTCGACAAATCGAAATTGTGTACTCTGGCAAAATATTGGCACAAGAAATCATTCCTTCCTGTTGACATCGTTCTCGCCAACAACTACAGTTGGTCGCAACATATCGCAGATATATGTATGTATATGTATGCATGCACGTTTGTAGACGACGATGGATGGATGGATGGATGGGTTGATATAAATTGTTGAGTTGTTGAATGTAAGACCGAGAATATAGTAGGTTCTTCCTATGCACACAACTGTATACCTTCACGCGAACATTAGTAGATGCATACATACATACATACATATGTACATATTTCTACGTTAATGCAAATATTTTTTGTGTAAAATTGTGTAATCGTACTAACAGATACACGCGCAGTCACACTCATTTTTAGATCTGCATCTTTAGTAATGCATTAATTAATTTAAGTATTTACAGTTGTTCAACAAAAGTCAAGTTTTTCAATATGTGTGTGTGTGTGTGTGTGTGTTTGTGTTTTAAAGCCTACAATGTTTTATTTTCTCTCTTGTCAATTTTTGATTGGCTTTAGTTTAAATTTCGTTTTAGCGAGAACGTTATTTCACTTAGCTAGATCTGCAGTTGGATTCAGTAACTTTTATTACCATAAGTCCTAATTTACACTCAGCAAGTCTTATTGCTAAGCTGATTAGTTTTTTTTATGAAAGAGAGACGAGGGGAAAAGAAACTTATATGTTCCCCTCGTCTCTCTCTCCTACAAACTAATCAGCTTAGCAATAAGATTTGCTTAGTGTAAATCAGGACTAAGCGTATGGCTATAATAAATATGAAGAAAATTAATCGACTTTGCTATCCAGTAATACATTTTAACGATATTCGCTATCCGTTGAAGTAAAAAAAGTTTAATGCATAATAAAATTTTAATACATAATAAGCTCAAATTCATTTGTTTTTCTTTAATTTTTCTGTGTGCTTTTCGCTTATTTTGACATTTTGTATGCAGTGATATTGAATTAAATGGCGAGATGTACACTATCGTCTAACAGAGATTACAGAATCACATTATCGTTAAGCAAACGAATAAACCTGATGATAAGTATTGGGATTTTCGCTTCGCAAAAGGTTACAGAATCCATGTGCTGATATAATAGAAATTAAGAGAAAATTCACTATCACTTCTTTAAATTATTTCATCAAATAAAATAGCTTTCAAAGCGTTTATTTTCATTTGCCAAGTTTAAATTGCTTTTCTAGGAGGAAAGACCAACTTCCAATAAATTATTGAGACTTACCGAACAAAATACACAACGCATGCAATAATATTATTTGTTGTTTTTTTTATTACATATATTTTTTTTATTTTATCTTCAAATATGAACTAAAAATAAGTATTCAAATCTTAGAGCTAAAAATAATTAATTATGCCCGACCAGTGTCGGACCTAATCTTAGCGATAGTTATTAATAATACATAAGTCGTGATAAGCAAAAACAAAAGTATTTTCAAGCAGTTTCTTCTGGATTATTAGAGCGCTTGTGTTCCTCTTTTTTAAGCGAATGTGTCCAGTAAAATTCCAGATATTACGGGGATTAGAATGGGTCTCGAGTTTTTTTAAGCATTTGCCTGCGTATGGGCAACCTAATTTGTTGCTCTGAAGAAACAGTTTCTTGGCCAACTATGATTGTAGTTTTGAAACTGTCAATAATTTATTGGCAGTTTGTCTATAAGCATTGGGATGTATTAAGGTTTTTGACTTCTGGTTGAAGTCTACTGATGAGTTGCTTATGCACTAACGAAATGCATCTAGATATGCTTAACCAACCACAAACAAACTTTTCTAAATTCATATTTTAGTGAATATTTTCATAAAATAAAAAAAGTAGACACAAAACCAAAATAGTCGAACAGTTGTCTTGTATACAATAGCGGATTAAACCCTATGCACTCTATGATGTGTCGCCCTTTTTGATTATATAGAAGGGATTATCAAAACACAACATAAACCTACATAATTTCTAAATACATATTTAAACGATTGTGTATTAATTTTAATTAATGTATGTTCAATCCAATCTTTAGGCCAATTTTTGATTATATTAATAACAAAATTTTCTTATCCGTTTAAAACAAAGTTTAGCCAAATCAATTTTTGAATTTTAATTGCACTTACTTTATTTTACCTTTAAATTTTGGCACTCTTTAAATTATGCCTCCCTACGTCCGGGCCAGGTCTTAAATCCGCCCCTGGTTTAATATAAAAAATTTATTGTTTTTACATACATATAATTATTTTTTTAAATACTAATGCGTACTTTGTTTTTAGCGTTGACATTGAACTATTTATTATGGTTTAATTAATATTTAAGAAAAACAAAATAGAAATACAAATATGTACATATACAAATATGTACATAAGTATGTATGTATGTATGTATGTATGTACATATGTAGATACTGACATTCAGCTTTCGATCTATTAAATTTCATGTAAACATATTTGATAACTCCTTTTAGTGAAGAGAGAAAAGCATTTTTCAAATCATTTCGTTTGTTTTTGTTTTATTTTCAGTTTTGGAAAGTACACCAAACACTTAAGAAATGGGTCGGTATAGTACTTTGTATTTCCCTTAAAGCTCATTTTTTGCCTTGATTCGTGTGCATCTATTATTATATTAATTTAAAATCACTGAACTCTAAAGCGTCACGTGAGTTGGGTAAACAGTAGCGTACGTTTGCTGCTTTGAACCACGTTTTGTTTAATTTTTTTCAAGTGCTTCTCTGGCAAAAGAAAAAGAAAAAATAAAACTGAAATGAAAACGAATGAACATGAAAACAAAATGTTACGTTACATGTTTGGTTTATATCCGGTATTATCCTGGGATTATTCCATCCTTTATATCAACAGGACTTGTAGATTTTACTCTTATTGTTATTGTTGCTGCTGTGTTGTTATAATTGCAATTTTGATTATTAATGTTTTCCTAAAGCAAATAAAAGTTACGTTTAACTGTACAATTAAAAATGTGTAAAAAACAAAAAATAAATTCTAGTACATTCCCATATTTTTTTGCTTCCTCATCTGTATGTCTGTCTGTTTGCCTGCATGTCTGTCTGCATCTGCGATTCCTTGCCATATACAAATCGACAACAAATATTTGCCTTGTAGAGCTTATTTCGCTTTTGCAATCATCCGCTTAGAGATGGGAGACTTTTTTCCAAGTAAATGATGTAGGGAGAAATAGTTTGCTCGTTGGTTCGACTCCTTCTTCTGCTTTAATAGTCGTCAGTATGTAGTTTGTCGTTGTGTGTGCTCTATATTTTGTTTGGTCTAGTCAGTAGTGTATGCATATGTATGTATGTATTTACATACATACATTTGTATATATGCATAGGATATGTACATATGTATGTATGTATGTACAAAAATCTAACTTATAAACGTGTGTATGAATGAATGTATGGATGAACAGAAACACTTGCTGCTCATGAACTGAAGTGTCATGCTCCTTATTGTTTATTCTTTCATTTATTCGTCTGTTTGAACTTTCTCCAGTTTCGTTTGCATTTGCAAATATTTCAACTTAGCTTTGCTTTACTTTAGTGAATAAGGCGTCAGCCAATGCAGCAGATACCCTGCATGCATACACAAATGTCTTCCATCCTCGTCGTTTAGGTTGACTTTTAACATCGGAACACAAGCTATAGCCTTAACACTTGATACACAAACTGTGGATGCAATATTTTCAACTAAGAGGGAGTATATGCAATTTTCCTTATTCTTGGTGCTCCTTTGATCACCAATCTCTGATTTTAAAATACTAATTTCCTGGCTTTTTCGGTCATGTTTTCCCATTAAAAAGCAAAACAAACGTCAACAAAAATTCATACCGGCATTTGTTTCCAATTTCAGCCAACAATCTTTATCGTATGGAGAAGTTGCTAAAAAAAAACTAAATAATCTTGGAAAAAAATATGTTTGCATTTAGCACATGTGCAATTATTTGATTAAACACTTACACAAAAAATATTCGTGTGCAGGAAAAAGTCTTTTAATCGGTTACAGACAGTCAATCAGTCAGTGCCAACAAATGCAACATGATCTACTTTGCAATAAGTATATGCAAAGGAATTTACAAACTGATTCAAATTTTTCTGGAAACTTAAATAATAAATAGTTGATCTCTTTGGAAAAAAGGGCTAAGAGGTTGAAATCCTGGCATATACAAATATACAAATAAATAAATATATACATATGTATGTAATTTTGTTAATTGTTTTAATTATATGTATAAGTAAATATGAGCGACAAACGGACGTGACAAAAATGTAAGATCTTTTTGTGCACTTATAGTAATATACATACACAATTCAGCGAAATTTGTGAAGAAACATGGTGTTTTGTGGAATGTGGAAAATTAAAATTTTTCTGGTTTTAATACGAGCTGAGTCTTAACTCAGCTGTGTGAAAGACAGACGAAGTAATACTATCTCTTTCTGTCTGTCACCAAGCTGAATTAAGACTTTGCAAAGTAAACTTTCCGTGTGTAAAAGGGGTATAATGGCGCAATCTTGTTTTCGTTTCTTAAAGACTTCATAGTTTGTGCATCAACCCGCGCTCAAAATTGGTTATTCATAAATTCAACAATTTATTTTGTGCCATTTAAATGCATTTGTGGCATGTAATAAAATAGAAAAACATTTTGAGCAGTGCTAAATTGGTCATTGGGATGCTATGGTAATTTTGACTTTCAAATAGTGCTAAAAAAGTACATTTGTACCAACTTTTCCATCCCTGATTTAAATAAAAATATTTAAAAACATCTAAATTATTTTCAAAGATAACAACGTTCTTCAAATTTTTCGTAGGTATATCGTTTAATGATAAATTTTGTATTTTTTCATGATTTAATGTACATAAATTTTTATTAAAAGCTTTTTTAAAATTAACCTAAACATCAAAATTGTTTAGTTATCTTAACAGAATTTCGAAAACTCATGAAGTTTCGTTTCACTTTTGTCAAGTTTCTTAGAAGACTCTATAAAATTTTAGCAAATTAAACAAAAAAAAAAAAATAAATACTTAAAGAAAAGTTTCTCGTTAAAAATGGGAAACTAGATTTTAATTTAAGACCCATGGTTCCTTGGGCAAACCTTCTTAAGGTGCGGTCACATTGGGGGAAACATTTGAAAGCAAACATCAAATATTAGCTTGCTGTAATGTGACCATAAAATAATTATTAGCGGCAAACAACGAAACAGCTGTTATCTGGCAAACAAAATAATTTGCCGGCAAATAAAAATGTGTCTAATGTGAACACACGATATCAAATATTTTCGTAGTTTTTCAGCAAACAATTATTTGATCTTACAAAGTTTTTGTAAGAACAAACAATGGCAAATAACAGCTGTCGTCAGAAATGATGCCCATTAAAAAGCTAGAACTTGAGAAAAAAATCGCAAATAATATGAAATTAATATAAAATATGAAATAATAATAATATAAAATAATATAAAATATGAAATAATATTGAAATAAAATATGAAATAATATGTAATTAATATAAAATATACATACATAAGTATGTACATATGTATGTATGCACATATATAGCTGTCAGTAAACAACATTTTTGAATTTTGCATATGAGACATATGGACAAAAATTGATTAACAAAAAATCTTGTTAATATTAATTAAAATTTTCTTAAGGCCGTTTCACACTATAATACAAGTATTAATACTTTTGACGAAAATGCATCCCTAATCTAATTTCTGTTTCAAAAATTTCAAAAGACAATAACAACTCAACATGTCAGAGTTGCATTTTCCACAAAAGTATTACTACTTGTATTATAGTGTGAAATGGCCTTTAATAATATCTGTCTGGCTCATGATGTCGACAAAAAATTTTCGTTCGCTTATTTATATTGAAAACAAAAACAAAGTAAGAAAATTTGGTTTTGTTTTCAATATAAATAATCGAAAGAAAATTTCTTGACGACATCGTGTGTTGTTTTGGCAAATAAATAATTTACTTTTTTTGTTTAATTTTAACTTGAACTCGAATTCAAAACTTTAATTTAAATGAAAACATATTAATACCAATTTTAAATAATAGGTATGTTTTATTCGAACTTTATATAAATATTCAGAACATATTTAAGTGTGTATAAAATTATTAAGTAGCTATAGCTATACATGCTTAAAAATTAAGTAGGTATATGTTTCGAATAAAACATACCTATTATTATTTTCCTCTGCCGTTACACAACCATGAATTGATTTTATTATTTTTTAGTTCGTTATTCAAATCTTATTAATACAAATTTGCCTGTTACTGTGAAATTTATGATCTCAATGGTATTTTTAATGAAAAATAAAAGTTCTACATAAATCAGATTATTTCATTCATTTTTAAATTAGAAAAAAGTATTTCATAAATTTCATGATATTTAAACAAGTTGAAATTGTTTAAGGTTGTAAAGATATACAACTATGAAAGTGGACTTAATATATGTACATATGTACACACATCGAAGGGGGAAAGGAAAAAAATTTAATGAAGTCTAAAAAATCTTCAATAGAAGTAAAACCTCAGTTTTAGCTTAGCTAGTTCTTGTACCTTTTTATATATGCTTGTACTGAAAAGTAGAGCTGTGTCGTTCATGAACGAACGAGTACAATTGAACGAATCAGTGAAATGAACGAAGTGAGCCGGTCACTTTACTGAGCTGTTTTGGCTCAGCAGTACTGATAAAAAGTACAATCTCAAAACTGTGGTAGAATTGAACGAAATGAACGACCGAGCACACTTGGCTCTTTTTTTGTTTTGTTTGGCTTTTTCTTTGTTCATGTGATTTGTTGTCATATTCTTGTTTTCATTTGACTTTTTACATACTTTTAGAAACACTGTGGCCATTATGAAATTAATTAAATTACCATTCATATATATTAAGTTTTTAGAACATAGGTATTAATAGTTTTTTAGCAAAATTGGTTTAGATATACATATACAGTTTATTTTCATTGTCATTATTGTGTATAAGTATGTGGCTCTTTTGGCAATGTTAATCTTTTTTCATTTCTTTACTTTCAATTCAAAACAAAATGCATTGTGCATGTTTCCCTTTTTATGTACCGAATCAACTGCCTGTTTGTTTTCACTTCGTTCTATTTCTTGAAAAGAGCGGATGAACGAAATGAACGAACTCGTTCTTTTTTAGAAAATGAACGAAAATGAGCGGTCACTTGAATTAACGATTTGGCACAGCTCTACTGAAAAGATACTTCTCCTTCTTCCACGAAGTACTGTGAAAATTCTTCCCTAATATCTGAATTTTCCTGGGATGCATAGGACCGCTGTGCTTGAAGATTATAAAAATGTTTACTACTTTGTTCACTTCTCCATTCGCCAAGAACCAGACTGCCATCAGCAGCATAGCGATCAACAAGATTATTGTTGAAATAAACTGAACTTTCGCGTCGCATCAAGTAGTTATGTAAAACGCAACAGGCCAGAGTTACTTGTTTTGTTTTCGCGGTTTCAAGTTTTATCACCCTGAAACGTGATGACATTATTCCGAAGGCATTTTCAATGACTCGTCTGGCTCTTGACAGACGATAATTGAAAATTCTTTGAATATCATTCATATTGCGTTCGCTAAACGGTTTTAGGATATTTGGCGTCAAAGCGAAAGCATCATCAGCCACATGAACATATGGAACCGGAAAAGTTCTGCATGTTAGTGGTTTCGGTAATGTACATTTCCGAAAAACTCCACCATCGGAGATACGCCCATTGGAACCCACATCTATGTACAAAAACTTGTATGTTGCATCAGCGATTCCCATGAGAACTATACTATGTGTTCCTAAGAAACAACGAAGTCAACGAGGTGGTCTTATAACTTAATGAGGCAAATTTACCTTTGTAATTAAAGTAGACACTTCCTGCATGGGACGGCGCCACTATTACAACATGTTTACCATCCAACGATCCGATGCAATTGGGAAAATTCCACAGTCGAAAAAACTCTTCAGAAACGGTCATCCACTCCTCTTCGGTGGATGGTATCTGAATAAAGCACATAAGACCAATAAACACAAAAAAAAAACAAAATCAACGTTTATTATATTGTACCTTTAAATATTCCGGCTGCAAAACTTTATAAATAGCTTTGCATACACCGGAAATGATTTTTGAAATGGTGTTATGAGGAATGCGAAATATAAACGACCTAAAGCATTCACCAGTCGCTAGATACCGAAGCGTAACTGCTAAATGTTCTGTAGGAGAAATTGGGTTACGAAGCCTTGTTGTTTGTTTTGCTATTAGTGGTTCCACTAAGTTTAGCTGCAAAGGAATTATAAGAACTATAATTTGATATGAAATTTATTCCAAAGTTACACTTGGAAACACAGGCAAACATATTTGTTGCAAATGTTTCCCCAATGTGACCGTACCTTTAGAATTCGTCGTACATTACGATTTTGACAACCGCTTGGTGATTTTTTTTTTTTTTTGGTCCATACAAATTGACCCACTCTAATATACATACATATACATACATAGGCATACATACATATGTATGTATGTATGTAATTAAAACTAGAAGCAAAGACTATTAATTGGTTGATAGACATTGTATGGCAGTGATACTGTGGTACGTGCATTTATTATATATAACCTTCTTCCAATTTCTGCTTCTTAATTTTTTATATTTAAACAGTTGTTTATTATCAGTGGAGACAAAAGCATAAAATTAGAAAAGTCATTGTGTCTTTTCAGATCGTTGTTGTTTGTTTTCATCAATATCAGTTGACATAATGGAAAATAAAATTTCAAAAATGAAAACAAACTCGATGATCTAGCAAATGATCACTAAAATGCCACGAATAAATTCCCGCCATCATACATCTGTATGTACATACATGCATACATATTTACGTACATACATACATACATACATACATACAAATGTACATATTTATTTATACACATTTTGAAATATTTTTCTGAATGTGTGTACGAGTATTTGTCTATACCATTAAATACATATTTCTTTGTTATTTATCTTATTTCTTTATTGTAACAATAAACAATAATATTTCCTAATATATATATTTTTAGGCCCTCTCCTTGTAAGACAAGTCATAACACACGTCAACTGATCAAATAGACCTTAGAAGAAAAAAAAAATGCGAAAATAAAACATTCAATAAGTATAATTTCCAAATACAATTTGCGTTCATTTAACAAAGTAATCCATTTATTCTATCTAGACACAATAAGATCATATAGAGTTGCTATTTTATTTTGTAGCAAAGTAACCTTAATTCCAGTTCTAAGTAAAAACGAAAAATCCGAATCAATTGCCCTTTTTGAAAATACGAGTAGTAATAGAAGTAATAGAAAACAAAACAGTTAAAACGTCTTCAATAAGCAAAAGGTTTGACAATGTACATCTATTCAATTCCATTTCCTATATCCGGAGCGTTTGTTCGCTTGGTTGGTTGTTTGATGTGTTTCTCTTATGAATTCTACAAACGTCTTTTGTAAAGTAGGCTGACTGACTGACTGGCTGTTAAAGAATGATAAATTGTTTAAACGAACGTTTGAAAAAAATGCAAGTGCGTTATAAATTTTGAATAATTTGTATCCACATATGGCTTATTTACCCAAAGAACGTCATAACTCAAAAAAACTAGTTTGCCATAAAACGACTTTAAAATTTTCAATTTACACACAACTTAATAGAAAAAGGAAATTTTATTTTGCTTTCAAGAGTTGAGTAAACAAGATGTTTTTATGAAATTTTTACACAATATGAGGATTGATTCTGCATCATTAACTCTAAAATTCCATTTTTTGAGTTATGACGTTTTTTGAGTCAATGAGCGATATGTAGAAATGTATGTATGTATATGCATACATTAATAATAGCTTTTAAAATAATTTTGAGGAATTTCTCAGTACTATGACTAATTTAGTTTAATTTGCATCGTGTTTTTGTACTCAGAAATCGCTGAAAGTTGTATGATGCTTGACCACGGTTGCCAGATTTGACGATTTGACGATTTATAGTCATTTTGACGATTTTTGGTGGCAAAAACAGCATTTTGACTACTGGACGATTTTAGCCTTCAATTTGACGATTTTAAATAATTATAAATTAACGCCTTTTTTCCAGAAAACAATTTTGAAATTGACAGCTTTTGCTCGAATATGCAATCAAAATAAGGAGCAAAAGCAAATCAATATTAATTTTTGTATTAATAATTTTGGAACTAAATGGTTTTTAAACAAATTCTTGTACACAATTTATTAACTGAAACAACAGAAATACAACAATTATAAAAAAAATTATGAATAATTTTTTTAAAAACAGATTTGTTTGAGTGTGATCATTTTTATTTGGTGGCTTATAAAGGTGAAAATTATTTTTTAGACCCCAGTAAAAAAAATTGGAAGTCATTCTAAAGGAAGTACATTTTCATTGCTTCCAAAAAATCGATATTTTTAATTTGCCAATAGTTAGCAGAAAACCAAGTAGAAGTTTATTTTAGTTATACAAAACCTTGTAATTCCCCTCTAGTTTTAGAAATTACTCACCAGAATTTTTAAAAAATTGTTTTTTTTTTTAAGAAACTTATGAACTATTTTTGGTCTAAAATTTTTAAGTTATTTGCTTAAATTTACATTAAATTACTGTTTCGCGTTTAAATTCCTATAAAAAGAAACTAATTGTTAAAATAGGTAACTATTAGCAATTTTTCCTAGATGAAAATATTATCATAGAACACAAAAAAGGAAATTTTTCTTAAAATCGCTTCCAATTCGGTGACCAGGCAGCGAAAAAGAGAACTTCTTGCAATGACAACCCTATGTAAAAATCATTACATCGGATCGAAATTTGCACTACTTCCAGATCGCAAACTCTACATTTTCATGACTTTTTTGGAGTGTCTTTTTTTACTGGGACATTGAAGAAATTTACTTGAGAATATGTGCCAGGGATTTATTTGCGGATGCTAAAGTTAATCAAATTTAAAAATGTGTGATACGATTTTAATAACATTTGAAATAATACGATATTCTCAGAATTTCGTCACTTTGTTGAAAAATGTTAAAGACAGGAAATTGAATTCAGTCACTTGAAATTTTTAGATTTTTTGAAAAAAAAAACTCTGTTATGAAGAAATGGACTCAAGGGTCTTTTATTTCCCACGATAAGTAATTTTATCCCGCGTTAACTAATTTTACATTACATATATTATTATTATTATATTAGTCCAGTTAACTTACCAGTAAATAAAACTGAAGTAAGAAATCGGTTGGTTATATCTTCTCTAAGCAATTTTTTATGCTAAGGATCATTTAAAACTAAATAATTTTGACTTGAAAGTAGTAACTGATCTATATCTATGCAAGTGTATGTTTTGTTTTCGACGAATTTTGGACGTTTTCGGATAATTATTTTGACGATTTTGACGAATTGACCCCTATTTTATCTGGCAACTATGTGCTTGACCAATATTTTCTTAAATGCTGCAAGTACATATAACAAATTCAAGGCTGTCAAATAAACAAGGAACTATTCAAATATATTTCTTATATTTGCATTTGAGATTCCAAATTTGTGCACATTTCTCGTCAATATTATTTCGATTGCAAACAACTACTGCCTCTCGTAGATGATTCAAAATATTTTTAATTTTTCTATTAGACTAACGCCACTTTTCACAATGTATGATTAAGAGTTAACGTGAACTTTAACTGACAGTTATTCATACAAAAGTCGCTGTTAGCTTTTAATTGTACATTGTGAAAAGGGCCGTAAGGCTTGTATAGTTACGATTATATTTAGACATAAATATTTCAAGTAAGAAGGAAAATTAACATCAGAACTACGTTATTTTCGGAACTGGTTAAATTTTATTAACTGTTGTTATTCACGTAAGAACGTGAATAATTTTCGTATCATCGTAATAATCAAGACGTTGTGTTGAGAGCGGTTGAAGTATACTTCCTTTACTTCTTTACATCGCTTCCAATTGACTCATTGCACCAAATATCTTTGGTACTTCATTAAATACTTCATTATCTAAATAATACTAAAAAAATTCCAATTGAAAATTTTTAAGCGTTTACTCATATCTATTGGCGTTAAACTGAATTTTAAGTACATACATACATACATATGTACATAAGTATGGTTGTACATACACGTATTGAAATGGCGTTTCCCATGTTTTCTTTCTAGAGTTCAATTACATTACATGCACACACATACATATGTAAGTATGTATGTATGTATATATAGGATTTTTTTTATCAGCATTCGAAAGTTTCTCAATATTCATTGCTTAAGAGTACAAGTACAGCCGGTGTGAAAGATGAATAAGAACGCATTAAGTTTACTTGTATCGTAAAAAAATTATGTCACGTAGGGCGGTAGCAATTTTTTTAAATACGTACTTCTATTTCCATTGATTCATTTTGGAAGATCAAAGAAAGTTTTGCGACCATAAGTTTTGTATAGAAGTTAATTTATGAATACTTTCAGAAGATAATAACATTTAATAAATGTCAGCTTTTGACGTTTATGTTAATTCCGAACATGCTACTTTTAAATAGGTACACGCATACACAGTGTTTTCTCTATTTTTTTTTTCGCCCGAAATATCGTCGTGGGCACACAGAAAAAAGTATCTCTCATTTGGAGGTAAAAAGCAGTGATGCTAACTTTTTGTTTCGAATTATTGTACCTTCTTGAAACAAATTATAGGAATCTGTTCGTATTTATCTGAAATTCGATTAGAACTCACTGGACCTGCAAGCATTGCCCAAATTTTTCTTCAACTACCTTCGACACTGTAGGTTTGATGCTCTTTCTTTTATTTAAAAAATAATTTATACATTCATATTCCCAACCACCAATTAACACAATCATCTCTGTTGTGGCTTCCGTATCCACATATTTTCTTGAATTTATTACACAGAGAAAACAGTGCCTACTAAATACCTCATAAAATAGAACAAAATTAATAAGAAATCTCTATGGTTTTTTCAATAAGGAAATCTTATTACTTTCATAGAGAAAAACTTTTTGAAAAAATCAAGAAGAAATCTTGTAGTTTTTATGAGGTTATCTTATTGATTTTTTCAATTAGGTTTTCTTCTTGTTTTATTAGGCGACCTCATAAAAAATAAAAAAATTAATTGCGTCTTTATTCACTGAACTTATGTATTTTCATTTAAATTCTAACCCATATACATATTTATGTATGTAGTATATTGTAGATGCTATTTATTTATACATACATACATACAGATTATGTTATTTTCTTAACTAACTTACTCACCAAGTATTGAACCAGCAAACTTCTACCTGATAGACAAGCACTCTACCCAGTATGCTAACAAGCAGCCTGAATAATTATTGTGCATACATTCTTATACAAAAATGAAAAAGATCATGAAAAAAATTTTCTGTATGTCTATTTATAGATACGAAATAACAAGACACCTCATAAAATCAGGAAGATTTCCTTATTAAAAAAATCAATAAGATGCTTTACACATAATCATATAGGAACCTACTAAAATCAAGAAGAAAACCTTATTGAAAAAATCAATAAGGCAACCTAATAAAATCAAGAAGAAAACCTTTTTAAAAAAATCAATAAGGCAACCTAATAAAATCAATAAGAAATCGCTACAGTTTACAATTTATAAGAAAACCTAATAGAATCAAGAAGTTTTTCTCTATGGATTGTTTTTTTTTGTGCCAAAAATAACGGAAATTGAATATAAAAAGTTGTGAATAATAAGATTTCTTCTTGATTTTATGTGGTTTTCTTCTTGATAATATTAATAAGATTTACCACATAAGAACAATAAGGAATCTCTATGAAAAAATCTTCGCTTCTTTCTGCTGGGATACCCCTTAGCCTAAAAACGGTTCATAGAGAAAATCCTCTTGATTCTTTGAGGCAGTTTTTTCTCTGTGTACAAAATCAAACATTAATTATGATAAAATTGTATCCACTTCAACTGAAGCGGCCCCAAAAATGATTGCCAAAGATAGCAGAATTATTTAAATGCACTTAACACTGAGGTGCAAGGAAATGGAAAGTAATTATTATGTAATCTGAAATAAAGTGTGTTTGCCTTTCGTCACAAACTGGATATCCTTCTAAAAGACATTGCAGGTCAATAATTTATTGATTTCCCAACAATGCTTGAACAGAAAAATATTTCTGAAAAAGACATTTCAGTGTTTGTAAAGCTTTGTATCAGAGATTGGGAAGGGATTTGCTACAGGATTCCCAGACTTTGCGGAGATACTTAGGGAAGTTGTCTCAATTTTTAAAGCACCTTATGAAATTGCTGCAGCGATAAAATGGTTTGGTGCAGCCGCAAAGTTATTCAACATATCACAGTCTGAAAATTTAGCTAATTTAGTACAAGATATATCCTTGCAAGTGTATAAAAATGCATCCGCTGAACAATTTTGTGATAAACATGTTACAGAAAAATATAAAAATTGCAAAAAAAAGCTAGTGATCACCTATGCTATTATATAGATTTACTATTTAATACAATTAAGCAATTTGTCAAAATTAAATAACTTTGATTCAACATGTTTCTTTGTGTTACTTCAGTATCAAACTTACGTTGTTCCTACTTGAAATAACTTTGATTTAATATGATTCTTCATTTTGATTTAACAGTACCATAATGTTAAATCAACATGAAATAAAGTTATTTCAAAAGGAAAAATGTTCATTGAAGATTACTGAAAATACTGTTGAATTAACATGAAACACATATGAAGCAAAAGCATCGCCAGAAAAGGTTAAATAAACCTTGTTAACGCATATTATTTTTCTGGCTTTTGCTGCAAGATAGTCATAACTCAAAAACGTTTTATTTCTGTATTTTTTTTGGTTAATGCTATAGAATTGATCATCATATCGTTTTTTATAGTATAGTACAACATTTGTATAACAATATTTTGAATAATCATTTCTTTATTTTACCATTAAGTTATTAGTAATTGATATTTTTGGAGGTAAGCCTCCATATGCATTCGTTTGTTTTTATTATTAAATAATATTGTTGTTTTTTTTTATTAAAAAATTTTTCATGAATTGTCGAAATAATTCGAATTAATATCTTATTTCACTGTAATAAACGAAAATTGCCTTATTTCTCAGTCAATTCCGGAATAAGTCTATATAGCTCTATTACCAATGCAGTGTGATGCAATTATGTCCTTATATAGTCAGTTGAAAAATAAAGCCAATTTAGCTTATTACTTACGACCTTATTGCAGTTTGCGGACGATAATCGGTACATTGTGCCGATAGTGGGATTTAGGCTTTAAAATATATGTATAATATTTAAGTTTTATTCGCTTATTCGAAAAGAGTAAAAATTTCTAAGAACTTGCGAAAAATTAGTACACATCCCTGTAAAATATTCTGAAACATCCTGTAAATGACACATTTCACTTTATTTTATTTTTATTGTTAAAGTGAATCGGGTTTTTTTATAAAATTTATTGCAATAATAAATACAATTGTAGTAACTTGTATTTAGTAGAAAATAATTAAATACAATTGTTATAAGAAAATTTTGCATTGAGGACTTCAAATTCAATGTAATTAATAACAAATGCCGGATTAATTATTTTCTGAATAAGAAGGGTGTCATGCTGCAATTTCTTGTAAAACAAAACTCCCTCCAAAAAATATTGATATCTAAGATGATCCTTGTATTAGGGGGCAATGAAAAGGACATTATGATTTGGCGTGAAATCATTAAACACATACCAATTACAGATGTCCTGCTGATTAACGACAGCAGCCTTACAAACCATGAAACCCCTAATCATTTAACTGCCTTCACACAAAAGCCTGGCAAAAAATTAAATACTCGTACAAAAAAGGTCAATGTACAAGAAATACATAAATATGTATGTAGTTGTCGTAGTCACATAAGTAACTACGGCTTGTCATATACTCGTACATAATTGTGTTACATTATCTAATTTAAAAGGCGTGTAATTCAATTTGTTTGGGTGTATTGTTTGAATTTGAAAATGAAAGACTCTGCGGGATATTTGTAAACGCACGATCATACGCAGACTCAGTTTGTAGATTTCATTCATCAAACTCATTCATAATTCAAATCCGTACAAGGTTTGGTTGCCTTACTGTGACTATGACTTTTTATCTGGTTGCTTGGCATTTCGCATTGAAATACATAAAAAGGTACCACAATTTGTGTATGTAGTGTTTGCACATAAATATACATACATATATGTATGTACATGTACATATGTAAAACTGCATATAAATGCATGTAGCAGTGTTACCACTAAAAAACTTGTCCACCAAATTTGTCAAAAAACCCTACTAAAATTCCTTGCAAGATATACTACATAAATTTTAATTTTTATTTTCGTAAACCAAAATTTACATATTCATTACATAAGTAACTAATATAAAGGCTCTTTCAGTAAGCGCTGTCTTTCTTTAAATTTAAATAAGACAAAGTGTGTGTGAGATATCATCGGAATTTTTTATTCGCTTAAAGGTCTGTCTATAGACAGAAAAAAATATGCAAGAATTATTTTCAACAAACAATGTTATTGAATAAAATTTTTAAATTCAATAATATTTGACATTAAATTGAATATTATGTTTATCAATACCGCGCATTTTAAAATATCATTTAATTTAATTTTTTTGTGTTGGTGTTTATCTTGCTCGTTGGTTGACCCAACGTGGTCATGTGCTATTGTTGTTGTTTATTTTGATTGCTCGGCTTGTATACGTGTGAATTACAACAAGTAGCCGAAAAACGTCGTGTCTTGTTTTTTTCTTAACAAAGTTATTTTTAGATTATATCATAACGCAATGCGCATATGTAGAAGAAGCATAAGAAATCATGTTTTGCGTGTATTCATTATTTGCGTATGTAAAGCGATTTGCTCTTTAGCTGAGTGGTAAGTATGTTAAACTATTAGTCAAGAGACTCCCGGTTCGACTCATCCCAAACACATTTAGTTTTAATCGCAGCCAAGCAAAAACAAACCAAAAGGGGTTAAAAAAATGCGACATTCATCCACACACACACACACACTAAAACAAATATCACTGAAAATAAAATTTCAGCCAACAATTTTTTTCTTTGATTCATTAAATCGCTTTATTGACTTTATATCCAATAATCCTGCTTACAATTTTATTTATCAATATTGTAAAAATCGTCATCACAGAAAATTTAAAAGATTTTTTTATTGAATCAACGATTTTCGTATTCAAATATGAAAATCATTTTTTTCTGTGTAGCCAGTGGTAAAAATATCCATTACGTCATCGATGATATCAGTAATACTTACCCAGCGGGAAATCAATCGAAGTACTTCGATAATAATCACTGACATCAGTATGACATCGTAAGCGAGCAATCAAAGTACTTGCATTATAATGTATGTGTAATCTGATATATCATGTGTTACTGATAACTTCGGTTATGATGTCAGTAGAGATTAGTTATTGTTCAAAACAAATAGTTTGTTCTAAAGCAAAATTAAAATACTGGCCTACTTTTAAGGGTAAATTTATTATCATGCCCGCTTACAACTCCGCTGTCGATGTAAGTGCAATGCTAATGGATCGTACTGACATTGTAGCTTACTTTGTAAGCGAGAGCGCACCACTTACGCGTCCTATGACACTTTTATGTTAAAACTAAATAGGAAAATAAGTGAACGAATCACCACTGACTGCTACTAAGTATTACTGATATCATCGATTACGTAATGTATATTTTTACCACTGGGTAGTAGCATTCAGTGGTGATTCGTTCGCTTATTTTGCTATTTAGATTTAACATAAAAGTGTCATAGGACGAGTAAGTGGTGCGCTCTCGCTTATAAAGTAAGCCACGATGTCAGTACGTTCCATTAGCATTGCACTTACATATGTACATCGACTGCGGAGTTGTAAGCGGGCATGATAATAAATTTACCCTTAAAGCAGGCCAGTATTTTAATTTTGTTTTATAACAAACTATTACATCGTAATCGAATTTATTAGTAACTCATGATATATTAGATTACAAGTACATTGCAATCCAAGTACTTCGATTGCTCGCTTACGATGTCATACTGACGTGAGTGATTATTATCGATGTACTTTGCTTAATTTCCCGATGGGTATTCATGCATGTCGATACCTGTCGGACTTGTGTCCAACAGTTCTTTTTGAACTAGTTTGAGAGCATTTGAATCAAATGTTGTTTCTAACACATTTAATTTACATTGATGTTTTTGACCGGACTTGTGTCCAACTGAACGAACTAGTTCAAAAAGAACTGTTGGACACAAGTCTAGTTCAAGAGTTCGCATGAATCGGCCTGTAAGATAATTGTTTTCTGATTTTGGTAAACCAAAATTTTAACTCTCTATTCATGGATATGCACATTTTCTACCTTCATATCTCAGGAAGGTTTCATTTTCAAACTTGAGATAAAAGTTTAGCTCGTCACAGTGTCCTTATTTTATGAATTTCATCATTTAAGATTATGGGGAACAAGTAAGTAAATGATAAGAACAGGAGGGTTTCATATGATATATATATCCTGTGTGTCAATGAAAGGAAAGAAAATATACACTCAGGGAAAAGATGCAACTTAAACATAAGAACGCATCACATTAATTCAGTAATTTTCAATATAATAGAAAATGTATATTGAAATACTTAAAAATAAATAAAATTAATAAATAAATACTAAAAATTAATATTTTTCCATATTGAAACAAGAAATTTCAACATGAATGTACTTTCATTAATATTTTTTATTAATCCAATATGTTTTTTATTGATTTTTTACTGTACGAATGTACAGTCAGATTGCAATAGTTTTTTATATACATACATATATATAATACGTTTTATCACACCAGATTTCGCAGGAAAAGTCCAACAATGGCAACGCTTGTCTGAAGGTTTTCTTAAATTTTAGCAGAACATTCGTGCGTAAGGAAAATAAACATTTCTTTTAAAATTTTGTAAAGTCAAGGGTGCTTAGCGATCATATTTTGTGTTTTGAACCTACAGCTTCCGTTAAGGTAGTTTTTATTTCTTGTCCGAGTTTTTGTTAAACGAACAACAATAGAAGATTCGTTTTGGTTAAATTATTGTTCATATATTGAAAATCTAATGCTCTTTTTCTATAACGTATTTATAAATTGGGTAAATGTTTGTATATTGTTGAGTTTCCTATTGTAAAAAGAAAAGAATGGAAACAAAAATAAAAAAATCGGAAACTGAAATAACGCTTAAAGTAAGGGAGCAAGAGATTTAAAGTAATAAATAATGTAATGAATACATTTGAAAGTAAATTGCCAGAAGTAATCGCTAATATACACACACATACACATACACATGCATACGTACCCAGTCGGATTTTCAATAGCTAGCTCAAAATATAGGTGACGTTTGGCTAACTTATTTACAACTAGCTTTTGAACTAACTAATAAATGATACAAATGTGAGTTAGTTGCTTTTTGTACAAATGTCTTCTTCCCGACAAGTAGTGCACTAACTTAAAGCTAACTCAAAACTGAGGCAGAGATTAGTGACTTGTTTTTTTAAAACTAACTTCTTCTCGATAAGTTTTGAGCTAACTCAGAGCTGATGAGTCAAAGTTCAGCCAAAAGATGCCAGCATAAAATTCATGTTTGTGTTAACTCTGTGCCGTGTATATTTTATATGGCGCGATAGCAAACTGTTAAGTATGATGGCTGACAAACAAAGTGATCACAGTTCGATACCCGTTCTCGTTTCTTAAAAAATAATTTAAAATTGTTTAAACTTTAAGCTGATCAAAAAAATGTTATTCAGTTATAAGTTAAATCATAGCTCATTCAAAACACTTTCTTTTTTGATGTGGCACAATGACCTAACTCTTGGTTAGTTCAATACTGATGCACTAGTCTCGCGGCCACTCACCTAATGCTAAAACTCATCACTTTTAACATGCAGAATGAGTGTGAATTTTAACCACTTCTGATAATTCAATAGTTTTGTGTTAACTCAAATTCCGACTGGGAACTTGCATACAGTATGCATACATATGAGATGTCAATACACACAAACACATGGACGAACAAGTGATTTCTGAATATTGTAATTGTTGTAGTTGCTTTTATTAAAATGTTAAAATACCAGTATTAGCAAATAATAAAAATTCCGTTCGCACACAAATCCTTTCTTAACTAATTTTAATCCTTTTTGATGTTGTCTTTATTTATCGTTACATGTTCACGGCGATACAAGGGTGACTGTTTACTTGCCTCATATGTATGCCGCTAATTTGTATGATAAATCAAAAGTAATTCGTATATGCGTGTGTATACACGACGCACACACACACACTCAATAGGTATATTGCAAGAGTATGTATGTATGTATGTATGTAGCACCCTCTGGCTTCTTTTGAGCTTTAAATTTAATCTCATCAAAAATTTTTAACTTTTCCATAAATAAGAATCATCATCATAAAATGAAAATGAAAACAAAATCAACACAGCTGGTGCATTTGTATTTCACAGATTTGTTCTTGTCACCACTTGTAATAAAAGGCATCATGGATGTATGTACATGTACATACAGATGTATTGCCCGTGGTTATTTAACCTCCACTTGCGAATCCGTCCCTGCATCACAAACATTCAGATTTGAATGACAGACGACTATTGAAATCTAAGCATAGCAAAAATGCCTTCAGCGTTCGAGGTACGTTAAGTTTACCATTAAGAGTTTGTTCGTACGTATGTACATACATACATATTTACTGGTTGTAGATATTTAGATGCCAGTTTATTGCCTGTCTCTTCTCCTCCGGCAAAAACAGCTTTCGGAGTCGTCCGGTCAGTGTTCATTTTTAATATGTCGTTAAAATACTCTTACATACTTATGTACCTTCCCTTACAATTCTTTTCCCTTTACTTTAAGGACTTCCGAGTGGATGGCTTACATGGAGCTTAAAGGCAAAACTTTACGTCGATTTTAGACTCTCTACCTACCTGTTACAATACAAAAAGAAATCTTTCTTTCTTTAGTTAAATTACGAGCATTTGCTTATAAGTATGTACACTTAGTCGCAAAACTCTACATACGACTTAATATTTTAAAAAAATTTTACTTTTTAAAGGAAAATCATTAATTTTGTCAACTTTTTTTTATTTTAAAGTAGGAGTAATTTAAATTAAATAAAAATACCACATTTGATTTCACTAAACTATATTAAACAAGCAAAAAATAATAAAGTTAAATATTTTATCCGATTGCAAAAGTGTACATACGATGTATTGTTGAGTATATTATGTAAAATTTTTTTAAAAGTTTAAAAGTTTGTGTGCCCGCTTTTTGATCAAAAGCTCCTCTAAGCCTTTTAGGTATCGAAGAAACCAGATCTTTAGTTGTTTTCGACGATACATTTTCCCATTTTTCCTTTAAAATTGTGATTATTTGAGATAACAGACTATGGCCGCTATTTTGACGCCTCTACTTCAAGGAAACCCATAAAGAATCGATCAGATTTAAATCTGGGGACTGTGGAAGATGTGGAAGCTTCGCTTTTGCTTTTTAAAAAAGCCATTCCTTAACCAGCCTTAAATTATTCTTGGGGTCATTATCATGCATAAATATATATTTATCTTTAAGGTGCAATTTGTTCACATTCTGTAAAAAAATATATTTTTAAATATCTAAATTACCACGACGATCCATAATTCCATCAAAAAATTTTAATTCTCCAATCCCATCAGTGCTTATGCACTCCTGCACCATTACGGAGTTCCAACCATGTTTGACAGCACTGCATACGTTTTATTATCCAAGTCAATATTACATTTTATCCAAGTTTTTTGTCGTCCGTCGTTTCGAAACAGGTTGAATTTACGCTCATCCGTAAAAATAACTCTTTCCCAAAACTTAGATTTTTTAAGATGGACGTGTTTGTACTCCAGATCATATGTATATCGTTTAGTTTTGTTTATGTGACTTATGTACGGTATTTTCTGGCTATACACGTCTATAATCCAACTTTCTTTAAGCAATGGCGAATTATATTAGCATCTACAAGAATTTCATAATTATTTTTAAGGTCCTCTTTCAGTTTTGTGCTACTTCCGTTTGTATTTTTCGCAATTTCTCTCACAATTTTGCGCCTTAGTCTTTCATCAAGCCTTGCTATTCATCCCAATCGTGTAAAACTTTGATTCTTTTGTAATTTTAATGATAGTTATGATTGTAAATTTACAAAAATTGAAGGTTTGTCCGGTTTTTCTCATTTAATTCCCTTCATTTGAAAGATTGATGACAAATTTTCGATCGTTGGTTAATATTTCCTTATTTTTCCGCATTTTTTCCAACTACTGCTAATATTGAAAGCAAAATTTAAGCAAAATCTAACACATACTATTAAAACAAGACTAAATGAACAAAAAATTATAAAATAAAACGTGCTACTATATCTGTAGTTAATACAATTCAAAGGCGTATGTACACTTTTGCGGCGTTGGCTAAGCATAATTTTTCAGCAATTTTTACTTTACCAAAAAAGTAACAGTGATTTTTTATATTTTTTAACTCGAAATTATATATATGGGTATAATATAATACTCAAGATACAATATTTTCAAAAATTAAACATTAAATAAAAATTAGGAATAAAAGATATGAAATACCTAAAATCGTATGTAGAGTCTTGCGACTAAGTGTATGTATGTATGTATGTATGTATGTATGTGTTTTAAATCGTAATAAATTCATAAGTTACTCGTTCCAATTTTTTTTGCTCATCGTTCAACGTTACCCTGCAGGAAATGTCAATAGTAAAATTATACTGATTATCTATTGACGATGTCACCAGTACTACTGACAAATTATACCCCAACTAATGCTATCTACTTTTGACATTTAACACAGGCTTGTCCTACGAAATCTACCAGTAGACTTCGTCAATACTGACTAGGTAGTTCTTGTGGGACCATATGGCGAAAATGTCAGTAGTAACATTGTACTGACTTACTATTGACGATATCACCACACTGTGGGAAATGTCCGTAGTAAAACTGTACCGATTCACTATGGACGCTGTCACCACCTGCAGGAAATGTCAATAGTAAAATTATACTGATTACTTAAGTATGGATCAGAAAGTGTGACAAATCCTTAACTGACGGCACAAAATCTTCCACAGGGTCAAAAAAGATTCCATAATTAGCACTTTCACTTAAAATTTTCTATTTTTATACAATATGGATTGTTATTTTATTTGTTCTTTTTTCTAATTTCTTTTATATAAATGTTTTTTTAATTATTGTTCAATACACCCTTATTAGCCTTTTAATTTGATTTCTTAAGCTAATTTTTATAAACATTTAAATTTTGTTTGACGCCACTTTTTTATTTTCAACAAACCAATAAAACATTAAGAAGAAGCATAGTTGTGTGTATCTGAACAAATGTTTTCTACGCATCAAAAACAATATTAATGTGTAGACGCTCCGTTGACAATGTCACCAAAATAGTCGACAAAAGTGGTGACTTGGGGACACTTTACCCCACGTTTCCTTCAGGGTAGATACGTGCGTACATGTGTATGTGAATTAAACACACACATGCACAAGTGCACAAGAACACTGAGAAAATCAGCATAATTTTAAGTTTTCGCATCGAACCTGACAAAAAGCACTCGAATTTGGTTTTAACTTTTAAATTTTAATTAGTAATATGTACATACATACATACGTACGTACGAGTATTTGTCAGATATTTCAACAACCGAAGAAAACACGTACATACTACATAAATACTTTTTAGCGTTTTCTGTTATATTACGAAAACACATTTTATATTTGACAAAAGAAAAAATGTTTACGTGCGTACGTAGTACGTATGGTAGTATGATATGAAAGTATGTATGTATGTATATGTATGCGTGTATGTATGCATGTATGTATGAATATGTTTGTATGTACATATGTATGGGTCTTTGTATCTATTTATTACCTGAATAGGCATTTTTCTTAAGTGTATTTGCTTTTCAATGTAACTGGGTAGAAAGAACGTCGTCCGCTGCCGAGACGTAAATATTGATGATGTTTGTTTAGCTGTCTTTGCATCTTGACTGTCTAACGGAAATGATGCTGCTGGCTGCTTTTGAAAGGCTTTTGGTTGCATGCTTGAATGCATAAAATACTTGGATGATTGTTGTGGCGAAAGCTGTGTTTGCCGACTACTCATATTGCAGCAATGACAGGACAATCTAAATGAATTTTAAAATGCCTGCATCCAAAAACGCACACATACATACATGTAAACATATTGTGTATGTATATACATATGTACATACTAGGGATGTAACGAATACCAGTTTAGCGAATGCGAAAACGAATGCAAATATTACAATACGTTAAAAAAAGCACATGAAACTAAATTTGTATAAGAACATGAAGTTGTGTTGTATACATAGATCTATCTACTTGAGTCTTGAATTCAGCAAATATTTATTAATTTATTAGAAATAAAAATTGTTAAACTGAAAGATATATGAAATCATATTAAAATAAAAGTATAGATAATAATTAAAAATAAATTTACAAAATGTTAGGCAATCAACCCATTCGAACTTTGGCCCTAAGACCTTGTACTAAGTTCAACATTTCCTGTAAAATACTACCAAAATACATATAAAGAAAAATTGGAATGAATTGTTCATGAAAATTTTTATCAGAAGTAATACTCTGTTCATCTATGGAAAAACATATGAAATATATCTTCAACATTTTAAGTTTAAATGCCAAATAATATGAGCGGCACTTGTTTCGCAAAAAATTTACAACAAAGAAGGAATAGTTAATATTTTTGCATTTAAAATTTTTTGAACGAAGTAATGATGTGCTTACCATTTTTAAAAATTTTTAACGCACTAGTCTTAGGTAGAAAATATTTTCTCGCAATTTAAACACTGCCTTTTCTTAAAAAAAAAACGGGAAAATATTTCCAATATTTTTGTCTTTAGTATTCGCTTTAAATATTCGCATACATTTTAGCGAATGCAAAAGCGAATGCAAATAGCAAAAGTAAGCGAATTATTTGCGAATGCGAAAGCGAATGCGAACATTCGTTACATCCCTAGTATATACACACATGTATACATACTTATGTATGTATGTATGTATATACACATACATCATTTTAATAAACTTGTCTATATATTTATTTGCTACATACATACATACATACACACGCACATATCGCTCATTTACTCAAAGAACGTCATAACCTCAAAAAAGGCATTTTTTGAGTTAATGATGCAGAATTAATCCTCATATCGTTATTGATATTGTGTAAAAATTTCATACAAATATCTTGCTTATTCAAAATAAAATTTTCTTTCCCCATTGAGTTGCGTGTAAATTGAACACTTTAAATTCGTTCTCTGGCTACCTATTTTTTTCTGAGTTATGACTTTGTTTGAGTAAATGAGCGATATGTATGTATGTGTGTATGTAAATTCAACACACATAATATTAAACGTTTGAAATTTAATATTAAATTTTTTTCATAATTTGGCTGCATTTAGGATCCTATTTCTTACTTTGTATACATCCAACATGCGACACAATTTTCCGCCCTTATTCCGATAGAAACTTAACGACGACATTTTTCTAAGTTCAATGTGAACCAACATATTTTGCGCACAGAACAAGCGACAAAAATGCTTTGGCTCACTTCTATTGATGGTGAATATTCGGAAAGCTTTCCTTTGATCTAAATATACTGTCAGCAACCCAAAAGTCGAGCAATGTAATGTAAAAAAAAAAAAAAAAATTTTGTCTGCAGTAGAGATCGACCGAAGGCGTTTTTTTGGCCGAAGCCGAAGCCGAAGCCAAACTTCGGCTAAAATCCTAAACTTCGGCCAAAACCGAAGCCGAAGCCGAATGTTTTAAATTTTAAAAATGATACTTGTTTTATATGAATTAAGAAAAAAGTTTGCTTTTTTGAGATCACTGAAATAGCTGTAATACCTATTGGATACATAACAAGAAAAATAAAACTATTTTACAATTTCTAGATTGCTTTTTCATATGATCACTCACAAGAACGTCCAAGTAAAAGAAAATAGAAAGCAACAGGGTTGTATTTCCAAGCAAACCTTTCAAAACGTTAAACACAATAGAAACTGTCGGCGAGCAACGACCAAAAATAATGTTATTTTTTAAGCTTGGAATGAAAAATATTCGGCTTCGGCTAATCGGCCGATTTTTGCCATAGGCCGAATGTTGGCCGATTACCAATTTTTGGCCGAAGGCCGAAGCCGAAGCCGATTAATCGGTCGAACTCTAGTCTGCAGAGACCGTCACAAATAACACTATCCAACAAATTGAGACTTTTGGAAAAACACACGGTCGTGACACTATAGGTTCGGTAGTACTACTAAAGGGTTAGGTTAGGTTTATATGGTTGGTCCAAAGACCTCGCATAGACCGGGTAGTAAAACCCTATACCCAGTTTGGCGATTTTAGTGACCGATTTTTTTCTATGGGCCTCCAAAGATTTCGAAAATCAGTGCACCCTCTAGCTACATTATATATATATATATATATATATAGCTAAGTGCTATCAGTAAGTTTGAATTAGCCAGACTGAGTATAGGGTTTTATTACACTTTAGTAGTACTATCGATAATATACTGTCAGGAGCGTGTTGATTTTTTACTTTTGCACAGTGTAATCAAAGTTGAGCTTTGTGCTTCTTGCTGAAACTTATTTTGTATACCCTTTTATTTTTGTTTTTTATATTGTTATGGATGTATTTTTCAAGTTTTGATGATTTTCGATCTTAAAGTTTTAGTAATAATAGTTTTTAGTTCCTTGTCCTTGTGATATTAGAATAACGAATAACATAAATAAATAAATGAACAGGATTTAATCTAATAATTTACTTCAATGTATTAGGTGTTATTGAATACAAAAGTCGTGGTTGTTGAAAAATATTTGATTATATATACATATGTATATGTGAAGTTAAATATTTATTTATAAATTTTTGTTTTTGTGATTTGCACAAATTTTTGTTCAGGTCTATTCGGAAAATCACTTTCACCACACATACTTATATAAGTGCTTCTTTAGATTTATGATATTCAAAAATATGTTGGAGATGTGAGGACTAGAAACAAAAAAACCATGTACATATGCATAAATAAAAAATAAATACGAAATGTTTCCTATAAATGTAAGTAAATACATATTTATCGAAAAAAAAATTCAAAAAGGTTCTACAGCACAATTAGGTTTATTTTTATTTTTCTCCAAAGATGTAAAGACGTTTTAAACAAACAATTTATTTCACTTTTTCACTATTAATTTTTTGTTTGTTTGTTTGTTTTTAAGTTATTTAGCACTTTCTCTGTTTGGATTTTAATTAATGCATTTTTTAAATCCTTTTAACTTTTTCTGTATTGTACATAAGTATATAATCGCTGTTTTCAAGATTGCTTATATTTTTATAAGAGATTACAAAAAATCGATTACAGGAAACGATATTTCTTCGCACGATTTTTAAAATCTGGAAAAGTCGAAGAGTGTGAAGCACTTATTCCCGTAAAGCCCTGGTTATTTCAGAAGTAAAACGCTAGATGTGACTGAAAGTCCTTCAATTATATATACTGCCCAATAAAATAAATTTTTTCTTCAAAATAACAGATTTTCTAACGACTGATTCTGACAGAATAAAGTAAAATATATACGCATATTGGCGTTTTCAAACTTTACGTTGTTATGTTGAATATGTATCTTTTAGGTATATGATGCGCTCCTACGAGGAATATATTTCATGTCAGCTTAATTTAATTTTCTCTTTTTCGAAAAATTGTGCAAAAGGGGGAATAATGGGTTAAAGTATTCTACAAAAATGTTTGCTTTCAAATTCCTTTATACATCAATCTTTGTTTTAATGATGACTCATAGGGAAGCCACAAATAAAGAAAGATATTTTGGTTTTCAAAGGAGTTTGCGTTTCGAAGAAAATATAATCATAATATAAAATGGAATCTAATTTCATATCGTTGGCAATTTGAGATCAGAGTCGTGAGCTTGGTGGGTTTTCGGCTGTGCGGCTACTGCGTATAAGTATATATATATATCTGTGGACTTTTGACAAAAAAACCTCTTTCAAAAACTGCAATTTTACAGGAGAACGAAAAAACTGATAAAATATCTAGTAACATTGATTTTGAAATATTGGGTGAAAAAGTGAAAGTGTAGTATTAAATTTAAATAATAAATTGAAGTGAAGATATGAATAATTCTATTCTAATGCCAAAAGATTTTCAGAAAAATTAAGACTAAAAAGATAGGATGTTTTGTCGAAATTGTTTTCAACAAAAAAAATAACTTACATTACACAAGTTGTTTTGTTAAAATGGTTTTAAACAAAAACGTGATTCATATTTTGCGCTTATCTCAAGCCAAGTTACATATTTTCTAAATTTCAGTTTTGATAAAACAACTTCTTTGAAGAGAAGTTGTTTTGTTAAAACAAAATGTATATATGCAAAAAAATATTAAATACAATTTAGATGTTTTGTCAAAAGGATATAACAATTTTATTTCTTGCATTTTAGAAAATTTTTAAACTCTTTCAGATAAGATATTTTATCAAATATTTTTTCCAAATATAATGAAAGAAGTTGATTTGCCAAGAACTGTAGATTTTTAACCAAATGGCGTAGAAATGCAAGGATTACACAAAAAGAACCGTCTTGAAAATTTATATTTAATATAAAAATCTTGCAAAAATGTCTTATTTCGAGAGAAGTTCTTTTGTCAAAAGCCCACAGATATATATATATATATATGTATGTTTATGAACCTATTTGCTACAGAATTATAAATTTTCAACTCATAAGTACATACATAGTTATTTGCATAATATCGCTCAGTTACTTTAATTATTTCTTAACTCAAGAAAATGCAAAATTTTTAGTTAATAATGCAGTACTAATCGTCATATCATTAATTGAAGCACAGCCGCGAATAACGTTGTAAAAGACATTTAAAAAAAAAAAACAGTTTTTTTACAGATTACATTAACATAACTCTCTTGCGTTGTTCAAACATCAAACCATCCAAAATTATGGATCTTATCGCCGTCAAAATACAATTACAATCCAATCAGTCGGTGAAAAACTTTGTAAGTAACTAATAAAATCATGCAAACGAAATTGTCGAAAATAATTGATAAATGTAGCAGAGATACAAAAAGAAAAGTTAATGGTAGTTATCATTATTTTCGATAAGCTAAAAAAATTTAAACGAAAAACCCAATCTTGCTTTAAAATACGTTTTTTGGCTCTCCTGAAAAATTATTATTTTGTCACTTAAAACGTTATTCGCGGCTAATCTTCAATTGTTCACATTGTTTAATCATTTCATAGTAATACTCCTAAATGTAGATGTATATATATGTATATATATGTATATATATGTATATATATGTATATATATGTATATATATATATACATAAATATATGTACCTTGAAAGAAAAATAGAGTTTTCTATTTTAATTTTTGAGTTAGGACATTGTTGTGGTATATCAACGATATGTAAATACATATATACATACACACGCAGCTACGACCAAATGTCCATGATCCTAGATGACAAAAGAATGAGACTTATAAATAATAATTATATTTTTATTATTTTCATACATTTGCATTTGCACTCATTTGTCTATATGGATTTTAATTTGTATTTCAATGCGAATATTTTCCATTAAAACATTTAAATTCAATTAATTAAAAAGTATGCTTATGTTTAATTTATTTATTTTGTTATTAAAACAAAATAATACCGAATGCGTACACCAACCACTGCAAGGCGGCAGGAAGTACATACATATGTATGTAAATATGTACAGACGTACGCGCTAGGGATGCCAAGCTGTTTTATTATCCTTTAATCCCGATAGTCGGTATTGGAATATATCTAACCCTGCGAAATATATATATACCAAACAATTGATAATCGAGATTTTGGTAGATAATTTCACTTTATGGTAGGAAAATACATAAAAAAATAAAATATATGTACATATATGTATGTATAAATTTAAATATTTCGCTTGAATCTATAAAAAAAGAACAGCCCAGCTAAAAAATATGTATGAAGCATTGTGAATACACGTATGTGGAAATATTCCATGTAATGCGTAATTTAAGAAATTAGTATGAACATAGTCGTTGGATGTTTGTAGTTATACGTATTCAGTTTAAATTTGATGTGTATGTTTGCGTATGAGTATGGTTTTTATTTTCAATTGTACGCATTTATAGTTGTTTGTTGGAAAATACTCAAGGAGTACTTCAACGATGCTTTTTCATTATCTGGTGCATGCATACATTTTGATATGCAACTTTACAATTGAATTTCCATGTGTGAGCTCATATATAATATATATATATTTTTTGCTCCCAGTGATACAGTGAAAAATATCCGCAAAAACATCTATCCTAGATTGTCATCCTGCTTGAGTACATAATTTTTTGAAATTCGAACGTTATGAGCAAACTTAGATTATTTGGGACTTTATGGCCTAAAATATTTTTAACTATAAAAAAAGTCAGTCTTCCTAATAACGTTTAGGTGAAAACTTTTTTGTTGCTATTTTTCAGACTGCTCGATATTTTTGTCTTATTAGCAAATATTTTTGTCCTCAACGTTTCCATTCGAAATTTCCATATAATTTGTACCACTATTGCTGTACGGCAGAAGTTATAATATTGTCAAAGCAATTATATGATTTAATTTTAAGCTCAATGCGTTGAAATATTTGTTTGAATTTTATACACACAAAAAAGTAATATGAATAATTTTGTAATATCAAATAAAATATTTGTAATATCAGTTAAAAAATTAATTAAACTTTCACCTATAAATAATTTGATAATATAAATTAAGTTCTTCCACTCAAATTAATTAATACAATTAAAAATTTAATTGAATCAATTAAATTCATAATGGGAAACATTAATTGGTGAATACTTTTTTCTATCTACGGATGGCTCCAATACTCAAGTAGATGAGGTTTATAAAACTTACTCAGGGATTCCTACTTCTAACATAATAATAATAATACCCCTGACAAGTGATCATCTCTGAAGGAGAGTGCAAATCAGTTCAACATTACGATGATCTGTATCTAGTGGTATAAAGGCTTGCTTTTAAGATGACCAAGTCTTAAACAACCTTATACGTTCCACCTAATATTTATTATATTGGTTTACGCTAATTCTCGTGAAAACTTTAACTTGTGCGCAATACTGAGTAAGACAAAAAGTAATAACTGCATGATCACCAGTAAGTTAAGGATTCACCTAAATAACAAAAATACGGTTATTTTATTTCAAGAAATATCGATTTTATTGTCTGTGTCCGGGTACCTGATATTCATGAAGGAGAAAACGTAGACAATTTTTTATGTCATTTCCCTGGATTAGCAAAAAAGGGAATAATCATTTTACGTTCAGGAAAATTTCAGACTTTACCAAGGTTGATCTGCAACATCATATTCTTCATATTTAGCTTTGGGTGGTTCCTCTTAAGCAGACTATCTTCGGTATCACAATGGAATAGACGGCTCTAAGTGAGTGCATTATTCTGAGTGCGATCCTTACCTAACCTGTATGGCATACATATGTATAAATAAAATGTGTTGGCAGAAATATTGAAAAATTCCTTTCGGAAAAAAGATCTCGCATTGCAATCTGCTGTTTATTTGAACAGATTATTGAAGAGGCTTATCATGTTCTTGAACTAAATTTTAATCTGTCTAATTTACATATCGATATAAATTTCATATGTACATATATCGATATAAATTACATACATACATTACATACATACGAGCATGTAAATGTGTATGTATGTATGTATGTACACAAGCATCAATGCATGGAAATGCGAAAAAATTAACAACTTCAATAATTAATAATCACATATTAAAACATGACAAAAGCACAAATCAATGTCACATAAAGCTGTTAAATCCAGGCCATCGAAAGCCAAAATATGTGTAATCAAATGCATGCATTCGCAAAACCATTTTATATCATATTGATGTCGGTGATGTTGATTGTTTTTATTATTATGTATTATAATTATTAATTTTACTATTGTCACAATGTATTGAGGCGCGTTTTAATACCCATAACAAGCCGGCGATGCGTGTCGATTGTTTATTTATTATCCGATACGTTGTACATATGCATGTATATACATATGTATGTGTGCAAGTGTATGAACATTAGGGTGGCAATGAAATATATGGATTTTTTTTTAATTTAAACAAAAGCTGTGCGGATTATTAGTATACCGGTCAAGCCTCACAGTTGTCCGATTTGGCCCAAATTTTGGCACACGCTCACTGAAGTATTGTTTTATGTAAATTGAGCTTAATTTTGGTAAATTTTATAAAATTGCAATTTTGACCTAAGTTTGGCACGCCAGGAAGGACCTGATTTGGCAAAGATTTTCACTACATGAGTTTAAGACCCTAGTGCCATAATAATCCGCACAGCTTTTTACAGAATTCCAAAACGGATTTTCATTGCCAAGTTCGTCGAGATGTGCCAGTTATATACACACTTGTATATGTACATATATACTATATACATACGTCCATATGTAATATATAACTTTCAAGAGTTGTAAAATTCTAAAATCTCAACTACCACTGATTTCAAAATACATACTACATACATATGTACATGAATATAAATATATAAATTTTATAATTAGCAATGGTGCTATCCTAATGTGCGTAGTGGATATTTGTGATGATCGATATTGTCGCAAAAATATTCTTATGAACGCACACACACACACGAAATGTTTGCTGTACAGCTTTTTTTTGTTTGTGTTTGCGTTTAAGCAATGTGTTTGTGATTATTTTAAAAATTAATTACATAAATATATAAAATCTGTAAAATAAATTTATTATAATTTATTTATTGATACGCATTTAAACGACAATTCCGTTCAAATAGCATTCATTGCATTATTATGCGTATCTTTCATACTCGCCCACACACACACATGTACACATTTATAGGGATGTAGACACATACATACATAGAAACTTGGGAAAACATTTTCATAGTTTCATATACATACATAAATTTTTAAAACTTATACATACATACATGTAAATGCATATTTAAAAATCGGTAATGTTTATACTTATATGAAGCGGATTCTTTCTGCGATAAGATTCATACTGCAACCTTAAATGATGAAACAGAAAAATGCCGCAGCTACCAATAATGTACCCCGAGTTATAGAACACCATAAGCCACACCTATTCTGTTGGTATAACTGACCATGAAACTTGTTAGACCGCATGTCTCTGAAAAGAAATGTCGAAACCCAGCTAAAGAAATATGTCTGGAGCATATATAATATCCCATATATGGTTCGGATCTGAAAAATGAGCGTATATGGACATATCGTCGCTGTTTTAACTAACTGACCTAGCTGACATAATTTTGAAAAATGAGTTAAGTCCACTATTAGACTTTATGAGTCATAATACACCTTGTCCACAATTTTTATGACTGTAAACATTACTGTCGAGCCTATAACAGTAAAAATATTTCAGACGTTTCCATAAGAATACATGTAGAAAACAATCATAAAAGCTCCTCTCCTGCAAAATTTACAAAATGTCAGTTAGTAAAACAGCGACGATATATGACAATATATTTTCATACATGTATGTGTAAATATTCCCTATACAGTATGAAAAGTTCATACTGTGCTCTGCGCTATATGATTTTGTATAGGGAGGGTGTATTTAATGAAAGATTAGTTTGAAAAAAATAATTTAAAACGGACCATACATATTTTTTTAAACTGGGAAGCTACATATTTCTACATCTCGCTCATTTACTTAAACAACGTCATAACTCAAAGAATGCTAATAACACAGAGAAAACAGTGCCTACTAAATACCTCATAAAATAGAACAAAATTAATAAGAAATCTCTATGGTTTTTTTCAATAAGGAAATCTTATAGAGAAAACCGTTTTGAAAAAATCAAGAAGAAATCTTGTAGTTTTTATGAGGTTATCTTATTGATTTTTTCAATAAAAAAATGCGTCCTTATTCTCTGTACTTATGTATTTTCATTTAAATTCTATACCATATACATATGTACATATGTATATATGTATGTAGTATATTATAGATGTTATTTATTTATACACACATACATACACATTATGTTATATTCTGAACTAACTTACTCACCAAGTATTGAACCAGCAAACTTCTACCTGATAGACTAGCCCTCTAATCAATATGCTAACAAGCAGCCTTAATGTCCATTGAAATGATTGTGCAAACATTCTTATACAAAAATGAAAAAGATCATGAAAAAAACTGTCTGTATGTCTATTTATAGAAACGAAATAACAAGGCACCTCATAAAATCAAGTAGATTTCCTTATTAAAAAATCAATAAGATGTTTTACACATAAACATATAGGAACCTACTAAAATCAAGAAGAAACCCTTATTGAAAAAATCAATAAGAGAGCCTAATAAAATCAAGAAGAAAACCTTTTTATAAAAATTAATTAGGCAACCTAATAAAATCAATAAGAAATCCCTATAGTTTACAATTTATAAGAAAACCTAATAGAATCAAGAAGTTTTTCTCTATGGATTGTTTTTTTGGTGCCAAAAATAACGGAAATTGAGTAAAAAAAGTTGTGAATAATAAGATTTCTTCTTGATTTTATGTGGTTTTCTTCTTGATAAAATTAATAAGATTTACCACATAAAAACAATAAGGAATCTCTATGAAAAAATTTTCGCTTTTTTCTGCTGGGATAACCCTTAGCCTAAAAACGTTTCATAGAGAAAATCTTATTGATTCTATGAGGCAGTTTTTTCTCTGTGAATGCAGAATTCATCCTCGTGTTGCCTAAAAATGTTCTTCTGGGGAGATGCAAAGAAGGACATTCGTAAAGAAAAACTGGAAGAATGTCTCTTCCTTCCTTTTTTCATGATAAATACTACAGAACTCATTTTAGGACAGTTCTATCTGCCAGCATCTCTGCTGATCGTTCAGTGCACCGTCACGACTGCCACGGGCCTGGAGATTTCCCTAATGTTTTTACTTGTTAGTTGTATTTGATTTAATTGGTTTCTGTTATTCATACTAAACTATTTTATTTTAAAAGCTTTTTAAATTGGACTATTTTGCAAAATATGCAATCCTTAAATTTTTTGTTTTATTTATATAATCAACAACAATATACATATGTTTATTGGATAACGAATTATTCTTTTTATAAAAAATATAAATCTATAGCAATACGGAAAAATGACTTAAGTCGACTCAAGAAAATTTAGCTTTATTTTGCTGTATTATGTTTCAGTTGAAAGTTTCAGTGGTTACAATGTTACATATGCAAAGAAAGGACCACACGAAAGTAGAATCATGCGTTAGAGGCTCATAATTTCTTAGCACTAATGGCAGAACTTCCTAAAAACACTGATATTCTTAAGTCATATTGCTTCATGTATTGTTCTTACTGAACACATCTGAAATCTAGAAAAGTATAAACGGTTTTAGATTACAGGAAGATTTGGATTTGTCTTTATTTTTAATTTTTCTGGTTTCCAAAAATACCACATATATATGCAATTATATACTATTAATAGAGGGCTCATTTGAATATACAGCACGTAGTTGGACAGAAATCTGATATTAGAGAAGTGTACTTCGCATTATAAAAAAAAAACAATTTATATATCCTATATCCGGAGATGTGAATAGTAATAGTCCTCAATTTTTGTGAATTTTTCTTGTGTAGGCAAGCGGAAACAGGTAGAATAGCAGCGGTGATAATTATTTTGACGCTACGGTTAACATCTACTTTTGTCGCTTTCGCCAACTTATTCTAGTTTCCGTATTTTTAAGCGACAATGAGGATATATCGGGCAGCTAATATAAAACAAAGCATAAAATGAATTACAGCTTAAAGATGTTATTTAACATTTTAAAATTTATTTAAAGAAATAAATTGATCAGTTATTCTCAGATTATAATTATATGTTGTTTATGTATAATCAGTGTTTAAAAAAACTGAATTGATTTCCATTTCATTTAATTTTGCTTCTGCTTTCGCTTTTTGACACAAAATGATTTATGACCACTTGCACAGTACTTTCAGCAGTCGAGAATTTGAAAAGTTTGAATTTGATTTGCTTTTGCTTTTAGTATCACAAGTAAAAGCAGAAGCAGTTTATATGATTTTGGAAGTCGCAAAGAGTCGAAGAAGCAAACACTTTTGCTTTTAAAAGTTTTAATCAATCGCAGTACAGTGGTTTTTGCTCTTGCTTCTTGTCTGATGTGTAAAAACAACAACAAAAAGATATTCATTCGACTGTGACTGTTTGGTACTTGCAAAAGCACACAGACTGCTTATACTTTTACCAGCGAAACTAACCAAAGGCAACAGCAAATCAAATTAAAACTTTCGAAATCGTCGACTGTTGAAAGTGCTGCGTAATTGTTCATAATTCGTTTTCTAATTCTGCTTCGACTGCGACTGTTGATTACTTTCACAAGCACAAGCAAAAGCATTGGTTCATTTTGAACAGTTGGAAAAAGCCAAAGGAGGGAAAAGTAAAAATTTTATGGCTTTTGCTACTTCCACTTAAGTTTTTTAACTACTGTGTATAATAAGTGTTTAATGCACAAGCACCACAGTTAATTTTCTTCTTCGCACTTTCTCCGTCTCATACGTCAATATGGAAAATTACTCAATTAATTTGATAAGGACTGATGTCAGAGTGATACATACCGCTCATTTACTTGAACAACGCCACAACTCAAAAAATAGATTTTTTTCGTAAATTTATATGAAAGTTTCATACAAATACCTTGTAAACTCAACTTTGGAAAGAAAAACATAGTTTTCTTTTTCCATTAAGTTGTGTGAAAATTGAAAACTTTAAACTAGGAAACGAGTAAAACTGTTTTTTTTCGATATTTGACGGTGTAATTAAGCGATAAATATGTAATCTCATTTAAGTATTTTCAAATGAAAATTAAACCTTCGCCTTAGCTTGACAAAGAAAGTTTGAAACGTAATATTTTCATCATTCAGACTTAAGTTTGTTGGATACGTGCTTAGTGTCGTTGTTTATTTTGTATCTGTGTACGTTTCTAGTTTCTATATTTAATTATATTACAACTGAATATTTTTTTCCCTTGAAAGAGTATTTTTATTATTGCAAAGTTTTCAAACATCTGCTCATTGTGTCCGAAAAAAAAGAAAGACAAAAGCAATCGTTGTAAATATTTATTTAATTTTATATCATTCTTAATTCAAAATAATCAAAATGCAAAAACAAAGTCCAAGATGAGGTGTCTCTAATTTTAAGTGCACATAAACAACTCTGCTCTGTACACATTCAATATTCACCCATACGATTCATCTGATTAAAAGCAACAAGCAATAAAGTGAACTGATGACATCCATACATTCAAACATTTTGTTTACTAAAACAAATATTAGCAACAAAAATAACAACCACCCACTAATAAAAAGACATTATGATATTTATTATATTTTCGAGTGCACACATACATATGTATGTACATACATATGTACATATTTACATTTACAACACACATACATACATATGTATGCACATAAGTATATATAAATATCATGGGGACTCGAAATGTTTACATATCTATAAACACATATGTATGTACATACATACATGCAAACATACATACATACATACATACATATATCTAAGCATATGCATATACATACATACATACGTACAAATATGGGAAAAATTATAAGCGAAATCAGAGAACTAAAATGGTTGAAAATATTTGAGCCATAAAGAATCAGTGGAAGCATAATTATTTTTGTGACAAAAAGAAAAAAATGCTTAAGTCGATATAAGCTGATTTTGAGTTAATGGTACCATCGTAATCTGCATATTTGAAAGTATCTTGGTCAAAATCTCATTTAATTTGTGTGATTTTTCAGTAAGTTAAAGCACTGACTTGCGACTTATCTTTTTCAGACTTCTAATCTCATTTGGAATAACATCTTAATTTATGTTAAACTTTAGTGTATTACTTACTTATAGTGTGTAAAACGATGTTTGCCTTAAAAAATAACGGTTAACAAAAAATTTCCCAATTTAACTGTAAAAGAAATAAATTTCTGAAAATCGACTTGAAATACAACTTAATCACTTTTTCCTTATTGACACAGATTTTTTAAAGTCATAGTGAAAATTTTTTCCCTCAAAATATTTTCCCTTTCCTCAAAATTGTAATCGGGAATATTTGAAATGGGGATTTTTTACTTTTCGCTTGCATTTCTCACTTTATTTTTACATGTGAACTGAATTAATGTAGCGCGTAATTTCAAATTACAAATATTTATTTTTAGGACAAGATGAGTAAATAATCGTCCATGTTCTGGCTTCCGAATCCTTTTTACAAATTTTCTTGTGAGTTCGCTACAGCTCTTAAAGTTGAAGTTTAGAGAATACAAATTAATAGTACGAGTATGTTCTTCTGGTAGAATCCGAATTCAGAAGAAAAAAATAAACATTGGAAGTGTATAGCTGTGCTCTTGCGCTATCGGATGTGTTCGAAAAAATAATTCCATATCTTGGTTCTTTAAAAAAAAAACAAATTCCTGTGTCATCAATTTTTCGAAACTCGAATTTTAGTAATAATTTAAATAATTATTGTTTTTGTTGATCTGTTTGGCCCATTAAAATCTTTCGTTACTTATATAATTCCTTTAAGCTATCAGGCCTACCGTATTATATGTCAAATTAGCAATTGTCAAGAACCTGTGATACAAAAGAAAATTTGAAAAACATTTTATAATTTAAATATAATACACTTGTTTTCAACAAAAGTTATTGTAAATATATTTATTTTGCAAATAGTATTCATGTAAAAAATTTTTAAAAATACAACGACATCCCTTGAAAAAGTGAACAAAAAATTCACGAAACGTCGGGACAACATGTAATAAATGCATTTTTATTGACATTTAATACGGTAGGCCTGATAGCTTAAAGGAATTATTTAAATAATTATTGTTTTCTGATATTAATTTTTTAGAGCAGAAATAATTGCTGTTTGCTAATTTTTATTTATTTTGCAGAAATAAATTGTTTTCTGATTTTTATTTTTTCTAGCAGAAATAAGCATCAAATCATAAAATAAGAGTTTTCTTTTGACTTTTATTATAAAATTCATAACAATTACGGTCCCAAATTTTCACAGTAAAGGCTCAGTTACCCGACTGTAGCGTAATGTAACTGCAACGTAGGAAACACGTGATCGATATTTTCATATGAAAAGTAGGTTACGTTACATTACATCTCTATAACCATTTGCATTACTTTTCACATAACAATATCGATCCTACTGTTGCAGTTACTTTACATTACAGTCGGCTAACTGAGCCTTAAGCGTGCATGACCGTGATTACAAGATTTTTTCATAATACTACCCACATCTTTAAAATTTAAAAAGTATTTGATTTGATTCTTTCAAGGGGCTGCCTATCTTACGAGTACTTACTTATGATTTATTCATATTTTGGCAGTGTAATGTTGAAGTTTATATATTTTTTTCGCTTTAATTCTAATAAACAAATATTTTCTGGCAAAATTGTTGTTAAACAAAAATACATTTCTATATTTTTTGCAGAATGTCTTCGTATAATTCTTCGACTCTACAATATATACATACATATATATGTATATATGTAGGTGTCACATATTTGATTCCTAAAATATAAGGTTGACATCCCTTTCTAATTCGATTCATCACAAGTGTGTTCAAAATCATACCTGAAAAAAAAACGCGGATGCAAACTTTAAGTCGCCGGTTCATGTATAATTTGGCCAATTAGTCGATTCTTCCAGCATCCGATGTTAGAACATAATTATTATTCATTAATTATTTTTTAAACAGTTTTAGTTTTGCAATTATGGTGGCGATTATAAGCGCACATCTCTTTGCCAGTATAAATAAGAATTTTAACTAAAAGAATTTCGCTTTTTATACTCCAACAATTCGCTTTAACGAATGTGGTTACCACCACACAGCAAAGCTAAACGTCTTAACAAAAATTTAAGGAGTTTCGGAAATGGTTGAGTAATGAAATTAGTAAAGATCGCGTCATGTACACCTGAAAACGAATTTTTACCACCAAAATAAAATTCACGAATGGCTCAGTGCATGTACAGGGTGTTTTTTTTAGAGGTATAGAACTTCGAATTGAAATAAAACACAAGAAAATCGTTTTAATGTCCATCAATTTGGCTTTATTGGAAGGATAATTTTATGCCATTAATGTTTAAATATGATTTCGGGCATGTGGCCGCCGCGGCTGGCTCGAATAAAGCCAATTCTACAGGTCCAATTTTCAACCACTTTTTCGAGCATATGGGGCCGTATGTTGGCAATAACGCCACGAATGTTGGCTTCCAAGTCCCCTAACGTTTCTGGTTTGTTGGCGTAGACGAGCGACTTCACATATCCCCAAAGAAAATAATCCAATGGTGTCAAATCACACGATCTTGGTGGCCAATTGACAGGTCCATTGCGCGAAATTATGCGCTCATCGAATGTTTCCTTCAATAAATCGATTGTGACGTGCGCTGTGTGGCATGTAGCGCCGTCTTGTTGGAACCACAACTCATCCACATTCAAAATCTTCCATAAAGTTGATGGACAAAGCTCCAATTGCTGTGCACGGTGGCGAATCGATTCATTCGGGTCCTCTTCAACACTTTGCTCTACAGCGGCAATTGTTTCTTCGGTGCGCACTGTTCGACGTCTCTGCGGATGCGTATTATCACATAGAGTAAACGTAGTGCGAAAACGATCCATGGTTAACCGAATTAATTGCTCTGATGGACGATTATGTCGACCATAAAATGGACGGAGCTTGCGGTAAACTTCGCGAACTGAACCATTATTTTCGAAATAAATTTGCACGATTTGCAAGCGTTGTTCTTTTGTCAACCTGTTCATGATGAAATGGCAAACCAAACTAAATATTAATCACTTGACAGCTGACAAAATGGCCGCCAGTTAAAAAAGTGATGCCAACTTAAAGTTCTATACCTCAATAAAAAACACCCATTATAATCATTTGTCCGTCTTCAAATCCGAGAAACCATGGGTGCATAGTAGACTGGTCTCAATTTTTTTTTTCTTTATTTGATATATGTGCGCTGTCTATTTATAACAAAAAAGGGGCTATTTAGAAACGATCTGGTTCCTTCAATAACGAATTTTTTGAACAAAACATTTCTTTGTAATATTTCTTATATGTAGTAAGTATTACCTTCAGAATTAGTAAAAATATGATGTTACTATTTTTGCAAAATTTTTTTTAATAGCGAAATAATTAACCCATTTTAAGCTCCAAAATAAAAATAACTAGTCTACTAGCCAAATTGCAAGTTGTTACGAAATAAATACAGCTACACTATTTTTTTTTTCCCAAGAATAAACAAAGTTTTTGCTCGGATATTCATAAATTTCAATTATTTGAGCTATTAAAATATTAATAATATGTTTCATTTTTTAAAAGCTGCATCACTATTGTTTTGGTAGTGTTCATGAAATATGTATGTTGTAATTTGTTGTCCCTGTTATTGCCAAAGTCTATTAGCGAAACACACTAACCAATAAAATGTTAGCCAGGCTAAAAATCACACCTCAGTGGCATGTCAGTTTACTCAAGTGTGAGTTTATATGTAAATATTTTATAATTAAAAAGCTAACACTAAAACAATAACTTTGAAAATACAATGCATGTGTTACAGATTTCTATACATGTACAGATACGTATGTATTTATAAAGTTGTAAATATACGTTAATACAAGTATGGAAGTATACATATATGTATGTATATGTATGTAGTAGTGATTGAAAAATATTCCTAGATATTCGTATTCTTAATCCCCAACTTCAAACAAATAAATATATAAATGCATAAATCCTAAACGAAATTTATATAAATGGCTTAAAATATTAGTTTGTAATAACATAAAAAAAATTACTTCAATTAAATTTGTGTAACCAACTTAAAAACAAAACAAACTTCTTGTACAATTAACATTAAAAAAGTTAAAGTTCTTTTTTGAACATCTCTTTTGTCTGATAATTATTTCTCCATACTAAGATATAATAAAGTATACTTTAAATATAGGGTAGGGGCAAGCAATCTAGTTCCTAAAGAACTGCTGCTATTATAAAAATATTTTCTTTAGCTCGGTTAAATAAAAAATTAAACTAATATCCCTTTGAAAATACGTCTTTGTAAGAAAGTTTCAATTAATACATCTGCCATTTAAAAATATTAAATGAAAGTTTCCAAATTTAACCAAGTCCTTTCGTTTGGGTTTCAGACATAGCAACATCAGAATTATCTTTGTGTCATGAGTAGCTGTACATTTTCTTTAATTCGACGGTACCATTCCATAACATGCTAAGTCGACATAGCATGTTATGCTGAGAAAAGCATTTCTGAATTCATCGTTTATCAACTTAGATTCTGTAAAATTTTGATAGTAATCGGACCATTCTATCAAAAGTTATGAGCAAAAATGTACTTAGCTTAATTTGTCAAGTTTACAAAACCTCCCTTTTAAAATGTTTTAAGTACACTTAGCATGATTTAGTTTGGAATTAAGTAGTCAAAAACAATTAATTTAAATTTTTTCTCCCACCTAAAACATTCTATATGTACTTAGATGACCACTGTAGGTGAGAAAGGACCACCAGATAGATGCTAAGTCTACTTAGAGGACAATCTTAAGTATTTTAAGTCACTTTTAACTATGATCTACAACAAATTTATAAGTTCAAATTAACTAAAAAAGTTCTATTGCAATTATTATATGATTACAAAAAGTATCAAGTTTCTATCTCATAACATTTCTGAGATATCATTAATAAACTTAGAAGGCGCTTATCTCAAAACTGGCTTTTCTGACTTAGCATGTTTTAGAATGGAGCCCTCGAATTAATAATTTATATTTTTACCTAAAACTATTACAAACAATATTATGATTGGTAGAGTTTATTTTATATTCATAACAATATGGTTTGGCAGAGTGATGCTCTCCAAGAAAGCTTCACGTTTCTTGTGTTAATTATTGTTAATTTTTAAAATTTAAATAAAATACAAGAATTATTTAAAAAAAAAAGTTAATACGTAACTTACACTTTCTTTGTCCCTGACTTTTTCATTTAGTATCATTTTTGTTTATATCAGGACTGTATCATTTATATGTTTTATTTTAAAAATTACTATTTTTTAATTTTGAATATAAGAGTTCTTTCCTGAATTTTATTTATTACTCAAAACATAAAAGTTATTTATTTGAGTTTTATTTTTCGCCTGAATAATAAAAGTTATGTTGGAGATTTTTTTATTTCTAAGAAAATAAAAATTACTTTTTGAGTTTTATTATTTAATAAGGTAATAAAAGTAATTTTTTGATTTTATTTCTAGCTTAGTCCTCGTCCAGACTTGCAATTTTCGTTGCTGCAATTTTTTAAAATTCTGCTTTGAAATTGCATAAGTGTCCACATTAGGAAATTCTACTTTTGCAATTAATTATTAAGTGTTATTATCGGGCCTGTTCTTCAAAATAACGACATGCCAAATCACGGTGATTTGTAAAAATCAATAAAAGCTAAATCATTGCTTTTGTATATTTTACGCTTTATAGCTTTGGAAGTTGGAAGAAAATATGCTATTATAAATGAAAAATACTTAAAACGCAATAAAATCCCATTACCAAGTCAGCTATTAATTGTTTACTTTTGAAATCACGTGATTTGAAATCACCATGATTTTCAGAACAGGGGGGTATATTATTATTATTTCATAACAAATTTGCCAGAAAATTTAACATTTATTTTTAGTTTTTGTTACATTTTTTGTTTTTCATGCAACTGAACAAATAAAATAAAATAAAATAAAATAAAATAAAATAAAATAAAATAAAATAAAATAAAATAAAATAAAATAAAATAAAATAAAATAAAATAAGACGTCAAATGCACCTACAAACTTTAAATTAACAACTGCGAATTTAAAAACAAGAGAGAATTGCCGCCGAGCACATGAAACTGTGGTACCCTCCCCAATCTACCCACTCCTCTCCAATTAACTCAAGAATTGCTGCAACAAAAATTGCAATTGTGAACGAGGACTTAGAAAATAAACTCGTTTTCCTTAAAACTAGTTTTTTTTTTAGCTATGACTACTGTTGCCAGATAATTTTATCAAAAATCTGCAAAAATTGGCTCAAAAATCTGAAAAATCTCAAAAAAAATTTAAAAAGATCTGCAACAATAAAAACACCTTCGTTTTGAATAGTTTTTAATTTTTTCCTTCGAATTAAAATAAATTATCTTGCTATACAAAAACATATGCTGATATTACAAATTGTTTGATAAAAATAAACATCAACAAAAGGATAAATATTTGTAAAAGTTTTCTACATAAAACCTAAAGAAATATACAGTCACAACCCAAAAATCCCAGATGTTCAGAAGAGGCACAAAACTGTTCAAGAAAACTTTGCTGCAAAAGAAATTTTTGCGGCACATGAAAAAATAAAACCATTTGCATAATTTGTCCTAGCCCTGCAGGAAATGGAACTGACACAAGACTAGTCACGTGATCGGTCTTTAAGTGATAGGGACCAGTCCGAGTTCTAACACGCCTTTTGTATACGCCTTTTGACTTGTCACTGAACTATCGCACAGGGACCTATTCGGTGTAGAATAATATAAATTATTTAAAAATGTCCCAGTCCAGATTTGCAATTTTTGTTGCAGCAACTTTTTATTTTTTAGTGCAAAAGAGCGAGAGAGGAAAACAAAAAGTATACATATATTTCAATTTCAACACTCTCACACATATTCAAGAATTGCTGCAACAAAAATTGCAAGTATGGGCTGGGACTTATAAATTCAATTATAATCTATTTTTGAGCAGATATTTTTTGGCATTCGAATTGACAGGCTTGCACAATACCCACTCGACCACAGAGGCAGTCATATTTCGAAAGTATAAACATGTGTTAAGCTTAGGTTAATATCTAAGTTTAGTTACGGAACTTGTTAAAGAGTGACTTGACGGTCCATTTATATCCATTCATTGTCTTTCCTAGCCAAGTCTTTCTTATACATTTACTACACCAAAAACAAAAAAAAAAATTCGTAGTACATAGTACTCGTATATAGACATACTAAGCAAAAAAAAAATATAGTACATATAATATATAATATTCGTAATAGTGCCCTATTGAACTACGAGTATGGATGAACTAATGGAGAATAAAAGTAAACGAACAAAAATGTGTTCAGGTAACATTTACCCTATGAAGAAAGAGATACTTTTTCCAACTTGTTCCTCAACATACACCTTGATCGACGGCTTACATGGAAACACCACATTGACTCTAGCGAACACAAATGAAGCTTAAATTAACTCAGATACATACATTGGGTTATTAACTAGTAGAAATTCAATCCTGAGTCTACATAGATTCTAAAGTTTTAATATACTTTTGAAACCTTTATAGTGCTACGGAATTCAGTTACGGGTAACCTGACCACACATCCCGCTATTGAAATTTTCAATATCTTATTAGATTTTTATTAAAATGTAACTGATACAAATTCAATCCAAATATTTTTTAAGTGCAGTTATTGCTTAACTATCCAAATCCCTGTGTGCTTCGTAGTTCAGCTAATTTGTAGAATACAATTCTCATTATTAACATGTTATGAAGAGTTTTAAAATTATCGGAATCGGGGTAATTTCAAGTTTGTACTTGTATAGATTTGTAAGCCTTAACACGAACCTTGTTCTTTAAGAGAGCTTTATTAGTGTCTTAACAGAGCTCTGTTAAGCTATAATGCATTTCTAAAGGACTTTTCCAGTAAATGAGGCAACCCAGACGGAAAAAAGTAATTCTCCTCCTTTATTATTACCCATGAATCTATGTATTTCTGAAAAGCATGAATTTGAACTAGATACTCGAATTGCCAAGTTTTGAACTTGGCATTTTCTGAAGGATACACACTTTTGGAAGTCAATGCTGTCAGATAATATTGGTCATAGATTAATGTCCAAGTGGTCCTCTAAAACGTGCATACTCAGAATTTCTTGAGTTCTTCAAACAACTTTAAATTTCCCCTACCTGTATTAACATTTGCTAATGTTAGAAACTGTGAAAACTGTGTATCTTAAGTACGTACGAAACTGTATATGTGCTTTCTAAAAGATATGTATTTATTTTTAAATCCCAGTTTTTGATGGATCATGTTCCGCTTTCAGCTTCCAATGTAGAGAAAATCGAAGGAAAAAAAGTATATTTATATTGTTTGATAGGTCTTGGACTCAGCTACAATACTAGAACAAGTCCCAATAGTTAGAACGAGGCTGTTGAAACTGTTTAGCTCTTAAGATGTTTAGTAATTCTCAATTACTTTATGGTAGATTTTATATAATTCCAATTTTTTTTTTCAAGAATTTGGTTGGAAATTGTCTGATAAATTTGCATTAGTCTTATTCCTAAGCTGATTAGTTTGATGGAGAGAGAGACGAAGGGAACAGAAACGTTTCTTTTCCCCTCGTCTCTCTTCCTTAAAAAACTTATCAGTTTAAAAATAAGACTTGTTTAGTGTAAATTAGGACTTTTTAGTTGTGTGGCTGTTAATGATTTAGTGCGCGATATGTATATACATATGTATGTATATATTTTTGCACAGATTTGTTAAAATCAGCAAAATGCAGAGAAATCTACAAATCTGGCTACAGTGGCTATGACGTTTTTGAAGTAAATTTTCGGTATGTACACATTTCTGTACACTTAAACAAATAATTGTTCCTATATTTTTAGTCCAAAGAGATACATAGTTTATATTTTAAACATTTTATATTTCTAACTATAACTATTAAATATTATGTCTCAATTTATTTGGCTTTTCAATTAAGTTTTATTCAATTTCTTCGGATAGGAAACTTAATAAAATAAAATCATTCTTTGCAGAGCACACATATAAACATACATATGTACATACATATTCACATACACACCATGTTGTTGTTGTTGTTGTTGTTGTTGTTGTTATTTTTGTAGGAAAGTGCTCTTCACAACTTGTATTTTCACAAAAAAAAATTAAACAAATAAACAAACAAGGCTGTTCATTCATTTCAGATGCATGTAAAAAAATAGGAAAATAAATAAATTAAAAAAAAACTGCGAAAATGGATGGTTGACAGGAAGCAACGACTGCAGGAGTCACAAAAGCAACAATTGAACGAACATAAATAAAACAAATTTTACAACATGAAAATCTTCGATTAAATGCGGAAAAGATAATAATAAGACATAAAAAAACAAACTTCATATAAATTAAGCCAGCAATCCACCATTGTAAAAGACGACCAAATAGACATAAGACCGACCGACCATACGTATTCTTCTTGCTACGTCCTACATCAATATAAAAAGCGAAAGAAAAAATAAGAAATGAGAGGAACCAACAAGCTTTCAAAAGAATGAAATAAAATCCCTGCCTAAGGCTACTCAATTCAATTTGAAACATCTACGAATGCAATTTAATAAATCTGTGCAAATTTTCATATAAAAATCAGACCGCCAGACTATCTGCTCACATCTATTTGCTACCCAACAAACACAAAGTCAACCGTTCATAAATAATTATTTTATGCACATTCCCATACATGCATATGTATGTACACAAATATAATAAATTAAATGGATTCCTGCAAGGTATGACAAATTTTCATTTAAAGGTTTTGCAGAAAATTCATTTTATATAAAACAATCTAGAAACAACTTAAAGTCAAATAACGAGTTCTTATGGACACAAAAACCTCTTTCAAAAAATATATTCTTCCAAGTATATGAAAATATCTAATAATTAAGTTTTAAAATTGTTGTTGGCCCACTTGAGGCTACAACGTATAAGCTTCCTGAAACGTATTAATGGAAATTTTCATACATTTTTTATATAGCCAAACAATGGTGCAATTATACCAACTGGTGACTGCATAAGGATTTATTGTCAAAAAATACGTCAACCATAGCTGTGTAAAGAAGAACGTCAAAAGCATAAAAATAATTGTACCAAAACCAAAACAAAAAGAAGTTTTTTACATTCGTCGGATACCAAGCACATAGGGCAAACAATTATTATATTCAGTAAAGCTACCACCTAATTAGGTACACCTTGAGCCGAACGTGGGAAAATATTTTTATAAAACAACAGTGAAATGCGCATAGAGGCTAGATCGTGTGGCCCTCTAACTTGAGTATATTTTTAAAGAATATTTAATTACATTTTAATGTAGACAAAAAATTCTCGGATATATATTATCTATTAAAAATGTGGTATTTAAAAAAGGATAAAAACTAAGAAAAAAAATCAGGTATGTAGCTTAATCACCTTTTGTTCTAGACTAACAAGTCTGTAAGGCTTTAGAGGAAAAAGTTGTCCCCTGGTGGAGGAAGTGGCCAAACTCACCTTAATACAATGAATTTGAAAAAAAAAACTATTATTACCAACCGACAACAATAAATTATATTCCTGCCTAACGTAATAGACATCATTTTAAGTAACTTTATCTCCCAATACCACCTCAAAAATGTGTATGTTTAAGGACCTCCCGCTAAGTGCACTCGTTAAAAAATTTTCACTTTTAAAAAATTAAATTTTTTTTACCATTTCAACATTTTTTTATACAAGATATAAAATTGGTTTTTTTTAAATAATTTCACGGACATTTTAAATTTACTTAAAAAAGACACCGAAATTAAAAAATCCGCAGATCTGAAAGACACGATTACTTCACTTATGGACACTAGTGAAAGAGGCGGTGAATCTAATGACAATTTCATCTTAATTTTAAAAATACTGCTCAGCCATATATTTGGAAATCTACGAGCACTATATATAGTCAAGAGTAATCTAAGCTACCTAATATTCAGTGGTCTTGGTCTTGTTTACACACCTCATTGTAATAGGCTTAATGGAGGAAAAGCTTCTAAACTTTTATTTTTAAAGTTAAACATTCCTCTCTTGAGGTGAAGAAAAGTACTTTAAATTTTTTAATGTTAATTGCACATGAAGTTTATTTTGTTTGCTTTTAAGTTGGCTACAAGAATATTGTTTATTCTTTGAATTTAAAGAAATTTTGTATTTTAATTATTACAAATGAATGTGAATGTCTAAAAATGTCTGAATATTCGAGAATCAATAGTTAGTACATATGTAGATATATTTGTCTATATGCAGGACTACATGTAATACACCCGTAAACACAGAACGAAGGAAGCTAATTGGAAAAAAAAATCAAAAGAGAGTGTGTACCCAGCCAATCTGAGATTCGAAAATAAACGAATGTTCTCGAAAGGTTCTCGTTAAAAAAAAGTTTAGCAACCAGAAACAATTTGTTTCTCTCAATTTTTTATTTTTTTGCATGTAGAACAAAAGAGGAATAAAATTTTTTTGCTATTTAGAAGCAATGAAATCGAAATATTAATGACGTTGCTTACAGGGTGACCGATGACACTTTTTAAAAACTCGCAGCAAATAGGGGATTTATCAAAAAAAAGGGGCAAAATTAAAAAAAAAAACGAGAAAACACACTAAACTTTTTTATTTTGAATGTATTTTTATATAGTTCACTCAAAAAAAGGGGAATAAAATGTGGCAAGGCAGTCGAAAAAGTGGGAATTTGCCACTTTAGTCGGTCAAACAGTCACGCTGGTTGCTTATGTTTACATAATCATATTGCTAAAGGTTCGCTATTGATTCGTGAGCGAAACATCGAAATCGAAAGATTTGCTGCCACAAACTGAGCGACGAGTGAGCTCTAGTAGCACTTTCTCTTTCCGTTTACGATAGCATTTCTCGAGTGTTTTGTCCGATAAATGTTATTATTCATTATTGACGAATGTTTTGGTCAGCTTTACATTTTGCACAACAAATTATAAAGAAAGAAGTACGTACATCAGCTCCTTAACTCTCGTTCAAAAGTACGTGAAATTAAAATCTACTTCATTCGGAAGTTACTTTCATTGAATATAAAAACAACGTATGAATGTTTGATGGGTTTCGCATTAAACACGTAACACTCAACTACATCCATAATATTTAGACGTATAAGCAAATATATGTACATACCCACATAAATAATTTATACATGAACATGTTCATACAGTACTGTATGTATGTATGTACCTACATACATACATATATAAATTATAAGGTAAACCAATGGATGGGTAGATGAATGAATGGATCTCGATGGATGGATGGTTGATTGTAATGCCTCGCACGAGTGTACAAGTTAAAGCGAAAAACAATAAAGTGCTTATGTACACAAAGGATATACGAGTACTCACTCGTTCTTGTACTTACACACAAACACACACACACATACACGCATACATCTGCAAGCGCATATACATATATACACATATATATGTATGTATTTGTAGGTATGTATGTGAATAAAAGTCTAAGTACATAGTATGTACGAACACTGAAGTCTTTCAAACAACCAGTTAAGTTGTGCTAAAATAACTCGGACGAAGGCACTCCCACCACCCACCTCTGGGCCATCCACCCGCAATAGAGAACACCAAAAACAAAAAATAGAGTAAAGTACAAAAGGCAAGTAATTGAAAACATTTAAATTTAAGCGTGTGTGTGTGTGTGTGTAGTGGTGGTGGATGCGACAGCACCACCAACCAGTACCAGCAGCGGCAAGCACACTTTATTGTTTACCCAAAGTCGTTAATTTGGCAAAACCCGCTTTCAATTATCTTATAAATATGAAAATAACGAAAACAAAATGCTGCAAGCGGCAAGAAGCATGCATCAATCATGACATTTAAATGAATACTTAAACCATTTGCTCAGCATTTACCGGAATTGTTGTTTGAAAGGAAATACAATTGCAACCGATTGACTGCATCAAACTCACGTACGAAAACATAAACAAAATATTATTCATTTAAAATTTTTGTTCATAAAGAAAACAATTACATCCGTTCGACCAGGATTTCGTAACTGGCAACTGCAACTGTGTACACTTCGGATCAATCAAGAATAACTATGTTTTACCTTAAGGTACTCTTAGACGTATTATACTTTTCTTTTGTTTTAAAGGACTTTCATTTTTGCCAAATCTCAATAATAAAACAATATTTTTCCTTAATTTATCAATAAATATTTAAAGTCAGTCAATTGTATTCGATGCATGTTTGTGTTCAAATAACTTTCTGCTGGATTATGCAACCAAGCATAGATTTAGTCACATGCATATATGTATGCATGTATTAGGGATGCCAAACGGGAAATCCCGAACCCGAAAATCCCGGGATTTTTGGGATTTGTAAAATTCAATCCCGGGATTTCTTTTTCGGGATTTCTTAGTCCCAGTCTAGACTTGCAATTTTTGTTGCAGTAACTTTTTATTTTTTAGTGCAAAAGAGCGAGAGAGGAATACAAAAAGTATATACTTCTATTTCAAAACTCTCACACATATTCAAGAATTGCTGCAACAAAAACTGCAAGTATGGACCGGCACTTAGCAATTTTTATATTAAAAACTTTAGAAATTAAATTTTTCGTTGATTTTATGGTATTTTTTATAATATTTAAATGTCCCATACAATTTTATACCTGCACTTTCAAAAATTTAATGACTTTTCTTGACATATTTCTTATAAATTAACAAGAAGCGCAAAATAAATTAACTACTTTCTCACGGTTATTTTCAATATACAACTAAGAATTATTTTGAAAACAAAAAGAAGCATATGAGCCTTGGAAGGAAAATAACATTTGGAAAATTCATAAGTTTCACAAATTTATTCCGTCTTATTCTATGCTATAAGGGCAATTATGAATAAAATTCCACGAGAAATTTTTCCCGGCAAATTATTTCAAACAGTAGCAAGTAATAGGGAAAACACAAAAAAAAAATTAATGGAAAAGGGAGAAATTTCGTTCGGAAATTTATTCATAATTGCAGTGTATAACTCTGTATGTCGACTCCTCAATGCTATAAAAAAAATTAGCACTTATCTACTTTTCGGTAAAAATTGAGTACTATTGACAGCTCCTTAAAAGCGAGAAATATTTACAGAATAATGCGAATTATTTTGTCTAACAACTGCTCGAGTGTGTATGTATGTTTTTTACATTGCAGTTCAAAATTATTTTCGTTTTAGTTAGATCGTTTAGGTCGTTTTTGACACAAACATATGACCTATTTAAATTACATGGGTTTGATCAAAGGTTTGTGCCAAAAACAACCGACTGAATGAGTTCGACTCAATTATAGTTTTATTCGACTTGCAGAGTAGAAGGACAGCACACTAATAAACCATACTCCTCTTAGCGAACGTAGGAGTGCAGTAGAGAAAAAATACTGTTCAAGTTGTCAGGCAAACTTTTAATTTATGTATGTGTCTATAAAAATGTGATCATTAGACCTAATTAATCGAATTTGATTAGAATTGTGTGTACATTTCTTTTAATTTTTCTACATGTTCAGCCTTATTATCGTTGTCATAGAGTGACGAAATCGACTAAAAAAATAGGCAATGCTTGGTATATGTAACAACCGTAATGGCTACTTGTTGGTCAATCGCAATTAAAAAAGCGTTAATAGATATATTTAACAAAACAATAATGTTTTTGCAGCTTATTTGTATGAAAGTGAATCTAAAATTTTCGTAAATCAACTTAAGCGGTAGTGCTAAAAGTCCACAGATATGTACATTCGTTATATAGAAAAACATTTATATTGAAAACAAAAACAAGTTTTCATATTTAGTTATTGTTTTCAGTATAAATTCTCTAACATCAAATGTGATTAATCAACTTAAAAATAGATGCGAAAAATTCTTTTGATTTTTATTTCATACTCGTATTGGAAAACTGTTAACTTTAAAGACAATTGTTTAATGATATTATTATCAACATAAAACCTTTTGAAATGCATACAATTTTTTATTAAAGTAATATATATTTAAAAAAAATTATTTTACCAAAAAATTTTAGATCCCGAAATCTCGAAAATCCCGGAATCCCCAAAAATCCCGGGATCACGAAAATCCCAAGATCCCGAAAATGCCGGGATTTTAGGGATCGGGATTTACAAAATCCCAAATATGTATATGTAAATACATTTACATGTGTATATACAATTACATATGTACATTTATATATATATATATATATGTACATATTATTTAGGTATTTAAATTGTGTAATACATTCGAAATACAGAATGGCAAAGAGAAAAGTTATATGTATATACTCGTACATAAAAGTTTTGAATAAGTTCAAATAGGTTTAGAATTTTTACGAATTTTAATTCGTTAATAAGATAACGACTTTTAAATTAGAAAAACAAAACGTTATTTGCCATAGACGGCCCAGTCAGCATTATGTTTATTTTTAATAATAAAATAAAAAAAAGTAAAAGTTCTACTTTAAAAAAGTCCTGTTCTGAATATAACATGCAGCCAAATTATGAACCGATTTTAAATCGTGCATATCGTTTTTTTTAATTTTTATTTTAGTATATTTTTTTTTGATACTTGAAAAATATTTCTACTAAATTCAAATAATTTTTTAGGTAAATATGAATTTTATGATATTATTTCACCAAACGCAACACTGAAACTAAAAATAATATGAAATGTTTTACGGCTTGACGATGGTCTACTTTAGTTGAAGCTTCCACCTCCCCTTTCCCTTTTCTTCAAAACAAAAATTTACACAATAGTGCTGAACTTAAAATGCTCGTCTTAATGGGATTTCGATATTCGACTTATGACAAATATCATCACAAGGTTATTGGAAACTTCAAGTTGGTACAATTGTACTTTTTTTGGTACTACTCAAACTCGGAAAACACAATAGTACACCAATGACTAATTTAGTACATTTCAGGAATTCTCGCCAGTTTCACTCTGAATTTATTTTCAAACGATTGCATATATCAATTTTCAGTTTTGAACAAAGAAAGTCATATTCTGCTCACTAGAAAATAATCTTGTAAAAGTAAAACGCAGCGAGAAAATCAAAAAATTTATAATTTGAACTAAAAAAAATGTTAGTACAATTAAGGTAAAAAAGTAATATTTTTGAAAGTTGTTGGTACAATTTTAAAATTCTCAGTGCCATCCCTGGTACGTTGTATCCATTCGAAAGCAAGATATATACCAACACACTTAAATAACAAATTACCTCAACCGAAATCTGCTAAAATTATTATTAGAATTGAAAAAATTATTGGTAAGACCGCATGCATTCAAAATATTTACTGATTCAATGAATTCGGTTACTGAAAATGAAATTTAGTTTTTTCTATGTATGCTTTAAATTTTCATTACCAAGGCTTGATTATTGACTTAACCCGATCTGAGAAACAGCGGGCTTTTAACTCTTTTTAATATTTGCAAATACGAATAAGAATATTTGACACCCATTGAATTACTTAAGCTGGTTTCACACGACTTGCTCTTTAAATCTACCTTTTAAATTTTCCGACTGATCCCGCACATTTTCCGGGAAAGAAATCCCGGAAAACCTGTGCGGGAATTCCCGGGATTTGTTGATTTTGTTATGGCAACTTAATTTGTATTTACACATTCCTTGATGAGTGTCGTTATTCACTTTATGAATGCGATGGTGAAATAATATGGTGATGCCAATATCACAATAGCTAAAGCTTTACAACAACTAAAGCCGAGTTTACATCTGGCACGCATGCGTTCTGAGACTTAGATGACTTTATATGGAAAAAGAAGAACGCAACGATCAAAATTTAATTATACAACAATTCATAAAAGTAAAAAACAGAAATGGGCAAGGAAATAAGAGAAAATTACAAATAATTACAGATTTTCTTTGGTAAATAGTATGGTTAACAGCATTAACAGGTTATTCTGTATTAAAGTCCTATTTCCAAAGAAATATGCGCTTATGAAAAATGATTGTTAAAGTTAAAGCATGCGTTAAAACTGGTTTTACCATACAAAATTCGTTTGTTAAACCAATTTTAGGTTTAACAATAATTTTTTCATAATATTTTGCAATATTTTTGTTAATAATACTCGCATAATTTCTTTTTTATGTATTACTATTATATAAAGAACGGAAACGGTATTATTTTTTTAATAAGAGTCTGAACACAATGCATCGATAATTTATTGCGGTGCGGTTTTTCATACGATTTTGAAGTAAAAAACCGCAGTGCGGAACGCAGCGATGCCAATTTAGCGCCTTTCGCGCTAGTTTTAGCGCGTTTTAACTATGCCAAACGCTCTTTTTTTCGTCTTAGCGCGTTTAATTAAAAAAGCGCTAAATTAGCGCGTTTTGATTAAAGTCAAAAATATCATTTCAGTTCAATATCTTTTTACTTTTTTGTATAAATTTAACATTTGTCTAATATCCAAAATTTAACTTTTTGTTTAAATTCGTTAATGATTCGGATGTTGCAAATAAAATTCTCTTGACTGTGGTTAGAATTAAAAACGCATTTTAATATTGTAAATCGCAACTATTTTGAAATTTCACAGTTAAAAATATGTACTCGTACTCGTGACCCAAAAAATTTATATAACTTATTAAGCATCTATTCTTTTTGTACTTCAAAAAGCATTTGAATCGCAACACTATTCGATAATTTATATAAGTTGTTACAAAGTTTGACAAATAAAATTAAAATCAAAACTAAGAATTTCGAATAATTGGAAGACGAGACTGATTCTGTATTAAATGATTTTAGATATTTAGGATATAATTTCGAAGAAGCAATATTGCATAATCTGAAAAAGAGTTACTAAAAAATTAATTGTACTCGTATTTACTAATACATACATCGATCCACGCTTATTAAAATTGAATTTAGCGCGTAGGAAAATAGCGCGTTTGTGTTATAAATAGTTGGCATCGCTGGTATAAAATTAAAATCTATTATTTTATTCTCTCAATTTTGACTCTCTTTCTCTTTTTGAATAATTGGCGATGTTCACAACATTATTGTGAACAAAAAACATGATTTTGAAGCTAAAAAATTTTTGCCATAAAATATAAGTTTCAAAAATATATCAAATATATCTGCGAATGTATAAAATGTTAATCAACTTTTGTTTTTAGTTACTGCCATTACAAAATATTAAACAAAGAGCAAATTTTATATAAAAATGTATGCACAAAAAAAATTAATAAAAATTAAAAAAAAAACAATGACAAGTATTGCAGTCGCCGTCTTCCGTTGTATTATGTTTATTTTTCTCTCCCGCAACGAGAAATCGCACCGCACCGCAAACATTGTGTTTAGACTCTAAAACGATATTATTTAATCGATCTTATGAATTATAATTTGTTTTTGTTGAAATAAATTATATTAAACAATATTTTGTATTCTTTTGTACTGGGCGGGAGTTCCCGGGATTTCCCGGGAAACCGAAAAATCTTTCCCGCTTTCCCGTGAAATGAAAAAGTCCGGGAAAAGAAAAACTCTAATGCACATCTGTAACTTCGAATGCCGTTCGACGTTTACATACATACGTATGTACCTATAAATTTTAAAGTGGGAAACTTGGGATGCCAAATGAAAAAACATGTCATCTGAAACCAGCTTAACATACAACATACTAACACATTTGTATATACATATATATATATATATATATATATATATATATATATATATATATATATATATATATAGAGAGATATTTAATATGTACTTAATATTAACACACTTATTAGGTATAAATACTTACCATTTTGTGCCGCAACAGCACAGTTTTAGACAGTCAACTTTTGTCAAAGCAAATAAATAAAAATGTTTGTTTAATGCTGCAATGAAACTGAGGAATTTTTCGTTCGTTTATTTGTTTGTCTAACATTAATACTTCTCGTTGACCAAATTCATACAAACACACACACACTCATAAATATATGTACATACATATGTATTTATGTTTGCATGTATACACATGTGTTAAGTGTGAATATTTTTGCATACCAAGATTTCTTTCTTAATGCCAAAGTGGATATCGCAGACGTGTGTGATTGTAAGACGTACTCGTAACATGGAAAATCTAAGGTGCGCTTGAACACATTTCATAAACTGCAAAAATAACAAAAAAAAATTGTAGATAGCAAAAAAAAAAACTATGTGATGTAAAACAAAACAATCCCAATACATATTTATGTATGAATATACAGACATACATATATATGTATGTATGTATATACAATGTTTATTTTTGTTTTAAGCAGTGATGGGATTTTAAAATGCCGTGTTTTCACCAGAAACATGCCAAAATATTTTGAATAGTGCCAAAACATTTAGGAAATTCACAATGAGTATCTAAACATTTTAATGTGACAACATTGTGCAATCTTAAAATTTTTATTGCGAGCAAGCAACGATATAGAACACAATATATTGAAGTATTAAAATAAAAAAAATTTTTGAATTAGAAATTATTGTTGGGTAAATTTATCAAAATATTTTTCTCATCAATATTGTCATATTGAAAATGACCAAAATTTTTATACTTTTAAATTTGCCATCTTGTAATAAATTTGACTAACACAAAAACTTAAACAACAAACTTGCCAGTAAAATATTAAAATTGAAACGTTGTGAACTCCCTAATTATTAGCTTATATAATAAAGAGATGAAACTATCAGGCGTACATATAATAAATTAAAAAATTGCTTCTTTTTAAAATATGACATGAAATCGCAAATATGTGCAAATATATAAAGATAAAACCTAAATTAAGACATTTTTAAAAATTAAGCCAAATGACAATAATAATATTATTATTAGTTCATAATATGAAGCGATTCATAATAAGACATATAATTACGAGTGCACAGTGGGGAAACCATATCAACCGTTCCCAAACGAATAGACCTATTTTCCAGGAAAATAGCAGTTGAGTATTTATTTCTGCATACCATTTATGCAAGGTTAGCAATTGGTATCCAATTTCTATAAATAAAATTTCTATATAAAAAGCAAAATTTCATTCAAAAATATCAATACTCAACGATTTTATGGCATTAGGAAAAATTATAAAACATTTGCATAATATACCATTTTCCAGATTTTATTCAAAATTTACTTATTAAATATTAAGTATACGCCTTGGGGGCCATGCCCACTGTCAGAGCAAATATGTAAATCTACTTTAGTACACGTTTTTACTTAAATATAAGGCCATTCATTTTACACGTTTAAAAGGAAAAGGTAGGCATTCCACATTTCAAGATTTGGTATTCAGCTTTTTACAAATTCAAATTCAATTTTGCAAAACAAGAAGGGGAATAATCTTGGTATGTGATAACGTCCTAATTAAAAGATTAGTTAAGTAAAATTTAAAAATAAAAAATTTATGTTCACTTAAGAATGTATTCTTGCGCGTAAAAGCTTTAGTTTTTATTGAGCTTTTTGAAATGTATATAATTTTTTAACTAAGAAATTAAAAAGTTGGTTGATTATTGATGCAATACTGGACCAAAGTTTTAAAATATTTAAAATTATATATTTTTATATCAGTGTAACTAACTAATTATAGAAAATATATATTAAATGATTTTATTAGGAGCTGTAATATGACAAAGAAAAAAATTAAAAGGTATGAATATGATACTTGGAAGCTTCATAATTCTGCCGCTGAGTAATTTGGATGGCTGGTACTTTCTATTTGAGAATATTTCCAAAATATTTTGACTCTACCCCACTGTTGGAATCCGACAAATAACCTAACCGGTATCCGGCTTTTTTCACGCCTTATTCAATCACGCCTTATATATCACTTTGTCTTTTGCTGATATACAAAATTTGAACAAGAATTATATATGAATTAAACTTTGAACATTTCTTTTATTAACTTTTATTATAATGTACCTTTTTTAACACTTTTATAAATTTTTTTTTTCATAGGCTGAACGAATTATACAATTTACAATAAAAAATTTTACAATTACAATTACATTACAGATGTTCCAGTCTAGGATATATGTATGTTAAAGCAGAGCAACTATAAGCGATAACTGCCCAGCAAAAAACTTTGCCTACTAGAATGCAAAAAAGTGTATGTACTCCTCAGTCGTAAGTACTTACAATTTGACTGAATAACCCATTATTTTTGTTTGAGAAGTTCAAAAAGTATGCGGTAACCTATACTTTTTGCCTACAAACATACAAAAGTTAATAGATTACTGATTGCCTAAAAGTACTCAAAATTTAATGGGTTATTTTTTGCGTACAAATATGCAAAATAATATAGATTAATTTTTGCTTAAACTTATTCAAAATTAATTTGCTATATTTTCTAGTTTTTTTATTTTAAATGAATAAAATTTTATAACAAATTTCTCTAGATATACATATTTCCTTATTAACTGGAAAGTACTACAATAAGTACTTTCACGTAGTGATATAAATAAGTTCTTATTTTATTAATTACATGACAGTCATTATTATGCAAATAAAATAATTAGATAAATAAGTACCACTCATTACTTTGTAAGCCATTAAAAGAGTACTACCCATTACAAAATTTCGAAAATTTTTTGCTGGGTGTATTGCCGAGTATACATTATGGCATTTTGTGACATCGCATAGTGTGTACTAGTGCCAACGCTTGTAATTTCTGATATTTTTCTTTACGTGGCATTACATTATTAATGACTAGTCAACTGGTGAATTCAATGTAAAATTGTAAAATTGCAAATGTGTTAGTAAAAACATATTTTTTTGCGTTGGTTTCAGTCAATTCAGTTCATTTGTTGTAGGATAGTTGAAAATTAAAATGAAATGCAAAAAAAATAACAATAAGTCAACACCAAGCCTAAAGAGCTTTTTTAACTTTCCGTCGGATTCTAGTTTACTAAAGCAATTAAAAAGTTTTTGGGGTCGCTGTATTAAAATGAATGAATCTGTTTTCAATATTACACACCAGAGGATTTCGAAAAAAATTTGCTGTTTAAAATGTTTTGATATACATATTTTTTTTTACATATAAAAATGAATCCCGCGGCAAGAGATCTATTATGGAAAGGAATATTAAAACTGAAAAAAAATTATTGTTTCTTTAACAAAGTTATTTGTTGTATCTGAAATATTTTGATGAACTATTAACAATTATTTACTTTCAAACAAGCCTCACTCATAAACAGAGTTGCTATTTACGAGGGCGGGTCAATAAGTCCATGACTTTTCGAACTTGCCTCGGATTTATATGAAATGCGACACTGTTCCCATTAAGTAACACCTGTTAATAGACTACTGTCAAATTCTGAGAAAGTGTTGCCATTGTTGTGTATTTTTCTAAAAATAGAAAAAAGTGAATTTCGAGTGCTCATTAAACATTATTTTTTGCGAAAAAAAACCGTCAATCAAACCAAAAAAAAAGCTCGCTAAATACTATCGATTTCAATGGTGGTCGCACAAGTACAAATGACGCTGAATGTTCTGGACGGCCAATTGAGGTCAGTACACCTGAAAATGTCGAAAAAATCCACGATATGGTGTTGGCCGATCGAAGAGTAAAGGTGCGTGAGATTGTTGATGCCATATACATTTCATATGGCAGTGTAGTTTCGATTTTAAATGATCAGCTGGGCTTAAGAAAGTTGTCTGCAAGATGGTTGCCGCGTTTGATCTTAATTGACAATAATGCACGATTGCACACGTGCGCAGTCTTAATGGCAAAACTCTATGAATTGGGCTACGAATTGTTACCCCATCCGCCATATTCTCCGGACTTAGCCCCTAGTGACTACTTCGTATTTCCAAACCTAAAGAAATGCCTCAGTGGAAAGAGATTTAGCTCCAACGATGAAATTATTGACCAAATAAATGGCTTTTTTAAGGACCTCGAAAAATCCTTTTTTTTTTTTTTGAAAGGGATACAAAAACTGGTAAAACGTTGGACTAAAGACGTAAGGAGATTACGTTGGAAAATAGAAATAGGTTTTTGTTTAGCAAAACAAATTTTGTTTCATTCAAAAAGTCACGAATTTATTGATCCACCCTCGTATTTTATTGACTGATAAAGGTTGCAGTATCACATGTACATAAAAAAAAAATAATAATATATATGTACATATATGATTCTTTAACCTGTATCTACGGGAATTTAATTAGCGTCGAGCTTTATGTTAAAAAAAAATTTCAGTCAAAAGTTGTTCAGAGATGTTATACAACAACATTCAATTGTCAATTATGAATTTCAAAGAAAATCCTTTTGCAATCACTTTGGAAGATTTTGTTTATTGTGATAGCTTTTTGTTATTTTTTATTTTTATTTTTTGGTAAATATTATTAGGAATTGATGTGCTAAATGTTTACTTTTCAAAAAGCCATTTCATGTAACTAAAACTAAAGTGTTGAAGTTGAATTTATGTTAATTAAGTTAAATTTTTGGAAACCCATTAGAGGTGTGCATCTAAATGGGCAATAGCTCTATGTGTCTGTTCATTTAAGTACGGTGATGATTCGAAGCTTTTTTCAGTAATTATAAAATTTATTGTGTGCGTATGAATGTGTACATACGAGAGATGGTCGCCACTCACGTGATTAATGTAATGAAGTGAATCACATCACGTATCATGCGTGTAAGTAGTTACAATTTTCGTGGATGGGAGTGTATGAGTGAAATTATCATATGACAATTGATTTTAATTTTTTAAATTTAATGTGTTTCTAAATTAAGAAAGAAGATATAGAAAAATACTGTTTTATAATAAACTGATACATGCATCGAGGACATATGCATGCACAAAGGCCACTGGGACTTAGAATACGTCATACATCGCATTTTTCAACTGACAGGTAAGTTAAAATATAGGTTTAGTTTGACAGCTATTATTTGGTTTTTGGTTTTTTTTATTTAACATTTTGTGTTTTGTGACAGCAAAAAAATAAAAAATAAAAAAAAATTAAGAGTTCTATATTCCGCTGTGCCGAATCGTATGTATATACCCTTCACTGACGTACATATGTATTGAGTGTTTGTGCAAGTATATAAGTACCTACATGCATATAAATTAGTTTTGTGAATAAAATGAAAATGGATCATGTAGAATTTGTTTCATAGATTGTATTTCCTTAAATAACCCTACTATTGTATCTTCATACCAACTATGCTAACTTAAATCATATTTTCCGGTATTTAATAAAAATTGGTATTACAAAAGTCCTTAATGTTTGAAATAAAGCATACCTTTTCCCGTATTGTATATAATATGAATAACGATATTAGGAGTAATTCTACATTATTAACTGAAGTACATTATTTTTTGAGTTATGATGTTGTGATAAATGAGCGATATATTTATCATACCTTAAAAGTATTTAAAGCTGCAATTTAAAAATAAGAACGAGTCAAATTAGTTGAATAATTTTCAATATAATAAAGAAAAGTATATTGAGATACTTAAGGATAAATGAAATTAATAAATGAATACTGTAAATTAATATTTTTCCATATTGAAATAAGAAATTTCGACATGACTAGACTATCGTTAATGTTTCTTATTAATTCAATGTGGTTTTGATTGATTTTAAGCTATTTTTCTCTGGGAGTATATACACAAAAAAAATTTCACTAATCAATGTTTTCAATAAAGAATTTAATTGATTTAATTATATTAATTAATTGGAGTGCACAAACTCAATTGATATTATCAAAATGTTTAAAGATGAAAATTTAATTAATTTTTTAATTGATATTACAAAACTATTCATATTACTTTTTTGTATGTTCATACTTATGTACATATGTATGTATATTTGATGCTATCGTAAGCTATCGGTCAACACATAAAAAATTATTCTCAAACGATTTTCAAACATACGTTTGTTTGAAATACGAGTAGAATTTCGTTTCGGTACACAGAAAAAAATTATCCTGTAATAAACACGTTTAATAGAAAAGAAAAAAAACAAAAAAAAAATAATTAAAAAGTTTATTGAGTCAACTAAACTTTTAATAAAATAAAATTTTTAAACAAAAGTTTAATTTACACATATATGTATATTTTTAATTGATTTTTGGTTTTTTTTTTTTTTTTGCAATTAAACGTGTTTATTACAGAAACAATTTTTTTCTGTGTAAATAAATTTTGCTATTCCAATTTGTTGTTTTTTTGTGTAGAGCGGGAAATTATAGTTTATTAAACTAATATAAGGTATCATTTGTAACAACATTGCTTATAATCGATTTCTGTTCAGATATGGAAATTACATACACAGAAAAAACTAAATTTCATTTTCAGTAACCAAATTCATTGAATCAGTAAATATTTTATATGAATGAGGTCCTACAAATAATTTCGTAAATTCTGATAACGATTTTGTAAATTTTGCAAAGTTCGACTGACAGAATTTGCTATTTAAGTGTGTCGATAGGTACAACGAGCTGTTGTGCTCTTGTTGTTGTTGTTTAACTTGATTGATCGTGTTGTATACATGTCAATGCCGAAAATTAGCTGAACAACTTAATGACCTGTTTCTTCCCTATACAGTTTTTTTTGCAACAAACAATTTACTGGAACAGTACAAAATATTTATTGAAACAAAGTTTTATTTCAAACAAACATTTGTTTGAAAATTTTTTGGGAATAATTTTCTCTGTGTACTAACAGCCAGCCGTATTTATAAAAAATTATTGAGGCTTTATAAATGTTCAATAAGAAAAGTTTTGTGTGAAAATTAATTTATTTTTTTTTTTAATACATGATTTTTATTTATTGTATCTTCATATATGAACTAACAATAAGTATTCAAATCTTAAATCTAAAAATATAATTAGGCCCGACCAGTGTCGGACATAAGCTTAGTAATAGTTATATATAATACATATGTAAGTAGTGATAATCAAAAGGAAAAAAAATAAATAAATAAATAAATTTATTTTAAAAATCATTTATAAAACCTTCATAATTTTTGTAAATTAGGATGTAAACATATGTACATATAAGTTATTTGTTTCAATTTCTTATAACTTTTGTCAAAAAAAAATTTGAATGAAACAATTTGTTGATTGAAAAAATCATAGTTTTTTTTCCAAACAAATTATTAAAAATGTTTGCATTTGAATTAATAAATTAATTTGTAGAGCCTAAATTGAACAAAAAAATATTTGATTCAGAGAATATTTCAATTGATTTTTGTAAAATGAGTATTTTCTGTGAATGCTTTGTTTGTCATACCTGTACTATGGGTATAACTACGTACATATATTCTCTAAAATATTGAATCTTAGCATTGATGAAGCGTTCCATCAACGTACATACTCGTACTTACAAGATATCGATAGGATTATATGATCGTACCGCCGGTCCTGTGCAAACGCAGCACACAGGCAGACTTAAGTATATTTTTATGCTCGCTTACAATCAATGGGACTTGGTTTTGTTTACTTATGTATATACATACACACATATTTACAACCAACACACATGCATACATAAACAACTTGTATGCATGCATTCACATCCAGGTGATAATGAGATGCCCGTCGATTTGTTGTTTTTGTTTTTTAATTTTATTTTTGGATTTGATTTGTTTGTTTAAGTGGAAGTTACATTTTTGGGTTAATTATGTGCTAAATGGCTTTCATTAGCATGCGTGCAGAGTGGTATCGTTTTACTAAAAGAAAATGTATGATTTAATGAACGAGCACTTGCACTTAGCCAATATGTACTCGTAAGTACGAGTATGTATTTATTTATATATACATATATGTACATACATATGTATGTATGTATGTATCTGTGTAATGCAATATGCATTTCAAAAAGGTTGAGCAAATTTAAATTGCCGGAATTCCATTATTTTACTAATTATCCGCAAGAAAAAAAGCTACGTACGTTGCAAAGATTTTTGTAAACGATTTGAAAATGTTTCCCTAAAATGTGCATAAACTTATCACGAATTGATGGCTGTTGAGCGTCGGACAATCTTAACTTACTGTCATACTCTGTTAAACTAGGTGCAAGCAGAAAAATATTTCGTATCAAAAACCACATTGACCAACGTCGCCCATTTTCACTCAGGTGGTCAAACTAAATTTGCATATCTGGCATGGATAGCTATTGCATCCATTGTAACCGTAAATGGTGAGCTTTACAGGCAGATGCTTCATGAGTTTTTCTTCTTTCGCAAGTTGCTGTATTGAGTCTCGATCATTGTTAGTTTCTACAGTTCGGAACGCGGTGGAGATTTTGAGGCAGCGATTTCAACGCCCTGTGATCTTCCGATTTGAACTGGCGGTACAGTGCAGTGCAGTTCCTCAGATTTAGCCAACACCAGACTGCTTCTCTTGGTGATTTTTGTATCATTCACCGTTGTCTGTTGTTCCCTAAAATAGTGATCGCCAATGTTTGCGTTGTTGTTGTGTCAGTATACTATTTTATAATTTTGTTCTACTTTTTTTGTTCACGGGAAATATTTCACGTCACCAAAATGTACGCCTTTTATTCCCGATAAGGGTGATTATGCAAACAGGCTCCTTTTTTTATTGATAACAAAATGGCAGCTAGTTCATATCATGTCATTAATTTTTTCCATAAAAATTTATATAAAAATTAATATTCCTTGGCTTATTTGTTCGTGTTCTATGTACGGCCAGTCCATCATGAGACTGTCTCCAGCTCAGGGAAGTTTAAGGATAACATTTTTTTAAGTATATTTTAGTAATCGGTTGGTTTAAGATAAGTAGCTGATTGGGCTTCTGCATCTGATCCTGGAACTGGGGCTACCAGCATGCCATCCAGGTGTGCTGGCTTATGTTTGCATATCCAGCCGGTTGTTACAAGATCCGACACCCGCATATATCTCGATTTATATAGAATGCCGGGCGAAATCCTTAGAAATATAAATAAGATAAAACAAGGGAACTGTTGAAACTAAACCAGCCCGAGCTAGGAAAGTTTACCGGCATCTTAAAGCGGCATCTTAATCTACGAGGCATTTATGACAATGAATGCAGGGCATGCATGGAGGACATGGAGACAATGGAGCACTTCGTTTGTTATTATCCAGCGCGCGCCCAGCAGATATCCCGTTATTTTGGGTATGACACCATACCGGGCATTACCCACTTTAAAGATATTGACTGGAAAAGTTTGAGGGACTACGTGAATGATACTGAGCTCCTATAAAGGTGAGGTTCATTTCTTAATTTACATGAGACCGCACAAAAGGACCGGACTAGCCATTACTCCTTTTTTCAACTAAGCCTAACATAACCTAAAATTTAAAAAGATTTTAAATAGGAGCCTGCCAGCAAATGCTGAATTCTTACTAGACTTCAGAATGATTCCAAAACTAAATAAATATTGCATGTATGTTCATTGCAAGGACTTAGTAAATAATTACGTTAGTTATTAGATTTAGTAAGATTTTATTACTCAGTCAAGTGAGTCGCAAAATTTCGTTCTTATATTTTAGTTATTAAAATAACTCATATGATTAATTGATCAAACAAACTTTTAAAGCCCATTATACGGTTACGTTCTGTATATTATGATTATAAAATGTTTATAGTTAAGAAAATGTCTTTATTTAATTTTATTTTTTTTTATTTTTACATTCTTGCATCTCGCTTTCGACTTTTGTTAATTTTCTTATCTTATCAGCAAACCAAAAAAAGAAAAAGGAACGTTGCAGAAAAGCAAATAAACTGAATTGTGAACCCTGCCAACGGGAACATCCGTGTGTACTTTTTTTTATGAACTGATAAGCTGTCTGCTTGCTTTACGAATTACAAATAGCGGTTTATTTCTGAACTGTATCGTGAGAGATAAGAGAAGGAAAGACCATTTCATCGTTTCTTCTGTGAAGACTCTACCTCCTGTTGGCAGCCTATTTATGTGATTGAAACTGAATTAAAATATAATGTACCTGTTTCTAAAAATAATGTAATTTAAAGTTTTTTATTCCTCTGTTTAGGTTTTAAAAACTTACGTATTCCCTTATTAAATAATTGTTTTCAGTCAGATGTATAAAACATAGTTTTTTTTTTTAATAATTAACTACAAGAATTTCGCTATTGGCACCACTGCTTTTTCTCGCATCAGATAACAAATAAAACTTACAGATAACAGCCAAAAGAAAAGAAAGAAAAAAAACAAAATAGTTATTGCATTAAAACACTGTGGAAAGTGTATGTAAATCGTAATTTAAAGAATACAAATAAATCATTAAACAAATAAATGTGCGTGCTTAAGAATATTATAATCTTCATAATAAATGACACTGCTAGGAACCGAGTTGTAATCAGAATCGGCATAGCAATGATAATTCTTTGTTTGCCTATTTTCTTTAAGTACAAATTGATGGCCCCCTGAGGTTACTGACCCATTCCTCACTCTTATTTCAAGCAAATTCAAGTGGCAATTAGCTTTTGTTTTAAGCAAATTTAGGTCGCCTACGCGTTAATTAACAACAACTGCCGCCGTTGGTTATCAGAACTAAAGCATCAGTAAGTAAATAGAAAAGACAATTGCCTTTACATACCCAACCAGCCATACACCCACCAACGCCACCCCCTTCCACATCGTATTTAGTGGGTGTTTTTAGTTTATAAAAACATTAAAAATACTTTATACCACATATTGCACCTGAGTATTCTATTACATATATTTTTATGCACACAAATATTCTTTTCTTAAAGCTCGTTACACATACCAACGTGCATACAACCATACATACATATGTATGTATGTATTAGTGATACACGAATATTTGTATTCGTATTCGGATTGTCAAATATTCGGCCATTTTTAGATATTCGCATCTGTATCCGTATTCGCCAAATTCAGGCGAATACGAATAGGAATATTTGTCCAACCAATTTAAATAAACTAGTGTTCGCCCAGTGGTTGAAAATCAACCATTAACGCACAGAGGTGGACAATAGAATGAAAATATTTAAAGTTTGATGAATTTAAAACACAATTTAAAAACTATATTCAAATATACATATGTATGTATAGACTCCAAGGTAAACCACTCTCTTAAACCACTTTCTTAACTACTAAATATGAATTTAAAATTTCATTTATCGGCATAAATAAGAATAGATTTTAAGCAAACTATTTAAAAAAAGTTGTTCACTTTTTGAACTAAATGTAATTAGATATTTGCTCCTAGTGTTTTCACTTCATATTCATTATTATTGCCCAAAACAAAAATATTCGTTTATTTTTTCATTGAACGCTTTTTCTCTAAAGTTTTAGACTCCCCATTAAAACGTTTGTTACAAAAAAGTTTCTATTCCCTATTCTTTGAGAAAGACCCCATATGTATGTACGAATATGCTAGCCTAATAATATAAACATTCCATCATATTCCAACATTCCATCATATTCCAACATTCCAGTATGTTCAGTAATTTAAAGCACAGAAAAATAATGAAAACAATGAACAAAAACAAAACGCACACAAAATAAACCAAAAATAAAAAACTTACTTTGTGCTGTAGGTGAATTTAACTTTAATCAAAGTTATTAATAATTAAAAAAATATATTATTTTTAAGCATCTAAAGAAAAATAATACAGTACCACTCGTTATTTTTTTTTTTTTTTTTTTTTTTTTTTTCATATACATCTTTATTTATTGTATCTTCAAAAATGAACTAACAATAAGTAATCAAATCTTAAATCTAAATATAATTATTAGGCCCGACCAATATCGGACATAAGCTTAGTGATAGTTATAAATAATACATAAGTAGTGATAATCAAAAAGAAGTATTTTTAAGCAGTCCCATCTGGAGTGTTGGGTATAAGAGCCCTTATGTCCCTCTTTTTTAAGCGGATGTGTCCAGTAAAGCTCAAAATATTACGGGCAAGCGGATTAGGATGTGACTCGAGTTTAGTTAAATATTTGCCTGCGTATTTTGCAATTTCTTCAGTCACTAGTGGCATATTTAAATCACGATGAATATTTGAGTTTTTAAATATCCAAATTTTATTAGTTTCAGCAATAATCGTTTAAGTACATAGAAATATGGAAATAAGAATAGAATGAACAAATAAAATACGTTTTTCCTTCTGAGTGTTTATGGAGTTGCCAAGCCAAATTGTTGTAATTTTTTTTTTAGCAAATTAAGAGAGAAAGAGAAATCATGGCTTTATGTTTGGCTAATATTCTTAACTGTTTTTAACTATCTTAGGCCCAATAATTGACCTCCCAATTATATGGCTCCATGAAAAATTGCCCAAAACCAAATCGCCCAAAAATGAAAATGAAAAATCGCCCAAAATTTCAAAATGAAAAATCACCCAAAAAAAATGAAAAATAGCCCAAAATTTTCAATATGAAAAATCACCAAAAAAAAAAGAAAAATCGCCAAAAAAAATGAAATATCGCTCAAAATTAAAAAACGCCAGAAAAAAATTAAAATTATAGTAATTTCCCGGCCTGCCTAATAAATATCTTCAGCCTTGCAAAGTGTTCCTGCGTAAGAACGTTTTTTTGCACTGCCGGCCTTCGGCCGGAATTAAGGATTTTCTCCACCATGGTGTATCCCGACACAGCGCTGCCTAAAATGTTTTCTGCCTTGCAAAGTGTTCCTGCGTAAGAACGTTTTCTTGCACTGCCGGCCTTTGGCCGGGCTTAAAGATTTTCTCCACCATGGTGTTCCCCGGCAGGGCGCTGCCTAAAATATTTTCTGCCTTGTAAAGTTTTCCTGCGTAAGAACGTTTTCTTGCACTACCGGCCTTCGGCCGGGTTTAAGGATTTTCTCCACCATGGTGTATCCCGACACGGTGCTGATTAATAAAGATTTTCTGCTTTGCCAAGTTTTTTTGTTTAATAACATTTTCCTGCACTGCCGGCCTTAAGAATTTTCTCCACCATGGTATTTGGGTGTATTTTTTCCTTTAATTTTTAAATGTTTGAACAATTTTGGGCGATTTTTCAATTGAATAATTACTTAAAATTTGTATGAAAAAATTTTTGGGCGATTTTTCATTTTTGTTTTTGGGCGCCTTGGTTTTGGGTGATTTTTCAAGGAAACATTTTTCATATGAAAAATCGCCCAAAATTTCAAAATGAAAAATCACCAAAAAAAAATGAAAAATTGCTCAAAATTTTTGGGCGTTTTTTCATATGAAAAATCACCCAAATTTTGTATGGAAAAATTTTGGGCGATTTTTCATTTTTATTTTTGGGCGATTTGGTTTTGGGCGATTTTTCATGGAGCCCAATTATATGCCATTTAGCTAATTGCCACTTAAGTTTAGGTGGCACTTATATGTAGCTTCATTTTTCATAAAAAAGTTAGGTTATCAAAATGAAGAAAACTAAAATTGCATAAAAACACATTTTATGAAACGAAAAGAGCATCAGAATGCATTTTTCTATTTACATATTTCATGATTTGAAAGTATATATTGTATATGTTATATATTTATGGAAATTAAACGAAATTCTTTTTAATACGACCACATGATGTTCATGTACATGTTTTCAATAAAAACACACAATCACAATAACATATGGTATGCTCGAAAAACTTAAGTGTGATTTAAGTCCACAAGGTTGGGCATTTAAATGTCTCTCAACTTTGTACTGAAAAAATGAATTCAATACTTAAGTGGATTTTAAAGATAAATGACATATAATTGAGAGGTCAACTATTGGGCATTAGACACAAAAATGTAGAAGAAAAAAACATTCTGCACTGCTCCTATTGTCAATCTATCTAACAAAAAAAAAATCAAGCGAATACGTTGAGTTTAAGTCAGTTAAAATGGTTCTTAACTTTTTTCACTTGCCTATTTATATATAGATAAATACATGAATCCTAAACCAAATTTAAATAAAATATTAGTTTGTACAAATCCATTAAATGTTTTAAAGAAATTTGTGCTTTGTATCACTTTCAAATATTATTTAATGAAGATCGTTAAAATTTTGGGAAGTTTTTATTAACTTTAAATTACGCCAACAGCAGTATGAAGTCCTTTTTCATAAAAATTTTTTAATATTTTATATTGCAGACGTAAATTAACCCCAATTTAATGACTATAAATTTCATATATTACTAGCTCAACCAGGTGTGCTTCGCTACCCCTGCCCTCTACGCAAAAAAAAAATATATATATATGGCATGGGTGGTGCAATATGAAAATAGGATTTTGCCACGCCCCTCCACCCGCAGGCCGAAAATAAAAAATCAGACTTCACAGTGTTACCCGCCTGAATATTCTGAAGATTCCCTGAAAATTTCATCAAAATCGGCCAAGCCGTTTTGGACTCCATACGTTACATACATACATACACACATCCAGTTTTATATATACATACATATATATATATATATTCGTATTCGTACTCGTATTCGCGAATATCGTTTCAAATATTCTTATTCGTATTCGCGAATATCAAAAATTGACATTCGTTACATCACTAGTATGTATATAAAACATTTTTATTCATTAATATGGCAATCATGAACTACCTAATGATTGACAAATCAAAATTGCATGTATATCACTCATATTTCAACGTTGACATGCATAAAATATTATAATGCACATATACACGCATACGTGTACATATGTATATATAGTATATATTTATATGTAAACATACTTACTGACATACAGACATAGAGACATACATGATTAAATTTTTTACATTGAGATACTGCATATCCTCCATTAAAGGCTACATGAGTAATTTTGGGTCTTTCATGCGACATAACAACGTTTACATACATACCCTGAAGGAAGCGTGGGGTTAAGTGTCCTCAAGTAACCAGTTTAGTCCACAATTTTGGTGAAATGTTGACACCATTGTCAACGGAGTGTCCACATTTGACTTTCACCGAGAAAATTGTACATTGTATAATATTATACATAAACTAAAGCACCGCCCGCCACTCAGTGAAATTATTTACCAGAAGTGTCCTGCATGCACTCTGCAAGTTTTAACAGAATTAGAAAAAAAGAATAGACTGGCCGATATTTCCAATGTGATTTCAGATTAATTTTATACTTTTTGTTGGTTTATATATTCTGTATACTGCATTTCATTCGTGACGAATCGTCAGTAGACCCTCAACGAAATCCCTTTTAATTTTCCTCAAGATGAAATGAAATTGTTCGTAGTGATTTTTTGTTGAAGTTCTTTAGTCTGTTATATTTCCACACGTATTCAGAAACAAAATGTATACTGATTAGATGGACTTAGTAACAATTTGCTATGCATTATATTTTGTCATCGTCAGGGTGCGCTCTCGTTTCTAAGCAACCTGTTAAATTGACATAATTTTCTTCATAATTATATCCTCTATTAGACAAGTAAGAATGACTACTTCCAAGTTAGCAGGTTGCCTAGAAATTAGAAAACACCGTAACGATTACAAAATATAGTGGATAGCAGATAAATATTGATAACTATTTTTCTAAACAAGAAGTTGGAAGTTGGCCTTTTTGCATATTTATGTTCTTGTGAGCATCAGATCCCTTCTTTTAAAGTTTTCTTTTATAGAACTTTTTGAATTTAAAGTTTCTAATCTGTTAGGTTTCTACTCATGATGAATGTGTGAGCTGGAAAGAAAATTCTCTATTGTGTCATTACTAGAGCACAAGGCATCTACGAAGTTTTGTGAAAAAAGTCGGCACGAACCCGCCCACTTTTCTCGATTGATAAATTGAAGTCTACCTAGACGAAGTGCATAAAATAGTGCTTAAAATTTGTGTAAATTTTCGTAGGTAACATCTCTTAGGTAAAATCTCCTAAGCCTAAAATTACTCGAGATCAAACTTTTTAATTTTAATTTTTAATTCTGAATTTTAAGGAAGTGGCCCCGCAATCTGGTTAAAATTTCTGGTTTCTAAGGTTTCGTTAGTTGATTACTTGCCTACACATACTTGTGTTTCAAATTTCCGCTCTCTAGCCCAAAATATAACTTTAAATTTGTATGGGCGTAAGTCCGCCTACTTTTTTAAACTTAAGATTTTTCTTTGGCCATTGCATATGATTCATGTACACTTTCATGAGAAACGACTAATGAGAAATACATATGTAAATAATAGAACAAAATCATGAAACAAAGGGATAAAATTTTTTCAAATTATAGCTCAGCATAATACTAATGTGTTTGCAATATTTCAAGAAAATAGCTTAAGTTAAACGATTTAGGGACATAGTTAAGATAGATTTCCGAGTTTTTCAAGTTTAAGATTGAGGAGAACAAAATTATGAGCGAGTGCGTTAAAAACAGGACGAATGGATTCGTGTAAATGTACACACTGTATGCATATACAGGAAGTTGGCCTAGCGCACTACTGTGCGCCTAGGTTATATAAATATGTATGCGAAAATATTATATACATATTATATACATATATATCAAGGAAATTTTGAGAGTCCTGGTGCAATGGAATTATGTGCTGGCAATTTCGAAACTTCGGGATTATTTGTTTTGATTCCTTTATAAACTTTGAATATATCCTCTAATAAATAAAGTACATATAAATATTTATTATTTTTTAAACACAAAGGGACTGCAACATTTAGTTGAAAATGTTAATACCCAAGAACAAAATAATAGAAAGTAATATTTTTTAAAATCAGCAATAAAAATTTAAAATTTTTCTATAAAATCAGAACATTTTCTACAAACTAAAATATTTGAAATTTTTTTTTTTTAATGAAAGCTCAATTTTACGATCTCTAAATTAACAACAGTCTTGCCATTGTCGTTTGTTCTTTACTAATTATGCACATGTTATTTGTTTATTGTTAATTATCACATGTAATTTGGCTTACAAAGCCTAATCAAATCATAAATATAGAAATAAATGAAGTTCGAACCAGAGAATGCCAAAAGTATCGTTTTAAGTACTTTTTGAGTGTTGGCCGTCAAATAACTACGAATGCGTGCAGCTGAAAATAAAAAACACGCAAAATACATACACACGCATTAATTTTAAACCGAATACGTATAACTATAAACATCCAACAATTGTATGTGTGTATACACATTGTTAAATTACCCGGGACAAACGACAACAACTAAAATTTATAGAGTGTGGGAATATAAAAATATTAGGAATATTAAACCGAATACACATGCGTAATACAGAGTTAATTTAATTACACATACACATAAAGCATGTTTTCAAACAGCCACATACAAAGCCACATATTTTCCATTCCATCTTGTGTACACAAATGATTGTATAGAATGGCGAATGATGAATAAATATTCCCTGTATGACTGTATTATTATTTTTTGACTGAAATTTATTCAGTCAATTAGTATTCTGTGCATAAAAATATTCAGAATGAAAGTATTAGAGAGAGTCAATTAGTTTAATACTCATGTGCCTTTTTTTGTAGTTGTAGAGTAGTTTCGTTTCTCATCGTTTAAATCACCAGGTCCGGATGGCACCATGCCAAAGATGCTACAGAGCGCGAAAAGCTCCATCATACTTCCATCCATCCATCATACAGGTTTCTAAATTCTATAACTCTGTCTCTCTCTCTTAGCTACGTCCCAACCAGCTGGAGAAAAGTCAGAATTGTCTTCATTCCGAAGATTGGGAAAATAAGTCATGAAGATGCAAAGGACTTCCGACCAATCAGCCTTTTATCTTTCCTGATTAGGACGTTGGAAAGACTAATAGACAGTCATATAAGGCAACGGCTGTTAGGATCGTTAAGACTCCCAAATAGTCAGCATGCCTACCTTAAGGGACGCTCTACAGAAACAGCACTACATGAAATGGTAAGGTTCATAGAAAGATCCCTGGAGCACAAACAATACAACCTGGCTGCCTTCCTACGCATTGAAGGCGCTTTCAATAATGTATCGGTAACAGCCATCCAAAATGCTCTCCAGGATGCTGATGTTGAGGATTACATTCGGAAGTGGATAATAACCATGTTGGGGGCAAGAAATGTTACTGCTAAATTAGGCAACAGTGAGAGGTCGAAATGGGCATACCGAGGGACACCGCAAGGTGGGGTGATCTCACCTTTGCTCTGGCTTCTTGTAGTTAACAAAATACTTTTCAGATTAGATGCCTTGGAGGTCAAAGTTGTAGCGTACGCGGACGATGTGGTATTAATGGTCTCAGGGATGTTCATGAACGTGATAAGTAATATCATGTCCAACGCCTTGGGTACACTTAGCAACTGGGCTACAGACTGTGGACTGGAAGTGAACCCAAACAAAACGGAACTGGTACTATTTACCACAAGGACCAAAGTACAGAACTTTAGACTTCCTCGGTTGAATAATCATGAATTGACGCTATCAGACAACGCAAAATATCTAGGAGTTATACTGGGCCAAAAACTTTCATGGAAACTGAATATTCAACATAGGGTTAGAAAGGCAACGGTAGCATACTACTCCTGTCGTAGGATGTTTGGATCTAAATGGAGCTTAAACCCCAAAATACTTATATGGATGTATACAGCAATTGTGCGTCCAATACTAATTTACGGGTCTGTAGTTTGGTGGCCTGCCACAAGTAAGAAATACGTGGTAGATCAACTTTATAGAATACAGAGATCCGCTTGCGTAGCAATAACAGGATGTTTACGTACTAGTCCTTCGGAGGCTCTGAATACTATACTAAACCTTATTCCGATCGACCTTCATATATTGGCAGTATCCTCAAGTAGTGCGGCAAGATTAGCGGCATATGGGCTGTGGAGATCAAGGCCCTATGGCCATGCCAGAATACTGGACTACTAATTGACTCTGGCATGGCCATAGCCAGAATACTGGATCAACTACTCACCCCCCCCCCCTGCGGAGGAAATCTACTGATTGGTGATGGTGCCTCATCTGGATTTTGACAAGGTGTTTAAAGTTCTGATTCCATCCAGACGGGAGTGGAAGGGAGGCAAAATGGTAAGGGAATATGACGTCAGTATATACACTGATGAATCAAGAATGATCTGCGGTGTTGGCTCTGGAGTCTTTTCAGGTGATCTTGGTATAGAATGCTCGTTTCGTCTCCCTAACGAAGCAACTGTACTTCAGGCTAAAATTTTGGCAGTTAGGGAAGCGGCTAAGAATGCTGATTGACAGGCAGGTACAGGGTAAAGTTGGTATCTTTGTCGACAGCCAGACAGCACTACTATCCCTAAGATCACATATCACCTCGTCTATTTTAGTCGGGCAGTGCAAGAGTTTGCTATCTAGGCTGGGTGGTCAGACTGACCTCACCCTCATCTGGGTTCCAGCACATAGCAAGCTTTCAGGTAACGAACAGGCGGACGAGCTGGCTAGTGTTGGCTCTGCTATGAATGCTTCCAATGCCTAATCGGTAGCCATGCCATTTGGTGCCATTAGGAGCGGTATTTTCAACCACTATCTCTATAAGGCTGAAAGTAAATGGCGCAATATAGTCACGTGCAAGGTTGCTAAGAAAATGTGCCCTTGCTACAACGATAGGCGCTCAATACAATTAACAAATAGAAACCGCAGGCACATCTCGAGACTCGTTGCAGTCATGACGGGGTACTGGACGGTCGGCAAACATGCTAGTAGGATAGGCCTGTCCTATAATGAGTTCTGTCGAAGTTGTCGAGAAGTAAGCAAAGAAGAAACAATCTTTCACTTTCTTTGCGAATGCCCAGCTTTGCATCTCTCGAGATACAAATTTTTAGGCAGTCATGTACTAGATGATCTTTCAGATCTGAGATCGGGTTGAATGACCTTAGCAGATATCTCAACGCGACGGTTGGATCTAGTAACAATCACCGTATCAGAATACTTAGATACGGTTCAACATAGGTTGACACCGATGAGTGTAGTGGTCCTTTCAAAAACGAATCATCTAGATTCTACTTGAATGCCTGCGTGTAGTGGGCAGCCACGTAAACCAACCAAACCAACCAACCAAGAGTAGTTTCGTTTTTTGCATACACAAAGTATAGATGCTCTTGTATGTTGGAATCGGTTTAATTCTAGGAACACAATTGGGACGAACGACAAATTTCGTCCACCTCGACGAATTCGTCGATATGAGTTCGCTGCGTAAATTCGTCGTGTGAAGCACAATAACGACGAATTTACGCAGCGAATTCCTCTCTTATATTTGATAAAGTTGGTTGTTTTGTGTACAAAGACAGAGAGTGAGAGAGAGAAAATTGTTTTTTCGTCGTTCGTCGGCGTACAAATTAGAAATAAACCTATCTCAGAATTCGTCACGCACGACGAATTTCGTTGTACGGCGGTGTTGTGTTCATTTTCATATGAACACATGTGTTTTATTTTTTATGACGAAAGTTCGCACCGAAAAATTCGTCGTTCGTCCCAATTGTGTTCCTAGCATAAGTCATAGTTGTTTGAGAGCAAATATGTGTGCGTACAAATTGGTTGTGCAGTTGCGTACAAATTGGTTGCGCAGTTTGCTAAAATTAAAACTATTTACTTATGTATATTATTTTTTTGAGTACTTATTGTCATTCTCTTGTTCAAACCATAATAATAAACTAACTAAAATAAAGGAAAAAAGTTTAAAATATCCAAGAATTGAGTAGAAAACGACAGCAAGTAGCACTTCTGCATCCCAATTTGTTATTTGTTCTTGCTCTGGAAAACGGCAACCGACTTCGCTACCGTGAGAGTTCGAGTTTCTGTTTCTAATTTTGAATATTTAATATTTATTTTAATACGAATTGAAGAACATTGAGCTTTCATGGACTCTTTCACAATATTGAAAGAAAGCTTTCGACTGAAAATTTATATTGAAAACAACGATAAAATATGAAAATTTGTTTTTTTTTTCAATATAAATTGTAAGTCGAAAGTTTTCTTTCGTTATTGTGAAACAGACCATCATAATGAAATTCTTAGCGTAATGCGTATCTAAGGATGTGTGTCGCCTTAATTTTGTACGCACGTCCTAGTATAATCATTTTTGTAAACTTGTGTGTATAAGCGAGAAAATGTTACAAAACTGGGGACTGCAATCAATCAGTTTTCTATAATTTTTTATTTTACCTTGCGTCTGGGCATATTTGTGTGATAAGTTGCTGTTTCTGGTGGCGAACAATCGCTGAATGCAATTTTAGCTTGTCTTTCTGTTGCTAAATTAACATCTACTCGTTGATGGGAGAGATGTTAAATATTGATGCCGATGCCTGCGTATACATACATATGTATGTATGAACTTTTCAGCCCCAACCGCGTATAATGTGCAGTTCCACCAGCAATTTATTTTTCATCAATCAATATTCGTAATTTGAATAATTCACAAGACAAATATGAAGCTTTAATGGACAAACAACGTATAATTTTTTTAGAGTTGCCAAAGTAGACGAGTTCAAACGCAGAAGGTGTGTAAGCCGAATGCAACATAACAAATTTTAGTTCCTACATATTGTATATTTTTCAAGTATAATTACCACATACATTCATTTTCTCAAATGAATCTGAAAAACACGCTTAGATCCTTAATGAATACAATAAATAATTCGCTGCTGAAGCTTACTTCAGCCCTTTAATAGGCAGGCAATCATGTAAAGTTGAATGCATTTAAATGTCTATAAATTGATAGATGTATGCATGTATGTAGATACATTCACACACAAACAGAAATACATATGTATGAGTATGGACGAGTATGCATGGGTGTGTATTTGCTGTACAGGGATTTCCCATGCAGGTAGTTGTCGAGTAAACACGGCAATTTAATGCGCGCTGCTTCGACGAGTGCAGATTGGATTGTAAGTCAATGTTTGACTTACGCTCTGATTGATTGATTGACTGACTGATTGCATAGCTACAAAAAAAAAAAAACAAAATCAACGAAATATGTGTACATACTTAAAAAAAATAGCACGGCAACGACAAAACTGCGAGTACTATTTATGATGATGGTTGGTGGACGTTCCATTTCATCCCATATCGTAAATCCTACATGCTGTGATTTTCACACTTTTTCTTTTTGTTTTTTTTTTCTTTTTTTTTTGTGTGTTGCTATTGCCGAAACACAATCAGCCAGTCAAGTCAATCGCCAACTAACCTTTCGACCCACCCATTTGGCAGCTCCAGCCACTACACAAACCCTTTATGCTTTCTTTCCAAAACTTAATATTATTTGTCAATGCACTCGATGCCCAATTTATGAAAATGAAAGGAGGAAAAAATGGATGATAAACATTTCTGTTAATGAAATGTCAGCAAATTTTTTCAACATTCGCTGGCTTATTCTCTGCCAGAATAAAATTAGTTTAACATAAATGCTGTGAAGAATTTTCTTCTAAAGTTTAATATAAATTTAAGATGTGTATTTTCGCTGCATCTACTGAATTTTTTAAATATATATATATATATATATATATATATAGTTTTTCTGCTCATTATCATTTACAATATTGTAAAGTATGTGACAAAAAAAGTTTGTCGAGCAAATCCATTTTATAAGGACTTTGACGACCATTATTACAACTTAAGGTTAGTTAACAATAGGATTTTATCGGACGTATAAAAAGTTTTTCATCAGTACCACTTTAGCTCAAACTAAAGTGAGCGCTTAGTTAAAGGCAAATGTATCCTTCCTGGTAATTTAAATTAAATTTATACTAATGAATACCGAAAAACTTAATTTATATTATCAAATTGTTTATTGGTGAAAATTTAACTAATTTTTAATTGATATTACAAATGTTTTGATTGATAATACAAAATCATTCCTATTAATTTTTTGTGTTCTTTTACAACTCTGCTCTTTGCACGTGTTTGTTCTTATGACAATGTTGACTTAATTTCCTTCCCCGATGATTATGTTACACAATACCGACGAAAGAGAGCGCTCCGGTGTTATCTTAGGATTAGGATCCACTGAAGCCAGTGCAGCTCAGTGACCAGTGACTTTGCCTTCCTTCATCACTTGAACTTTTCTACAACAAGTGATACAAGGGCTCACTGATAAAGTGGGGCTCGAACCCAGGACCTTTTTAGTCAACCTTTTTACTATAAGCTATACATCAATTTTCTTATTTATTTTACTTCGATGGGGATTCTCTTCTACAAATACCGTCGTATGAGGACGCGGTGATATTGATATTCAAAGATCGATGATGTTGATACGACTGATCAAAGATCGGGGTCGAAGTTGTCAGCGCAATAACTATTTAAGCCAAAAGCACAAGGACGTCATTCGACGTTGTTGGTTGAGTATAAGAGGTATTTAGATTTTGGAGTCGATCGGCTTAATAATTTATTAATTTAATATTAATTTTTTTTGGAAAAATTCACATTTGCAAAACATTAAAAATTACCACGCGTAATCAAATGAAATTCTAAAGAAGGCAGGTTAATGTCCTTAGAACACACATAAGGGTATTTCATCTGGTTGGCAAGAATTTTTTAAATCTTATATTATTTAATTTAAAAGGTTCTAGCTATGGTTTATATTAAGAGATGCAAAACAACCCAATATTATTTTTATTTGTAAGTAAAATTAAAGTTTATATGAAATTAAACTAATATAACTTAATTGACCATGTAGATTATCACTAATAGGATTCGTCTTACTCTGCTTCTGCTTTAAACAGTTCTTTGGAGTCGAAATTATTAAGATTTTCGTACAAGTTTGCACAATTGGGCCATATTAGTCGCTCTTCTAAAATACTTGCAAATTGTATGCGGGTGACCCATAACTATTCCGTAAGAGGTTAGTCCAATGTCCAGCCCTAGGACAACACAATGTCAAATCGACCATAATCTCTCGATACATTTGGATTATATTCGGACTAGTCCAGCTTCTTTACGAAGTATACTTTACATTCATGTATGCATACTGATATACTGTGTACATACGTGCAGGTTTACGAACGCATTATATGAGACTGTTTATAGTGCAGTTTAAATATTATATATGCAAGTATAATTTCACCCTGGCCATATATAATAGACATAGGGAAAACTTTAGGATCTGTCTATGTGTGTACAAGTAGTCAAAGTATACACCTCCATAACGAAGAGAATGATTTATATTATATATTGTTATAGAAAATCTCCCTGAATGCTGTGATTCGCAATACCAAGATCTGACTGTATGCTGTAGTAATTGTTCGCTCCGAAATTATACAGTTTCAATACCTAATATGCATGCAATAACCTTAGTGGGCACGATAAAAGTCAGCCTAGTAAAATTTTAAAGATGTATAATTTGTTTTTATAGTCATGGTAATTTAAAGCATGAGCTAAATAATAAATCCATAGAAGCTTTGGAAAGTTCTTAAAGAATCGAATATAAGAAGTAATTGCAGCTGACCCTAATAACGCATTGAAAAGGATTATACATAAGTACGATTTGTTATTTTATCAAGGAAATTTAAATGTAATAATTAATGTTAATTTCTCATAGCCGGCTCAATATTTACAATCAACTCTGAAATAAATACACAAATATGAGGGAAGTTTGAATAAAAAAATGGCTTTGCTTTCATATCAAACATTAATTGTTAATAATAATTTCTTGTTGAGTATTTCTTAATTCTTAACGTAACCAAAGCACAACCTTTTCATTAGATTAGGGAAGGAAAATGACTTCTTGGATTTTGTACCAACTGTGAAAACAAAATGTACTTTTTGGACCATGACGGTACCATTTGTTTAATATTTATTAATAAGAACGGAAACGTAAAAAATGTGTAATAATTCAGAAGTAAACAATAAAAAACAGAAACTTAACAAAAAATTTTATAAAAATTCAGTATAAAAAATTAAAAATAACATAGAAAAATATTAAATATTACATTCATAATGGTACATTCTCAGATTAGACTTGTTGGAGATCGGTTATTATAAATAAAACACACACAAAAAGACAACATAGGAAAAATTAATGTTAGCATATAGTGAAACATTGGCATTTTTAAATTGTACCAAGTAACTCGCGGTAGTACCAAGGTACCAACGAGGTCAAAAATGTACCATAAAAAGTACAATTGTACCATGATTTCCATCCGTGCATTAGATCTAATAAAATCTGAATTATCATTTTTGTGTGTGAGGAAATATGTAAATGTGAACTGTTTGTTGTGAATTTTTTTTTAAGATATGAAAAGCAAGGTAATAAAATGACTCTAATAAGCATATTCACTAGATGTATATTTATTAGATATAAATCTATTTTATAATAAGCAGAGATTAATTTTCATGTAAATTTCATAAATTTCATGTTGCTTCTATTTATATTTCTATATGGTTCCACACACTTGCTGAAGTATTCGACGCAACCATGTCGACAAAGTTGCAAGACCACTATTAGTACCAGCATTATCCTTAACAAAGTGCAGTGCAGCATATGTACATATGTACATACATACATACGCTTGCATAAAATATTTATACAACATTTTCCTGCTCAACGGTTGCTTGAATGGCTGGGACAATCATCAACACACCATCCGTAGATTCAAATGGAATGTACGGACACCAGCACATGCACCCCACACAACACTCTATCTCTTTCTTTCGTTTTTTCATGTCTTGTGCGGCACAAATTCAGTTGGCTCAGCTCCAATAAACCAAACTTAAACATTAAGTTTTAGATTAAATTAATGATTTAACAATCCCTCTTAAAATGTTCGTCTTTACATACCTTTAAAATGTAACGTCCTGTATGCGTTTACTGCAATTTATTTATTTTTTTTGTACGTGTATGCGAGTATCTATGTATAAACCCACAATGTGTAATACTGTCTCATGCAAACAAACGTTTTCAGAAACAGGAACTGCATATGTTTATTAATTGCAGCTATAAAGAGTCTTAAATTTATAAAAAATTTTGAAAATTGAGAAATACTTTACTTGCTTATTAATAAATTTTATTTGTTATTATTCATGTCTTATGTATCGGTAGGTTTTACCCTACTCGTTCATACAAAAACGAAATAACGGATCTAGTTCCACATTTAATTGAAGGTTGTAGAAAATATTTAGGTCTGCGTGGATTGGCGCATGCACAGACAGTCAGAAAAGCAACTTTCTTCGATTACTTCCTTCGTATTACTCTAACTGAAGTCCGCAGGCTTGTTGGCTTTAATCATTATTACAAAACTAAATAGAATAATTCATGTGAATATATGAATGAAGGAATGTTTGAACCTGCTATATTCTTTTGAAGGATACTTATTTGACCCCAGACACGGCTAAAATGTTAAAAACAAATATTTCTCATGAGATTTTAGATGAAATATGCCCAGATGTAAGCTTTTAAAACGCTGAAGTATATGTGTATACATAAATAAACTTTTGCCATATGATCTACCAGAATCAGTAGTTAGAATATTACTTGGGAAAATGAAAATTTGCGACATTTTCAAAAATTTAGCATCAACCACATAGAAAACTTTTTTGTATCAGGCATGTATTATTGGCATTTACAAGCCAAAGAAATTTATAAAAAGTACTTATGAAATCAACTCTATACCAAATTACAACGCAACATATTTTTTGTTTTGTTAGTAAAGTTCAAAAAAGAAATGCTATTTCAAACAAAGTGTTGCAAAAATTTGACGAAACCAAGTCTTACAAATAATTTTTCCGTAAATTTTTCAAAAGTTTGGTCGATTCAAAATTTCTCATATATTGTCGGAAGTGCATATATGTATGTATATTAAAAAATATTTTGATCAACAAATTTCTAAGATATCGTATTTTACCGATAACTTTAGATTTTGATGGTATTATCTCATTTCTAAAATTATAAACAGATCCATCAAAGCAGGGTGACCGATGACATTTTTCAAAAAGTGGCACAAAATAGGGGATTTATCCAAAAAAAAGGGGCAAAATTAAAAAAAACGAGAAAACTATACTAAAGTTCTTAATTTCAATGTATTATTATATAATTCACTTTAAAAAATGAGTGACAAAAAGGGAAGAAAAGTGGTAAACCAGTTGAAAAAGTGGCAATTTGCCACTTTAGTCAGTCAAACGGTCACGCTGCATCCAAGTAGGCCTACAAATCTGTGATTGGACCTTCTAAAAGTAGTTTCTCATTGCCACACAGTGCTATTTATATGTAAATTCCTTTTAGTTCCCAAAATTAAGAAACTACCATAAGTGCAAAAGAAATTATTTTAATATCCAGTTAACTCTTTGTATCTGAATGTAATTATAGGATGTATGTGACTTGAATTTTTCTATACAAATTTTAAAACGATACTATGTACCCGCTTAAAACAAAAAAAAACACATAAAATTCATTTCGTATTTGTGATGTGGAGAAGAAAATGTTTCAAAAAGATTTCAAATTTACTTTTTAGCGCTGACGTTGTACCTTAACAGTTTAAGAATTCCAGTTGAAATATTTTTATTGAAATACAAAAATAACCACTTTTGAATAAACAGTATTCAAAGAAGAATACTGAACATGATATCCACTACTTAATGCCTTGCAAATACTACCATACACAAAAAAAATATTCCAAAAATATTTTCAAAAACCTGTGTTGTCGAATATGGAAAAATTATTTAACAAAATTCTGTATTTGATTCAAACAAATTGCTAATCAAAATTGCAAGCAAGCATTAAACTCTAAATACAAACAACAAGGCAACAACTTTCGACTTTGATTCATTAATTTTTTTATTGACTGAAAAAAAATATTTTCAATACACGTGCATACAATTTTGTTTATCAATAATGCAAAAAGCGTAATCACAGAAAATTAAAAATATTTTTTTTATTGAATCAGCGATTTTTGTATTCAAATGTCAAAATCATTTTTTGCTGTGTACATACATATCAAACTTTTATAAATTGTCTTGATATATTCCAAAATAATTATATAACTTCATGCATACATATGTATGTATGTACATTCATTTATGTAAAATATAATAATAAGTTTCTTTATCGAAATTATCTTTCTTATTCCGATAAATTTATTGAATTGTGTGTCTGCCAATTCACTTCAATATTTTTATGGCTAACTTCAGTGGAATTAAAATTTTAATATCTAAGATCGCTGAGCGACAGGCATTCAAGCCATTGTCAGTTAAGAAAATCCCCCCTCCCCATCATATGATCGATAGCTGTGATTTGCGATACTTTTAATGGAGTCGACACCAACAGCACTCGGATTGGGTGAGGGTGTCTATCTAAATTCAATGTTGCTTGCGCTTATATGTATATTGTTAATATGAAAATATATTTACACAAAACCCATTCATTCATAATGAAAATATTTAATATTAAAATAAAAAAAAAGAACTGAAATCCCTATAAATGTCAATCATACTCAAGTAGAGCAACTTATGTAAGTATGTACTCATGTATGTACGTATGTATGTACGCACTAGTTCTCCGGATTAATTGTTCAAATGTTGGTGAATAAGTGAAATTGTTGTTCTTTTAACAACGACAGACGTTAAAATAACGACAGATGTTCTACAGTTTGTTCATGGCAAGACATGCAAATGTCATGTTTCTTCATACGTCAGTAGACATTAAAGTGCTTAGAAACTCCAATCAAAATATTTGGTTGTACTAAGAGGAGTTAAAACAGAATAGTTAGTAGAATGGTGAATTCTCGGCAGGTGTAAATGAACATACTATTATTGTACCACTCGACTAACTGCGTGATGTAGTGAAATTTTTCCAATAAAAATTTTAATAAAAATAAAGAAATGTTAACAGAATGTCAAGTACACCATTCTTTGTGTATGCGTACATACATACATACATATATCCATACATGCATACATATGTACATATGTATGTACGCAGCTCAAAATAAGTACAATCATATATGTATGTGCGTATGCATTCTAAGTACTCGTATTTTATGGAATCACGTGAATTTGTGCATTTAAGTTTCTATGTAAGCACAATCTTCATCATTCACATCGTGTTTTAAATTTTAATGCGGAACTACTTTCATCTAATCATTAGATTCAAATGTCAAGTTCAAGTCCGTAATATATAAATCCAGAGAAACTGAAAAATTCAGTTCAATTTCCTCAAAAGTAAAGTGAACACATCGCATTTGATTCGTAAATAAATACACGAAATTTTTCTAAAAATGTAATTCTTCCTTCAAAACCAAACCGTTTATAATAGTGCAATATTGAATTTTCACCGGCAGAACTTAAAGCTTAATATATGTATGTAAATAAATATGAAAAACCAAATTTCAACACGATCCTATAAAATTTTATATAAAGAAGCTGAAAGCTGGAAAAAAGTGAAGAAAATTAATTTTTCTAAGCAATGGCTAAATATTCTAAATGTCAAAAAATAAAAAATATGCGCAATACGTATCCGTTAAATTATCTTAATATTATTTATGAAAAACTACCAATTTCGACAATTAATGCGCTCGTACAGCGGCTCAATTGATTTATATTTAACATATAATTGATTTATAACATTGTGATAAGGAAAATATGCACTGGTGTTAATTAAATCACCCCTAGTTCCGCTTTTTAGTTGAACTTATAAAATACGAGTAATTTTTTTTTTAAACGGTGACAACTAAATTAAAACATTTGTTAATATTTATATTCGCATATGTTGCCATTAAGTAAAAATGTGTTGATTGCTGATGACATTGAATTTGTTCGCCTCAATTCACGTCACTTTTGCCGTTTTCCTTTTAAATGGGTCGCTTGAAACCACCAGTTAAGCCAAATTAACTGTTACACGCATACACAGGTTATTTGTCACAACAAAAACCCAAACCAAACCAAAAAAAAAAAAAAAACCCACCCCCCTGCTCCCTTCTATTTGTTCGGGAAAGTAATTCCTTTTTTTCTCAACTGCGAGTAACTGAAAAACAATAACAAAGAACAATAATAATGAAAACAAAACAATGTACCGCATACCACACGGCTGTGAGAGCAATTTAAGTATCACAAAATGTTATTCGCAACATGAACGTTATGAAAACAAACCACCCATTTGACACACCATCCTTCTTGATCTGGAACGAACACCCCTTCTTAGCGAAATTGGTCCATTGTTGAACTCGTAAAAGCAGCAATATAAAATTGAAAATAACAATAACAATAACCCAACGACAACAGCAAAAGTAACATTAAAAGTTCCTTCATGATAAGTGTGTGCCTGTTTATGTTTGTGTGTTGTTTTGGTTGTACGTGTCCTTTGTTTCATATCATTGCTGAGTGTGTTTTTGTTGTTGTTTTGTATGTATTTTTGTTAAACTTTATTATTGTTTTTATATTAATGTATATGCTTCGGAATGTAAAAGAATAAACTGAAAAACTTTAATTGATTATTGGTTTTTTTTATTAACGGATGGATGTTCCTTTAATCAAACAAAGTATGCATGTGTGCATACATACATATATATGGATGTATGTATGTGCACGCTTAAACATACCCTGCAGGAAATGTCAATAGTAAAATTATACTGATTATCTATTGACGATGTCACCAGTACTACTGACAAATTATACCACAACTAATGCTATCTACTTTTGACATTTAACACAGGCTTGTCCTACGAAATCTACCAGTAGACTTCGTCAATACTGACTAGGTAGTTCTTGTGGGACCATATGGCGAAAATGTCAGTAGTAAGATTGTACTGTCTTACTATTGACGATATCACCACACTGTGGGAAATGTCCATAGTAAAACTGTACTGATTCACTATGGACGCTGTCATCACCTGCAGGAAATGTCAATAGTAAAATTATACTGATTACTTAAGTATAGATCTGAAAAAAGATTCCATAATTAGCACTTTCACTGGAAATTTTTTAATTTTCTATTTTTATACAATATGGATTGTTATTTCATTTGTTTTTTTTTTTGTAATTTCTTTTATATAAATGTTTTTTTAATTATTGTTCAATACACCTTTTTAACCTTTTAATTTGATTTCTTAATCTAATTTTTGTGTATCTGAAAAAATGTTTTCTACGCATCAAAAACAATATTAATATGTAGACGCTCCGTTGACAATGTCAATAAAGTAGTCGACAAAAGTGGTGACTTGGGAACACTTTACCCCACGTTTCCTTCAGGGTACACATGCACACATAGATAAGTACAGGCATAAATTTATTTTCATTATTAAATTATTTATTATACCTACATACATATCGCACTTGTTCTTCTTAAGGGGGTCACCTCTAAAATTAGAAATTATCCGTGGAGGCAAAATACTCTTATATTTTTTATCTCTTATCACAAAGATGGATAGGTACAACTAATTTTTTTTTATGAAAGAGTGGTGAAAAAAGTGATAATAACAAAATTTTGAGTTGCTCCCTTTTTAACTAAAATAATTGAAATATACCTACATACATACACACAGAGAAAATATTGTTCCCCAATTAACACATTTAATTGAAAAAAATACAAGTAATCAATTACAAATTTATTCAAATCAATTAAACAATTATTTATTAATTTTATTTAAAGCTATAATTCATTAAAAGTTTAATTATTTAGTTTTAATTAATCTGAAAGGTTAATTAACACAATTAATCGTGTCTGTGTCCAGCAAAAAATTACACATTACCATTGTTATTTGAAACATTAATTTCGTTACGATAAACACAGTAATGTTTGAATGCAATAATTACATTATTATATTCAAAGAAAGTGCGATATGGTTAGAGTTTAACAAAAAAATTTTTTTTTAAATTTATGACTACAATATAATTTGTATTATTGTGTAAAAATAATATAATGCAAATAACAATATAATGTTATCCAAAACCATACTATGTTAAGTTTTTAAAAAAATCTTTTTCAGAAACATCTTCTGTCAGTTCAGTGTTTCGTTTGTAAGCTATCGGTAGTGTACGCGTAGTGTTAAATAAATAAAAAAAAGTATAAACAGACATATTATACAGATATGTCTGTATTTCGTGTACACACATATATGTAAGTATACATTTCTATACATACATACATACATACATACCGCACAGCTGTTTTAAACAAACGATTTGCCAATATATACATACATATATGATTAAAAAACAAAATATTATTATTACATAAAATAATACTATGGTCATATTTAACAATATTATTATGATATTAGAACATGGTATGGTAAGTATCAATTATATTTTAGTCACATCTAACAATAGTGTTGTCTTATTTACAATAATAAGATTACGTATAACAAATTTAATCGTTTTTGTAGAAAATATTATTATTAACTCAGAAAATAATATTATTTAAGCTTTGCTTTTCCATTGACAATAATATGATTTGACTGCAACCATATAATTCAATCATAGTATGTTGCTGCTTGATTATGGTTACCTCAACCATATTTTTTCTTTGCGTGTGGTAATCCAGTAAGGAACAGCTTCCACCAAAAATGTTTAATTCCAAACCCGATTACCTTTTTTGAAATTTTTTGCTGGGCATCTGTACTTCGAAGAAATAAATCTTATAGAACTATGTTTACATGTATTAATTAAGGCTGCACAGAACAAATTATGAAAACTTTTTGCTTTAACAAACATATTGTGATATCTTAACATGTTTTACTTATTCAGTAAAATATTTTTTATTAAAAATACATTGAAATTGATTATTAAATGGTTAGCTGCATCCGGTTTTTGTTAGTTATAATATTTATTTTATTTGGTATGATGATGTATTTTTTGCTGTATTTTATTCTGCTTTTTATAACATTTATTTGACAAACTGTACTGTACTGTTCTTTTTTGTTTGTATGAAAAACTCGGAAATTTTACAATGCACTTTAAAATGGAAATTATTTTATATTTTGTAAAGGGTTAAAATTTTTATAACCGACGAACGGATTTTCCCGACCAACTTTGAATCTTATGAAACTTAGCTGTCTTTTTGCACGTTACTTAACTAAGATAAATATAAAATTTTGGACTTCCAGCTTCTGTTTTTTCTGAGATATTGCGCGTCAAAAAATTAAAAACTCATTTAAAACACATATAAGTGGTCCGCCATTATTGCTCATATCTTTAAAAGTTTTTAAGATACAGGGTCGAAATTGGTCCCATTTAATAGGTATTGAGAATAGCTTTTAAACTGCATTTAGTTTTACTTATTTTCTGAAAGGTCAAAGATCAATGTCACGTGATTTAAAGTTTGGGGAACTATATCTCAAACAATTTAATTTTTAAAATTTTAAAAAAAATATATATTAATCCTGACAGTCTCTTCTGCATTTTGTGCAAAAAATTTGAGTGAGCTCTTATTATTTCCTGAGATATTGATAACGATGTGAAATTGTTTGAAACAAATTTATTTTTTTTTATATTATTTTTTATTTATTTGGGTGATATTAAATACATATGTATATTAATTTCGACAAACGGAGTAAAAAGTAAGAAATACTTTTTTTATATATGCGGTTAATTAATTGTAAATGTTTTCTGTTGAAAATTCCCGGTCACGGTAAGCACAATAAACATAGTTTTTTCAGAACCACTGCTTTCGATTTAATAGAAAACTTTATTCATTAAACAAACGTTAAACAACCCAGTAAAAAAAATTGGAAGTCATTCCAAAGGAACTACATTTTCATTGCTTCCAAAAAATCAATATTTTTAATTTGCCAGTAGTTAGCAGAAAACTATGTAGAAATTTATTTTAGTCATACAAAACATTGTAATTTCTCCATAGTTTTAGAAAATACTCACCAGAACTAAAAAAAAAAATCGAGTTTTTTAAAGAAATTTATGAACTAAATGAAAACACTGTTTCGGGCTTAAATTTGTATAAAAAGAAACGAATTGTTAAAATAGGTAACTATTTACCATTTTTCCTAGATGAAAATATTATCATAGAGCACAAAAAAGGAAATTTTTCTTAAAATCTCTTCCAATTCGGTGACCAGGCATCGAGAAAGAGAACTTCTTGCAATGATAACCCTATGAAAAAATCATTAGAACGGATCGAAATTTGCACTACTTCCAGATCACAAGCTCTACATGTTCATGACTTTTTTGGAGTGTCTTTTTTTACTGGGAAATGTTGAATAGTTTTCCTACGTGCACTAGGAATAAAATAATTTAAAAAAAATTTCATACAAATTTCCCAAATAATTTCAAGTTATTGTCTATATCTCAGGAACTAATAAGAGCTCACTCAAATTTTTTGCACAAAATGCAGAAGAGACTGTCAGGATTAATTTATATTTTTTTTAGAATTTAAAAATTTCAGTTTTGAGATATAGTTCCCCAAACTTTAAATCACGCGACAGTGATCTTTGATCTTTCACAAAAAAAATTAAACTAAATGCAGTTTAAGAGCTATTCTTAATACCTATTAAATGGGACCAATTTCGACCCTGTATCTTAAAAACTTCTGAAGATATGAGCAATAATGACAGACCGCTTATATGTATTTTTAATGAATTCCCTACGTTTCGAAGCGCCATATTTCGGGAACCACAAAATCTAGATATCCAAAATTTTTGAATTTATATTATTTTAGTACTATAGAACATTCGTGCAAATTTTTGTACAATTCTGAGAGGGTAAGATAAAAAATTGCGTTTTCTTTCGTTGATTTAAAATGGAATTACCCTAAATGAACATTTTAAAATTATGGAACTACTTATAAAATGTGAAAGCTTTTCGGAAACAAATACAATGGCATATTACCGTAATATGTGGCTTAAAGAAACATTTTCTCCAATCTTATGAACCTCAGTTGCAAAAGTTTATAAAAAAAAACTATCGCTATTACTGGAAGATTACATTCCATTGTCGGTTATTATTTAACCAGCTCCTCTTTACCTAACTCGACTGATATTGTTGTATGCATAATGGGATTTTCAGAGTATTGTCGATGCTTCAAATGGTAGTTATCACAAATATTTATTCCTTTCCAAGGAATAATATTTATTTCCTCTAAATATTTATTTCACTAAAATATACGAATTGATAGGAATGAATTAAATACAAAACGACTTATTAATATACTCAATCGACAAGTTAAGTTGGAAAGCATCCCTTAAACTATACCATTGGGACCGACTTCTCTGTTGAGTTCAACGACAAAAGCATTTAATGAAATCGGCATCTACTAAACGATAACAAAACACACCACATGCAACGTCAAACAAACTAAACTACAAACCAACATTTATTTAAATAGAAAAAACTCTAAACGTGTTTTTCTGATTACAAACAGGAAGAGAGCTTGAAATATGCAACATATAGAAGATCTATGCAGGGATGAAAAATTTTATATATACTTTCACGAGCGGTTGAAAATACAATCACATGAATGAAGGGGCTTTTACGACTGCTGGGATAAGCAAACATTTGCATGAGGAAAAGTGCAGATGCACATATACACATCAGAGAATGACAATGAGTACTCAAAAAAAAAAAAACATAAAGAAGTAAATAGTATCAACTTTAGTAACTGCATATAATCATAACTGTAGCGCAAGCAACTAGGAATATAGCCAATTTCAACATACCAGCAGGGTGACCGATGACAGTTTTCAAAAAGTGGCACCAAATAGGGGATTTATCAAAAAAAGGGGCAACATTTAAAAAAACGAGAAAACTACACTAAACTTTTTATTTTGAATGTATTTTTATATAACTCACTCTAAAAAAAGGAAGAAAAAAGTGGCAAGGAAGTCGAAAAAGTGAAAAAGTGGAATCGATATAACGAAAAAGTGGCAATTTGCCACTTTAGTCGGTCAAACGGTCACGCTGCATACCAGGATATTTCTACTTTGTTTATGCAAAAAGAAACTAAAATACCCTACAACAAAAAATAAAAAGGCACATGCGTATCAAATGCATTAACTCTCTCACTCATACTTGTAGCTGAAGTATGCTTATACTCACGCTATCGACATTTAATCGGACAAAAATATATAAACATTATAGTCCGGATATTTATTTATAGTTCGCCATCATTTGTGTATATAAAATGCAATGGAAAATGTATGGGTGTTTGGAAACATGCCTTATGTCTGTGTGTATAAATAAGTGAATTTTGAGTTATTGTATTATCTATAATGTGTAGAATAAGATTTTTCTAAAAAAAAATTTCATGAATACCGAATTTCCCAATTTAACTGTAACGGAAACAAATTTCTGAAAATCGACTTGAAAGCTTAAAAGTGCTCTACTACAAAACAGTAAAATATGACTTAAGCACTTTTTCCTTATTGTCACATATATATGTATTCATATGTAGTCAGAATATTTTAGTACTCATACGTATAGTTGGTTGTGCTGCGTAGTTTAATAAATGTGTCTAAACATAGTTATTGGATGTTTATGGTTATACGTATTCGGTTTGAAATTAATGAGTGTTTTTTATGTGAGCATGTTTTTTATTTTTATCTGCTTGATAAATGTACTTAAAATATACTTTTGTCATTCTCTGATATACATACATGATATGTTTTATAATAAATGCATATATTTAGATACAAATATGTTTATGTATCAATGTATATATGTAAATATATGAATATGTACATACATACGTATGCATAAATAGTACATGTTTATCTGATATATGAAAAAATATGTAGTATTTTGTTAGAATAGCAATTTTGATAAATTTGAAATGTGAGTTGAGAAAACATGGCTTTATAAAAATTCATTTGCGCCAATTTGGCTAGCTCAAATATTAATGGCGTTCCTTAGTCAAGAGTTATATCACACATGCATGTATTTTTGTTGGATTCTACCGTGAAATGTTTGCTGGGTACGCTTGTTTTTGGAGTATATAGAGTATTCATAATGAAGAAAATATAATAAATTCTGCCATTAATTAACACAAAGAAGGGCAATAAAATAATTGTGACAATAAGTGTTTCATTATTGCAATAATTTCCGAAGATTTGTTATTATTCTTTTCTGCCTTTTAAAAGGTTGTGATTGTGCGTTTAATATGAAAATCAATCAGTAGTTGTCCTCGTCTCTAGCTTGCTGTGTCTGTCAACTAAATAAAGTTGCAAATTGTATGTACCAACATATGAATGTTTGCCAAGCGGAACATATTTCGACACCCTTTTTTATTTCGCTCGAATAAATCCACTGACACTTGCAGGGGTGTGATAATAAAATAAACAGCAGTTTTCCTTTTGTATTTATAATCTTTGATCCTTAGATTTTTCTATTCACACATTTGATATACAATTAATAGGTTGCAAGTTGTCGTTCTGTGATTTTAACAACGCTTTAATAAACCCAACAACTTATTATGTATTGTGTTCAATCAGTTTTATTGCTGTTTTTTTTTTTTTTTTTTTTTTGAGGCGGCGTTTTATCGTATTTACGTGTGGATTTCGCTAATTGCCCAAGATATTATTTTTGTTAGCATTTCATTTCATAGATTTATTTAGCAGCTTTATATTTTTAAATTTAATCACAGAGCATTCCTTTTCAAAGTATTTTTCCATAATTTAAAACTAAGTTTTTAATATGTATTTCCAAAATAGGGTATCTTTCCTTGGATGCGTTCACAAACTTGCTTGATAATATTCAATGTTTAGCTATAAACGGTCGGTTTGTCATCAAGCACGGAAGTATTTCTGCTTAGCTTTTCCTGGGTTAGATAAATTCTAAATTTCATCATATAACATTTTTTCATATCGATAATCGTAAGAATCTCACATAATCCCAGAATAAAAGATATATAAGTAAAAATTTGACTTTACAGGTATTACTGCAAGTTTAATTTCCAGCATAGTCAGTTTAAAATTTAAACTTTAAATGTAACTGCTCTTATGACGATGATGTCATGAGATAGTTTATAGCAGTGTTAATCAAAAAGAGAAAATGGCTAAGAGCAGAACATCACTAATACATGTTTAGTGCTGCTCCACTGAAAAAAATCGCTCTTGTTAATGTTTAATTGCGTATATGAAAAATATTTGTATGGGTTAATTTTATATAAATTAACGTTTGTATGTAGTGGTGCCTTAGACTGTATATACTAGATTTTTTAAATTTCTGGATACATATTAGACACTCAGCATCTACATATAAAAGTATTTAAGCCAAATAAACACTTATTTTCCAACTCTATATTCCAAATATTTTTTTTCTTTTCTACAGCAATAAAGAGTGCTGTTATAAAAGGATTTAAATTAGATAATTTTCTTTTATAAATAATATAGAAAAAAAATTAAATAATTTCGGTGGTGTTTGAATACTCTCGGTGTATTTTTTCATAAAAAATGGGACAAAAATCTCCTCTTTTTGTGTTTTATGCTCTAGCTTTAGATTTTTGTAAGTAGTTGTGATGTGTACGTATGCAAAGCAGAATGCTAGCCGTCAGGGCAATGGAATGTTGGACACTGGTTTATAGAATTTAAAGAATTAACAGGGTGAGTGGGTGCTTCAAAGATAACGTTGTGGGTCTAACTAACCCAAAGCCAACAATGGACAACAAATTGGATTTAATAGCACCAAAAGAATGAAAATATTAAAGACATGTTTTATGATAGAAAGACGCAAGATTACATCAACCACTACTTCAAACAAAATCATCTGATTTTTGCCAAAGAGGCCATAAAAGATCTATAAAGGAAATCCTTGAATAAGTAAAATTTACGCAATTATTACATAACAATAAAAGTACTTCCGAATGAAATTTCAAAGTATTTGTGCGACTTTTTCGTAAATTATACACAATCTCATTTGAAATAATAACTCTACTTAAAGTACAATTTCGACAATTGTAATCGGGAGTCCCGGAAGTGTAAAATTTTACTTGCTATAACAATAATAAAAAACTAAAAAAAAACCCTTAAAATTAAAATTTCTCTTCGAAAAATTTCAGATAAGACCCCTTTTGCACACGGAAAGTATACTTTGCAAGGTCTTAAGTTTTTAAGTTAGAAGGGGAAGAAGTCGTAAAATTGCTTTGTTCAATGTTCGTTTCTTTTATTTATTTTTTCTTCTTTGTGTATAGTTACTTTGTAATATAATCGAAATATGTTCAAGTAACTTTTGCATGTGCAGAAGTAAAAAAAGTATTAAAGAATATTTAAAAGTCGTCGTAAAAGTAAAGTTTGCATGTGTAAAAGGTATCAAAGATCTTTTTCGTAATTCACAGATAAATTGTATAAATATAAAATCGATATTAAGTTGCATAATATTTCATATTTTGTGGAATAAAATTATAAAGTTTTGCATTGCGTATGACTACTTGGATATTTTTCTCTCACAAATTTTTCATCTCTTTTGTCATTGTATATATACCCGTATTTTATTTTTTTATTATTCAAAGTAAAAAATAAATCGGAAAATTAAATAAAACATTCGTTTTTTTCTCATTCTCAGCTTTGACCTTACAAGTATTTAGTGTGAACTTTTTATTGCACTGACCCTTTACATTTTTTATCGTTGTGTTTGTAAGAAAAATCAAAGAGTTTAAACGAACTAAAATTTTGATGAATACACAATGAAAATATAAATTGCGCTTTGCTCATTAATGAAAAAGGCGATTTCTTAGAGATTTCTTTTTCCAAAAGGATGAAAAAAAGGAATGCCGAAAAAATAATCTATGCGTGCTTGAAATAATCGTAATTAAAAATGCAAATACATAATATTAAAAGTCAGTCTTTCGGAATTTCTTGTAAGTTTTCTGTTTCATTTGATTTTAATTGAAGAATTAAGTGGAAGAAAAAAGTCATTGAAGATGAATGTTTAATTGAATTTGCCTAATTAGTTAAAGAAATTATAATTGTTAACTTTATCCTTGTCATGCACCATTTTGTACAAACACTATAGGAAGAGGGCCGACACAAAATTAGTTAAGTAAATAGCTCCCAGTACTAACGCAGTGTATGAAAACGATAGCTGACTAATTAATATAATGTGTAATAAGTCCAGTGATGCCAGAATTCCTTCACCGATAATGGCTAAATGTAGACACAAAAATGGCTAAATGCACTGAGAAAACTAAAAGCTTTAAAACCAAAGAAAAAACGTCCTTGTAAAATTGTAACGAAAATATCTTTATTAGAAGGAAAAAATCCTTGCATCAATGATTTATTCTTTAAACAAGCAAATGGTGCGTCTTTAACACAAACGACTAAAATTCTTTGAAGCTTAATCAAAGAAATTATCTTTACCGTAAAGATAAAATATTTGCTACAACGATTAATTTCTTTGCTAATAAGGGATTGAAAAACGTATTTAAAATTAAAGACTTTTCTTTGTTTTTTTAAAGCTAAGCATCCTTGCTACAAAGACAAAGTCTGTAACTTTAAAGAATTTTGTCTTCAATGCATAAGTGAAAATTTTTGCTTGTTCACACATGTTTGCTTGCAACGGTAAACAAGAGCGGTTATAAAAAATAAAGATAAAGTCTGTATCTTTAAAGAATTTAGTCTTCAAAGTTAAATTTCTTTACGAATGCATAACGAAACTTAAGGTTAGCCTTAAGACTAACGAATGAAAGTATTTGTGCCAAAATACTTTTTCCTTAGTTTAAGGACTTTTTTCATGTGTTTCCAAAGACGTACATCCTTGCCACAAGATTTTAAGTCTTCGATTTTAAGTATATATTTCATGGGAATCTAAAGAACTTTGCGTCTTTCTGGTAAAGTTGTTTTGTCTTTGGGCACAATCTGACCAATAAAAGTCTTTGCAAAAAAGTGTATTTTCTTTGATTTTACGATTTAATTTTCTCAGTGTGCCATCGAATGCAAAAATCATGAACTTTAAGCAAAAACAAGAAGATTATATATATTATTTTTTTAAAGCAAATCGGGGAATAAATGTAAAGTAAATAAAAACAATAAATTATAGTAATAAATAAAAAAGTAATAAAGTAATAAGAAACAAATAATAGTGCAAACATTTAGTGCAAATTTGCAATACTTGCAGTGCGCCTTCTATTGATTTGTACATTCTGCTATTCAGACTTTAAAGTTTTGGGTTACTAATCCATTCCTTGCGAAATTTTTCTTTATACTTTTTGTTCATTTTCTATTTTTAAGACTTTCATTCAAGCTTTAATTTATGTTTTAATTTCACTCGTGTAAAACAAAAATTACCCTTGTTTGATTGATATCATAAACCACCAACTAGACCCGACAACTTATGACAACATTGCAACGATTATATGAACGGAGTAGAAAATCTTATTGTTACCAATTTAGCCATGTCTTTCATATAAGCTCTTGTGGACTTGCCATTTTTGTTGCAACAATTATTGAACATGTGGGAGAGTATTGAAATAGAAATACATACTCGTATATACATTTTGTATTCCTCTCTATATCTTTTTTATACAAAAATAAAAAGTTGCTGCACCAAAAATTGCAATTTTGAACCGGGATTTATTGATTTTAATGCGAAAGCAATAACATATTACTCTGTTTTGTTTTTTTCACTGTTGCCAATTCAGCTATTTTCTCGTCAAATCTAGCGATTTTTAAGTACATTTTGCGGGAAAAAATATGATTTAGCTATTAGCGGGAAATCTAGCGATTTTTTGTGCATCATAATTCGCTTTAAAATGTGAGCTTATTCAGAAAAAATTAAAAAAAGGGCTTGTGTGAGCAAAAATGTAGTATGTACTCCAAACAGTGAACTCGTCATACAAAAATCAGCAAGCTTGTGAGCGCTACTTTTACTCTATAATTGCAGAAGCCAGCTTTATTTGAAGCAATTTTTTTACTATGGAAGTACCGAATTCAGTACTTAGCAAATTAGGTACCAATTCTACCTACGAAGATATTAATCTGGAAGATTCGCTTAAAATTTTTAGTTAAAAATAATACCGCTTATATATTTTTATACACAGGAATATACATAAATATATAATGAATATGTTACATATACATATGTATGTATGTATATCAGAGCTGGCCACCGAGAAAAACACAAGAGTAATGTATTCGCGTATGTGTATTCATTTGTATAAGAAGCCGATTGATTTTCGGCACTCTGGTGCTGATTTGGGCAGGCTGGATGTACATGTTTTTACTAAAATAAGCCTTTTATTTGATATTTTATAAAATTTGTAGAGAAATTTGGGAAATATGAAAGAAGTTAACAAGTTACCGTAAAATTTTTGAAACATCCTAAAAATAAATTTGTTTTTTTAGCTATTTATCGCTAAGTTTTCAAATATTTTTGAAGTTTAGCTATTTTCTAGCTATTTCCTTGTCTACTTTAGCGATATTTGTTGGAAAAAAGTTGGCAACAATGGTTTTTTTGGCAGTAAATAAGTGTTCCTTTGTTGCGAGTTTAACGTTTTTATGAAAAATCAGAAACAAATTTCATGTTTGGAAAAATAACCCAAAAATAGCGAGATTAAAATAAAAAACAGCTAGAAAAATCAACCAATAGCTAAATTCACTTTTCTTCCGGCTAAATGGGATGAAAAATGGCTAAATTTAGCCAGAAAATGGCTGAATTGGCATCACTGAATAAGTCTCAGATCCATTTTTAATTTACCAAAATTTTTCTCTCACACAAAAATTAAACAAACAAATAACACCCACACAGCCCTGATGGTTGTCAATAATTCGCAAGTCACAGGTAAATGACTTGCTTTTGCAGCCACGACGCACAGAAATAATTTAAATGAGTCAAACAATTTTTGTTTAAAAATTTAATTGATTACAAGTTTAATCAAACATATAATTGAGTAAAATAAACTTTTGGTTAAGAATTTAATTAATAAAAAATTTTATTGACGCAGTAAACTTTTTAATTGATAATACAGGACAAGTTTTTTTGTGCACAGAAAAAAATATTCCAAAAATATTTTCAAAATTCTGTATTGTTGAATATGGAACAAGAAGTCAACAAAATTCTTTATTTGATTCAAACACATTGCTTATCAAAGTTGCAAGCAAGAATTATTAAACTGCATACTCGTATACAAACAAAAAGTGGTTGAAAAACGTGGCATTCATCCACACATACAATAACAATTATCACTGAAAATAAAATTTTACTCAACAACTTTTTTCTTTGATTCATTAAATTTATTCATTGGCTAAAAAAAATATTTTTAATAAACCTGCACACAATTTTATTTATCAATAATGCAAAAAGCGTCATCACAGAAAATGTAAAATATTTTTTTATTGAATCAGCGATTTTCGTGCTGAAACATCAAAATCATGTTTTCTGTGTGCACTAATGATAACATATTTGTAGGTATTCATACAAGAACTTGACTTGATGTCAATACTTGTTCCTTTTTACTCGGTATCATATTCAGACCATAATCTAAAGGATGATTTTTTCGAGTGTCACAACTTTGAGTTCGCATCACTGCTTTCTTTGAGCAGCCATTTAACAGCTGTAAGTTGATTTTTGTTAAGTTTGCTTTGAAATTTCATTATGAATCAATCGACTTACACCAAAGCAACGCGTGCAAAATTGTTGAAATTTGAAAAAATTGAATGGGTACGTTACGTACGTTTGGTTTGTTACTATTAAGTATATTTTTATTTAATTTTTGCCACAAGCCAATGACTATTAATTTTAGTTAATTTAATTATTATTTTTCAATTACAAAAACACATGAGCAAATTGATATACGATGAATCAAACCAATTCACATATTCCATTTGCAATAAAGTTTCGTATATAGGGTAGAAATCTACATCAACTGACACCACACACAGTGGACCAAAGAAGAACGCTGATGAGGAAGATTTAGTGGCCTTCGTTCGTTAATAATTATCACATGTAATTTGGCTTAAAAAGCGATACGAACACTAGCCTGTTCAATTCATAAGAATATAGTTAATTAAAATATTTTAATCCCGTTGACGTATTACTAGGTGTATTCCCTACATTATTTGTAAAGATGTAAATGCATATGCATACATATTTAAATAAGTTTCTATTTCACAATATCTTTTCCATCAATAGCTTCGGTTATGAAAAACGCTAATTTAAAAGTATACATACAGATATATGTACTCGTATATTTTAGGGGTCCACATACATATATAAATATATATATATGTACATATATATAATATTTATTTTCTGTAATATGAAATTAAAACACAATTTTGCTTATTTGGAAATTTATTTGCATAACAAACCGAAATTAATTCACTAACACCATTAAAACAAATTAGAAAACAAAATAGTTAACAATGATTTGAATTTGAAACTATTCGTACGATTGACATGCAGGATAAGAGAATACAGAACTATATGTATATGTATGTGTACATACATACATACATTCATATGTATGCATGAATTTGGACTAAATTACAGAACCACTTTAAAACGCATTTAAAAGGATGTTTCAAATGTATTCATGGTATGCATGTGTGAATATGTGTATGTACATATGTATATGTTTCTCTCGTATGTGTTGTATAATATGCAAAGTTCAGTAAATACATCAGCATATCGTAGTGGGCATCAAAACCAGCCACTAGTCAAAATTTATAAACGAGAAATCTTAAACGACCGCAAATATTTGTTTAACGACACAGTGTTCTTTTCATGTTACGAGTACTTGCGACCCTTGTACAGTATCAGTCAGAAGTTGTTAGCCGCTCTTATGCTTATTATGCTTTTGAGATTTTTTAAGTTGTGGCTGTTTTTGATGCAGTGTGCGATATATACACATAATGAATCTGTATTTTCTATAAATTTGCATAGATACAAATATGTACATACATACTCCTATAGCATGGCGTAGAATATGGCTAAATTTAAATTCAGGAATTACCGTCTGACTAATACAAAACTATAAGGTTTTTGATAAATGCTAACGCATTAAAGAAAATTCGTGTTCGACATGAAGGTCTAAGTATGTGATAACCAGGGACAGGGGGCTCATGCAAATGCATGTTTTTTAACTTAACCCTGATAATGGCAAGAATGAAATATCTTTGCGAAACAATGAATTTGCGTAAAAATGGCATCGATTTGTTAGTGCATATTTTTGCATATTTTGCTGTAAATGTATATCATTGCATATTTTGTGTCATAGTTTGGTACAAACGCATAATTTTGAGTCATAGTTTCTCAAAAAATCAAATTTCAAAAAATATTGTTGACAAATTATTAATGCAAAACTGTTTTTTTACAATTTTTTCGCTTGAATTGTTGTAGAATTGTAAAACGATTGTACAAGCACACGAACCTACCAATTTTAATGGAAATTATAATTTTGATGATTTCAAGAGAAAATTGCCTGCTATTAAAGCCAAAAATAGTGTAACAATCGTTATATCATATTTAATATTATGTCAAAATTTAATGTAAAAGGCTTGTTCACTCACCTTTTGAAAAAAAAATAATATTTTTATATCTTTATTTAGTTGTAAGTAAATTGAAAACTTTTTTTTAGAATAAAATTTTTTAAAATATGTGCATATTTTATTGTTTTAAGTGCATATTTTGCGTTTTTGATGTCATATTTTAGGCGCCTAAACACCTTTTCTAAATGCATGAAGTCCTTGTCCCTGGTGATAACATACGGTCACATTAAAAATTATTTTCCAACATTGGCAGATTTTAAATTTCAAAAATCATTAAAATCGAGAGCAAACGCGTAATTTTCGAAAGAAGGAGAATGGAAGGGAAAAGAATAATGCACAATGTATAAAGATTTTAATACAAAATTTAATAACAATGACAACGTCCTTATAGTTAATTTAGGTCAAGTTCTTTTAGTTAAAAAAAAAATTTCGAAAACTCTCGGCAATACGAGTAGTATTTTGTGACATCGCAATAGTGTGTATTAGTACCAACGTTTGTCATTTCCGATACTTTTCGTTGCGTGGCGTTGCTTTCTATATAAAAAACATAATGCGAACGGCGTTGCACACATTTTGAAAATGACACAACAAAACGACAACACAATAAATGCAAGATGTGTACTCACCATAACAAACATAAAAGAATGAAAAATTGTTTTTCTGCTTTTATTCAGTTGTTGCCTTTAAAACGAAACGCACATAATTAACTTGTAGAAAATATAATATGATATTCAACATTTTATTCTATCATAATGAAATATAAGTCCTAAAAGAATATCAGAAAGTTAGTCTTGAGATTCAATTTAAACATTATTAAAATAAGGGGGCAGAGTAGTGACATAAGATTAATAAACTAAAAAGAAAAACATCACTTTTCTCCTACACTAAACACCTTGATAATAATCATGATGATGAAAAGAAATTCTCACTATACAAATTTATAATTTTAAACAGGATACATACATACATATGTATATACATACATACATACATACATATGTACATACATACATATATATACAATTTTTAAAATCTTTTTTCAAATGTATGTACATATATGTATGTATGTATGTGTATGAACCCTGAAGGAAATGTCGATGGTGAAAATGTACTGAGTCGCTTTTCACTTCGTCACCAGTACTACTCTCCAATTATTCCCCATACAATACTTTGTGCTATAGACATTTACCATGTGCTTGTCATTGAATATCTACTAGTAACACTAAAACAATTGACTAGCTAGTGACTAGTTAGTTATTATGGGAAAATGGAGGCATACCAACCATATGCCCTATGACTAGTGTTTTTCATATGGGAAAAATTTCCCGGGATCCCGCACATTTTCCGTGAAAGAAATCCCGGGAAATTTGTGCGGGAATTCCCGGGATTTTTTGATTTTGTTATGGCAACTTAATTTGTATTTACACATTCCTTGATGAGTATCGTTATTCACTTTATGAATGCGATGGTGCAATAATAAGGTGATGGCAATATCACAATAGCTAAAGACTTACAACAACTAAGGCCGAGTTTATATCTGGCACGATTGCGTTCTGAGACTTAGATGTCTTTATTTGGAAAAAGCAGAACGCGACGTTCAAAATTTAATTCTACAACAATTCATAAAAATAAATAAAAACCAGAAATGAACAAGGAAATAAAAAAAAAATTACAAATAATTACAGATTCTCTTTGGTAAATAGTATGGTTAACAGCATTAACAGGTTATTCTGTACTAAAGTCCTATTTCCAAAGAAATATGCCCTTATGCAAAAACGATTGATAAAGTTGAAGCATCCGTTAAAACTGGTTTTGCCATACAAAATTCGTTTGTTAAACCAACTTTAAGTTTAACAATGATTTTTTCATAAGGGGGATATTTTGCAATATTTTTGTTAATAATACTCGCATAATTTCTTTTTTATAATTCTGGTATCTATGTATGTATTCCCAGCAAAAAACTTTGCCTACTAGAATGCAAAAAAGTGTATGTACTCCTCAGTCGTAAGTACTTACAATTTGACTGAATAACCCATTATTTTTGTTTGAGAAGTTCAAAAAGTATGCGGTACCCTATACTTTTTGCCTACAAACATACAAAAGTTAATAGATTACTGATTGCCTAAAAGTACTCAAAATTTAATGGGTTATTTTTTGCGTACAAATATGCAAAATAATATAGATTAATTTTTGCTTAAACTTATTCAAAATTAATTTGCTATATTTTCTAGTTTTTTTATTTTAAATGAATAAAATTTTATAACAAATTTCTCTAGATATACATATTTCCTTATTAACTGGAAAGTACTACAATAAGTACTTTCACGTAGTGATATAAATAAGTTCTTATTTTATTAATTACATGACAGTCATTATTATGCAAATAAAATAATTAGATAAATAAGTACCACTCGTTACTTTGTAAGTCATTAAAAGAGTACTACCCACTACAAAATTTCGAAAATTTTTTGCTGGGTTATTATATAAAGAACGGAAACGGTATTATTTTTTGAATAATGTGTGTATAAAACGTTATTATTTAATCGATCTCATGAATTATAATTTGTTTTTGTTGAAATAAATTAAATTTAAAAATATTTTGTTTTGTTTTGTACTGGGCGGGAATTCCCGGGATTTCCCGGGAAACCAAAAAATCTTTCCCGCTTTCCCGGGAAATGAAAAAGTCCGGGAAAAGAAAAACTCTACCTATGATATAAGGACATTTGGCCCCAGTCTGACTGCAGGGAATATATTGCGTAAGTCCGCTTCTATGACAAGGAGCAATGCTTTTGGCCATCCTAATCAAATAAAGCTTTTCAAAGCTGTGTTCACATACATAGGTATTCGCATACATATGTAAATTTGTATATGCAGTAGTGTGGTGTGTACATCTATCTGTACACATAACGGTTGGTATTTGAATATGTGTGAATATTTTATCTTAATTCACAATTAATAGTAAATTTAGTTTATATCTACACAAGTACATACATACATACATATATGTATTTAGAGTTGTTTATACTGATGCAGATTTTTGGACGAATTAAAACCATTGGATGGGTAAATAACCGAATGAACGTACATACACACGAGTACATATATATGTATGTATGTATGTATGTATGTACTCACTTGTATGTGTGGATCTGTGTAACTGTTAATATGTGTATTACAAGCAAACATTTATGCATGCGTATGTATGTATGTATGGATGTGTGAATGAACGGGAAAATATTTACACAATAATTAATTGAATAATGTCAATAAATTTTCAACACATGTATCTGCAATTCGAATACATGCGGATAAATACACGTGCGAGTGAGTAAGTGTATACACTCACAGATACGCAAGTAGTAACTATTGTGTATTTTCAGATTTAAATGAATTCAAATGTGTACAAAAGATCGTGTTTGTATGGTTCTTAGTTTGCGTGTGTGTAAATACCCTGCAGAAAATGCGAATAGTGAAATTGTAGTGATTTACTAGTGACATTGTCAGTAGTACTACTGACCAGGTGTATCCCAGCCAATGTAATTGTCTATTGACATTTAACATTAGCTTGTCATTGAAAATCCACCACTAGACTGTAGCAATATTGACTAAGTAGTTCTTTTGGGACCACATGGAGACATTGGAACCAAAGATTCACTAGTAAATTTTAGGGGCTCCAGTCTACAATATCGATATTTCCTCGCTCCATGTCAATAGTAAAATTTTAGTGATTTACTAGTGACATTGTCAATAGTACAACTGAATAGGTGTACCGCAGCCAATGTAATTGCCTATGGAGGCATTTGAACTAAAGAATCACTAGTACATTTTAGTGACCCTCGTCTACAATTTAATAAGGGTTGGGCCAACAAACTTAAATACATACATACCTAAATACATATGTACGTAAGTTTTTAACATTATTGCATAGCATAATAAAAAAGAAAAACAAACTATTGGCAATATCAACAGAAATACATTAGAACTGTTGTCTCTAACGTATCTCTACTCGCGCATAATAGGAAAATTGTCGACATTTCAACTAGTGCAATTGTCGCTAGAGAAAAGAGTGTTGACATAGAGACATATGGCACTAGGCTGGCTAGAGGGTATGTTCCAACATACATATACATATGTATATGTATATGCACATACATCTATCTATAGATACATCCATATGTACCTACATTCAATCATGCAAATGTACTATGTATGAACATACTTTGTTTACAGAAATTCTCGTAGTCACTAAAGTGAAACATAAACAAAAACATCTGAAAACACACATTCTGGACTTGAAGTTTTCAAAATTACCCGTTCTACTACAAAAACAAAAACAAAAATCTAACGCCATCAAGATTCCGGACACACAGATACATTATGGTCCAATGTTTATCTGTGTGAGTATGTAAAGCGATTAGGTGAAACAAATCAACAAATCAGTAATTTAGCAATTTCGGCAACTTTACTTTAAATTTACATTCACACAAACCCAAACACGCACATACATATGTATCTCTACGTATCTCAGAATTCTCTTGCAAATTTCCCAAACATGAAATAAAAGATCTACATATGAAGATATGTATGTATGTATGTACGGCCGCATCGAGAAACCAACAAGAAGAAAGAAATTCGTTTCCAAAGTGAATGTGTGTCCACATCACAGGTCCATGCATAAGCGTACATGGGGTATGAAGATGTAACACTATTATTTGAAAGTTTGTCCTCAATTTTCAAAATTATATTTGCTTGGCGAAGGCGTCAATCAGTTGTAACTTTTCAGTACATTTTTACACACATACATATGCATGTATAGCCGTGCTATCGTCACCAAATGTGCCGTCACTCCCTATGCAAAAAAAAAGCAAAGTAAAAAAGACTTGAATGGACCAAAAATCATTAAGAGAAGAAAACCCGAATAAATATCGAAGCAACAGCTTAACAGAAACAACGAAAGCTACGTGCATTCTTTAGCCCATTGCCCTAAATAAACTTGATGTTTTTTTTGTTTATTTCTTTTATATTCATGCATTCCTCTTAATCCAAAAACAAAATGTCTTTACTCATGGTTGGCGTGTTCTCTGCTAAACAAATGTTTAACTTTGGAAAACACACCGAGCATACATATGTATGTAGATATGTATGTATGTACATACTACGTATTTGCGACACTGACATTGTCTCCATGCAACACTAGCACCATCAACTTCTCAAAACCCAGACGAAACTATAAAATTAAAAAGTCTTTGTTTTATCCAGAACACAAACTGTTTAGTCCTTTTGAGATTGAAGTGTTGTCGCCCAATTCTTAATTTTTTTTATTTTTGTTGTTTTTGCTTCCCATAATCCTTTCGATGCAAAATACATATGTACATACATACATGTGTATATCGAATGGAAAATGTATCGCAAAGCTTTTAAATGGACAAATTGTGTTGTTGACGTCTACCACTCTCAACATTGAAATAGATGAAATGCATTTATTTGCATATGCATATTTCAATTAAACTTGAAATTGTCTATTGATCTTCACATGTTTTGGCATTAAGCATTAAGCCTACGATGTAATTCGATTTATAGGGTACATTTATTTCGTTCATTAAGCATCCTTCTTGCGATCAGGCAGCAGCGATGTATCGAATCACTTTAAATGATTTCAACATGTCATAAAAAGTTTATTCCGATTACTATTTTGTCGAATTCAATTTGTTCAATTTGTCAATGTTATGCCATAGAGGTGGAAAACTATCCATAGTGTCACTATCGAAAGTTTTCGATGGTTTAAAAAACTTTATCGTTATATCGCATCAAGACTATCAAATTATCTATCTAGTATAATGTATTTATTTGCACTAACAATGTAAAAGAAAATATTTTTTTAAATAAAACAAAACAAAACAGAACCTTATCCCCAACGTCTATACCTGGTCCCTATATTTTTAATATATGAATGTATATAAATATATGTATATGAATATATATGTATGCAAATGTATAGGATTATACGTGCGAAAAGTATTTTATATGAATTGATATATGGACGAATACATAAAATGTATTATAACTAATATATGAGCTCATATATGGAAATATAATTATGAAGCTCTAGCACATATGAAGATCTTCATATGTGGATCCATATATAGAAATACGATGTATTATATGGACCCGTATTTGCAATCAAAAAAGTTTGCATTTTATTAACTCAATCTTTTTCTCTCTTTTTTATCACTGGTAAATTGCAAATGTATTAGAAAATACATATGGTATGCAAAGCTTAGACGCGTAAAGGCTCAATGTTTAAAAATTAAAAACTTTTGTAACAAAAAATCATTCTTGTACGATTTTGTACATTGTGGGTTTATTTAATAATGAAATAATTAATTAAAAGGATAATTCAGTCATTAATTTTATAGAAAATAATAGAATTGTCTAGATATTTTTATGGAATAAAGTTCATATTACTGCAAAAAGTTATATTGAAAATTAGTGTTAGTATAAAAACGGACTCTTTTAATCTGATTTCTTAAATTAAATTTTATGCACGAATACGAGTTTTGTGTTTTTTAAATAATGGATTCACCTTTTCTCATTAATGGCCTGTCCCACGATGTCACCAGAAATCGTATTGAAAACAACAATAAATTTTCTAATCCTATTTGCTATTCTTGTTTTCAATACAAGTTGTCGATAGAATGATTTCTGGTGACATCGTAAATGATGAATAAAATGTCTTTTAATTATTTTGTCCAAACAAATGGTTCATGAAATGGAACCTCCCTGTTTAAATCTTAAAAAAAGGAATTTAAGTAATTTAATTTATTGCACACCAGTGTCCTTTCTTGAATCAAGAGAGTATGAATATGAACTTTGCATACTATATAGGTAATATTTGCACATACATACATGTATGAAAATGTATGAATATATATTATCATACATATATGTCCATATACCTAACTTTTCGGATCCGAACCATATATGGGATATCATATATGCTCCATACATATGTTTTTTTTTACCTGGGTGATGCATTTTTATGAGGGACCATAACGGTTATAAGTTTCATTTTAAAAATTACTTTTTAATAATTGTTCCTTGATTTTTATATATTCCTCAGAAAATAATAGTTATTTCTTAATTTTTATTTATTTCTCAGCAAATAAAAGTTATTTTGCGACTTTTGCTTATTTCTCACAAAATAATTTGATTTGTATTTTTTTTTTTTTGCATATTTTTTAAAAAGTAGAAAGCATAATTTTTGCGTTAAAATTGAATTTATCGCCAGAGTCTGTAAAAAAACTCTTGCTAAATTAAATTTACTTCTTTATAGTTGATTAATTTTAAAAATTAAAATTTTTCTAAGCAAAAAAATAAAAACCAAAATGTAACTGTTATTTTGTGAGGAATAAACAAAAGTCACAAAATAAATTTTATTTTCTGAGGAATAAATAAATATAAAATAACAAAAATTAAAAATTTAAAAAAAAAATAATTCGGGGAATTATCTAGAAAAGATGTGACATCTTCTAAGTGGCTGGACCGATTTTCTTCAAACAGGGTTAAGAACAGTGGACAGGGTCCAGTCGTTTGGGCTGTACGTGGAGACAGACAGACACACAGATACACAGACACACACTACAAAATTATAACACCCCTTTTTTTGGTCGGGGGTTAAAAATAATCAGTAAAGTTGAGTTTTTTTAATCAAAATCAAAAAAATAAAAATCATTGCATAATCGTTATTTGCGATCCCTGATTTTTATTATGACAAATGGGCATTTCCATATCAGCGTACGTGACATTTGTACGCCTGCAAAGTGGAATAGATGCTGAAAAAATAGAGGTAACACAAAAACATTTTGTTGTTATGTTCCATTCAGGACGTACTATATGCGAAAAAAAAATTATTACATTTGGAACCCTGTTGTCCAAAATATCGAGGGACATAAAACGGATATCAGATCAAGGTGCATGTAAAAGAATACGAAAATCTGCGAATTGTGAAGTTTTTTTTCGTGTTTTAAATTTCTTACCCGAAGCCAACTACTTTTCCTTTATTATCAGTAATTTTGAAATAAAAAAGACTTTTGGCTGATTTTATAATGAATGAAGTTTAATAGCGTACGTGACATAACGTACGTGACGGATTTTTCTCTTATAATATTCTTAAGTAAAAAAATTTTTTTTTATCTGTGGCAATAAATAATAATGGCTTGAGTCGAAATTTCGTGTTTTGAGATATTATGGGTTTTGTCTAAAATAAAATGTGTTTGGTTTTTATATAAAATTTTTAGATACCGAAAAAAATGCACATTTATTTAGAACAAAACCGTTAATTTTATAAAAAAAGAAGCGATTTTATTAGTTATTATTCGTTGTTTTTTAGTTAAGATGTTATGAAAAAATCCATTGGCAGAATAATAATAACTAAAGTGAACTTAAGCTATTATATTGAAAGGCAAAATAATTTTTATTGATAGTAAGTCGAGATAAGTGCTTTAGGTTAAATTGAAAAATGCGGAAAACCTGAAATAAGATAATTTTTTAAAAGCTTATGTGCTGGTTCCACAAGTCAGGCAGACGACTCGTCTAGAACATTTGTATGAAAATCACTCAAAAAGATGAGTGCTTTCCATACAAAATTTATACTCAAGTCAACCGTCTGCGTTGTAGAAACAGGGAGTTAGTTAAATATAAATAATATAAAATTGCTCATTTTACTATAAAAATCAATAAAGAAGATATTAAGTTATTCATTTAATTAATCTATTGAGAATTTCAAAATAAAGTGATTGAAAAAATAACCAAGTGATTTCAAATCGGCAGGCATTTATGTGACCGGTTTAAAATCACAAAAATTTAGAAAAAATTTCGATTTTTATTTTTATTTGCGACAATTATCCTGCTTTGAACTTTTATTTTGAGACAGTTGCGACCGGTCAAATTCAAATGATATAGACAAATACGATTTTTGCACCGCGTACATGACATTAGAATAGCATCCAAAGCAAACCAACAAAATACCGCTTATCGAACTCTAAATTTTCTCTTTCCTCATGGATCTTGTTCATTGTTGTTGTAACATTAATTTTAAAGTATAATTGTAATGTTACAAATACCTGAATCGAGTCGCTAGTTAAGAAAAAATAGGTGATTGCAATTTCTTAACATTATTCAAAGAGATGGTCAGTTTCAACTGCTATTTTTGCTCTTGAAAAATTTTTATAAGCTATTAATACCTTTGCATAGTAAAATTTGAATGATTTTTTCCTCTTTGACATATTTTAAATAAATTTTCAAGGTTTTTTAATTTTTCAGTCGTGGTTGTCATTTTCATGGAAATGCCCAAATGTCAAATTCCATATAGGAAAACAGTTAACATAAAAAAAAAATATTTTTTAATATAAAGTTCGAATTTTGTTATGATCAAAATATATCGGTTATAGACGTAGGGAATTTCTCAGTTCAATAAATAACAAAACTAAAATGAGTGAGATCAGTGGAAGAGATTTTAAGTCATCCAGCAACATATTTAAAATTTCTGATTTTAGTGGTGTATCACTACTATCGATACCATTACCATCGATAGTGACTTAAAAAATACCGATTGTTTTCAAGTATTAATCAATTGCAGAGTAAAAACATCGATAGTCACAAAACACAATATTGCAATCGATAGTTTTCCACCTCTAATATGTTAGACCTGGAAAATTATTTTTATAAAAGAAATGCATGTTACTAATTGTAAAATATTTGGTGGTAGTACTGCTCACGTAGAAATCTACAGAAAACAGACTTTTCTGTTGCGAATGTCAAAATGGCCGCAATAAAAGCCAAACAAAAATAATCTGCTGTGCAAACTGTTACATTTTCTATAAATTGTACACAAAGCTGAACGATACGGCAAGCTGTGAAGTAGAACGATACGATTTTACTAACTGCAAAATTGATACATTGTTGATTCTATTATCTTAACTTTGCTAACAGAATGTCCATTACTTTTTCTTAAACATTAGAATGCATATGTACATACGTAAATACCAAGGTTGGCAAACGGTATCATAAAAATACCGATACCGATTCAAATACCGCTAAAATTAGATACCGGTATCGTTACCGATACCGAAATCCATTTCGGTTAGAAAATACCGGTATCCAGACTACCGTTTACGTCTATACCGGTACGTACCGGTATACCGATTCCGGCCAAAAAATAAATGATAGTTGAGTTTTTTTTCACCATGAGACAAATGCTTTTTATCAGTTGTATTTTGGTTTTTATTTCGACCATTGTGTTGGTTTTGCTTTACTATTCCAGACGCCAACCAATCCCATTTGTCAACCAATATTATTGCCATTTTCATAACACATAGAATCTCAAGAAAAAATACCAAGGCCAAAACTAAAAATATTTAAAATGTTTTGTAATGGATATTATGGTTTCAAAACATATAGCATAGATAAGAACCTTTGTTTTTCGTGCATTGTTTCGAAGTCAACTAAAATTAATTGTTCTTCAGAATACAAAAAAACAGTTGTTTAAAAGTTAAGCTGTTCCATTTTCAATCCAACTTAGTTGAGCTGTAAACCGTAATATGTGCAAAAATTGCAAAAATATATTTCAATTAACTCTCTTTCATTAGTATTGGTCTTGTTTACACACTTCACCGTAATATATAAGGTTGGTAGAGAAAAAACTTCTAAACTTTTATATTTGAAGTTAAAGATTCCTCTCTTGAGCTGAAGAAAATTACTTTTGAAATGAAGGAAAAAATTTTGGCGACCACTGCTGTACCAATTTTGTACTCTGTGTTTATATACATCTATTAAATTGTACTTTCATCGTCCTGGAAGCTTAAATGCACCGAAAGCGTATAAATAGAAGCGAAATACATCTTACAGGTAGTTTTCTAACAAAAAGTCTTCTAACAAAATATTTAAAACAGTCCTGTGAATTACTCTTACTCAATTATGTTTTATAAACAAAGTTATCAACAATATATGTAGATCCAGTACAAAAATATTGCCTAAGAACGTGTCCAAAGTAGAAAAGTGTGAAAAAAACCGAAAAAATCATATTTGGTGAAAAGATAAAGACATATTTGAAATTTACTGAAACAAGATATATCTATATGGTTCTAAAGGTCTTAGTATCTTCTTTCTGTATCCGTTTTTAAATTTAAAATCGGTTGATATTTAACTTAGTTGGAGGTTGATAAGTGTCTACGGGAACGAAAAACCGGTTTTTACCCGTAACTCAAGATTTTGGAGGTGTCTGGAAAATTTCAAATACAATTTGTATTGTTATACTCGATAATACCTAGCAGAAATATAGTAACACGTCCCAGGTATTTCGATTTCATCAAAATTTGTCACACAGTGTAATATATAAGTATAGACAAAACTTTTATTTTTACTATTTTGTTTAATTAACCAAAATGTACACTTTATCGGCACTATGTATAAGCAAAAATTGGCATGAAGTTAGCAAAAGTGACGAAATTGAATTAGGTATTAACGAGTTCCTCCATACAATTAGACATTAGAAATGGTTGCATTACCTAATTTTAACCCACCTCTACTCCCTAGCATATTTTTTAATGTGAAGTTTCATGGCAAAATTCTTTAAGATCATGTTCAATTTTGCCACTTATGCTAACTTCATGCCAAATTTTGCTTATACATAGGGCCGTATATATGTAAAGTTTGAACTGCAGTCTCCTTGTTTCACTCTTTTAATAAATTATTTTTTAATAATAGTATAAAAACATACACATGTATATAGAAACAAATAAGTTTATATGCTTTTATACGAGTACATACATATGTATGTTAATGTAAAAATACTCCCTTTTTGAAGTAATTTAATAAAAAAAAAATTTTTGTAATGTCCACTGCCTGAAATAATAAATTTATCAGTAATATCGGTATACCGGTATTATAAACTCGATAACGGTATGTACCGGTAATACCGATACCGAAATAAAAAAAAATACCGATACCGCTACCGATACCGAAATTTAAAAAATAATTGTACCGGTATCAATACCGATACCGTTATTTTTTTCGGTTTCCAACCTTGGTAAATACATATCAATCATGATTTATTGATTTTGAGGAATAATAACAAAATCAAATCAATTAGGAGGGTGGCGTTGGCTGAAGTGGTTAGCACGTTGACTGCCAAACCGAAGGTCCTGGTTTCGAGCTTGGATTCACACAGCACGCTTTTTTTTTTGATGAGCATTAATGTCCCTTTGTTTCAGTTGCTGTGTTGGAAAGTTCAAGTGATCAATGGTCACTGAACTACACCGGCTTCAGCGGATACTATTCCTAATGTAACATCAGAGCGTCCTATCTCTTCCTTTACCACATACCTGCATTCCATATCTATCGAAAAAAAAAATTGTCCTGAAAATTTGTTCTATTTATATATATTGTCTTGGTAAAGTTAAACATGCAAAACTGAAATTACGAAACAAGCTATCCGTAAAAAATAATCTGCTACAAAAATTTTATTAAAAATATAACTTTAAAATAATCTTATGTAAAACATTAATATTTTATTAGATGAAGATTGTGGCATTAAATCAGGTTAAAGACCCCAAATTTCTCAAAGCTGCATTAGCCAAGGATTCATTGTATGCATTACCAAATATCAATTTGTATATGGCAGCTACAACTCCAAATGCGAGTTGTTTTAATATTAATAATAATCATAATTAAAGATTAAATATAAACCCACATATGTGCTCTTATATATTATATGAAAGTGGTCTAGGTCATATGCATTTTTGCTTTAAAAAAAAACTTCAATAAATATAAAATAAATTTTGTATAATATACAAAATTTTTCGATTTGTTCAAATGTAATCTACTAAATATTTCGACTATGGATCCACACATAAATTTTCTTCCATCCAGTCATTTACATCTTGTTGTGAAGCTATAACCGAAACAAATAGAACGACACCACCAATCATTCAACTTCAGTTTGTGTATACGATGAAGGTGTGTTTCACAGCCGATAAGACAAGCAACTATGTATAATCAAAGACTATAAATATATATATATTTATAGTCTTTGGTATAATGCTGGCAACTCGTCAATCGAAATAACTTTCTCAGTCAAAGCAAATTCATCAGTCATTGTCACACCCTTTCAATAATAAATTTAAGACAGTAGCAGCAAAATAGTTGGTACGAGTATAGTTAAACATCAATAATGTTTATATTAAATACATACTACTCGTACATCGTACTCGTATGTATATTTAAAGAAACAAAATTATTCAAAATTGCATGAACAAAATGTTAGAAAAAAAGGTAAATAACATATGTAATAATATACATACATACATATATTTATACAATCTAATAGCACTTATTAGTTTTTGTTAAAAAGGATCTTTCATCCTTTGGCAATTAGAATTTTCCTTGTGCATTATCTTAAGTTTATTCATTGAATAAATAAATATATTTATTGAACTTATAATTCATTTTTCACTTTATTGCCATTAAGCTGAACTTTATTGCCATTAAGTAGAACTATACGATTTTACTAATTCTACGAGTACGTTAAATGAATTAAATTAATTATATTAAATATAATCATGCAATAATATATTAGGTAAATTTAAGTTATGAATGACAAATTTTGCAACAAAAAGAGGAACTTAAATTCAACTTGATTATCCAGTGTGCTAGTCTGTAAGTCTGGCGTTGTAGACTTGAAATCCTGCAACGACTATGGTCTACATCAGTAGATACAATAGGTTACTATGCGGTATTGCTGATTAAATTGCTATATATATATGTATATAACTTTTAATTTTATAAATAAAAATATGTCATAATAACTGAAGAACGTTTTCTGACATATAAGATGTCACAACATATTTTGACGTGTGTGCATTGTGTTAATTCATTGTATTCCAATTTGATGAAAGCTTTTTATGCATCAATTAATTTTAGTTAGTTTTTAAAAAATAAGTAAAATATTTCCTTTTTTTTAATAGAAGTTTTTAGTTCGTGTCAAAATGAAACCGAGTTGAAAAACTGGTGTTATAGGAGAGTTACCTGTATTTTAAATAATATTAATTGTGCTAGCAGCTTTAAGTTGTTTTATCAATGATTTTAGTTCAACCATTAGATTTAGAGTTACTAACCCTATGTCTACACCTGATATATTTTTATCATAACAAAAGTCAAACTTTATATTGAAAAAAAAAAAAATTATGTTAGCTCTTTTTTCTATATGGGATTTGACAGGTGTAGACGTTTGGGAAGGGACAAGCGGTGAATGAAATGTTTTACTTACTTACTTTTCAGTAGAGCGAAAAAACTAGTTAATTCGCTCATTATTGTAAAAAAAATTATGGCCTTCCATAAATTGGTTTAAATATGCTTACTTATTTATAGGTATGCAAAAAAATTTTATTTTGCACTTGTTTGCGAATATTTTTGAGATAGCATATTTTAGTCGATCAAAAAACAAAAATTTTTTTAGAGTTAGCATATGTTGTCGAAAAACAAGAACATAGTTTTTAATCAATTTGTGAGATATTTTACTCAATAGAAGCCGGTCCATACATGTTTCTATTCGATTAACAGTTTAAAAGTCATATATATTGAGAATTATTTTCGATTTTATCGTAAGCGACAAAAATTAAATTTTTCAGGAAGAAGTTTTTTTTAAATATTCAAATATATTTTTGTACGTAAACTGTCGCTTACGATAAAATCTTTCAAACCGTATCTTAAAAGTTATCAACAATCTTGGTATTTTAATAATTCTAAGCTATGGGTAGGCCCATAAAATTTTAATTTCAATAAAATCAGAAAAAAATGCTCGATATATTACCAATTTTTTTTATCGGAACCCCTATGTTAAAAGTGGCCATATCTCAAAAATTAGCCATAGGATATCAAAAGCCTTACCTGATTCGTATTCCTCATGTCAAATGCAATAAGATTTACGAGTATATTCACCAAGAAAGTATACTTTGAGATAGCAGAATAAAAAAAAATTATATAAAACTAGAAAAAATAAATTTTTTTGATTCGAAATTTATATTACAGCTCAATATTGCATAGGGGAGCTATTTGCCATCGGAAACTCATTCCGACAAAGTTGTTGAGTTGATATATTTTGATTATAGGCTATCGATACATTTGTTAGGTTATAAATATATAAATATATAACGGAAACGGATATTGAATTATAAAATTGTGGTGATCGGCAACAATAATGCTACAAAAAGTAAATTTTTGTACTACGTTATAAATAAGCCTTCACATAGAATCCTACATATGTATGTATGTACGTTATGCGTCGCCCTTTTCAACTGACATTAACACAACAACGGAGGAAGTGGACGCAATGAAAATTCTGCGACGGAAATATTCAATATGGTTGTCCTCAATTTCATTAATTTAACTCATGTTGTTTTATTTATTTCTTTTGTTTTATTTTATTCTTGATCCCACAAAATGCAAAAACTAAATCAAAACATAAAAAAACTAATAGCTGTCAAAGATGCCCAGCTCATAGGAAACCCTATACTCAAATTATCTGTCAGTTGAAAAAGTCCAAGCTGAACGTATGACATATGTGGCTTGGCCTTGACAGATGAATTCGTACAAATATTTAAATATCTTTCTATTTAAAAATGTTGCTGATATTAGGATGTAGACTTTAGCTAGCTCTTAGGTTTTCCGGATTTTAGCCATTTTCCACATTTTCCAAAAGTATAATTTCATGTGTGTATGTATGAATATAATTAAATAAGAATTGAATAAATTTAAATTAAAGAAAAATACACACCATACACATACATACTTATGTGTATGTACATACATATGTATGTATGTATGCATAAATGAGCAATGTATTTCGATCTGTGTGAATGAATGTATGTATTTCAAAGTGATTTCAGGATTTAAACTTGGATAATGTCCTGTTTTGATTTCATTACGTTGCATTTGGTGGCATGAAGGAAGCAAAGTTCCAAAACGTGTGGCCACGTGCCCGCATTTTTACTTAAATTGTATGTGAACAAAGGAAAACGTAAGGTTTCACAGATTAATTTCAATTTTCAAGCTTAAATCTGTTTCACTCCGAAACTACCAATATAAATACGTTTAAGCAATAAATGATAAACGAAAACACCAACATGAACAACAACAACAACAACAACAACAACAATTATATCAAAAAGAGAGCAATAACATCAAAATAAACAGCAACAAATTGTCAGGGATTTGTTGTAATTACTTTAGAGATAAGACCGTAAACAAAACAAATTGATGACGGGATGTTGTTGTTTGGTGGTTCGTTTGGTCGTTCCTTTGTTTCCTTGTCAGATTTTTGTTTATTTTTTTCATAAAAGGTCTTTGACGCAAGTGTCACGCGCTCTCACTCAATGCCCTTAAAGTTCCAAAAAAATTTTTTATAAGAATTGAATAACTGGTAAAGTTTATATAAGCACAGATTACAAATATGTATATGAAATATACATACAAACATACAAATATGTATATGAAATGATGTGACCGAATACTTCAACGTTATTTCTTATACATACATACTAGAGTTCGACCGATTAATCGGCTTCGGCTTCGGCCTTCGGCCAAAAATTGGTAATCGGCCAACATTCGGCCTATGGCAAAATCGGCCGATTAGCCGAAGCCGAATATTTTTCATTCCAAGCTTGAAAAATAACATTAGTGTTGGTCGTTGCTCGCCGACAGTTTCTATTGTGTTTAACGTTTTGAAAGGGTTGCTTTGAAATACAACCCTGTTGCTTTCTATTTTCTTTTACTTGGACGTTCTTGTGAGTGATCATATGAAAAAGCAATCTAGAAATTGTAAAATAGTTTTATTTTTCTTGTTATGTATCCAATAGGTATTACAGCTATTTCAGTGATCTCAAAAAAGCAAACTTTTTTCTTAATTCATATAAAACAAGTATCATTTTTAAAATTTAAAACATTCGGCTTCGGCTTCGGTTTTGGCCGAAGTTAAGGATTTTAGCCGAAGTTCGGCTTCGGTTTCGGCTTCGGCCAAAAAAAAACGCCTTCGGTCGATCTCTAATACATACATATTAGAATCACTAAATGTTATCGAACTTTTCCCCAAAGCACCCTTTCCTTTTAATGCCACCCTCAGCCATATACATATGTACATATATATGTATGTATTGCAAATACTTATGCCGAGTACACATCTGGCACACATGTGCCCAAAAAAGCGTAACCGCTAATTACTAATGAAAAACTTTTTGATTCACACACGTATTTATTAAGTTAAACAACTTCATACATACTTACCTAATAGGCAATTTTAGAGAATCCAATGTGATTGGAAACTGTTTAAATCAATAAATACTCGTATGTACATGTCTAAATCAAACAGTTTTTCATTAGTAACACTGTTCTGCAAAATATTATAAAAAAAAGTCGGGAGCAAGAATTTCATTATATGATTTTAATGGACTTTAGTGTGAAGAATCTAAATGCGTATTTAGTATGATAAAAGTAAAAAATCGTACACAATAATGGCTTCTATGATCTAAATTAAAATATTAAACGACATAAAATACTAGCATAACATAAAAAGTCAACTTTTATTTAGCAGATCGCTTTCTTTTATGAGTTTCACGATTGATTTCCCAGCAAAAATCTGTTAACATTTCTGGAGACCTCTCACCGTGCTCATCAGACACGGCATCACGAAAAAAATTTAAATGCGAATGTAGGAAGTGTATTTTTTCAGAGATTTTGATATGAAAGAAAGAGTTCTTGTACCAGTTCTTCGTAATTGGCACCCCTTCTATTTACAAGAAAATTGTGAGATATTTTTTCGAAAGCTATCCATGCTCCCCTTTTTTTATGGACCAGCTTAGATTTGAACAATTCTTTATACATTGCTCATATCTGGGGAACAACAAATATGATTTCCTTCGACTTGGTCTCACTTACACGTAGAAATGTACTTTTCACGTGTTTATATACTTCTCCATCCCTGTTCATAGCTTATGCCAAATCGTTTATTAAGCCTTATTTGATGCACAGTGCCTATTAACTAAAGGCTCATTTGCAAAGTTTTTGCTTTCCATAATCGCATGTGATCTGAAGGACCAATTCACAACAAAGGAACAATATTTGTTATATACCCTTAGCATAGCAATTTCTATTAAATCGGAACATATGTATATATATATATATATATATATATACGAGCAATCCACAAATAGCGATCGTACTGAATTCTATTAAGCAAAAATTTCATGTTTTCGTAGGTCCCTTTCACTGGATGAGGTAATGTCACAGACGGATATTGATTTCCATTAAATAGCCACACTACTCTCCATGCTATTGGATACATATTTTCCTATTATTACTATATTTTTTAATTCCAGGACACATAAAGAAATAATTCCTTTACTGGATATGCCTTTGCAATTGAACCACAATGTTCAAGTGTGTTACGAATAAATGTATTACACAATGTTTGTCAAGGTCAAGATGGCATATCTGCTTTAATTGTGAATAAAATCCAAATTTTTGCACAGATTTTCGATACTTATAGCTTATTTCATTTCCAACATACTAAGCTTTCCGATAAATAACAAAAAAGTAAAATATTTGCCGTTTTAATTTTTTATGAATTTTTTAATACAAAACAAAAATTTAATTTTGCATTAAAAATATTTTTGTTCTCCAATAATTTCTGAATACCACTGAAACCATTGAAACAAAAATGTAAAACTATATTAATTTGACTTAAAGTTAAATAAGTTAGCGTGACAGCCCTGTTTAAGGGGGTCATATTAGCCACGCCAATTAAAAAAAATGTGAACGTAATAGATAAAAACTGAGAATTGATTTAAATTTAGGACATTAATATCCCTATGCAACACATATTTTTAATTAAAACAAATTTTTTAGCAGAGCAGTGTAATTAGTGGTTACGCTTTTATGGGCACATTTGTGCCAGATGTGTACTCGACATTACACTTTGTAGTGCTGGTTGGTCCATCACGATTGTAGTAATCCACAAGTGACGCATTCAGTCACGCAGCATAGGATTGGTCATTGTAGCTGGATGCTCAAATGTATTGATAGGGCACATTCTCATCGTTGTACGCACAAACACACTTTCGTTCAACATGCTGCTTGCCAATAACGCAGATCATGAATTACCATCACACGTGTGAACGTTCTGCTTCTATTGATAAGGCAAACTTGTCTGACAGTTTGTAGGAGCATTAATAGGGAATTTGATTGATAGCATAAACTTTGCATTGCACGTTTTTTTATTTCCCATGCACTTACATACACACAATTAATTTTTATCTATATATATATATATATATATATATATATATATATATATATATATATGTATGTAAGTATGTATGTGTAGATGCAGATGAGTGTAGTATGTGTAAATAAGGCAGGTATGTACCCTGCAGTCAGACTGGGGCCAAGTGTCTCTATGTCAACACTAAAATTCTAGTAGTAGTTACATTGTCTACAATTCCTCTTCTATTTTTTTTTTACTCACATATATTTATTTATTGTATCTTCAAATATGAACTAACAATAAGTATTCAAATCTTAAATCTAAATATAATTATTAGGCCCGACCAGTATCTGACATAAACTTAGTGATAGTAATTAATAATACATAAATTTCGTATTAAGCACAATAATTATTTTCAAGAAGTATCATTTGGGGTGCTGAGTATTGGAGCCCTTTTTTCCCTCTTTTTTAAGCGGATGTGTCCAGTAATGTTCAAGATATTACGAGCAAGCGGATTAGGATGTGAGTCGAGTTTTGTTAAATATTTGCCTGCGTATTTTGCGATTTCTGCAGTCACTAGTGGCATATTTAAATCACGATGTATATTTGAATTTTTTATGTAACATGGAGCCGATGTTATTAACCGTAAAATTTTATTTTGCCGTCGTTGGATTCTCTCCACATTTGAAGTTGAAGCAGTGCCCCCATAGCTCTTCTATTCGTCAGTATAAAAGAAAGTGAGAAAACAGATGTGGTGGATTTTGCAACAACTTGTCAATATAAGTAAATTTGTATGTACGTAAGGTATAGAAATGTACCAGTAAATGTCTGGTTCGTATGTGTCCATTTTCCCATTAGAACTACTTATGTAGTCACTACCTAGTCAATTGTTTTACTGTTACTAGAAGATTTTCAATGACAAGCACATGCTAAATGTATTGTATGGGGCATAATTGGAGAGTAGTACTGGTGACAAAGTCAAAAGCGCCTCAGTACATTTTCACCAGAGTATGTATGCATGTAATGAATCATGTATCTTAACTCTATTTATGCATTATAGATACGATATTACAAAGCACATAACGCTCATTTACTTCAATAGTGTCATAACTCAAAAAATGAGTTTTATGGGTTAATTATACAGAATGATGAGGAATTTCGTATTTTATCTTGTGTAAAAATTTCATATAAATAGCTGTACCATCATAACCTCCTGAGCGAAGAATATTATTTCATGTATTCATTCAGTTGTATGCAAATTGAAAACTTAAAACGCGTTTTCTGCAAAACTGGTTTTTTGGAGATGTAACACTATTGAAATAAATGAGCTATATGTAAAGGGTGTTTTTTTAGAGGTATAGAACTTCGAATTGAAATAAAACATAAGAAAATCGTTTTAATGTCCATCAATTTGGCTTTATTGGAAGGATAATTTTATGCCATTAATGTTTAAATATGATTTCGGGCATGTGGCCGCCGCGGCTGGCTCAAATAAAGCCAATTCTACAGGTCCAATTTTCAACCACTTTTTCGAGCATATGGGGCCGTATGTTGGCAATAACGCCACGAATGTTGGCTTCCAAGTCCCCTAACGTTTCTGGTTTGTTGGCGTAGACGAGCGACTTCACATATCCCCAAAGAAAATAATCCAATGGTGTCAAATCACACGATCTTGGTGGCCAATTGACAGGTCCATTCCGCGAAATTATGACGTGCGCTGTGTGGCATGTAGCGCCGTCTTGTTGGAACCACAACTCATTCACATTCATGCCATCCAATTCGGGAACAAAATAGTCGGTTATCAGCTCCAATTGCTGTGCACGGTGGCGAATCGATTCATTCGGGTCCTCTTCAACACTTTGCTCTACAGCGGCAATTGTTTCTTCGGTGCGCACTGTTCAACGTCTCTGCGGATGCGTATTATCACATAGAGTAAACGTAGTGCGAAAACGATCCATGGTTAACCGAATTAATTGCTCTGATGGACGATTATGTCGACCATAAAATGGACGGAGCTTGCGGTAAGCTTCGCGAACTGAACCATTATTTTCGAAATAAATTTGCACGATTTGCAAGCGTTGTTCTTTTGTCAACCTGTTCATGATGAAATGGCAAACCAAACTAAATATTAATCACTTGACAGCTGACAAAATGGCCGCCAGTTAAAAAAGTGATGCCAACTTAAAGTTCTATACCTCAATAAAAAACACCCATTACATACATATGTGTGTATGCATGCCTATCCACACACACACACACACACACACACACACGTTTGAACGTCGATAATATTAGACACAATCATGTATCTCAATATCTCTCATTCACCTGAACAGCGGCATAACTCAAAAAAATCCTTTTACAGAAACCAAATCGGAAGTTCTCAAATTACACACAACTTAATGCAAGAAGAAAATTTTATTTTTCTCTCAAAGTTAAGTGTACAAGAATTTTATATGACACTTTTACACTCTGTGAGTTCGAGTTATGCCGTTGTTCAAGTAAATGAGCGGCATGTAGTGTACACAGTATGCGCATTAATATTTAAACAACGACATATAAAAATTCATATTAAAGTACGTAAGTGTGCATGTTGAAAAAAAAATATAATGTATACTTATGTATATTAATAAATAAAATAAAATTACTTACGTGCAAGAAGACATCCTAAACAAATGAAAACTCTTTAGCACATTTTAATTAGTAAAAGAGAACACATTTACTACATCGAAAAAAAACTACTAAAAAATTAAAATTGAAAAGACTTTGGGAAGCAATTTTTTCTTTTACAAAGACACATAATTAAATACAACTAAAAATATAACATTAAAAAGTTAGAAATACAGGAAAACAGAAAGAAGACAATCCCTGAAACTTGAAAACGTAATAAGAGATGACTGATTAAAGCGCTACACATTTCAGAGAGAAATTATTTATTTTCATCCATTTGCCAATTTGGTCCACAAATAGCAGGGTAGATAAGTTACAATTAAAAATTTTATAATATTAAAAAATAAGGAAAATTTTAAATTTGAAATGATAAATTATAGTTTTCCTTCGGCAGATTTTGTACTTGAAAATTAACGGCCTGGCCCACGATGTCACTGGAAATCGTTCGATCGACAACTTGTATTGCAAACAACAATAACTTTAGAAAATTTGTTGTTGTTTGCAATACAAGTTGTCGATCGAACGATTTCTAGTGACATCGTGGGCCAGGCTGTAAGAAAGTTAAAAAACGTTTATGTAAATTTCTATACACTTTTTGGTAGGCGTTAAGAATAATTTCAATTTGTAACTGGTTCTACTAAAGCTTAAATAAATATTATCTTCAATTTTTCCATGAGTAGCTCTTAAATAATGAGAAAAAGGAATTATATATACATATCGCACACTAAATCATAAATAGACACAACTCAAAAAATTTCAGATGCTAAGTAGTTGCAAACAACTGTTGATACTGTACAAATGACTCAACTATGTGACATAAAAAGAAGCAAAACGGTATTTTATATTCTTCATGAAGACTGTATTGCAAAATAAATTGTTGAGGTCGTTATAGATTTCTTCAATTAACTGCTTTATAAAAAAGAAAAGGTACTTTTATAATTTTGAGTTGTGACTCTTTACGATTTAGTGTGCGATATGTACATTAGAGTGGGAGTTAGTTGTATGGGGAATTTTTTTTATTTCTTATATTCTCTCCCCTCATAACGGTTCAGTTTTATTTAAAAAAAATATACGAAAAAATTTCATAGCGATAAGTTGCGTTTTAGGGGGTGTGCCCGCCCGTCAAAGTTGGCCCTCAATCCCATTTATTCAATGTATTTTTTTTATGACTATACATAATAATATATGTATGAAATAATTAAATATATATAAGCTATTATTTTACATGCTTAGTAAAATAAATTCCATATATGTAAATGCAATTTTGGTATATAAAAATGTTGGTATTTTGTTGGTTATTTTCTTCATTATTTCCTAAAATATTAATTTTAGTAAAAAACTTTCATTGAGATTAATGTTGTAGACTAGAAGAGCTAAAATATTGCCATATATCATATTCTTGTGAAATGTTTTTTAAAAAGATAGTCATATGCAAGCAAATTACATTGAATAAATGGGCTTGAGGGCCAACTTTAAGGGCCGGATGCACTCCCTAAAACGTTTTTACATAAAACTGCATACACAACTTAAGTAATTATTCGGGGAAAATAAAATTTTTAATATGTGAACACATATCGTCATTTACTCAAACAACGTCTTAACTCAAAAAAACTATATTATCAGAAAACGAATTTAAGGATTTCAATTTACACACAATTTAATGGAAAAAGAAAATTTTATTTTGCTTTCAAGAGTTGAGTAAACCAGATATTTGTATGAAATTTTTACACATGATGAACGATATGAGTACTAATTTTGCATCATTAAATTTTGTTTGAGTAAATGAGCGATATATTATCGTATTAAATCAACACCGTACCTTAAAATAATATCAACATGATAATTTTGATTGATTATGATATTATTAACGATATTCTACAACATTTTTATCCGGATATGTTCAAAAATTCTGAATTTACTAAAGAAAGAACTAATTTTTTTGGAAATTATTTGTGGTTGTAATGTAACTTATGCCTGTTTTGATTTTATATGACGATATTTATATTAGATCTATGTGTAAGTTTACAATAATTTTTTGTAACGTAACGGGAAAAAAAGTATAAAATTATTGTTGTTGGTTTTGTAATCATAGATTCAAAACACTTGCCGATCGCTTACTTTTCTCCATATTGTCCTAGGAAATTTGTGGTTGTGGTTTTGAATAACTCTTCAAATACTTGTGAAACTCAAAAAAAAAAGAGAAAAATTAAAATCTAAATTGTCAGCATCTTTAACGTTTGAAGTACCTATTAATGCAAAAGCATCATCGCTTTGTCCTTTGAAGACTCTCCAAATGCGCCAGCAGACCCGAGAAATTCTTTAACCACTTTCTGTTGTTTGTTGAAGTATCTTGGGGAATTGCGATATTTCTCATATAATAATAATATTTCTCTCTTTCAGTAGAATCAATACATCTACTGTTTTACCTTTACAATTTCTGTCGTTTGTTCGTGTGAAAAAGTTAGTTGAAAAGAAGCGTAAATACGGTGATTCAATCGAATACAGGATTACACAATCTAGCATATTAAGCGCCCTATCCGAAGATGTAGTCTGCTCCCAATATGCCTACCTGCCCATGAAAACCTATTCGATAATCCGGCCACGCCAAGAAAACAGTGTATTCTATATATTGTCTTAGTTATTTGCAATCAATCAATCCAATCCCTAAGACACTCCAAGTTACGCCGGGCTTATATCTGTGTGCAATGTGCAAAAAAAAGCATAACCACTAAATACTAATGAAAAACTGTTCGATTCAGACACAGATGTAAACCCGGCCTTAGGCACGTTTTCCCTGTGGCAAATTTGTCTTCCAAGCTGACTACTCTCAACAACGCCATATATTTCTTTTTTTTGTTTTAAGAGAAGTAACAACACTCAGGCAATTAATGCCTACTACTATTACTAGGTGTTACCTTCTTTAGGAAAGGGATAGTGTTAGAGAAGACAGGTGGTGAAGGGAGAGATAGAGGAAAGCTTCTTTCTTTTTTTACAACTCTGCATTTTGCACATTTGTAATAATGCAGTGTTGTAGCGCCTCTCTGATGTTAAATTAGGAGTATTAATTTTTTGAAGCTGTGTTTCGTAGCCATTTTATTGATTATTTTACTTCGCCGACGATTCTGCTACACAACGAAGGAGGGCACTCTGATGTTACATTAGGACTAATATCTGCTGAAGTCGGTATAGTTCAGTGACCAGTGACTATGCCTTCATCACTTGAACTTTCCTACAACAACTGATACAAAGGGGCACTAATGCACATCAGAAAAATGCGTGGTGTTGTTATTTAATGACTGTTGGATACAGGGATTGAACCCAGGACCTTCGGTTTTGTAGTCAGCGTGCTAACTACTTCAGCCAACGCCACCCTCCTATCCCTCCAAAGTTTCGTTCTCCTCCTCGCACACTCTGCATTTCATATCCTCTCGCCAGTCCCACGCCAGCTAGATGAGACCTCAACTCCGTGTTGCCGGTTATTATGATAATGAGTTTCCTGACTCAGATTACCCCATATGATTCTGATTGTTCTTCCCATAGTAACATTTTTCCAAACTATCTCATGTTCTCAAATCCCTCATTGTTTGAGTTCGGTTTTCAGTATCTTAAACGTATCTTGACGTTCTGCAGTATAATGTTAATCAAAGGTGATGCCACTTTGTCAATCCCATCAGCATCTTCGTTTCCCACTGTATTTTGATCTCCTGGTATAAAAACTAGCTTTAAGTCAATTTATTACATACATATATATACATATGTATTATTGCGATATACATATGTATAGAATTACAAAAAAGCCAAAAATGTTACCCTGCGTACTCATGCACGATAATGGTAATAGCGCACCATTTCTCATTATAATACTTTGTAATTAGGTTTTCGAAAGTTAATTAAAATTCGGTTATGAAAGCGGAAAACTTTTCTCATGAACGCTTCCGGAAGCAGTACCAACAAAAGTCATGCCACTAACAATAAGAAAAAGTCGTAGAGGAACAAAAGAAGGGTTAGAAAATTTGTGAATAATACAAGGAAAAATAAAACACTGAAATATTTTCTATGTAACATTAAGCTCAAAGATGAATTTGTATACTATCTCTTCTCCATTTTGTTTCGTGTTCTGCTGATGACAGTAGTTCTCCATTTTTGTTGAATGGTTTATAAGATTTGGGGAGAAACGCACGCACATAGATATAAAAATGTGGCAAAATTTTTTGTTCCCCAGAATTTTTTAAGTAAACATTTCACAGAATTACGAAAAGTTATACACACACATTCACGTGCAATGTGTATGTTCAAAATACATATGTATGTACATACATATATACTTATGTATATCTACGTTTTCACATATCCTTACCCCAACTAGCCTTTTCAATTGGAGAAGAGTATATTGTAAATCGTGGACAGACCGAGAGCATTTTTTAATCGTGGAGAAACTGTGACATGTAGACGATTCATATTCAAGAGCCGCAGAAGGCACTTTCATTAGTTGTAAAGATTATTATTTTAGATACATATACATACATACTTATATTGAAAGATTATCTTTCAAATCTTTTGTTAAGAACATTAAGAATCGAATGAGGCTCCTCAATATATATCTTATATGAGCAGTTGGGAGAGTTGGAAATGAATCATTCGATAACGGTTAGAGGAATCGTACAATACTCAGCAGGCTTTTTATTTTGCAAGTTAAATTTGAAAACAAATTAAATTTTTTAGTACTTATTAATAAAAAACGTTTCATGTATTGACTACAACCGGCTTTAAAAAGGTAAACTTAGAATTCTTTTTTATACGGAAAAATAATATAGATCAATTAATTCAAAACTTAGCATATTGAAAATGATATAATGTAAGTATATATATGTATGTGAATGTATGTACATCCTTATGTATGTAGTTGCAACATCGACTTTACATGAAAAATTATGATTGGTATGTATGTATGTTGAATTTTGCTTTCTTAACGTTTATCGATTCTACTCAATCTGTTAATAACAGTCATCACATCATCACAATTCAATTAATTAAAAGAATTAGATTATTACGTAGGTACGTATTATTACATACCTCCAATAATTAAATAACTATTTGATGTAACACACCAAACACATTGAATTTATACTTCCTTCATTATATGTATCTTCAGCTCTTATGAAAAATAAAAAAATAAACACTTGTAACAACCGGCAAGACTGTTGCTAAAAACTTAAATTAAGAAAAAAAATATCAATCTATAACACTTAATACGAAAATAAAAGAGAACAAACATGTTTTAGCTAAATGTATCGTCAATTAAACATTACAAGATTTATAAGAGAGCGGAAAACATGAAGTGTACAATATCACTCCACAAATAACCCATTAAGGCCCAAGCATCGTTCCCGTTGAGCTACATAAATGAAACTTTCAGAGGATGTTAATTTTAGTCTCAATATGATAATAACAAAATTTGAAAAAAATTTAAGCGGTGGGAACCGAGTTAACTGACGTTGCGAAAACGCAACGCTGGGCCTTAATGATATAAAGAATAAACTTTTTTCTAAATTAAAATATTTTATTAAACTTCTTAAAGTAAAAGTAGTTAACATAAACTTATTAAAAAACAATAACGTAAAATATCTTGAATTATGAGAAGTATCAGAGCACTTGGAATGCACTGATACATTGCATGTTTTACATTTATAAACTGTTTGACTGTTGCATTTTCGACGCAATCTCCTATCTTTTCGAACAGTTTTATTATCAACAAGCTCATTTCGAACAGTTGATAGTGGCGATGAAACGTTGATGTTTTTGACTCTTATCCTCTCAACAATTTCTGTTTGCAACAAGCTTTCAATCACAAACATTCTTAGTTCCAGTGGCAAAATATGAGGAGTTTTTTTCTTTTCTCCAAAAGCAACGAGGTATCTAAGCATTTACAATAGCTGTATCTAGGATATTGGTAAGAAGTGAATGCAATAATAATTCATCGCGTTGTCAAAAACTTCAACTCCTTCCATTTTCTTATTATAATATGATGGCATTTCTCTCAAATTTAAAAACTTTTCAAAGAACATATTTATAAATAATTTAATTTAATTTATTATATCTGATTGTTGTCTTAAAATATTTTTCAACTGTACCAACTAAAATATATAGATAGCAAATATAATCAGAGTTCATGGTTACATACGGCAATATGAGAAAAAAGTGTTCGAGAACATACGCAATATTTTTTTTATATTATATTACACTGTCAAAAAATGTTCTACACCATATATGCACCATATTATTTCTAATACACATTAGCGTAGACTGAGAGTTGCAAAATCAACAACGCCTTTTGGCATTATAACATCCTACGTTGTCACTTTTTCTAACAACGCTAGTTGTCAACTTGTAAACGGGCGTGTACGAACTGACAATGGTACATTGGCAACTTTTTGTTATTGATATCGCTGGTTGTCAACTTGCACTCATTCGTTTTCAATACATACTTCGTTGTCGTATTGACAACAGTGTACACTATTTTAACACAAAATTTTTGTTGATGCACTTTGGATAACAAATCTGATCAGTTTGACCAGGTATTGTGTAATTTTTTTCTCTGAATGAAGATAATGAAAGCATACTCAAGAGACTAATTTTGGCTTTAGCCCACTCAGATAAAACTTTCTAGCTATAATAATGAATATGTGAAACATTATCAATATACCATGCATAAACATTCCTGTTAATAAATTTTCTAAGAAAATAAAAATGGTTAAAAGAACACACCAAATAATAAATTTTTATATCGTTAAGGCCCAGCGTTGCGTTTTCGCATCACACATGTTGTCAACCATAAAAAACAAAGTAGATGCATAATAAAATGTATTATTTTAACAAATATCACAAAATGTATCTATCAAATACCTTCGTTAAAATTCACTCTTTCAAATATTTTTTATTGCTATTTTTATTTTACTTTTTATAAAAACGCCCAAAAAGTAAGAAAACCCAAATTTTTAAAATAAATATTTTTTTGCAAAATGCTTAAATATAACGAAATGCCTGAAACACGTCAATTAGTTTATAAATTAAAATTAATTTTCTTATGCTTAGTTTTAATATAAATTAATATGGGTAGTGCTGAGAGGTGATGGAAGTGAGCGTTGCGAAAACGCAACGCAGGGCCTTAATGGGATAATCATCAGGAGATTCGTTTAGGAATTGTATATATTAAACGGCATCGCATATTAAACAGCTCTTGACTGGCTGGGTACGTGCATGCATACATACATATTTATCTAGATGTATGTATGTATGTAGGTATATAGGAATATGCATTGAGCACACATACACACATACATACCCTTATAAATATGCTCGGTTGTGAGTTCATCACTTTAAAAGAAGAACATTATATTTTAATGAGCAAAAATTGTTGTTCATATATGTAGATGAACATTCGTACAAATGTACATACATATATACTACATTGTACGTACATATCTATGTAGTATATAAGTATGTAATACATACATATGTAAGTATGAAAGTTTGTGTATGAAAATAATTTTAAAAAACTTCCTTTTTTCATCATTACCGAAGCAGACATTTAATTTCCATTGGGGTGGGCCGCAATGGTAGCAAAATTGAGAAGAAAGCTGACATCCGTTAAAATTTAAAATGATGACTTGAAATTAAATTGCTGTTATCTTTGACCAGCAGCAGGCATTTAACTTGATATACATGCATACATATGTAAATACACATGTAAATGTGAAGCGAGCTTAACGTATGTAAGTAAATGACAACTCAGAATCGCCACATCTTAATTTTTCCGCAAAATGTGTTTAAGTTGTATTAAATTATAACGCTATAAAAAGAATGAAACAATTTTACTATTTGTTAAAATTTATGAAAAATTATGAAAAGAAATCATAGGCGTAGAATGGCCATTCTGGGGGGTGCATTACCCCCCCCCCGCAAAGAGAATTATTAAAAATTGCATGTAATTATTTATTTTATTATTACTCATGAAAATCAGCAGTCATAATGCCCCCCCACCCTAGAAAAAATTTATAGCTACGCCAATGAATGAATAGCTATAATCATTTCATGAGATAACTAAAAATGGAATCCAAGTAATGGGCTAATAAGCAATTGCCAACTTAACTTTCATAAATTATATTCTGTTGTTGCATTTAAGGTGATTGATCATTGAATCAGGATTCGTTCGTATCAAATTTACATTAGGTTGCGTCTACATACATATATGCCAGGGCAGCTGGTTTTAAACTACCCTGTTATATATTTTTAGTATTCTTTTGATAAATAACATCTCAATAATATCTTAATAACACTTTTACACGATGAAAATCATTTCATTTACTATTATGTACAAGCTATGTCCACTGAGCTTCCCGCTCGGAATTAATTTTGACTAAATACTAGGGTATTTAACCGGTTAACCGGTTTTTTCATATTTTGTAGTATTAAAACTTATTTTTTGTATGAATATTTATTTGTTTCGACTCATTTACAAAAGGTGAGTGTTTGGAAATTATTTTTCATACAAACAAAGAAGTATTTTCGGTGATCCTAGCTAAAGTAAAACTTCAAAGTCTTTGGACATGGCTATAAAAGAGTCTAGTAAAGGCTCTGGTACTGTAACTAGGGGGAATTTATAATTTTTGTGTAATAAGCCAATAATAGATGGAAACGATTTAATTAAGGATTAGGTTTAATGAGAGACGAATTCAACTATTTTATACCTACACTCTGAAATATTTTCTTGTAGCAAAAAATACAGTACAAAGACCGAAGCTAAGAAATTCAGAAATTAATTTGTTTGCAGAACATGAATCGCTGAGCTCTGCCAGAATGAGTCAGATGATGACCTGCGAATAGCAGGAACTATCGATAGTAATACAAAAAATTTTCTAAAAACTTTAACTGAAACCATTAGAAGTGCTAAGAATTTGAAAAGAAATAGTTGATTCATAATAATAAAATGTAAAAGAAAATTTGCAAAAATCAATAAAACAGGACTCTAGTGACATAATGAGAATTCCAGGAAGAGGACTGAGAAACTAGATATTCTGTATTATGGATTGCTTTTGATTCCCTCAACATCTAAGATAAGAAAAATAATTTTGCCAACTCATGTTTTACCAAAACTAAAGAGGAGAATCGCTTAAGTCCTAAGCATTTAAACCAAATTATTTTTGATTTTGTTAGAATATCTCTTTAAACCATATAATGACCTCACAAACTTGTTTTTTTTTTTTTTTTTGGTTGATTCAGTTTAAGAATTATTATGTTCGATTTTTTGTTTGTTTTACTAATAAACTCAAATTAATAAATAATATATGCACTTTTATTTGTTGAAAACACTTTATTTATGGAAAAACTTTATTAATCGGTTAACCGGTTAATATCGAGTTTAACCGAATTTGTGCCATTTACTGCGTTTAATAAATTCGTCGACGGGCGAGTCGCATTCGTGCGTATAGACTTCTGTAACCCTGTCCATTTTTTAAGTTCAATTGCTCTTCAATGTATTAAGACTTCAAACCCCGTCAAATTTAAAACATCTTTAAAATGGCCAATAACTTCGCAAGATTGGAAATTTCATGTTTTCGTGTGCCTTTCAATATAAAGCCTGTTAGGTAGTTTGGGAGAAGCAAACGATGAATCAATGAACTCTGTCATTAATAGCGATCTAATGTAAGATTTCATTGTATTAATGAAGAATATTTCGTAAAGTTGCATATAAAAAAGACTTCATTGATTTCGTGAAACTCTTTCATTCAAGGAATTAAATAATTTCATTATGCATATGAAATTAAGTTATTGATTGCACCTTTTGTATATGTCGTAAAGTGAGCACATTGGGCTTAGTTACGAGTGTCGTATTTCGACTACGCCTACGACGATTTTATGCTAGATTAAAGAAAAAATGGGTCCATGTTCTTTAGTCTAGAACAAAATTGTCGTAGTCGAAGTCGTATTACGACACTCATAACAAGGATCATTCCCTGAAACTGTATACTAACATTTTATGGATTATTTTACCTCAATAATGACGCAATACTACCACATTGATAGTCGGTGACAGTAACGAACTCGGACTTTTCATTTTCGTTAGTTTTGTATGCAACGCCTTAACCACTTCAGCCAACCAAGTGTATTCAATAAAAAATGTATTCTATGGAAACTGTTTCGTTGTATATAAGGAACATTTTCATTGTAAGTACGAAACATATTCTTAGACTTTTAGAGTCAGATGAATGGTATATTTTGTATCAAAATTTGTTTTATTTCATGTATTATATCTCAAATTTAATGAGATAAGATTCTAGTTTTCTTATAATTAGAAAATATTTAACTTCATAATATCAACGAAAACATTATAATAAATACAATAAAAGGTAAGAAATGCAGTAAAGTGCGACTATGACTCGCACAAGAAGGGTTCCGTACGGACGCTACATGTGGAATATCACAAAATATACTTCGCGGAAATGCGCATAATACGAACTTAAGCTTAAATAAGCGAATATCTTACCTGAAGTAGAATTTTTTAATTTAAGTGCATGGTAAACTTTTTTACAGTTTTTGGAACTTATTTTTAGTTTTGGCGCTTTTTCTTGGTCTTGAGATTTATTCGGTTTTTAGTGATTTATTTTAACTTTAGGGTTTCTTTAATCCCAACGGGTTTTTTTCGTTTTGACGATTTTTTTCAGTTGTTGGCGATTTTTTCTTTTTGGAGATTTTTTATTTTGGATTTTTAAGTTTTAGCGTTTTTCAAAATTTCAAGAACTTGCCTCTCACGGTTTTGTCAAAGTTACATATTAAAAATTACATTAACTGATAGAATGCCCTTTAATTCTAATAAATAAATTCATTTGTATTTTTCATAAAAATACACTAACTTTGCAAAGTTCATGTGTCTATATATATTCGTCTATGTATTACATTAGGATTTGAATATTCTTTACCTATCATATATTTATAGCGGCTAAGATTATGCATATTCGGTGAAAATTTCAGCCTTCGACAGACAGACGGACAGCAAATGAAAATTATCATTCTATTAATGCAACATTTCATTCATATGATGAAGATTTATCAATGAATCCGCCTTATTAGTGGAATGAATAATTTTTCTTTTAGTGTAATGTTGTAGAAGTATAAATAAAGCCTTTGTGCCTTTAGAGACATACTATATCTATATGCGCTGTTAATATTTCAAAAATATGTTGGTGAGGCAGATGTATATATATTTGGAATTTCATAAAAATATGTAGTTCGGATAGTTTCCGAAGCCAAAATATTCCTCTTGCCTTCTCTTTGTCCCTCTTTTTAATAAATGTACAACACATGTGTCCTTTTAGACGCAGATCTATGTATGTTTTAAATTTCATCAAAATTAGTTCAGCCGTTAACCGAAAAAGAGTAATCGACAAACAAAGTTAGTTTCGCGTTCAGTCAGATGACGGACAGCTGGACAGACAGAGGGCGAACAGATAACTAACGTTAGTTGGGTTCTTTTATCTCTTATTGTTCAAAATTTATTTGTTCATAAACATATGATTTGATTAGGCTAAGGCTCATATCGCTATGTAAGCCAAATTACATGTGACAATTTTTAAGGAACACATAGAACCAAAATAAATTTATAATACTCTGACAAACACTAGCAGAACGGAACAACTAAAAGTTTTCGAAGGTCGCCACACCTTTATCATCAGTGTTCTATCATAATAAATATTTATTGGTTGTCGGAGTCTTACCGCCTTACCACTCTATGCTAAGCAGTTTAATGTGACAATAAATACCATTTGTTGGTTGGGATGATCCATTCTGCAATTTGAGAAGTTTTTTTATGAAAAAAATCAAATTATAAAAACTAAGCTGATGTAAAATTTGTCCGCAATTACAAAATAAGACCCTATAAGTATTTTATATTATTTTTTAGTATTCTTTGGGATTTCCCTATCATTTTTCTTTTAAAACCAATTCAGTGTTCGGTCATGTTGTTTTGAGTTTTAGCGATGCTAACGAACGGCAGTTTAACATTGTGCCAGGACCTTCGGTTTTGTAGTCAACGTGCTAACTACTTCAGCCAACGCCACCCCCATTTTGAGAGTAAGCGGTACGAGATGAAGGTTTGTATATGGCTGTGTGTGCTGCAGTGTAACCAACGGTTCACATTGTTAAAAATTAAATAATAAAGTAACTAAATAAAAAATAATTTATAAAAATAATAATTTTCTACTAGACTAAAGAAAAATATCACAAGTTTCTTTAATCTAGTACAGCAAGTCGAAGTCGACAACCGTAATACGTCCCAATATCGAGACATATAAATATTTTTACAGAGGGAATTTCGGACAATAACAACTTGTACTCTAAACTGTTTAAAGCGCATGTCAAACATATGTATGAATGGGGGATTCTTGTACGAGTATTAAAAGCAAAATTAAACCACCCATTATTCATCTACCCACTCCAAAAAAATGCTCACTACAAGTATAGAATTTTATGTATCTGTGTCTACATGCATATATATGTGTGTGCTTATTTGTATCTATGGATGTATATATATATATGTACAAACTATATGTGGATGCACGCTTACCCACTTGACCTGAGATTCGACATAAACGAACGCTCACTAAAGCGAAGAAATTTCTAAAAAAAATTGTGCGATATTTGTTCGTATATCTCAAAAAATTCTAATGATCGCTAAACTTCGAACTTCGAACGTCTCTCGATAGTTTTTCGAATGTGTGACGGTAGTCTAGTGGATGTGTGCAAAATAACAACACATACTTACATATGTGCAATAATTGAACAGAAAAAAATTTGCCACGATAGCCTATCATATGTGTGATAGTCTGATAGGATGGAGGTACCATGTTCAAAACCTGCAGAGTAAGTTAAGCTATTAAAACCAAGTAAATAAAAATAATTAAGTTAAAATAAATAAATTAAAAAATAAAATTACTGATTTTCGCAAATTTCTTTGACGTTTTAGTTTTATTTAATAACTATTTTATTAAGCTTGAGGTCTTTTTTATATAAATAAAATTAACAATATTTATTTTTATATACATATTTATACAATATTTCGACACGCCTTTGTGTGTCTTCTTCTTCTTCTTCTTCTTTTACCTGAAGAAGACACACAAAGGCGTGTCGAAATATTGTATAAATATATAAAAATAAATATTGTTAATTTTATTTATATAAAAAAGACCTCAAGCTTAATAAAATAGTTATTAAATAAAATTACTTTTAACTTTTTCTGCTGCCTTCTTGCGATATCGAAATTAGGTCGATATTCTCTCACTTTTGATATTGCTAACGAAACTTTGAAATCGATTGTTTTTTGGAACAAAACTGAGCGACAGATGAACTTTTTTCGATTAATTTTTGAGTTCCACTCTCGATAGTTTTGCACGATATATGTATTTTCGGGATATATTCGAAATCGATATCAATAAGGAAAGTCTTGGTCCACTGGGTAGTTTATGTGCTCACATATTTTTAAACGTACATAGGTACATAAATACGTTACGTACACATGTACATACTCGTACATCAAAATAAAAGTGATATACGCCATTGACAGCATAAAATAGGAAAAGGTTGAGCTAAGAAGACTTTTTGTTAAAAGAGATTTTGTTGAAGGGTAGATAGTATGTATTAAATTTATTATTATTTCGATTTAATACAAGTTGAAAACTTAAGGCTTTAATACCTACTCTGTTTTAACCATAGATAGTTGTAATTGTTACTCAACTCAAATTCATTAAAATCGATATTCGCATACATACACACGTTCATATGTATGAAAATGCGTATTAGAAGCCGGCCGAATAACGTATCTATTTTTTTTTAATTTATGCATATCGCACACTAAGTCATAAAAAGTCACAACTCAAAATAATTCAGATGTTGAGTAGGGGCAAACAACTGTTTATAGTGTACAAATATGTAGCAAGTATGTAAGTATGTATGTATCATAAAAACAACCAGAATGGTATTTTACATTCTTCATTAAGACTGTATTGCAAAAGAAATTGTTGCGGTCGTTAGAGATTTGTTCAATTAACTGGTTTATAAAAAAGCAAAACCACTCTAATCATTTTGAGTTGTGACTGGTTATGATTTAGTGTGCGATATATATAAACATAAACCTTGTTTACGAGATGCAGATAGGCTCAGACTTTTTAGTTGAAATTAAGACAGCTAAAAGTTTAAGAGCGAGAGAAAGGAATTTTTGGAAATTTTAATTTATATTTTATTTATAAATATGTACATAGAAAGGACAACTTTAAAATATTTGCCCTCCGCTGAATCAGCTCATGGTGTGTACACAAATATCGGAGAAACAGGTTATTTAATAAATTTCAAGGGCCCGTCCCACGATATCGAAAGAAAACGGTTAATCTACAATTAATATTGAAAACAAAAAGTGATTTTCATACTCTATTTTGTTTTCGAGAGATAGACAATAAAACATCTAGCCCTAGTTTTATATTTTTATTTGTACGAGCAGAAAATACCTAGATGATTTATAAATACATTCATATATAACACTCCCTTATTGCAATATAGACATAACTCAAAAAAGCTAGTTTTGCAGAAAATAGAAACTCATTGGAAATGTAAAAATGTTTTTTTTTTCTCGAGAGGTGTATGCGTAAGCATTTTATATGAAATAAAATAATTTTTTCCTGCATTATTAACTGCAATAAAAGAGCTATATGTACATTAGAGGGGCTAACCATGTATGATGATATCATTTGAGGATTTAGCGGTTTGGATCGCATTTCAAATGTATATTTTGAATTTTGCCGCATTTTCTTTAAACCCAATGACGTGGGCTTGAAGTATTCGTTTTTAATTATCGGAATAGTTGGTTGGTTAATTGAAAATAAAATAAATATGTATATATGTACACTGGTTTTGCATTAAATTTCATAAGATATCGCTTGTTTCTTTCTGTTCGTTTCTTGCCAGCAAACAAAATTTAAGCACATAACTTCCTTCATGAACAATTTCTTGGTGTAAATTCAGTCTATAAAACATGTTTAAAGAAACATTAAGGCGATACAACTCACAAATAAATTTACGTTTTTTTTGCGAGTCATATATTGGCAGTTAACTATAACTATAACTTTTTACTTACACTCCTCACTGTTAAACATAATGTTCTGATCATTATCGCTTTTGCATTTGCAAATCGCATCAATCATTGATTTTGAAGGAGTCTGGAGTATACCTTTTTCATTCCGACTCCCTTAAATGTGAAAATTCTGCTACTGTCCAAGCAATTTAATTTTTCATCAACGATATTTGTATTTAAATTAGCTCCTAGCACAATCATCAGTTTTCATACATACATATTTCATTCAAGTAGGACATTTTTAAATAAATCCTTACACAGAGAAATCAGTGCCTACTAAATACCTCATAAAATAGAACAAAATTAATAAGAAATCTCTATGGTTTTTTTCAATAAGGAAATCTTATTAATTTCATTGGGAAATCCATTTTGAAAAAATTAAGAAGAAATCTTCTAGTTTTTATTAGGTTATCTTATTGATTTTTTCAATAAGGTTTTCTTCTTGTTTTTATTAGGCGACCTCATAAAAAATAAAAAAATAAATTTCGTCTTTATACTCTGTACTTATGTATTTTCATTTAAATTCTATACCATATACATATGTATGTATGTATGTAGTATATTGTAGATGTTTTCTATTTATACATACATACATAAACATTAAGTTATATTCTTAACTAACGTACTCACCAAGTATTGAACCAGCAAACTTCTGACTGATAGACAAGCACTCTAACCAATATGCTAACAAGCAGCCTGAAAAAAATTGTCTCTATGTATATTTATAGATATGAAATAACAAGACACCTCATAAAATCAAGAAGATTTCCTTATTAAAAAAATCAATAAGTTGCTTTACAAATAATCATATAGGAACCTACTACAATCAAGAAGAAAACCTTTTTAAAAAAATAAATAAGTCAACCTAATAAAATTAAGAAGAAAACCTTTTTAAAAAAATAAATAAGGCAACCTAATAAAATCAATAAGAAATACCTATAGTTTATAATTTATAAGAAAACCTAATAGAATCAAGCAGTTTTTCTCTATGGATTGTTTTTTGGTGCCAAAAATAACGGAAATCTTCTTGATTTTATGTGGTTTTCTTCGTGATAAAATTAATAAGATTTACTACATAAAAACAATAAGGAATCTCTCTGAAAAAATTTTCGCTTCTTTCTGCTGGGATACCCATTAGCCTAAAAACGTTTCATAGAGAAAATCTTCCTGATTCTATGAGGCAGTCTTTTCTCTGTGTAGTTCCTGAAGGAAGTACCTTGAGAGACCATATTTTCCAAACGTAATATTCAGGCAGCTTTTGGCTGGATTATTCAGTTTTTTTAATGTCTAGTTTCTAGTTACGATTTTGCTCAGCTAAATGAAAATTTTCTGCAATTATTTTCTAATGATATGATTACTGGGAATTATATTTCATGCATATATTATCATCTATATAATTTTTTGTAGAAATTTAAACAAAAAATGTTTCCTAGATAGGGCCTGCACAAAATTTTCTAGTGTCTGAAAAAGTAGATAATGAAAAACGATATTTACATACATACATACTGGTTTCTTGAATTTTATAAAGATTTGTCTAATTACAAAAAATTTATTGTCATGTTATAATAAACAATGTAAGACTGTTTCTGCAAGAATTACAATTGAAGGTGAGCCGCGAATAACGTTTTAAGTGACAAAATAACGATTTTGCAGGAGAGCCACAAAACGTATTTTAAGGCAAGATTGTTTTTCTCGTTTACATTTTTTTAGCGTATCGAAAATAATGATAACTAGCATTATCTTTTCTTTTTGTATCTCTGCTACATTTATCAATTATTTTCGACAATTTTGTTTGCATGATTTATTAGTTACTTACAAAGTTTTCCACTGACTGACTGATTGTAATTGTATTTTGACGGCGATCAGATGCATAATTTTGGATGGTTTGATGTTTGAACAATGCAAGAGAGTTATGTTACCGGTAATCTGTGAAAAAACTGGTTTTTCTAAAATTGCCATTTACAACGTTATTCGCGGCTGTGCTTCAATTATAGGTACATATAACAACTGGACATTTTTTTTTGTTTGGTTTAATTAGGCTAAATTTCGTATTTTGAGGAAGCCAAGTTACATGTGATAATTTTTAAGGAACTAATTACATCAAAGACTGATACTATTATGAAAAACACTTGCTTTTTTTTGTTTAGTGCGCTTTTATTTGATCCACTGTGCAGTCAATTAATGCAAAACATCAGCCTTATACTCTATGTTTGCAGTACAAATAGAATACGTGAATTATTTTGATTCAACGTATCATACTTTGTTGAAAGAAAAAGGACTTTTTGTTTTCATACGTCAAAAGCATGAAAAAACTGCTATAAAACTTTAATAGAAATAAAGAGTAATTAATAAAAATCAAAAAACTCGACTGCCTAAGTATGATTTTAAAATACCTGTCGAATGATACCCATTTTGATATAGTACGCCGACTTTTTATTTGTTTCGTATTTACAAAATGGCGTCTGTTAGCCGCCATATTGAGTTTCGACAACCGTCACTGTCCTTAGTGACACTCGCAGGATTCAGACAAATCGATTGATGTAAGAATTATCAAAATCGGTCAACGCGTTCGCTTTATATAGTGCCTCAAAGGAACACACATTCATACATAAATACTTACAAACATACATACATACATACATATATACATACAGACATACAGAGGCTGATAAGCACAATACCCTTCTTTGTGTAGCGCTGTCGGATAAAAATAAACAAAACAGAATGTAAAAAAACAAAAATACACATCAATCGCGCAACATAATTGTGATTTAATCAATCATAATCAAATCAAATTCACAATAAATAAATTACATAAAAAATAAACAATTAAATTAATCTTATTTTAGTTGGTATCGCCAACTTCATCGCTGATCTTTTAGTCATGTTTTTATTACGTTTCTTGGCTTGCCATCGTGGCAGTTTTGTAATTCTCAATAAATTATTGGGAGTTTGTTTATAAACATGGGGGCCATTGAATTGTGGTAGAGCTTACTGATGAGTTGCTTGAGCAGCAACGAAATGCACCTAGATGTGGTTAACCAACAATAGACAAACTTTTTAAATTCACATTTCTTTTAACAAATAAAAAATAAAAATTATAATATAAGTAAAGTAAAATTTATTTTAATTATATTTGTTCTGAAAAAAATTTTAAGCGCTTATCGTTTTGAAAGAAGACTACATATTCTTCTACATATATATATATATATATATATATATATATATATATACATACTCAAACAACGTCATAACTCAAAAATTTAAATTTTGAAGAATTAATCCTCATATCGTTCTTCAGATCGTGTAAAAATTTCATACAAATATCTTGTTTATTCTACTCTTGAAAGCATAAATAAAATTTTATTTTAGATTTAAACTCGTTTTCTGGCAACCTAGTTTTTATGACTTATGACGTTGTGTGGGTAAATCAGCGATATGTACTATATATATGTACATATAAATGTGCATATCCATGACATTATATTTCCAATCAATAAGATACACGCTATTTTCTGCTGTATAACTTGATATACCTTATGCATTTTTTTATTTATTTATTAAATCTTGCAAATACAATTATATATTATAAACATAGTAACTTATTTTGACGAGCATAGCAATATACCAGAGTATATGGTGGGAATCGAATTCATGACCCCCGCAACTGATGGACTAGCACTACAAAATTAGCAGTGTAACCAACTTAAAATACATCAACAAGAAAGCTTAGAATAGTTTCAAATGTGTCAAAAGAGGTTATTTTTTGTCAAATTCATTAAAAATAAATTCGAAGAATATTTTTCCTTTTTTAAATCGCATTTGACTTAGTAAAAGTGCTATTGGGTACAAAGTTTCAATGTAATAAAAAATAATCTAAGTATTGAGGGTCATCTCTTAAACTTTATACCATATTTTTATTTAAACTTAAAACTAAACAATATATTGCTTTCTACTTACAGTTTTAAAATAAAAATCAAATGTAACCAGCCTACTTTTAAAGATTTCGTGATAATATTTTCGTAAAGTATATGTGAATACGTTCCTTCTAGAATTCCTTTTTTATTCATATGTATATGTATATATGCAGAGGTCCAAAATCGGTTTTTTGGCATAAATTATTTAACATCAAAATTACATATTTTGAATTTCCCGTTTCTTTCGAATTAATCCAAAAATGTCCTGACAAGCTGAGTTTTTCGCAGGAAATTTAATTAACACAATAAAATAAAACGAGGAAAAGCTGGGAGAAAGTGTTGGAAAAATGATTTTCATAGTAGGTTGTAACTTCAAACTATCTCAATTTGGCTGATAACTAGAAGGTTTATATGTCTCCATCAATATATACTATATAATGTAAACACAATCAGTTTTAGAGATTACAGCTTATACAACGCTGTAAAACGAAAAAAATGAAGAGTCAACACTTGGAAGATCACTTGATGATTTTGGTTTATACTCGGGACTTTTTCCGTATTCCTTGTTCCCCTATTGTAAAATAAATATTTTACCAAGTTTCAAGCACTTTTATTATTGGAAGAAAGTAATTCTCTTCGTATTTTTCCTGGGGTAATATTTAGAATTGGGCTGATAATATATTATAATAATTTTTTTCGTTTCTTTAATATATATGTATTAATAAATTTTTCATTGAAACATATTGTTAAATATTTTTTGACCCACCATTTTGATGCAATTGAAACTATATTTAGTGTATTTAAGAAATATGTACATTATTCGACATATTGTCATAAGTTCATTTTAATTGAAATTTGTTGGCTGATGGTTAAGCATTATCTACGTAAGTATATGCATTTCATTGGTTATTTGCCAAATCATCAGTGACAGTGTGACTGTTCAAAATGTGTGGTTGAAGTCTACTGATGATTTGGAAAAGCATCAATGTAATGCATATACATAGAGAGACAATGCTTAACCACCAGCAAACATTTCAATATTTAGCGCATACTAAATAAGGAAATAAAACTAATGTAGGCTTATGATCTAAATTGTGCTAATAAAAATTTATTGGCTTTAAAAAATAAGCTCAAATTTAAATTGCAAACAATATACAACAGTTTTGAAGCGAAAGTTTGCGCAAAAAGAAACAGCTACAATGGTATGAAGAACTAACCATGAAATTCATATTTTTCTGTATACAAAACTTGAAAAAGTGAGATTTTTTTATATTATATTCCATTCCAAATTCATACACAATCTTTCGGCCAATTTCATAACTTTTTGCTTTTTTAACTTTTTTGTGAAAAAGGAATAATGCACTATTCATTTCTTTTTCTGAAGTTCGGACATATTTTTTAAAAGAATCCAAGCGCACATTAGTCTTACCGATGGTATTTCTATTCAATCAAAGCACAAATTTCTAGCACTATATAGGAAAAGTTAACTTCGGTATAAATTTCAAAAATCTATAATAATAAAACTAGAAAAAAAACTACGACTATTTTGTATTGGAAATACTGATTTTAACTTCTTAAAGTGTACTTTGTTTTGACTATGACTACGCGCCTATGTTTTTAACTTCTTGTCGGTTATAAAAACGTGGCATACAAAAATTAATTAATTTTAATTAATTAATTTTTCCTAAATAATTTGCAAGGATACTCTCTCTTTTTTTGAAAATAACTAAATAATTTAAATGTTTGTTAATAAAAATTAATCCATTTATTTTTCCTGTGAGAAGAGCGGAGAATTTAGTAAGTTCCCAGAATTATTGGCAGTAAAGATATTGAAATTCATAAAAATTAACTTTAAGTTTAGATCTGGGTGTGCCCAATACAAATGCATAGCCGTGCATTTATATTTATGTACATATGTGTATACATCAGAGTTTTTCATACAGGATTTCCTGGGAAAAAATTTCCGGGATCCCGCACATTTTCCGGGAAAGAAATCCCATGAAATCTGTGAGGGAACTTCCGGGATTTGTTTACTTTATTTGTCAAAAACAAACCACGATGTTCAAAAATTAGTTCTTACGCAATTCATAAAAATAAAAAAAAATATGTGTAAAAAAAATAAAAGACCCAGATATGTTTAGTAAAAACAACAACAAAATTGTTTTCCCAATTTCTTCTAAAACGGTTATGATTTAATATGCAGAAGAGTTGATTAGATTCGGAAATACTCTTACTATTCACAAAAGAGATTATGACAAAAGTGAAAAATTAACATTTCAAGAAATTGTGAATACAGCACTTAGCAAAGAAATCACTGTTTTGATTCAAATGAAATTAATTATTTTCGTTTAAAAAAGAATTCAAATTCTTGTAATGATATGATGATAAATCTGAAAGTATCTAGAGATAGGATTTTTGTTTAATTAAAACTAGATCCACATTATCAAACGGTTCTAGTAATCCTTATTCTGTACTAAAGTACTATTTTCAAAGTAATATTTTTTAATAATATAATTTTTTTATTTAACAATGCACTTGGTAGGTATTTTCAGTACATTCAAATTACTATATTTTATTCGTTTAAATGTACTGTAAATACCTACCCTTGACGCTCCAATTGAGATTCGGCTGTAAGAAATAATTCAACATCGCATTTTGAATTCATTATCGAAACACATGTCCTTGAATATATATTTTATATTTTTTCTCTCCCCTATAAAATTTAAAAAAAGTTTCGTTACGTGATTTTGCATTTCAGCTAACGATATCTATGTACGGATTATTTTCATAGAAAGAACTGAAATTATATAATTTTTTGTCTAATGTATCAATAAAACGTTATTTTTAATAGATCTCATGAATTATTCTGCCTTATCGTGGTTGGCGTATTTCAAATACGACTACGACTGTTTGGTAATAGATTAAAGAAGACTTCAACAGTTTTTCTTTAATCTATTACCAAACAGTCGTAGTCTTATTTGAAATACGCCCACCACGATAAGGCAGATTATTTGTTTTTTTTTAATAAATTAAACTAAATAATATTTCGTATCCCGGGAATTTCCGGGAAATTGAAAAATCGTTCCCAGGAAATGAAAAAGTATGGGAGAAGAAAAACTCTGGTATACATACATATGTGTGTGTATGTATGTCGATATGTAAAACTGCCCACCTCTAACTATTGAATGGACGATGTAGTGCGCTTTGTACTTACGAGTACATACATACATATGTATGTACATACATATTTATATCACTGTAAAAATGTATTAATAAATATTTATTAGCTGTATGTACAACAAAAAAAGTAAAATATTTACGACTTGCACTGCTAATGTTAATTGAAATGACAACAGCTTGTCAAATAAAGACAACGACCGACAATTCATTTTTTTATCAGTGGCATAAACTAGTCGTACGTACTACGAATTTAATTTGTAATCACATATAAAGACTTTATTTTCAATTTATCTTTCAAACAAACTACGTACATACAGACATATATATTTACATATATTCATATATACATATATATATATATATATATGTATATATATATATATATATATATATATATATATATATATGTATATGCATATATATATATAAGCATGATGATTGATATTGTTCATACGTACATACATTTATACATATTTCGTACCCTGTTGGAAGCTCCGTTAACTTCAAACTAACTTTAAGCTAACTATTTCGCAACTAGTTCTGACTAACTCTTGGATTACTTTTCTATATACATAATTAACTGACTATTTTAACATTGCGATTTCCCAGGCGATAGTCAATTGTCTCAGTATGCATTACTATTTTTAAATCACCTGGTAATCAGTAAATTTAAAAAAGTTTTTCTGGGGTGCCAACATGTATCATCACACGTTGTGTACTCAACACGCTACTACCCAGTTAAGGTGCCATCTAAAATAATAATAACAGCAAAATGTTAATATATAAAACGGAAATTAGTTTGAAAGTAGCTGAAAATAAATTTGTTGGCTCTCACCAAAATTGACTACGTACTCAAGTATTAATTTTGAATTTGTTCGGGATGACATTGCAGGTAGCTTTTAGTCAGTCTAAGAAAAGTTAACTATAACCACACATTCTCCGACAGGGTATCTACATACATGCATATATATGTGCACACATATACATATGTATAAGTACATACATATACATATGTATGTATATTACGAGTACACTCCATTCTTCAAATAACAACACATAATTGATGAATAACTAAGACTTTCTAACGACAAACTTAAATAAATTTTAATAAACGATCACTACAAAAGTGAATCAAGATCAATAAAAAAAATTTTTTTAACAGTGCCTGACGCGGTATGAGTTTTAAAAACTATTGCGGTTTTCTCATGCGGTTAGTTTTCATATCCTCAGGTTTTCATATCTATCTACAGGAGTTACGAAATGCTCTTGTTTTCAGTTTTCAAGATAACGAAAAGATTATTGTATGGAAAACAACTACAACGTGGCTTCAGGAAAATGTGAGGAAGGTTCTGTATTTTTGATATGTGTACATATTTGTGTACCTACAATTTCTCTGCAAATGTGCAATCAGGCAAGTTGCCAATGAAAATTAATTTACACGCTTTCTGTTGTTAATTCGTTATCTTCATTAAAAAAATTGATTTAAAGTTTTGTTTAACTAATGATTTGTTATCAGTTGTTTTTCCCAAGCTGATACACTATGAGGGTTTATTTTAATACAATATAAAGTAAAGAAGATAAAATATTAACGTGACTGTAAGTAATATACGATATACATAAATGAATTCGCCTAATGAAAAAACAATTGTTAAGGGTCAGTAGTGGAATCGATCTAATAATTTTTAACTGGCTGCCACTTTCTTACAAATGAGAGAGTTTATTTGAAGTGTTGTGTATCGCTGACAACTTGTTCTCTATCAGCCTTATGTGTAACAAAAAAATGGCGTGAAAATTGAAGATGATTTTAACGAGTTTCGCCACACAATTTCGTATTAAAAATCTCGCTAGGATTTAATAGTTGATTAAAACTACAGTAAGCGCCGATTTTTAATTTAAAATTGTATGAAAGAACTTGTTAACACCTAGTTCAATTATGTCACTTATGCTAACTTCATGCCAGTTTTTTCTTATACATAAGGATGTATATATCAACTTCATAAATGTCAAAGACATTCGACGTCATCTGCAAAAATTACATTACTTTTGCGCCAAATTATAATACCATACGAATAAATACAAGTAAGTACTCGATACTTTTTCTTAGAAATCAAGTACTTTTGGTATCGATATTTTAGCACCGAGTATGAAGTTTGTATTGGTAAAAAGTACTCGTACCGGTCAAAAATACTGATTTCTTATTGGACACAACATTGTTGAACATGATATCAGTTTAACAAAATTTTTATTCTTCGTATTAAATTATAAATTTATATTTAGAATATACATATATTAAAGTTCGGGAATATGGGATCCCACATATCAAGTTTGTGGTTATATTTTATTTAAAAAAATATGATAAAATAGAGAGCTGCAAAAATTGTTTTAAAAGCGTGCGTTAATGCGGCAACACATCGAATTTGCATTAACATTTAAAATGTCATCCCAACTACACTGCTTCTGTCGGCACAAATATTTCAAAATAAGTATATAAATACATACATACTCGTATGTACATATGTACATGAGTGTGTGTGGTGTGCAGGGTTACCGTTCACCCGACTAAAGTCGCAATTTGACCCTTTTTTAGCGGTCTGCGACTTTTTGTGAGACATTTTTTTGTCACCGACTTTTCCGACTTTTTTAATTTTGTTGCGACTTTTTACCCTTTTTTGTGAAACTTCTCAAAAAACAGTTCATTTTCAGTAAATTAAAAGTTTTTTGATTATTTTTATCAAAAAAAAAATCGGCAAAATAACGTCGGCAAAATTTAAAAGCAATTCACAGATTATTGGTCATTTGGAAACACTTTTATCACTTTTTTGCAACATGCAAGTCATGTATAAAATGTATTCAAGAAATGTTTCATAAATTTTCAGTAGAAGTTGCAAAGAATAGTTTTAACTAAAATCTTCAGGGTACATGAAAACATGTACATACCCAGCAAAAAATTTCAAAAAAGGTAATCGGGTTTGGAATGAAGCATTTTTGGTGGAAGCTATTCCTTACTGGATTACCAAGTTAATGATTTTATCAAGGCATGAGACTAAAATAATCGATTCTTGAGAAGTACTTACTTTTTTTTATTTGGCAACTTGTTCACGTAATCTATTTATTCTAAAAAAATTATTCTCATCATTTAGCAACTTGTATATAATTTTTTCAAATTTTAGGTAATGTGATTTGTAAGCGAGTAATGAAATTTGGTAATCAGAAAAGTAAGTCATTATATGGTAATGTGTAATTTTTTGCTGGGTACATATATAAGCATGTATAATGCAACTGCATGTGTTGTGAAATATGATAAAAATGGATTCTGCAATAAGCTTTTTCTTTTGTTTCAATTGTTTTTTTTTTTTTGTTTTGTTATGCTTTTTATTAATAAAAAACGTTAAAAAAAGAGGTGCAACTTTTATTTTCTCAAACGACTTTTTTATGCGACTTTATTTTCACAAAACGACCTTTTGTGCGACTTTTCTAAAATTCCCAGCGGTAACCCTGGTTGTGTGTATTTACTTTTGCTTTCACTACTTGAAATCATGTGAAGAACTTGGCAGATAAAAGTAGGTATCGATGTTTTTTATTCGATGCTGAGATGGTATCGATACTGTATCAAGTAAAAGTATCGATAGCTTAAGGCTCAGTTACCCGACTGTAATGTAAAGTAACTGCAACAGTAGGAAACAGCTGATCGATATTGTTATGTGAAAAGTAATGCAAATGGTTATACAGATGTAATGTAACGTAACCTAATTTTCATATAAAAATATCGATCAGATGTTTCCTACGTTGCAGTTACTTTACGTTACAGTCGGGTAACTGATCCTTTAAGCCGGGCTTACATCTGTGTGCAATATGCCACACAAGCATAAAAGAAGCGTATCCACTTATTACTAATGAAAAACTGTTTGATTCAGACACGTATTTATTAAGTTAAACAGTTTCATACATAACTAATAGACAATTTTATAGAATCCAAAAAAAAAAAAATACCTGTGACAAAATACTATTATTTTGGTAGGTACTGTCTAGTATAACAACAACCTGCATTTGAAATTTTCCAAACACCTCCAAAATCTTGAGTTACGGGTAAAAACCCGCTTTTTCGTACCCGTATGCACTTATCAACCTCGATCTAGCTGAAATATCAATCGGATTTAGAAAGAAGATACTAATGCTATGTTTAGACGATACCTGCTTCGTGCTCTATTCATGCTTCACACCCCAATCATGACCGAATCAACTTGCTTCGCCATACAAAATTATGGGAGCGAATCAAGTAGATTCAATACGAATCTACTTGCGAAGCACGTAAAATTGGTATCTTCTCTAACTTTTATCGCAGTAATCGCCACTTTATCTGAACTAGCTGTCAAAACAAAATAAGTATATGTGTATGTGTGTGTTTGTAAACAAATGAAAACAAGCCAAAAAACATAGATGTGAGTTTAATATAAATAAATTTAATTAAGTTATGAATAATATAAAAAGGAAAAATAAGAAGAAAATATAGGGATGCCTTCAAAAACAAGATTTTCAATGAATCGAATTTATGTAAGTATGTATGCATGTATATACGTGCGTATGATATGTATATTTGTGTGAATATACATAAAAAATGCCTCGCGAACAGTGATGCCAACTTTTTCAGCGCAAAAAGCACTGTGTGTTCATATAAAAGCACTAAATGCAATATATTTTTTATTTATATTTTTCTATTTATCTATTTATTTTCAATTCAGAGAAAGCCCACATGGCTAATTATATATGTATTGAATCAGTAGAAATTAAAAATTTAAAATAACTACAATTTTAAATTTACTACATTTCATAGGTTTTATGTAATAATTTCAATTATATCGAGCCATATTTCGATTTTGCTTATAAGTAGAATATGAGTAGGAAAATAATTGAAGTTCATTTGGCAAGACCCTGCAATTATGGTGTATTATTTTAAGAAAAGAGTGATCAACGAGAATTATATTCTCGTTTCAGGAAATGCAGTTTAATTTTGTTCCTCTGGCCATAAAGCTGTTTTAATAAAACAATTAGATTTTAGGTGTTTCATCTGAATTAATTTTTACATGAACATGGTTCAGTATGTTACATTCTGTAGCTCGTTTCTGTATTTCTCGCATCGTAAAATTTCCCGCATGAAACAAGGGAATCGTAACAAAAACAGTGTAAATTGAAACACAAAATGGCTTTTGTCACATAAGTGTTTCTGTATCGTTGCTTTGAGAGAACTATCTGTAATTTAAACGAATTTCCAGCAATTATTGGAACGATGTGAGAAAAAGTGTTTCTGTAACAATATTTTGTGAAAAGTTTCTCGCAAGAACTGTCTAAATAACTCCCATTTTAAATTGGTGCGAGAACAACCAAATTTGTACAAAAACATGAAACATGAAAATATGAATAATAAACTAGTTGAAAAGATATGCAACGAATTGTTGAACTAAAATTATAATTTATATTATAATTTATATTAATTAATAATTATTATTAAGGAGTCGATATCATTATATTTATTTACAATTTTTTTGTGGAATTTTCTATAATAAAGACAGTTGCTAGAAAAAACTTATTTGAAGCATTTTACATTCACTTTATATTCAAGTTCATTATACAATTTTATTTTTCTTGAAAATTATTATTTTTTTGTTATTGAAATAATATTTTTGGGACTTTTGTTTTCATTTGACACTCGATTACTGGAAATATTCCAGTAAAAACAGATTCAGTGTTGTCTGTTTTCACATTCAAATACAGAAACACTTTTTTCACAAATCGAGAAACGATGGAATTTTGTGTTTCACACTTCATGTGAGAAATTTTACGATGCGAGAATTACAGAAACGAGTTACTGAACAACATAAGTCTTTTTATTTTAGACCGTATTTTATATGACTGAAACAATTTGATTTATAAAATCATTATTGTATTTCTTACTTACTTTTAAAATAGTTATAAGTGCTAAAAGTTATTTCTACTTCAACATTTGAACATGGTAATGTTAATAGTCTTAGAGGAAATATTGACAGTATTAGAAATGGATTATGATTAGTTGAATTTCTATAATTATAAACTTCAATGCAAAATAGATCAGTTTTGAGCAAATTTTTCCATTTATGTATCCTTAAATTTCTGATACTTCGTTCTATTTCTTCAATTTCACCATCCCAGCAAAAATTACCGCTTCCCAGAAGAGTTTTTGTAAGCCAGCTAGAAGCAATGCATTCAGTTTCCAAAAAGCCATTAATTTTTTGCCTTACTAGTTCGTTTTACAGAAGTAATAATGTGTAGTTTTTGTGTATTCAGATACAAAAGTTACTGGTTTACATTTTTTTTTACTTCTGTCCACTTTGTTAGAGAGCCTTACGTTAGTACTTTTCGGATGCATTTTTGAAAGCTTTCATTATCAAGAAAGCAATACATTGCTTCCCTCAGTGGTTAGTAATTAGATTATTGTAATTAAGTTATTTTATAACGTGTTTCCAACGTGGTATCCTCTGTAATTTCTAGAAATATATTCTTTTTTCTCACTATGAAAGATAAAGTTTTTCTTCCTTCGTATTTCACCCAGCTGAATTAACATTCTGCAAAGGAAACTTCGCATGTTTAAAAGGGGTGAAAGCAGATAGTTTTTGGAAAGTGAAAATAAAGCCACCACACTTTAACAAATTAATATTTAGTAGATTCGCAAAACGCATTAAAATCAAAGGTGAAAAGCACCAATTTAGTGCCTTTTTTTAAGCAACAGTTTGAAAAATTCCGCACTGTTATGAATTAAAAAACTCTAAATCTAGTACGAAAAGCACTGAATTGGCACGCTGCACACGAAGCACGAATGAGTAGTCTAAACAGCATGATTCATAAACATGATTCAGAGAGCGAAGCAGGTGATTCAACTCGTCGTCTAAACATAGCATAAGACCTTTCGAACTGTGTATAATTCCAGTTAATTTCTATATGTTTATATGTGTGTATTTTTTTAACAAACATAATTTCTCCGGTTTTTTTCGACACTTTTCTACTTTCGATTCCTTCTCAGGCGGTATTTTTGTACTGGAACGAAGATGTTTATGATTTTATTTATATAACATAATTGATTAAGAGTAATTTACAGGTTTGTGTTAAATTTTTTTTTTTCAGAAATTGACTGAGTTATAAATATTTTATTAAAAAAAACTGCCTGCATCATGTTCTCCGCGTTCTATTTCTGAGTATTTAACCTTCCAAGATGACGTAAGTACAATTTGATAGACTTATATCAACACAAATTAAAAAATTGGTACAACAGTGGTCGCCAAACTTTTTTCCTTGAGAGCCATATTTTTCAAATACAGATTATTGTTATGCTCAACAATACGTACCAGAAAAATAGTAACACGTCTCAGGTATTTCGATTTCATTAAAATTTGTCACACAGTGTAATTTATTTCCATATGAGACAGCAACATTTATTACCAATAAACTACATAGAAGTAATGGTCTTGCAAAAGTTTATGCAAATATTTCTTCCAATTCTCATGGATAAAAAATTTTCCTTTCAAAAAGTATATTCTTACATCGATATGACAATCACCCGTATTGCGTATGTCGAGTCGAATATTCGACTACGACAATTTTGTATTTTATTAAACAAACCTTTTACAAGTTTTCTTTATTCTATGACAAAATTCTCGTAGATGAATATTCGACTCGACATACGCAATACGGGTGAATATCAAATTATAAGTTTAAAATTGTTGTTGGCCCACTTATACGTTGTAAGTTTTGACATATATATTAATGGAAACTTTCATACATAGACGTATTTTGAAATGTATATTAGGCCTTATTACGTGTACCGTATTTCGACTTCGACGATTTCGTACCAGACTAAAGAACATCACACCATTCAATAGTTATCTAGGAACGAAACCGTTGGCCCATTCAATATATTTAAAGAATACTTTATATTATTTTAATACGCAGAAATAATTTTTTAACAAATATTATCTAATTAATTAATTAATGTTAATTGTACAAGAAGGTTGTTTTGTCTATAAGTTGGGTACAAAAATTGAATTGAAATATTTTTTCTTAATTAGTCCTAATTTACACTAAGCAAGTCTTATTGCTAAGCTGATTAGTTTATCGGAGAGATAGAGAGAGAGAGAGAGACGAGAGGAACATAAATTTTTCTTTTCCCCTCGTCATCCTCTCTTCTAAAAAAAACCAATCAGCTTAGCAATAAGACTTGCTGAGTGTAAATTAGGACTTATCACAAACTAATATTTTTAGCCATTTATTTAAATTTCATTTAGGATTTATGCATTTATCTATTTACGGTTTTATGTATAATCAAAAACTGGCATTTAGTTAGCATAAGTGACATAATTGAAGTGCATGATGACGAGTTCCTCTATACAATTTGACATTAAAAGCGCCGCATAATGTAGTTTTAACACACGATTACATCCTAGCATGATTTTTAATGTAAAATTGTATTGCAAAACACGTTAAGACCATGTTAACTTTTGCCACTTCGGCTAACTTTATGCAGTTTTGGATTATACATAAGGACGTTAATATCTAAATCTAAATGACCGAATATTCGAGAACTCGAATGCGAATACTAAAATTCTTGCATCACTTATATACGTATACATATGTATATTGCATGTTGTTTTTTACGAGACAGATACTAATAATTGTGCGCAAATTTGCATTGAGCTCTAATTTTCTGGATATGAAAACTAATTTGTTTTATAAAAATAAAAATCTATCTTTCGGATATAAGTTTTTCATATTTAAAATTGTAATTTATTTTAATGAAAACGATAGAACACACACTGACCAAGTTTACGGATTCAATTAGCGGAATAAAATTCTTTAAACATTCTGTGCGGATTATGGTGCCGTTATTCTGAAATCATTAGTGCGCAGCAATAGTGCTCTACCTGCCGTTTACTGAAACTGTGACTGTCTTAAGATTTGAAGAAAATGTTTCCGCCGTGCTTTTCAAAATTTATTGAAATAGGTTAAACAAGAAATTAACTGCCAACACACAAAAGGCCCTGTTACGAGTATGTATTAGTTTGTCCGCAGCCAAAGAAAGGCGTCAACGAATTTCGAATAAGGGCGCAACAGATACAAATGTCTATGTATGTATGTATGTATGTATGTATGTATGTACATTTTCTACTTACAGATGTCTCAAAACAAAACATTTTCGGTAATTTTTTTTTTATGTAAAGAAGAGTTGAGTTTCTTATTGTTTTATTAAATTTTAACTAAATTTAATTAGTTATTTATGCTAAGTTTTATGGGGATTTGAATACAGTATTAACAAGTTTTTGCTTTTAATTTGTATAGGATTTTTAAATAAATTTTATTATGATGTTTCTTTTGTTCTTATTTCTCTTTTTATATTTGTTTTTCTTTCTTTTTTTAGCTTAGCTTTAATTGCGTTATGTTTATTATTCCTTTTATTTTCATCGAAAAAAAAATGGTTAATTTTAATTTATTGAATAATAATTGCATGTGTTTGCATGTTTTTTTCTTTGCATTCCATAATAAAATTTAAAACATTTTTCAATAGCTTTTAATCTTATATTATTAAAATGTATGTACATGTTTTGTTGACAATAAAAAATTAACTCTAAGCTATTTTTTTTTTCTATTTTATATAAACTTTATATTATAATTTTACAAACTTTATACATTTCATTTCTTTGTGAATAACTAAAAAATAAAGTTGCAGAACTAAATTCAAATACATAATATAAAAGTACATACATATATCATACACTTATGTATGTAGTACATGTTTTATTTTCAAGACTCAAATTTAAGATTCGTTTTGGATCTTTGTTCTGGTTGCGAATTCGAAAGTTTTCAATGAGAAATATAGCAAAAAAAAAAAAAAACAATAGAAATGCAGTTTACACTCATGAACGATACATACACTATACAAAGTTCATATTCGTACACCATCAACTTAAAAAGAGGAAAACTCTCGTAATTAAACAAATAAGTAGGTATAATAGTTTTATTTTTCTTGTACGAATTTATAAAAAATTTATAACAAATCAAATAATCAAAATGACATTGCGATCATAATTTTATAGCAAAGAGCAGAATTCATTATACAGGGTGGCTGATTAAAGCCGCTACCAAAAGAAAACTGAATAAATTTTTTTCTATCGAAATAATCCAGAATTTTGTTTTTTGTATTTGTAGATTCGATCTTAGATTTAATAAAAATGGAAAACTGGGATACTGAAAAAAGAGTCTGAATTGTCTGCCGCTATCACGAATTGGAGTCTATAGTTTTGGTTCAAAGAGAACTTGCTTAATTGTCTTTTCATGTCTGATGAGGCTTATTTCGATCTGAACGCAAATGTAAACAAACAAAAGTGTCGCATATGGAGTAGTTCCAACCCAGAAAAACTGCATGAAAGGCAAATGCATCCAAATCCCGTCACAGTGTGGTGTGCATTTTTTTCACGCTGTATTGTTGGGCCATACTTCTTTGAACAAAACGGACTCAGCGTTACGGTTAATGGAGATCGTTACTTGAGCATGCTAAAATAATTTTACTATCCGGAACTACACCAAAGGGGAACCCCTCTCAATTCTGTGTCGTTTTAGAAAGATGGTGCAACTGCACACATAGCTCAGCCGGTTCTGGCAGAATTACACAGAAAATTTCCTAACAGACTTATTTCAAGAAACTCAACCTTTTGTTGACCTGACCTAACTCCACCGGACTTTTTCTTGTGAGGTTACTGTAAACAAGAAAAATCAAAATCGACAAATTTGGATGAACTAAAGCAATCCATTCGTAGCTGCAATTCCAATTAAGACTAATTAAACTATTTTTAATAGAATTCAATAAGGTTTCAAATGAAATAAGATTGAAAAAATTTCATGCATTACAAAAAAAGTTATTCCACTTTCTTAATGTAGCAAAATTCATCAGCCACCCTGTATATCCCTAAGAAACAAAATTTATATTCGTGCACTAAAATAATCCAAAAAAAAAATATTTTAAAAAGTAGTTGTAGTATAAAAATTCTTAATTTCTCTTTTATAATTTGTATCAATTTTTAATCTGATTTAAAAAAAAATTATGTGTACGAATATGAATTTGATTTTTTAAAGTTAGTAAATACTGCTTTTCATTATGAATGAATGCGTGGTGGCCTTCGAAAACATCTAGTTGTTCCGTTCTGCTTAGTGTTTGTCAAAATGTTTACAATGAACTTTGCTGTTATTTTGTTCATTAATAATTATCACATGTAATTTGGCTTACAAAGCGATACGAACTTTGGCCTAATCAAATTATAACTATAGACACATATTTTTATTTAAATGTTTTATTAAGTACAGCTTATATTAACAAAATCTTGCAATAAATACATAAGTAATTTAAGAAATTTAATTTATTACAAGGTCCTGATTCACACACGTCAGGTCTGAGTCGTCAAGTCTTGAGCTTTTAGGAGAGAGAGGAAAAGAGAATGGAGAGTGTTACAGACTTGACCGTACTAGTCAAGTTTGCTTTTTCGTTTCGTTTTGTCATTCGTGATACTCTATTTGATAAGACTTGATGACTTTACTTGACGGTGTGTATGAACGCTAATGCACGTTCAAAAGAAAATTGAACAAAAACTGATCAGGTAAACCTGATGTGTGTGAATCAGGACAAGGCAATGGGATTTTTTGATTGAGGTTGTAAAAATACAAACTTTGCATACTTATGTACACACATATGTACATCGTAAGTAATTACTTTGCAGATCTACAGAATTAGTAATAATATGATTCAATTGATGAACATACCCGTCATTTTGATTTGATTCAGTTACTCGTCCGCTTTTCTTGATTTAAATTTAATGGGAAAACAAGAAAAAATATACAAACTCATGGCACGGCTTTATATTTATAAAATGTTTTATTTTATTTTTTTTTTTTAATAAAATATTTGTTATAAAAAATACTTAAAAACTACATCACTTTTGATTGCTGCTTTAAAAAGTCCAACCGAAAGACTTTTTAAAATACATAAAAAATTATCGTAAATAACAATTTAAAAATATCTAAGAAGAAAATAAAAATTAAAAAAATATTGTAGAAAATAAAAGGTAGAAATATAAAAATTACTATTTACATGATTTGTTTTTTTTTTTCTTTGAGATTATTTATTATTTATTTTCAACCGTGAAGGTGCAAACAAGTACTAAAATGTACCGGCAAAGAAACCACGTCCAAGAGAATTTCAGTAGGAGAACATGCCGCCAATAAGTGGTGTTACTTTTTCAAGTCATAGTTTGGAGCAAAAAAAAACAAAAACAAAAAAAAACTTGAAGGGTTAACCACCTCTGCAATACTGTGAAAGTCACACTTGCTTATAAAACTGAATTTGTTGAGGCAAACGTACCGAAGTGATATTAAAAATAAAATAAAAATGCTTGAAGATCAATTTTGTGTGGGCACGATTCTGTCCTTTAAGGTTTGTCTGCAAAATGATAAAGAAGTTGATTCACAGTTTTAGAGACACAGACGTCGTGGAAGGTTTCAGAAAGAAGGCTTTTAGTGGTGCTATAGTAAATTTTGTAATGCGGCCGCACCATTTAAGCTTAAAGTATGGTTCCAATTGCGATAGGAGGAAGCAGCGGCGGCATATTGTTGGTAGTTGTTGTAAAGTTGCTGTTGCTGGTGCTGGTGCACTTGTTGCAATTGATCGTCGTTGAGATCACTGGTAATGTTGGAAGAATCCTCGAGCAAATCGCTTGGAGTTAATTGACTTTGCAACAGATTTTGATGATGCTGGTGGTGATGAGCAGCTACCATTTTACTATTTAAGTATGCCGCCGCCTTTAGTTTTTGATTGTAATAGTTAACCGCTGCTGTTGATGAGGCTGTGGTTGATTGTTGTGAATTCTGTAAGTGTTGCTGATGCTGCGGCGTCTGTGCAGATGTGGACGATGGAGAAGTGGCTTCATTTTGATTTTGTTGCAAGTGATGATTGACACTAGAAAAGATGCTGCTGTTTGTAGTGCACGAACCCGCAGTTACATTTGTATTTGCATTTGCGCTGGAATTGTTATTACGCAGCATCTGTTCCGCTCTTCCTTAAGCTAAGGGGTACTGATGATGTCACAAACTGGTCGTACCGGCTGGTGCATGATATCCCAAACTTTGGTAATAAGATTCTTGACCCAAGGCAGCGTGTGAATTGGTTAGAGGACTAAGAGCATTGTAGCCGGCGTATTGGCTCATGTCATACATTTTTATATCAGCCTTTGATTCAGTGGGTAAGAGGCGATTAATGGAGAACGGATGGCTGGGGGGAGCGTAGCCAGAGGGTTCTTGTTTTAAATGGTGCATTGAGGAATGATAATCACTTATCAGCGATGGATGACATCGATTAACCATACTTGTAATGCTGGAAAGTTCTTCTTGCTGAAGCTGATGGTGGTGCTGATGGTGAGCTGGTGCATGCTGCGCCTGTTGTCCCAAGCACGCGAGTTCGGCATTGGCGTGCAGCATTGCCAACGCCTCAGCATCTTTACTATGGGCAGATCCCAAACCACCTAGACCGCCGTCTTTGTGGTGATGATGCGTTTGATGATGATCCAGTCTACTATGATGATGGTGGTGGTGCATATGGTGGGAGTCATCATGATCTTTTTTTCCAGGTGATGTTGCTTCTAAGCTGCTATGTGATGGTGATTTATGAAGCTGCCTTATGGCTTCCTTTTTTTCGTCCTTAAACCTCTTTTGCCGCCTTAAATAGCAGCCATTTTCAAACATATTTCCTGAATCTGGGTGTAACGTCCAGAAAGATCCTTTGCCAGGCTTATCAGGAGTTCGAGGAATTTTAACAAAGCAGTCGTTGAAGGATAGTGAATGTCTGATCGAGTTTTGCCATCTCTGTTGGTTTTGTCTGTAAAATGGAAAAAGATCCATGATGAATTGATAGATCTCGGACAACGTAAGCATGCGTGTGGGGTTGTTTTGTATGGCCATTGTTATAAGTGATATATATGAATATGGTGGCTTAGCATGAGTGTAACTCCTCCTGTAAGTTGTTGGCTTCTCCACTCGAGACCTGTTAAGAGAATTTGGCGACCCTGTGTCCAAATCTCGAGCACTTGCTGCAGCTGCCATTGATGAATAACCACCCATAGCAGCCATAGTTGACATACCGCCACCCATACAATTTCCCATCTGGCCGAGAGGAGAGCCCATGGATGCGTAACTCATGCTGCTTGGGGTCATACAATTTTGAGCCATGGAATTCATTGCAGCTGCAGCACCCATTGAACTACCCATACTTGCCACTGCTGCAGCAGAGTCTAACACACTAGAGCCAAAAGTAGCTGCGGTTTGAGGAGATACTGAAGACATCCCACCTCCGACGGGCATGCTCATAGCGTTCATGCTATATGGTGCTCTAGCCAGGGGACTCATATTTCCGCCGTTAGTGCCATTTGCAATATTACTGTTTTGAACATTCGCGTTATTGGATGAGTTGTTACCGCCGCCTCCACCACCAGAATTGTTGCCACCACCCCCACCACCCGATCCCGACGACTGACTAGTCATGCTCACGGGTCCGCTTGTTGGCGTCTCCGAATACAACTTTTGCATTATATCGATCGTCGTCTGATGGGGCGATCCCTTAAGGAAACTATTTAAAAGTTGCGCCGTTATGATGACGATTTTTTAAAACACGATATACCGAAAAAAATATTCTAATAGCAAAATAATAACAAAACGTAATTCCAATTTTATGAATTTACCCTAAAATTTTCTGTACGAAAATCCTTTTTAACTGGTTTTTATTTTTAATTGTAATTAAAAATATACATATATATTATTTTTCAATATTCGGCAAGCAATGTCTTGATTGCCACAAGTTTCACCATCTCAAGTAGTTGGTATCTTCTCTTAATTTCAAAATTACACTTCAATTATTTTTTAATAAACTTAATTAAATGAACAAGTTTTTTCTTTGATATTTTTACTAGTACATATTATTATTATTATTTTGTTTTTGCTATTTATTTGTTTTCTTTTCTTGCACTTTTTAAAATTTTCATTTTTATCTGTTTACTTGGTCGAGATTTGTTCTTTGTTTTGCCAGTGGCTTGTTGTTTAATATTATTTATTTTTATGTACATAAATTAGATACACACATTCTTTTATTTATTTGTTTAAATATTTCTTTCATAGGTATTGTACATAAATACTTATGTATATGTATGTATTTATTGAAATAAAACACTAATACGACGGTTTGTTGTTTCTTTTAATAAGACCGAACTGTGTTTAATGGAACAATATAATCATATGTAATTACAATTATATATGATAATAATAATAATGAATAGTAGGTATTAATGATAATTTGTATTCCTACAATGCGCTCGAGTACTCTTTGGCTTGAGCTCTTGAATTCGACTGTTTACAGAGGGGAATTATGGCTTACTATTTGGCTTGCTAACAAATATTGTTCAGGCCGTGCTCAAGTGTATGCTCGCTGCGATGTTTAAACGATAATGTGTTATAATAACTTGGGTAGTTCAGTGGAAAGGCAAACGAACGAGATAAACTAACTGCTATTGCATTCATTATTGAATCCACACACCAACCATACACACTCATACGCTCTCACTGGCTGCAGACACACACACGCACACACACACATTTACATACATATGCCCAAATTTATTTATTTCAAACGCACACCAACAATCACTTGCCAAGCATGAGGACATCATGCTCATGCAACCACCTTCTTCCTGCAATAATTCTCAGCAAAAAAGCTTGCATACTCACATGCATGCATACATATAGACATACATACATACATACATACATACATGCACGGAAATATGCAAGGACGGATGTTCTTAATGTTCATACGAGAGATTTACTTACGAGATAACAAACATCCAATAGGACCATACAAGCACCACCATGTTTGCTACTTTCTAGAAAGAGAACACTCTATGCATAACGTATTGACTTATGTCTTATTTTAACTTCTCCGTTATCAGCACTCAGAGAGCAAAACAGAGTATTCACTCCCATATACATACCTGTACAACAACAATGGTTTACGTATTGGATTTCAAATTCTCTGTCACGTTTAGCCAACGAAAAAAATAGTTTTAACGGGTGGAGCTTGGCACAACACGCCTTCACTCTTCTTTTGTTGTTTTTTCTATCTTCTTACTCCGCTTTCAAAGGGTGTACTCATGTATGTACTATGTACATATGTATGTATGTATGTTCATGTCGGCGAAACCATTTTCATATTTTCAAATGAAATACATACATATGTACTTCAATTGCTGAGAGAAAATTTTTTATCGACATTTCAATTGATTTTTTTTACAAAGAATAGAAACAAATTCATTTATGCATGTCTGTTTCAGCTTCCCTCCCTTCGAGAATCAAACGATTATTCTATAACAATGTAACCAACAGCTGTTTATAAAAGTTCTTCTTCTAACCTAAAAACCTTTTCATCCATTATTCTCGCACTTATATTCAGCTTTCATTTTTTGCTGCTACTGCAATATTTTATTTGTTTAGAGCAGAAGCAAGCAAAGAAAGCCAAGTTTCTGTAACACTACGATACTAAGGCAGTGAGGACGATTTTTAAATAATGAAATTTAGTGCTTACATACATACATCCCCATGAACATCTTTACTACATACATACATACATACAGAGAAATGCATGTGCATACATATCAATAAGTATGCATGTGCAGAATGTGCTTTTCTTAATGAATATACATACATACATACATATGTACATATGTATGTACATATGTATGTAAGTGTATAAATGTACATATGTATGTATGTATGTTGTATGCATGCATGTGCTGAGTTCATAATCATTTACTTATGTCATGCATTTAAGCAATCCGACAATTCAAACTCCAAGAAGAAGAAGAAGAAGAAGAAAAATGAAATCAAATGCTAAAGACGATAAAATCACACAGAAGAGATGTACATATGTATGTATTGGGAAATAGAAAAAAGAATTCTTCTTTCGCAATATCTAAATAGCACTCAAGTGGGCTGGTCTGATCTGGTCTGGTCTGGGTAGGGTTGGGTAAAGTGGGGTGAAGTAAGGAAGGAATAGAATATTATATGCAGTGATGACATGTGTATACGTGCATATGTATGTATGTATGTACATACGTATGTATGCATATATCCGTATTTGTATGTATGTAGTTGCCTTCTGTTCGTTTTCATTTAATGCTAAAAAAACGTGGTTAACAATTTTCAATTTTCATGGCTGAGGTTAAGGTACAATAAAAATATTGGTCGTTTGTTTGGTGTTAACGTCATAGTAAAAAATGCCAATGTCACATTCTCGTCGTCAATGTAAAGAAGCATGTAGACACATAAAAAATACGTAATAGAACGCGCTTTTAAAACGGATGATATCTGCTTTTAAAAATAAATCGAAATTTAGACATTTGAAATCAGAAATACCTAGTTGAAATTAACGAGAATAACGGCAAAACTTATTCATAAAATTTGGGAAGTAATTTAAAATTTCACACGATAAATAATTAAATTCGGTAATTTATTTAATTAAGACTTTAATTTGAAATGCTGCTAAAATTGTGTGAAATTAATAAAAAAAACCCCCCAATCGATTACAAAATATATTCACAAATAATGAATTAATAAAATGTGCAGGTGAATAAACGGATTTACATGGTTAATTTTTCAAGATCTTTAACACTTTACACAAAGCATATGCATATCTTTTTGGATAAAAGAAACATCCCATGGATAATTTTTACACTACGATCTAATTAACTTGGCGTAGAATTAATTTCGTGTTTTACCTCTAAGAGCAGAAGTACGTGTATAATTTTATATGTACATATGTACATACATAAAGTGTTTTAATTTTGTAATATGACAATCAACTTCATACATATATGTATATGTACATGAATAGTATAAAACTGAAAATATGTGTTGTAGATAAAATATTATTGTACCACGTACAAAAAAATAAAATCCTCGATCAAATAATATGTGCGATTTCATACAAAGTCGATATTAACAATTTATCAATATTTATGGAATTACTAAAGTGATAACGGAATGAATTGCATATCAACATAATATTATAAAAAAATAAGTGATATTAAGTTTAAACGGATTGTGAATTTTTCCTAAATAAAAATGAAAAAATTAATAGATTTCAATTTACGTGAATAAATACATATGTACATGCATACATTAAATATATGCATATGCATATGTGCACATATACATATGTAAATATACATACATATATACATACATACATATGGACATACAGTGATTTCCTGGTTTAACGAAGACTCAGTTTAACGAACTCGACACTGAACGTTGGCTAAATTTGCTCTCATTGAGAACTTTATATATCCAACACATAAAAAAATTGTGTACTCTAGAAGAAAACAAAAATGAGATAAGAAATGTAATTACATAATTTTTTACACATATTGATTCCTTGATTAATCACAATGGACCTAATTGGGTCTCCGAGTGGTGGTGCCCACCCATCCTAACCTTGATTCCTTGAATGAGACTTAAATTAAAATATACTTCATAAAAGTTTTTTATATCTGTTACAAACAGATTTTTTTGTTTTGATGTGGCATTTTAGCATATCTTCTAGGGTATTCAATTAATCGGGGTTTTGCTTTAATCGGTTAATCGCTCGATTAATTAGCCGAGGTTTTCGCTTAATCGATTAAAATCGGTATTATTATTACAGTTTCCAAGTTATTTGACTTGAACATTTTTTTTTTAATTTTTGGCCCTGACTTTTTTTAATCCTTAACACATAACTTTTTTATTATTTGGCAAAAATCAGTTGGTTTTGTTGTTTTTGAAAGATAAATTCATTACACGATTCATATGAAAAAAAACCAGACATGTGGATTTTTGAAAATTATGAGAAAATTGTGCATATTTTGTGAAAAAAGTATTCTTAATTGTTTGGGAATATTTTAAAAAATTATTATGTATTTGATAAAAACTTTGATAGTTTCTGAGAGAAGATACATTAAAAAATACTGTGAATTACATTTTAGACAGTTTTGATGGTGCACCCTACATCCAGCATTGGTCGAAAATTAGCATTTTTTGCAAAAAATCTAATTTTTGAATGTGGCAAATAAACTGCACGTTCGTTTTTGCAAATTTTTTGGTTTTTTATTATAAATAAACTTGTTTTAAGTAACTTGTAAGAAACTGCTCACATCCTACACATAAATATGTCAGGAGAGGAGATTTTCTAAAAATGCTAAAACTTTTCAACACAATTTTTTTCCCAATAAAAAAAAAATTTTTAAATTATATATTGAGAAATATTTTGCTTTATTTCAATAGTATTTATTTAGCTTTGCAAACCGAAAAAAAATTATTCTCATACCTTCAATACTTTTCGAAATATTCAAAATCCAATTTTGATTACAAAATTAAATTTCCTAAATTTTTTATTTTTGCCTAAATTATTGATCTCATTTTTTTTACTTCAAATTCCTCTTGATTTGTTCTATGTTATCACAATACGAAGCATAATTGTCTGTTCAACGGTATATAATATGTATGTATGTGCCATTGTATCAGTCATAAAATGTATAAACAAATATAACACCTCATGTGAAAATTTACGTGTTTTTTCTACTATTCAAAAAAGCATATTTTTGTACATCTTGAAGGTGTATTACATATTTTTTTGTAATTAATTACATACTTTTATTTGGCTCAAAAATATAAAAATTAATGTACATAGACAGTATATGTACCCACAGGGGCAAAGGCACCTGCCCGCACACCCCTATTATGGGTATGTTTTTACCTAATATTTGTATCGCTTTTGTATCCGTCACATCAGTCCAGCCGTTTGGGCTATACGTGGAATCATACATACACACATATACACAAGCACACAGACACACACTTCGGACTTATAACACGCCTTTTTGGTCGGGGGGTTAAAAATAAAATAAGCCAAAATAAGAAAACAATAAAAAAATCAGATTTAGAAGGCAAAAAATAAAAAAAAAATTTTTGACCAACAGATAGAAGGCTTGTAGGGATATTAAAATAAAAAAAATACAGTATCAAAATATGCCCAAAAATTCCAAAAAAAAATGCTAAAAATATCCGTGTAAGACTGCAATATGCAAAAACATGCTTTAAAGGGTAAAATATGCACTAACAAATCGATGCCAAAATTCATAAAAAGATCTGAAACGGAAAAATATCTTATCACCTCATTAATACACAAGAAAAAAACATGCAATTGCATATTTTCGGTTTTCGTGATAGATTAGAACTGAAAACGGATTTGAATTTAGGGCATTAATGTACCTATATAAAACATATTTTTATTCAAAACAAAACAAAACAAAACATCAGACCAGTTTAATTTTTCACTAACAATATTTGGCAAAGCAACAAAAACACCTGAAAATAGCAAATACTAAAATTTGCAAGACAAGAAATACGTCAATAACAAAGAAAGTAAATAAAAATGCATAAAAGTATATAGTCTAACTAGTAAAAGTTTAACTTCCGAGTTTATTTAAAGCTGGAGTCAGTCAAACCGAAAACTGTTCGAACAAGTCGACTGCTGAAGTTGCTGCGTTGGTTCACAAAAACTATTAATTTCAAATTATTCTAAGTCCTAATTTACACTAAGAAAGTCTTATTGCTAAGCTGATTAGTTTGTCGGAGAGAGAGACGAGAGGAAAATAAAAGTTTCTTTTCCCCTCGTCTCTCTTGCTGAGTATAAATTAGGACTAACACTTTACAGTTCTTATATTTTAGGGTTCTGAAAATTTTGCCGCTCTTAAAATCAGGTCCGGGCCTCACGGATCTAGGCGTAAATCCATCACTGACTGATAGACAAGTACTATAACCAATAGACTTACCGGGCAGCCTGAACAAACATTGAAATTATTGTATTTTAAAGTTTAATTTTATTTACAAAAATATACATACATACATATACATATGTATGTATTTCAGGTTCAAATATTCCTCGATAATATTAAAAGGTTACTTAGACTTTTTGCTAAATGTAAATAAACAATATATTCTATAATTTAAAGAAAATATACTTAAAACTGGTAAATATTTTTCTAGGATACAGAAAAGCTTTTTACATCTTTTCAGTAAGTAAAAAAATTATTTTTTGTAATTAAATTTTCTTACTCTCAGTAAATATTTCCATAAATTTATTTAAAAATGCTTTATCTTTTAAAGATTTTTAATGATTCAAAGTCAATAGTTTTACACCAGTATGTACCGTACTATTTGAAAATATGGTACGGACACATGCAAACTTTAACAAGTTAATTTAAATTTTTTTTTTGATATTGCACTAAAAATTCCTAAAAAAAACATAAGCACAATATTGTTGTAATATGGCTAGAATATATTTTTTTTATATTTTGTAACTCATATGCGATGTGCTGCTCTTGGTTATAATGTAAATGGAAAGAAAAACATCGGAGTGAAAAAAGTTCGAGTCTATAGTAAAAAAAAAATAAAAAAAATATATTTTCCATAATTTCACATAATATTTCTACAAGTAAGTAGATTTAAAATTTTTTGTGTTCCTGTCCACCTTTCTCCCCCTTTACAATTTTATTAAACAATATTTTTCAAGTTAGAATTTGTATAATTTCCGTATGTTATATATTGTGCCTAGTTAAACATTTAACTCACTATAAGTAAAGACAATTTGTTTTTTTTTTTTTGGTATGCGTATGTTAAAATTAGTGTATTTACACAATTTCATTGAGTTGCAATTATTTTCTCTCTGTTACGGTAATTTTTTATTTCAGGATAATATGGGAAGTCCTTCCTTGAAAATTAAATGGCAAAATTTTATGTGTGATTATATTTAAAACATGTGTGCCAAATTTAGTTTCTTTACGATGATTGGAAACTGTTTAAAGCAATAAATCAAACAGTTTTTCATAAGTAATTAGTGGTTACGCTTTCTTATGCACACATGTGCCAGATATAAGCTCGGCCTTAGAAAATTATTTTACTTAAATTTAGACAATTTATTTTACTTAATAATAGAGCAACATATCGCACATAAATCATAAACAGTCACAACTAAAAATTATCAACGTGATTTTGTTTTTTTTTTTATAAACGATAATACAGTCTTCTTGAAGAATATAAAATACCTTTATTCTTCTTTTTACGTTAAATATTTGATTCATTTGTACAGTATCAACAGATATTTGCCACTACTCAGCATCTGAAATATTTTCAGTTGTGACTGTTTGATTTAGTGTGCGATATGTGTTATTTTTTTTAGTGCACCATGCTGAAAATATAAAAAAATATATGAAAGGTAGATTACAATGAAGCTGAAAACCTTTCTTCTATCATTGTTGTTATAAATGTTATATGCGCATAAAAGTTTTGCAATTTCAACACAAAAATAAAATGCAAAAATTCGTTAAGAAGATTCGGAAATATTTCTTACCAAATTCTACAATTTTCATTAATCCGACCTGTTTTGAAAATCATGGTGATTTCAAAAACAACCTATTAATAGCTGACTTGTTAGTAGATTTTTGTTGTATTTTAAGTTTTTGTCATGTATAATAGAATATTTTATTCCAACTTACATCGCTATAAGTCGTGAAATTTACGAAAACAACGATTTAGCTTTTATTAATTTTTTGAAATCACCGTGATTTGGCATGTGGTGATTTGGAGAACAGGGCCGTATACTAATCGCAACATTTTGCATTTCTAGGTTGCATACTGAAGAAAAAGAGACATTGCAGAATCAATAATGCCTGTGGTCAATGTAACACCCAACGATGTTGCCAAATTTTACACATTCATTGTCAATAGTTCGTTTTCAAATAGACAACGATGTGCACGATTTTATTACAAATTCAAATGATACACTTTTGCGTAATTTTTTTCTCTGGGTTTTAATAAATGTAGTGAAATTAAATATTTTTAGTAAGCCTTCAAAAATATTTATTAAAAGCAACTCTTATTGTTGGATAATTTGCAATCATTGGAGGCTTATGAAAAATATTTACAATTTCTATGTTCTAAAAAATTTTTCCAAAACTTTACTGATTTTAACTGGTGTTATTTTTTTTTTTTTGGGAATTGTTACAATTAAGTTTAACATTTGTTAACGCACTAATACTTTACTCTACTGATGTTTACCAATACGCAATGGAAATCATTCTGCATTTCTATACAAAACTTAATAATTAAATATACACAGCAGTATTCATAAAAAAATTTATAAACCAAAACTATTTTTTATGAATACGGCAAATAATATTTACTGCATGTCTTTATCACAAACGGTTGAAAAAAGATCGTTTAATAACTGTGTTAATATTATTTTTAAATGTTTGAGAATACCAATCAATAGTCCAGTTGTAATATAAACAAATAAGACAATTTTAATATTATACAGACATACATACATAAATAAATACCTATAGAATTTTTCATTAATTATACTCAAACAATATCTAACAAGTATCGATAATTAGTTAAGAAGCACTAACGGTGAGAACATTATGAAATCATCACGATCATGATAATGACAAGATGGAAATTTGAGTATTGAAACGAAACGTACGTATGTGAAATAATTAAACAAATAAATTTGGAAAGGGGTAACGAACACAAACGAAATACTCGTAATATACTCGTACATAGATGCATACGTAATTCGATGTGTATGCATATCGCACACTAAATCATAAAGAGTCACAACTCAAAAAATTTTAGATGCTACGTAGTTGCAAACAACTATAGTTACTGATCTAATGACGCAAGTATGTGATATAAAAACAACATAACGGTATTTTATATTCTTCAGGAAGACTGTATTGCAAAAGAAATTGTTGAGGCCGTTACAGATTTCTTCAATTAAATGGTTTATAAAAAAGCAAAACCATTTTGATAATTTTTTGAGTTGTGACTCTTTATGATTTAGTGTGCGATATGTACATACTTCATACTTCCTTTTTTGGTACTATTCAAACTTGGGAAGTACAATAGTACACCAACGACTAATTTAGTACATTTCAGTAATCTCCAAAGTTTCAATCGGCATTTTTTTTTTCAAACGATTGCATGTGTCAATTTTCACTTTTGAATAATGACACTTATATTCTTCTCACTTGAAAACAGTCTGGTGAAAGCAAAACGCATCGAGAAAATCAAAAAATTTTAACACATCCTTTTCCAAATCAATTTTCAACTTAAACAGGTGCAAGCAACCATATGCTTTAACATCCCAACTTACAAGAAAATTTGTGAAAACGATTCGGTAGCCAGAATACTGTCGATTATTTTTATAAAAACAAATAGAAATATGTAATTTGAACTAAAAAAATCTTTTAGTACAATTAAGGTCAAAAAAGTACAATTTTTTAAAGTTGTTGGTACAATTTTAAAATTCTCAATGCCATCCCTGCTTCATATCGTTAGTCTCAAGCAGAAAGGCAATAACTCAAATAATTATAGGTGTGATTGTTTACTCTACTAAGTAGAGTAGAGTCTACTTGCACGAAAAGCGTTCCCGTACTCGAAAAATGGGTAAATGAGAGAGGTTTTGTGAGAGTAATGTTCTTCTTCTTCTTCTTCTTCTTGCACGAAATAGCACGTACTCAGTGTGACCCTCTTAGCATTTTCACTGCTAAATTTAGCATTATGTATTTTGATTTAGCAGTGAATTTTTTATTTTGCATTTAGCTTTTTTTATCAATTTTTTAGCATTATTTAGCATTTTTAATTTTATAGATTTCATATACTCCTTTCCATTTATACAAGTAAAAATCTCTGTCAATTAATGTATTTCATTGCATTTTGTGTTTTTATACAAATGTATAAGACGTCTTAAGCGGCTTTTAAGCTGTCGTACTTGGTATTTGAGAATGTTGTGTTAATTCAAAATTCGTGTTTTTCAAAAAATTTAGAATTTTTGTATTTGGCATCATACCATCATACTTGTTTAATAGATCTTCTGTCAAACTCAGTGCAAATTTGATGACTTGGTTAGAGCGCGCATTATTAAAGGTGTTTATTGAAATGTGCGAAAGTCTGTAATGTTCAAATACCGAGTATGACCGTCTAATAGCCGCGTTAATGTATTTTAAACGTCAAACACTTAATAAGAAGAAGAAGAGAAGTATTCAAAATTATATTTTTTTTTCGGATCGAAGACTTCAAAATCCATCGTTGTGGAATCCGGCTCCTGGACATGCAATGAAAAATAAAACTGAAAAAAGTAACATAATACATTTTTTAGTGCAAAAAGTATATTTTAAATGATTTCGCATTATGTTGATAGCTGGCATGCTAATATATTAACAAAAAAGAAAGAAAATTACAAACAACAAATTTTACAATATTATATTTAATAAAATCATACAAAGATACAAGAGGTTTTATGAATTCAGCAATTGTATTTTGTATATTCCTGAATTGTTGTTTTTACTTTTGAATACATTTTCTTTTGTGTAAGTTCTGCTTTTCTTTAAAATAATGTTTAATAAAATATATTTTTATTTAACAGTTTTATTAAATACTAGCTCTTTAAACAAAATCTTGCAAGAAATAAGTAATTTAAGTAATTTAAGATATTACAAGGTAGTGGGTTTTTTTGATTGAGGGTGTACGAATACGAACTTTACATAGTGTATGTTTGTATCAGAGAATGACAGAAGTATCGCTTTAAGTACTTTTTGAGTGTGGGCCGTCAAACAACTACGAATGCGTGCAGGTAAAAATAAAAAACACACGCACTAATTTTAAACCGAATACGTATAACTATTTACATCCAACAACTATGTGTATACACATTTTTTTAAATTACCCGGCACAAACGACAACAACTAAAATTTATAGATTGTGTGAATATAAAAATATTCTAAATATTAAACCGAATAAACATGCGTAATACAGAGCTATTTTCTTTATTTTCAAACAGAAACACACACAGCCACACATTTTCGATACCATTTTATGTACACAAATTATTGCTTATACTCGTAATGCCGAATGATGAATAAATATTCCGAGTATGACTGTATTATATATTTAGATTGAATAAATATTAATATTCTGTGTGTAAAAATATTCAGAATGAAAGTATGAGCGAGAGTCAATTAGTTTAATACGCATGTGCCTTTTTATTTGTAGTTCTAGAGTAGTTTCGTTTTTTGCATACACAAAGTAGAGATGCTCTTGTATGTTGGAATCGGTTTGAGTCATAGTTGTTTGAGAGCAAATATGTGTGCGTTCAAATTGTTTGTGCTATAGCTAATTAGGATTATGCACAGTTTGCTACCCAGTTGAGCTGATTCGATAAAAAAACGAATGCTCACTAAAGCGAAGAAATTTCGAAGCAAAGTTGTTCGATATTTGTTCGCAAATCTAAAAAAAATTCGAATGTCCTCATAAGATCCGAACTGCGAACTTCTCTCGAAAGTTTTTCGAATGTGTGACGGTAGCCCCTTGGAATTGTGTCAGCTTGTTAGTCTAGAAGTACCAAGTTCGTAGCATGACAGCACTGTAAGTTAAAAAATAAATTAATAACACATACCTCCATATGTGCAATAATTGAACAGAAAAAAGTTTGCAGCGGTAGCCTAGTGGATGTGTGCTAGAATGGAGGCACCATGTTCAACGCCTGCAGCGTAAGTTACAGAATTAAACAAATAAATAAAATAAATAAGATAAGTCCGTTAAAATAAATAAATAAAAAAATGACTTTTTACTTTTTCTGCTGCATTTTTGCGGTATCAAAGTTAATTCGATAATCTCTCACTTTTGATATCACTAACGAAATCCGAGATCGAAGGTTTTTTGGGACAAAACTGAGCGACAGGTGAACATTTTTCGATTCATTTTTGAGTGTCACTCTCGATAGTTTTACACGATAAATGTTCGAGACGTATTCGAAATCGTATCATTAACGAAAGCCGTGGTCAATTAGGTAAGTGTTTTATAGGTTTCGCAGCAATCAAACAAAAATATTTTTACAATCGGTCTAAAATGTACTGAGTTATAAAGATACACACCTAAAAAAACAGAAACGAATTGTTAACCTCCTCCTTTGTTTGAAGTCGGTTAAAAATATGCAAGAAATGTAAAGATATTTTTAGTTTATTTTACCTCAAGCGACATATCTACCGTTCCTTTAATTTTATTTGAAAAGTCTGATTGTAGTTCATTCAGTTTGAAACTATGTATGTATTTAAAAAAATATCTCATGAAAAGCCACCACCAGATGATGTTAGTTGTCCTTCTGAGGATTTTGTGATTGGTACCGGTGATCGAACAATTTTTTTCAAACGAAGCTCCAAGGAATCGATTATCAATGGGTTATCTTCCGGCTTGAGCTCATCACAGTTGAAATCTTGGATGATATCATCAGTATCTTCGAAATCATCATCGCTATCTACTGAGATCATCTAACTTTTGAACTTTTTCTGTGTATTAAGCCTTTAGCTGTTAATTTTTAATGTGATATTTTCAGAACTTTTCCAATTATTAAAAGAAAATACATTTTCAGGTTATTATTTCGTTCAAAATACGTTACATTAAATTTTATTCATAAAAGCCAAATTTAAACAAGACTTTATTATCGCATCTAAAATTTACAGTAAATTATATCAATATAAAAAGTTTTCTTGAAGATATATCTACCAATAAACATTCTTAATATTTTGAAAAGTTAAATTTTTGTGGAAAGAGACTTCATGACATCCGGTGTGCCACATGGGAGTATACTAGGGCCAGTTGTGTATTTGATTTATACTTGTGATATGCTTGTGAGCAGTAACATCCACACTTTTACATTTACCGATGATACAGCCTGCCTTAGTATGCACTAAAACCCTCACGAGGCATTCCGATATCTTCAGGAACATACGAGTATTACCCAGCTGGAATTATAGTTAAACTTACGTGCGCTCACGTAACATTTACCCTACGAAAAGATACTTGTTCTTCCATTAGAATCAATAATCAAATTGTTTCTCAACCAGTGATGCCATTAGGATACGAAAGATACATTTTTCGTATGACTTCAGGTACCAACTATAATCCTGACATTTTTCGTATCTTTTGAATCTCTACGCAAAATGTACAGACATTTTTATTGATAACATCCCAATTGAATTTGAATGAATTTGTTTTGATAGCATCCGAAGATAGTTACATATAATTAATTTGAAATTTGCTTACTGTAGGTCTGTTCATTTCCTTTCCCAGCAGAAACTAGCAACGAGAGAATAAGGCAGAAATTTACAAAATTATTCTCCTAAATATGAAAAAGTAAATGAACGCTTTACTTGTAAAAACTTGCAAGAACATTTTATTTATATCAGTATGGAAATCATAATAAAATTCGTCGGTTGATAATTTAAATGTCGTATGTGGATTTTTTGCGGTTTTGAGTTAAGATCGATTCCGATCTGATCTTTAATTTGGCGTAATCAGTTTTTCGACACCTCATACGGTTTTCGAGATATGGAATGTTGAGTTTGTCGTATGTGGTACTTGCCGATACAATTTTCAAACTTAAAACTCAATTTACTCGAAACTATCAAAATCCACATACGACAATTAAATTATTAAATTATTATTTTTTAAATAATTAATTTGACAACAAAACAAATTTATATGTGAGAACATAAGAAAAAACGCTGTCAAAATAAAATAGATTCTATCTCTCGGCTGCTTTCTGGATGTATTTTTTTGTGTCAATTTGTATGGAAAATGAGTTTATGCCGCAATTCTGTTTCATCATTTAATGAACACTTTCCAGTAACAATTGTTACAAATTCGTAACAATTTTTAGTAAATGAACAAACTTTGTACATATTTTTAAAAATTACATACTAGCATTTATGACTTAAATACTCGTCATTATAAAAATAAACTTACATGATATCATTTTCTTTACAATATTCATTAAATATAAAATAAAAATGTGATATTAATAAATGTTAAACGTTAAAAATGAATTATTTCAATATGTATCTTTTTGTGAAAAAAATTTATCTTTTTAGAAACTAAAATGTAACTTTGTCGAAATTTCACTGGCAACACTGTTTTCAACATTCACATGTGAAATACCTTGGTATACACCTTGATCGACGGCTTACATGGAAACACCACATTGACTCTAAGCTAACACAAATGAAACTAAAATTAACTTTTGATATACAAGTCGCTTTTGAATCATAACTAGACTTGGGTCGAACTCGTTCACTAGTTCATTTTTGCCACAAACCAATGATCAAACCCATTTAAATTACATGGGTTTGATCATTGGTTTGTGGCAAAAATGAACTAGTGAACGAGTTCGACCCAAGTCTAATCCTAACTATATGGTGCTACGGAATTTAGTTATGGGGCATTGCTTCAGCTTCAAATCTAGAGAAAATCGAACGAAAGCAAAATAAAATTTTACGATTATTAACATCGGCACCATTGTAGATAAAAATGTACATGGTGATCTAAATGAAAAAAGAGGGAGACAAGGGCTCTAATTAGAGTTTCTACGCGGGAAAAAAATCCCGAGAATTCCCGGGTATTGTTTTTTTACAAGTCCTGGGAAATTTTCAACGGGAATTTTCGGGAATTTAATATTTACATTTTTGGAATTTGCTTTTTTTACATTGCTGTGCGTTGTTTTATTACTTAAAACACAATTTTGTAACGATGCATAATATATGACTCCAACAACTTCAAGCGCTACGAAATATTTTCAACCTAAAAACTATATATGCAATAGTATCTAGATTGCAAATGCCGATGGAATTTCCATCCATGCTATAACTTAAAGCATATCTGCCGTATTCATAAAAAATATTTCAGGGGGCAAATCACGGCATTCGATACGAGTCGTAATTTAAAAATATTTCAATAGAGTTTATATGGAAATATTTTTAAATTACGAGTATATCGAATGCCGTAATTTGCCCCCATGTTTCTTACAGGCTTATTTGACAAATTTCCCATAGAAATATGTGAAATAAGACTTTCATAAACCTAAAATAATTTTTATGAATACGGCGGTATGAATTTATTTGTTTTGTTTTGTTTTTGAAATATTGTTGTTCTTCGTTCAAACAAATGAAGTTGTTTTGTTTTTAATTTAAACTTTGTATGTTTTTTTTTTATAAAATTATATTTTTTATTGAACAGATTTGAAATTCCCGGGAAGTCCTGGGAATAGAACATATTTTTTCTCGATTCCCGGGAACTGGAAAAGTCCGGGAAATTAGAAACCCTAGCTCTAATACTCAGCAATCCAACTGATGAAACCTCTATAAATTATTTCTTTGCTTGGCACGACTTTTATGTGTTTTAATTACTATTCGTATCACTAAGTTTATGTCCGACACTGATCGGGCCTAATAATAATATGTATTTAGATTTAAGATTTGAATACATATTGTTAGTTCAGTTTTGAGGATACAATAAATAAATACATGTATTAAAAAAAAAAACTAATGGATAAATTGATTGATAAATTTCACTAAAATAGTAGTTAATTTTTTTTCACTGCCACTAGAATCTTGACGGAAATCATAATCTCAACTAAACTATTACACTAAACACGTTCAGCATACATTGTTTGCAACGTACTTTGTGTTAGATGTTGCAAAGTGCAAAAAATTATGACTTTTAATAAACTTGGTTATTTGATGGCCTTGTGTAGACGATCTATGTATATGAACATAATATGTATGTATGTACCTATCTAGTATTGGTGGATCAAAGTACGTACATATGTATGTACATATGTACATATGTACTACACAATTTATTTGCTTAAATATTAATTTAAAATGCTTTTTGTATGCAAGGTCGCAGAGTATAACTGCGACAAAAGTTTGCAAAGTTTGCAAAATTCGCCTTTAAATATCTTATATTATGTTATCTGTTACGTACATATTATCATAAAATTTGTTTAATTAACCCAGCAAAAAATTTTCGAAATTTTGTAATGGGTAGTACTCTTTTAATGGCTTACAAAGTAACGAGTGGTACTTATTTATCTAATTATTTTATTTGCATAATAATGACTGTCATGTAATGAATAAAATAAGAACTTATTTATATCACTTATTAAGGAAATATGTATATCTAGAGAAATTTGTTACAAAATTTTATTCATTTAAAATAAAAAAGTATTTTAAGTTTTGAGTACTTTTAGGCAACCAGTAATCTATTAACTTTTGTATGTTTGTAGGCAAAAAGTATAGGGTACCGCATACTTTTTGAACTTCTCAAACAAAAATAATGGGTTATTCAGTCAAATTGTAAGTACTTACGACTGAGGAGTACATACACTTTTTTGCATTCTAGTAGGCAAAGTTTTTGCTACTTATAAGTAGCAAAAAAAAAAAATCCGGTGAAAAGTACTGATGCTCTCACACATGAAAGCATGAGTATGGTTTTAAAGATGTGTGTAAGTACTAGGGTATTCAATTAATCGGGGTTTTGCTTTAATCGGTTAATCGCTCGATTAATTAACCGAGGTTTTGGCTTAATCGGTTACTAAGTGGTTAATTTCTATACTAAGTACAACTCCAATCGGATCCACTTTAATGTTGAGCATGAGACCCTGAAAAATAGTTGGGACTAATAATAGTTTTCATTTGATGCTGTATTTTAGGTGGGTGACCCAATGAATAACCCTTTCGCAGTTTCTTCTAAAAAACATGAAGGTTCTTACAATATTAAATTAGAAAAAATGCTTAAATTTTAAACTAACTGATAGGTACCTATATTGAAGTAAATTTCAATACCTGATCCGCTTGTTAAAACACACACAAACATACACACATATATTTTCATATACTATGTATGTACACATATTACAATAAATTTGTATATGTGCATGTACATACATACATACATACATATGAACATACTTACTCAGTGTTGTCAGATTTATTTTCAGCCTCCTCGCCAAATGACTTGTCGAATATCGCCAAATATCGCCAATATAATAAAACATTAAATTTTAGCTACAAAAATATTTTTATTATGTAATTGCATTGCAAATATCGTTAAATTTTAAATTCAGTAGGTAATGTCTATCCTAAAACATAAAAAATATGTTGTTTAAAGCGGCGCACCCACTTGCAATATATCTGTGGCAAAAAGGAAAAAGTGCTTAAGTCGAGATAAGCAAATTTTGAGCTAATGGTACGTCCGTAATCTGCATATTTGAAAGTATCACTGGTCAAAATCTCAATTTATTAGTGTAATTAAGTTATAGCACTATGACTTCGACTTATTTTTTTAGACTTCTAATCTCATTTGGAATAATATCTTAATTAAGGTTATAATATGGTATATTTCAACTCAAATGTCTTACTTATAGTGTGTAAAACGATGATTGGTTAAAAAACTAAAGGTTAATAGAAAATTTCCTAATTTATCTGTAAAAGAAATAAATTTCTGAAAATCGAAACCTTAAAAGTGCTCTCCTGTAAAAGAGTAAAATATGACTTAAGCACTTTTTCCTTATTGCCACAGATATGTAATTGTGCAATTTTTCGTATTGTACAATAATATCGCCAATGTGTGTGTCATATTCGAAGGTAACACAATATACACATTGGCAAATATCAAAAGACTTCTGATTTTTATTGTACAATCAAGGGAATTGTGTAATGTGATGGCAACATTTTTCAATGTTGTTTACTTTTCCAATGTCAGGAATATTGGGCAATATTTTCTTTGAAATAATATTGCAAAGTATTTAAATTAACATATAAAAAGTACTGGCGTATAAAAGACTTAAAAATAACTTATTGCAAAAATCAATCTTAATAGGATAAATTAAACTTGAACACCGTATCAAAATTATTATTTAAATCTTGTGATAAAACGGAATTAACGTTCACTTAAATGTGTGTTAAAGTACATATATCATATCCTTGAAGTAGTAAGTGCCAGCAGCATCGTCATAATAATACAATTTAGGCGAGAACTCTTTCAGCCTTTTCCTGCTTCATTATCAAAATTTTGGTTCCAATTTATAAAATTTTCATCGCCAAAACCAAATTTTTGTCGCCACGTTTGGCGAGATATCGCCATATCTGACAACACTGTACTTACTTATCTACGTATTATGAAGCTCAGAGAAAATTTTTATCATGAAAGAAATATTTATTTCTCTAGCAGTTAGATAACCTTCTACTTCTGATATCTACACTCCAGGTACCCACAAAATGTATCTTTCGAATAGCTATAAGATAAGTCTTTAGACGTTTATGAAACGGAAATGAAACACCTAAACAAACAGTTTTAAAAACAGACTGAAAAATTATTTAAAAATATCCATAGTTAGAAAACACAAATAAAAAAATTGAGATAAGAACACCTTAAATAATTTAATATACAAACGAACAATATTAATAAACACATACAAAGGTTTCTCTACTTACATACACATACATACTCACATATATACAAAAACATTTAATTCCATATACTTGCATACATAAATATTCATACATCATACATACATTTTCTCGAGTAAGCTAAACAATTGTAGGCACCGATGTCAACTATTTATAACCCAAACGCGCTATACCCCTTCTCAAAACGCGCTAGAACGCGCTAAGTTTCAGCATTATCAACAATTTATAGTCAAAACGCGCTATTTTCCTACGCGCTAAATTAAGTTTTAATAAAGGTTGATGTATGTGTTAGTAAATACAAGTACAATTAATTGTTTAGTAACTCTTTTTCAGATTATGCAATATTGCTTCTTCGAAATTATATCCTAAATAACTAAAATCATTTAATGCAGAATCAGTCTCGCCTTCCAAATATTCGAAATTCTTAGCTTTGACTTTAATTTTATTTGTCAAACTTTGTAACAACTTATATAAATTGTCGAATAGTGTTGCGATTCAAATGCTTTTTGAAGTACAAAAAGAATAGATGATTAATAAGTTATATACATTTTTTGGGTCACGACTACGAGTACATATTTTTAACTGTGAAATTTCAAAATATTTGCCATTTACAATATTAAAATGCGTTTTTAATTCTAACCACAGTCAAGGGAATTTTATTTGCAACATGTGAATCATTAACGAATTTAAACAAAAAGTTAAATTTTGTTAAATTTATACAAAAAAGTAAAAAGATATTATATACAAAATATCAAATGATATTTTTGACTTTAATCAAAACGCGCTAATTTAGCGCTTTTTTTATTAAACGCGCTAAGACGAAAAAAAGCGCGTTTGGTATAGTTAAAACGCGCTAAAGCTAACGCGAAAGGCGCTAAATTGGCATCGCTGATTGTAGGTAATTACATTCATGTATAGATAGATATATACATACATATGTCTGCATGTACATACATATATACTCGTTTGCGCATATATGTATATATATATATATATATATATGTACATATCGATAGCAAAAATGCAAAATGCGATAACTGACAATAATTTAAAATTTAAATGAGTTTTTTCACAATTAGTTATCACCAGTGCTTTTAGTGATAGATGACTAATTACACTAGTTTACAAAATTAAATTTTTTTCATGTAAATTTGATGAGATATATATTTCCTTATGTATTTTCTTCCGCTGAATACGAAAATCAAGGTTAAATTTTTTTTATGGACCAGTTTTTGAGATATTGTAATTTTTTCAGTTTTTCGACCTTTTTTCACTTGACCCATCATATATCGAGCTAGAATTGTCCGCTTGGGTCGTTTTAAGTATTCAAATGAAAGCTATTGAGATCACAAATAAATATGTATAATCGGATCTTTATTTGGTAAAGCGGTTCAAAATATATCAATGAAAATAGGGCACATATTAAAAAAAATCATATTTCACAGTGCTTATATGGTGACAGAAAAGTACAAATCGTTAAAAAATTGTCTAAGACCAACCAGAAGAACATCGACCGAAAAATTACAAAGTTACAATTTAGTGAATAAGTCCAAAGTATTAATTTATTATGTCAGGTCAAAGGTCATAGTCAATTTGTATATAATAAGTACTGAGTACCTACCAATCCCTTTAAATTAGTTTTTTTGAATTGACTCAGTATCTCGAGATTTTCCGTTATAAAGAAAAATAGGATGCTGTATCACATAATTTGCATTAAATCGAGAACCAGTTCTTCGATTCAATAAAAATTTACACAGAAACCTAGGAAACAAATTGACCTTTAAATTACGTTTTCATGAATTTTTCAACAGTCTTATAGTTTCAAAGATATTCAGAACAATACAAAAAAACACAGTTTTTTGAAAAAAAAATTAGAAAATCGTTTGTTTCTTAAAAGACTCATTAAAATTTTAAACTGAAGAAAATTTTATATTTTGTTAATAATTATGATATCTTCATATGTTATAAATAAAACGAGCCAAATTTATTAAAAATCATTCCATTAATTCTGAATTTATACACAATTAAGTGCTAGCATACGAGTATATACATATATATATATTTATTTGACATAAAGTCTTTATTTATTTAATATGAAAACTTTTGCTTATTTTGTTAGCTAATTTCAAAAATTTTTTGGGTTGAAGTCTACAGATGAGTTCCAAAAGTGGCAACGAAATGCATATAGACAATTGATTGCTTAACCATAGAAACAAGCAAAATTTTCAAAATAAAGAATTTATATTCAAACCATTTTTTTAATTGAAACTATTACACTAGGCATGGATTCAACACCCGCAGTATGCAAGTAGTTTCCGTTGAGGAAAGTATTAAAAAAGTTTACAGAGTAAAAGGTCCAAATGAAGAAGAAATAACAAAAGTTAAATAACACCATAGAGAAAAACATCGGCTATCGTATTTTAAAACAAATTTCCAATTTCATATCGCATTTTACCTCAGGAGGAGACATTTTTCTTTAATTGAAATTCTAATGTTTGTTCTTCAAAACTTTAAGCTGATTTTTTAAGCTATGATGTTTCGTTAATAATTTAGCGTTATGTATGTAAATCTAGCATATTGAAGTTGAAAATTTTCTCAAAACTAATATCGCTTATGCTTTTTTCAAATGAAAATATCTCTGATTGCTGAAATGTACATTAATTTATAAACTTTAAAACTTCCTTCTCTGGCTATGAAGCCACGAAATTTAAGTTTAACGCGGACAGTGTAGAAAACCTAGCTGTGTAGAAAATCAGTCATTCATGTTTTAGTTGCAAATATGTACCAATAATTGGTACTAACATACAATTCATAATATTTTATTTGGATATCCGGTATTTTTCCCCTTAACCCTGATAATACCAAGAACGAAATATCTTTACGAAACAATGAATTTGCCTAAAAATGGCATCGATTTGTTAGAGCATATTTTTGCATATTTTGATGAAAATGCATATGTTTGCATAACTTGATCATAAATGCATATTTTTGTCTCATATTTTGGTACAAACGCATGATTTTGTGTGATATTTTCTCAAAAATGCAAATTTTAAAAAATATTGTTGACAAAATATTAATACAAAACTGTTTTGGACAATTTGTTCGCTTGAATTGTTGCAGAATTGAAGAACGATTGTACAAGCACACGAACCTACCAATTTTAATGGATATTGTAATTTTGATGATTTCAAGAGGAAATTGCCTGCTATTAAAGCCGAAAATAGTGAAACAATCGTTATATCATATTTATTCTTGTGTAAAAATTTAATGTAAATGCTGCTTGTTCACGCAGCTTTGGAAAAAAAGAATTTTATATTTTTATTTAGTTGTATGTAAATTGAAAACTTTTCTTTAGAATAAATTTTTTTAAAATATGTGCATATTTTATTGTTTTAAGTGCATATTTTGAGTTTTTGATGTCATATATTAGGTACCTTTTTTAAATGCATGAAGTCCTTGTCCCTGGCCATGACAAAAGCATTCGATCGGTTGATATAATCAATTTAAAAATTGTCATAATTAGTGATATAATTACAATTTAGCTCTTACGTTAGTGAACATGGATTGCTTTTTTGGATTCATAGATAGCCGGAATACAGTGGATTCAACAAATATTTTATCGACCTAACCATTTTTCAAGCAATCTTTTTTCTGAGTGTACATATGTATGTATATATTAGAGATCGACCGAAGGCGTTTTTTTTTTTGGCCGAAGCCGATGCCGAAGCCGAACTTCGGCTAAAATCCTAAACTTCGGCCAAAACCGAAGCCGAATGTTTTAAATTTTAAAAATTATACTTACGTTTTGTATGAATTAAGAAAAAAGTTTCCTTTTTTGAGATCACTGAAATAGCTGTAATATCTATTGGATACATAACAAGAAAAATAAAACTATTTTGCAATTTCTAGATTGCTTTTTCATATGATCACTCACAAGAACGTCCAAGTAAAAGAAAATAGAAAGCAACAGGGTTGTATTTCAAAGCAACCCTTTCAAAACGTTAAACACAATAGAAACTGTCGGCGAGCAACGACCAAACTAATTTTATTTTTCACGCTTGGAATGAAAAATATTCGGCTTCGGCTAATCGGCCGATTTTTGCCATAGGCCGAATGTTGGCCGATTACCAATTTTTAGCCGAAGGCCGAAGCCGATTAATCGGTCGAACTCTAGTATATATGCATGTATGTATGTATGTATGTACACTAAAAGAAAAGTTATTCATTCAGCTAATGACGCGGCTTGATTGAAATTCCTTCATAATATGAATGAAATGTTGCATTAATAGAATGTAATTTTCATTTCTCATGAGAGCACGTTGCTCTCTTTCTGCATTTGTTAATTTTTTTATCCTTTATTGTGCCCATTAGTTAATGTATGTACATAAAAGATTTAAAGTAAAGTCAAGAGAATAAAGGCTCAGTTACCCGATTGTAATGTAAAGTAACTGGAACAGTAGGAAACAGCTGATCGATATTGTTATGTGAAAAGTAATGAAAATTATTATAGAGATGTAATGTAACGTAACCTACTTTTCATATAAAAATATCGATCAGCTGTTTCCTACGTTGCAGTTACTTTACATTACAGTCGGGTAACTGAGTCTTAATTCGCAATGTAATTGGTGAATACGTTGTCCTGTTTCCATTCAAACAAATCATATTTGCTTGATTTCGAACATATCTGAGTCAATATTGAAGAAGTGCCTAAGGGCCTGTTCATCTAAATGCGAAAGATAGATTCGATCGAAAATTTACATTAGAAACAAAAACAAAAAACAGAAATTTGTTTTTGTTTTCAATATAAATATTCGATCGAGCCTATCGTTCGCATTTAGATGAACAGGCCCTAAGTCTGATATTTTAGTTCTTCAAGAGATTACTTTTGAGCTTTAGGCCTATTATATTGTAATGGAGGTATTTCTTTAAATGCTTTTTGAAATTACAAGAGCAAATATTTGGAATTATTATTTCTAAATATTCTCAATTTTAGCTTAAGTCGATTTAAGCAGTTATTCCTTTTTGCGACAGCTGTTGAATAACAATGTTACTCATATGAACTTATATACATATACATATGTACATATAGTTCGAGTATATTTATGTATGTATGCATACATTCATACATATTTACAGGCCTATATGTATGTGCTATGTACAAATGTACATACATATATATGCATGGTACATACATACATACTACATACATACATATGTACGTATAAATGCAATAAGTTTTTCTTACCAAGAATAAAACAAAAAGTATGACCAAAATGAAAACTAATTAAAACTCGCCAAAAACACAAAGATGTGAAATGTAAATACGGGACAAGATAAAAGTAAAACACATTTAAATGCGTTTTGGTTTTTAAAATTTGTCCTCTTCTGATACATGCCGCCATTCTGTCATCCACTAAATACAACCAGCACCATCGCACAACTATCACCACCTCTGCCGCCGCCATAAACCGCCATGAACCGCATTTTATTTTTAGTACTTTCGCGGCAATTTATTGTTACAATTATTTTATGGTTATTGCTGCAATTACTCTGGTTTTCTATTGTTCTGTCCTAATAATGTGTGTTTGTTTTCCGTTGTTTGAAAATTTTAAAGGATAAAATTTTACAGCCATGTTGCACATGAGAACAACAAAGACAATGTAACAACTTTGTAGAATTGAACAACTTATTCTTGTTTGCACACGCGCAATGCGGTAATAAAACAAAAGAAATTTTATTGTTGGAAATTCGTCCTCACACATTCCACACGACATCACGACATCACTATGAAAAGTTTTAGTTCAAAGAACTAATTACGAGTATGTACATGAGTATGAATGTAAGTAAGTGCCCATGTGTTATGATGATGTGAGCAATTAGAAAGACATTTATCAAAACTTCTTCCTTTTACATTTGCAGGCGAACTAGACAATTTCTCTTACAAAATATTTTTTTTACTACAGACATAAGACAAGAAGGAATTGGATAATACAAGTTGTATGTATAATCTAGTCATTTGTATTGATCGTCATGATCAATTTACTTAAAACTAAGCGATAACATTAATCCGTCAATGAAAAAAATTTTACTGCTCCAGTTTTTAAATAGGAAATACCTAGTATACCTAAAAAAAATATTTTTCATTAAACGTCCTTGAGTAAATCACCAATAGAACTCCGTAATGAAGTTTGTTTATAAATAAAGTTTGTTTATTCTACTCGTACAACAAATAAAGTCATTAAAGCAGAATTAACAAGCATTAGAACTAAAATGGAAAACAAGGTCATACTTTGTCAAATAAATCTCTCTGTTTTGTATTTGATTTTTAAAGTTATTTTAAATTAAAATGTTATACGCTTATTATGTTAATTAATAAATTCTAAAACATAACTTAAGGTCAGAATATAAAAGAATAGATAATCAGCACGCAACTAAAAATTGATTTTAAACACTCAACAAATGCACCTAAAAATTCAAAATACGAGTATCTACACGCAAAGAAAAAATATGGTTGAGGTAACCATAATCAAACAGCAACATACTATGATTAAATTATATGGTTGCAGTCAAATCATATTATTGTCAATGGAAAAGCAAAATTTAAATAATATTATTTTCTGAGTTAATAATAATATTATCTACAAAAACAATTAACTTTGTTATACCTAATCTTATTATTGTAAATAAGACAACACTATTGTTAGATATGACTAAAATATAATTGATACTTACCATACCATGTTCTAATATTATAATAATAATATTAAATATGATCATAGTATTATTTTATGTAATAATAATATTTTGTTTTTTAATCATATATTTATTGGCAAATCGTTTGTTTAAAACAGCTGTGCGGTAAATACGAAATAAAAATAAATTAATATTGTTGAAAGAAAATGTATGAATGTATGTATGTATAGAAATGTATACTTACATATATGTGTGTACACGAAATACAGACATATCTGTATAATATGTCTGTTTATACTTTTTTTATTTATTTAACACTACGCGTGCACTACCGATAGCTTACAAACGAAACACTGAACTGACAGAAGATGTTTCTGAAAAAGATTTTTTTAAAAACTTAACATAGTATGGTTTTGGATAACATTATATTGTTACTTACATCATATTATTTTTACACAATAATACAAAATATATGTAGTCATAAATTTTTAACAAAACTATATTGTTAAACTCTAACCATATCGCACTTTCTACACGCAAAGAAAAAATATGGTTGAGGTAACCATAATCAAACAGCAACATACTATGATTAAATTATATGGTTGCAGTCAAATCATATTATTGTCAATGGAAAAGCAAAATTTAAATAATATTATTTTCTGAGTTAATAATAATATTATCTACAAAAACAATTAACTTTGTTATACCTAATCTTATTATTGTAAATAAGACAACACTATTGTTAGATATGACTAAAATATAATTGATACTTACCATACCATGTTCTAATATTATAATAATAATATTAAATATGATCATAGTATTATTTTATGTAATAATAATATTTTGTTTTTTAATCATATATTTATTGGCAAATCGTTTGTTTAAAACAGCTGTGCGGTAAATACGAAATAAAAATAAATTAATATTGTTGAAAGAAAATGTATGAATGTATGTATGTATAGAAATGTATACTTACATATATTTGTGTACACGAAATACAGACATATCTGTATAATATGTCTGTTTATACTTTTTTTATTTATTTAACACTACGCGTGCACTACCGATAGCTTACAAACGAAACACTGAACTGACAGAAGATGTTTCTGAAAAAGATTTTTTTAAAAACTTAACATAGTATGGTTTTGGATAACATTATATTGTTACTTACATCATATTATTTTTACACAATAATACAAAATATATGTAGTCATAAATTTTTAACAAAACTATATTGTTAAACTCTAACCATATCGCACTTTCTACACGCAAAGAAAAAATATGGTTGAGGTAACCATAATCAAACAGCAACATACTATGATTAAATTATAAGGTTGCAGTCAAATCATATTATTGTCAATGGAAAAGCAAAATTTAAATAATATTATTTTCTGAGTTAATAATAATATTATCTACAAAAACAATTAACTTTGTTATACCTAATCTTATTATTGTAAATAAGACAACACTATTGTTAGATATGACTAAAATATAATTGATACTTACCATACCATGTTCTAATATTATAATAATAATATTAAATATGATCATAGTATTATTTTATGTAATAATAATATTTTGTTTTTTAATCATATATTTATTGGCAAATCGTTTGTTTAAAACAGCTGTGCGGTAAATACGAAATAAAAATAAATTAATATTGTTGAAAGAAAATGTATGTATGTATGTATGTATAGAAATGTATACTTACATATATTTGTGTACACGAAATACAGACATATCTGTATAATATGTCTGTTTATACTTTTTTTATTTATTTAACACTACGCGTGCACTACCGATAGCTTACAAACGAAACACTGAACTGACAGAAGATGTTTCTGAAAAAGATTTTTTTAAAAACTTAACATAGTATGGTTTTGGATAACATTATATTGTTACTTACATCATATTATTTTTACACAATAATACAAAATATATGTAGTCATAAATTTTTAACAAAACTATATTGTTAAACTCTAACCATATCGCACTTTCTACACGCAAAGAAAAAATATGGTTGAGGTAACCATAATCAAACAGCAACATACTATGATTAAATTATAAGGTTGCAGTCAAATCATATTATTGTCAATGGAAAAGCAAAATTTAAATAATATTATTTTCTGAGTTAATAATAATATTATCTACAAAAACAATTAACTTTGTTATACCTAATCTTATTATTGTAAATAAGACAACACTATTGTTAGATATGACTAAAATATAATTGATATTTACCATACCATGTTCTAATATTATAATAATATTGTTAAATATGATCATAGTATTATTTTATGTAATAATAATATTTTGTTTTTTAATCATATATTTATTGGCAAATCGTTTGTTTAAAACAGCTGTGCGGTAAATACGAAATAAAAATAAATTAATATTGTTGAAAGAAAATGTATGTATGTATGTATGTATAGAAATGTATACTTACATATATGTGTGTGCACGAAATACAGACATATCTGTATAATATGTCTGTTTATACTTTTTTTATTTATTTAACACTACGCGTGCACTACCGATAGCTTACAAACGAAACACTGAACTGACAGAAGATGTTTCTGAAAAAGATTTTTTTAAAAACTTAACATAGTATGGTTTTGGATAACATTATATTGTTACTTACATCATATTATTTTTACACAATAATACAAAATATATGTAGTCATAAATTTTTAACAAAACTATATTGTTAAATTCTAACCATATCGCACTTTCTATGAATATAATAATGTAATTATTAAATTCAAACATTACTGTGTTTGTCGTAACAAAATTAATGTTTAAAATAATAATAACTAGTTTTCAACGACCACACATTTGTTTCAGAGAACATAATATTGTTTTCTCAACCATTTTACAACCATAACTTTTCTTTGCGTGTATGCGCAAAAATATGCAAGTTTCACTTAAAAATCCTCCTCTCACTATATGATTTAATTATAAATTTTTTATAAATTTAAAAAGATGCAGCAACACATGTATCTATTACGATTATGACCAGCAAACTGTCAAAACATCAACTTACTTCACTTTTTGAACTTACTTCCCTTCACTAGTTGTCATCTTACAAATAGTGATAGAAAGATTATTGAATTCATTTAAACATTTCCTTAAATGCTCAAGTTATAATACATATCGTCACCTTAAATGCAAACAAACGTAACTACACATTTATATTTTTTACAGGAGAAACAAAAAACGTTTCACAATCAATAATGATAAAACGTTCTTGAAAATTGTCTTCCAAATTTATTTGTGGTATGGATGCTCACATGTTTTTAACCATTTATTTCCTTTTTATATATATTTAAGCTTTTCTGTTAGTTGCGTTCCTTGCAATAAAAAAAATAGATGCATTCGTAATTACGTCCATTTCCATTTCTTTAATAAAGACGTCATTTTTTATCGCAGAAGTCTAAATTTTTGCTTGAACATGTAGTTTGATAAAATGAACCATAATCAATCAAAAACTCGATTTCGAATTTTTGTGTAGTTACGTCCGTTTGCATTTAAGGTGACGATATACACACACATTTGCAAGAATAAAATGTATAATATTTCTTATAATATAGAGTGTTCAAAACTTTATTGTTTATGTGTTTCAATTCTATTTCCCCCCAAGTATTCTCTATGCTGTCCCACGATGTCACCAGAAATCGGTTGTTCGATAACTTGTATTGCAAACAACAACAACATTAGACATTTTTTTGTTGTTTTCAATTTAAATATTAAGCGGCCCATACACTACAACAGCTTTCCTCTGAAACAAATTATTTTTCAACAAATTACGATTTTTAAATGCATATTTACTTCTTGATAACTTTACTCAACTGAGCTAATTTCACCATACACAATACCAGCAAGCTGGTACCATCAGCAAAATATCAAACTCTGTTTGACATGACTACAGCAAAACATACAATCACACAAAATGCCCATACACGACCCAACCGCTGGCACAAACAGTTGATTGCGCAAGCATGCTGTTGTAGTGTATGGGCCCCTTTAGATCAAACGAATTCTGGTGACATCGTGGGACAGGCCGTTAATGTTTAAATTATTTAAAAATAGCACTAACTAGTTTTCGATGACCACGCGTTTGTTTCAGAAAATATAATAACCAGCCTTATTTTCGATTTTATCGTAAGCGACATGTTAACGAAAATATAATTTTTTATTGAAATTAAAATTTTATAGGCCTACACATAGCTTAAAATTATCAAAATGTCAATCAAATTGTTGATAACTTTTAAGATACGGGCTGTAAAATTTGATCGTAAGCGACAATTTACGTATGTAAAACAAATTTGAATATTATAAAAAAAACCTTATCCTGAAAAATTTTATTTTTGTCGCTTACGGTACAATGGTATACTCAAGTGCTTTAGAAAACTTTCATATAAATCTAAGAAAATTTACATTGCACCGATAAATTAACGGCTAAGGTCAGAATTATATTCTAAATATTTCACTGATATGTATAAAGCAAAGGTAATTCACAAAAATGATCAATTTCAAATTATTTAAAATGTTAATGGTTAGGGTTCTTGAAATTTTGCCGTCCCTAAATCAATCACTGTATATAAATAACACTTCATATTTATAAATTTATGAAATTTATAGTATACATAAATAACATAAATATATGTATGTATGTATAATAAATATTTTTTATAATCTAATTTTCTTAAATTTTATTAAAATTATTTTATAGAATATCGTGTAAAACTATCGAGAGTGACACTCAAAAATTTATCGAAAAAAGTTCGCTTGTCGCTCAGTTTTTTCCAAAAAAACATTCGATTTCAAAGTTGCGCTAACAAATCAAAAATGAGAGAATGTCGAACTAATAATTTCGATATCGCAAAAAGGCAGCAGAAATAGTAAAAAGTAATTTTATTTTTTAATATATTTACTTCAACTACTTATTTTATTTATTTATTTTCTCACACCTCAACTTACGCTGCAGGATTTGAACGTGGTACCTCCATTCTAACAGACTAGCACACATCCCCTAGGCTATCGTGGCAAATTTTTTTGCTGTTCAATTATTATGTAAGTATGTATTCTTATTTTATTTTTTAACCTACAGTGCTGTCATGGCTCGAACTTGGTATCTCCAGCCAAACATACACTCGGCTATCGTTACACATTCGAAAAACTATCGAGAAAGGTTCGAAGCTTAGCGAACATTCGAATTTTTGGAGATTTGCGAACAATTATTTTCAATTTTATCGTAAGCGACAAAAATTAAATTTTTCACGAGAAGGGTTTTTTTATATTCAAATATGTTTTTGTACGTAAATTGTCGCTTACGATAAAATTTTACAGCCCGCATCTTAAAAGTTATCAACAATTTTGACATTTTGATAATTCTAAACTATGAGTAGGCCCATAAAATTATAATTTCAATAAAAAAGTCTATTTTCGATAGCATGTCGCTTACGATAAAATCGAAAAAAGGGCTCGAAATATCGAACAATTTTGTTTCGAAATTTCTTCGCTTTAGTGAGCATTCGTTTATATCGAATTTAAGGTCAAGTGGGTATAAATAAGCAACCACAAATAAAATAAAGTGTTCGTCAGCCAAGCTTAACTGTTCTTGCTTATTGCTTTTTTTGTTTTTTTGTACGAAATGAAGAAATTTATTCAATTCTGCGTCCCTTTATTCTTGGTTTAACGAAATTTTAACGAAACAACATTTTTTTGTGAGTTGACTTAAGGATGTTAATTTAACTATTTTAGGTGAAGTTTTGATTATCATGCGATTCTACTATTTTATCACTGTTTTAATTAAAATTTAGTTTATTTAACAGAGTTTTAGATATTATATTAACAAATTTTTATTCAAGCCAACATATCGTGCCATAACCGCAAAAAAAAGCTTAAGCGACATAATTTTAAAACTTTATTTTGTGACCGAAATCTTATACGAGTATTTGCGACCGTAAATAATCGATTTTCGTTAAAAAAAACGAGGCCCAAAAAATGTGTCGCTTAAGCTATTTTACCGGTTATGGCTCGATATTATATTTTACTACATTTTTAACCAAAATATATTTAATTGTTTTTGTAGAAAAATTATTTATTTTAATAAATTTTGATTTGAATAAAAAAGAGCCAGTATATTTAACGATTTTTTTCGTTAAGGGTCTACTTAATGTTTTCGTTAATTATATATATCTTCTATGCGACGACAAGCTCGAATATTCAGCAAAAACAATATATATATACATATGTATGTATATGTTTAAAACAAATATTATAAGTCCATCTGAGCCATTAAATTGCTAGTACTGGCAGCAGATTACTTAATTCTACTACATATACATATACCCGAATCCCACGATCGTAAAAATAAGGCACCCCTAATACATACCTATACTATTTTCGTATATTTACAGATAAAAAAAAAATTTCCCTAGTGATCGATGGAAATTTTTACTTTGTGTTCTTCTCGAGAAGTATTGAGTAATTTATTTATCCACAAATACGAAGCATATAAAATATTTATTACTGAGTAAAAGAAATTAAGAATTTCTTTATATATTTGTAAAAACATATTGATAAATATATACATACATACATAGATAAATTTATAAAAACTTTGTTTTATTAATGCCCGTTATAAATTTTATAAGGCAGACTCGTAGGTAAATTATTTATATGTGGAAATTTCGGGCATAAGGGCTGAATTTTATCGTAAAGGTGAGTACAAAATATTTACTCACTCTGAAGTTTATCATTTTAGAATTGGAGAAAAGTTTTCAATGCATTTGCAATAAGAGATATTTTTAAATAGTTTTTTTATTAAAAATTAAAATATTTCACTGAGAAATGTGATTTTCTGAAGAAAAGAAAAGAAAAGAAAAGAAAAGAAAAGAAAAGAAAAGAAAAGAAAAGAAAAGAAAAGAAAAGAAAAGAAAAGAAAAGAAAAGAAAAGAAAAGAAAAGAAAAGAAAGAAAAGTTATTATTTAATTAACTTATTATACACAATAATTAATTTACAAAAAAAAAAAAATGTCCATTCCAAAGGATATGCATGTTTTTTCAGTTTGATAATAAAGAAGTGGATTTTCCATGGAAAAGATATGATAAAATAAGAATTTCAAATGCTTTCACACTCAGAATTTTATTGGAAAATTAATAACAGATCTATCTATGACTTTTTAAAATCTTATTGAGTTTAAAATTATAACATAATAATCTTTTTTTATTTTATTGAAAGCTTTTATTCATGTTCTCATACAAATTTATTCGTTTACACATATTTTTATGACTTGAGCTTAATTCCGGATTTAGTTTGAACAAAAAAAATTATAATGAATTGATTACGGATTCGTCTTAAAAGCGCAGATGCGTATCACTTCTTTTTGTTTTTTGTTTTTATTTTCTGTCTTTCATCAACCATTAAAATTTTTATAAAACATGAAAGTTGAGTTAAATTGCATTTTATCTTTACTAAATTGAAAACAGTCAACTGGTACGGAGCAAAAAATAATTAATTTACATATTTAAGCCAAATTTAATAAGCACTTGTTAAAAAGGCTGTACCTAATAATACATACAAAAACACACGAACGCAGATGTTTACAAACGAAAAAACGTACCCTAAATTATATTCGGGCAAAAGCGGAAGATTGAATGGACGACGGACCGGCCGGCCACACACGTTGAAAGAGAAAATTTAAATTAAAAATGTGTGATTTCATCGACAGTATGTGAAAAAATGCGCGTGATGAATTCATTAAAAAAAAAACAAAAAAAGAACCCTAGAGATGCTTACAATCCTTAAATGAAAAGATAAGAGCTGGAATTTGTTTTATTCTCTTTTTCTTTTCAGAAATAATACAGTTGACGTAAAAGATATTTGGAATTTTTGTGTTACACTATTCCTCTGATATTAAAATATTTCCTAATAACATTTTTAGTGTAGCGACTACACTATGTCGATGTCGTTCATTGCTGAGAATAATGATATATAATTACAGTCATGTGCATTCTTCCCTCTGTCTTTCACACAGCTGAATTTAGACTTTGCAAAGTAAACTTTGCGTGTCTAAAAGGGGCACAACTAACTCATTTAACCAGGGCTCTCAAATTTTTTTGTTATAACAATAAGGATTGCAAAAATATCAAATGTAGCTGAAAATGCAGAATAAAAATCGTCAACATATAAAATAATCCGCAAAAGAATTATATGTAGTCGCATAATTAAGGCTAGAGGTGTACAGCATTATGTAGAATGAAAAACTATTATGCAGTTAGCATAAGTGGCAAAACTACATAATGCAAAAAAAATTTTTTTTTTTTTTTTTTTTTTTTTATGCATGATTTTTATTTATTGTATCTTCATAAATGAACTAACAATAAGTATTCAAATCTTAAATCTAAAAAATATAATTAGGCCCGACCAATGTCGGACATAAGCTTAGTAGTAGTTATACATAATACATATGTAAGTAGTGATAATCAAAAGGAAAAAAATAAAAGTATTTTCAAGAAGTCCCATCTGGAGTGCTGTGAATAAGAGCCATTGTGTCCCTCTTTTTTAGGCGGATGTGTCCAGTAAAGTTCAAAATATTACGGGCAAGCGGATTAGGATGTGACTCGAGTTTTGTTAAATATTTGCCAGCGTATTTTGCAATTTCTTCAGTCACTAGTGGCATATTCAAATCACGATGTATATTTGAATTTTTGATGTACCATGGAGCCGATGTTATCATGCGTAAAATTTTATTTTGCCTGCGTTGAATTTTCTCTACATTTGAAGCTGAAGCAGTGCCCCATAGTTGAATTCCGTAGCACCATATTGGCTTTAAAAGCGACTTGTATATTAAAAGTTTACAGTCTAGGCTAAGTGTTGAATTTCGACCAATCAGCCAATGTACCTGAGTTAGTTTAATTTTCATTTGAGTTAACTTAGAATCAATGTGGTGTTTCCATGTAAGTCGTCGATCAAGGTGTATACCTAGATATTTCACATGTGAATGTTGAGAAACAACTTGATTGTTAATCCGAATGGGGGAACAAGTATCTCTTCGTAAAGTAAATGTTACTTGAACACACTTTTGTTCATTTACCTTGATTCTCCATAAGTTTAACCAAAGCTCCATCTGGCTAATGTGTTCCTGGAGTTTGCGGGATGCCTCATCAGAGTTTTCATGCATACTAAGGCAGGCTGTATCGTCGGCAAATGTGGAAGTATGGATACTACTGCTCACAGGCATATCACAAGTATAAATTAAATATAAAACTGGTCCCAGTATACTCCCCTGTGGCACACCAGATGGAATTGTTTCAGGCCTACTTGTAAAGTCTCCTTCCGCAACAGTGAACTTACGGGAAATAATGTAACTTTCCAAAAGATTTAAAATGTTTATTGGTAAGTAAGTCTTCAATTTTAAAATAAGGCCTTCATGCCACACTTTATCAAATGCCTGGGAAACGTCAATAAACAGCGCAGAACAATACTTTTTTCCCTCAAAAGTTCTTCTTATAAATTGAACTAATCTGTGAGTTTGTTCAATGGTGCTATGCTGACTTCTAAAACCAAATTGATGGTCTGGTATGCACCCACTACTAATTAGAATTGGGGACAATTTTGTTTTGAGCAGTTTTTCGAAAAGCTTTGACATTGTAGATAGTAGACTTATTGGCCTATATGACTCAGCCTTTGTTATATCTTTGCCCGGCTTTGGAATCATTTTAACCTTGGCAAGTTTCCAGTTGTGTGGATAATACTCCAGTCGTAAAATAGCATTAAATATGAATAACAGGATTCTCATTGCAATACGAGGCAAGTTCATCAGCATCTGATTACTAATTCCATCAATACCCGGAGCTTTCTTCGGGTTGAGTTCGGCAATTAATTTTTGTAAATCACGCGTCTTAAACTTTATGTGTTGAGGGGGTAGAGCGACTATATTCGGCAAATCAGCAACACCAGTACATATATTTGGCGTAAAAACGGATTTTAAGTGCTCAGCAAATATTTTACCTTTTTCAGTATCGCTTCTTGCCCAACCTCCGGTAGATGTGCGTAGAGGTGGCTTATACTCAACGGGTGTTTTAAGCTTTCTGGCAGCGCGCCACAAGGAGTAATTAGACGCTGGTGTGACATCAAGACCCTCCAGATAATTTTTAAGAGATGCAATTTTTTCAGATGCAAGCAACTCTTGGAGTCGTTTAGTGCACTCTTTAAATCTGATTTTATTTTGTGGTGATCTGTGCTGTTGCCATTCCCTTCTAGCCCTTCTTTTTTCACGTACAACACGTTCAATGTCTGTGGAATAAATTTTATTAAACCCAATCTGCGGATGGGAGATAGTGGCATGTTCAGCAGCCTGTTTAATATTCTCGCTGAGATTGGCAATGTTCGATTCAATATCATCGGGTGTTCTAAGCGTAATGTTTTCCGTACAATGACTGCTGAGATATTTTTTGAACCCCAGCCAATTTACACGATTGATCATCTTCACATATGGGTCAGGTAAGTTACTTCTTAATGGGCTACAAATTGTGATGATCGTCGGAGAGTGATCGGACGAGAGATCAAGAGAAGCTTGAACTTGAATTAAATCCCTAGAGATATTTTTTATGACGCCAAAATCTATAACATCCGGAATTTTTTGTATGTCAGTAGGCCAATAAGTAGGCTCCCCACTCGAAATGACATCCAAGCCCATTTTTGAAATAGTGTTGAACAATGCTCGACCTCTGGGTGTAACAAGGCGCGAACCCCAGAACGTATGTTTCGCATTGTAGTCTCCAGCTGCTACAAAACAAGGTCCAAGAGATCCTCATATTGATTCTCAGTGATTGAAAATCTGGGAGGGGAGTAAATTGATGATATAACGAAATTTGAACAAAAACTTCCAATGCCAATATTTGTTGCTTGTAGGTATTCTTCACAAATGTTATCAAGAACATAGTGCTTGAGTCTTGACTTTATTAGAATTGCTGATCCACCGCAAGCCCTTCCTCTAGGGTCCTTTGTATCATATATAGTGTAGCCATAAATTTTAAAAAGACTTCTCGAAGTCAAATGAGTCTCAGATACTAACATTATATCAATATTTTTTTCCGTGAGGAAGTGCTCAAGTTCATTTTTATGTTGGCGAATGCCGTTTGCGTTCCAGAAACATATTGTTAACGTGTTCATGGCTTATTAAGTATTGCTTGAAGCAGAGTATTCTGCATTCGCAACATTTCTTGCATCATGGTAGTCATATTTGTTGTAAAATTGTTTATAGTTTGCACAAGATTTTCAATACTGGCTTCAAGGCGATTATAATTAAAGTTTGAGTTTGTATTTGTAGAATTATTTTGCGGTGAAACATTTTGTGTCGGAATAGAACTAGCCTTAGCAGCATCTGCATACGATACACGGGAAGTAACTGGTTGGCTCATTTGCTGAAAAGTGGCAGAGTAAACGTTTGCTGATTGAGCTGGAGCTAATTTAGGTTTTTGCACCATAGTCTTCTTTACAAAAGAGTACACACGACAACCTCTGTAGTTAGCGGTGTGATTACCTCCACAATTACTGCATTTTTTATCACTTTGATCTTTTGGTTTGTTGCAGCTAGCGGTGCCGTGTAATTCGCCGCACACAACACAAACAGAGGGTAACTTGCAGTATGTTTTTGTATGGCCATATTCTTGGCAATTATGGCACTGTACAGGACCTGAACGCTTATGTGGCTCTTCAAATTTGTATTGGTATGAAAGAACTCTTTGAAACACAATTCAATTCCCTCATTTGGGTGTAGGGCATTGATGTGAGATTTATATCACAATTGTGCTAGCTAGAATCACTAAGTCCCGGTTCACACGTTGCAACTCTTGTTGCACAACTCGTAATTCAGCTGTAAGAAAAACGGAGACGCAAATACAAATATATATTTTTTTCTTACATCTGAATTACGAGTTGAGCAATAAAAGTTGAAGTGTGTGAACGGGGACTAACTATCTGGCAGCAACATTTTTGACAGCTTGTTGCAAGTCGTGTCCGATAAGTTAACCTACTAGATCAGCTGATCATGCTCGCCTACACAGCCAAATTAGTTGAGTAATGTAATGATCACAATCAGTGATGCCAACTATTGCAATATGAAAAGCACTTTGAGCATACAAAAATATGATAAATAGGGATAAAAATTAAAAAAAAAATGCGATTGAAAAAGCACTTAGCTAAATATTTTCTGTTTTTTATGTTTTTATAACGTAAAGATGTCAAATAAATCTTTATTTTTTGTTTAACTATGACATAATAAATCTCTATACCGGGCAATTATTTTAAAATTACTTCAAATGCAAAGTGCCTTTAACGCATCTTTTACTGGTATAAGCTACATTCTGAACGCTGGATCATTCTCCCAAGCTTTTCTATATTTTTGTTGTTCCATCTTAAAGAAATCCATAATAAGTTAATAAGGTTTTACAAAAAATTTATGAAAACCATACGGGGCTGTTCTGCAAATCACGATATGACAAATCACGGTGATTTCAAAAAATTAATAAAAGCTAAATCATTGCTTTTGTAAATTTCACGATTTATAGCGATGGAAGTTGGAATAAAATATTCTATTAAGGTACGGTCACACTTGTCAAACATTTGCCCAAAAAAGCGTAACCAGTATATACTAATGAGAAATCTTTTGATTCAGACACGTGTTTATTAAGTTCAATAGTTTCCAATAATATTATATTCTATAACTTTGTCTATTTGTTAAATACGAAACTAATTAACTTAATAAACACGTGTCAGAAGCAAAAAATTTTGCATTAGTATTTATTGGTTACGCTTTTTTGGGCAAATGTTTGTCAAGTGTGACCGTAGCTTTACACATACATAGCAAAAACTTAAAATAGGTACAATTAAAACCCACTAACAAGTCAGGTATTAATAGTTTGTTTTTGAAACCACCGTGATTTTCAGAACAGGGCAGATAACTTAAGAAATTTATTGTTCGCCATTGTCAAAAGTTTATTTTAATTTAAAATTTATTTGCTGGTGGTTCAGTGTTGTCTATATGCATTTCATGGTTGCTATAGCAAATGGTCAGTAGACTTCAAGAATATTATTATTCGTGAATTCTCAAATAGTTTTTGAAAGTATTTGTGAGTGTTCAAAATGTGTGGTTGAAGTCTACTGACGATTTGTTACAGCATAGAAAATGAATAAAACGAATTTTTTATAAGAAATTATAAAATTGTGTGCAAAAAGTCTGGAAGTGTTTACGAATAGTAGTTTAGTTTAGTTTAGTTTTTATTGAATTCCATACAATTCATACATACAATTCAGTCTTAATATTAAAACTAGATACATTTCTACAATACTCCTTACATACTAAAGTATTTAACAATTAACAATTAAATTTAACAATTTAACAATATTCTATTTATACTCCAGGTTACGTACCTTTAAATTTAAAAATATTTTTTATTTTTTATCAATTACAATAACTTCTCCAAAAAGGGACTTACTAATAGTACTCAAACAAAGATTTAAATAATACCAAAGAAAAAATGAGAGCACGTATGCTGACGGGTTCTACTGGAAATATCCGCATAGAAAATTTTAGCTTGTATGAGATGCGCATTCTATATGATTTATATTCTTTGATAATACGCAGTTGGTAAAACAGGTATCATACTTGTTTAAATAATGCTCGCTAAATGTTTGACTTGCAAAAATTGTGATTATTAAAAAATCACTGCGAGAAAATCGTAAAGAGCACTATAAATATCCGTTTTTCTGAAACGGGTATTTAGCAAAATTTCGGGTATTTGGATCATAATAGCATTAGCGCATCAAACTGTTAAACTCTGTATAGAGATTCCTTTCTTTACTGTGTTTGACATTTCCTCATAGTGCTAGTTGCGCTGATAGTTCCACCCGTCTTTCAACGTATTTTGACAACTAGTGAATATTTTCTACAACAATATTTCTATTGGTGTAGAATTGGGTGCCGTTTCTTCTAAAATTTCATGTACTCTTAGCACCAAATTTGTTCAAAGAAAACCGGTATGTTCTACATTCTACTTTCAAGTAGAACTCAATTGAAATCACTTCAGTTTAAATTTTTTATGTTCGAGACTGTACTTTTTACATTTAAATTTCAATATTCCATACAAACATATTCTACTTTTCCAGGACATCAAATATAAAAAGTTTACTTTTTAAATTTCAATTTCAATACTTTTGTAGAACATGCCTTCATTTTACCTGAATTTAATTAAATGTACAAATTATAACTTATTTTTTTATAACTTTTCTTATATTAATATGTAAGCTTATTAAAAATTTATAAAATTTAATAAAACTTAATTTTTTGTTAATTAAACCTATTTCTTTTTTTTTCAGGTTTACCTGAAAAATGTGTACGATAAAATGTAGGGATATATTATTGGAGATGTAGGTAAAAGGTGTTTTTTCCTGCAACCGTAGGTACAAAAATAAGAATCTACTAGCAATACTGCATCAATGAGACAGCGACTATAACACATGCGTACCGGGTATATTAAATTCCTTATAGGTACAGTGAAAGAAAAAAATGGTAGGTATGTGAAAAATATTTTATTTTGAAGAAATTTATTATTTGACATATTGTCAGAAGTGTACGTACAATAACCGAAATTTATTTGCCACAAATTTTTAACAGTCACAAACCTGTTACTTTATGTGGATTCTCGAATAGTTTTTGAAAGTATGTGCATAAAGAAGAGTTTTGTGCAGCGATGCCAACTATTTATAACCCAAACGCGCTATATTCTTCCTCAAAACGCGCTAGAACGCGCTAAGTTACAGCATTATCAACAATTTATAGTCAAAACGCGCTATTTTCCTGCGCGCTAAATTAAATTTTAATGAAGATCGATGTATGTATTCACAGAAAAAAGTATGCAAGAATTATTTTCAACAAACAATGTTATTGAATAAAATTTTTAAATTCAATTATATTTGTCATTAACTTGAATATTATGTTTATCAATACCGCGCATTTTAAAATATCATTTAATTTAATTTGTTTGTGTTGGTGTTTATCTTGCTTGTTGGTTGACCCAACGTGGTTATGTGCTGATGTTGTTGTTTTTTTGATTGGTCGTGTTGTATACGTGTGAATTACAACAAGTAGCCGAAAATCGTCGTGGCTTGTTTTTTTCTCAACAAAGTTATTTTTAGATTATATCAAAACGCAATGCGCAAATGTAGAAGAACCAGTGATGGGAAAGTTGGTACGATCGTACTTTTTTTGATACTATTCGACATGAAAAAGTACCGTAGTACTCCCCTAAGAAATTTGATACTCTCACGGGCAACTTAGAAATGCAGTCAGAAGACTCGCGCATGCATATATTTTGCCAAGAATTAAATTGTTTTTTCGACAAATAGAACGAAGCTTCTTTATTAGTAAAGATCTTTTAGAAAAGTGTAACCACAATTAAATATCAACGAAAACCATATTTCATTCAATGATATTTTATGTGGCACAGAAGTTGATCTATTGAAACAACTGTTTTAAATCAGTTTAAAGAAAATTTTAAAAAGTTTATATTAAGTTCTAAGGGCAAAAGTGGACTTTGACAATAAAGTGTTAGTTTTGTTTAGTAAGTTTCCCCTGAAAGTATTTTATCTGTTAAACCAATATCATTATACCACTTTTAATTAAAATGTTCCCAGGGAAAAGAAAAAAAGAAAAGAAAAATAATTTGAAATATTAACAACCAATATAGAGCATTGGCTTATATAAAAACGCATTAGATGAATACATGTTTCCTGGTATATCGAGAGTAGCTTACGGAATTTTATCCATGCCTCACTCCTCTGTAAATGTCGAAAGGATTTTCTCTTACCAAAATTTCATGAAAACAAAATATAAATCAACAGCCATCGTATTCTGTAACTCGCTAAAGCTAAATCTCTATCGCTAAAAATCCATAAAATCAATTTGTCGATTTTCGGCTACGAATGCAATTTTCAAACGGATATTGATAAATCAGGTAATGGCTTAAAAATGTAATTCGCCGAAATTTTATTGCTTTATGTCATCACCAAAAATTTAAAATTTTTATTTGTTCAGCATTTTAGCGGTCGAATTTAGCTTTAGCTTTAGCGAGCTATGGAATACGGGGGCAAGCTTTATGTTCCAACAGTATTAAGTCTAATCCAGGCTACACATATTTGTATATTTGTACCTATGTGTTCCCTTTTTTTGTAAATGAATTTCTTATAATTTTTTATTAATAAAATTTAAATAAGAAATATTATAATTTTTGGTACTCTCGGGATCAAAAAAGTACTAAAAAAATTTGTTTTTGATACCGAAATGCAAATATCATTTCCCATCACTGAGAAGAACCATGATTTCTCATGTTTTGCCTGTATTCATTATTTGCGAATCCAATAACCATTTGCTCTTTAGCTGAATGGTAAGCACGTTAGTCTATTAGTCAAGAGATTCCCGGTTCGACTCATCCCAAATACATTTAGTTTTAATCGCAGCCAAGCAAAAACAAACTAACATTCATCCGTCAACACACACACACATACAATAAAATAACAATTATCACTGAAAATAAAATTTCAGTCAACAACTTTTTCTTTGATTCATTACATTTACATTAAAAATTATTAATAAGATATTTTATTAATTCAAATATTTATATTATTGAAGAAAAAAATATTATTATTTTACAATTTTTGTTATTGATATAGCGGATTTCTTTATCACAGGAAATTCGAAAATTAAAATGATTGAATACCGGGATTTTTGTTATCAAAAATGAAACTTATTTTTTTCTGTGTTAGTAAATACGAGTACAATTAATTCTTTTTCAGATTATGCAATATTGCTTCTTCGAAATTATATCCTAAATAACTAAAATCATTTAATACAGAAACAGGCTCGGCTTGCAAATATTCGAAATTCTTAGTTTTGATTTTAATTTTATTTGTCAAACTTTGTAACAACTTATATAAATTGTCGAATAGTGTTGCGATTCAAATGCTTTTTGAAGTACAAAAAGAATAGATGATTAATAAGTTATATACATTTTTTGGGTCACGAGTGCCAGTACATATTTTTAACTGTGAAATTTCAAAATATTTGCCATTTACAATATTAAAATGCATTTTTAATTCTAACCACAATCAAGGGAATTTTATTTGCAACATCTGAATTTCAACAAAAGGTTAAACTTTGGATGTTAGACAAATGTTAAATTTATACAAAAAAGTAAAAACATATTGAACTGAAATGATATTTTTGACTTTAATCAAAACGCGCTAATTTAGCGCTTTTTTATTGAACGCGCTAAGACGAAAAAAAGCGCGTTTGGCATAGTTAAAACGCGCTAAAACTAGCGCGAAAGGCGCTAAATTGGCATCGCTGGTTTTGTGACTGTTCAAAATTTGTGGTTGAAGTTTACTGGTGATTTGGTTGAAGCGCCAATGAAATGGGTATATAGACATGCTAAACTACCAGCAAATAAATTTCGGTTGTTGAAAAATATTTTAAGATCACCAACGCGACATTCAATGTGTTTTATGTTACAAAACTTTTAATGAAAGAAATGAATATGTATTTAAAAAAAATTTTGATTATGTTTTTGGAGCAGCCTCACTAAACTGTATTTTTTACCAAAACTTTAAAGACCAATAACTCGGGAAATATGGGTCGCACCCAATTTTTTGTTAAATTTTTTTTCTTAATTTTCAAGTTTCTTTTAGATAAGCTATTGGAAAATTTCTTTTTGGAGATTCACAGTTTTCTGTGAAAAGTTCAGAGCCACATAAGTCGGAAAATATGGGTCGCAGCCAATTTTTTATTTAATATTTTTTTCTTATATATTAATTTTCTATTATGTACATCGGCTCCTTTTTATTTTATTTTTTTGAGCTGCTTTACTATACTGCATTTGTTCCAAATATTTTTTTTCCTATGTACTTCAGAGATGAATGAGACAACTTTTCTCACACATACGACTATAGTTTTATTTTTGACACCACTGGTTCCCTGGTATTGGCCTCAATGTTTCCCCGTTTACATATGAAGAATGATACAAGCAATTTCCAATAGTTTCAACATTGTCTTCATTTGTACAGATTTTTTTTTTCAAATTCAATAATGGATGATTTCATGTGTTCAGCGTAATCGTAAAGTGTTTAAGATCAGTTAAGCGCCACTTACAACGTCACTTTTCTTTGCCTTTGAGTGTTGAATGTGAAGTGTGCAGCAGAACTATATTTTGGAGTGGAGAAGTTACATAAAATACCCTCGCAGTTGTTCTTGGACGATTCATTTAAATTTCAAGCTACAGCACTTGTTTTGATACAATTAAATGTTGAGATTAGACATCTAGAAGAGTCAGGTATGCACATACTCACATGCACACTTGTTCACATTAATATACGAACTTATGTATCTCTACACTTAACAACAATCTTGCATGATTTGTATTTTTATTAACTGCACACTAGGGATGTAACGAATGTTCGCATTCGCTTTCGCATTCGCAAATAATTCGCTTACTTTTGCTATTTGCATTCGCTTTTGCATTCGCTAAAATGTATGCGAATATTTAAAGCGAATACTAAAGACAAAAATTTTGGATATATTTTGCAGTTTTTGAAAAAGAAAAGGCAGTGTTTGAATTGCGCGAAAATATTTTCTACTTAAGACTAGTTTGTTAAAACTTTTGATAAATGGTAAGCACATCATTACTTCGTTCAAAAAATTTTAAATGCAAAAATATTAACTACTCCTTCTCTGTTGTAAATTTTTTGCGAAACAAGTGCCACTCATATTATTTCTCATGAAAACTTGAAATGTTGAAGATATATGTATTTCATGTTTTTCCCAAGATGAACAGAGTACTACTTCTGGAAAATATGTTCATGAAAAATTCATTCCAATTTTTCTTAATATGTGTTTTGGTAGCATTTTACAGGAAATGTTGAACTTAGTACAAGGTCTTAGGGCCAAAGTACGAATGAATTGATTGCCTAACATTTTGTAAATTTATTTTTAATTATTATCTATACTTATTTTAATATGATTTCATATATCTTTCAGTTTAACAATTTTTATTTCTAATAAATTAATAAATATTTGCTGAATTCAAGACTCAAGTAGATCTATGTATACAACACAACTTCATGTTCTTAGATAAATATATTTTCATGTGATTTTTTTAACGTATTGTAATATTTGCATTCGCTTTCGCATTCGCATTCGCTTTCGCAAAAATTAAAATGTATTATTCGTTTTCGCATTTGCATTCGCTAAACTGGTATTCGTTACATCCCTACTGCACACCAACAGCAATCCTTTGCATACTTGGCCCACTCTTACTGATAGTAAATAATATTTTTCCTGAAGGACGTGTCATATAACGTGACTGCAATCTCATATTAAGTGCTAATTTTTCCATATTGAACACATTAGAACGAGAAACAGAATGGCAACACGAACTGTTTAAACATTCTTTGGTGCATCTACTCGTCTTTTGCAATTGGATTTTTCAATAATGGAAGCAGCGTGACCATATTTGCTTATTTTGGGATAAATTTAGCTTAATTTTTTTGGATTAACTCGTAGATTCAAAATTTTCATTTAGCTCTTAGCTTTTTTAGCTTTCTTATAATAACTCATTTAGCTTTTTAGCATTTTTTTAATGGGCGCATTCATAACACGTAGCTGTTGAGCTCAAAAGTTGTGAAACTGTCGGCAACTGTTGGCCAAACCAGTTACACACGTCTTATAAATAGCTTAGGGATATGAATTTTATTTCGTTACTTTATCGCATTTGTAATGCAAAATTTAACAAATACTTGACCCTGCCACCTAACAGAGCATATAAAAGGCCTAGCTATATTCGATCAGCTGTTCAGGTTGCGCACAACATGTTGACTATAGGTAGCGAAAAAATTGTATGATGGAAAAAATTATAGCAATTACTCAACTGTTGAGTGGAGCAGAACTACCCAACTATGAGATTCTAAAACAAAAGTTCAACGGTTGCGCAACAGCTATGTCATATGAATGTGCCCACTCTCAATTGCATGTTCTCAAAAAATATGTTAAAGACATAAAAAAGTTATAAAAATTATAATTTGTTAACATTTATAAATATAAAATTGTTTCATTGGAAAATAGTTTAAAAAAAGCAAAATACAAATTATTTATTTGAAAGAGAAATAACAAATTTAAAAATAGAGGACATTGATTGCAATTAGGGAGTTATCTTTGATTTGAGTTGAATATGCATTCAGCGGCATGAATTTACTTAAAACAAAAATTAGAAATAGATTTGCAGTAAATAGCACTAATTCGCTTAAAAGAGGGTTTCGTATTTTAGTATAATTGCTTATTTTGGGAAGTTTTTGTTTTATTTTTCTTTAAAACTCAAATAATAAAAAAAATATATATTTGTGTATGTATGTATATCGTCACCTTAAATGCAAACGGACGTAACTACACAAAACTTCGAAATTGAGTTTTTGATTGATTATGGTTCATTTTATCAAACTACATGTTCACGCAAAAATTTAGACCAAAAATTACGACTTTATTAAAGAAATTCAAAAGGACGTAATTATGAATGAATCTATTTTTTATTGCAAGGAACGTAACTAACATAAGAGCTTAAATATGTATAAAAAGGAAATAAATGGTTAAAAACATATACATACATATGTATCCATACTACAAGTAAATTTCGAAGAATATTTTTCAGAACACTTTATTTTTATTGATTGTGAAACGTTTTTCGTTTCTCCTGTAAAAAATATAAAAGTGTAGTTACGTCCGTTTGCATTTAAGGTCACGATATATTGAATTTTATTTTAGCAATAAGAAACTATTGCAAAGTGAAAGAAGTTGAAAAAAGCTTTTAGCTTTATTTTCTGGCTTAAAATTTAACTTTTTAGCTTATTTGAGCTCCTTTTCAAACGTGATTCAGCGTAATGTTATTTTAAAATCTGGTCACATTGAATGGAAGGTTCTTCCATCCTTTTCAATAAAACAAACATAAACGATTTTAAATTAAAGCAGAAATAATTTTTTTAGCGTTAATATGTATTTGAATTTTGTATGCATTACGTATCTGGACGATGAGGCTGATACACACTATTCGCTATAAATAATATTCAATAACCCAGCCAACCTCAGTTTCGAAAATAAACGAATGTTCGCTATAGCCAACAATTCTCGAAACATTCTCGTAAAAAAAAGTTTAGCAACAAGAAACAATTTGTTTCTCTCAATTTTTTATTTTTTTCCTTGTACAACAAAAGAGGAATAACGTTTTTTGCTATTTAGAAACAATGAAATCGATTGCTAATGATACTGCAAAAGGTTCGCTATTGATTCGAGAGCGAAACATCGAAATTGAAAGATTTGCTGCCACAAACTGAGCGACGAGTGAGAGAGCTGCTAGAGAGCAGCACTTTCTCTTTCCGTTTACGATAGTCGTTCTCGAGTGTTTTGTCCGAGAAATGTTTTACGAATATTATTTACGAATATTTTGGTTAGCTGGGAAAGCTCCGAATGTAGACTTACATATGTATATGTAAGTTAAAAATTATCTATGTTTTATCGGGGAACACATTCGACCTTAGATACTCGTACATACATATCTACGTATTAATGTATTTACTAGCCTTTACAGGGGCTCCGCTCAGGTTCATCTGCTTAAAAAAGTACATAAAATCTGGGCTTAAAACTGAGTAAACAAACAAACCTGAGACGAAAATTGCCCTAATCAGGCTAAAAATGTGCTTTTCGGAAAGAATCCGTTCCAAATATAAAACAATTGGTTCCGACCCTGATAAAAAAAATCCATCGTTAAGATGGAATAGAAAGATATTCATTTTATCGTCTCTCACTCACAGAGCCTCAATAAGTGCTGAGTAATTAAATTATATATAATTTACAAGTTTCAACATAACTCGATCTATGAGCGTTGTTGTTTATTTTTACCAAACGCAACATTTGTGAATTTTCTGATCTGAGATGTTTTCGAACTCTGAGTATAAGTACATATGTATGTATAATAATATAATATTTGCAATCTCAAAACCTTTTTATGGACTAATAGCCAAATTTGTTATAAAGATTATTTGTTTATATTTGTTTAATAATAATGTTTATCTCTCCCACTCCGCATAATGTATTTGATATAGTTATGCGCCCTGGTGTTTGTTATAATAATTAAAACTCAATTAATTGGAAAAATTATTTTAGTGATGGTGGTCATGGCCCACTTGAAATCTAAATCAATGTGTGATGATAAGATTTTACCAAACAAACAATGCAAAGTGCCTAGCTGTGCTTCTACTACTTTCATATTGATTTCATTTGATTTAATTTGTGTTCTTTATTGTTTGCTGATTGTTTGTTTTTTCTATTCTATTGTTAAAGTATCGTAGGTAGTGTGTCATAAATCAATAATTACCAAAATTTTTATATCAAGCAGTTAGATGCTTTGTAAACAGGTAAGTATTTTGTGTATTTGCTGTCATTAATTATCGTATGGCACTATCAAGCGACCACCTTTCATTATACACAGTACGCTCATACAAATATTCCCACATATGCATGTATGTATGTATGTCTGTATTAGGGATGTAACGAATACCAGTTTAGCGAATGCGAATGCGAAAACGAATAATACATTTTAATTTTTGCGAAAGCGAATGCAAAAGCGAATGCAAATATTACAATACGTTAAAAAAATCACATGAAAATAAATTTATCTAAGAACATGAAGTTGTGTTGTATACATAGATCTACTTGAGTCTTAAATTGAGCATATATTTATAAATTTATTAGAAATAAAAATTGTTAAACTGAAAGATATATGAAATCATATTAAAATAAGTATAGTTACTAATTAAAAATAAATTAAATAAAATAAAAATAGGCAATCAACCCAGTCGTACTTTGGCCCTAAGACCTTGTACTAAGTTCAACATTTCCTGCAAAATGCTACCAAAATACATATTAAGAAAGATTGGAATGAATTGTTCATGAAAATTTTTTCCAGAAGTAGTACTCTGTTTATCTTGAGAAAAACATATGAAATATAATATGAGTGGCACTTGTTACGCAAAAAATTTACAACAAAGAAGGATTAGTTAATAATTTTGCATTTAAAATTTTTTTAACGAAGTAATTTCAAAAGTTTTAACAGACTAGTGTTAAGTAGAAAATATTTTCGCGCAATTCAAACACCTTTTCTTTTTCAAAAACTCGAAAATATTTCCAATATTTTTGTCTTAAGTATTCGCTTTAAATATTCGCATACATTTTAGCGAATGCAAAAGCGAATGCATATATCAAAAGTAAGCGAATTATTTGCGAATGCGAAAGCGAATGCGAACATTCGTTACATCCCTAGTCTGTATATACATATGTATGAACATATAAAAGCTTCCAACTTAACTTATTTACTACGGCAGTCGACACTTCATATCTGTATGATCATACAATTCTAAAATAAACTAAATGTGTATGTACATACTTGAATACTTCACATTTCGGGTTAACAAGTTGAGATACAGCTCTCAGTAAACATAACAATGGATCTGTCAGCAGTATATACATTCGTATATACATATATATGTACATACATATGTATATACATGTTTCTACATGTGTAAAGTACAAACAACATATCCATCATTTACTTCAACAAGATCGTAACTCAAAAAATTTAATTTTAGACTTAATAATGCACAAGGACGCTTGGTCTTCTTCTTTTGGTGATAGATAAAAAGGTATTGTCTAATTATCTATACGGATCAAAAAATTTTAAATATTTTTGCATGGATTAGTAAGTAGTTGCATATTTTGGTGCAAAGTGCATATTTCTACATATTTTGGCAATAAATGTATATTTTTGCAGTTCTAACCATTCTTTAATGCGTATATCAAAAATTTAAAAATTAAATTTCCTAACACCACGTCTCCACACGCAATATTTATTTCCGAACATAAGCAATAACGTCGGCGTCATAACGTCACAAATATGTTCATGTACAAGCTTATGTTTTTGTGTGGAGAACATTTACTGCATATTGAAAATAAATCTAAAAATTTCGCTGTGCATAAATACATTGGCGCGTAGTCATAGTCAAAACAAAGTACACTTTAAGAAGTTAAAACCAGTATTACCATACAAAATACTGGTTTTAATTTCTTAAAGTGTACTTTGTTTTGACTATGACTACGCGCCATTAACTTTAGCGTTTTTGTGCTTGTTTCATTTATTTTTATTTAAAATTTGCCGAATGCTAATAAGTTTAGGCAAATACATATATGCATACATACATATTTTTTGTTAGTTGTAAGAAAAATAGTTAAATATATTTTTATTTAACTAGCAAACACAGCCAAACTTAACAGTTTATTTCCAACATAATTGCTGGAAAATAATATTGAACAATTATTTCTCAAATAAATGTTTTTGCGGTCCACACGTGAACATATTGTATTGGAAATAGAATTTGATAGATGGGAACATAATTATTTCCAAGTTTATTGCGCGTGGAGACCCTCACTAAAGAATAATTTCTGTTGTTTTCATTAATAACATCGTATATAATATAGTTTTTCTTATCGAGACTATGATATCAGATTGTTATATTTTAAATGCTTTTTAGAAAGTTTTAAGCATTTTTTGAGACGCATGTTCATCATAGTTTTCTAAAACAACAACACAACTTCTAAATTTTTTTAAATAAGCTTGAAAAGAAAATAAAGAAATTTGTTATTAATGAAAACCACTGCTTTGACCTTTTCATATTGAAATTCGTTTATTTCTACGAAAAGAAATTCTTGAATCATGAAGAGCAATTTTGTGTTAAATATGAAATTTCGTATAAAATTTCGTTAAAATATGACACATCTGTAAAAGATAATGGTATTTTTGTAGAATTTAAAAATAGTTTTGCCAAAAAATCTGCAAAAAAACTAACATTTTGTAAACGGTACAAAAAAAGGTGGCCTATTTTTTTCTGTCGATATAGTAAAGCTACTGTTACTAAAAGAGTCCAACCTAAATTAGAGCGTCAAGCGTTGCGTTAGCAGTAGGGTATGTATTTTCAATACATTCAAATTAAACTTTGCACGTTTTAATGTACTGAAAATACGTACCCTGCGGCAAACGCAACGCTTGATGCTCTAATTTACGTTGGACTCTAAGTAGGATACATTTCTGTGTGATAATTTTCTGATCTTTGTTTGATATAGTTTTTAATTTTTATCACATGAATAAAAATAAAAATTAAGTCTGTTTTATGATGGTTTTAATACATAAATAATATATACAGGCCCACGGGGATAAATAGATTGTGCTTACCTTGGCAAGTGGGTATTGGAAGATATGGTGCGCATCGTTTTAGCACCGTAGGAGGACTGATGGTGTATACCATGGTACAATTATAGTTTTACCATGCTGTGTACGGTGATTCTAGGAGGATACGTGGCGGCCAGTGTGCATACTTCTACCGATAATCGGTAGATTCTACCGAATATGTTTGTGAATTTAACGATCTACCAATTCTAACGAACAAGGCCTGAAATCTACCGAATATTGAACGAACATTTTGATTAACAATGCTGCTACAAGATCAAGTTGATCACACATACGGAAAATTAATCACATGTATGCTCTAAAATGTGGAAAGCTTTCCGCGGAGAAGAGAATATGTATTTAAGTCGATATATGTGTAAATTGGATATTTTGCCACATAGCAGTGCTGCTGCACAGTGGTCATTTTCTGCCATGAAAATCATTAAAACAGAACATAGAACCTTGGGGTTGAAATATTTATTCCTCCCAATGATTTAATAATTTCTGCACAAAAGTTTAAATTCACAAATGGATCTTACATGTAATCTTTGTAGTAGCAAATGTTTGTCAAATAAAAGTTATTTTAGTAGCTTTATTAAACCTATGTACAAAAACTGAATTCCTGTTATTTATGTATATTATTTTATCTATGCATAGCAAGCATATCTATATAAAGGGTAAGGGCAAATAACTGGGGATGACACTTTTTTTATTGGAAATGCTTCATTGTTTATGGCAGTTTAATTTCCAATCACATGTGAAGTTTTAAATGCGCTTTTGGAACCTGGTTAGCTTGATACTCCTTGCACTTACTCTTTTTTTTTTTTGTCGATTCTACCGAATTAAAAAAAGTTAAGGTGGCGGCTGTTATCAACTGCAGTCGCTGCGTGTTATTACAGAGAAGCATACGTGTGGCTGTGGCTGTTCCCAAAACCGATGGAAAAAGGGTCTTCGATGACGCATTCAGCTAGATGTAGTGGATGGTTCCAGTATTGGGGGATGCATTTTGGATTATCTCCCGTAAGCATCTTAAGCAGTTTATGATTAGATAGCTCGAGGCAACTTAGTTCAAACTTTGTAATCTGTTTGTTCCTCACAAGCCACATAGGACACATAGTGCTTTATTGGTATGCATTGGAGGTGTGGCGAAAGCTTAAGTTGACTTAAGGTTGTTAGCACCGTCATGGCAGCTACTCACTTGAATCTTAAGGTAGTATTGTAATGCACCAATTATTGGAATATTTTGTATGCCAATCATGTGATTTCACAATTTATTGCCCCATACGACAATCAAGAGCAATCTTGTACTGCTTTGCCACAATCAAATGCAACTCTGATGTGGTAATCGTGTGAATATTTTGTAGGACACCATGAGCTAATGTAAATGTTAACAATGCACCAATATTTACTATTTCTTAAAATAATTTATTTTTGAGTGCACCCCAATTCTTTTAGTAAGTATCGTAAATTTAAATTCAATTTTTTTAAAATGTAATTATAACTTATTTGAAGCGCAATTATTGCCACAAATTCATTCGTCTCCAATCTGCGGCAATCAAATTTTTATAAAATGAAGCAATCGTGTGGCCGCAGCGTATTTGATTGGGACAATTTATTTATTGTGCAACAATTCAGTACAATTAAAATTGTGTAATATTGGTGCACTACCACACCTTTAGACACATCTGTAAAACTAGTTTTCAGTTGTGACGTTATGGAAGTCAATGGGCGATTATGTATGTATGTATGTATGTGCGTACATATGTACGTATCCATGTATGTAAGTATGTACGTATTCAAACAAAACAAACAATATGATCATCTAATTTCATTACTGGGACCAGGCATGTTTTTATTATTGATGAGAATTATTTTTGTTTCCTGTATTTTTAAAAACATTCAACTCCCACCATAATTGTCTGTTCAAAATATTGAAATTTTATATTTAAATATTTTAAATTAGTAATTCAAAATTTATTTTCATTTGAAAAAATCATTTTCGTGCTATTAGCTGGTGGTTCTTTTGAGATCATGTACATATGTGGACATTATAATATATTACGAGTATAATTGAATCTTATTTGCTGGTGGGTAAGCATTGTCTATATGCACTTCATTGGTGCTTTGCCAAATCATCAGTAAACTTCAATCACACATTTTGAACAGTGACAAACGTCTTATCTTTCAAAAGCCATTTTAGAATTCACAAATAATAATATATTTGAAAATCACAAAAGAAAAATCACCGGTGGCTCAAGTAAATAAATTTCAATAAAAATAAACTTCTGAAAATATGCCAAATAATCAATTTCTTAAATAATATATTATGTAATATAATTGAAAAAAATACTTTAGGTTTAACATATGTTAATACACTAACAATGATCCATTCAAAAAAGCAGAGTTGTAAAAGAATGAAGCTTTCCTCTATCTCTTCCTCACCACCAGCACTCTAAGACATTAACTCAAATTTAGGATCATATATTGTCTAAATTTTTGTTGAAATATTCTTAAAAAAACAATATGTCTTCTTTTTAAAGTCTACTTTTAAAATTGTTTATTTTCAAGTAAAGTGTGCTTAAAATAAAGCTACATATGTCTAAATAAGACGTCAAAGTTTTTAAAATTAAGCATATTTGCGTAAAACAGCAGAAATATGTTTAACAAAATAAGTAGAAGTACAAAAGTGTACAAGTTGCAATAGAAACATGTCATATTTTTTTATTAAATTAATTAAAATTAAAGTGTTTAAAACAGTTTATAAGTATAAATAACAATACTCATAGTAACTATGTTTTTTGTGTAAATAGTGATAAATAAAAGTAAACTGTAAAAAATGTTTATCAGTAAAATTAAAAGAATCTATTAATCTACCAGTATTCAAAATGCTGCAAAGTATTTATCAATTAATTATAATAATTATGTAGTGCATTTCACGGAGTCACTGTAATGAAAACCGTGTTTTTAAAAATAATTTTCGTTCTGATATGCTGATCAAGTGTTTGGTGAATGTTTGCAATTTTTTTTGGAAAGGGCGTAAATGAAATTTACTCTCACCCATGATTTAAACATATTTTATTCAAAATTAAAAATATTGTGCTCAAAAATCAACAAAAGTTCTAACAAATATAGTTGTGTAATTTTAGGTCGAAAGTAGTGTATAAAGTGTTGCCTACTATTATCGACCTAATTTTCAACAAAAGTGTTTTAGAGTGTGTCTTCTCTATCACTATATCTTTCCTAAAGAACTAACCTTTAGTAATAGTAGTAGCACGGATGGAAATCATGGTACAATTGTACTTTTTATGGTACATTTTGGACCTCGTTGGTACCGTGATACTACCGCGAGTTACTTGGTACAATTTAAAATGCCATTGTTTCACTATATGGTAACATTAATTTTGCCTATGTTGTCTTTAATTTTTGTGTGTGTGTTTTATTTTAGACGGCCAGTTTCTCTGTTTTTGTTGCAATGCTGTTGTCAAGGCAAATCATGTACCAGGTGGTCTCAAGTCTGCAACAAAAAAATCTGTCTAGTACTTTAACTGTACCTGTTAACTTGACAGAACCTCGTACATGAGGTGGTTATATTTATTTTTGTTAACTATATACCGCTCCTTTACTTCAATAGTATGTTTTATGTTTTATCGCGCATTTTTTATGCGCATAACCTAGATTTTTTAGTGCATGAAAATAACTTGCCTGTAAAATAACCGATCTCTAACAAGTCTAATCTTCGAATGTACCCGTATGAATGTAATATTTAATATTTTTTATACTGAATTTTTATACACATTTTGTCAAGTTTCTATTTTTTATTGTTTACTTCCGAATTTTTAAAAAAAATTTACGTTTCCGTTCTTATAAATAAATATTTAAAAAAAATAGTACCGTCATGGTCCAAAAAGTACGTTTTGTTTGCATAGTTGGTACAAAATCCAAGAAGTCATTTTCCTTCCCTGAGTGGTAGGCATTTACTTCCTGAGTGTTACTTCTCTTTAAAAAAAAAGAAGTATAAGAAAACTAACGAAAATGCAAACAGATTGAGAGTCCTTTTCTGTTTTTGAAGTTGGTAAAAAAGTGAAAAAACATTGTTACATTAAATCAACGTGGTTCATTTTGCATGAAAATACTTTTATAACAGAAACCGAAATTCAAGAACTTGGTTTGGAAAACTATTCCAAATTTCAAAGTATATAGATTGCTTTTGAAAAAGTTAAAAAAAACTTTTATTTATTACATTATATATTTCCTGTCCTCACAAGCCCCAATTCAAAAGAAACAATTATATTTTAACGAAGACAACATAATTTAAATTCCACGCTACCGGATGTGTTATACCTTCAATTTATGTGTCAGAACCAGGGAAGCCGAAAATAATGTCAATGCAATTATTTAAAAAAAATATCACATATAATTTCGCTCCTACAAAATACGAACCTTAGCCTAAATAATACCAAACAAAGAAACAAAAACAAGTTCTAACAAAAACTAACTAAAACTAATAGATATAACCATGTAACCAAATAAGTAAATTTATGTACATACCTACTATATACTTAAAGTATCAAATAAAAAAATTTTGTCTTAAGTAAGAACAAAAATAAACAAGTTAAGGGAAATGTGCGTAATTACTCGTACTACAGAACAAACAACAATCATTGTTGTAAATAAGCGATGGTAAACTTGAGTTTTCATTACAAAAATCTTTCAACAAATTGTAATACGATGAATCAAAACAATTCACGTATTCCATCTGCATTGGAACTGGACCAAACATAACAACGCTGAATGTGAAGGTATTGCGGTCTTCGAAAATAGTATGTTGTGCCGTTCTTCTAGTGTTTGGCAGAATATTTTCAATTATACAATTCGGCTACCTTAAAATACGAACTTTAACCTAAATAAAACCAAACAAAGCAAATTTACATATTTTTTATATATAATTTTTTTTCTTTGCCTCTTATTTTTTTTTTTTTAATTTTTGTCTTATTTTGTAATTAAAATGTTGAACTAAAAACATACACATTTTGTTTAAAACTAAGCCATATTCCTTTACATTTTGAGAATATATCTTCATACATTTTTATATGATATATTCAATGCACAAAAATACTTTTTAGAGCACATTTCCGGTTCCCCTGTTCATAACTCGCGAGTCACTTAAAAGACTGTTGGCACGAACAACATCAGTTTAACAAAAAATGTGTATGGACACTTGTACATACTTCTATATGCTTTAGTTTTTCAATGGTCACGTGTCTAGCACGCACATATGTATATATGTATATGTACATATATATGTATATGAACATACATATGTATGTATGTAAATCATTCATTATTAACACCAATATTCTGATGTTAAACAAACATTATGTTCATTCATTTTTGATGTCACAAACCGTCGCTGTTTTAACTAACTGACCTAACTGACATTTTGTAAATTTTACAGGAGAGGAGCTTTTATGATTGTGTTCTACATGTATTCTTATGGAAACGTCTGAAATATTTTTACTGTTATTGGCTCGACAGTAATGTTTACAGTCATAAAAATTGTGGACAAGGTCTATTATGACTCATAAAGTCTAATAGTGGACTTAACTCATTTTTCAAAATGATGGCAGTTAGGTCAGTTAGTTAAAACAGCGACGAAACGTCAATACAAGTAATGGTTGCTATTAACTAGAATGTAGGAATATGTACATATGTATGTATTTAAATAAAACCATTTCTTGCTACATATAAATATGTAATTTGCAAGTAAGTAAACATATACTATGTACATACATATCTGCATATACATAAATATGTATAAAAATTATTTAAACTTTGTAAAAAATCCAAAAGCCGATAACATTTGCAAAATTTTTTTTATTGAGTAAGTATGAGCATGAGTGAGTAAGTATGTGTACACGTGAGCCTAGTGAGTTTAAGCTCTCGTTACAAAACATCAATTAATTTTAAAAAAATATTTAGTAAGTCTCTTCTTACAGAAAAATTTCGGAATTAAGAATATCGACTTGATTATTCACTTTCACCGCTGATTTCTGTTGTAATGGTGGTTGTTTCTTATTTGATTTTTTTAAGCCTACCAATAAAAACAAATCTGTGATTTAATATCAAACGAATTTGTCTTTATCCGGAGATAAGCTGTCATTTTACTGGCTTATAACGGCAACCAAAACATCGATTTATACCAAACGGCAGAGTTTAGCATGCACGTCAATGCACTTCACATTCGCTTCACGTGTGTTATTGAAACAACAAAGAAAAGCAGCAAACATAGCAGAGTTCTGTTATTTTATGAGGGAGTTTTTCGCTCAGTGGGGTGGAAAATTATTTGCAAGTTGTTTCTTTATTTGTAGAGATTCCAATTGTTTAATACTTTAGTTTTCCTAAACGTTCATGCTGGCGCTAATCCGAGAAAATACAAACAAAAACAAGGTACATTACATATTCGTATTATAAATGTATGTATGTATGTAATTGCTATGAAAGAACTCCATTTAATTAAACAATGTCATAACGCAAAAAATAGGATTTTGAATTAATGATGATGATTCGTGATTCATATTAAGTAAACATTTCATACAAATCGCAAAATACGCAGGCAAATATTTAACAAAACTCGAGTCACATACTAATCCGCTTGCTCGCAATATCTTGAACTTTACTGGACATATCCGATGATTAAAAAAGAGGGACACTAAGGCTCTAATACGCAATACTGCAGATGAAACTTTTTGAGAATATTTTTGTACGACTACATCATCCTTGTATTAATAATTACTATCACTAGATTTATGTTCAGCATTGGCCAAGCCCATTAATTATATCTACACCTAAGCTTTGATTACTTATTGTTAGTTATTTTTTTTTTTTTAAGATACAATAAATAAATAAAAACAATTTTTTTTAGTTATTACACTATCGAAGCAAAGGCCCGAAATGTACATGAATTATTTGAAAACCTGCCTCAATTTTATGTCTGTGTTTGCAGCTTTGCAAGCACACATACATATGTACATACATACATACATCCATACATATGTATCCTCTACCCTTTCCGCTATTTCTTACTCTCAAGGTACGGGTACTTGTGTGGTCATAATCAATTTTTGCTGATGGCACTTGCGTGTTTAGTATTGATTCATGCTTGTTACTCGTATGTACATGAAATACTAAAATTAATGAATAAATGAATGAACGCTGTATAAAAATTGAAAGCGCGCAATTAGAATAACGTGGGAAGGCACTTGTTTCAAGTACTTTTTCTATTAATGATACGTTGTGGGTGATTGTATCTCTGATAGCAGTGTTCTATTGAGAAATATCGGCGATTTACTGATTACGTTGAATATTTGTGGCTTCATGCACTTGTCTAAGCCGCGTGCCAAACACACGTTTAATGAATTTAAGTTTTACAAAGTACTTTATATTCCTCCACAACCGGTGTACAGTGTGCACCAGTGTTGTTAGACAATTTTTTCTAAAAATCGTCAAATTTTTAAAATAAAATCATAAAAATCGTCACAATTTTCAAAACAAATCGTCGAAAAATCGTCATAAAAGAATTATCCGTTTTATTGAAAAACTAATATGTATATCATATTAGAAATAAAATATCATTTTATCTAACAAAAAAAAAAAATGCATCGGCTCATTGTCAAAGATAAGAACTATAGGGTGAAATTAAACCAAAAAATTTAGAATATGTAAGAGTGTGTAACAATTTCCCAATAAAACTAGGTATGCATTTTAGAATTGTTTTTTATAAAATTTTTCTTAATGTCAACACTGTAACACTCCGAAGAGTTACACTTCAAATAATGTTTCAAAAACACAATGATTTTAAGGGTTTCTGTTTCCAGTAAATTTTAAATGTGGGTTTAAGTAAGGTTAATATTACTAAATATTATTTCAACACTAGCTGATGAGTTTGGCAAAGTAAAAAAAGTAAATAACAAACTCACATAAGTTATGGAAAAGAAGTTTATTGTTTGGTAAATTAATCGATTTAACTTTTTTCCAAAATATACTTACTTATCTCTAAAGTTAAAAAATATTAAGTTATCTTATTTCATTTTCAATGCCTTAATAATTTTTCTAGAATACACTATGCAAGTCTTATTGCTAAGGTGATTAGTTTGTAGAACAGTGAGACGAGGGGAAAAGAAACTGTCAATACGTTTTCCTCTCCCATTCGTAGTGTTAATAAAGCACACATGCACAAAACTATGCATAAAAAATATGAGCTCAAAAATAAGATTTGCATTGTGTGAACGCCGATAAAAGTTTAAAGAAGAAAAAGTGATAAGCTTAGCAATAAGACTCGACTAATGTGAACTGGTACTTGGACACAAGATTTGGAAAAAGTTTTTAGTAAAGGAAGAATTTCAGAGTACATACATATTTAAAATAACTGATGCTGTAATTAAATTAAAATTTTTGATAATTGTGTTATCGAAATAAAATCTCTTTTCTGCAAGGACTTGTTGGCATATTTATGTTACTAAATACTTATTTCAACAAATCGTCAAAATATGAAGAATATTCGAAACAAAATCGTCAATCGTCATTTTGGGAAATTCGTTATAAAAAATCGTCAAAATGACGTAAAATCGTCAAATCTAACAACACTAATGTGCACTCACAACATACATACTCAGATATTTACTATACCTAAACCGACAAGTGCGATCAAAACACCAACAAAATCTGTTGTCTAAAGCTAATATTCCTGCGGTTACAATGTGAGTGTCTTTTAAGGTTTAAACTGTATTAAATGTTCTTCCGTTCACAAACAAAATTCTTAGTTTAGATGTTAGCTTTTCGTACAACTGGGTATTATTTATTTTATTTTACTTAATTATGTTTAACAAGTTTGTTGATTAAAAAAGCGCAATGCCATGCGGTAATTTTAAACATTTTCACCCAGGAAGTTGTAATTATTTTGACAAATACTTACAAAATAGAACAAGTGGATGGGATGATAAGCTTAAATTAGACGTGACATAGCCATAATGCCATAGCCTAACCAAACCAAAATTCAATTGGTTTCTATGGTGAGAGTGAGAGAGAATATATAAAATGTATTATAATATATGAGCTCATATATGGAAATTGAATTATGAAGTTCTTCGTACATGGGTCCATATATGGAAATAAGATGTAATATGTATGTGGAGCCATATAACTATATCAAAATGTATGAATACATGATACGCACATAAAACTGAATTAAAAAAAGTGTGCATTTCATTAACTCATTTTTATCGCTGGTGAATTGGAAATGTATTAGAAAATACATACAGTAATCAAAGTTTATATACGTATACGTATGTAAGTCAACGTTTAAAAAAGAAAACCTTTTGTAACTAAAATATTTGTATTCTTATTGTACGATTTTATATATTGTGGCCTTATTTAGTAAATAGAATAATCAGAAGGATAATTCTACCATTAATTTTATAGAAAATAAGGATATTCTCCACATATTTTAAAGAAACAAAGTTCATATTACTGCCAAAAATTATATTGAAAACTAGTGATAGTACAAAAACTGATTATTTTTTATTTTATAATTAATTGCATTAGTTTTTAATCTGATTTCTTAAATTAAATTTTGTGTACGAATATTAGTTTTGTATTTTTTAAATAATCGACCTTTTTTTTCTCATAAAATGTTAGTTCGTTTTTAATTATTTTGTTTGAACTAAGGTTTCATTAAATACAACCTCCCTGTACAAAATCTTACAAAAATGTTATTTTAGTAATTTGATTTATTGCATAGCAGTGCGCTTTTTTTGAATCAATATGAACTTTGCATACTGTATAGCGGATGTTTACACATATGAACGAAAATTTATGAATATACATATGTATATCTATTATCATATATGTCCATATACCCTCATTTTTCGGATCCGAACCATATATGGGATATCATATCGTCGCTGTTTTAACTAACCGATCTAACTGACATTTTTTTCAGAAATGAGTTAAGTCCTTTACTAGACTTTATAAGTCCTAATACACATTGTCTACAATTTTCATGACTATAAGCAATGCTTGTGTGCCCATATAAGTAAAGAGATTTCTGACGCAGCCATAAGAATGAATGTATAAAACAACCATAAAAGCTGCTCTCCTCTTAAATTTTTAAAATGTTAGTTAGGTCAGTTAGTTAAAACAGCGACGAGGGTAAACATATTTTTAAAAATATTTATAAGAAAAATTTAAAATTATAAGCGACGTAAACTGTCGCTTGCGGTAAAATTTTACAGCACTTATCTTAAAAGTTATCAACAATTTTAGCATTTTGATGATTCTAAACTATAGGTGGGCCCATAAAATTTTAATTTCAATAAAAAGGTATATTTTCGATAACATGTCACTTACAATAAAATCGAAAATAATGTACATGCATTGTAAAGAAATAAACATTTATTTGATTAAATTTTGATTGCACAATAGAATAATATGTTGAAGGATTCGAATAATGTAGTGAATGCTATTACAATATTGTTGTATTGCAGATGAAGAGAAAGTTCCAGTAAAATATATATGTATGTATGTACCTGTGCCCAGCGGCGAACTCTGCATACCACATTACATCTCTTTAATGATGTTTGGCATACTTTGTGTTCAATGAATGCTAGCTTACAAAATGTACGAAAGTAAGCTAGATTGTATTCGAACTGCCCACTGCCAACTTACAATGAGCTTTTATGTTGATTGGATGAACACTTCCGTATCTCGCTTAATTTGTGTGCAAGGGAAAGGCATTCACTCCACAAATGCGGCAATGCATTTGAAAATGTATAACAGGTAGGCATATGAGGTGGTGTGCACGTGTGCATCGAATCATCGCTTCTGTAATCGACATTTTCGCCTCTGGGTGATAATTATCGGCATCCGCCACCCTCTTTAGGAAGAGTTGTCAATTATTTTGGTTGGTTGGTGGTCTTGATTTTAAAAGCTTCTGATCTTCTTAACTTGTCATTATTATCATATTCTCACTGATAACCTTAGACTAATTTGATTACTACACTTATTAATGATCTAAGCAGAGATTGAGCAACAATATTGAAAGACAGAAGCTATATTTGAGTTTTCATGCAATGATTCAACAATTTAAATAAAAAAATAAATCTTATGAATCGTCCAAAGGATTGAAGAAGTACAGTTATGTAACACATTGGCAGAATCAAATTGAAGAATTAAGAACATTCTTTCTAATACAGAATATTAATTTATGTAAACAAAGAAAATATGTCAAAAATTAAATTCAGTCCTTTCTGACCAATTCTTAAAGAAAAATTAAAAAAGTCGAGTAATTCACGAATATTCGAAGAATTCAACATTCTCAATTCCGATTATTTCTGTCACGTTATACTAAAGAAATTGACAACTTAAATATAATTCAATAAATTATTTCCAGCATTTTCGATGCAATTAACAAGTTTCAATAAGCGGACTTCAAATATATGTAGATGAATTTAAGATATAATATCCCTACAATATAAATATGTATGTACAAAAAATATTATTTACACTATTTATGTACAATGTACATATACATACAGTCAAACATAATATGTAAATAGCTCTTTATTCAATGTCAAGAAAAATTGCCAACTGCAAAATTTCACCTTCATTGTTTATTTTTTAATAATTTTCGTGCATTTATTCATTGATTCATTGGCACTTTTTCTGCACTTGAGTGCTTTTTCTGCTTGTGCAGAAGTATTCCCACAAGTGTGTGAAAGTGTATGCAGACGAATGATGAAGTGCTGCTTGTCAACGCTGAGTAGTTTTTCGATTTAATGTGAATTGGAAAAAAGATCTTTAAGAATTAATGAAAGCAAATGAAAGTCAAAATATGTATATAGATTCTGCTGACTCATACATACATTTATTCATTCAGTTTTTATTCAATTATTAAATTTGAAACAAAAAGTTCAGAAACGGCAACTCCCACACAAGAAAATAAACCATCGATTTTGTCTAAATTCAGGGTAAACTCAAAATATTCAACAAAAATTCTTGGAAATCTTTCGGATTTCGAACTTCTCCATACAAATTTGAAATGTAGGCATATGCTAAGATAGGCCTAATCGGACCATTTTACTAAGATTATGTAGAGAGTTATCAATTTATCGCTTATTTTCTCTAAAAAAGACACACCAAATTTCAAGTTTTTACACACATAATTGAGGATTTTTAGATATTTTTTCTTTATATATGTATGAACATATGTATTTGTATTGTGCACTAAAAGAATTTGAAACAAAGAAACATCTTTTTTAAGGTTTTTCCCAAAATTCGAAATTTTTAAAAAGCATTAAAAACAGTGCCAAAAGGCCGATTTTACAGTTCTTGTGTGATGAGTATTTAAAAATACTCTAAAAAGAAGTTTATTAAGAGGTAAAATTATTGGTATACAATTTTTTTTCAGTTCGACGCTTAGCCCCGCAGTTGTATGCACCACATCTTAATGATATCACAAATTGCTACTCGTTTTCGTTTTCAAGCAACTTGTTAATTTGTTTATTTTAATGTGAGTTTTCCCGGCAAAAATTACCTGTCAAAATGTTCTTCCTAATATTTTACATAAAAGTGCTGTTAATGTCATTCTTTTTTTTATAAAGAGAAGTAACATTCAGGCAATGAATGCCAACTACTATTACTAGGTGTTACCTTCTTTAGGAAAGTGATAGTGATAGAGAAGACATTCATTCTTTTACAACTCTGCTTTTTTGCACGTTTTTTTTCTAACAATGCAGTGTAGCAGCGCCTCGGCGTTTTGAAGCTGTGTTTACTTTCCCGATGATTCTGCTACACAACGAAGCAGGGCGCTCTGATGTTACATTAGGATTAGTATCTGCTGAAGTCAGTATAGTACAGTGACCAGTGACTAAGTCCTCCTCAATTGAACTTTCCTACAACAACTTGATACAAAAGGGACACTAATGCATATCAGAAAAATGCGTAGTGTTGTTATCTTTTATTTAAACGACTGTTGGATATCGGGGTTAAACCCAGGACCTGGACCTTTGTAGTCAACGTGCTAACTACTTCAAACACAGATATTACGTGGTTTCCGCGACTCCAAATTAGCACAACAACCTCTAAAAGGTGGGAGCTTAAAACCCCTGTAGGAGAAACCCTGATTTGAACTTTGAAAACGCCAATACATGCATAGTTTTTGTATATTTTGACAAAATCGGTCTTTAGAACCTTGCAAGACTTTCGCGTAGTCTAATCACAACAACAAAAATTTATTAGAGTTCTTGCATTTTACAAAATCTATTGTATTTCTTAGAATTTTTATTGCAGCACCAATAATAATAATATCGTTTAGTCCCGTTTTACACACCTCAACTTTTGTTAATCAGCTCGTAATTCAACTGTAGGACAGACGGAGAAGGAGATATTTGTACTTTCTTACAGCTGAATTACGAGTTGATCAACAAAAGTTGAAGTTGTGTTAACCGAGTCTTATGAATAATGCAATAATCTAAGGAAAAATTCTGATACGAGTATATAAGAAATATATTATGCGTCAGGGTTTTCCATGCTTCCACACACAAAAATTTAAGAACAATTACAACTTTTGCAGATGGCATACATGTGTATGAACTCGTATTTGTGTATGCACATACGACGAGTACATACTACATGGATATAAATAATAGTGTATCATGATGAGCGACGATCGATCGATTCATGCTGACAGATCAAATTTGACAATAATTAGATGATAAATATCACCAATTAATCAATGTTTGATGTTCAACTGATCTAATTAATTTTATTTTCTCATCTATCACATGTACATACATACATATGTATGTGCTGGGAACAAATTAGTTTCACGTTTTCGAGATATGAATTATTTTCTTTTTTGTCTTTTGTTACACTTGGAGTAGTGAACTTGGGTATCTTAGTTATAACACAAATAAGAACCACTTGGAAATTTATTTAGTTGTTTATTTTTCATTGCTTTTGACAAGTTATAAATGCCGTTTATAAGACAAGTGCTAATAGTGTAACTGCTGTAAGTATTAATTCTTTATTACATTCATAGTTGTAATATTTGATTGAAAACACCGATTGATTGCCTCTGTCTGCATCCGTGATGAAACCTGGACATTCTTATTGCTTTGATCTTCTTACATTCTCTTTGAGACATAATAAAAAGTTTATGGTTATGAGACTTGTACCTGCGTGAGAGATGAAACATAAGCCGCATTCATTTTCAACAATCACATCAGCTTTGATTTGCATTGCTGCAGCCACGTACATGTGCACATGTATATTAGGGTGGCTCACACATCTATGAAGAATTTTTTTTACAGTTTTTTTAAAGGAACAGTGACAATAAGATTCTAAATTGTAAGTATTATTAAGTTATAAGGTGTGGCTGCGATGGGAATTAATATTCTGTCTCCGGTTACTGTGGAATATTTAAAAACTATTGTCAAAAAATACCAAAAACACTTTCTATGAAGCGGACAAGTCGCTTTTACATGGGGATGGTATAGGATTAATTGATACTTTGTATATACCTTGCGACTTGTCACTAAACAAACTATCTGATAGGGACCTTATCGATGTGAAATAATATAAATACAACCTAAGCTAAAGTTAAATCGTTACCTTAATATAGAAAGGTCCTAACGCAATATTTTTTGAAATCGAGATTTTTGTACATTTCGATAGAAGAACATCTAATGTATCGAAAAATGCAAAAATTTCGATTTCAAAAATATAATGAGTTAGGGCCTTTCTATATTAAGGTCAAGATATGTAAGTATAGCTATGGGACTGATTCTATAGTGACTTGGTGGCCTAATTGGGGGGAACAATTAATATTATATTTATACGATTTTATAGAACTTAGATCCTGCCATATCGATCTTGTATTGTACTACAATACTAGACCAAATTAAATTGAGTGAAGGTTAAGACGACACATAGCAATTTGTAAACGTCAACAACTTTCGAAATTTTTGTATTTGTTTCAAATATACATAAGTTTGGAATAAGTCGAACGTTGTCGACATTAATAAACCAGGCCTTAGTAACACAAACTACTCCCAGCTTTTAGTAATATTCCCATTTTCCCAAGTCATAGTACAAACTAGTTCGTTGGGAACATTGTCGCCGTAATTTCCGCAAGGATATCTTCAACAGAAAGTTTTTGGCAATTGATTGAAACTTCAGTATAGATCTTTTCTTCGTAGTTATCAAGGCCTTTCCAATTTTGCCTAAGAATGCCTGTGGTCCCGATGTACCACTATGAACATTTTGAAACATGACAGCTCATTCATATGTAATATACAAATGATGATCCACTGCAATTTTCCATCCAATATCTTTTCTACTAACGTTTACATATGTGTCATCACATCCAATTGCAAAGAAAAAAATGCATTGATTTATTCTCATTTCAGAAAAACTTCAATATATCTTTATCTATAGCAGCTACGTCCAAACACATATACTCTGACATATTCCAGTAAAAATTTTGCTTCAAATAAAGCAGATTTCTACTATTAGAGAATAAAAGAATGACAAACCTGCTGATATCGCTGCTGATTTTTATATGGCGAGTTCCCGGTTTGGAGTAATACATTTTTGTGCACAAAAGCGCTTTTTTAATCTAATAAAACATGCAAAAAAAGCAGTTAAATGTCAATTTTTATTAATTTGGCTTTGGAAAAATTATATTTTTGTTTTGAAAAATGCTTCTGCATTGTTGTGTCACTATTAAATCACTTTTTCTTGTGGTGTGCTTCATATACGTTCACTGCTTCGTAACAAGCTCATATTTTAAAGCAAATTATGATGCACTTTATTGTCTTATTGCTTCAAAAACATGAAATTTTTTTGCTGGGATGCCTTTGAGCTGCTCTATACACTTTGCAGTGCCAAATCCAATATGCTCCTCGAATCTACTTTATTCCATCTTTTTCGGATACCCTTGAAGTTCGGTCTATTCTTCCATCGAAACATGAGAGGAAGTACGCATTTGCAATCGTTCTGGTTCTTTACAATCTGACTGATCATATTCAGTTTCAGATGCACTGCTAATTTCATAATTATATGTGAGGATTTATTTCATTATGAAAATTCTTATTACGCGACAATGAATAACAATAATTTAGCAATGAACAAGTACCTATGATACGGTACGGGTTTACCTATAAGCTTATTGTGCCTTAAAACTTCAAACAATGTAATAAAATTTAACGCACTGATTAACCACAGTATTTAGCACATTTTCATCGCTGATCGTTTTAAAGAAAGAGAAAAGTTTTTTTTGATCCACCCTAATGTGCATACCCTTTCACATATACCAATTGCTAGTTTATTCATACGTACATACATATGTATGTATGTGCTAAAAAAAATCTTAAGCATCCAGTATTTGGTTATTGTCCAGTAGCAGGAGTTACAATAAGAACTCTTTTACACTTTTCAATATTAACGCTAATACCCAACAATATACATAAATACATACATACATACATATGCACATACATAAACATACATACAAATGTAAATAATAGGCTACTGTTGAGTATATATGTATGTATGTACATATTTTGACTCATGAAATTTATTTATTAAATTTATATTTATATATATTTATATTTATTTATTAAGGGGATTTATAAACATGTTTATACATATATACATATGTATATGAGTTCCACATTTTCAAAAAGATATCTTTATGTATATACATATATATATATACATGTATATATATCGACATACATACATATTATCTACTTCGAAACAATTCGTGGACACTCGTAAGAAATTTTCACCGAGAATTCACAAGTGCTAAAGTTTTACGTAATGGTCCTTCGTAGTGGCAAACGTCTCTGAGCATCTAATATTTGCAAAAATTTGTTGGACACTGTGTACTCACAAAAACATCAAATGTTTTTATTTTTGTCAATACATAAAATTTTTTCGACCTTTCAACCTTTTTCAAGACATATGTATATGTTTTAAATAAATTGTTGGGCGGGATTGTTTCCGAGTACTGAAGTTATTATTATTATTTATGTACATATATTCGTAAATTCGTAACCGCGAGTTAATTTTGAAACGAAAACTCTGTACAATTTCAGTAAATTTTGTATCATATTGATCGTGTTTGCAATAAAAATAATTTTTCTATAGTACATATATTTCAATTGTTGAAAATTGTATGCAAACTTAGCGAAAATTAATTTTGTACAGTAAATTTTACATAATTTCAGAATCTATTGTTATCTTAGGGAATGTGCAACTAGATTCTCAAGAATCTATTATAGTTGCACCTAAATGCAAAAATACAATGTTAGATTAAATAAAAATAGTAAAATGAAATAAATTTGAATCGCCGAAATCGGAATCGTTAGCAAAGTTATAACTATTTCGAAAAATGCTTGTCAATTTTAGACCGGTCAAAAAAAAAACAAAAATAAAAACGGAAAACTAAAGGTACATATATGAAATCCAAAAAGGAAAGTATCAGAATTTACTAGCACTGATCTTATTCAGTGATCAAAAAATATTTTGCAAATTTTTATAATTTGAATAAATCAGATTCTAACCTTTACTTAGGCATCCTGTTTTACCTGTATCTCATATTGATTGTACGCCCCCGGTAGCTTATAAAATGCTTGTCTTTTTAAACAGATACTGTACATTCTTAATCTACATTGAAGGATTTATGTAAACAATAATGAAATTTCGACTGATGCATATAAAATAGTATATGGATAAATACAACATGTTACAATTTGTGCATGTATGAGTATCACGGTGAGGGGTGAAAACAAAACAAAATTCTGTCTCTACACAAAATTTGTATGAATTAAATCGAAGTACATAAAAAATATATTTCACATGTCATTGAAATTATAACTTTTATTTTTGTTATGACATTTCATTTCACCCAGCCATGTGTAATGGCTACACCTTTATTTTAATGAGAGTACAATGTATGACTTTCCTTTGGCTTTTGATTTTGTCAGGAGTCAACAATTTTTTATAGTTACCTTTAATTAACTAACAAAGAGTATATTTGTTAATACGTGTGTTCAAATACAAAAAAAAATTTTCTCAATCAGCCCGTTACATTTTTTATTTGCTGAGTCACTTATTGTCGTGGGACTGTTTATTTCCTTTTTTAACTCTCTTCAATTTCAATATTCTAAAAAGACTAAAGCCTTTTGACAAGGATGCTTTGAATGATCGTAATGTAACTTTTTTTCGTTTTAGTAAATTTTTTAACAAGAAATTGAAATTTTCAAACATCTGCAAAATTATCCTGGAAAAATTTAATTTTACCCGAAATTTTCGATTAATCAACGAAAATTAATTGTAAAAAAGTTTCATCGAAATTGGGACATGTTTATTTGATAGAAAATTATTCCACTAAAATTTATCGATTTATCAATCTTCCATATGTACATACATATGTACTTATATAACAAGAAATTTCTCTGTTTGTTCAATATTTCGACCAAACAACAGTTATCGAAACATTGAATTAATGAAAAAATATCCAAAATATTAAATAAATGAAGAGTTTTGTAGATTGCAGCAATACTTAAGTAGATACGAGTAATTATGCTATTCTTATAAGTTCGATAACACCACCAAAATCTGGTGTTATTGAGATAATACGCTTTGTCGGGTCTTTCTTTGTTTCATTAAAAACTAAATTAAATAGAATCAATTCTCTACGTTTCTTAGAAAGATTTTTCGATCCAAAAACGAAATTAAATATAATCAATTCTCTACGTTTCTTAGAAAGATTTTTCGATCCAAAATTGTTAAATATTGTCCTTAAAATGCATACTTTTTTATCCTTCAACGCTATACGTTTGAAATTTGAAATCAGTGCAGAAACGACTTGATTAAAAACCGTTTTGTCTACAAAGTGTAAGGTGTAAAAATAATTGCTTAACCCATTAAGGCCCAAGCATCGTTCCCGTTGAGCTACATAAATAAAACTTTCAGAAGATGTTAATTTTAGTCTCAATATGATAATAACAAAATTTCAAAAAAATTTAATCGGTGGGAACCGAGTTAATTCACGTTGCGAAAACGCAACGCTGGGCCTTAACGATATAAAGAATAAACTTTTTTTTTTCAAAATTAAAATATTTTATTAAACTTCTTAAAATAAAAGTAGTTAACGTAAGCTTATTAAAAACAATAACGTAAAATATCTTGAATTATGAGAAGTATCAGAGCACTTGGAATGCACTGATCCATTGCATGTTGCACATTTATAAACTGTTTGACTGTTGCATTTTTGACAGTGCAATCTCCTATCTTTTCGAACAGTTTTATGATCAACAAGCTCTTTTCGAACAATTGATAGTGGTGATGAAACGTTGATGTTTTTGACGCTTATCCTTTAAATATTTTCTGTTTGCAACATCTTTCAATCACAAACATTCTTAGTTCCACTGGCAAAACATGAGCTGTTTTTTCTTTCCTCCAAAACCAATGAAGTATCTAAGCATTTACAATAGCTGCATCTAGAATATTCGTAAGAAGTGGCCAGTACCATTTCTTACCTCTAACTTGAATGCAATAATTATACATTGCGTTGTCAAAAACTCCTACTCCTCCCATTGTCTTATTATGATACGTGGCGTTGCTCTCAAATTTAAGAACTTTTCAAAGAACATATTTATAAATAATTAAAATTTAATTTAATTTGTTATATCTGATTGTTGTCTTAAAATATTGTTCAACTGTACTAACTAAAATATATAGACAGGAAATCTAATCGGAGTTCATGGTTATATACGGCGATATGAGAAAAAAGTTTTCCAAAACATACGCAATACTTTTGTTATATTATATTACACTGTCAGAAAATGTTCTATACCATATATGCACCGTATTATTTCTGATACACATTAGATTAGACTGACAGTTGCAAAATCAACAACGCCTTTTGGCAATATAACATCCTACTTTGTCAGTTTTTCTAACAACGTAAGTTGTCAACTTGTAAACGGACGTGTATGAACTGACAACGGTACATTGTCAACTTTTTGCTATTGATATCGCTGGTTGTCAACTTGCACTCATTCGTTGTCAATACATACGTCGTTGTCGTATTGACAAAATTGTACACTATTTTAACACAACATTTTTGTTGATGCACTTTTGATAGCAAATCTGATCAGTTTGAGCAGTATTGTGTAATTTTTTTTCTCTAAATGTAGATAATGAAAGCATACTCAAGAGACTAATTTTGGCTTTAGTCCACTCAGGTAAAACTTTCTAGCTATGCTAATGCCGATGTGAAACATTATCAATATACCATAAATAAAATATTCTTGTTAATATATATTCTGAGAAAATAAAAATGGTTAAAAAACCACACTAAATAATAAATTTCTATATCGTTAAGGCCTAGCGTTGCGTTTTCGCATCACACATATTGTCAACCATAAAAAACATAGTAGATGCATAATTAAGTTTATTATATTAACAAATATCACAAAATATATCTATCAACTACCTTCTTTAAAAGTCACTCCTTCTAATATTGTTTATTGCAATTTTTATTTTACTTTTTGTAAAAACACCCAAAAAGTAAGAAAAACAAATTTTTTATATAAATATTTTTTTTGCAAAAGGCTAAAATATAACGAAATTCCTGAAACACGTCAATTAGTTTATAATGTAAAATTAATTTTCTTATGCTTAGTTTTAATATAAATTAATATGGGTAGTGCTGAGAGGTGATGGAAGTGAGCGTTGCGAAAACGCAACGCAGGGCCTTAATGGGTTAATTCACAAAACCTCTTGTATCTTTGTATCGATTGTATTATTATATTAAATACATTAATGTTTTTTTTTTTTTTTTTGTTGGAAATTTGCATATAAAAATAAAATACACTATTACACTTTTATTTCATATGTTTATAAAATGTTGTATTTAGAGAGGCACTCTGAGAAAATTTGTATGTAGCTTGTTCTTCTTTTTCTTTCTTTCTTGAAAGAAAGTGTATTTGATACACAAATTGTTGTGAATCAAGCAAATAAGTTATATTATGTATTTCATTAGTTCTCTGCTACTTTTTACAGTGGAATGATTACATATGTACATGTTTGTGGAAAAATTGTAAGGAATGGTCATGAATCACTGAATGCACCCAGCACGCCCGCAGCCTACCGCATCGGCGTGCACAGGGACAAATTGAAAATTTAGTGCGACAAATTTTAATAAAACTAGATATGTACCTCAAGGTGTTTAGGGCCGTTCATTACGAATATGATGTCAGTTTTTAAAAATTTAAAATGGTGGAATGTCGAATTCGTTTAATTCAATATTTTTCATAATAAAATCAGTATACTATATCTGCACTACATATAATTGTTGTTTTAATAATAACTGCAAATTAAATTCGATATCTGATGCTTAAAAATATATTTAAAAAACTTTAAAATGTAAATTTACAAAAAATTGTCGAGCGTAGCAACAATAAATAGGTGCGGCTGACAGGTATAAGTGCGTGTAAAAGATAATAATACTTTCATTTCATTTTTGTCGTCGTAATTCGGTTATTTGTCCCTACGTGCGGCGCCCCAATGCGATTCAAATCGAATAAGCCAGAAGTCTTCCAATTTGATACATACATTTCCATAATAAGAGAAAGTCCGATTCCGAATGAAAACTTTATTTACATATATCTATCATTGCTCTAACTATACCCCTTTTAGACACGCAAACTTTACTTTGCAAGGTCTTAATTCAAGTGCTATCTCTTTCTGTCTTTCTCCCAGCTGAATTAAGACTTTGCAAAGTAAACTTTCCGTGTCTAAAAGGGGTACTACATCGTCGCATTCCAAATCCTATTTGGATGAGTCATATGTTAAGCTGGTTATAAAAGGATCTGATTAAGCAAGTAAACTGTCAGAGTTTTTCGAATCTCTATTGCGTTTCCTAGAAAACTTTTACCTACATATACGTCCTGCAGTCCTAATTTTTGTTTCTACCGCTGCTTCACTTATCATACCAAAACAGGAAGAATTGCTGCTTCCATGATGTTTTCTCATTTATAAGTATTTTATGGACGGTGGGTGATAAATATAACTTTTGAACCTTTCCAAATTGCTTTTCTGCCCACACGTTATTAGTTTTCAATTATGAAATTTGTATATCAACCCATTACCGCCAAGGAAGCTTAAGCATCATGATTTTCGAAATCGTTTTTTTATAAAAAACCATTAACTTGTTATCATTGGCATTATCTGTCAAAATTTTATAGTATACCCCCACATTCATAAAAAATAAAAAAAATTAAGAGTGCTATATTCGGATTAGCCGAATATTATGTACGAAGTACATACATATGTATGTATATGTATACATACAATCCCGCCAAACAAAATGTTTCGACTTTTTCTGAAGTCAGACTTGTCGTACCGAATTCGTTAAGACATTTCGGTAGTTTGTCTGAACTCAGACTTTTCGTACCGAACTCGTTAAGAAATTTCGGTAGTTTTTCTGAACAATTTTTTTTAAACATTAAGGGCCGTATGCAAAAAAATATTTTACTTGAGCTTTAAAGTTCATAGTAGTTACCAAGCTACTTTAAGGCTAACATTGCTTTGTTAAGAAATTGTATGCAAAAAATAACTTTAATTATTTTGTAATTTAATAATAAATACTGGTAACACCACCGTGTTCAACAACCACTTCACGGCTTATGATATACAACATCGAATACAAATTAGTTCGAGTATTCAAATAATTTTTTATTTTATTAAATAAATTTGTATTATCTTGAAGTAAAGCAACCTAATTTAAAAAGTATGAGCTTCTGCTTCTGACATGGAAGGAAAACAGATAAACATTTTTATGAAGTAAAAGTAAAAATAATATGATGAACAAAGAAAAATTATGACAATATATTTTATTCGAATGAAATGAGTATTTGAATATCCAGATTTTTTCCATTCGTTTTGACTGTATGTACATCACTAAAACATTTTTGTATAATTGAATTTATTTTAATATTTTTTATGGATTTTGCTATGTATTTCGAATCAGTTGGATAATTTGGTGATGTTTTCCATAACATGACAGAAATAATAAATTTAAGATAAGAGCTAACACTTCTAGCTTCATTTTTAGATGTATAATGAATCAATATGTGCTATATTAACAAAAATATTTGTAGAACAAAATACACATTTTGGAAATATCAACTTAAAGGACCCTTAACAAACGTAGGTGCCTACTTTAGAATTTTTATATAATAATTTTTTTAGAATAAAACTTTACTTAACATTGCTTGGCAAAGCTTTGTTAAGTTTTTTTGCATAAGACCCTAAAACTTTGATTTTTGAGTACATAAGTAAAAGTCTGTGAAAATTTTTTTTTAATATATATGTGTATATGTTGATAAAAACAGAATTGTAGCAAATATTAAAAAGTGTGAGTATGTGCAAATTATTTCGACAATAGCAGCAACATAACGGTGAAGCGGTACTCTGATATAAAAGCAAAAAGAAATCGTACCTACATGTCGTTACGAATTCGTACCGACTTATCGTAACGAATTCGTACCGACATATCGTTACGAAGTCGTGTCAACCATTTCATACAAAAATTGTTACGATTTCGGTAATATTTCGGTTCCGAAATCGGAAGATTTTGTCGACCAGTTCTTACGAATTCTTTACGAATTCGGAGCATTTTGTTTGATGGGATATTACATACAATACGTATTTGTTTTTTTTTAAGAAAAATAGTGCAATATTTAATATTGCAATTTTTCGACTAACCAACTTGATTCAAATGTTTTATTTTCGAAATTATTGATTATTTTATTATGCATTTTTTACATTATAAATAAATTTGCATTTTTAAAATAATTGAAAATAAATTAATTAGAGAGAACTTTAACAGAGATCAGCCCTTTCTGGTAACAATTTATCCACGCACATTTACAATTCTGATGTAAGATATATTCCTACGTAAGTACATACATATGTATGTATCGTTAAAAAGGCCCTAACTCATTATTTTTTTGAAATCGAGATTTTTGCATTTTTCGATACATTAGATGTTCTTCTATCGAAATATACAATAAAAACTCGAATGCAAAAAAAAAATTAGTTAGGGCCTTTCTACATTAAGGTATCGGAATGTAATTTAATAAATAGAAAAATTTTCAATAGCATTCAAAAGTAATTATATAGTAATTTTAATGGGAAACTATAAAAAATATTTTTGTTTCTAAAACACATCCACGTTGAGACAAATATAACTTATGCACAATATGTATGTATGTATGTACGTGCGAACCAGTGATGCCAAGGAGCGGCAAAAATTTAAGCATGGGAAATTTTAGGGGAATTTTCCCATCACATTAACTTGGTATAATGAATGATATTTTATAATTATAAATTGGAAGATATTCTTGATCATTTCATCTGGTAAATACAAAATGTTTTTAAATTTTTTTTTTGCAAAAACGTAAGAAATTTCAGTCGAACTAAGATTTTAATTTTAATTGGGTGTTTAAAACAGAAACATCGAATCTGGAGGATTTTAAGTCTTTTTTTGGAAAAAAAAAAATTAATAAAAAACATCTGGGTACACTGTATACATGCACATTCAAATGTTTGTAAATTCATATTTAATTAAATTGTTTTCTAATAATATTAAAGGCCCATCACACAACGATGGACACGCGTCAACCACGCGGTATGCCTTACCAACGTTCAGCATTTTTTTAAGTGAACACTTAAGGCACACCTTTGTTGAGCCAACATTAGACAACATTAACCAGCCATCACTGTCGACCAGCTAACAAACCACCCTTCTTTAATAAAAAAATAAACTACTTACATACATTTTAACCAAATTATGCACCATCAATCATCGGTTTCAATTTAATAACGACGCTTGTATTAAAAAATTAATATCGACATCTAATCAAAATAAAAATATCAAACAACAATGACTAAATATTATCGTAGAACATTTTGAATGTCAAATAAGGTAGGAAAAGGACTCGTGCGAAAAATAGTCCGCAGTACTAGAGAAGGATAAACTCAAACTAAAACAGTGCTGGAATTAGGCTAAGGCCCGAGCCTACCCACGCGTAGGCATAATTTAAAGGTGAAATAATGTAAGTTCAATTTAAATTGAAAAATTTATTTGGCTAAGGTTTGCTTTAAAAGAATGCGAAATTTTTTATTGATTTAATGAAAAATAAAATTGATATGAAACTGCTTTGAAGTGGCCAAAATGTTGGGATAATTACGAATGCCGTAATAGCCATTTCACACTTACTCACATCCTTGTAGAATGCGTGGAATATGTTGAAAATTGGAAAAACCTGTTCACATTACAACCAGTGTGCACACTTCTACCGATATTCGGTAGATTCTACCGAATATGTTTGTGAATTTAACGATCTACCAATTCTAACGAACAAGGCCTGAAATCTACCGAATATTGAACGAACATTTTGATTAACAACGCTGCTACAAGATCAAGTTGATCACACATACGGAAAATTAATCACATGTATGCTCTAAAATGTGGAAAGCTTTCCGCGGAGAAGAGAATATGTATTTAAGTCGATATATGTGTAAATTGGATATTTTGCCACATAGCAGTGCTGCTGCACAGTGGTCATTTTCTGCCATGAAAATCATTAAAACAGAACATAGAACCTTGGGGTTGAAATATTTATTCCTCCCAATGATTTAATAATTTCTGCACAAAAGTTTAAATTCACAAATGGATCTTACATGTAATCTTTGTAGTAGCAAATGTTTGTCAAATAAAAGTTATTTTAGTAGCTTTATTAAACCTATGTACAAAAACTGAATTCCTGTTATTTATGTATATTATTTTATGTATGCATAGCATATCTATATAAAGGGTAAGGGCAAATAACTGGGGATGACACTTTTTTTATTGGAAATGCTTCATTGTTTATGGCAGTTTAATTTCCAATCACATGTGAAGTTTTAAATGCGCTTTTGGAACCTGGTTAGTTTGATACTCCTTGCACTTATTCTTTATATATAAGTACATATATTTTGTTATTTTTTATGTTTCTTTGAATAAAAAATATTTTCTACCGAATTTCATTCAATCTACCGATTTTTTTGTCGATTCTACCGAATTAAAAAAAATTAAGTGTACAGACTCATAAACAACATCTTTCATCTCTCATTTGTTATAATATTATTTTTACTAATTTGAGCAACTAGATTTTAAATAATCAAATGGAATTTAAAAATTCAGCAGTAATTGATTTAATTTCTGCTCTTGAAGAGCAGAACCAGTTAATGCTACAATATGCAGAATTAGTGGAAATTATGCTAGCGGATGATGCTGAAAAAATAGGAATTATTTTATGTGCAACAAATTCGCGTCCGCGATAATTTTAGAAACTTTTTTGTAATTTATTTCGATATGGTAAAATATATATGTACATATGTATGTATATAATAAAATCTTAAGGCTCAGTTACTCTACTGTAATGCAAAGTAACTGTTACGTAGGGAACAGCTGATCGATATTTTTATATGAAAAGTTGGTTACGTTACATTACATCTCTATAACGATTTGCATTACTTTTCACATAACACTTTAAGAAGTTAAAAGCAGTATTACCATACAAAATACTGATTATAATTTCTTAAAGTGTACTTTGTTTTGACTATGACTACGCGCCATTGTATTTACTACAGCAAATTACATGCATAAATACATACATTCATATGTATGTATGTATGTACTGCTGGACCGCCAAGCGAAGAGATACTCTTACATACAGGATTAAAATATTTCTTATTGAGTTATCTATCGTCCATGTAAATTTCAGCATTTTGAAATGAGTCATATCCTAGAAATTAGGGTACCAAGGTAACGAAACTAAAAAACGAATTGCATATTGGATAGTTTGACGTGGTAGGGACGATATGTACATATTTAAAATATGTGGTAATGATCGGCTGCTCAAGTGAATTTACCTTGTTAGATGAGCATTGAGTCATACCAGAAAAACCAACCCTCGCCTTAAATACATATTCGTTATCTCTGCGATTATTGGGTATTAATTATCATTTGACTATTCACGTGCTTCATTATCTAATGTTAAAGAGTCCTCAAGATTAAAAACGGACAAAAATTTACAATTTTGGTTTTGGCGTGTCTAATCTTTTAGTGAAAAATAGAAAGTAAACAAATCTCAAAGACTTGCTTTTCCTATATTGACGAAATACGAGTATGTATGATAATCTCTTTAAAGTTGTGAATTATCTTAATGAATGGAATGTACTCATATGTATATAAATATGTATATGTAGTTACGAGTAGTACATGCATTTAAGTATATTAATATTTTCGCATCTACGTTTTTATTTATGTTTTTAACTAATGATGTTTGCCTTGTTTAAAACTAAAGACTTGGTAAATATTGGTAAATTTTTTGAAAAACAATCTTTAAATCACTTTATCGACGTGATGTGCACGTTTGTTGGCTGGCCACTCTTGCTTTTAGGGATTATTAGCTAAATGGTCAGCAATTAAGACAAAATCCATTTATTAGTTTACTCTCACTTAAATCACTTCCGAAGTTTCGAATTTCTTCATTACTATTTTCTAATAAATTACCCACACACTCTCAGTCAGAAACATACATGTATGTATGTATATGAACCCGTACTCGTGTATCTATCTATGATTTCTATTAGGTACATATTAAGTTAATATTTTCCGCACATTATTTTGATTCATAAATAAATGTTTATGTATGTATGTATATACGTACATAAATTTAATAGGAATAATAATTTTATATATTTAAATTAATTAAATAAATTTATTATAATTTATTTATAGGTATTTTAATATTAACAATTTCTTTAAATTTTTTAATTTGAAAGTAACACCCGTATTCTAAGCTCTGTGATAAAATTAAAATAAAAATTATAACAAATGACAATTTTTACATTGCTTGACATATGACAATTTTCATTTGTTATAATTTTGTTTTTTTTTTTTTTTGATGTTTGTATGTTTAGTAGACATTCTTTATATAAGAAATATTTATTTCAATATTTTGTTTATACTTAACGCGTGTCAAAATGAATACGAATTTAAAAGAATTATTTGGATTATCTTTTTTGAGGAAACGCTTGAGCAGCAACGAAATGCATCTAAATGTGCTTAACCACACACAACAAATAAATTTTATAAATTCATATAAGAAATTTAATCCATTGTTTTTGTTGTCATAAGGACAAATGTTATTGAGAATCACTACTACTGAGGAGTTTCTTAAGCAGAAACGAAATGCATAAGGACGTTGCGCAATCAACAAAAAAACAAACAAACACATATTCTTAGGGCCAATTGCACCAACTCTATTTAAATGTCAATTCATATTTAAATGTCGATTTTCATTAATTTTTTTATGGAAAAATGACTTAAATATCAATTGATATTTAAATAAGTTGGTGAAATTGGCCCTTAATACATTAAAAACTGAATATTAAATAAATATGAATGTATGACTTCTGCATTCTTATGTATATGAAAATTAATTTAAATACATATGATTAAAGCATTTAAAAAAACTTTAAAAAAATTCGAACAAGTTCGATTTCAAATAAAACGCCTTTAAAAAATTTAAAATTAATTTTTGAAACCAAAAAAAAAAAAAAATATAATAAAATAAATAGTAATAATATATCAAATAAATTTTTGAAACCCTTCAATTTTGGTTATTTTACGCGATTAAGTGGTCTTAATTTTCGCTTTAATGGTTTTGGCGTTTTTCTGTGGTTACATTAATGTTTCCTGTTTTACCATTTCTTTCCATTTTGCATTTGACGCGTAATAAACAATTGTTTTCCATTTTGCTAGATAAAATTACTTTTAGTTTTAGTGAATTTTCTCTATTTGGCGATTTTTTTAAATTTTGGCGTTTTTTTCGTTTATTTTTTTTTTAATTTTTATTGGGCGTTTTTAACGTTTTAGCGATTTTTCAATGTTGCCATAATTGTAGGTGATTTGCCTTCATATTTAGTAAGAATAGCATTGACGACCAGTGTCCTTCTTGGGGAGTTCCTCTACTAGTTTCTTTATTTTTGGCGGTATTTCCCAATTTTGCAGACACTATTCTACACGTTAAGATATTGCCAACCCAGTTCTTGACCTGCGACTGAACACTTGTATGACTTACGCTTTAAATAATTGCATATTAACTAGTCTTTATAGTGTCACGTTTTTTAACTGTTCTACAGCAGTATGAAGTGCTGTCTTTACCGATTTGCATTTTGTGTATGCATGCTGGTTAGAATACAAAACATTTGGATGTATAAATTCCTCTTCTGGAGAGAGGATGTCAGACTGATGGGCCTAAAGTCTTGTGAATGCATGTGATTGATCATGCCTGCTTTTGGTAAGAATATAACCTTTGCTATCTTTGACGCAACATTTAGTCTGGAACATCCCATGGAGATTCCTGTTAGCCAGGGAATTATGTTCTGTTCATCGTTACTAAGTAATTATTAATTTATTTTTTATTCATATTACATATTAATTAGTCTTATTCACTGTCGTTACTAGGCTTGACCATGCGGTTCAATTCATCTGAGGACCAAACTTTACCTCTTTTCATCTAAACTGCATTAGGACGAAACCTGTTGTATAGCTGTGAGTCCTAGAACACCACGGCTAGCGACTTTTGGCCAAATGTTATCTCCAACAGAGGCTTGTGGGAAAAAGCAGGTGAAAGAGCAATATGTAGCCAGATCATGAATCGTAAATGAAATTATATTGTCAATGCTCAGTCAAGCAGATAGCACAGGATAGATCACAATGGAAGAACTTTGTTGTGGCCCTTTATTCCACCTTGGAACCATAAGAATCAATATATATTCATGTATGTATGTATATAAATATAGTTTAAATTTTTTTAAAAAATGTACCTTAAAAAAATTAAAACCTTTTGAAGTAATATTAAATATTTTGTTAATAGTATAATTTTCAATACGAGTATATATGTACATATTTTGTTGCAGAATGTTTATATTACTTGAGACCTAAAAAAAATTACAGCATAAGTAATCTGTGTGAAATACATTAAAATAAAATCATAAATTTAATTATTATTTTTCGAACTGTATTTGTTTCTATATTCTTATGAATTGAATAGGCTAAAGTTCGTAACGCTTTTTAAGCCAAATTACATGTGATAATTATTAATGAACAAATAACATCAAAGTTAGTTGCAAATATTCTGACAACAACACATAGTTGAACGGAACAGCCAGCGGTTTTCGAAGGCCACTAAACCTTCCTCATCAGCGTTCATCTGTGTTTTGGTCCACTGTGTGTGGTGTCAGTTGATGTAGATGTCTGCCTTATATACGTAACTTTATTGCAAATGGAATATGTGAATTGGTTTGATTCATTGCATTTCAATTTGCTAATGTGTTTCGTAATGTATACGCAAGTTACCTTCTATATATATGTTATTTGATGTTATTTGTTCATTAATAATTATCACATGTAATTTGGCTTAAATAGCGTTACGAACTTTAGCCTATTCAATTCATAAGAATATAGAAACAAATACAGTTCGAAAAATAATAATTAAATTAACTAATTAATAGTCATTGGCTTGTGGCAAAAATTAAATAAAAATATACTTAATAGTAACAAACCAAAAAAGTTTGTCTTAAGTAGAACAAAAATAAGCAAATTAACAAACATGTGTATAGTTAGTAAGGAACAAAACGACAATGGTAAGACTGTTGTAATATATATAGAAGATGGTAATATATGTATATAGAAGATGGTATATATATATATAGAAGGTAACTTGCGTATACATTACGAAACACATTAGCAAATTGAAATGCAATGAATCAAACCAATTCACATATTCCATTTGCAATAAAGTTACGTATATAAGGCAGATATCTACATCAACTGACACCACACACAGTGGACCAAAACACAGAAGAACGCTGATGAGGAAGGTTTAGTGGCCTTCGAAAACGGCTGGCTGTTCCGTTCAACTATGTGTTGTTGTCAGAATATTTACAACTAACTTTGATGTTATTTGTTCATTAATAATTATCACATGTAATTTGGCTTAAAAAGCGTTACGAACTTTAGCCTATTCAATTCATAAGAATAAAATCATAAATTTATCAGAATTGTCGAACTCGCTCATCATCGGATACGTTTGCTGGCTGTGATCATGTTGCGCGAGGAGCTTCGATCATTTCTGGAAATTATTTCTGTTACATAGTTTAATATTTATATGTACTTAACCGAATGAAATGAGTCTAATAAATGTACCCATAAACGTGAAAGTACATATACATACGTATGTATGTATGTATCCATACGTGTATATACGCGAACGTAAGTATGTGTATGTATATGGAAGATTATGTTTGTTTTAGTTTTTGGAAATATTATATGTTCATACCTCCGTTTCGTATAAATTGTGTAAATATTTGCACTCCTAAGTGGATTGGAGATGGATGAATTTATCATCGAAGTAGCAGCAGAAATATTCAGCGTATGAACACATATAGTATATACATATGGATGTGTACTAGCTTAGATATACATACCCTGTCGGAATTTGAGCTAACTTAAAAGTAACTAATGGTTAATCAGAGACGGGTGACAACTGACTCAAAAGCTAACTCATTTTACATGTTAAACACTATTCAGTTTATCAACGTAATGTCCTCAGAACGAGTCAGTACTCACTCACAAGTTCACTATTAAGGCTGTGTCAGATACAACTTAAAAGTCAAAGCGAATCTTCAACGCAACGCGAAGCAAAAGTTTTATCTGACATGGCATTTAGTTAGCTGCGAACTGACTAACTAATGGCTGGCCCATTATGACTTACTTTGTGGCGCATCAAAAAATAAGAAAAAAGGTCTTTCTTTTCTAACCATTTTTAACTTACTAATTATTAACATTTTTAGTCAACTTAAATTTGAAACAATTTTAAATTTCTTTAGAGACGAGAATGGGTATCGACCTTGATCAGCCATCATACTTAACACTTTGCTATTGCGCCATATAAAATAAAGACGGCACAGAGTTAACATATACATGAACTTTATGCTGACATATTCTCGATAATTTTTGACTTATCTCTGCATCAGCTTTGTGTTAGCTAAAAGTTAGTTCAAAACTTATCGAGGTGATGTTAGTTGTACAAAAACAACTCACTAATCTCAGCATCAGTTTTGAGTTAGCTTAAAGTTAGTTCAATACTTATCGGGAAGAAGACAGTTGTACAAAAAACAAGTGACTCACATCTGTATCATTTATGAGTTAGTTCAGAAGCTAGTTGTAAATGAGTTAGCAAAAAGTCACCTGTATTTTGAGCTAGCTAATAAAAATCCGACAGGGTATGTACATATACATACATAAACAAGTTGAAGATACACATCATCGCCATCCTTTCTGTATTCAACTTCATCATACCCAACATTTATTTGTATCGATAAAAGGATAGATAGATGTACATACATACATATGTATGTATGAAAGATGTTTTCATAAACGGATGGAAATGTTGATACAAACATACAGGCACACATAGTTATGTACATATCATACATATCATTAGGGGTTTCTCTCTTTTTGTAAAAAAATCTTATAGAGATTTTAATATTTCATGTCAAGCAAAACAATCTCTTGTAGATACATATGTATGTATATAAATCAAGGTTGGCAAACGGTATCGTAAAAATACCGATACCGATTCAAATACCGCTATAATTAGATACCGGTATCGTTACCGATACCGAAATCCATTTCGGTTAGAAAATACCGGTATCCAGACTACCGTTTACGTCTATACCGGTACGTACCGGTATACCGATTCCGGCCAAAAAATAAATAATAAGTGAGTTGTAGTTGCCAAATTTTTATTATGTATTACAACTTTTTTCACCATGAGACTTTTTGGTTTTTATTTCGACCATTGCATTCGTTTTGCTTTATTATTCCAGAAGCCAACCAATCCCATTTGTCAGCCAATATTATTGCCACGTTTATAAAACATAGAATCTCAAGAAAAAAGAGCAAAGCCAGAACTAAAAATATTTAAAATGTTTTGTAATAGATACTATGGTTTTAAAAAACATAGCATAGATAAGAACCTTTGTTTTTCGAATAAAAACTAAAATTAGTTTTTATTCGGAATACCAAAAGTAAAGTTGTTTCAGTTTCAATCCAACTTAGTTGAGCTGTAAACCGTAATATGGGCAAAAATTGCAAAAATATATATCAATTAACTTTCTTTTTTTGGCTTAGAGAAAAAACTTCTAAACTTTTATATTTGAAGTTAAAGATTCCTCTCTTGAGATGAAGAAAAGTGCCTGCTTTAAATTTTTAAATGTTAATTGTACAAGAAGATTGTTTTCTTTGTTTTTAAGTTGGCTGAAAGAATATTATTTATTCTTTGAATTGAAATATTCCAATGTTCGTTTCGTCTGAGAGAAAGTTATAAACAATATGGGGCAAGTACAAAAATATTGCCTAAGAACGTGTCCAAAGTATAAAAGTGTCGAAAAAAACCCCCAAAAAATTATATTTTGTGAAAAATACGGACATATATTTGAAATTTACTGAAACAAGATATACATATGTACATATATGGTTCAAAAGGCCTTAGTCTCTTCTTTTTGTATCCGTTTATAAATTTAAAATCGGTTGATATTTAACTTAGTTAGAGGTTAACAAGTGCCTACGGGTACGAAAAAGCGGCTTTTTACCCGTAAAGGCTGGTACTCTGTTTGAAGTTGAGAAAAATTTTCAGTGCAATTGGTTATTTCGCGTGAAAAATTTTACATGTACTAAATGTAGCCCAACTCGCGATTGTTTTAATAAATTTCTCGCTTTTTTTTTGCTTGTAAGTATGCAACATTGCTAAAATTCCGTGCGAAAAAAGCAGCTAAACTAAAATGATACCAGATTAATTTTGCGTGTAAAGACATGATTTTCCGTGTTTTTCACACCAAGAACAGAGTACTACTCTTGCGAATTTATTTCGCAAATATTTCATACCAAATACATACTTTTATATGTAGTTTGACAGCATTTCGCACGAAATTGTGAACAGAGTATCAGGCTTAACTCAAGATTTTGGAGATGTCTGGAAAATTTTTATACTCGACAATACCTAGCAGAAAAATAGTAACACTTCGCATTAAAAATTTGTCACACAGTATAATTTATCAGTATAGATTTTATATATGTAAAGTTTGAACTGCAGTCTCCTTGATTCACTTTGTTTTAATAAATTATTGTTTAGTAATAGTATAAAATCATATATAGAAACAAATAAGTTTATATGCTTTTATACATACATATGTTAATGTAAAAATACTCCCTTTTTGAAGTAATTTAATAAAAAAAAGTTTTTTTGCTATGTCCACTGCCTGAAATAATAAATTTGTCGGTATACCGGTATTATAAACTCGATAACGGTATGTACCGGTAATACCGATACCGAAATAAAAAAAATACCGATACCGCTACCGATACCGAAATTTAAAAAATAATTTTACCGGTATCAATACCGATACCGTTATTTGTTTCGGTTTCCAACCTTGATATAAATACATTAAAAATTCTTATTTGATAGTAAAAGATTATTCTAATTACTCTCCACAGCAAGTTTTCCAAAAATTTCATATTTTTTCTGATAGCGATCAAAATTTTAGATATTCTTCTTAAATTGTTATTTGAAAAATAAGACCTATAATTTTTCTTTTACTATATAAATACTTACATTACAATAACATCGACCATTTATTCTATCTATGGGAAAAAAGAAAATGTACTTATGTCGAGATAAACGGATTTTCAGTTAAGTCAGTCAGTAGACTTGATATTCAAAAGCACCTCAGCAATTATCTTGTGCGATTTTATAGGAAGTTCTCAATTTAAATGTAAAAAGTATAAAAGTGATCTCCTACAAAACATTTAAATATGACTTAAGCCCTTTTTCCTTATTTCCACATATATTTCTTGGCAATGGTTCCTAGATGATCGCCCGTGCTGGCATGTTGGTGTTATCACCGGCCAAGTTGCTTCCAAAAGGAATTAAAAGACGAGCTAGTATTAAACAGAATTTTGGAGCCCGGGGCAAATCGTAAGTACTTCCCTGGTCACCCACACATGCACCACTTAATTCACCTGACAGATTCACAGTGTACAAAACCCTCCTATTATAGGCCAGAAGACCTCTCCATGACATCGTACTTATTTACTTATTTTCCTGCGGGATAGCTTTTATTTCAAATTGTTACCGCACTTTAAAGACGTTTACTTAAACGTTCATGATAATGAAAAACAACTGTGAAATTCATGTTACAAGTATATACATACATACATATTTGGTTTATTAGTTATAAATAAATATAAATATATAAAAAATGTTAAATTTCAATGCTTTGAACTAAAAAAAGTACAACAAAGAAAATTTTTTTGTTTGTATTTCAACCAGAAAATCGGGTCCACAAAATTATATTTCCCCATGGTTTATTGTGCCATTGCAATAACGCGGATGTAATCACTTAACCTTCGGTATTCCTTCTGAATTTAAGAAGTTAATTTTGAAGAAACTCACGTTTTACCATATTTGAAATGATGTTTGTATTTTTTATTTTGAATAGCTGTGGAATACTTATAAGACCTTTTTTAGCTGACAAGTTTCTGGCAACATTGTTGGCACAGAATATGATAAAATTTCATATCTACGGTTTCTTGGGAAAAGCTACAATGAATATCCTTATAATTTTTTTTTGTATGCTATTTCTTTTAATCGAAAGAATTTGACCCACCCTAATACTTACACATAAATGTAATTTGGACACTGCCTCAGATCGATTGATGGATTGGTAATAATAATTTTGTACAAATATTTTTATGCACATACATACATACATACATCTATATGTATGTATATGTGTATATGTATGTGTTTACGTAGAAACTTGTATGCATTTGTATGTAGATATACATATGTATATGTTTTAATTAATCAATGGGACATAAGACTGATGAGATTTGAGAATCTTTATTTCGTGCCGAGTTTGTGTCAAAAACATTTCAAATCGGTTGAAATTGTGGAAATACTCGTACATTATATTTGACCAAAAACTTTTAAATTGTATCTTGGACTTAAAGGCAACGTTTTTCAAATTCTATTAATATTTTTGTAAATTTTTTAATTGAACGGATTTAATTGATCAGTACTGCATATATTTTATTTTTGATCGTATCGTTCCTTTACTTCAATAGTGTCACAACTCAAAAAAAAAAAACCAGTTTGCTGAAAACGCCTTTTAAGTTTTCAATTTCTACATACAACTCAATCAAGACATGAAAAAATATTCTTCTCTCAGGAGGTGATGGTACCAGCTATTTATATGAAATTTTTACACAAGATAAAATACAAAATGCCGCATTATTCTGCATTATTAACTCAAAAAAATCATTGTTTGAGTTATGACACTATTGAAGTAAATGAACGATATGTACATGCATACATATATAAATACATACATACATGTACATACTTACGAGTATTTACATATGTACGCATAAAAAATTAAAAATTAATTTAAACAACAAAATGCTTTTAGTACAACTTCTTCATACAAAACTTGCCGTTAAAGTACCATTTAACTTTTAATTGTACATTGTGAAACGGACCGTTAATAGTATACATGTTTTCAGTTAAAAATATATGTCAGAGATGGCCACCGAGAGAAAAACGAAAGAAATGTATTCGCGTATGTGTATTCATTTGTATAAGAACCCCATTGATGTTCGGTACTCTGGTGCTATTTTGGGCAGCTCAGATATACGAGGGTGGATCAATAAGTCCGTGACTATTTGAATAAAACACAGTTTTTTTGCACAACAAAAATTTATTTTTCAACATAATCTCCTTTTAACTCAATACACTTAGTCCAACGTTTCTCAAAAACTGGAGTCCAAAAGATAGGATTTTTCGCGGTACTTAAAATAGGCCTTTGTTTGTGGAATGGTTCGTTGTTGGAGTCAAATCTCTTTCCGACGAGCCATTTACATTTTTATCAAAAAATATTTAAAAATAAAATAAAAAATTATTTGATTAGAAATGCTCTTGAAGCTGAACCACAAAATTAGTTTTTTTTTGCCTTCCTGGCTTACAAGGCGATACGAACTTTAGCCTAATCAAAAACATAAATATAAATGTATTTATATTAAATCCAAGAACAACCTATTACGGACTCCATACGCCCAAGTAAAATTAGAAAACGTAAGCAAACATTTTATAACAAACATTGCAAAAAGCAAGCAATAATTGAAAATATGTATGTATGCCTCAAGAAAATTGATATTGAAATGTTTGCAACTGTGAGCTAAAAGCATTAGGTAGAATAAATGATTTAACGCTGGTAGATAAATGTTATGTTATTATATTTTTACGGTTTAATAAAAAAAATGTTACTGTTAGAATTTTATTTGCGCAGTTTTTACATCTCAAAACGGTTATTTTGTTCGATATAGGCAGTTTTTCCCTCAAATGTACATACATACATACATATGTACATATATGGCAGCACTAGGTAAAAGGAAAATTCGTCGAATTCCAACAGCTGCGGCATCTTTGCTATGTTTATAATATGAATTATGTAAATGAAATTTAAGTAGAAATTGATTTGCTTTTTTATAATGTGCTCACTTTTACGTAAATGAAATTTATTTTTATATACTTTATAAAAATTAAATATTTGCTCTTCATTCTGGCATCTGCAGTCAAAAAACGCAGTTAATTTTGCAGCTGGTTTTTTTTACAACGAGTCACCGCATTATGCACTGCACTACCCACAACGAACCTTATGTAGTAGACTTGTATCGAACTCTTTCAGTAGCTCGTTTTTGACACAAACCAATGATCAAACCCATTTAAATTACATGGGTTTGATCATTGGTTTGTGTCAAAAACGAGCTACTGAAAGAGTTCGATACAAGTCTATTATGTAGACAACTGATGGGTTCATGAATCCACTAACAAGTTGTACAGATTTAAAGTGTAGACATTACCATACAGTGCTGCCATCCGTATAATCAGTGAAAATAAAACTAACTTCCTTTAAAGGCTCGCTTGATTTCCGAACAGCTTTGAATTATGAGAAGGACCGGGAATTCAAGGATGCTTGCGAAAATCCCAAAAGTATCAGTTTAGAAAATCATAAAAAAGAACAAATGATGGCACGCTTGTTATGCATACATACATACATATGTATGTGTGTATATATGTTCACAATTATATTCCCAGTTGGCATCTGGCAAGACGGATTCACGACAATGTTAAATAAAGCACGACCGCTAAGTTCAAACATGACCACAATAGCGACACTTTCGCTCATATTTTCCTTGTCCTTGTAAAACTAATAATTTCTATAACTTTTGCAATAATGAAACTATCGGGGCTGTTCTGCAAATCACGACATGTCAAACCACGGTGATTTCAAACAAATTGGTAAAAGCTAAATCACAGCTTTTGTAAATTTCATGATCTATAGCGATGGAAGTTGGAATAAAATGTTCTATTATACATGACAAAAACTTAAAATATAATAAAAATACACTAACAAGTGACTTATTAAAATTGTTTGTTTTTGAAATCACCTTTATTTAAATCACCATGATTTTCAGAACAGGCCCGTATATACAATTTTACATTGAATGTTGCAATCCTAGCTTGCAGACAATATCCACCAGTATTTGGGTACGAAAAGAAAGAAGAAAGAAAGAAACTGTAATCGACATGTTCGTGCATGGCAAATGTCATTATATCTTTAATTAATCGTTGCTGAAAGAGTCCTCTGCGACAAGTTGGCCAACCGGGCTATGTACGTACTAGTGATGCACGAATATTTCGTATTCGTATTCGAATTGTCGAATATTTGGTCATTTTTAGATATTCATATGCGAATACCGTACCTTTTCACAATGTATGGTTAAAAGATAACAGAGACCTTAACTGCAAGTTTCGTATGAAGAACTGGCAGTTAAAGTTCACGTTAACTCTTAACCATACATTGTGAAAAGGGACGTACGAATATTTTTCCAAACAAATTAAACAAATAAATGCATAAATCCTAAAACAAATTTAATAAATGTACAAATCCATTAAATTTTTTATAGAAATTTGTGCTTTGTATCATTTTCAAATATTATTTAATGACGATCATTAAAATTTTGGGAAGTTTTTATTTACTTTAAAGTACGCCAACAGGAGTATGAAGTCCTTTTTCATAAAAATTTTTTAATATTTCATATTGCAGGCGTAAATTGTCTATAAATTTCACATACAATATTCGTATTCGTATTCGCGAATATCATTTCAAATATTCGTATTCGTATTTGCGAATATCAAAAATTGACATTCGTTACATCACTAGTACGTGCATATGTATGTGTGCACTATGAGCATATATCAAGAATTAACTGAATTATGATATTGGTCACATTTGATGTATAATTAAACAAAGTGTAGGATTTTCATGTACATACTTACTTACACGAAACTTGTTTCTCTGATCCAGGATACCAAAGCAAAGAAGCTTTCACAAATTTATGAAAACATAAATTACTTCATTTGATGGATTTTGTATCCGGATCTAATTTCTTAACAGCGGTTCAGAATATATTTACAAAAAAAAAATGTTTAACAAATTAATATGTTCAATTAATAATTCAATTGATTCAATTAAAGTTTTAATTGCTTTAATTAATTCGAGTTGAAAAACTTAATTGATATTATCAAATTGTTTACATGAGAAAATTAATATTTTGATTATTAACAAAAAAAAAAAAAATTCGCATAATTAATATATGTATATATCGACGGCTCCATTCTAAAACATGCTAAGTCAAAAAAGCTAGTTTTGATATAAACGCCTTCAAAGTTTGTTGATGATATCTTGGGCATTTTATGAAATAGAAACTTGAGACTTCTTGTAATCATATAATAATTGCAATAAATTTTTTTTAGTTTATTTGAACTTTATAAATTTGATGTAGATCATAGTTAAGAGTGCCTTAGAGTACTTAAGATTTATACACAAATCTATTACCTAGTCCTTTAAGTATACTTGGCATCTTTCTTGTGGTCCTTTCTCACCTACAGTGCTCATCTAAGTACATATAGCATGTTTAAGCTTGGAGAAAATTTTAAATAAATTTTTTTTGACTACTTAACTCCAGACTAAGTCATACTAAGTGTACTTAAAACATTTAAAAATGGAGTTTTTTTAAACTTGACAAATGATGCTAAGTATATTTTTGCTCATAAATTTTACAGAATCTAAGTTAACATACGATGAATTCAGAAATGATATTGCTGGCATAGCATGCTATGTCGACTTAGCATGTTATGGAATTGGACCATCGATATTTACATCATTATTATTATAAAGTGCTGAACTTCTAGCAAATGTAGATATAACTACGAAATCTCTCCTCATCTGATCCCTTATTTCATTTTCTTCACTGTGATGCGTGAATAAAACTTCGGCAAGACGATATCACGCACTACATATATACATTTTGCGTAGTATATTTTTTAGGAAATAACACAGAGAAATGTGCAAAAGTATGAAAGGCTAGCCAAATGAGTCGATTTTCAACTGTAAGAGTAGCACTCTCAAACGTTTAAGCAAGCTGTAAATGTTTTACTGCTAAACAAGTTTATATTAAGATGAGTATAGTTATGTGTTTAAAACTTAAATTTATATTGTATTCAAATGAGCAATACATTGATTGAAATTAATTAGTTATGCCTTCTATTTCTCATACCTTTGAATAGTAAAATTTTTTAAGGATTTCGCAAGCATAAGTTAAAGTTAAAAAATCAAGTGTAGTTTTTTGGTTGAAAGAATGTTACAAAATTTGTTATAAATATTAATAAGAGTATTTTCTTAAGAAATTTATTATTCGACATGTTGTCAGAAGTTTATTTTAATTTGATATTTATTTGCAACAATGAAATGCATATAGACAACGCTGAACCACCAGCAAATAAATTTCAAAGTATTTTCTTAAGCTTAAATTTCTTTGTTCTTAACTTTATGAAATATTAATATTTCAATATTCTTATGAATTGAATAGGCTAAAGTTCGTAACGCTTTTTAAGCCAAATTACATGTGATAATTATTAATGAACAAATAACATCAAAGTTAGTTGTAAATATTCTGACAACAACACATAGTTGAACGGAACAGCCAGCCGTTTTCGAAGGCCACTAAACCTTCCTCATCAGCGTTCTTCTGTGTTTTGGTCCACTGTGTGTGGTGTCAGTTGATGTAGATGTCTGCCTTATATACGTAACTTTATTGCAAATGGAATATGTGAATTGTTTTGATTCATTGCATTTCAATTTGCTAATGTGTTTCGTAATGTATACGCAAGTTACCATCTATATATATACCATCTTCTATATATATTACCATCTTCTATATATATTACAACAGTCTTACCATTGTCGTTTTGTTCCTTACTAACTATACACATGTTTGTTAATTTGCTTATTTTTGTTCTACTTAAGACAAACTTTTTTGGTTTGTTACTATTAAGTATATTTTTATTTTTAATTTTGCAAAAAAAAACGGCTGGCTGTTCCGTTCAACTATGTGTTGTTGTCAGAATATTTACAACTAACTTTGATGTTATTTGTTCATTAATAATTATCACATGTAATTTGGCTTAAAAAGCGTTACGAACTTTAGCCTATTCAATTCATAAGAATATAGAAACAAATATAGTTCGAAAAATAATAATTAAATTAATAAATATTTCAATACAAACGAACTATTGTCCCAGAGATTGACTTCTCGTGGTTATAGTTTTTTCGACTTTGACCACGACGTTTTTGTAATAGATTAAGAAATATTGCAACATTATTTCTTTAATGCAATCGCTAAATGTCGTATTGGAAGTCCAAGTATGCTGACCACGATAAGACCTATTAATTGATATCGAATTGGATTAGTGACTTTGTTTTTAAATGAACAAGTTTCAAAATGTTAAAATTTTTTTTCAAGTTGCTTTACATTGTTTCGCCGGTTGCTGTTTTTCAGACATAAGAAAAAAAATATAAAAAAATAAACAAGGCTTATTGGTTTCGTTCTTTTGATTAATTTTAACAAAAACAAATTCACCTTTAATATTTCGGCAAAAGTTTATTATTTTCAAAAAAGTTTTTACAAAAATATTAAATTTTTGTTGGTATAAATTTTTCACAAAAATCTATTCAATCACCGGACTCAAATTTTTTATGAATCGAAACGTGAATACTTCCGACTAACAATTTATAATTATTTACAATAATTGAGCAAACCACGTCATATACATACATATGTATTCCAAAAAAAAAAACTTATAAAATAATTATGTAAATTTAATTTACCATAAAACTGTTAAGCTAAATATTAATATATTATCCTTATTAATAATTAATTATATTTTATTCTCAAATAAACAAGAAAAAACTATCACAGATATAAATATGTACATATGTATGTATTGTATGTGTGTGTATTAAAAGGTCTTATTATTTAACTTAAATACAATATGCGTAAGCCAATCCAGGTTTTAATATTGATTTATTTAAAACTATGTGTTTGTTCATAAGACAGTGGATTGGTTGTCATTACTCCAAGTATGCACTCTATGTTTTTATTTTGTTTTGCATCCTTTCTTTTCAACGACCGTGTTTTATTAGGAACTTTTATGTTTGAAAATGATGGAAGTAAAGACAAAAAATTTCAGTTTTGTGGCATATTGGCTTCCCAAAGCTTCATATGATTATCTAGGACTTCATGAAACCAGTTTTGTTTATCTGGTTCATTGCGAAATATTATGTTGAGAGACTTAAGATCCAATTGTAATATGGCATCGTTTCCTAACAGGTTGTCTAACGTTCGTAGCAAAGTACCGTTACCATGGAGCTTAAGTAGAGTAACGTATTTTACCAATAAATATTCATATTGGAGCTTGCGGCGCGCCCACCTTTCAACCGTATTATTGGCACTAGCTGATCTTATTTGGCCCAAGTGTTCGGCAACCCAGGGCGCAAATAGATGATACAGATCTTGTTTTGATAGGGCATTTATACCTTTAGTTTTGATCCTTTCTTTAATCATTTGATAGTTCTTGCGATTGTAAACGAATACCTGAAATAGTCAAAAGTTTTTTTTTTTAAATACATACAGATGTACATAAGTAATATGAATATGATTTAGAACTTCTTACTTGATATAAAGAGTTGCCCGTCGTGTAGGAGTTTATATAATGAGTTCCTACATATTCGAAAAACTTAACTGCCGTTGTCACATTCCCCATTACGATTTCATTCATTTTTTCACGTACATCAGTTTCCAGTGTCAAATTATGTGGAAACTCCGACTTGAATTTGCCAGTCTCTCGAAACCGTACAACACGTACTAAAACATACGAATAGTCTCCTTGTATAAAGGAAGTATTTATGCCGAGTTTTTTAGCTGCATTATCAGGAAACCACCCGCCGGTAAATGCTTCCCAAGGTCTATCCAATCTCTCAATAGTAAAGTCACGAAAGTATGCTTGATATAACTGTCGGCGATTGTCGCAAAACTCCATATGAAAGTCCCCATGAAATATCCCTGGAGTATTTTGCTCTTGACTGTCTCCCAAATGACTAACATCCTGCAAAAAAAAACAATAACATTATGGCTCTTAAGTACTGATACACTTAATTAATTTTAAATAATACACACTTTGTAAATGTTTCGTGTAGGTTCTTTAAACAGCCATCTGACATCTTCGTTAGTATCATTAGTAGGAATAACCCTCATCGATATTCCCAGATAGCCAAACCGCACAAAAACGTTTAAAGCTTTTCCTACTCTAAGTTGAGACTCACGACTGCTACTCAACCGTGTGCAAGTGACCACTACTATAAGTGTTAACTGCCAAAATAACCCATTTCTGGGGCTCATTGCTTTTCATAAACTACCTGCTACAGCAAACTATTTCATATGTATACAAGTACAAGCCGATTAACATTAGCCTAAAAAAATTAAAAAAAAAGTTAAGTATTATTTTGATTATGATCGGATTAAGCTAAAACTTGTATTGCTCTGTAAGCCAAATTACATGAGATAATTATTGAGGACAATTGCAAATTAGTATGACAAACACTACATAGAAGAAAGGAACTATGTGCACACCATCATCATTAGTGTTCTTGTACTTCAGCTCTATCTCGTACATACTTTTCAATGAAAATGGAATAAATGAATTGTTTTGATTCATCGTACCCCTATTTTAAAGCTAAAATTTAACAGCACTATATTCTTATGAATTGAACAGGCTAATGTTCGTAACGCTTTTTAGGCCGAATTACATGTGATAATTATTAATGAACAAATAACATCAAAGTTAGTTGTAAATATTCTGACAACAACCCATAGTTGAACGGAACAGCCAGCCGTTTTCAAAGGCCACTAAACCTTCCTCATCAGCGTTCTTCTGTGTTTTGGTCCACTGTGTGTGGTGTCAGTTGATGTAGATTTCTGCCCTATATACGAAACTTTATTGCAAATAGAATATGTGAATTGGTTTGATTCATCGTATTTCAATTTTCAATGTGTTCTGTAATGAAGGCTCAAAGTTACCACCTCTAAATTTACAACAGTCTTACCATTGTCGTTTGTTCTTTACTAACTATGCACATGTTTGTTGTTTTGCTTATTTTTGTTCTACTTAAGACAAACTTTTTTGGTTTGTTACTAGGTATTAAGTATATTTTTATTTAATTTTTGCCACTACTAGTAATCTTAAAAGACCCGTTGATCTCAAATCACCATTGCGTACTTCGACTGGAGGCTGGGCAAGAAGCGATAGTGAGAAAGGTAACCTATTTTCTGAGCATTTAAAATCTGTATTCACTCCCAATTCATGTACGGGTGCTGCCGATTTACCGAGTGTAGTCTCTCTACCCCCTCGTCCCTTAAGGTTTAAGATGCATGAACTACAAAAAATAGTTGCTGAACTCGACCCTAAGAAAGCTCCAGGTATTGATGGCATTAGTAACAAGATGCTGATGAACTTGCCTCATATTGCAATAAGAATTTTGCTATTTATTTTTAATGCCATTTTACGAATGCAGTATTTTCCACATAACTGGAAACTTGCCAAGATTAAAATGATTCCAAAGCCAGGCAAAGATCTTACCAAGGCTGAGTCATATAGGCCTATAAGCTTACTTTCAACAATTTTAAAGCTTTTCGAAAAGCTGCTCATGACTAAATTGTCCACAATTTTAGCTGATACTGGGTGCATCCCGGACCATCAATTTGGCTTTAGAAGTCAGCATAGCACTATTGAGCAAACGCATAGATTGGTTCAAATTATAAGGAGGACTTTTGAAGAAAAGAAGTATTGTTCTGCCCTTTTTATTGATGTTTCTCAGGCATTTGACAAAGTATGGCACAAAGGCCTAGTTTTAAAATTGAAGACATACCTACCAATAAATATACAAAAGCTTTTGGAAAGTTATATTCTCGATAGAAAGTTTACTGTTGTGGAAGGAGACTTCATGAGTGTACCCGAATCTATATCTTCTGGTGTGCCACAGGGTAGTATTCTGGGGCCAGTCTTGTATCTAATATATACTTGTGATATGCCTGTGAGCAATAACATCCACACTTCTACATTTGCCGATGATACAGCCTGTTTGAGTATTCACAAAAATCCTGATGAGGCATCCCGCAATCTCCAAGCACACATTACCCAGCTTGAAATATGGTTGAACTTATGGAGAATTAGAGTCAATGAACAAAAGTGTGTTCATATAACGTTTACCCTAAGAAAAGATACCTGTTCCCCCATTCGAATCAACAATCAAAATATTCCTCAACATTCTCAAGTCAAATACCTTGGCATACACCTTGATCGAAGGCTTACATGGAAATATCATATTGACTCTAAGTTAACCCAAATGAAACTTAAATTGACTCAAATATATTGGTTAATTGGCAGAAATTCAACACTCAGCCTAGACTGCAAACTCTTGATATACAAGTCGCTTTTGAAGCCAATATGGTGCTATGGAATTCAGCTGTGGGGCACTGCTTCAGCTTCAAATGTCGAGAAAATCCAACGAAGGCAAAACAAAATTTTACGTTTGATAACATCTGCTCCATGGTACATTAAAAATTCAAATATTCATCGTGATTTAAATATGCCACTAGTGAGTAAAGAAATTGAAAAATACGCAGGCAAATATTTAACTAAACTCGAGTCACATCCTAATCCGCTTGCCCGTAATATTTTGAACTTTACTGGACACATCCGCTTAAAAAAGAGGGACACAAGGGCTCTTATACCCAACACTCCAGATGGGACTGCTTAAAAATACTTCTTTTTGATTATCACTACTTATGTATTATTTATAACTATCACTAAGCTTATGTCCGATATTGGTCGGGCCTAATAATTATATTTAGATTTAAGATTTGATTACTTATTGTTAGTTCATTTTTGAAGATACAATAAATAAAGATGTATATGAAAAAAAAAAAAAAAAAATTTTTGCCACACAATTAACACCACTAATTTAAAACAGTCTTACTGTTGTGTTGTTTGTTGTTTAGTGTTATTGTTTGTCCAACCTAGCCCTACATCCGCTTTAAGGTTCATGACAGAGAGCAATATGTGATTTAGACAAATTTTTAACTCATAGTTGAGATAATAACAAAGTTAAGACTTCCCCACTTCACTTCAATATATCATAAGTTTAGAATATAGTAACAAGGCTTAATAATAAACCCAAATCAAAATTATCGCAAAAATAACAATGAACAAACCCCATACACTCAAAAAAAATATATCTTAGAAAAAAAATTGTAAATTGGAGTAACAAATGAAATGAGATAGAATTAAGAACAATGACTAATATTTTAAAAAAATATTTAATGTAAAAATTATAGATGAAATGAAAAAAGTAATTTGCTAGGAAGAGCTAAATAAATGAAGCATCGTAAGCGAGCAACCTAAGTTTGTACTTTGATTGTTAATGTGTTACTTACAACTTCGATTACGGTGTGAGCAGGGATTCACACAATGTGTACTAGTGGCAACATTTGTCATTTCCGATATTTTTCGTTGTGTGGCATTATTTTCCATATAAAAAATATGGTTTTACACACATTTTGAACATGACACCACAAGAAATGTCAGATGTGAACACAGAATTACTACTTACGCATCAGAGAACAGCAATCAATGAGTAGTGAATAAGTGTGTAGAGTTGAATCATGACTTATAATTTGTTGTATTTACTAATGCGCACTCATACTTATTGCAATAGACTTGGGTCAAACTAGTTCACTAGTTCATTTTTGCCACAAACCAATCATCAAACCCATGTAATTTAAATGGGTTTGATCATTGGTTTGTGGCAAAAATTAACTAGTGAACGAGTTCGACCCAAGTCTACACGTGGTAATGGCAAGGAAATAGAATTTATATATTATTTTAGGATGTTTACTTATAGCGTTATTCTAATACATATTGCTGAGTTCAATGCTGTATTTTCATATATAATTATATACCTACATAGACAAATATGTCTAAAAGCTACTGATATAATTACTAGAACAGCAAGAACTAGTGCGAAAAGGGTTAAAGTTGTTGTATAAAATTACTAGTTCTGACGAGTACTAGTATATGAAGTAGTTCCAAGGCACCACATTGCAAAATAAATTTTGACTGTCTAACAGAGCACTTGTACTGTACGAAAATTGGTATTATACAATTATTAAAGTTTTAGGTTCACCTATAAATAATTATAATCAAATAATTACAATTAACCTTTTGTATTTTTGAATTTTGATAAATAATTGCGAATTTTAACTAGCAGTTGTCACTGGGTAACAAAGGAATAAAACCACCAATTTTATAGAATTTTTTTTTTGCAAAAAAATTTTGGTAATTAACTAGTCCTAAACTAGTACCAATGGCACTAGTAATTTTCTAAACACACTCAATGCTAATTTGAGCATTAACATGTTATAGGAAAGTTTACGGTTGGGAACTAGTGGTGGTGGCTTCTGTACTAGTAAAATACCAGTTGGACACTAGTTCGATCTCCTGCAGGGTATATATATATAATATATACATACATACATACGCACGTTTTTATTTTTACTTTTATTTTATATAATGGCATTTCTTGCGTGCCATTTGTCCAAAAAGCGTAACCAACTAATTACTTATGAAAAACTGTTTAACTCAGACATGTACTTATTGATTTAAACAGTTTCCAATCATGTTGGATTCTATAAAATTGTCTATTAGTTATGTAGGTATGTATGGAACTATTTAACTTAATAAATACATGTCTGAATTTAACAGTTTTTCATTAGTAATTAGTGATTACGCTTTTTTTTCGCTTGTGTGTCACATGGCACACAGATGTAAACCCGGCCTAAGAATATTTTTAGTTTTAACAGCCAAAGCGCAACTTTAAATAACTTTGTACATACGAGTACATATGGATATGTAGTATGCATGTATGCATATATATGTATGTATGTATTTATATACATACATACATATGTATGTGAAGTTTAAAACACCTTGCTATTCGAGTTATTGACCAGTTTTTAACGGTGCAATAAACAAGAGAATAAGTCTTCACATTTCAGATTGGAATTTATTCAAATGTCTTCGGCGAGTTCGAGTGCAATTTTTAAATTGTTAATTGTTTTTATTTTAAAGTAAGTAGATATTTATGTATATACATACATGTGTATATATATACATACCCTGCAGGAGAATAGGTGTCAATTGTCTAAAAGCTACTAGTATAATTACTAGAACAGCAAGAACTAGTGCGAAAAGGGTTAAAGTTTTTGTATAAAATTACTAGTTCTGATGAGTACTAGTATTTATATGAAGTAGTTACAAGGCACCACATTGCAAAATAAATTTTGACTGTCTAACACAGCACTTGCAATGTACGAAAATTGGTATTATACAATTATTAAAGTTTTAGGTTCACCAATAAATAATTATAATCAAATAATTAATGAGGGTGGCGTTGGCTGAAGTAGTTAGCACGTTGACTACAAAACCGAAGGTCCTGGGTTCAATCCCTGTATCCGACAGTCATTAAATAACAACACCACGCATTTTTCTGATGTGCATTAGTGTCCCTTTGTGTCAGTTGTTGTAGGAAAGTTCAAGTGATGAAGGCATAGTCACTGGTCACTGAACTATACCGACTTCAGCAGATACTAGTCCTAATGTAACATCAGAGCGCCCTCCTTCGTTGTGTAGCAAAATCATCGGCGAAGTAAAATAATCAATAAAATGGCTACAAGACACAGCTTCAAAATATTACTACGCCTCATTTAACATCAGAGAGGCGCTGCAACACTGCATTATTAAAAAAGTGCGAAAAGCAGAGTTGTAAAAAAAAAAAAAAAAAAAAAAGAATGAAGCTTTCCTCTATCTCTTCTTTCACCACCTGTCTTCTCTCTCACTATCCCTTTCCTAAAGAAGGTAACACCTAGTATTAGCAGTAGGCATTAATTGCCTGAGTGTTACTTCTCTTAAAAAAAAAAAAAAAATTAACCTTTTGTATTTTTGAATTTTGATAAATAATTGCGAATTTTAACTAGCAGTTGTCACTGGGTAACAAAGGAATAAAACCACCAATTTGTAGAATTTTTCTTTGCAAAAGAACTGGTAATTAACTAGTCCTAAACTAGTACCAATGGCACTAGTAATTTTCTAAACACACTCAATGCTAATTTGAGCATTAACATTTTAAGAAAAGTTTACGGTTGGGAACTAGTGGTGGTGGCTTCTGTACTAGTAAAATACCAGTTGGACACTAGTTCGATCTCCTGCAGGGTACATACATATAATGTATGCTCATACACACATGCTCGTATGTAAATATATGTATGTGTTTGTAATACCGACACACATGGTTAAAAACTAGCAAAATTATTTTTAAGCGGTTCGCATAACTTTTCCACACACTACATAATGCAAAAATTAATGTTGGTGTTGGTGTTGGTGTTGGTGTTGGGATTTGTGTACATATGCATGTACCTATGTTTGTTAGTATTGGAGTTTACTATCGATGGGTACGGTACAATCGCCGTCTCCAATCAAAAGGCGACCGACCGACCGACCGACCAACTTGTTAGTTGTTATATTTTCTATGAACAAAATACAAGTACACACACACTGATAATGTTAAAGGTCACAGTCTATTTGCGATTAAATTTGATTGATATGAATGTTTTGAAGGCGATCAATACACATTCTTTACACTCATGTGTAGAAGCTTGCGAACAAATTTGTCTTTTCGACATTGTTGCCAACTCTTCGCCATCATTTCCTGTCAAATCAGGCAGCCTCTCTTTCAATAAGAAAATTAAGTACACAACATAAATAACGATATATGTACATACATAAATAAATATATTTATGTGTATGTATGTGTGCATACACCCAAGGAAAACAAAAGAAAATATTTCTTTTGCTTAATAATTTTAACAGATTTTTAAAAAAACAAACATCTAAAAATATGAGATTACCGAATTTTAATTTTAGCAGACTTAAAAAAAACAAAGATCTAAAAAAATACGAGATTACCGAATTTTTTTATTTAGATATTTATATGCGATAAAACTTACACTAGGGTAGATACTAATAGTAAGCACAGTAAAAATAAATCTCCGGATAATTCTAAAATTAAATACTATTCCGCGCAAATCGCAAGGGGATTTAACGATACACGAGTGAGAACCTATCTTCGCATAATTCAAGACCGATAAATAAATTTCTGATAAATTTTTTTTTAAATTGGTTAATGATTCGGATGTTCCAAATAAAATTCCATTAACTGTGGTTTTAATTAAAAATGCGTTTTAATACTTTAACGTACCTTTTCACAATGTATGGTTAAAAGATAACAGAGACTTTAACTACAAGTTTTGTATGCAGAACTGTCAGTTAAAGTTCACGTTAACTCTTAACCATACATTGTGAAAAAGGACGTAAATGGCAAATATTTTGAAGAAACAGCTAAAAATATGTACTCGTACTCGTGACCCCAAACACTTATTAAGCATATGTATATTCTTTGTGTACTTCAAAAAGCATTTGAATAAAATGAAATTAAATAAAAACTAAGAATTTCGAATTGTTGGAAGGCGAGTCTGATTCTGTATTAAATTTCGAAGAAACAATATTGCAAAATCTGAAAAAGAGTTACTAAAAATATTCATTATATTTACTAATTCATATGTACATCGACGTTTACTAAATTTTAATTTAGCGCCTAGGAAAATAGCGCGTTTTGACTATAAATTGTTGATAATGCTGTAACTTTGAGAAGGGGTATAGCGCGTTTGGGTTATAAATAGTTGGCATCGCTGGTAACGAAAAAGCCAACATCTCAAAATTCATTGTTCTCATTTCTACATATCACTTTTACGTATATATACATACATATTTATTAAATCGTGACGAAACCCAGTAAAAAAAGACACTCCAAAAAAGTCATGAAAATGTAGAGTTTGCGATCTGGAAGTAGTGCAAATTTCGATCCGATCTAATGATTTTTACATAGGGTTGTCATTGTAAGAAGTTCTCTTTTTCGATGCCTAGTCACCGAATTGGAAGCGATTTTAAGAAAAATGTAATTTTTTGTGTTCTATGATAATATTTTCATCTACCTATTTTAACAATTATTTTCTTTTTATAGTAATTTAAACGCGAAACAGTATTTTCATGTAAATTTAAGCAAATAACTTCAAAATTTTAGACCAAAATTAATTCATAAGTTTCTTGAAAAATATCGATTTTTTTAAAATTCTGGTGAGTAATTTTAAAACTATAGAGGACTTACAAGGTTCTGTATGACAAAAATAAACTTCTACTTGGTTTTCTACTAACTATCGGCAAATTAAAAATATCGATTTTTTGGAAGCAATGAAAATGTAGTTCCTTTAGAATGACTTCCAATTTTTTTTACTGGGTATTTTTAAATATTTGTTTTTTCAAATATATGTATGTATGTATGTTAAAAGTAGAAAACGAAACAATTTATTTTATTTTATTTTATTTTTAGTATTGTTGCCGTTTTAGCATTTTCACTGCTAAATTTCTTTCATAAAAAAGCTGCATAAAGAACCTATTTATTGCTCCTTTATTGCAGCATACTCGTATCTCAAAAAATGCGTTTTTCGAGTTAATAATACAGAAAAAAGTCTTTAAATCATATTTAATTTTGTGTAAAAAATTGCATACTAAATACTTGTAAACTCATCTGTTGAGGTAAGAAAATCTTTTTATATCTTCATTAAGTTGTATATAAAATAAAATCTTTAAACTTATTTTCTGCATAACCAGCTTTTTTGAGTTATATCTAGTATGTTGCAATAAAGGACCGATATACATATAAATTTAAAATTTACTATTTCATTTTTCTTCTATGGAAATTTTGAACTGATTGAGCACTCTTCCCATCATAATTTGCTGGCAACACTGCATTTTAGATTTATTTTATTCACAATTAATATTTTTGTTTATACAATACAAATTTAAAATGAAACCAAACACTCACTTAATTGGAAACCTGTGAAACGATTTTAATGAAATATCTTTCGTTTTGTTTGGAAAAAATATTCTCGTATGTACATACATACATACATATGTATGTGTATGAGTATTTATGTTTATTCCCAGTGAACAAAATGGAAAGCAATTATTCAAGAACTACTTTTTCTCTACTTCCGAAATAGCAATATGTTTATATTTCTGACTTTTCAGGAATGGATTATTAACAACATCCAAATAATTAGTTAAGAAGCTATTTCACTTATACAAAATTGGAGATCATTTCGACTTTTCGCAAATAATTACGATATGTCTTGATTTTTTAGGAAAATGAAATCAATCAAAAGTATATTAATTTTAAAGAAATTAGGGAAAATTAAAAAAAGAACATACGAAAAATCAGATTTAATTAAAATCACGAACATGACTTCCCTTTCACTGAATATGGAATCAAAAAAGAAAATTTCTTACAATGACAACCATATGTAAAAATCATTAGAAATTACCCAAAATATATACCAAAATTTTAAAATCGAAAATTACAAAAAAAATGTTTTCAAGATATGTATAGTTTTTAACAGTTTATAAAAAATACTGAAACAAAACAAGGTATACATATTTCATTCAAATCTAAGCAAATCTATTGAATTTATTCCAATAATTGAGGAGTTGGATAGTTCCTATGCACACTTAACTCCTAATTATGCAGATTATCAGGGAACATTTGTCCAACAAATTTCTTAGAGCAACTAGTATTTAACGTATTTGTATTATCATACACATTTTTAATTTTTGTGGTATTTATGTAGGTATTTTGTTACCCATTTCGACGGTAATGGGTTCTAATATACCCCACTTAGTTTTTATTCTAATGATATAAAAAGTATCATGAAACACATTGTACTTGTTTCGTTTAGTCGTTAGTTACTATTTTATCTACCAACTGTGACTTGTATGTCTATGCCCGAGCAAATTAGAAAAGAAAATAGGACATCCCAGTTACATTTGTCGAGGTTATTTAAAAAGAATTTTTAAAATAAGCTCACCAAATTTGTAGTTCTCCAGATAAAAGACCACCAATAGTTTTCTTATACGTATAAATTTTTTTAAATTCGTATTAAATAAAATAAAAATATTGAAATTATTATTTTACTTTTATATTATAAAAATGTCAGAATTTCCTCCTAGTTTAATTTTTCCTCTCTTCACATCAACCACATTAATTAGTACAAATATTTCTTTCAATAGTTACTAGCAGTGTTGCCAGTTTTTTTCTAAAGCTTATCCCCAAATTTTGATTTCTCATCCCCAAAAATCCCCAAATTGAGTTTTTTGATTCAAATTTTTTCTTTTGTGATAAAAATAAAAAAATTTTAATTTTTCTTAATTTCATTTGATAAATAATGACAATAATAACAAATTTATTCAATAAAATTCATTTAAATCGATAGTTACGAGTATATTTACATTCATATAAATTTAATTTATACTTATAAAACTTGTAAAGAAAAAATTACACGTAGTTTAATATACACAAGTATTAAAAAATTGTTAACCAAAGTTTACCATTTCAAAAACTTCAGAATCAAAATCTTCTGATTCATCAGCCTCAGAAACTTTGTTGTACATAGTATTTGTACTAAAAAGTTTTAGCATTTCAGCAGAAGGATTAAATTTGTCACAACAAATTGAATTATTTTTAAAGTGTGTGTTTATTCTAAGAAGTGCTTCCAAAAAGTCGTATTGCATTTTGTTGCGTATTTTTGTTTTGGTATAGTGTTCATTATTGGTTAATCTGCCTTGATACTTCTTCTTTATTAGAAATCATTCACTATGCATAGTAACATATATTTTTAGACCTGCCAGACGCATATTTCTTAGTTCAAAAATCATTATTCTTTGACCATCAGTTATAAAAAAAATCCCTCAAATTTGATTATATCCCCAACAAATCCCCAAATCTCCAATTTGGAGACAAATCCCTTAAACTGGGACAACACTGGTTACTTGCCGTTCATACGAGCAATAATCTTAGCAATTAATCCCTTGGCAAATGTCAAATTCGATTTCCGACATAAGATATTAGCGTGTAGACCGTATGAATGTGTGTTCGAATGTACCTATGTATATTCAGCAACGAATGTTAAAATATATTGCTGAGCAATAATCTCTTAACACTTGCTGTTAAATTGAAATAATATTATTTTTTTTAAACAGTAAGAAAAAATGTTTTAAATAAATAAAATAAATAAAATTTCAATTTAAAATTTACAAAAGATCTAATAGAAGATAACTTTAGTATGCACTGTATATGCATAAAAATACAAATAAATTTGGATGTACGTGTTCGCCACCTCTAGATACTTTGTTGAACACAAGCAATTTGACGTCATCATTCTGCCGACGTTATTGCTTGTGTTAAGGCACAACAAATTACTCGTGTGATCGTACTGTTAAGAATAAATAAATAATGGTTTGGTTTTTATAAGTTCACATTACCGCGAGTTCACTGTACAATACTGAATTCGATATTTAATGTACATGTAGCCTAGAGATCGACCGAAGGCGTTTTTTTTTGGCCGAAGCCGAAGCCGAACTTCGGCTAAAATCCTAAACTTCGGCCAAAACCGAAGCCGAAGCCGAATGTTTTAAATTTTAAAAATGATACTTGTTTTATATGAATTAAGAAAAAAGTTTGCTTTTTTGAGATCACTGAAATAGCTGTAATATCTATTGGATACATAACAAGAAAAATAAAACTATTTTGCAATTTCTAGATTGCTTTTTCATATGATCACTCACAAGAACGTCCAAGTAAAAGAAAATAGAAAGCAACAGGGTTGTATTTCAAAGCAACCCTTTCAAAACGTTAAACACAATAGAAACTGTCGGCGAACAACGACCAAAAATAATGTTATTTTTCAAGCTTGGAATGAAAAATATTCGGATTCGGCTAATCGGCCAATTTTTGCCATAGGCCGAATGTTGGCCGATTACCAATTTTTGGCCGAAGGCCGAAGACGAAGCCGATTAATCGGTCGAACTCTAATGTAGCCAAACAGTGAGATAATTTACATTTTTTTTAAATAATGGAAAATGAATCAAATTACCACCCCGGTTATTTTCCTACGCACAATTGTTAGAAGCAGTGTACTGTAAGAAAAATTTTTTATCTAAAACTGCAAATACTAAACACTCCTGATTTCTTGAGCCCAATATGCAGCTAAAAGATTTAAAAAAAAAAACTATTTGTATGAATTTTATAGTAAGTAATATTCTTCTATGTTATATATTGTGTGGTGTGAATAAATAAAAAAAGTATTGCTTTTTACTTTTTTTTTTAATTTGTTTTAAAACACAAAATTCACATACATACATACATATTTGGGGGTTTAAAACATATTTGTAAGAAAAAAGCAAATACATACTTTTTTTATTCACACTATACATTGAAATGAATTCGAAGTAATTTGGAATGGTTATATTTTTGAATATTATAAAATTTCGCCATATCAATCAAAGGAACTCAGAATGAAAAAATAATTATGTATATAATTTTTCTTTTTTATTTACTTGCAACTCTCAATATATTGTAGCATTAACCAACCATTCTTTAAATTATTTATAATACCTAGTTAAAATAATATTGCAGATATAAGGTCGTTGTCGGCAGACGTGCATATTTTATATCCTTTCACATAGAAATGGCTGAAGTTGCCAACATCCAGTGTTGCCGCATTAGTCCGATCGGACCAATGCATGAAATTGGAAGTTTTGTTAGGCCGGGTTTACATCTGTGTGTCATGTGCCCAAAAAAGCGTAACCACTAATTACTAATAAAAAACTGTTTGTTTCAGACATGTATTTATTGATTTAAACAGTTTCCAATCATGTTGTATTCTATAAAATTGTCTATTAGTTATGTATGAAACTGTTTAACTTAATAAATACGTCTCTGTATCAAAGAGTTTTTCATTAGTAATTAGTGGTTACGCTTTGTTGGGCACATGGCTTACATGAAATGCCAGATGTTCTTTTATTATTAGATTTTGTATGGAAAACATTTTATATTAATTTAAAAAATCAAATTTACAATTTAAAAAATATATTTATACTATGCAACATTTTAATTTAGAGTTACTAATTAAAATTTATTAATTATTTATTGAAGTTTTTTCAAGATTTATTTAATATTTGGAATCAAAAATGCATATGACTTTTATACTTAAGGGCACATGTATGAATGTATTTGACAACATGAATAAATTAAATAAATTTTATTTATAACACTGAGTTAGACTCGTATCGAACTCATTCAGTAGCTCGTTTTTGACACAAAACAATCATCAATCCCATGTAATTTAAGTAAGTTTGTGTCAAAAACATGAATGAGTTTGATACAAGTCTAATGCCAAGTAATAGGGAAAACAAAAATTTTTAATTGGAAAAAGGAAACATTTCACTCGGAATTTTATTCATAATTACCCTGATATTGTTTAATTAATTTTTAGCATTGACAATTTTAACTGGTACAATAATCGTTGCAGAGAGAAATAGTGAAATAGAGGTACTTGGTCCTGTTTGTTTTTTTTTTAATGTGTATATGACATGTATTTACAAAAAAATTACATATGTAATTAAATAATTCTAATAGTTAATTGAAACTTATGCCCTAATTCAGTAAGAAGATTTAGAACGTTTTTGTTTCAAAATGCTTCAGAGTTCTTGTATTTGAAGTCTCTAAATTATTTTCTTCAAAAATGGTTGTTGTCTTTGACAATGAAAAATATAAATATTATTGCCAGGTTTTTAAAACATAAAAATTCAATTAAATTATTATACAATAGTTTGAAAATTACATGAAAAATATGTGTTGGATATAATGTTTGGAGCAAAATCATAAAGCAAATACACGAACCTTCTAGCATAGACAATAAATAATAATCGTTTTAAAGAATCAAAACTGCTTCTTTTTTTCGTCCATAGACAAGACGATACATTCGTCGAACAGAATTAGGGCATTATATTCATATGCCTAATTCACAAAGTTTGCGAAAGTGATAAGTAATATTTTTTTAATATTCAGGCCAAATAGCGCTATTGTGAACGCACTTTATACATACATACATATGTATATAAGGCTGTTAATTTGTAAGTGCAAAGTAAATCAAAATGTTCACGTCTACAACAAAAAGTAGGTAAATTTGTATTCAATGCACAGCCATTAATCACTAATGTGAAAAACAAATTATGTATAATATAAATCATATTATCGCAACTCAATATTTGCCCAGATATATAAAGGGTGGTTAAATTTTAAGGGCCGATGTCGGCCTCGTAAATTATAATTAAAAATAAAAATAATGACCACCAGAACTGAGAAAAACAAAACAATTATTAAGAAAAATTATTTGTTGTTGGTTAAGCACATCTTGATGGATTTCCTTGCTGATCAAGCAACGTATCAGTCGATTTTAGCCACAATTCCAAAAAAGCTAACAAAACCCCAATGCTTATAGACAAACTCTTAATAAATCATTGAGAATTACAAGTAGTAGTCATAGTAGGCTAACCAGCTTTAATAAGCTTTGTTGCTACGAAATCCATCTAGATGTGCTTTGACCAGCGTTAAATAAAACTAGAATATATAGACAAAATTATTTATTATTAAATTAATACAATTCTTTAAAGGAAAATTGAGTATTTAAAATGTAATCTTGTATGGAATTTCTAAAGAAAAATCAGCTGACTAAATAGCAGACTAAAAATATTGGTAACAAAGTTGTATTGTCATATAATATTTTTATGTGAAATATATCAGCAAAATTTTTATGACAGTCATAAAGTGTACGCAATACATCAAATATGTACATATATGTCTGTATTTATATATTTAGTTTTATTACGTTTCATGTAGAGTTTACTATGAAACTATTAAAACCAGTCAGTTTCGATTTAGGCCTTGAAAATATGCACAAACAGACAGATTATGGGCAATTAAATTTATAATTTTGGTTTATTTATTTGCATAGCTTATTAAAAGTAGGACACTTGGTAATTAGCATACTTTGAAATATTATTTATTTGTGTCTTAATTAATTAGAAATGTCAACTCATTAATTAAATGGAGAATTATATAACTGATATCTTAATTCTATGCAAACACTTCCGGTGACACAAAAACTTTTTCTTTCAGTCTAAACTGCAAATAAACATGTTAACGTTTGTTAATGCCGGCCATACACTATACAAGTTCAGTGCTAAAGTCTGGCACTGCGTAAACTAAGCTTGTGACACACACTATACAAGTAAACTGTGCATTTTTTATTTTAATTCGCCATAATGCTGATGATTCTTTGTATAATTCTAGGAACTCTGTCCAGAATATTTGTTCTGCGCTCATTTCTTGTTGTGAACTCTTAAAAAATCACTACACAACTGAGCGTTTGCAACATACACTACACAAGTTCACTGTACAGTTTTCAAACTTGAGTAAATATCAAAATCATTTTGATTTTTACTCAGTTCACTGCGTAAATAACACAACCACCCCCATACACTACACAAACGCACTGTACAGTGCCAGACTTGTGCAGTGTACGGCCGGCATTAGACAGCAGTTCCTTTTTCTTTATTTAAACCAAACAAATTAATCATCCAAATACATATGTACGCATGTAGAGATATTTTATTTTTATTTAAAGTCTGTCAAAATGAATAGGAATCTAACAAATGTATCATCCAACAAGATGATGGGTTTGGTGAAATAAACTGATTATTTTTTATTTTAGTATGAGTTTTTCCAATTTATGCAAAAAAACAAAAATACAACACTTTAAGGTACCCAATCCTTTTTTTTCTAATTCGAGACTAGAAATGGGCGCGTTTTGAATTTTTTCGAACACGAATACAAAGACGCTCAACACGTACGAAAAACGCACGCGAAAATTTTTGTCAACGCACAACACGCGCGCAATTTTATTGGTATGGTATTTGAAAATCAGAAAATGTTATTGATTTTTTTCGAGAATGGGCTTCAGAGGCCCATACAATATCAACAAATATTCTGGCGTTGAGTGTTTGACGATACAAACTATTAAATATTTTCTCTACTGGAAATTCATTCATACATATTTTACATCTAAAATCGTTTCGTGTTTCTCATGTCAATTTTGCTCAAGACGAAACGACCCGAAAACGCACGAAATCAGATTTTTTGTCACGAACACTTGGTGTTGGGTCGTGCGTGTTCGTATTACGAAAAAAAACACGACACATGCACATCTTTATTCGAGACTATACTTAACATTCTGGTGGTAGTACACGATGAAATTAGATGAAACCAATTAATTTTACTCCACTAACGTACCTTTTCACTTTCCTTTTAGTGCATTTTTATATATTATATTACTCAAAAACCAACCAATCAGGTATGTAATAAAAAACAATTTAGACACAAAACCAATTTGAAAACGATAAAAGGTGTACTGTGTTAGCTATAGTCGTTTTGTCAATCATTTTAAATTACATTTTTAATAGTTTTTGCAATAGTTTGTTTTCACATCCCTACTAAACTGTTTATATTTTATCTTCCAGTACGCTTTTTAAAAGTCAGTAACTTAAGATTGGCTTAAAAATTTTACATAAAATCGATCCAAATTCATTACAACTTTTCAAAACGATCGGATTGAAATGATTTTGAAAACGATCGTTTTCCATCACATCCATCACATGGGATTTCAGTACTTTCACGTACAATCATGGATTTAACGATTCGACCCTTGTACTCCTGTCTATCACATATTAATAAATCAACAAGATTGGGGAACTTTTTTTTTTACTTTTGCCAACCTAAAAGTACAAAAATGCACAGTGTGCGGAGTTTACCATTAAAGACCTAAAAAAATATGTTTGTTATTCTGACAAACACCAGCAAAACGTAACTGCATGCTATTTGCTATTCACGTGTTTGGTGGGTCACTTTGTGTGGTGTCAGTTAATGCAAACTTCCTATTTATTTAAATACATAACTATTAGCCCAATTCACAGTCTTGTGCAAATGGTCTTGCATCGTAGCATATACTAACCATTTTGCACATTCTACGATGCAAGACCATTTGCCCAAGTTTGTGAATTGTGCTATTGTCTTACGCATATTTCTTCGCAGCTATTCTTGATCACAAAGGCAATTGCACAAGTTGTATTTTTTATTTTTATAAGCTGGCAACGTCGACACGACATACAAATTCGCAACTCATTCACATTTGTTAAAAACATACTCGTACCTATGAATCTGATAATTTTTTAATTTTTTTCACAGTGTTTGAAGTGTTTGGTGATCTTGAATTCTTTATAGATACATAGTGAGGCATCAACTAAATATTTTTAGGATTCTAAATTTGTCATTAGAATTTAAATACTTCAGTCACACAAATACTTCCGGGTTTTAAGTGATTTCACAAATTTATATACATAATTAGATACATATTTGTAAATTTATTTAGGTAATTAAAAAATAAAATATTAATACAAGTCTGTAACTTTTGAAACATTTGCTTAAAATAGTTAAACTTGATTCTTTAGAATTTGAATTAAATTTTTATTATTTAGTTTTTGTATACATGGATACATTTATACTTACGTACATACTTATGTACATACATATGTATGTATGTCATGTACGTGTAGTGTGAATATTTTTATTTTTATTGTTATTTGGGTTTAATATTTATTCTTCACGCGCCGTCAATTTTCATTCGATATTCTTCGTTCACAGAAAAATAACACGAAATTCTATAAAACAAAACAAACAAAAAAATAAAAGCGAACGTTTCGCAGCTACACCTGCGTTGCTTGAAATATTTAAAAATAATTAATTTACACCGAAAAACGTACTCAGCGAGCAAACCTAAAGCACAACTTGCCTTGTGCTCAGCTCGAATTTTATTAAAGTTATGCTTAATACAAGTCTATCTTTTCGTTCCGTTCATGTATTAATACTATCCAGGTATGGGATGTACAATGTGTTCATAATGTTACGATTCAATTGAACTGAACACACAATAGAAATTTTGTTATCAACTGCAATTTAAGTTTCTGTCGCATATTTTCTAATTTATGTATAAGAGCAGTGAGTGCAGTGCATTAATTACATTTGGCCATATTGAAATGTGTAGTTACTTAAAACCAAAATGGACCAATGGATACAACATACGCATATGCTTAAAATAATATCTATCTTCATGAGATATGACAACATATTTTTTTACAGTTGCTGTTAGCTTCATCAATACAATTTGAATGTAAATACGAGTAGGTGCATTTATATTTAATAATTCGTTTGAACCACTGAAAGTCCTTGTTAATAATTGCAAAGCTACAAATATGTACAGTAGGCCCACAAACTTTTTCAAAAAGCAATAAACAAACAGCATGTGTTGCCTCTTTTAATTTTCAACTAAATACTATTTACATTACATTACATTACATTTATTTATCATTAAAAGAGCAGAATGAACAACAAAGTCAAATTTATAGTGCATGTGAATGAATGCTGAAATTTCACCCAGCAAGCCAATTGTGATTTGTTTTATTTTTAGTGTACAAACTATTTTATGGTTTAAATAACTAATTTAAAATTGTTAATAATTGATAGCCTAACTGCCGGAAAGCATGTATAGAATAATAATCTAGAAGCATTATGTATAAGAAAAAACAGCCATGAAGTTATTTATAATAAGTGACGAAATTGAACTAGGTGCTAACGAGTTGTTTCTCCATACAATTTCACATTAAAAATCGTCGCATAATGTAATTTTAGCCTGATTTTTAATGTAAAATTGTATGGCGAAACTCGTTATGACACGTGCGACTCGTTGTACAATTTGATTAAGTTGTACAGGCAGTTGTTACGTTAGAAGTCTGATTGACCAACGGTCGGTCATAGGTTGTATAAAAAATTAAAAAATTTAGATTTTCATTCAACTGACGAGCAACTTAGCTATCAAATTGGTGCGTGTGATGCCGATTTCTTGATATTCTTTTCCTTCCATCAAAAATTTATTTATGGTCAGTAGAGCAAAAAAATCGGAACTCATGTTGACTCTATAAAGATAATTTCTTAATGAAGTTTGAAAAATTGCAGCGTATGCAATACAATTGTACGACCAATTGCAACGTGTAGGGACCGCATTAAGATCATATTAAATTTTTCCACTTATGCTAACTTCTTGCCAGATTTTTTCATATGAGAAAAAATTAGGGTGCAAATGACAAAAAATATTGAATGAGTGACTAAACAAGTATTTTACACAATGAAAATACACAAGCCACGTATCTAAACGGTAATATTTTGCAATAAATTTTTTAATTTGTTCAATGAGGTAAGTCCTCCATAATATTTCAGGTATGTCCTTACTTTGTTTCTCTAAAATTTGTTGTATTATTCTAGCTTTATAAAATTAAGCTCATTATTTTTGAGTCAATTTATTAATTATGCTTTGCTCTTGTGTTTTTAGTAATTTTTTGTTGTAACGTTTTGGAAATAAAAAGAAAAATCGAACATACTTTAATTATATGGTGGTGTGTCCTTACTTTTGCCAGCTACTGTATATGTGTAGCTAGCACATATGTGTGTTTGCATATATGTTTCCATCTCTGATTATTTTTCAAACTTTTTTTTTCATTCAGTAAATTACATATACAAAAGTATTGTAATTCTCTGTGTTACTACCTCTCTCTGGGTATTTAATATTCAATGTTTAGAACACCAGAATGCTCCCAGAACAAGTTATCATGTTAGTTTGACGTAGCTCCCGGCAGACTTCAACTGACATCATGAAAAAGGTGACCAGTAGCGAAATAAAGCTTCCAAATTAAGAAATAAATGAAACTTTGTCATATGAACTACTTTGTTATTATTTTCCTTTTCACTATACACATATGTACATATAGTCACCGTAAATGCAAACGGACGTAACTACACTTTTATATATTTTACAGGAGAAACAAAAAACGTTACAAAATCAATAATAATAAGGAATTCTTGAACATTTTCTTCTCAATTTACTTGTAGTATGGATACATATACTATGTTTTTAACCATTCATTTCCTTTTTATATCTATTTAAGCTTTTATGTTAGTTACGTTCCTTGCAATAAAAAATAGATGCATTCATAATTACGTCCGTTTGAATTCTTTTAAAAAAAGTAATCATTTTTGATCGCAGAGGTCTAAATATTTGCGTGAACATGTAGTTTGATAAAATGAACTATAATCCATCAAAAACTCAGCTTCGAATTTTTGTGTAGTTACGTCCGTTAGCATTTAAGGTGACGATATGTATGTACTAGTGATGCACGAATATTCGTATTCAAATTGTCAAATATTCGGCCATTTTTAGATATTCGTATTCGCGAATATCAAAAATTTACATTAGTTGCATCACTAGTATGTACATTAGGGGTACAACCAAAATAAGGCCCTATCACCACGCTGTAGCCGATGTTGTGCTGAAACCGAAAAATGTTTCCTCAGGTCATTTCGGAACAAAAACGTTCCGCGTCGAAGCCGATTTCTGAAAGTCCTTTAAGATTTTTTTTTTATTTTTTCAAAATTTTTTATTTATTCAAAATTTTTATTTTATAATTATTTAATTATTTACATTTCTTAATATAATTATATGATTATAATCAAAATCACAATCTAAAAACTATCTTTGTTAAGTGAAATTAACTTAAGATTAAGAGTTCGTGTTGATTTGCATTGGGGGAAAATATCTTGTACGACATTGATGGCGCGTTCCGAACAAATGTTGCTGCGTTGTGTTTTTGGAATTCTTGATTCATCTTTCACCCAATGTCTTAGAAAGCATTTCTGAGCATTAGTAAAGCCCGATAATGATTCGTTTAAGGCTTCGAAGTCATTTTTATTGTAATAATGGTCTGAAAACCAAATGTTGTACCAAGGGCCACATATAAATTTGCATAAGACAGCGTAGGTAAGTCGCAATATTTTATCACGATTAATTGAATTTATACAGAATAATATTCAATATTTAATGGAAAAACTTATAATTTATTTATGATTTAATGAATTTATAAAGAAAATATTTTTATTTTTTTAGAACTTACTGATCCCAAACTTAATTGCATTTGACGCGGAACCCTTTTTAACGATGTCGAAAATCTAAAGATGCAGTTCTTATTGTTTTTTTATGCACTACATGGCATGGATAGGGCCATTTTGATATTTTCAAAAATTGTAAAAAAGTTGTACCCCTAATGTACATACATATTAATGTTTACTATGGTGGTAATAATGCAGGAAAAAAATATCATATTAAATTTTGTGTAAAAATTTTATTAAAAAGGGCTTGTGTAGGGTTTCGAGTTTCCGGACTTTTGCACTTCCCGAGAAACGGAAATGAAGTAATCGCGTTACCAGGAATTCCCGGGAAAAATTAATTTTCTAATTTAAGTACATTTATTAAATTAAAATTGGCAAAATTTCTCAAACCAATTTTTAACAATTTTTAAGTGAATTCTAGCAAATAGAGTCTATAATTGACAACTAGTTATTACCACAATTAGTAAAATATTTTTTTATAAGGCATCCATGTCGTATTATTAAGAACTTGCTTTGCCTTTTTCTCATTCTTCTTGAAAAATTTTAAAGTACACGTTATTTCCGTTTCCTTGGGAAAATCTCAAAATTTTCCCAGGAATATTTGGCAGATTTTTCTGGGGAATTACCCTGTTTTATGTGGCTGCATACTACACGCACGCAATCAAGTAGAATCTACATGATTCCTTTTTGAAATACCCTACTTTGAGGGCGGTACGATGTTCGACAAACAAAAAAAAATTAAGTAAAATGAAATCACTCCTACATGATTTAATAATTTTTATCTGGAATTACTTTCTTAATCGTGCTTGAGTTCAGTACTTTCAATTACTTTAAACCAACTATTAAGTCATCATGCCATCATTTCGTTATACATACATAGGCTGATAATTTACAACATTGAATCAAACGCGATTAAAACAAAAACCCATTAACCAATTGCTTAAGGAAAAACTCTCACTGACACTTTAAAATGACAAAACAACCATCATTCCAAAAGTCAGACCTAGAAATATAACAAGAGAAGTGTTGATGTGTTCTTACTGTTGGGGCTAAGGCCCAAATATTGCCCACAACGAGTATACTAGTGCCGATTTTTGAGTATTGCATTAACGTGACGTCGACAAGTAGTTACCGTATAAATGGTATTGGATTGATACATTGTAACATACGTTTAGGAAGCAGTCAGCACATCCGAGGTAACAAGCAATAATGCCGTAACTCGAAAAAGAGTTTTCGGTTTTTTTTCGGTCATTTAATGCACTTTTTACGAGCATATCTTATGAAAATATTTTCTTTAGTTTATTTGGTGCTTATTTAAGATTTGTTGGGAATTTTACTACGGCTTATATCAATATGTTGGGAGAATATTTAGAATATTGTAGCATACTATTGTACGTAACTACATAAGTATGTATGTATGTGTGTAGATATCTACGAAACAAACATAGAAAATTCGTTAAAATTACAAATAAAATGACAGCAATATAAATTTCTAATGCATTATTTTTGCAAGCCAGCAAAATTAATGTTAAGCTTCTCTTTACTAAGTCCTAATTTACACTATGCAAGTCTTATTGCTAAGCTGATTAGTTTGTGGGAGAGAGAGACTAGGGGAACAGAAACGTTTCTTTTCCCCTCGTCTCTCTCTCCTAAAAAACTAATCAGCTTAGCAATAAGAGTTGGATAGTGTAAATTAGGACTAATGCTTGGACTTAGCTTGGCCTTAATTTTTTCAATCAAAAAATTGTCTGATTCAACAAATTTTTTTACTGAAATTAAAAAGCAAATAAAACAAATAACTATTATCTACAGTATGCGATTTCTATATTTGAACAGAAATTTTCTCTTAACAATTTTGTTACAAATGTTTCTTTATTTAATTGTATGATTTAGAATTTTTCACTCTACGAGTGGCTATTGGTTTGCCGCACTAATAATGTATTTTTAATATACTGTGCGGCAAACCAATAACCACCCGACGTTATAACAAAATTGGAACAAAATGCATATTTACTGGAAGAGTAAAAAATATTTACTGAAACTAAATTTTATTTTAAGCAAACGTACATATGTATGTATGTTTGATGCATGCGTCCTTTAACTTTCCTAAATTCATTTCCTAAACCGCAGCTGTTCTTCACAGGGCTACCAGGGGGCAAATCATAGCATTCGAAATCGATTGCACGTTAGTGAAGATAAATTTTTTGGATCACGGTATTCGATCGTAATTTATGTTACCTAGTTACCATTGTACTCCATTTTGCTTCCCATTTACTTTATTTGTATTTGTTCTGGAAGCGATTTGTCCCTTATTTATTTTTATGCACTGTCTATTGGGCAATCTTTGTTTTGATCACAATCACTTTCTTTAAAAGCAATTAAAATTATATTTTCTTAACTAATTTTACAAAAAAAATCACGAAAATAATTAAAGTTTTAATTACTTCTTTATTTTGTCCATTGTTTTGTTTCTTTGGTTTGTTTCGCCTCAAAAACCTGGAGTTTACTTGTTTTCGTTAGTACGTAGATTACCAATCGAGTGCAACTTCGAGTAGATACGTTTCGTTAACTATTGCCGTGATCCACGTTAACATTATTTCAATAACAAAGTACTCACTTTCGAATGCGGTGATTTGCCCACTGTGGGCAATTATGTACTCAAAGTTAGAAAAAAAATTTTTAAGGACGCTAAAAATTTCAATTCAAGGAATCAGATTCATTTTTGAAAACTCTTAAATAAATTCAATTTTAATCAATATAAAACTATTCGATTGTTATACCTTCGTACTTGTCTCAAACTTATGTATGTCTATTTTTCCTCATTTGTTATTTATTATCAGCCCAATTCTAAATATTCAGCAGCAAAGAATTCCCAAGTAACACATTTTTTCCGAGAATAAAAATCTCCAATTCAAAAAAAAAAAGATGGCAATGTGAATAAAAAATGTATTTGTATTTTCCAAGTCATCTATTTGGTTTCCAGTTGTTTTATATTACCTGAAATGACCAAATAATTTTTTAAAATGAGGGAACAACCCAGCAAAAAATTTTCGAAATTTTGTAATGGGTAGTACTCTTTTAATGGCTTACAAAGTAACGAGTGGTACTTATTTATCTAATTATTTTATTTGCATAATGACTGTCATGTAATTAATAAAATAAGAACTTATTTATATCACTACGTGAAAGTACTTATTGTAGTACTTTCCAGTTAATAAGGAAATATGTATATCTAGAGAAATTTGTTACAAAATTTTATTCATTTAAAATAAAAAAATTAGAAAATATAGCGAATTAATTTTGAATAAGTTTAAGCAAAAATTAATCTATATTATTTTGCATATTTGTACGCAAAAAATATCCCATTAAATTTTGAGTACTTTTAGGCAATCAGTAATCTATTAACTTTTGTATGTTTGTAGGCAAAAAGTATAGGGTACCGCATACTTTCTGAACTTCTCAAACAAAAATAATGGGTTATTCAGTCAAATTGTAAGTACTTACGACTGAGGAGTACATACACTTTTTTGCATTCTAGTTGGCAAAGTTTTTTGCTGGGTAAATTATCGTATCTTAAAAGCTATCAACAATTTTGATAATTCTTAACTATGGCTAGGCCCATAAAATGTTAATTTCAATAAAAAAAAGTATATTTTCGATAACATGTCGCTTATGATAAAATGGAAAATAAGGCTCTATGTATATGTATTACACAGGATAGAATAATGTAAGTACCCGCAAATCTACAACAAATGTACAACAAATAAAATAACAGGGCTGTTTATTGCTGTTTTGTGAAGATAACTGTCAAAAAACCAAATGAAAACAAGACACATATACTTGCGTTTTCAACTAGTACAGCTTTAATATGACCAATGACCAAAAAGAAAAAAAAATTTTCTCATGCTTAGCACATCCTAACTAACCACTCTGAAAAATGCATTAGAAACTTTATACCTTCCAAATTATACATATTAATTTGTAAACCAGTGTAATACAACATTTCAACATTCCTAAAATCAATCCTTGTAAAACAGAGTATTTGTTACATATACATATTTAAGAACATTATTATACTGTGTAAGGATTTTTCAAGAATATCTACTTATGTTATAGAAGAGTGTTGAATATACATATGTATGTATGTATGTATGTATGTATGTATGTATGTATGTATGTATGTAATATATAACAATCACTAAAAATTAATATTAGAGAAAAATATACATAAAACTATTCTAATTACTATCGGGCCTGTTCTGCAAATCACGACATGTCAAATCACGGTGATTTCAACAAATTGATAAAAGCTAAATCACAGCTTTTGTAAATTTCACGATTTATAGCGATGGAAGTTGGAATAAAATGTTCTATTATACATGACAAAAACTTAAAATAAAATAAAAATCCACTAACAAGTGAGTTATTAATAGTTTGAGATTTTGAAATCACCGTGATTTTAATCACCGTGATTTTCAGAACAGGCCCGATACGGGGAAATTCTTGGGAGTTAAATTTTTTATGCTGGGAAGTATTAAAGTTCAAATCTTGGTTTATTTAGGCGGGATGAGAAGAACATCTGGCAGCCCTAATGCTATGCAGTTTGTTTTCTACTTTATTTAAAAAATTGTTAAGTCGGTCAAAAGACACGGTCACAATTTGCCAACACTCTTGAAAATTAAGTATGAATTCGCATTTGAATATGTACGAGTATATGTATATACATACGAGTACATGCACACATACTTTAATTGCTTCTTTTGCAGAGTATTTCATGCGAAATCTTAAATTTTATACACTATTCTTGAGCTTTTCATGGAATTGAAATATGAACATAATACAAAATGAAATGCAGTGGAAAATAAATGTATGTGCATATGTAAACAGTATGCACTTGTGCTTTTGACAACTAAGTACATACTAGTGATGCAACGAATGTCAATATTTGACATTCGCGAACACGAGTACGATTATTTGAAACGATATTCGCGAATACGAATACGAATATTGTACATATGTGAAATTTAATTGGGGTTCTATTTACGCCTGCAATATGAAATATTAAAAAAAATTTATGAAAAAGCCCTCATACTCCTGTTGGCGTACTTTAAAGTTAATACAAACTAAATAAATAATATTTGAAAATGATACAAAACACAAATTTTATAAAAAAATTTAATGGATTTGTACAAACTAATATTTTTAGTCATTTATTTAAATTTCGTTTAGGATTTATGCATTTATTTATTTAATTTGGCGAATACGAATACGGATACGAATATCTAAAAATGGCCGAATATTCCACAATTCGAATACGAATACTTGTATATACATACATATTTATGTATGTGTTCATGTGCTAGAGTTGGGTTTGTTCCCACTTGACCAACACTTTCGTTAATTATATCGATTTCGAATATATCTCGAACATTTATTGTGTAAAACTATCGAGAATGAGACTCAAAAATTAATTGAAAAAAGTTTACCTGTTGCGGTTTTGTTTTAAAACACATTTCGTAGTCCCAAAATTATAAAATCGCCATGATTTTCCATGAGTTAATGCAATTTTGACTATGTAATTTTGATAACTTGCTGTATCTTGGAAGCCGTAAGAGCAAAAGTCTTGAAATTTTCAAAAACGGTAAAACAAAAAAGTCCCAAGATTATAAAATCGCCACACCGAAAAAAAATCGCCAAAACAAAAAAAAATCGCCAAAACGAAAAAAGCTCCAAATTAAAAAAAAGTTCTTAAACGAAAATAAATCGCGAAAAACCAAACAAATCACCAAAATTAAAAAAAATTGCCAAAATTAAAAAGATCGCCAAATTTAAAAAAAACCCCAAAATGAAAAAAATCGCCAAAATTAAAAAAATCGTCAAAATTAAAAAAACGGCAATAACTGAAAAAATCGCCAAAACGAGAAAAAAACAACAAAAAAATCATTCAGCTGAAAAAACGTCAAGAACGCAACAAAAAAAACGCCATATTAAAAAAAGGCCCAACGTACGGAATCCTGCGTGCGCGAGTCAAAGTCGCACTTTACTGAATTTATTTCAATTGACAACTAAATGTTCAAATAGTTGGGATCTATTAATTGAGTTTCAGGTTTGTTTTCAAATAAGCTTTTTTGTTTTGTAGCAGCAAAAGTAATACAAAAAAGTAAAATAAAGTTAAAAAAACTCATGTTTAATAAGTAAAATATCTAACAAATCTATTGTAGTTGTTCAAATGTTTCCGTCAACAAAGAACTCATTGTGTCTACCTCCTCCGTCGTTGCATTAATGTCATCCATGCAACAGGTTGCTACGTCCTTAAAGGAGTTGGAGAAGCGAAGCCTGATTAAAAACACATGAAAATAGCATGTTGTTTTGAACTTGTTCAATCCTTTTTGCTGAGTGGCAATCTGCCAATGGTAATAGCCAACCACAACATACGAGTATATTTATGATCAGGGACAAGGACTTCATGCATTTAAAAAAGGTATTTTAGGCGCCTAAAATATGACACTAAAAACGCAAAATATTCACTAAAAACAATAAAATATGCACATATTTTAAAAAATTGCAATAAAGTACCGATACGTAAATAGAAAAAGAAAAGTGTAGTTATTTATTTATTTTCATTTAAAAATTGTATTATTTTTCATATTTTATTCATTTGTATGTAAGTCAACCATTACAATGAATTGAATCTATCTATTAGATTTGTTTTTTAAATCTCTTGTCATCGACATGGCAATTTTCATTCAATTTGGTAGGTGTGTGTGTGTGTCCTTCTACAATTCTACAAAATTTGCAAAAAAAAAACAGTCTTGCAGTAATAATTTGTCAACAATACCATTTTTTGAAAATTGAATTTTTGACAAAATATGACACAAAACCATATAATTATACCAAAATATGACACAAAAATATGCATTTGTGACTAAATTATGCAAAAATATGCATTTTCAGCAAAATATGCAAAAATATGCACTAACAAATCGATGCCATTTTAACTCAAATTCAATGTTTCGTTTCCAAGGTTAAGGGAAAAACATACATTTGCATGAAACCCTTGTCCCTGTTCATGATAAATTAAAAATGTACATATTTATGTACGTCCTTTTTTTTTTTTTTTTTTGTTCACTATTTATTGACTTGATGTGTTTGTGGTGATAAGTTTTTTTAGTTTCATTTTATTATACGTATTGTTTTTTATTTTTATTTTTATTTTAAGAATCAACAATTTTATTTATTTACTTAATTTATAAATAATAAATAATAGTTTATCCTACTTATTCATTTTGTATATGTTGTATTTTTTTTCTTTTTTTAATTATTTTAAATGTCGCTTGATTTATTATTATTATTTATTTTATACTTTTCTTTTTTTTTTAATAAATTTAAATATTATAATTAATTTTCATTTATACTTTTAACACTTAACCTTTTAAAAATTCTTTAATGTGTTCATTTGCATTGAATGTATGTATGTATGTATGTATGTATGTATGTATGTATGTTTCTTGTGAACATTGAGCCCCTTTTTATTTTATAATACTAATTTTTATTTATTTATTTATTCATATTATTTGGTTGTTTGTGTATTTTCTAATTATGTGTTTTTTTTCTCTTTAATTTTCATCATTATCTTGGCAAAATTAGTTCTTGTTCTTTTATTTTTTACTTTACTTTTTTGTTTTCTTTGTTTAATACACACCCTGTAACATAGACTAACTATAGTATTGTGTATAGTTTTCGAGGCCTCTTAAGGCTTAAAAGGTAAAAAATTTGGCATCTCAATCTTGTTGTTCCTCTTTCATCAAATTATAAATAGTAGTTGTAGTAAGTAGTTAATAATAGTAAAGTATTTTAATACATTTTATTTTGTTTTTGTTTTTTTTTCTCCTTTTGTGGTTTCTTTCATTTGTTAATAAATCTTAAATAGAAAATAGTACAGATTGATTAAATAACATTATGAACAATATGAAGTAAAAATTATATTTATGACCGTGAAGGGATGATGATAATCTGATGGGAGACATTAAAAAATAAATAAGGAAGATCTTTGATAGATTTAATTCTGTTTTCACTCAACCCTTTTTGTGAAACCATGGTTTCCTTTAAATAAAATACAATTTCTTAATTGGTAGTACATATTAATTTACTCTCTGAGTGCATTTTTTTATTTTTTATTTTTTTACATTTTCTTTATATTTTGTTTGAAGTAACGAATTTTTTTTATACTTATTAGCTCATGAAAAAATAAAAGTAAAATTAATTAATTTCTACTGACATAATGAATGGTTACATGGCTGGTCAGAGGATTACTGATGATGATGATCTATTGAAAATTAACACGGTTACAAAATATAGATGCTTGCTTGTCTTAAAAAAGTTATCATCAGGAATGTTAGTTATTGTTAATATCATTTTCAAACAAACAAATAAACAATGACATCGGGGAAAAAGATTTCTGAGCTTTTGAAAATTCAACTAAAAGTAGAAAAAATTATTTCGTACTCAGCAAATTCATTCGTGTGAATGAAAATAAACCTGGTATAAAAATAGAGATTATGTACATATGTACATATGTACTTCCATTCTCCCTTTGTTTTCAAAAATAACGACTTCCGAAGTTTAGTATTGAGGTAGAATATTAAAAAGCACTAACTAATAATGAAAATTTGAAATCTCCACCAGAGAAATTGATTCAGCAAGTGCCACATACGACAAACTCAACAATCCATATCTCGAAAACCGTATGATATCGGAAACCCTAAGGAATCGATCTTAACTCAAAATCGCAAAAATTCCACATATCTACGACATTTAAATTATCAACCGACGATATTTGTACATGTCTGATTGCTTTTGAAAAAAAAAATAAATTTTTCAAAATTTTCAGTACATCAAAAATACATATCGATACCTCAATGCAATAGACTCTATTGAATAGCGCCATAACGCATAATTTGTCGATTTTGACTGAAGTATTCAGAAACGTTTTTTATGTATCTTATAATCTATGTACATATGTATATGCAAGACCAAAACGACCTGTTTCACAATATTTGTAAGAAATATAAAAGAAATTTAAGAAATAATGACTATCTTTTTTTTTTGTTGTGTCTCTATTGAAGCAAAATCTAATTTATTCTCTATTGTCATTGCAGGAGAATTTTATTCTGCTTTTTAATATAGGAAAGCCCTAACTTATTATTTTTCTGAAATCGATGTCCTTGTATATTTCGAGAGAACATCTAATGTATCGAAAAATGCAAAAATCACGATTTTACAAAAATAATGAGTTAGGGCCTTTCTATATCAAGGTAACGATATGTACACAAAGCTGAACCACCAGCACATAATTTTCAAATTAAAATAAACTTATGACAATATGTCGAATAATAAATTTTTTTAAAGTATTGAAGTTAGAAACATTTTAATGTGAACCGATTATTTTCGGTTTAGCACGTGAAAATGTTTTTGGCAAGTATGTACGTACTCCTTTTTTATCAGACGAATTTTTAATTAGTGCGAAGCAATAAACTAAAAAAAATCAAAAACGGTAACAATTTAACTCCTCATAACTCGAAAATCAAACGTCACAAAAACCTATTTGGCATACAAATTCATGTCTACTAAAAGTACTATGTATACATACATATATGTAGTTATGCCAAAAATGGGCGAATTTCGGCAAATAAATTTTGGGTTGTCCGCTTCAGGAATAATTCCTCATATTACCGTTGTTTTAACTAACTAACCTAACAAATATTTTCAAAATTTTACAGATCAAATGTTACGGTTGTTTTGTAGGTGCATTCTTATGGATACGTCTGATATGTATTTACTTTTTTAGGCACAAAAGTAATGATTACAGTCATAAAAATTGCAGACATAGTGTATTATGACTTAAATATAAAGTCTAATAGTCAACTTAGTTAAAAGAGCGACAATAGGTCAAGAAGGTCTTTATTTGAATAATCCCAAAGAAAATAAAGCAGTTGGTATAATAAAACTAAGGAAAACAGTGATTAAAGTTTTAATTTGCTTCTTTGTCGTTTTCAATTTTCTACATGTGACTATCGATATGTACATTGTTCATACATATGTACATACATATGTATATTCATAAATTATCACATATATCTCGACTTAAGTTCTTTTGTCAAAAGTGCGCATGATGTATGTACATATGCAGATATCGCTGACTACTTATTTAAAAAATTCCTAAATAAAAATACATACATTTAATTTTCGAATGGGGTTAAGCTAAGAGAAAAATTATACATACTCGTACATTCAATAAATGATACAAACAGCTCCATGGATAATTTTTCAAAGTGTGAATGGAATGAATAATTTCCCATATCACGTGAACGTGATAACTTTTTTTATGTGTATATATTTACATACATATGAACATATGCATGGATATACATATTTATGTATGTATATTTCTCATTTAATACGTTAGTACGATTTCAACGAAAATATCCTTAGTTTTGTCAGTTAGTGACTATAAAGGAAAAATTAGAAAATAGAAGGAAGTACTTGCCATTTTTATACCATGGTTAAGAGTGTGGCAGGGTATGATGTACCCGAAATAGATTACCGCCACTTCGACATTCCAAACTACGCCAATGATTCAAACGTAATGCATTAAAAAATATTTAAGTATACATATCTACTTTTACACACTCCTGGGTATGCCATACTTTAGCTACATTGTCACCAGGTTAATTATAAGAGTTATTTATCTGTAAAAAAATAAGAAGTCTAATAAATTGGTGAGTTCATAAAAAATACTAATGTATACATACAATACTTAAATACATATAAACGGATACATGTCTTTACAACTTCAATTATGTACAAATCAGATGTTTTTTAATATTTTGGCTATACACATTCCAACATTTAAAAATTATAACTAAACTTAATTTCAAAAAAGCACACATCGATTCAATCTCATGTGGTTCATTCTCTGTTAACTATTTACAGAACATTATTTTAAAAACGCAGTTGCATATGAGTACAATAAAACGCGAAATGATACCTTTAAAGTGAACATCAAATATATGTATACGTCGTACATATGAATACAATAACTCTTCATGTACATACATACATACATACATACATATGTACATATGTATGAATTGCCACAATTATTCGATGTGCTGGCTAATCACAATTTTCAACTGACAGTGCTTAATTCTTATCTATCGAATCTTGTTTTAAATGCTGAATTTGTATGACAAGAAATTAAACTACTGCTGTCCCACAAACATTACATTTGTAATGTAAATATGTACATAATATGTATGTATGTATGTAGGTGCGTGTGACAAAATCGCATCACAGAATCAACATTCTGTAGTCTATACATGTACATATGCATGAACAAATGTCAGCCGCTTCGAAATTCGAACGGATGTGACGTTGCATGTTACTTGATTGTCAAGAGTCCCATATTGAATACTTATAACGTATTTATTTTCTTTCATGTGCATTTGCGCATACCAATAAGTATAAAAACGAATGGCTACACACAACAATATGTATGTATGTGCATACTTCTTAAACAGGGATCGTAACGGTTATAAGTTTTGTTTTAAAAATTATTTTTTAATCATTATTTCTTATTTCTGGGGGTCTACTCTGTAATTCGATTCGAAAGAAAATGCTTTCGAATTTATATGTTATAAACATATAATGTTTCTTTCGTTTCGAATTACACAGTAGATCCCCTGATTTATATTTTATCCTCATGAAATAATAGTTACTTTTTGAGTTTTATTTTTTTTTTTTTTTTTTTGCTTAATTTTTAAAGCATTTTTTTTTTTTGCGTTAAAATTAATATTAAAATTTAAAATTTAATATAAAAATTTAAAATTTAATTTATCGCCAGAGTCTGTAAAAAAAACTCTTATATGTTAAATTAAATTTACTTCTTTGCCTTTTATTCAGTTTAAGAATTAAAATTTTGTTTAGTAAAAAAATAAAAATCAAGAAATAACTGAAAATAATTGTTTTGTGAGGAATAATTTAAAATAAAAAAATAATCGGTAAAGTTGAGTTTTTTTAATAAAAATTAAAAAAATAAATAAAAATCATTGCATCTATAAGTAGTCAACGTAGCACTTCTCTATTAGTGTGATATTTTCAGCTTAAATTCAGCTAATATTGGAGCATTAAAGTTGCAACCAAGGCGTTCTGTTCTTCAAAATTGATGTATGGTAATGAATAAATATGTGTGTACGTACTTATGAGTGTATGTATGTATCTATGTGTGTATATGTATGATAAAAAATATTGATAGTAATTTTTAAGGAACTATATTATCATTGCTTCCAAAAAAAATATGTACATATATTAAAAATATGCAGTTGATAGTAGAAAAAACTAACAATACTTTTTGTTTTTTTTTTTAAGAAATTTGTGAACAAATTTTCATATAAAATTTTTTTACTGTTTACTGAAATTGCATGAAAACAATGTTTTGTTAATTCGCATAAAAAGAAGCTAAAATAAAAAGTTAGGAAAATTGCAAATTGTCCATTCTTTTTCCATTAGGAAAAAAAATTATTAAAAATTATACCAAATTGCACTGCGTAATGAAGGTTGGATCAGAAAGGAAGAAATTACTGGCAAAGAAATCCTAAAAAATGCTCATAAAGCTTATGGCAAGAAATAACGCCTTCTGAAACGCCAAATTGGACGCTGTCAATGCCAAATTGTTCACAAACCTTCGTAGGGAGTCCAGATAGATTAACAAAATATTAAAATATTATATTTTTTTTATTATTCTTACGAAATTCAATTTCATTTTGAAGTATCTCAACATGTATTTAAACTTTTGTCCACCAAATTTTATTGTATTTTTAAAAAATTACCGTTATGTTTGGACTTACACCTTCACACGAAGACTTTTATGAAGTCTATTTTTCGACGTCATTTTTGGTTTGAAAGCGAACGGGGTTGAGAAGAAAGAGGGGTAACAAAAATTACTAGATTTTTGTTTTCTATGGTTTTTTTCATATTTTTCTTTACACTAATTTGTGTTCTTGTTGTTACGTTTTATTATTAATATTCTCATATTGGTGTGTTCTTCGAAGCAAAATTTTATTAAAATAGTACCCTGTCGGAAATTCGGTTAACTTTAAGCTAACTATTTCTAACTAATATATAGGAGACCAGTGTACTGGTCTCCTATATATTGTACTGGCTGACACTTGTATTACTTTCAATGTAATCAACTGACTATTTTAACATTGCGATGTCCTAGGCGGTATTCTCCACTAATTTCAACTTACTTACTGCCTGTTTCACGATGTCGACAAGAAATTATCGTTCGCTTATTTATATTGAAAACAAAAACAAAATTTCTTGTCGACATCGTGAAACAGGCAGTTAAAGTTGACTTTTTTAAATCACCTGGTAGTCAGTAAATTAAAAAAAATTTTGCGGGGTTCGAACATGTATCATCACACGTTGTGTACTCAACGCGCTACTACTCGGCTAAGGTACCATCTAAAATAACAACAGCAAAATGTTAATATAAAACTGAAATGAGTTTCAAAGTAGCTGAGAATAAATTTGTTGGCTCTTATCAAATTCGATTGCGTACTCAACTTAAGAATTAGTTTTGGGTTTGTTCTGGATGACCTTGCAGTTAGCTTTTAGTCAGTCTAAGAAAAGTTAACTATAAGTTAACTATTTTGTAGTCAACCACACATTCTCCGATAGGGTATGTACTGCAAATGTATGTATAAACAATAAAATCAATAAAAATCAAAATCAATAAAAAAATTAGACATGTAAAAATAATCATCGTATGAACACAAATAATTTTTGGTAGAAACTTTACAAGGGAATCAAGAAAAATAGACGTCATAAATTTCATCGTCTGAATCCTGTGTTAGTTAAAATTTTTTTGTATATTTATTACTTGTCAATCAAGGTATATAAAACTGCATTGTAAAAGTTTTCAGAAAGGCTTTAGTTTTCTTCAAACTATAGATTTGGGTTGTGTATTTGAACTTTAGTCTCTGAGTGTACGTATGTATGTATGTTTACTTATGTCTTTGTACGTGTTGACTTTTTTCATTCCATTTTGTTTGTCATTTTTACAGACTAGAAATAAGCATTGGTATCAATAAAGAAACAGGTTTTTCAGATATTAAGCCTAAAGCTGAACCGTTAAGGAATTATTTTCGCAACCGAATCGATTTTTTATATTTATCATAATATGGAAAACTTATTATATGATATACAATTTTTATTTGTATATCAAATTTAATGGAGGAAATAATGCTCACAATTATTTTTTATAAAGAAGGAGACCAGTACACTGTTTAATCGATTTAAAAGAATTTAGAAGTTGCTTTCGCTGGCAAACAAAATAAAATATCTACACATAACACTGTAAGTATACTTTTAACTTCCGAAATGACACATAAAAACCCCGAGACACCCCAACCTAATTTTGGGCCGTAGAATAAACTCAGTGGTATGCTCCGCTCCGTTTTGAAAGATTATGTCAAAATCAAGAGATATTGCAGTTTTAATTATGTACTGTCTCTTAAGCGATTTGTTGATGTTTTAAGGGAAATATATACGTACATCTTTTTATTATATGTCGAAATGCAATCCTTATGATTATGGCCTCCCACCTTCCGGCTAGCACAATGTATTTATTTTTATTTTTACTAATTAATCCATATTTGACCAATTTTATGAATTTTTGTAATATTTTTTGTAATATAATTGATAAAATTAGACACCATAATGCCACCATAGTGCCACAAACTTAAATTAATTGTATTGTATCCGCCTGCAAATAGACGGTTATCATTGTTAAAGTTAAGTATCTATCGACAAATAAACAATAAATAATGTTATTTCAAAAGACTTCTCGGATACATTTTCGGTATATAGTAAAGTCCTGCACAAGACTATTTATAAGACCTTTCAAGACATGCGACATTTTTTAAACGCTTTACTACAGCGAAATATTCTAAAACAAACGCTAAAAAACACTGTTGGCAAGACAAAGAACTCAAAAAAAAAATTGCCAACAGTGTTGTTTAGCGTTTGAAAAATGTCGCATGTCTTGAAAGGTCTTATAAATGGTCTTGTGCAGGTCAATAGTATATAGTATACAAAAAAAAAGCCTGCGAGACAATACGAACTTTTGACCTAATCTTTTAAAACGAAGTATGTATACCAATGTGTTTTACGGCCCAAAATTAATTAAGTTGGGATATATCAACGTTTTTCTGTGTCATTTTGACATACTTACAGTGTAATTAATTATTATATGTACGCATATTTTTTTCCGAATTTTCTCAAAAGTATTTTGGACAATCATCTTTTACACATAGATACATATACATATATGTACATGCATGCATACATGGTATATCCCAATTTTATATTCTATAAATATTTTATGGGGACCTGCCACATTATTTCCGCAATAGTCTTATTGTACTCTTATTATTATAAATTGAAAACTACGAATAAATAATAAAAACACAGTCAAATAATTTACACAGCAATTGATTGGTTTTATAACTTACAAATAAACAGTAATTTATGCACTTATGTATATAAAAAACACAATATTTTTAACATCAAATAAATTAAGTTTTCTTTTTTTTTCCTAAATACGTATTGAAAGCTAACAAAAACTAAAATTAAATTTTTATTTTAGTGTAGTTTAACTAATGTAAAGACTGGATGGAATGTTTATCCCATGTGAAAACAAACAATAATAATAATAATAAAAATAAAATCAATCTACATATGTATGTACGTCTCATTTAAATAAAGCTCCATAATTGTGGAATGGGTAAGAGTTAATCAATAATGAATAGCATTTCGTTTCTTGCGATTGAGTGTGTGTGTATGTGTCTGTGTGTGTGTGTGTGTGAGTTTCCGTTTTTAGTTCATTGTATTTGAATTAATTTTGTTGTTTCTCTTTTCAAAGGCAATATAAGAATATATACTACTTTGTGTGTTTCTGTTTGTGCATTTGTTTTTTTTTTCTTTTTTGCCTTTTTAAATCACTTGTTTAAAATTTTATAACATTTTGCTAAACTTAGTTAAAAGTATTTATGTATGTGCTGCATTTTTCATTTGTATGTTTGTAGTACTGCTGCATGTTGTTGCTTTAGAAATTTTGCCATTTTTCCGCCGAACATTGCCCATTTGTGTAAGCATCCCATTCGCAGTCGCAACCTTCTAAGCAATCAGGACATTCCAGCTCACTATCTTGTCAGTACATCCATGACACTGGTATCCATTGTGATGTGGTTTGAACTCGGTCAATAGCAGTTTCTAAACATGCTATAGTCTCGCTGATATCATTATTAACAATTGTCAAATCAAAGAAATGACCATACATTTGACGTAGCATTTCAGATTCCTTAGCCAAACGTTCTAAACTGCCATCATACTGCAAAGAAAACAAAACAAAAATTATGTGCATCAAAATGGTCAGAGTTGAGCCTGAGAGATAATGTTTTAGACTAAAATAAACCTACGAAACTAAGATTCAGTCAGTACTTTAAATATTGTCACTTTTTATAATCATTTGGCATTTTCTTGCACTTTCTTATCTATTTTTTAGAATTTCTTATTAAGTAAATAAAATAACGACCAAAAAATAACTCCCAACGAAATTGGACCTTAAAAAATTAAATGTGAGCGGACAAAATTTAATGAAATAAGTTCAAAAAACTCGAATAAAGTAACAGCCAGTTTGTAAAAGACGACAAAACTGAAACGCGACCAGCCGATACATAGATGACTTCGTAAGTAATAGCGTCCATAAAACACACCGCGACTTTGTCGTGGGACTTACGTTGCTTCGCGTATATGTATGTATATCAATTTTGTGTCAAAACTTTATGTTGTCCACGTGTTCAGAAATAGTTTTTATTGTTTTTTTTTTCACAAAATATTATATAATCAATATTTTTCTTGTGCTGAGAAAGCAACACAGCTGACTAGAGCATAGCTACCCAAAGTAGCACCAGAGTGCCGTGTGAATACACATACGCGAATACATTTCTCTCGTATTTCTCTCGGTGGATAACATTGGACTAGGTTAAACAAGAGAAATTCGGCATTTGAAATTCATTACGGTTATATGTACATATGTGTATTGTTAGTTTTCCGATTTATTTCGATGCAATTTTTTTGAACACGACTAGAATTTCTTAATCGCCCACCTTGACGTTTATGATAAGATAACTTGACAGCTGTTACGTTTTACGTAAAACCCAAAAACGCTAAAGGAGTCGCGCTTTAAAAATAGGCTGTAAGTCAATATTCGAGATGAAATATCTAAACCCCAGTTCACACATTTCTACTTTTTTTGCTCAACTCGTAATTCAGCTGTAAGAAAGACGGAGACGGAAATACAAATATCTCTTTTTTTCTTACAGCTGAATTACGCGTTGGTCAACAAAAGATGAAGTGCGTGAACCGGGACTAAGAAAATAAAACATTATGAGTTTCCAGTTAACTTACATCTGCGATGTTTTGCAATGACGGCGCTGCTATAAACACGACATATGGTGTAAATTCAGATGTTCGCAGAATTTTCAATGCTTGGGGTTCTACATCAAGAATTGCCATTTTTCCTTCAGTATGAATACGTCTAATAGTGTCAAGCTTAGTGCCATACATTGCATCCTCGTGTGTACCTTTAAACAAATAATGATATGAAATAGAGAATTGAATGCTTTAAATACATACACAAATATGTATGTATGTATGTATGGGTGTATGTATTCTCAAATAAATATTTCTTTGCTTCCTTAAACGTGTGCTTACCATATTCCAGATACTCGTTTGCAGCAATATCAGCCATCATTTCGTCGTGTGAGACAAAGTAATAGCTACGACCGTTTTCTTCGTCAGGCTTTGGCGGTCTTGTGGTGTCTGTAAAAATTATTATAAATTACACTATGCTGAACAGTAAAGGTTCGATAGTACTACCAAAGTGTAATGAAACCCTATACTCAGTTTAGCAACTTTGGTGACAAATATTCTGAAAAACAGTGGGAGTCCAAAAAAAAGGTATCATCAGTTTTCCCCAACAACTAATTCAGCCTTGATTGATACCGGTTAACTATACATGACAATAATGTAGCTAGGAGTCCGCCGAAAAAATCTTATAAATTCTTAAGGCAAAAAAATTTTTTCTTTGAGCCACTTTTTTTACTTGTTTCAGAATAACGTAGTGCCGGTTCACACGTTTCAACTTTTGTTGCTCAACTCGTAATGCAGTTGTAAGAAAAAAGAGATACTTGTATTTCCGTCTCCATCTTTCTTACAGCTGAATTACGAGTTGAGCAACAAAAGTTGAAACGTGTGCAGTGATGCCAACTTTTTTGGTTCTAAAAGCGCATCCAAATTTAAAAAGATCACATAAAAACGTAATTTTGAGATCTAAAAAGCGTAAAAAGCACTAACGTTAAAAACGAGTGAAGATTCGAACGGTTGAAGGTTAATAATGTTTAATATTTTCTAAGCTATTCTCTATTTCGGCAATAGTATCATCTTTAATGAAATATATCAGACGAAAAAGGTATGCTCTACACTGAAAATGTAAATATACCAAGTTTTCATTAAAATAATTTTAAGAAATACACAAATTTCTTAAAAGCACTACTTAGTTATTTTTCTTAGTTTGGCACTAACTCTCAAAATTTGGCGTTTTGAGTCTTCAAAAAGCACTAAAAATAGTCCCAAAAGCACCAACTTGGTTGGCATCGCTGAACATGTGAACCGGGACTTACAGGTACTCTTAATTTTTTGCCAACAGTATTTGGCAAAGTTGGAGCCCATACACAGACCATTTTTTATCTTGAACATTTTGGCTTTTCACAATTTTTCGACGCTAAAAAGAATTTGATTTTTTATCACTTTAATCAAGTGCACACTTCTCTATTGAGTTTCATTAGCACTTTGAGCCAAAAATTGTTTTTCTGCACGTTTTTTTATTAAATTTAGGAAAGAATACTTTGTTTTCACTTCTTTCAGCATAACTAACTAAAAAGGACTGATGATTATTCACAACCAATACTTGGCAAAACAACAATAAATACTAAACATGTTAAATACGAAATTTACAATACAATAAAGGCAACAATAGGAAAGAAAGTAAAAAAAATGCAATAAAAGTATAGTCTAACTAGTAAAAGACGACAGTTTTTAATGTACAAAGTGGTCTTAACGAGGTATGTAAAAAAAGTGAAAAAAAAATTCCTTTACTTTTGCAAAAATAAATGCACGAAGAAATATTTTTTTGTTGCATAAAGTGGCATTTAGTTTTGTTAGGTGGACTCTGAATTACATTATTAATTCGCCAGCCAGTGCTATCACCAAGTCTGAATTAGCTGTTGGTCAAAAACTGATGACACCATAAGAAACTATGCGGCACAAAAATTATTTGGCGGATTGTGTTATTTTCCTTGTATTTCAGAAATCAATCGATTTTTTACCATTGGTCGCTTATTCTTAGATGACAAATTTGTATTACGACAAATGCCAAGCTAAATATATACATACATATATCTGTGGCAATAAATAATAATGGCTTAAGTTGACATAAGTGCTTTTTCATTTTATTACATAACTATTCTTATTCTCTCCTTCAAGATCTATCACTAAGCTAAATTTCAATTATAAAATGTCATTATTAATAAAACTATACGCATTTATATTTTAACTAAGAGTCTTGCAAAATAATACATAAGCCATAACATCTTAACTCAACTTAATATTTTTTTAAGTTATCTACATCAATATTAAAATGATTGAGCATTAAAACCAGTGTTTAAAAAATTTAAATGATTTTCATCTCATTTAATTTTTCTTCTGCTTTTGCCTTTGAAAATACAACAGTTTCAGTCAAAGCAAAATCTCAAAACGATTAATGACCAATTAATTGCACATTACTTTCAGCAGTCGACAATTTGAAAGTTTTGAATTTGATTTGCTTTTGATTTTGGTTGGTATCGCAAGTAAAAGCAGAATCAGTTTATATGCTTTTTGAAGTCGAAGAACCAAAAACTTTTGCTTTTACAAGTTTTAAGCAATCGCAGTAAATTGGTTTTTGTTTTTGCTTCTTGTCTGATGTGCAAAAACAACAACAAAAATATGACAAACACCACAAAATAGCTGAGTGAACCTGCTGAAACCTTCTAAAAGCAAGAGTTTTTGCTTCTTCGACTTTGACTATTTGGTACCTACAAAAGCACACAGACTGCTTATGCTTTTACTAGCGAAACTAACCAAAGGTAACAGCAAATCAAATTCAAACTTTTAAAATCGTCGACTGTTGAAAGTGCTGCGTAATTGTTCATAATTCATTTTCTGCTTCTGCTTCGACTGCGACTGTTGATTGTTTTCACAAGCGCAAGCAAAAGCATTGGTTCATTTTAAACAGTTGTAAAAAGCAAAAGCAGCAAAATTTAAAAAATTTTAAAACTTTTGCTACTTCGACTTAAGTTTTTTAAACACTGATTAAAACTTGTATACACTTAACTAATAACTTAATAACTAACAGCCCATTAAAATAATTTCTCATAAAAAACCGTATATTTAATTAAGCTTTTAAAAAAATTATCTTATCTCAGGTTTTTCGCATTTTTCAATTTAACCTAAAGCACTTATCTCGACTTACTATCAATAAAAAATTATTTTGCCTTTCAATATAGTAGCTTAAGTGCAAGTTAGTTTATATTTTTCTGCCAATGGATTTTGTCATAACATCTTAACTAAAAAACAACGAATATTAACTAATAAAACGTTTCTTTTTTTTAATATAAATTTAACAGTTTTGTTCTATATAAATGTGCATCTTTTTCGGTGGCTAAAAACTTTGTATAAAACCAAACACAATTTATTTTAGATAAAACAGACTATTTACAGATGAGTTGGCACAAGCACCAGCGAAAATGTACTCGTAGTTAGAATAGACTAACCCACAATAAATTTTTTTTAATACGAACTATCAGCATGTAATTTTGTATTACATCACTTACGAGGTATTGGATAGGCGTATTTATCTGGATATTTGGATATTAAAGTGTTTTTGATATGACGTCGACCCACACCATGAGCACCTAACAACACTAAGGTTTTGCGTTGAAAATTCGGATCACCAACTGAAAATATAAAGAAATTTATTATCGATTATTTCCTTATTTTTATTCAGAGCATACATACCTGGCACCTTTACGACCTCTTCATAAGTTACCAACTCCAAGTTGTCGAATATACCACTATGTTTAGCCAAATATTTGTCACGACATTGCTTCTTTTTACGACCAAAAATAGAGCAATTAACTGTACAAAAGGTGAAAATTATTATAGAAATTAATTGTGAAACACACAGAACTATTATTGTTTTAGTATGACTTTATATTTTCATGCGTCATTCCATGCTGCAAGTTCACGCCATACGAAATTGGTAACATCCACACAAACATTTCAAACAATAAGCAACACATGCAATTAAAATAATTTATAGAAATTCGGCTAACCCGAAATTTTTACATCCTTCACCACATTATATATATATATATATATATAGATATATATAATTTCCTAGAAATTGAGCTTTGGCTAAACGAAAAATATGTGCAATTTATAGAAACAATTTTCGTTTTTATAACTGAGACTTTTGAAAAAAAAAACCCTTATCTATCGAATTCTTGTTGAATTTTGAAAATTTTCATAAACTTATAATAATCATACCAGCGTTGTAGGATTTAAATCGCAGTACATATTTAAGCATATTAATTGCCCAAGTGTGACTTCTCTAATTTAAAAAACAAAATCACAAGTACAAAATTTATGTTTACTTGTACATATGTACGTACGGAGATAAGTATCCTATTTACTAACTTAACAGTCCTATTCTGGAAATCACATCTCAATCAATTGAAAATGAATTAGTAAAAAAAATATAAAATTTTAACAAAAATTGTGAAAAAGTCGATAATGACAATGCCAATGACAGCGTTGCCAATTTATTTCGTTCGCCTTCTAAAGCGAGCAACGAAAAATGTTGAAATCCTAAGCTAATATACGGACAATTACATATACATATGTATATGTATAGACACTTGACATTTTAAAAGTTAGTATATTTTTTTGCAGACTACATGAAATAAAACTGAAATTTAAAAAATTTAAATTAAAGGTATTCCATGAGTTAATGGCGCGTAGTCATAGTCAAAACAAAGTACAATTTAAGAAATTAAAACTAGTATTTTGTATGGTAATACTGGTTTTAACTTCTTAAAGGGTATTTGTTTTGACTATGACTACGGGCCAATGTAATTTTGACAACTTACTGGAGAGCGAAAAAGGCAAATTCTTGAAATTTTAAAAAACGCTAAAACTAAAAAATCCCAAAATTAAAAAAATTACGAAACGTAAAATCGCCAAAATGAAAAAGCGCTTAAATGAAAAATATCTCCAAAAAAAATAAAATAAGTATGTAAGATGCAAAATATTCACCAAAAGTAAAAAAAAGTCGCCAAAAAACTAAAAAAATTGCCAGACTAAAAAATCGCTAAAACTTAAAACCGAATAAAATCGCCAAAAATAAAATCGAAAATACATATGTATCACCAAAAACCGAACAAAATCGGTAGAACGAAAAAAGCGCAAAATTAAAAAAAAACGCGTTTTAATAAATTCATTAACAAAATTTCAACTCAAAAAAATCTTTACTTTTTTTTATAAATTTAACAATTTTCTAGTAGCGAAAAACTTTTGAAAAAAATTTAAATCAGTTAATGATGATTCAGCAATCTTATATAAAATTCCCTTGACTTTTTATTGAAATAGTAGTAAAAAGGATATTATATATCGTCAACTAAAATCCAAAAGGCCGAAACAACTAAAAAATTCAAAATAGACTTTTTTAATTGAGTATGATGTGATTAACCAAAATACATCTTTCCTTAAAATTTTACTTTCATATGTTCAAAAATACCGATTTTATTCATGAAATTCAAAAGGACGCAACTACAATGTTAACAAATGTATAAACCAAAAAGCCGTAACTACACCTTTAATTTAAAAAATAAAATAAATTTGAACGAAGTTGGCATTTGTTTTAGGTTCAGTTAGGCCCCTTTCAGATTAGGCAACTTTAATTGCGCAAGTATAATTTTCATTTTTATTTATTTTCTTTTGAACTTGCTTTTATGTTCACATTTACACAGGATTCACACGAAGACTTTTATGAAGTCTATTTTTCGACGTCATTTTTGGTTTGATAGCGAACGGGGTAGAGAAGAAAGAGGGGTAGAAAAAACGACTCGATTTCTGTTTTCTATGGTTTTTTTCATATTTTTCTTTACACAAATTTGTGTTCCTGTTGTTACGTTTTATTATTAATATTCTCATATTGGTGTGTTCTTCGAAGGAAAATTTTATTAATAAAGTACCCTGTCGGAAATTCGGTTAACTTGAAACAAACTATTTCACAAATAGTACTGACTGACACTTGGATTACTTTCAATGTAATCAACTGACTATTTTAACATTGCGATGTCCTAGGCGGTAGTCAATTAGTCAATTGTCTCACTCTGCACTACTTTCAACTAACTTAAAGTTGACTTTTTTAAATCACCTGGTAGTCTGTAAATTAAAAAAATTTTTCCGGGGTTCGAACATGTATCATCACACGTTACTCAACGCGACATCACTTGGCTAAGGTACCATCTAAAATAACAACAGCAAAATGTTAATATAAAACTGAAATGAGTTTCAAGGTAGCTGAGAATAAATTTGTTGGCTCTCATCAAATTTTATTACGTACTCAACTTAAGAATTAGTTTTGGGTTTGTTCTGGATGACATTGCAGTTAGATTTTAGTCAGTCTAAGATAATAATATTAAATTAATTATTTTTGTAGTCAAGCACACATTCTCCGACAGGGTATGTAAATGTATGTATAAGCAATAAAAATCAAAATCAATAAAAAAAAATTAGACATGTAAAAATAATCATCGTATGAACGCAAATAATTTTTGGTAGCAACTTCAAAAGGGAATCAAGAAAAATAGACGTCATAAATTTCATCGTCTAAATCAAGGCAGATTTATTTCCAGGTAGTATCAGGATTACAAAAACAATGAAAAAATACAACAATGAAAAAAACAACATGGGTTGTAGTTCATCAAAAACTTCAAAAATAGAATTTGTTTAACATAACAATAATAAAAATTATTCACATAACTTTGAAAATATTTCTCCGCAGCACCTACCACTAACAACATTTGCAACGTTTAGCACTTCTCACAATTTTTTAATAGTTTTTTCATATTTATAAATTTCTTTTCACAGAATTTTTTTTAATAAAATATTTTTCATATTGAATTTTTTTAACATTTTCTTTTAATTTCTCTTTCGTAAAAAATTTTTGAAGTTTCCGATGAACTTTAATTTGAAAAAAAAAAATAGCTCAGCTGAATTTCCGCTACTACCTTGTGAATGTGCCTTGGTCTAAATCCTGTGTTAGCAACTTTGTTGAGCAAGTTTAATTTTCTTATGCTCGAATTTTCTTAATTTATTGACGTTTTGTTTCATTTCTGTATTCATTGTAATTGTGAAAGTGATTTGAAATTTGATGTATACAATTTAAGTTGAAGAAAAAAATAATTTAGTTAAAGATATACTTGAATATATGTACATAATTGCCAAGTACAAGTAAAAAATTGCCAAGTACAAGCAAATCTGTACTCAAACCTCGGCAATTCTTTCCCCTTCAAACCGACCTTTCCTCTCACACCCACAAACACAAGACTTGCTCAAGTAAAGTTGCCTAATCTGAAAGGGGCCTTACCGTTTTTTAAATTAAAACTTTTGCAAGATAGTAACAAGAACGCTGAGAATATTTGTTCCTTACCAAAAAATAATAAGATGAGTACTAATAGTGAATATGGTTCCACTAACAAAATAATAAAACAAACAGAATGAAAGGAAAACAATACACGGGCCTAACAAAAGGAAATATTTGTGAAAAATCTTAAAGATGGGTGTAGTTCAAAATTGTGTGGGAAAAGTCCATTGCGACATTGTGCTATGTTTTCCGAAGACAATCGCAAGGAAATATTTAATAGCTTCTGGAAAATGTCTTGGGATCAGAAAAAAATATATGTATGTTATTGCTCTCGTTGAACGCACAAACGTAAAGCGTGTTCGCGTAGAAAGCTCCAGAAGATCAATTTCGAAGAAGTATTATCTAAAACATTATTCTAAACGTGTGCAGGTGTGTTTTCATATGTTTGTGTCTACGTTAGTAATTAATGAGAAAATGTTACGAAATTGGGTAAACTTCAATGATTTACATGACACTAATATTTCGCCAGAGGAGCAGACGGAAGTAATATTAAAACGTAGAGAAGCTACCACTCAAGGTATGCTATACAAAGAACGTTAAAGTTTTCTGAAAAAGTGGCTAAACGATCTTCCGAAGCTCGAATCGCATTATCGCAGACAATACACGAAAAAGCTCTACTTGCAATCCGATTTTATAAGCTACGCACATGTATATGAAGTTTATTGCAATTACTGCAAGTCTAACAAAGAGAATATTGTAACTCTTGTATCTTTTCCAAAATTCATGACCATAATAAAAAAAGAAAATTTTTTTATATTCAAACCAAGAAATGATATTTGTGACACCTGTATATCATACCAATCGAAGAACATATCTCAAGATCAATATGATATCCATAGGATGGAAATACAAAATATGAGAGAGGAAAAGCTTAATGACATAGAATACGCCAAGTCAGGATTTTGTTTGTTGCTATGCATTGACATGCAAGCAGTGAAATTAATTCCACAAACAAATGCAACTGCAACGTATTATAAAATGAAATTGCAAGTGCACAATTTCACAATTTGTAACGATAGCTCGCACGAATCAGACAACTTTTTGTGGAATGAAACAGATGGTACACTCGTTGCATCCACATTTAGTACATCTATTATAAACTACATAAAAAGTGTGATTCTAAAGTCTTCAAATATTAATCATATAATTATATATTCCGACGGTTGTTTCTATCAAAAATAAATACAGCTCTTTCTAACGCTTTATTGTCTCTGTGTGTTCAAAACGACATAACCATAGAACATAAATATCTAGTAGTGGGACACACACAAGTGGAGTGTGATTCCACTCACTCTCTCATTCAAAGAAAAATCAGCAATAGACAAATCAATTTACCATCTGAACTAGCAGATTTAATTAAGGTATCACGGAAGAGCCCATTTCCTATAAAAGTTCACCATCTTGATTACCAATATTTCCTTGATTATAAAAAAGTCTTCCTAAGCGATATCTTTTTCATTCGACCAGGTAACTTTACATATTTAGCTTATATCCACATATCTGGAAAAAATTTGTCTGGGCTACAACACAACATTAATCCTTTTTATGGCGATTATAGTTTACAACATATAGGTGTTTTGTATGTCACATGGTTGTACATATTTTAGTTGTAGTAGATATTTGCATAAAAATGTAAAGCAGCCTGCCAAAAATAATCAAGTTGAAAAAAATATACACACAATCTATGTTGCTGGAAGAAGAAAAAATCATGAATATTAAAGTCGATACATTTTTTAGTGCTCGCATTTTTACATCAAAATAACAACTGTTGTAAACCATATTCGGGCCCTTAATTTAGCGCGTAGGAAAAATAAATGGGCTAAAGTACAGTTTTGTGGGGCGGGCGCACCCCCTAAACCACAACTTATCGCTGTGAAATTTTTTTGTTTTGTTTTTACATAGAACTGAACCGATTTGGGGGGAGAGAATATAAGAAATAAAAACAAATATCGGCCACTCTAATGAACATAGCATATTCGAATGAAAAAATGTAGTTTGTTTTGAGTTAACTTAGTCGATCTGTATTTTTTTGGTGTTTACTTTCAATCTCATTCTTTGAAAAATAAAGCACACCAAACTATCGATTCTTTTATACAAACTCATAATACGAGTAAATAATTCAGACTTACAAAAATAAAAAATACGTGGGAATCGAAGAAAGATTATTTTCGTGCATTTTTTGTGTAAAATACAAAATCCACTAAGAGAAGAAGCAAAGTATTTATTTAATCAATTCATGTGAACTTAAAAATAAACTTATAGAAAAAGCAATCAAGTGCTTTTAAATTGATCATGTGCAGAACACCTTTTTTGTCATTTCACATCACTTTCACAAAGTGACTTTCAGAACAGGATTTTAATTTTTAAATTTAAGGAAATTTAACCAAATGGTAGTTAGAAGGGAATGCAGGACGAATACATAATACGATTGTGATAATAAAAAAAACGTGTGATTGGCTTGAAATACAAATATGTAGTAAGTAATACTTCTCAGTTTGCACATATGGTGCAAATTACTTTCAAATGAGATAGATGCTTAAATATAAAAATAAAATATGAAACATTTCGTTTGTGCATATACTATACAAAAACACTTATTTTGTGCAACAAATTAATTAAAAATTAGATGACTAAATTTTTTGTTTTTTATAGCTAAAAGCCGCGGCGTAGAATCTCATCGATTTTAATAAGAGTCTTACTTATGTTCAAAGTAGAGATAGAGGGCCGGTTTCTCAATGTCGACAGCGTTCGACTTTTCGCCCACTTACATACATGTGAAACAAAAACAAATCGTTCTGGACCACTCTGTCGACAGAGAACGTGCGATCGACAGCTTTTATTGAAAATAAGAAAACTTGTTTTTGTTTATCGATCGAAAGTTATCTATCGGCATTGTTGGGCCAATTTCAAATGTTAAGATTTGCTTTTTATTTCAAATGTAAGTGTGCGACACGTCGACCGTTGTCGACATTAAAAAATCGTCCCAGAGTTGGCGGTATAAAATGCTTTAAATGGATCATGAATTTTAAGAGATTGATAGGTCTGATTTAGAATTTTTCATAAACTTGAGTAAAATGTAATATTTTGTAGAATTTTTAATACTTTTCTCTGAATGTTTGCTTTTTGGTTTATATGCTTTAATATCTTTTGTTAAAATCATGAATTTCTGATGAATAATAATCGTAATTGTCCTACAAACCATTTCTTTTTGTAATACGCATTTAAATTTTTGAAATCTTGATTGTTTGGTATTGTAAAATTTCGATTTGCTATCGACATTCCGATTTTTTCTAAACCAGTTTTTTTCTTAAGGAATTCATAAGGCAAAGCTTAAAGACTTCAAGGGCTCTTAGATGCACAAACAATTTATTACTTAAAAATTTTTGTTCTGTCTGCGACTAACTTCAATGTGCGCATATGTATATACTAGAGTTTTTCTTTTCCCGGACTTTTTCATTTTCCGGGAAAGCGGGAATGATTTTTAGGTTTCCAATGCAAAACAATACAAAATACTTTTCAATTTAATCTATTTCAACAAAAAACAAATTATAATTCATGAGATACGATTAAATAATAACGTTTTATAAATACATTAGTCAAAAAAATAATACTATTTCAGTTCTTTATCTAATAGTAATGTACAAATACCAATATTATACTCGTATGTAAATGGAAATCCAAATGTATTGATATAACGCAAAAAAAAAACAAATTATATTATTAAAAAAATATTACAAAATATTTCTTTGGAAATAGGACTTTAGTACAGAATAAGCATTAATAGAATAGTTCTTTTTACCAAAGAGAATCTGTAATTATCTTGTAATATTTCTTTTATTTCCTTGCGAATTTCAGTTTTTACTTTTATGAATTGTTGTAGAATTAAATTTTTAACGTCGCGTTGCGCTATTAGCAAATAAAGGCCTCTAAGTCTCAGAGCACATGTGTGCCAGATCTAAACTCGGCCTTAGTTGTTGTATATATAGTTTTATCTATTGTGCCAGTACCATCACCTTATTATTGCACCATCGCATTCAGAAAGTGAATAACGACACTCATCAAGGAATGTGTTCATACAAGCTAAAGTTGCCATAATAAGATATAAAAAAAAATTCCGGGAATTCCCGCACAAATACCCAGGGATTTCTTTCCCGGAAATTTTTCCCGGGAAAAACACTAGTACATACATACATGTGTATGTATCTGATAACTTGGTAGTCATGAAAATTAACAAAACTTCGTATTTTAAGAAAAGGTGTGAATCGAAATCTAATCAGCTCTTTATGGCATTGACAGTATGAATATGATGATACACTAGTGAATTAAAATGTAAGTATGTAAATGTCAAATGTCAGGTTAAGAGACTAGTGAAGATGATATTTCTACGCGTTTACGTTTTATTTAAATGTGAAGTGAAAAACATGATGATTATTATTTCAATTAAAATTTTATCGATCCCTTAACAAAGGCACTTGTTTTTGAAAATGAGATAGACAGAGAAATACAGAGAGATAGAGTGTGTGCGTTGGTTATGTTGCTATATACCTGTGGATCCATCGCACCCATCTGTGTGAGCGGAACATCCAGCACCAGATTCTCCTGTTTACATATTGTACGTTTGTAATTACATTAAATGTTTATAATACATATTACAATGAAGGTAAAATAATTAAAAGGCAAAGCGAGAAAAACTTTGTGCTTTCCTTCTCACTCTGCATTTTCGGATAGGTTAATGACAAATACATTAAAACGTTAAACTTTACATTCATATGTACACTTTATTTGTTATATTAACTAATATTTCTTAATCATGCTATATTTCACATTGCACATTGATTTATAATGAAAAAAATCAGTAATAGTGATTATTGACGAGGTATGTATGTATGTATGTCTATACATATGTGTTTATGAATATGCAAACCCCTGCAAATAATATTGGACTACGTGATCCAATGTAGATGAAACCGATGCCCCTACTAATACTGTCATGGGCCACTTTGTTTTCACACAAGCGTTGAATGCTGCACGATAAGTGTTAGTATTTAAAAGATTACAATATTACCCTACGGAAACTAGAAGGAGTAAGGATGCCTTCTAGAAGGCCTCTGTATGCCTTCTTTTGGATGTAGAAGGCCTGCTCGCTCCATTCCATACTCATATATTTTTTACACGCGTCATTGCGGAGCAGGCGTTCGTTCTGTTCTTGCTTCTTTCGCCAGAGATTCTGGAAGGCTTCAAATTAATGGATATTGCTTTTATTTCGGTAAAAAACAAAACAAAACATGTTACTCCTTCTCTTCTCCCTTCTCATAGAAGGGACCGTGGAATGTGTATCGTATATTTTATCCGAAAGAGCCCATTAATAAGGCCTGCACCAAGAAGGTCTTCTGAGTTTTACCGCTGGGTATGATCGTTCTTCCAAGACACTTGCAAATTGTATGCCAATGGTCAACAACTATTACATATGGGGTAGTTTTTGGGTTAGTCCCAAAGTTGGATAATGCAGTCCAGCCCTGGGGCATCACAATGTTAAATTGACCATGTTTTATCGACACATGTGGACTGGTTCTGGTCCTTTATGGAGTAGACTTTACATACGTTTATGTACTAGTGGCGTTATTTGCAGGGAAAGAACACTCATATATGTGTATGAAAAAAACAATTGCGGCCTGTCCTACAATGTCGACAGAAAACGATCAACAACTTGTACTGAGAACAACAATAAAATAAGAAATATCGTTTTTTTTTCTGCCGGCGTCGTAGGGCAGGTCGTTAGTATTTTTTATTAAAAAATTATTGATTTTTTTTAAGATGCAAAACGTACATATCGTCGTGGCTCCGACAAAATCAGCTATGGGTTTTTTAGTAAGTTCTCAAGAGAGCAAAGAAAAACCGCCGTTTAATTTTGAAACCTTTCAATATTTTTGCAAACTGCAAGGCTCTTTTAATATTTTTTGATAAATATGTATATAAAGTCTACTTTTGCTAACTTCTGATCCAATTAAGATATTTTTAAACGATTTGGTGGGCGATTGTATGACACAACAAGTTTTATAATGGTGAAATAAAAAAAATTTCAAAAATCTACACATAACCTATCATGTCAGAGCAACGACAATATGTAGTTTCTATATGTACTCGTATCTGCGGTTTCTAATGATTAATCGCTGGATAAGACTTTTAAATTAATTTTTTGAGAATGTGCCACGATGTCGGCAGAAAACGTTCGATCGACAACTTGTATTGAAAACAACAAAAAAAAATTAAAATTTTTATTGTTTTCAATAAAAATAGTCGATCGAACGTTTTCTGTCGACATCGTGGGACAGGCCGAAAGTAATATCCAGGTATTATTTTCACCAATAAAGCTCAAATAAGAAACTAATTTGAGCAACTTATAATTATTAGAAGCATTATATGTACTAGCAGGTAATGAATATCGGATTTAAGGCCAACAATATATGTATGTATAAGGAGTAACCCTCGTATTTGCGCATAAAAGGTATTTATTGTTTTATCTAAACCAATTACGTTTTATATTTGTACATATATGTATGCAAGTGCATATGTACATACATATGTATGTTTGTAATTGTATATGAAACTGCATTTTCAAATAAATTTCAATTTCAACTGATTTATTTTTATAAATAAAAACTAATTGAAATATAATGTATGTACATATTAGGGATGGGCAAATGGAAAAAATGTATCGATATATATCGTATCGATATTTTTGAACAGCATCGATATATATTTTTTTAAAACATCGATATTTCGATATATCGATATTTTTTGCCCACAAATGTTGCAAAAATCTTTTAAGTTTAAAATAAATACACATACTAAAATATCGCGCCATAACCGCCAAAAAAGTTTAAACGACATCATTTTGAGAACTTAATATTTTGTTAGCGATTTTAAATGTTAACATGCTTATTTATACAAATTATTGAGGCTTTGCAAAGCTTTTTAAAACAGATTTCCATAAAAAATTTTCCTTATTAAGCCTTTAGAAAGCCTTAATAATTTTTATAAATAAGGCTCTTAATAATTGTTTTATGAATGCTCAGTGTTGAACACTTCAAACTTCATCGTTGCAGAATACGAGAAATATGTACTGGGCATCCATTAAATAATGATTTAATATTTAGAGAAATCGCGAAAAACTATCTAACTTAAATTTTAATGAACTCTAATAGTGAAGAAAACCAAAGTTGATATTGAGCTCCTTAAGGGTTCATTAGTCTTTACTTTCTGTTGCCGTTCTGTGTCTAAATTTTAATTGTTACTTTTTCTGTAATAAATTTGGAACTATAGTGATGAGTTTTGCATCGTCCATTGATATGTTTCAATATAGTTTTATGTTTTTCTGGTAAAAATTTAATTTCTTGCAAATTCCTAAATTCCTAAACCTTTCGAAAGGTTTTTATTTTACTTATGCTGACACCTACTACATACATTACACTACTTAATAGTTTTTTGATTTTCACAGGTTGAACCGAAACAGAATATAACGAAAGAGAAAAACTAACGGCTTGTATAAGATTTCTATAAACAAAAAATAGTCATCTGATTAGTAACAGAACAGAAAGTAAAAACTAATTCTGCCTTGAGACTTATACCCACACCAAATTTGACATTTAGCTTAGTTAATAAATAAACGTCAGCTGGATTAGTGGGGTCACCTTATAGATGCGTCTTTTCTGTTATGAAATTTCTCTATTTTTTGTTCGCATCACTAGCAGTCATGCCAACATCCTAGCGTTAAAATTTATAGAGCTCTTAAAAATATCGAAACCCGATACTCGTAAATTAGAATCGATGTATCGATATATCGGTTTTTGAAATATCGGCGATATATATCGATATTTATTTTTTCAAATATCGATATTTCGATATATCGATATTTTTTGCCCATCCCTAGTACATATACATACTGCCTTATTCATAAAAAATATTTATGTTTAATAAGAGGTTTATGAAACAAATTTTGTATGAAAATTTGATTAATAAACCTTTTATAAAATCAAAATATTTTTTATGAATTAGGCCCATAGTATATAAATTCGTATGATAATTAAAAACTATCTTGAGGATGTATGTATGAGTGTATACAGTATCTATTTTTATGTGTTACTCATCGTACATGTATAGATTTTTGACAGATAAACAAATTTAACATCCAATTTTAGAGATACAGACATTCAATTCTTCGTAAATATGATTATATTATTTTTTATTTTCTTTTGACTCTGCGTTACAATTGATCTTAATTATCTTACCTTGTTCATTTTTAGTCTTGTCTACCGTTTGACAACGTATACGCCACTCTTGCAATTCTGGTGAAGGTATTAGTCCAGCTGAACCACCAACTGCATCTAAACGAGCTTGCCACCAATGTTGATCATCTTTGCTAATTATCTGAAATATCATTATATTATAAAGAATTATTTCGTTATATCGTCAGGTCTCTAAGAGAACAATAACCATTATTCCAGTTGGCAACATCGACGTCACGTCAATACAATAGCAAAAAATTGCGCGTTGTCGAAAACAACTGACTGCTATTGACAGGGTCATGCTATTTTTTAAACCTTGAGAACAGAAATATACTGTCAATATCACAAAATTGTTCTCCGGAGCGACTAGACAAGCCCCAATTTTTTGGTATTGTATTGACGTGACGTCGATGTTGACAACTTAAATAATGCTTCGATTTATGGCAATTGCACAAACTACTGTCCCATATTTTCAGTGGTGTTTGCATATTTGTGCAATCCTTTGGAGGTTGTTTTTGCAAAAATCAATTGCAAATTAACTACAAAATTAAATTTCATAAGACCGAATAAATTTTTAAATATATGTAAATATGTATACACAAATTTCCACACCAGAAGCATAAAATTTAATTTTATTTTTAAAATTTTTTTTTTCCTAATATTTTTCATTTCAGTTATTATACATTTATTCCATACAGTATGCAGTATGCATTACAAGTTCCAGTAAGCAGTAAAAATTTACTGGTTACTGAAAAAAATTTCAGTATTCAGCATAAAAAAAACTGAAAAAATTTTCAGTAAACTTAAAATTGCAGTGAAAATAAATTTTTACTGATTACTGGAACAAATTTCAGTATCAAGTAAAATTTACTGAATACTGGAAAAATCTCAGTATCCAGTAAAAATTTACTGGATTTTGCTATTTTGAACAAATTCGCAATACACCCTCAAAATCGCCAGTTATCGATAAAAAAAAAAACGCTGAAATCGCTTTTAATCGATCTGCATGTTTTCAGTAAGCAGTAAATTTTTACTGGGTACTGAAATTTTTCCAGTATTCAGTAAATTTTACTGGATAAATTAAAAATACCTATTACTTTAAATAATCAGTAAAAAAAAGGATAAGAAAACAAATGGTTTTTTGTCACATATTTCGGAAAAAAAATTCATATGTATGCATTGTATATGAATGTATATTTATATTCATTCATATATTAAAAATATAAGTACAATACATTAGTATTAATTAATATTTATTTTACCTGTAATATATCGCCAACTTGAAATGCTATCCCAGCTTGGGCACATGGTATTAATTCGTCATCTAGTGGATTGTAATCAAATTGTGCTCTCACAAAAATCTGTAATAATAATAATAATAATAATAATAATAATAATAATAATAATATTTGTTCTTTAAAATTTTAATTAGTTATAACTGTTTTCAGTGACGTATTTATTTAAGCAACGGAAATTTCTAAATAAGTTTTTTTAACTTGTCCAACTAAAATAATTTGAGTTTAACATTTAACATGAAATAATTTTAAAAGAAGAAGAATTTAACAATGAATTTTTATCATGTCACTATAATATACATATAATATTCATAAAAACGAAATAATTTAAAAATAATAATATGTAATTAAAGCAACAACTTTTTAACAGAAGCATTAAAATAATATTGGTACTCGCATAGGTAATACAGTACTTTTCGTTTATAGTCACGTCGCGTATAGTCCATTTAGCGATATTGTCTAAAATATACGTTTTTACAGCCCTCTATAAGTCAAATTCATATAAAATATTAACGATATAGTCCATTAGCGATATAATCACATTTGACATATACATATGCCACCTACATGTGGTTATATAAAGCGTACTTACATGCAAATTATTTAGAATATTGTGACACACATTTATGGCGTTTTCTTTTCTGGAAAAGCTCTAACATTTTTTAACTTTTTATTAAAAAAATATAATTTAGCGTTCGTTTAAAGAAAAAATATAAGCTCGTAAAGTATGGTACAACAGTTTCTAATAAAATGTATGTATATATCCGAAAATCATTCTATTTCAAATTTTCATTGAAAAGTGTAATAAGTGTAACATATTTTTCCAGAAAAGAAAATGCCATTAGATAAAATTAGCCTTTTAACCCACAAACCAATAAAATGTACTAAAAATCAAATGGTAAAATACAAACAAACTTGTTGTTTATTTTGACATTTTTTGATTTTTCCAAAGTACAATTTTTTGTTGGACAAAATAGAAGGAACGGCTCTAAAAAATTCGTTGAAACACTTTGTTATCTTTTATGAATAATTTTTATTTTATATAATATTAAGGGACATTTTCACAACTTGCCTTTAGCTAAAGGCAGGATTTTGTCAGCCCGATAAATGGCTTTGCATTATAAAACCTTCATTTATTATTCTTTTATCCATTAAATATTATTTTGTATTATTATTATTATTGATAATAATAACAATAAAAAATTTAAGTTGTAATAATACAAAGATATTTATCGGGCAGACAAAATCCTACCTTTAACTAAAAGCAAGTTGTGAAAATTTACTTAAATCTTTAACCTTTTGAAGTTTCGTTATTTCAATCAGAAAATATTTAATGCAGTTTTGAAGGCAATCAATAATTTTGCTTATATGCCATATTGTGGCATATAAAAAAATTAGGCTTATAGTTAATCACATTAGCGATATAGTCACAACATTGCCTGCAACTATGAGATGTGACTATAAACGAAAAGTACTGTATGACACTTTTGTGACACTTACTAGAACTGGAGCTGGTCTTATCCTAAATAGCTGCATGATGTTAAATTATTTTGTTTGTGAAAGAAATGAGAATGTTAGTTTTAATGAGAAACAAACAAGTAAATTACAAAGTAATAAGAAAAACTAAAAAAATATACAAAAAATAACTTAAATAAAGTGTTTATAAACAACTACATATGTATGTATGTACATACATATGTACTTAAAACAAAATATGTAGAGGATACTTTATGCACGACGTTTTATATTCACTAGAATGTTTTCTGTAAATCTCCTAACGTTTACATATCGCACACTAAATCATAGAGTCACTACTAAATAAAACATGCATAACGATATTTTATATTCTTCAAGAAGACTGTATTGCAAAAGAAAATGTTGAGGTCGTTATAGATTTCTTCAATTAACTGGTTTATAAAAAAGAGTTGTGACTCTTTATGATTTAGAGTGCGATATATGTATATATACTACTTGTCAGATCCTACAATATTGTCAGTACAATGAGTTAAAAATTTCTTACAGCCTTGTGAACTGGCAGAACTGACTGACTGTCGTCGCTGCCAGAAAGAGCATTGAGCATTCCATTGCTAGACTAGCAGCTGACAACAAATAGTCAGACATCTTATGGTAGGTACAGGTACAGACTTAGGAACGTGTTTTATGCATTGTCCGTCGCATAGCGTTTATGGTTGCGTTCGAAGTAGGTTGCAAACTAGGTGTAGGTGTCAAAATATGCAACATGCAAAATAAACGTGTTGCGTAAACACGTTGCAAAGTGTGTACCTACTATTACAATCGTGTGAGCATATTGTAAAATTATTGTCAGATATTTGTCAGAAATTTTAGTATTGTCAGATGTGCGAAGTTTATGCATCTGACAATGGCGTCATTGTAAGCGAATTCTTTCTATGGGCGACTCTGCACACACTGGATTTTAAAGTAAAAATATATACATACATACATAATAATTGATTCTTTATGGTCCATAATAATTAACATTTTCACTTTTAATATTTAACACAACCCCAAAAGATTGATATTTAACAATTTCTAACAAATCCGTTGAGTCTGGGAGCGCATAACAACATATTTGCAACATATCTGTTGCATATGACAACCGTGTGAACTGACAATTTTTCGACTGACGATTTTGTCATATGAATATATTCTCATACAACCGTCTGGCAATAAATTGTCAGATTTTCTGACAAATTTGACACAACCGTGTGAACTGACAATTAAATTTGTGCTGGCAATATTTCTGTGGCAAAAAGGAAAAAGTGCTTAAGTCGAGATAAACTGGTTTTGAGTAATTGGTACCTTCTGCATATTCGAAAGTACCCCTGGTCAAAATCTTCAATTAATTTATGTGGTTTTTTAAGAAGTTATAGCACTATGACTTGCGACTTATCTTTTTTAGACTTAAAATCTTATTTGGAATAATAGCTTAATTTAGTTTATACTTTAGTATATTTCAACTTGAATGTATTATAAACTGTGTGTAAAACGATGTTTGCTACAAAAACTAAAGGTGAATAGAGAATTTTTCAATTTAAGTGTAAAAGAAAAAATGTCTGAAAATCGACTTGAACGCTTAAAAGCGTGCTCTCCTGCAAAACAGTATAATATGACTTAAGCAGTTTTTTCTTATAGGCACAGATTTGATTGCCAATACATTGTCAGCACCTTGCCATATCTGACAATATTGTAAGATCTAACAATCTTCTGTACATACTTTAAGGAAGCTTATGCTTTTTTACCTACTTTACTTTACATACATACTTTAATAAATCTCCAAAGTTTTTACTAGATCAATTACTTTTTGTTATTATGAATTGATTTTATTACGCGTATAACACTTTACGAGAAAATGAAACTTTTCCCAAATTAAGATTCTAACGACTGATTCTAAAAGAAAAAGCCAAAAAACATATAACGGATGTTTTTAAGTCCGATACGACTTTAAATTGTAAAACACTAACACTAAAAACTTTAATTTTAATCCAACATACATGCCATTAACATTTGAAAATTATTTCGGGCATGTGTCTACCACAACTGTTCTTGACGAAGTGCATTCTGGATATCCTATTTTGAACCACATCTTGGGCCTTCAAGGCGTAAATTGTTTCTGGTTTATTAGCATAAGCCAGTGTTTTCACGTGGCTCCACAGGATATAATCAAGAGGTGTCAAATCGCACGACAACTAATAGGTATATTTATCGAAATCAATAAGTTGAGGGTTGGGGTCGCCATAGGGCACTCAGCGTCAACCATATTTTTAAATAAAAAAGCATTGATCATGATGCAGTAACGATCTCTATTGCCCGTAATGAGAGCTACGGCTTAATTTTTGAAGATATAACGATCAATGATGCCATTAATCCATTTTTCTGGATGCAATGAAACCTTCAGGGTGGATTTGTTTCACTTCATATGTTGCGTTTTTGTTTATTAACATACCTGTTAGGCCAAAACCGAGACTCATCGCTGAACATAATTTTGCAATGAAACATCGGATTAACTTTCAGCTGGTCTAGATCCCAATAACAACAGACAGAACGACGCATATGCGGGTCTGGTGGGTTTAATTCCTGCACCAGTTGGAACTTAAACGGAAATCTTTATGAAAATTTTCCATGTAGTGGACGGACAAAGTGCTAATTCCTGCGACCGAAGACGAATCGATAAGCCATAAGATACTTTTGTAGCGCTCTTCAATAGGGGTGGAAAACTATCGATGGCACTATCGATAGTTAATTTTTTTGTGACTATCGATGTTGCAATTCTGCCATCGATTAATACTTAAGAACAATCGTTATTTTTTAGTCACTATCGATAGTAAAAATTTTAATATGTTGCTTTTCATAAAGAATACTAACTGAATGACGGGAAAATATCTTCCGATGATCTGACTTATTTTTCATACGATTATATTATTTTTGTCATTTATTGAACTGAGAAATAAAATTCGATTTAATTTTGTTTTCTTTTGCGTAAAATTATTTTGTTTCGAATTTTTAGTGTAAATTAATATGTACATTATACGAGAACCATACAACTTCGATACTATCACGATAGTATCGCCGATATATCGATAGTTTTTCTAACGTCAATCGGCATTTTGAAAGTAGTCATCTGGGTCTTATTTAATGGCGAATTGGTATCGGAAACAGTGCAACCTGTTCGGTTTTTTTTTAAAGGGTGGGAAAATCGCATACACATGTACAAAAACATTTGCCATAGAATTCTACTACAAATCCGTTAATAAAATAAGCTCGAAATCAATCAAGAAATTATTCAAAACTTGCGATGTGTTAAGGGCTTATTTCTTCAATTGGGCTTATCAAATAAAATAAAAACAAATCTATTCAATCATTTTAATTTCATATTATATTTAATAGACTATTGTAGACGATAATCGTTAAGATGCATGTGGATCTTAGGCCCAATAATTCACTTCTCAATTAAATGTCATTTAGCTAATTTTCACTTAAATTTAAGTTGCACTCAAATGTATGTAGTTTAATTTTTTCAATCGTTAATTAAAGTTCTTATTAAATTACGTTGAAAATACGGCAGCATTAAAATATTTCCAAATATTATGGAAATCTTTCCAAACGACAGCTGTTTAGTATTAAGAAAAAATTTGGTTATCAATGTGTAGAAAATTAAAATAAAACAAAAAGAGCGTCAGATTATTTTATTTTTTCATAATATGAAAACTATATGTATGTATATTGTATATATTACATATTTATGAAAATTAAACGAAATTGTTTTCAATACGACCACATGATGTTCATTTAGATGTTTTCAATAGACTCGCAAAACTTACGTAGGATTTAAATACACAAGGCACTTAAGTTTCATTTAAATGTCTCTCAACTTTACACTGAAACAACGAAATCGGTACTTAAATGGCATTTAAAGGCAAATGACACTTAATTGAGAAATCAATAATTGTGCTCTTATATATCGGGCGTAACTACACAAAAACTGATTGATTATGGTTCATTTTATCAAACTACATGTTCAAGCAATTATTTAGAAATCTGCGATCAAAAATGACGACTTTATTATTTTTTATTGTAAAAAACATAACTAACATAAAAGCATAAATATATATAAAAAGGAAATAAATGGTTAAAAACATACTACAAGAAAAATTTCGAAGAAAATGCTTAAGAATACTTTATTATTATTAATTTTGAAAAGTTTTTTGTTTCTCCTGCAAATAATAAAAAAGGTAACGATATATATATAATATATATCGATATCTTTTATATATTATATGCATTTTTTTTTGTTTTTTTTTTTTTTGAATTTTCTAAAAGGAAAATTAAACAAGCCGATTAAAGGGAAAATTTCTGATTATGTCGAGTGATTCCGGACATCCAACAAAAAACTTGAATTTGAACGAAATAAAATATTTAATATGATTTCGATTATTCGATTAATTTAAAAAATCAATGTCAAGTGATCACTGAGATAAAAAAAAGTCGCACAACTCAAATGAAATAAAATTTTTACCACGATTTCGGCGATCCGATTAATCGAACAACTAAAAAGTCGATTAAAATGAGTATCTTATTATTCATATTTATGTATGTAAGTATGCATGTATCTACATATGCATCTATACATACATATATGTATGTATGTGTATTTGCTAGTATGTACATAAGCGCGGCCATTAGTTGTATGGAAAATTTTTTTTCTTTCTTATATTCTCTCCCTCCAAATCGGTTTAGTTTTATGTAAAAAAAAATTCCATAGCGATAAGTTGTGTTTTCGGAGGTTCGTCCGTCCCTCAAAATTGGCCCTCAAGCCCATTTATTCAATGTAATTTTTTTTTTTGCTTTTTTTTTTGTTTAGTTCTCTTTTGACTATATGTATATGTATGAAATAATTTAATAGATATAAGCTCTTATTGTACATGCTTAATATAAATAATTTCCACATAAATATGTATATAGTTGAAATTGTAACAACTTAACTTTATAACAACTTAACTGTTTTTTGTCATTCTGAATTACAACTAATTTTAGTTGTATTCGAAACAATGCTCGAAAAGAATGCGTTTTTCTATATATGGGCATTTCCCCCGAAGAGTCAACCAGGATGGAAAAATGAAATGTTGATAATCATCGTGTTTTATTGTTTATAACTATAAAAAAGAACCTATATTTTTATAATTGGATAGTTTCATAGCATATCTCACTCAGCTCTTTTACTTGAGGAAATTGGGCTGGAAACTGGAAAATTTTATATTTTATTTTTAAGCTACTTCTAAAGACATTTTTATATTTAATTATTTTACATGCAAAATATATGTTATGGTTGCAAAATTTCTTCAAAACATCTTTATTACAATCAATTAAGAAGAGGAAAGTGTAAGGTGAACAAAAAAAGTTCGATTAACGGTTAATTTTTACGTTGTTTCTTATCTATGTTTTAATCGTACGTTCGCGACCGTAAACCTCATTTTATTGTAATTGCTTTGCATTAAACGTCAACAGGTGTCACACATATCACATTTTAAATAAGTTCGGCGTTACTAATTTGCAAATCAAAAAAAAAATTCTGTATTACAGCTAAATAATGTTTTTTTTAGTTGCAAAATTTCGTACGTTCGCGACCGTAAGTAAATTTTTACTAGAAAAATTTAATGATATACCGAATATTCCAGATACCAGAATGATGCATTCTGTTTTCTGTAATGAGGACTTTAATGGCCTAATTTTGTAAAACTATACGAATTTTCGTTTTCGTTTCTGGTTGGAGCGAAAACAAAAATATTTCAAATTTTGTAAAACGCTACGTTGTTTTCGTTTCTTGTCAAAATATTATAATTGAAAAATATATTATTCATTATAAAAAGCTGAATATAAAAATATTTTCAAAGTCAAATTTAATTAAATTATGTAATATGCACCAACGAAACAAGAAATTCTAAATCAACGGCGTTAGAAAAGGGCCATAAATACTTATTGGATGTTTGTGAAACTTTGAAACATTCAATATTTGAAGGCTGGAGTGAAATGTTAATGTAAATTCCTACATTCATACATTTTTCATCATACACATGGATTCAGTCAAGTTCCTATCCAAAATCTCACAAGTGCAATCGACAAGGTCTCATATCATTTCTAGGCAAACTGCTTACTTCAGAAAATATTTCCCCACATAAAGAAATAAAGAGATATCCGCTATTATCTTCAGTATTATAAAGGTAAAAATATTGCCAAGTATGCAGATTGCATAGAAATAACATGACACCCTAACGGTTATAAATTAAAACACATACATATGTACATATGTATGTAATATTGTGATAAGAATTGTGCCAAAAAAGAACTTTATAAAAAAAATGTATCTCACTACTTTTTATGGCCGAAATTTTTAATAGGAACTTGGCCTTTTTCACATTTATATTTTTGTGAAGATCTAACTATTGTTTTCTTTAATAAAACATTGAAAATTAAAGATTGCTAGTCTGTTAGATTTCTATTAATGATCACTGTGCCAGTTTAAAAGGGCAGAGTTAAATAATATAATGGGTTAAAGAGAGATACATTATAGTATAACATCACGTTATAAATTCAATGCTTTCGAATTTTTCTTGATCGTAACTCACCTAGGCCTACTTGTGTAACAAAATATAGCTCTGTTGTTAGCGTTCAAGTGCTTCATCAATTTGATGACTGTATCAGTGGTCAGTGTCAGTGAGTATGTCTTAAGAAATGCACTTTTTGCATATCAATTTATCAGGAAACTTTCACTACACACTTTCAAACTTCGGATTAAATTTTATCATTTTACCATTGACAGGAACAAAGCAGTTATGAGGGTTTTAAAGCGAATGTATGTGTAAATATAGGCACTAGTCAGGCAAACGCATACATATACATATAAAAAACGGAGTAAAATGCATGCTTGTACGAATGTGCGTGTAAAAAATATCATAACAAAGTACCCACGGGCGGCCTTTTGCATATGTTTGACCTAGATACTAATTTACTCATTATTGCAGCAAAACTAATGCAATAATGTAGTTAAAACTTTTAAAACGAATACAATTTAATAAACGTTTTCATATGACATTTAAGTCGTTTGAAAACGTTTGCAACTGTTTTATAAAATATATTTATTTTACGTAAGATGGAATTTTCGTTTTCAAATGCTTTACAAAATTCAAAATTAAAAACAAACCAAAAATTTCTGTTTGAAACGTTTCGTTCTGTTTTACAAAATTAGGCCATAAATTAAGCACCAGTGTTGCCGGTTTTTTCTAGAGCTTATCCCCAATTTTTGATTTTTTATCCCCAAAAATCCCCAAATTGAGTTTTTTTGGGTCAAATTTTTTCTTTTTTGAAAAAAATTTAATTTTTTTAATTTTATTTAAAAAATAATGACGAAAATAACAGATTTATTCAATAAAATGCATTTATATCGATAGCTATATTTACATTCATATTAATTTAATTTGCACTTGCTTAAAACTTGTAAAGAAAAAATACACATACATAAGTAGTTTAGTATACACAAGTACAAAAAAATTTTTTAACCAAAGTTAACCATTTCCAAAACTTTAGATTCGAATTCTTCTGATTCGTCAGCCTCAAACTTTGTTGTACATAGTATGTACTTGTATTAAAAAGCTTTATTTTACCATTTCAGCAGAAGGATTAAACTTGTCACAACAAATTGAATTATTTTTAAAGTGTGTGTTTATTCTAAGAAGTGCTTCCAACAAGTCGTATTACATTTTGTTACGTATTTTTGTTTTGCTAGTGTTCATTATTGGTTAATCAGCCTTGATACTTCTTCTTTATTAGAAAACATTCACTATGAATAGCAACACATATTTTCAGACTTGCCAGACGCATACTTCTTAATTCAAAAATCATTCTTGATACCATCAGTTATAAAAATAAATCTCCAAAAATCCCCAAAAAATCCACAGATAACCAATACGAAATTGTAATCCCCATTCGAGAAAAAATCCCCAATTTGGGGACAAATACCCTAAACTGACAACACTGTTAAGCATACCTCTAATGGCCTATTCAATAAAAACAAAAATATCATAAATTTTGTTAAAATTTCATTTCATTTCATAAATATAAAAAACCAAGAATATATCTAGAGAAGATGTGATATCTTCTAAGCGGCTAGACCGATTGTCTTAAAACGTAGCTAAGAATCCTTTCGATCAAGTCACCTTTCAAACAGAAAAAACTAAATCAAAATCGGTGCAGCCGTTTGGTCTGTACGTGGACTCAGAGAGAGACACACATACACAAAATACAAATTTATAACACCCCTATTTTGGTTGGGGGTTAAAAATAGTCCATTTCTTAAGTTATAAGTGTTACTACCCAGCAAAAATTTTTCAAGATTTTGTAATGGGTAGTACTCTTTTAATGGCTTACAATGAGTGGTACTTATTTATATCATTACGTGAATGTACTTATTGTAGTACTTTCAAGTTAATAATGAAGTTTATATAGAGAAAAATTTTTAACAAAATTCTATTTATTTTTATTAGCAAAAAATTATTTTTGAACAATTTTAGGCAAAAAGTGATCCACAAAATAAGCCATTAAATTTTGAATACTCTTAGGCAATCAGTAATCTATTTACTGTTGGATATTTGTAGGCAAAACGTATAGGGTACCGCATACTTTTTGAACTTCTCAAACAAAAATAATGGGTTATCCAGTCAAATTGTATGTATTTACGACTGAAGAGTACATACACTTTTTTGCATCCTAGTAAGCAAACTTTTTTGCTGGGTACACACTATAAATTGAGTATTAAGTTTTTTGTTGAGAACATTTTTTAGATATTTATGTGAAAATGCATAGTGATAATAATAAAAAAAAAACATATGGAAAAATCGTACGTTAGTGACCCGTACGTTCGCGACCGGTACTTAAGCCAATTAAACAAAAACCAATAGAGGTATTTTATTGTGTAAATACTGGATAGAGACCTACATTAATACACTTTTAAAATATATTAAGCACTTTTCATTATTCCGTTGCATTTCACTACTGTCAGCCAAAGTTGACTTCTATTTTGCGTACGTTCGTGACCACATGTTTATAACTATTAATATGAAAACTTAAACTCGATGAAATTAAATTTTTTGCACTAAGCATAGAGCTACCAAAATGCTATCAAATCGCAAAAAAAAAATGGTAGGAAAAACGTACGAACGTACGTTCGTGACCCCAGGAAATGCCCATATGCTATGTTTTTTGAAACCATAGTAGTTATCACAAAACATTTTAAATATTTTAAGTTTTGGCCTTGGATTTTATTTTTAGATTTCATGTTTTATGACAAATGGGATTGGTTGGCATCTGGAATAATGAAGCAAAACTAATACAACACTCGAAATAAAAACCAAAATACAACTGATAAAAAGCAGTTGTCTCATGGTGAAAAAAATTGTAATCCATAATAACAAGTTGACAACTACAACTAAACTATCCATTTAGTTGTAAATCATAATAGGGACCATAATTTTGTGATATAAAATTTTTGGTATCTCGTTGGTATTTTCTTCATTATTTTCTAAAATATTCACCCGTATTGCGTATGTCGAGTCGAATATTCGTCTACGAGAATTTTGTCATAGAATAAAGAAAACTTGTACAAGGTTTGTTTAATCAAATACAAAATTTTCGTAGTCGAATATTCGACTCGACATACGCAATACAGGTGATTAATTTCAGCAAAAAAACTTTCTTTGAGACTAATGTTGTTGACTAGAAGAGCTAAAATATTTACATATCGCACCTTATCAACAAGAGGATATTAACTCAAAATTTTTGAAATTTCACTTTTTGCAAGAAATCAACTAACAACATCAATATCTATCTACTGTAAAAATTTCAACGTATTCCGATTACTCTTTCACCTCGAAAACCACATTTGAGACCATTTTTGTGATAGTGTAGTGACTACCTTTATATAATCAAAAAGGTATTATTTTGAGTTAGTACAAAAGTGGACACAGAAATGTATCTTATATTTTCATAAAAAAGGTATTATTTTGATTTGAGCCTTTATTCAAGTTAAAAATAATCCAATTGTTTTATTTAAATTCTGTTGTATTTTGAGTTGATACTGTTTTGTTGAAAAATATATTTTGAAACTTTATTTAAATTTCAACTAAAGCGTCGTATTTCAAAATAATACAAAAAAAAATATCGAGAAAATTCAGAAAAATGGTATTAACTCAAAACATAGAGTTTTTTCCCAAGAATTCCAACATTTTGAAATAAAAACAATGCAAATATATTTTCAAATGAAATTTAATTACTACTATGGATTCGGATTTTCAAATTCTCTTGTAATATAACCACAAACAGTTTTTCGTCTCTACTGAACATTTTAAAATTTTGAGTTAATACCCTCTTGTTGATAAGGTGCGATATATCATATTCTTGTAAAATGATTATTTAAAAAGATAGTCGTATGCAAACAAATTAAATTGAAAAATGGGCCAACTTTGAGGGGCGGACGCACCCCCTAAAACACAATTTATCGCAATGAAATTTTTTTTTGTATTTTTTTTTACATAAAACTGAACCGATTTGGGGAAAGAGAATATAAAAAATCAAAAAAAAAAAAAAATATTAACGGCCACGCTAATGTACATACATACATGCACATGTATGTATTTATGTTAAAGAATATAAAAAATCATACATTCAAACAAGCAATAAAAAATAAACCATTAAATTGTCGTATAAAAGTTTATAGATAAACAAATACAAAAACTTAAACAAGATATGGAATTTTAGTTTTGTTTCATTTAATAAATAATTACCTCGCATGGAGGGGGAGCACTTCTATAAGAAGGAACTATCTTAAAGGTTACAGAACCACGTGCTTCACGCTGTATTTAAAAGAAAAGAAAAAAAATATACATAATTATTTATATTTTTTTTATATACATAAATAACTTCAATATTAAAAAGTCATAATGTAACCAGCAGCTTGTTTCTCGCATCGTAAAATTTCCCGTATAGGTCGTGTAAATCGAAACACAAAATTGTTTTTCTCACATATGTAAGTGTTTTTGCATCTAAACTTTGCGGGATCGGTCGGTCTGTCATTTAAATAAACTTCCAGCAGTTATTGGAAGGATGTGAGAAAAAGCGTTTCTGTAACAATATTTTGTGAAATGTTTCTCACACAAGAACGGTCAAAACAACTCGCATTTTAAATTGGTGCGAAAACAACTAAATTTGAACAATAACATATCGCTCATATACTCAAACAACGTCATTAACTAACAAAAAAAAGTGAAATTTTTGAGTTAATGATGCATAATTAATCTTTATGACGTTCTTTATACTGTTTAAAAATTTAAGACAAATTTATTGTTTACTCAACTCTTGAAAGCAAAATTATATTTTCTTTATCAATTAAGTTGTGTGTAAACTCGTTAAACTCGTTTTCTGACAAACTAGTTTTTATTTGAGTTATGACTTTGTTTGAGTAAATGAGCGATATATGCCCTTAATTATGAAAGCGGTCTAAGTCATGTGAATTTTTTGCTTTGAAATACTCGTATTAAATAAATCTTAAACAACTTTAATAAATACATATGTATGTACATATATAGTTGATATTAAATAATAATATTACTCGTACATTAATCGAGATTCAAAAATATATTTTGATTTGTTCAAATGCAATCTAATAAATTTCCAAAAAATATATATATACTCGTATAGAAGAAATATGTATATGTATTAGGGCGGGTCGATTTAAAAATCGCCCAAATTACAAGGAAAATCGTATTCTAGGGATCAAAATAAGAGACTTCGCCGAAGGAACCATACCTCTAAAATGTATTTTGATGTCCCGACTTTTGATCAGAAGGGTCAAATTTTGAAAAATCTCACTTTGACCCATTTAGAGTTCCTCAATCGAGTCAAAATGTATGACCGACCCCCACTAATTTTGAAGGGCCGACCCACCTATGCGTATCACTTTTTAGTGCGTATGAGTGATACTGATGAAGAATAATATATTACTCATACGTATTTTTATACCCTTTACCATTTTCGATGACGATTCGAATTGCTGTTTATCAATGTTGTTTGATGATAGCAAAGAAAAGCGAGACTGTGCTATAAAATAAATTCTAATTTTCTAAATTTCACTCGATTGAGGAACTCTAAATGGATCAAATTGAGATTTTTCAAAATTTGACCCTTCTAATCAAAAGTCAGGACATCAAAATACATTTTGGAGGTATGGTTCCTTCGGCGAAGTCTCTTATTTTGATCCCTAGAATACGATTTTCTTTGTAATTTGAGCGATTTTTTTGCCTCTATACAAATCGACTCGCCCTAATATGTATACATATATAAGACTTAGACCACTTTCATACATATGGGCCCTTAATTATGAAAGTGGTCATGTCATGTCCTTTTTTGCTTCGAAATATTAAATAAATCTTAAAAAAACTACAATAAATATTAAATATTTTTATATTAACCGAGACTCCTACAACAATAAATTAAAATGTTGCATAACATAAAAATATTTTTTGGTTTGTTCAAATGTAATCTACTGAATCTCTCGTTCAGAGAAATATATAACTTATATCATTTTCATAATTAAGGGCACATACATATGTAAAGGTATGAAATCTAAACTAGTTGTTTCGAAAAAAAAAGATTTGTAAATACAAGTAATTTATTTGTGAATACAATTAAAATACTATTTAAAAAGGCACCTACAATGATTTTTGTAAATACAAACACGCATTTGTAACATAAGAAAACAAAATCAACTCAATTATTTCCAATTAAAATGATTGTGCTATTCACAATTGAGTTGTTAACAGAAAACAAAAATTTTTAATGAATTTGTTTTTCAAATTCTAATGTGTTGTTTCTTTGTTTGTTTTTTTTTTTTTCTAGAACTTGGTTTTGTGTTAAATTTTTAAGTTGTTTGGGATGAATCGAACCGGCAATCTCTTGACTAATAGACTGACGTACTTACCACTCAGCTAAAGAGCAAATCGTTATTAGATAAGCAAATAATGAATACACACAAAATACGAGTTCTTCTACATGTGCGTATTCCGTTATGATATAATTTAACAAATAATTTTGTTGAGTAATTTAATAGATTAGAAAAATTTAAATTTGTTATATCAACAATAAGAAGCATCAAAATCTTTAGTTGACATTTTTAATAACAAAAATATTCAAAAATTTTTGAGTTTTTGCGCCATGTACAACATAAAATTTGGTTAGATCAGTTTATTGAAAATAATTTCTGTGTTTGTCGTATCAACAACTTAATTTTTTGTATTAACTAAATATATATTTCAATTTAAATTAATTATGAACAACTTGTTTTGCTGGGTGCATTTTGATGATATTTTTTTCTGTGATTCTAAGGAGGTAAGAGAAATATGTAAAACAGATTTTTTATTTATTTATTACATATAGGAAACGAAAATAAATAAAGCGCAGATTGATTTTTACAGCCGAGGGAGAAGAAACAACTAATAAAATTAATTTTTTAATATAAATAATGTAAATTGTAAAATTTTTAAATTTTTCAAAACTTTTATTACTTTACTTTAGTTTAGTTGGAATCGAACCAATGCATATACTCTGATTCGAAGATTTCCTATTTTAAATTTATGGATGTTAATTTTCACTTAAATAATGAGGAATTTATTCCGATTTAGGAATTCACTCCATGTAATGATTAAGAAGGCGTGGAAAAGACAAGCTCTTTGAAGAAGTTTTGATGCCGAAATATTTCAAAAATACACTGCTGATACATTGGCTCTTTAGAATGATCTGTACGAGAGACTCTTTTTACTTTTCCGTTACGAAAAAGGTTTTCCCGTTTTTGGTCCGCTAAAATAATGCTACGAGAACTAATATAAAAAACTTTATTTAATCATTTTTCGCCGTAGTTTTACAATTCACGAGAATTTTTTTACATACAAATTCACGATTACTGTAAACCAAAAATATTAATAATCGTCTGACAATTTCATAGACCGGTCTAATGGAGAAGATATTCTCGATTGTATATATCATGATACAATTATTATTATTGTATTATTGTATCATGGTACGAGTATATATGTAAATATCGTCCCTACCATGTCAAACTATCCAATATGCAAATTTGCAATTTTCAGAAGAGCACAAAGAGCAGTCAATTGTGAATTTAAAGTCAGCGTATTTCTAAAGTGCCAGGCTTAAAACATTTCTTATTCTGTTATCTATCGTCCATGAAAACTTCAGCATTTTCAAACGAGGCATATGGTGTAAATTAGGGCACCAATATAACGAATCTAAAAAATGAATTTTTCATATTGGATAGTTTAACGTGGTGGGAACGATATTTACATAGTTGATTCAAGTTAGGCAAAAACATGCCTAGAATTTATATCAATTTATTTTGAACTTACTAGCATTCGTTGCAATTGTCCTACAGATTGGTTCTGCACTGACTGACCATTAATTTCTCGTATTTCATCACCCACATGCAGTGTTGCTTGACGATGAATCATGCCGCCATGCATTATGCGTGCCACTAAACAACGGCCATCCTCCGTCATTTTTAAAGTTATGCCCTGGTGGTAGATTAAAGTTAAATGCATATATTTAAATTACTCAAAATGTTCCAATTTATTCGACTTAAGCTAAAATTTTAAAAGTAACTCCGTTGTGATTTCACACCTTAAAAGAATTGATCTGCAAAACTTTAATTACATAATTCGTTTGATTTTTCAAGGAGTTGAAGTAAAATGTTTTTTGCTTATTTTATTTCAAAATCATATACTATTTGGAATAATTCCCTGGTGGGTATATACTAGGGATGCCAATCGGGACTGATTTTCCGAATCCCGGGATTCAGGATTTCAAAAAATAAAATCCCGGGATTTTGGGATTTTTCGGGATCCCTAAATTTTTTGAGATTCAGGGATTTTTCGGGACTCTGAGTTTTTTGAAGATTGCAAGATATATGCAATTTATAGGTATTTATTTAAAAAAAATCGTCTTTGAAAGAGGTTCACAACCAAAATTTTTATAATTCATTTAGTTAAATATAACTACCTTATATAATTGAATATAACAAAAATATTTGTTATTCATAAAAAATCAAAATTAAAAAATAAAATTACTTAAATAGTAAAAGTATTTACGTCAAAGGTTGCGTTTTTATGCAAGGGATTTATTTTTCGGGATTTCTTAGCTTTTTTTATATAAAAAACTATTTATATTTTTATTTTTTAGTTATTGTTTTCAGTATAAATCAGAGCTCGCAATAATTGGTCTCTCTCGTGCTTGTTGTTAGAAACAAAAAAAAAAAAAAACACTCGTCCACTGACACGATGCGACACTGTCGCGAAAAAACCCTCAAACTTCGTTCTTCTTTGGCTTGCTCTTCGCTCAACCAACGACCGTTTTTGTTCGATCGCTCGGCTCATGTGTTCACTCGAGACCCTTTATTTCGTAAAATCTCGGCAAATGGTCTTTTGAGCATGTATGTGCGTTGCGAGTGTGGATAGGTAAACATTTACATCAGGGCCCCGCAAACACATGCTATCATACTATATGCTTCTTCTAGTTCATTGTTTTTGAGTAGTAATTTATCTCCTCTCTTTGCACGGAAATTAATTTTTATGTACTTTTCTCATCAATTTGGTAACGAGTGTACTTGAAAAACATTCCATAATCGAATGTATGGCAACGTTTTGCAAGTGCATCGAAAATCACAAATTATGTTTTTCCTTTTAAAAAACGGGGAGGTAATTTTTGAATTTCAGATTCTTGATAATCTTCAATAAATTTTTCATAAAACGGTTTTTTAGTTTTAAAACTAGTTTTTTTTTTCATTATTAAAAAAATTTACATACTCGCCATGACAAAGGGTATTATGCCTTTCTACAAACCAAAAATTCAGTAATTTTCGGCAAAAGCAAGCACACTCCTATTCTACACTAAGCATTTCTTGCAGTGTTGACTAGTAAGAAGAGACTACACATACGAACGATTAAACAAGATTAAGAGATTTGCTCTCTTCAATGTTATTGTAGCAACAGCGAACACTGCTTGTTTTGCTCACTTACTGACCCTCAGTAGCTGAGCAACGAGCGATTCTGTTCGTATCATGCGGTCAGTAAGAGACCGATTCGTGAGTTACGCTCAACCCATAACCCGGGAGCGAGAACACAATTGAAACGAAAAAGAGGGTTGCTGTTCAGACCAGCGATGCCAATTTAGCGCCTTTCGCGCTAGTTTTAGCGCGTTTTAACTATGCCAAACGCGCTTTTTTTCGTTTTAGCGCGTTTAATAAAAAAAAGCGCTAAACTAGCGCGTTTTAATTCAAGTCAAAAATATCATTTCACTTCAATATCTTTTTACTTTTTTGTATAAATTTAACATTTGTCTAATATCCAAAATTTAACTTTTTGTTTAAATTCGTTAATAATTCAGATGTTGCAAATAAAATTCCCTTGGTTGGAATTAAAAACGCAATTTAATATTGTAAATGGCAAACAGCGTTACCATTGAAAAATTTCAAAAAGGGGCACAAAAAGGGGATTTTCAAAAAAAAAGTGGCACAAAAAGGGGATTTCAAAGAAAAAATGAGGCAACTTCAAAATGAAGAAAAATTAGAGTCTGAACACAATGCAACGATAATTTATTGCGGTGCGGTTTTTCATACGATTTTGAAGTAAAAAACCGCAGTGCGGAACGGCATAAAATTAAAATCTATTTTATTTTCTCTGCGGACTTTCTTATTATCTCAATTTTTGACACTTTCTCTCTTTCTGATGTTGCCACAGTTTTTGAATAATTGGCGGTGTTCACAACATTGTTTTAACAAAAAACATGATTTTTTGTCATAATATATAAAAGTTTAAAAAATATATCAAATATATCTGCGAATGTATAAAATGTTAATAATTTTTTGTTTTTAGTTACTGCCATTACAAAATATTTAACACAAAGAGTATTTTTTTTATAAAAATGTATACACAAAAAAAAATTAATAAAAATTTAAACAAACAATGACAAGTATTGCCGTAGCCGTCTTCCGTTGTATTATGTTTATTTTTCTTTCCCGCAACGAGAAATCGCACCGCATCGCAAACATTGTGTTTAGACTCTTAAGGAAACAATCATATTTATTAATTTCTTTTTATTTAAAACAAACAACATGAATTTCTCATGTATAAGAAGTACAAAAACATAAATTTTATGAGAACTCATATACTACGTTTATACGCACGTGTTATTTGCAATTAAAAATTGTAACTTACTAATTCACGAGAACAATTACTTATTGCTGGGGATGCCATGTATGTATACACAAAAAGAAATTTTTAGTTTTATACGGCCATGTCACAGAGCCTAAATTCCGTTCGGAATCGGAATTCAATCCACTCCATTTTTGTAGAAGATAGTGCCTAAAAAAGAAAACTAAAATACGGAAATTTGTCAGGTGTGTCCAGACTGTGGGTGGCGGTGGTATGCTGGGGTATTCTTCGGCTAGGGCTTGACATTTTGAGGTTTATTCAATTCCGATTCCGAACGGAATTGAACTGTGTGACATGGCGGATAATTGCTTATTTGACTCACAGTCTTCATATATAATTCCATTTGCAAATAAGACCAGTATAAAAGTAGTATAGATAGCTATTATATAAAAAAAAATTTAATCTATATTAATTATAAAACAGTAGTCAAATTGCTGCATTTAATATCAATCGAAATTTCAATATAAAATAAATGGAAATTTCGTTTGATATCGAATGCAGTAATTGGCCCCAGTTCTTCAGATATACAAAAAATTAAAGAATACATAAATACATTTTTTATTATTTTTGGCACATGGTTCATATCACTTATTTACTTAAAAACCAGCCTAATTCAAAAAATTTATTTAACCATATAAAGTTTTGATAAAAAAAATTCGATTCTGAAGAGGATAATATTATTCTTTTTAGGCATTATGCATAGTTATTAAATACCCTTTCTTTTGAAATTGTACATTTGTATTTATTAATAAGCTTTTTACTTGGAATCCATTCTTCCAAATCGTTTTGAAATAAATTTAAAGCAGACAGCATGGACTGACAAGTTTCTACTTTTACGGCCTGTCCCACGATGTCACCAGAAATCGTTCGATCGACAACTTGTATTGCAAACATCAATAACATTAGAAAATTTGTTATTGTTTTCAATATAAGTATTCGACCAAACGATTTCTGGTGACATCATGGGGCAGGCCGTTAGTCTATTTGATAGTTTTTTCGTGATACGAGTACTAATTTATGTTTATGCTTTATGTGTTTTTTTTTTTAATTTTACTTTATATAGATAAAGAAATAAGGTGTAACTCTCAGACTTTGCAACTGGTAAATCTGGATATATTTTTGCATTTAATTTGGCCAATTTGTCCATTTGTTTAAACGGGTTCATCTTATCATCCTTAAAAGAAGCTTCATTTCAGCAATATCAACTTTCCTCCGAAAATCGGTATTTTTTGTGGTAAAAGCTCGGATATTTTTTGGAATTGGCCACTTGTGTGGCTGTTTTCACATGATATTCAATGATTCATTCGGCAGATGAGGAACTGATTGCAGAAAACACAAATGGATTTTTTGGCATCTGCATCCATCTGAACTTATGCCGTCTCTCCTAATCATTGGAATTGTGTTGTTTTTTTTTCTGTTTTACTGGTTTTTCCAAGATAATAGGCTCATATGATGAACTAATTTCATGGGAACTTAAATCAAAAGCATTACTTGATGATAGCAATTCAGTGTGGTATTTTCATACAATATTATTTCCCTTCGCATAAAGGGAAAATTGTACAAATTTGGCTTTCAAATCAAATTTGGCTGCGGAAAATACAGTTAGAATTATCTATGAATGACTGTATTATATGAAAATCTTAAACAAATGAAATGATTCATACCAAAGAAAATAATATTGCGCCATACTGTCAATTTCCCAAAAAAAATTGTATTTTTCATATATATATATACATAGAAAATACAATCTTGTTGTCGAATGTGGTAGAATCTGTACAAATTTGCGTACATTTATTGTAAAAATAAAAATGAAAGTTGACTTTGAACAAAAAAGGGGCAAAAAGGGGCACAAAATAATGAAAATGATACTAAAAGGGGATTTAAAACTAAGGGGCATAAAAAGTGGCAAGGCATTCGAAAATGGGGCAAAATGCTACTTTAGTCGCACAACGGTAACACTGATGGCAAATATTTTAAAATTTCACAGTTAAAAATATGTACTCGTACTCGTGACCCAAAAAATTTATATAAATTTAATAATTAAGCATATATTCTTTTTGTACTTCAAAAAGCATTTGAATCGCAACACTTTTCGACAAATTTATATAAGTTGTTACAAAGTTTGACAAATAAAATCAAAACTAAGAATTTCGAATATTTGGAAGGCGAGACTGATTCTGTATTAAATGATTTTAGTTATTTAGGATATAATTTCGAAGAAGCAATATTGCATAATCTGAAAAAGAATTAATTGTACTCGTATTTACTAATACATACATCGACCTTTATTGAAATTTAATTTAGCGCGTAGGAAAATAGCGCGTTTTGACTATAAATTGTTGATAATGCTGTAACTTAGCGCGTTCTAGCGCGTTTTGAGAAGGTGTATAGCGCGTTTGGGTTATAAATAGTTGGCATCGCTGGTTCAGACGCTGAGTGATTCCGTCTCATTTTTGTAGGTCTTTTGAGTAAGAAGACCGCACAGAGAAACTTGGTTGAGCATATTTTGCAAGCTCTGGTATAAATTCTCGAACATCAAATGTTATTAATCAACTTAAAAATAAATGAGAAAAATTCTTTTGATTTTTATTTTATACTCATATTAGAAAATTGTTAACTTTAAAGACAATTGCGTAATGATAATATCGGCCATGTCAGAGAGTTCAATTCCTTTCGGAAGCAGAATTCAATCCACTCTATTTTTGTAGGAGATGGTGTCTAAAACAGAAAACTAAAATACGGAAATTTGTCAGGTGTGTCCAGACTGTATGCTGGAGTATGTTCTGCCTAGGGCTTGACATCTTGAGGTGGATTCAATTCCGTTTCCGAACGGAATTGAACTCTGTGGCATGGCCGTATATATCAATATAAAACCTTTTAAAATGTTATTAAAGTAATATTTAATAAAAAAATTAATTTACCTAAAAATTTTAGATCCCGAAAGTCCCGTAATCCTGGGATCCCGAAAAATTCCGGGATTTCGCGTAAACCGGGATTTCCAAAAATCAATCCCGATTGGCATCCCTAATACCGACCTTATTTTACACCTTGATAAGTACAAGGTTTATCAATAGGTACTTACCATCGGCTCATCAGTATTTTTTTGGAATTGTACTAAGCGGACACGAGTTACATGCTGCAACTCAGCGGCTTCTGTGTTTTCCAAATCTTCTCCATTGCAATAAATAGGCATGGGTGGGGGCGTAACTCGTAAAGCTTCTTCTCCATAAACATCTCGGGCCACAACATCATGAGTATGCAATAATGCCTTTAAAAGTAAATCATAGAAATATTGTATAGCATTTTGAGCATAAAAAATGCATTTCTCGAATACAAGTACCCATATCAAGTCGCTTTACGTCGAACAAAATTAAGAAGAATAGAACTTAAGTATGTATGTACCTATGTATGTATATGCAATTACAGGCAAATCTCGTTATAACGAATCTTGCTTTAACGAAAATCCGATATAACGAACGTCCAAACATTTTACATTAACAACCTTTTATATATATAGCGAATAATAACCTAATTTTATACTGGATATAGCGAATGGTAAAAAAAATCGCAAAATAAAAAACAAAAACTTGCTAGGAACATATTTCTAACATTTAGTTCTGCTTTATATAGCGCAACGGTTCTCATATGGGGGTCCGTATGAAAATTCCAAGGGGTCCGCGAAGAGCTAAACAAATATTGAAAGAAAGAGCTTGTGAGAACCTCTGATATAGCGAATGTTTTGATAAATGTGTGCTCTGTATAACGAATGTCAAAAAATATTAAACAAAATCTACAGCAGAAATGTAAATGCAAAAGATATGTGATACTATTAGTTTGTATTTGGTAGGTTATTTAAAAACAAATTGCCCTCAATCTTTTTATTGTATTGTATTCTGTCTACAATAATAATAATTAAAATAACACTTGAAAAAACTTTGCGATATAACGAATTTTTCGGTATAACGAATAGGCATGACATTATATCGTTCGTTATACCGGTATTTCCCTGTACTATTTTTTTCTATCAAATACTTTGGATACAAAAGCAAATAAACAAAAGCAAGTTTTTCTGGCAGATCTTGTTTAAAATAAAAAATTTTAATTTGTTAAAAAAAATTTGCAGCGTAGATGATTTTTCTCATAAATGTACGTGTATTGCAAGTTAAAGGTTCCCTGATGATCTTCATTAGCAACAGTGAAACAGTGAAATGCATATAGGATTCAGCTAACCCCTCAATAATCAATTTCAATGTACATAATTAAAAAAAAAATATTTTACTGACTAAGTAAAATAATAATTTGGGATTATTAGTGTGTTAACAAATATTAAACTTAATTGTAACAATTCCCAAAAAAGCACCAATTATTAACTGTTTTATCTTTGATATATCCTTACATTTGTAACCGTATTCCTAGTTAAGAATACAATTACAAAATTACAAGGAAAATCGTATTCTAGGGATCAAAATAAGAAACTTTGCAGAAGGAACCATACCTCTAAAATGTATTCTGATGTCCCGACTTTTGATCCGAAAGGTCAAATTTTCTTGAAGGGTCAAATTTTGAAAAATCTCACTTTGACCCTTTTGGAGTTCCTCAATCGAGTCAAAATGTATGTATGCTCCTCGATCGATACACCTTCAATATAGGCCTTAGAGGAAACCCCTCTTTATGAATTTTAGGCAGTCCATATATATAATTTTACTGAATACTGCAATTTTTTCAGTAACCAGTAAAATACTGCAACAAAATTTCATTATCAGTAAAATACTGTAAAAAAAATGTAATTTCAGTAAAAATTTACTGGCTACTGCTTTTTTCAGCATTCAGTAAAATTTTTCTGAGTACTGCAAATTGTTTCAGTAACCAGTAAGATTTTACTGCTTTTTTACTGCAGTATGCCCATGTCTGGTATTCGGTCTTAATAAAGGTGTCCATCAGCACTAAATAACTGCTCGCTAGAAACACTGGTTTGTGGTGATACTTCTTCCTTTCATTATTAATTTTCTATTTACTTTGCATTTATCACTTTTGGTATTTTTTGCCAGCTGACACGTTTCCAAAACAATCGAATTATCTTTCAAAAAATAATTTATTTCAAATTAAGACTTTTCAATCTGTTCATTTCTAACATAGCGTCTATACCTGATATAATATCAAATATATTTCTATCAGCAAACGTCACATTTCATAGCAGAGAGAATCATATTACGTGTGGACTGCAATATTAGTATTATATTATATCAGATATTATAATATTGTTTTCATAATATATATTTAGAGAACAATATTATGATATCAAGTGTTAAAAAACCCACACATACATAAATACGTGAAGAGAATTTTGTGTATTAAAGTGAAAATTAATATTTTTTGATACAAATAATGCTGAAATGTTTTAATTACACACGATGTATTAAGGAAATGCCAACATTTTTATGAAACACACACTACTATTACAATAAACGAAGATGTTTACTGCACGGCTGCATGATAATTATGAAATATTATTATGATATTTACAATAGTACGTTTTCCCCCACATACATAGATATTAATATTAATATAAATATATTTTTTTTCTTATTCTGCCGACGTTCTTTTTCATATTATATCAGAGTTAATATCAGGTATAGACGCTATGTAAGGTATTTTAAATTGAACCGGAGGGTCTAAAACGTAGAAAAAACGAAACAAAAATATGTGTTTACATATTGCCGCGTTTTGTTGTGCTCCAAATAAAACCTGACATATTTTATTAAAATCGGTACACAACTTGTAATTTAATTCACAACCTACTGAGCATATTTAAATCAATATGGACAGCTGACGTACATATATAGAGCTAATTATTAAAAAAACATAACTTCACGATTTACAAGTTTCAATAAATTATAATGCAATGATGAAGCCCAAGCACTAAGACACAGTCTTACAGTTAACATTGGACTCAATTAACACAACATTTGCTGTACGACTATGTCTCAGTAATTGGGCAATTTGAAACGAACTCTCACACCTAATACAAAATACGTTTTAATATTTGTTGTTGTATTTTATTTTCTTTTTCTTTTTTATTGATCCCACAATTCTACTTTTTGTTACAAATAATCATAATCGTAGTTGGAGAAGGCATTTTTTTTTTTCTTCGACTGGTGTAGGCGTAGTCGAATTTAAAATTGTGTGTTTTAAGGCTCAGTTACCCGACTGTAATGTAAAGTAACTGCAATGTAAGAAGCGGCTGATCGATACTTTTATATTTGAAGTAGGTTACGTTACATTACATCTCTATAACCATTTGCATTACTTTTCACATAACAATGTCGATCAGCTGTTTCCTACTGTTGCAGTTACTTTACATTACAGTCAGGTAACTGAGTCTTTACCGTGTAAAAATTTCGTTAACGATAGTTTAACTAGTAAAAGAACAGTAATGTAAAATATTGCACCATAATAAAGGGGTCTACTGTGTAATTCGAAACGAAAGAAAAAGCTTTCGAATTTGAATGTTTATAACACGGAAATTCGAAAGCATTTTCTTTCGAATCGAATTACAGAGTAGACCCCAAAATTTATGAGGCAGCCTGTCATGAAAAATGTTTAAAAAAAATCAAACAAAAAAATCACATACACTAAGAGAAAAATTACGATATAATTTAAGAACAAAATTCCTGAATTTAGATTTGCAGAAATCTGCAGATTTCAATTTTGAAACTTGGTCAGTAAGATTATATATATATATATATATGTATATATAGGTATTCAACAGAACCTGTGTTGAAAATTTCAGACCCACAGCTCTTATAGTTCCAGAGATCATGCGTTAGGAACAAACACACACTACGATTTTATATATATAGATTAGGGATGTAACGAATGTTCGCATTCGCAAATAATTCGCTTACTTTTGCTATTTGCATTCGCTTTTGCATTCGCTAAACTGTATGCGAATATTTCAAGCGAATATTAAACACAAAAAAAAATGTTGTATTTCTTTTACGAAAATAGTTTACGATTTTAAATTTAAAGACGAAAATTATTTTAAGCCAGCGTGGAAAAGATACATGTAAAGCAATAATATTTTAACGGAAAACTTTTCTATCAATAAGTATCAAAATGAAACCCAAATCCATCGGTGTTTGGAAATATTTTTCAGTTTTGAAAAAGAAAAGACAGTGTTTGATTTGCGCGAAAATATTTTCTGCTTAAGACTAGTCTGTTCAAACTTTTGATCGCCAATCATTACTTCGTACAACAAATTTCAAATCCAAACAGTATTAACTAGTCCTTGTTTGTTGTAAATTCCACGCGAAACAAGTGTCACTCATATTATTTCTCATGAAAACTTAAAATGTTGAAGATATGTATATTTCATATGTTTTTCCCAAGATGAACAGAGTACTACTTCTGCAAGATTTTTTCAGGAAAAATTCATTCCAAGTTTTCTTCATATGTATTTGACAGCATTTCACATGAAATGTTGAACAGAGTACCAGGATTTAGGGCTAAAGTACGAATTGTAATATTTGCATTCGCTTTCGCATTCGCTTTTGCAAAAATTAAAATGTATTATTCGCTTTAGCATTCGCATTCGGTAAACTGGTATTCGTTACATCCCTAATATAGATATATGTTCCTTTAACTTCCACTGGAGCATAGGGTGCCTTCCTTTTTTCCCTTAGTGTAGAAAATATTAACAAACATTTAAAAAACGTATTGCCAATTATTTAAGAATTATTTAAAGAAAATTAATAGTGCTGAGTGTTGTGTCTTACTTATCATCGGAAAACGAGGATACTTAAGTGTTGTGGAACGTAATGCTTTAAAAAAATAGTTAAGAGAGCAAACAAATATGAGGAGCTGACGAAAAAACCAGACTAGAGTCCCGGTAATAGTATGTTTCCACATACTTTAAGTAAATCACTTCAAATTGTTTCCACAGAGCTTGTGAGTGATTTGTTGACATTTAAAATTGATTAAATATTAGGTCTGTTCCAGATGCATAACAAAACAGTCCGAACTTGTACAAAGTAATCCAAAAGCGTTCCAGATAGCAATTTTTGTGCAATTTTGAGAGCAAATGAGAGCGTAATTTTTTTCATATCCTGTACAAACTAGTACGAACTTTTTCTTCTGGGTAAGTTCGGACAAGAATTGAATAATCAGCTGTTTTTTGTTTACATATGAAACTGAAATATTAATCAGAAAATTTGCATATATAGAAAAAAAGTTTATACACACAGATTTATTAAGAAGCAAAATGGAAGGTTTTTGAAATAAAGCATATGTTGTAAGTACATTTGTGCTTATTTTTCCATTTCTTTAATATAAAAAAAATGATTTTTATGATTTTTTTAAATAATTCACGTAACTTCTACTTTTTTGGAGATTTTTTTCATTTACTTTTTGCAGCTGTTGTCAATGATGCAAATTTTATGTTTTTATAATGTTATGCGCTTTAAGCGACTAAAATCACTAAAATAAAATTTAATTTAAAAAGTAAGCAGCACTAGTATTTCAAGATGGTCAATTATGGTTTTTTGCGTTCCAGCAAATTTTGGATTACTTTTGCACATTCAGAGAGTAATTTTGTTTTTACTCTCATTAGTCCGAACTTTGACAAAATCTTGTGGAACACACCTATTCTTTAATGTCATTTTTTCGAAATTGTCAATCACTATTGATGGATGACCCTGGGATGGAGTTTGGAATTTTAAAAGCAACGAAGGGTTGCATACATAAATCGAGTTCGAAAAGCAGTATTTATTTATTTATTTATTATTTAAATCAACCACTTTGAGGTGATTTATCCATATGTGACGCGCAAAATAGAAAGGGACCTAAGGGTAAAAACCGGTTTTGTTCAGGAGAGCCATTTTAAAGATTTAAATACGTGTATCTTTGGTGTACCATCACTGAGCATGTTGGTATTGGTCTCATTTGACACATCTCATGACGTCAGGAAAGTGTTGGTCAACCTTGAAAACGCGCGTAGGTCGTCCCTACCTCTTGGTTTGTGTAGATGGTTTTTACTGTTTTCTATCTAGCGCGCTGTTTCCATGAGTTTGATATCAATTTTGCTCGCATTTTTTCGAATCCAGGTTTATTTTCTGAAATTATTAATTGTGAATTATAATAAACACTCATTTATAATTCTTTTAAATCGTGAATATCACTCTGTTAGTACGAAAATTTTTTCACATAACCTTAGAATCGTCGACTTCAATTTCATAAAACGCGCATATCTCTGGGAGGGAACACTTTTGGGGCATGGGAGCGGTCTTATTCGATGCTCAGATGTTGTCCACATCAAAAAAACAAGTGAAAATTGATTTTTTTTTTACCCTTAGGTCCCTTTCTCTATGCGCTGTCACATATGCAAAATGTATGGTAAATCATGTATAAATGAACATGATTTGCACAAATCATCATGAATTGTGTAAATCATGCTGGTGGCAAATTACTGAACTACCTAGATAGCGACTAGCAAGGAATTAAAATGAAAATTTTCTGAGGATGTGTCTAGTTGTGTTCGCCAGCTCCTCATATATTTTCGTAAATTCTTCTTGGGTTGTAATTCTTATCGTAAAATTGTTAAAACTAAGGAAAAAAATAAATAATAGATTTGTAAAGAGTTGTGTATATGCAGGCGTTTTCGACAATCACGGTAAGATTTCGTAAAAACGCGTGAAATTCGTCACAAAAACGCCAACCACAATAAGGGTGAATTTAAATCTGCCGACTAACAAAACAACATTCTTGTTTTATAAAAATGGCACTGCTTAATATAACTCAATTTACATCAAACTGGTGAAAGTTTTTTCGGCACAAGAATCTTCTAGTATGAAATAAAAAAAATATTAAGAAAATTATACTTTTGGAATTGTATCTAACAAAATGTATTTCCATTTATTCAGCTTTTAATAATACAATTCTACCAAAATAGAAAACATAAAAATGTTTATTAAAAAAGGTAATTTTTGAAATAATTCTTTGGTGACTTTTTAAACTAATTTGTTCTAATACAATGTTTAAAATTATTGTAGTTAATCCAATTCAAATGCGATTCCAAACAAAAGTGATTAAGAAAAATTTCGAAGTATTCTTCCTTTACGCTGACAATCCCTAAAATATGTTTTTAGTTTTTATTTCCTTGTTTATTGAATGTTAATAGTAAAGATATTCATTTCAGTTTTTTGGTTGGAAAAATGGAAAAATGAAAATTTGTTTACAACAAACACAGGAAAAAAAATTCACCAAAAGTTGAGTTTATAAATTCAAAATACTTATCGTCTATCTTCAACCATTAAGGTTACCCATACAAAAAAAAGAATTTTTTGAATAATTTTTTAAGAAATCAGGTTTTTCGCTTTATGGTGCCTCCCAGGGGGGTAAAATGTAGGACCAACCCACAATAATTTTTGACCAACAAATACAAGAAATGAAAGGTTGATATCAAGGGGGGTATGATGAGGCGATGTTGGGCGACTATTGTTGGTTCCTTGTGTGAGAGGTAGAAAATAATTACAATAGACAAAACAAATCAATAGTTTTAAAGATATTTTATTTACGTTGACCTACGAAACATGTATTTACATGAAAACCCTTTCCCTAGTCATAACCATAACCATAGAAACCAATTGAATTTTGGTTTTTCGTCTAACTTTGTAAAGACGTCATTATATTCCATAAGACAAAAGAACAATAATATCATCAAGTAGTTGTTCAAATTCCAAGTAAAGATTTAACAATTTTTTGGTAGGATTGCGTTAACAAGTGTAAACTTTCATATGATCCTTTTAACAAATCGATTTTTATATAAAAATTAACGAATGGATGTGATTTTACTAAGACGAAATCTTACGTGTCTCGGGCAAAAGTTGTTCTGGGCAATTGTTGAGTACATTGCAGTTACATATACATATATTGCAGATATCCTTACCTGTAAGAAGAAGAAAAGAAAGAGGAAATGCAGTTTTGAAAAAGGATTGTAGACTTGGAAAAGTTAATAATTTACATATGAGATTTTGGCAAGATTTTTTAAATTAAAATTAATTGTAAATGATTCCATTAATCAGTTAATATGTAATTCACTAAATATAGATTAAATTCTATTTACAAACAACCAAGATAGCTTTTAACAAGTTAAAAATTACCTGATGTCCTGAGCATATCGAACCATTTGGAGCTCTTATCCGAAAAGGACTGTGAACTGGGCACGACGTTCTTGGACCCCAGCGTGAGGACGAAGGTCCTTGTATATTCATGCTACTTATGCTATTTGAACTACATGGATTAAAAATTGGCGGCGGAGGCACAGGAGCCGCAGGAAGCCCTAAGCTTAAAGTATTAAGACCACTCATACTGCGACAGTGGCCGCCACCTGATGTACTTGGTGGCAAAACGTCATCCAAAGAGCGACCAGCAATTGACATGCCGCTTAATGAGATGTGGGAACCTAATAAACTGCCATTGTAACCGTGGCCGGCGCCACCGGACATCATTGACTGCGACAGTGGCGGTAGCACAGCATTTCCATGTGGACACATCGAACCTGTTGTGGGAACCGCTGTGCACGTTCCCACACCGGCGGCATCTGCTGTCGACCATTGTACACAACCGCCACCACCACCACCGCTGCTGCGAATCCCTGATACTGAAGTTGTCGGCACTCCCCGGACACTATTTGTTGGATGTGAATCGCAATAGTGATCCACAGCAAAACTATCCTGGCTACCAGAGCATTGCAATCTGTGCGGTGGCGGTGGAGAAGACTGACGTGAATAAATGTTTATGTATTTATGGTCACGCGTTTATCCTAAACGCAAATGTTCTAGTACCAATGTTTCCACAAATCCTTAACAATGTGATTATGATATGTTATTGCGAGTTTGCCCTGCACAACTAGTCCTTTTGTTTTGAACTCGCCAGAAATTCAACGACATGTATTTTCATATGCGCAAACGTTATTAAAGCCTTTTCCAGTCGCATCCTTCGTCAATAATTCCCCACTCAACAACACTCAACACAGCCTGCTTTCTAGCAATTTTGGATCGAACAATCACAGTTACATATACATATGTATGTATGTATGTACGAGTATGTATGTATATTTTATATCCTAATTTTTTTTTTTATTTATTGTAATAGGTTTCTTGCTTGTGCAGTATCAGTTCTCAGTTCCAATTCGTTTGGGTAAAATGTGGTACATGCATTTGCTCCACTAGTTCTTTAACATTAACAACAAACTAGTTCAACAAGTTTTAACAATTGTTTAAAGAATCAATCAATATATTTTTAAACAGATATTATTATTTGCTACTACAAATGCAATTTACTAAAATATCACTGTACAAGAAGGGGTTTGCTTAGCATTTAATTTATTTCAATATCATTTTATTGCGGGAATAATTACTTTTGCATCTGTTTTCGATTTCGATGACTTAAATTTATGATTTAGACATAATTAGGTTTTGTTTTTAATTATAAACTTATTTAATTTAGAAAAAGAGTTTAAATTCACCATTTAACAAATTATTAGGTTGGTTTTCATTTAATTTATTTTAATCACAATTGTGTTAAATTGGAGTTTAATTAGTTTTAGTTATAGTTTTTAAGAAGTTAAGCATGCTTTTTTTTTGGGTTATTAACTCTGCAATTAAAACGTGAGAAGCAAAAAATTAGTTCATTTCTAGGCAAAATTTTATCTACACAAACAACAAACAAAAAAAAAAAAAAAACATGTACTGATGTGTATGCCAGAGCTGCTCCAGTTATTTTATTATATATTTTTTTTAAGTTGAATGAAATGATATAATGGTTAAGGGAAAAGAGATTCCCAAAAGCAAAATATACATTTTAATCGAACACTTTCCATAAACTCTCAACAGTTAAGAATGAATATATCGATAGAAAAGCTATCGATATATCGGCGATGTTATCCCGACACTATTAAAGGTTTGAAATCCTCAGAGAAATAAAATACTTTGTTTGCACAAAACAAAATAGAACTTGATACACAGTTCAGCAAATAAATAAAAAACAAAAACTAATAATCTCATTTTTAATACTTGTTGACGCACGAATTTTCCCAAATTATTCAGGTATGTGATGGAAAACGATCGTTTTTAACGATTTCCAAACAATCGTTTTGAAAAGGTGTGATGAATTCCGATCGATTTTGAGTATCATAAAATATAAACCACATAATGGGGCTGTGAAAAGAAATTTATCAAAAATTTTTGGAAAAACTAATAAAAAGAAGTTTTAAAATGATTGACAAAACGACTATAGGAAACATATCACACCTTTTATCGTTTTCAAATTGTTTTTGTTCCTAAATCGTTTTTCATCACATACCTGATTATTTGCATGAAAACTCTTAAAATTGCCATTTGTGCAAGTGTGGAAATTCGCAAATAGTTAATGTTATTTGAAAAACAAAAACTTCAAAACAAAAAAAAAAGAACTATTTATACTCATCTACGAGTATCTATTTATGTATATAGAGTTACGAGTATAAAAAGAAGTGTACAATTTGATGTCACCACTAACAGCGGAAACGGGTCGACCGATTGCAAACAAAATACAAACCATGTATCGTATTGTCTTATGTGTACAATAACATTTGGGCTTTATAATTGGAATATTGAGCTGTTTAAATCGTCATTTTACTTGCTTACAACTGCATTGTATCATAAGTATGTGTTATTGTTGTTGTTGCTGTTAAAACGCAACTTTTATGCAAATCATAAAATTTTTGTTTTTTGCTAATGACAATCGGTCTCTCTTATTGCAAAATATTGACAGAATATGACGGGGGAAAGGGGCTCCGTACATACAAAGTAATTAATAATAATAAGCTTATATCTTGAAAACTATAATAGAATAGGACCAGGGGTAGGGGCACCCCTATCCAAAGTAATTAATAATAATCTTATATATGAATCTTAGAAGCTATAATAGCAAGAGTGTCCAAATTTGGTAAGTACTCTTTAGAAAGCTATAATTGTCAGATTGTCCAAATTTGGTATGGACTCTTTGAAATAAGTTATGTGGCAAAACAACGTTTGCCGGGTCAATAATAAAATATACGAGTAAAATTTATTTAAAATATATATACATATATATAAATATATATAAATTTTAACAACAAAATAAAGTGAACTTTTATCTAAAAATGTCTAAAGAAAGCCAAAAATTAACAATTACACAGCTTAAGTTTGCGAGTCAAAGTTGTTGGGCAAACTTATTGCACACTAAAAAATACTTTTCAGTTTCAATAACAAAAATACCGGTATTCAACAACTTTTTTTTTTAAATTTCCTGTGAAAAAAATATTTCCATAATTGATAAGTACAATTAAAAATAAGTTATTGAATATTTAGTTCAAAAAATAAGTTATTGAAACAAAGAGAATTTTTTTCAATAAGCAAAGAATTTTCAAATCGTCTTAATGATGTTGTTGTATATGTTGTTGCCAAATCTGTATTTATTTTTTTGCACCTATGACTATATTTGATAATTTATTTATTAAATATTTTTTTGAGTTGCACTGAGAAAACTCGCTGTCTTGATAAATATTATTATTGAATTAAAAAATAAAGTTGTCAAAATTCATCTCCCTAGCCAACGAGACATAGTTATCGAATCTAAATTGTGTCTATTTTTTTCTGTGTGTGTTTGTGTAAATAAATGTGCATACAATGTTTGACAGACAGTTTATTTACGATAGTGTAAAAATGCATAATTGTTCATAATTGCATGAGGACCCTTATTATTTTACTTTTAAAGTAAAATAATGTTTATTAAAAGTACAAATTGATTAATGAATCGTATAGCTGGCTAATTTCTATTTTCTACTTTCTGTCAAATGATTCAATAACACTGTACAACAGCCAAAATAGCCTTTAGATAAAAGTATGCGGACTATATGGATTTTGATGCGTTAAATTCAAATCTGCTGTCAGTTTTTCTCTATCACGTAGAGATTTTTTTTATGGGCGTGGCTAATTCTGGCCCCTAAATTAGTCGGCCATACTATAACTCGAAAACCGCTATTTCGAAATAGCGATATATAATAGATAATAAACCAAAAGACGCGCGACAAAATTTTGTTAAAAAAAATTAATAATCATTTTTTACCTATCTTTTATGGTTTCGGAGTTATTCAGAATTTAAAAGAGAAAAAAGTTGTTTTTATGCAAAAATCGCGTAATTTTTTTACATGAAAATTGCAATAAAAAAATCAGAAACTCAAAAGTTTTATATTTTTTACATTTTTCTTAAAACCACATATCCTAGGAATAAAACAAGCTATAAAACGTGAATATCCAGCAATAAATCTTGATTTTATTCACAATTTAAAGTTCTGTTACATGCCCGCAATGCCCTTTCAATAGCATTACCAGATGTCAGTGATGGGAAATGAGATTTGCATTTCGGTATCAAAAACAAATTTTTTAGTACTTTTTTGATCCCGAGAGTACCAAAAATTATAATATTTCTTATTTAAATTTTATTAACAAAAAATTATAAGAAATTCATTTACAAAAAAAGGAACACATAGGTACAAATATACAAATAGGTGTAGCCTGGATTAGACTTAATACTGTTGGAACATAAAGCTTGCCCCCGTATTCCATAGCTCGCTAAAGCTAAAGCTAAACTCGACCGCTAAAATGCTGAACAAATAGAAAATTTAAAAGTTTTGGCGATGACATAAAGCAATAAAATTTCGGCGAATTACATTTTTAAGCCATTACCTGATTTATTTATTTATTTATTTAGCGAGTTACAGAATACGATGGCTGTTGATTTATATTTTGTTTTCATGAAATTTTGGTAAGAGAAAATCCTTTCGACATTTACAGAGGAGTGAGGCATGGATAAAATTCCGTAAGCTACTCTCGATATATCAGGAAACATGTATTCATCTAATGCGTTTTTATATAAGCCAATGCTCTATATTGGTTGTTAATATTTCAAATTATTTTTCTTTTCTTTTTTTTTCTTTTCCCTGGGAACATTTTAATTAAAAGTAGTATAATGATATTGGTTTAACAGATAAAATACTTTCAGGGGAAAACTTACTAAACCAAACTAACATTTTATTGTCAAAGTCCACTTTTGCCCTTAGAACTTAATATAAACTTTTTAAAATTTTCTTTAAACTGATCTAAAACAGTTGTTTCAATAGATCAACTTCTGTGCCACATAAAATATCATTGAATGAAATATGGTTTTCGTTGATATTTAATTGTGGTTATACTTTTCTAAAAGATCTTTACTTATAAAGCTTCGTTCTATTTGTCGAAAAAACAATTGAGTTCTTGGCAAAATATATGCATGCGCGAGTCTTCTGACTGCATTTCTAAGTCGCCCGTGAGAGTATCAAATTTCTTAGGGGAGTACTACGGTACTTTTTCATGTCAAATAGTCTCAAAAAAAGTACGATCGTACCAACTTTCCCATCACTGCCAGATGTAAATGTGACTGCATTTAATGCATTACACACATTTTTCCATTTTTAGGTACCTGCTTTAAATTGTGAATAAAATCAAGATTTATTGCTGGATTTTCACGTTTTATAGCTTGTTTTATTGCTAGGATATGTGGTTTTAAGAAAAATGTAAAAAATATGAAACTTTTGAGTTTCTGAGTTATAGTAAAATATATTAGTATGGCCGACTAATTTAGGGGCCAAAATTAGCCACGCCCATAAAAAAAATCTCTACGTGATAGAGAAAAACTGACAGCAGATTTGACTTTAACGCATCGAAATCCATATAGTCCGCGTAATTTTATCTAAAGGACAGCCAAAAAATGTTATTTTGTTGTACAGTGTAATCAAACGTGTGTTTTTATTTTATTACATTCCCTTTAAATGTAGTTGTAAGAAAACTGTAGCTGATAAAAAAAATGTTAAAACAACAACAGCTATACACTGCTTCCGCAAGTAGTTTTTACCGGGTGCGTTTCACCTGCAGCTAAGAAATGAATGAAATACATCTAATTCAAAAGTCTTTCCTCGATAATGATGTCAATGTCATAGTCAAAATGCAAAATCGCATCCAGATCCACTATGTAGATCTCGTAGGTAGCTTTCGTATCCTCCTTGAAGCATGTCGTAACCACCAAAAAAATCATAAGCGACATAATTTTCGAAATTAATTTTTTAACCAAAATCGGTTATTTGCGACAACGTTCGACTTGACGCACACTTACATTCAGAACAAAAGCAAATTGTAATATTTTATTGTTGTTTCAAAGGTAAGTGTGCAACAACTCGAACGTAATTTCAGTGATAATGTAAGTAAATTTGTAACGGGTACACTCTATTTTTTAAACTTGTCAAACAAAAATAATTCAAGTCAAGTTGTAAGTTCTTACGACTTACGACTGCTGTAAAGTTCTGTTGTTAAATTTTAATACTTACTTTTTCTGTAAGATTTTATCAGCTGTTTGTGACCAACAAAGAAAACGTGATAATTATTTCGTTGTCCATTGTTATGTTTCAATGAAATTTCATGATTTTCATTTCATACAAGTTTTTAAATTTTCTAACTGTCACTTACAACTACTTAATAAGGTTTTATTTTTGAATTTCACACACAGGTTGAATCGAAACAGAACAGAACGAAAGAGAAAAACTAACAACTTGCATAAGAACTATGAAAAAAAATGAGTGAGCTGATTCGTAACAGAACAGAAAGGAAAAATAATTCTGCCTTTAAGATGCTATCAGAGGTGCCATAACCATAGCCATAGAAAACAGCCGTACGAACCAAACTAATGGGCAACACTGTATTTGATTATAGGTGACTCGCCATAACGCCATAACTCTCACCATAGAAACCAATTTAATTTTGGTTTGGTTATGGCTATGTCACGTCTAATTTAAGCTTTAGACACTGGTATGCTTTTTTTGCATAATACATACATACATACATACATATGTACATAGTATGAGTAAAGGTCGTTTCACACTATAATACAAGTATTATTACTTTTGTGGAAAATGCAACTCTGACATGTTGAGTTGTTATTGTCTTTTGAAATTTTTGAAACAGAAATTGGATTAGGGATGCATTTGCGTCAAAAGTATTAATACTTGTATTATAGTGTGAAACGGCCTTAAGCAGTTTTTTCTAGTGTGTGTCAGAATATTTACAATTAACTATGGTGTTGTTTGTTCCTTAAAAATGATGACTTGTAATTTATCTTACAGATCGATACGAACTTTAACCTTATTAAATCATACATTAGAAAAAAATTAATTTTGAACAATAATAATCAAACTAACTAATATTTATGTTTTGTCTTTCACTTATTTTGCATTTTTAATTCAACCTAAAATAAATACAATCCGCCTTATTTAAAAAAAAAGTATTAATGCTTTATAAAGGGTTTTTAAAAGAAATTTTCATACTAAATTTTTCTTCTTAAGCCTTAATAAATTTTATAAATAAGGCTGAATATATGTATGCATGTATGTATACCATAGTCTTCAGAGAGGGTCCGCAACAAAACAAAATTACAAGGGGTTCGTGAACAGGAATTTGGTGGGAACTAGAGGTGGAAAACTCTATGACACTATAGTGTCATTGTCGAAAGTTTTCGATAGTTTCAAAAACTTTATCGATATATCTATTCGAGACTATCGAAGTTTACGCTTAAAAAAATTATCGATGTATCGACGATACTATCGTGATAGTATCGAAGTTGTATGATTCTCGTATAATGTATATATTTATTTACACTGAAAATTCAAAACAAAATATTTTTAAACAAAGCAAAACAAAACAAAGAAGAGGCAACGACGGAGGTTAATTTTAACTACTTGTCGGAACCAAAATTAGAGGGAGCAGTGGACGATGTTGCAGAATGTCCCGGGGCGCGTACTACTGTCTCTAGTGGATATCTTTAAGATATGCTTAAGCAAGAGGTTTATACCGAAAGGCTTGAGAGAGGTTAGGGTAATCTTCATACCCAAAGCGGGTTAGTCACTCAAAGCAGAAGTATTTCAGGCCAATCAGTCTTTCAACGTTTCTTTTGAAACGACTGGGAGTCAACCCAGAGAAAACCGAGCTAGTCCTCTTTACCAGTAGATACAAAGCAGAAAGGTTTGTACTGTACAGGATGGGAGGGTTGGAGCTGAGACTAGCAGAGGGAGCTAAATACCTGGGTGTTTTCCTAGATAGCAATCTTTCTTGGAAAAAGAACACGCAGGAAAGGCTAAAGAAAGGGCTCAATGCCTACTACGCATGCAGGAACTCCATTGGAAAGAACTGGGGTCTGCAACCGAAGGTAGTAAACTGGATTTACACATCGGTTGTTAGGCCGGTTATTTCCTATGGTTGTGTGGTATGGTGAGAGAGGCATTGAGGAAGGAAAGTCACAGGAGACTACTAGCTAAGGTTCAGAGATGTGCCTCGATGGGCATCACAGGTGCTCAAAGGAGCACACCTCAGGCTGCCTTGGACGTCATTCTTCATCTACTTCCTATAGAGGACTTTGTGGTGGGAACGGCGACTAGAAGTCACCTTAGAGTCGTAGAAACAGGTTTGGTGAGGGCAGGAACAACAGGTCACACATCAATGTTAAATGAGATCGGTTTTTGGTGATCAGGAATCCGTAACCCCTGGGTTCACGGACTATAAGGTCGCTGAAATCGATTTTAGTACAAGACCCTTAATGGTCATTCCGGATAGGGACTATTGGGTCAAATCCGATAGGTTATATGAGGGTAGTGCAGTCTTTACAGACGGATTAAAAATGGGGGAAGGCACAGGGTCTGGTATCTATATCTTGGGAACGAACATTCGTAGTTCTTTCAGACTGCCGAATGAATGCAGTGTTTTCCAGGCTCAGATCTTGGCGATCCTCAGGGCCATGGAGCTGGTGGCCAGGGATGTAGCTGAAGGTGAGAAGGTAACCTTCTATGTCAACAGCCAGGCAGCGCTAAAAACTTTGAAGGCAGCTAAAAGCTTTAAATCGAAACTTGTTAGTGACTGTAGGAAAGCCTTAACTTGCTTAAGGCCGTTTCACACTATAATACAAGTATTAATACTTTTGTGGAAAATGCAACTCTGACAACACACGATCGTTACAATCTGTATCCCACTGAGAAGTGCTTTACCTAACTCATATGTGAAGATGATCAGTCGTGTAAATTGGCTGCGATTCAAAAAATATCTTAGTAGTCATTGCACGGAAAACATTACGCTAAGAACACCCGAAGATATTGAAGCTAACATAGCCAACCTTAAAGAAATGATTTCACTGGCTGCTGAAAATGCTACTACCTCCCATCCTCAGACTGGGTTTAATAGAATTTATTCTATGGAAATTGAACGTCTATTGTGTGAAAAAAGAAGAGCTAGAAGGGAATGGCCACAGCACAGATCACCTCAACATAAAACTAGATTTAAAGAATGCACTAAACGACTCCAAGAGCTGCTTGCATTTGAAAAAACTGCATCTATTAAAAATTATCTGGAAGGTCTTGATGTCACACCAGCATCTAATTACTCTTTGTGGCGCGCTGCTAGAAAGCTGAAAACCTCCGTTGAGTTTAAACCACCTCTGCGCACATCTACCGGAGGTTGGGCTAGAAGCGATACTGAAAAAGGTAACATACTCGCTGATCATTTAAAATACGTATTTACCCCAAACACATCTACTGGTGTTGTTGATTTACCGAGTGCAGTTGCTCTACCCCGCGACCCATAAAGTTTAAGATGCGCGATGAACAAAAACTAATTGCTGAACTTAATCCGAAGAAAGCTCCAGGTATTGATGGAATTAGTAACAAGATGCTGATCAACTTGCCTCATGTTGCAATAAGAATCCTGCTATTTATTTTTAATGCAATTTCACGAATACAGTATTTTCCACATAACTGGAAACTTGCCAAGATCAAAATGATTCCGAAGCCGGGCAAAGACCTTACCAAGGCTGAGTCATATAGGCCTATAAGCTTACTATCAACAATCTCAAAGCTTTTCGAAAAGCTGCTCATGACTAAAATATCCAAAATGGGTGCATCCCGGACCATCAAATTGGTTTTAGAAGTCAGCATAGCACATTTGAGCAAACGCATAGATTGGTTCAAGTTATAAGGAGGACATTTGAAGAAAAGAAGTATTGTTCTGCCCTTTTTATTGATGTTTCTCAGGCATTTGATAAAGTATGGCACGAAGGCCTATTTTTAAAATTGAAAACATATCTGCCAATAAACTTTTGGAGAGTTATATTATTGATAGGAAGTTCACTGTTCTAGAAGGAGAGTTCATAAGTGTGTCCGAATCTATATCTTCCGGTGTACCACAGGGTAGTATTCTGGGGCCAGTCTTGTATTTAATATATACTTGTGATATGCCTGTGAGCAATAATATACACACCTCTACATTTGCCGATGATACAGCCAGCACGAGTATGCATGAAAGCCCTTATGAGGCATCCCGCAATCTCCAGGAACATATTACTCAGATGGAAACATGGTTGAACTTATGGAGAATTAGAGTAAATGAACAAAAGTGTGTTCATATAACGTTTACCCTAAGAAAAGATATGTGTTCCCCCATTCGAATCAACAATCAAAATATTCCTCAACATTCTCAAGTGAAATACCTTGGCATACACCTTGATCGACGGCTTACATGGAAACCCCATATTGACTCAAAGCTAACACAAATGAAACTTAAGTTAACTCAAATACATTGGTTGATTTGCAGAAATTCAACACTCAGCCTAGACTGCAAACTTTTACTATACAAGTCGCTTTTGAAGCCAATATGGTGCTACGGAATTCAGTTATGGGTCACTGCTTCAGCTTTAAATGTAGAGAGAATCCAACGACGGGAAAATAAAAGTTTATGGTTAATAACATCGGCTACATGGTACATCAAAAATTCAAATATACATCGTGATTTAATATGCCACTAGTGACTGAAGAAATTGCAAAATACGCAGATAAATATTTAACTAAGCTCGAGTCACATCCTAATCCGCTTGCTCGTAATATTTTGAACTTTACTGGTCATATCCGATTAAAAAAGAAGGACACTAAGGCAATACCGCAGATGAAACTTTTTGAGAATATTTTTGTAGATCTTTCTTGTATTACTATTTACTATCACTAAATTTGTGTTCGGCATTGGTCGAGCCCATTAATTATATATAGACCTAAGATTTGATTACTTATTGTTAGTTCATTTATTTTTGAAGATACAATAAATAAATATTTTGTAGTATAAAAAAAAAAGATTTTATTCATCCCTCTCTCTTATACAGTACGATTCGCGTGGACCGATTTTGACGATTCTTACGTCAATCGATTTGTCTTCAGTGTTACTAAGGATATGCCAGTTGTCAAAATTCAATATGGCGACCAACAGACGCAATTTTGTAAACAAGAAAAAATATTAAATGTCTATCATTCGACAAAGCTGGTCGCAGTACGGTTTTTGATTTTTTTCTGTATAAATATACTTGTTTGTACAACTGCATGTAAAAGCGTTTTTTTTTTACACTATTGCAAACAATTTTTGTGAGGAGATGTATTAGTGTGAACTCAATTTCGTTAAAATAACGAGTTAGGGCCTCTCTACTTGAGACCATCAATAAGTACATATGTATATATACTCGTATGTATGTTGTGTTGCCTACAAGTATGTGATCATCTGGAGTAAATCAACGTTCCTTTTTAATAAAATGTTATGCCCTTATGCAAAAACGATTGTTAAAGTTAAAGCATGCTTTAAAACCGGGTTTGCCATACAAAACTCGTTTGTTAAACCAACTTTAAGTTTAACAGTAGTTTTTTCATAAGGGGGTTAGTTTTTAACGAAGCAGAAAAAAACAACAAAGCAATTTAATTCAATACGTATGCAATTTTAGTGAATGTAATGTCTAAAAGTATCTAAAAATCTAAAAGTTTTTAAACAATCATTTCTTTATGTTCAATACTTTCAATTGCCTCAATTCCTATTCGACATCTTTCCTTCCCATTTGTCAAAAATATTGTTGATGTAAGCGAGTACTATTGTTTATATTATATTGTTTGACTCTTGCGCACAGTTCTGAACAAAAATTATTTATTGTATTTTACAACTTATGAATTTTATACTTATGTATTTTCCCTTTGACGCATTTTATTCGTACTATTAATTTAATGCAGTAGTTCCCGCTTAATTGCTCCCCGCTTAATTGATTTACCCAGTTAATTGCTCTAAAAAAATATTGAACGAAAATGTTCCATATAAAACACATGGAAAAATACTCGTTTAAATGAGTTCCGTTTAATTGCGTTACCCTTTTAAATCCCTTTCCGAAATCCCAAACAAAAGTGCCGGTTAATTGATACTTGAAAATTTTCACAAATGGTTGTTAATAAAAACTAGTATATAAAAAAGTTGTGCCAACTCTTAAAATTATATATTTTTATTAACTTTTTTCATTGCATATGCACATCATATCGTCCCCATCCCATCGACAAACTATCCAATATGCAAAATTCATTTTTTAGATTCGTTATCTTGGTGCCTTAATTTACACGATATGCCTCGTTTCAAAATGCTGAAATTCTCATGGACTATAGAAATAAATAATATATAATAAAAAATGTTTTGAGCCTCGCACTTTTAGGAATACGCTGACTTTAAATTCATAATTGACGGGTCTTCGCTCTCTTCTGAAAATTGCAAATTTGCATATTGTGTCGGTGGGTGCTACTAAAGTAGCAATTTGCCACTTTTTCCACTGCTTGGATACTATTGTGCTACCATTACAAAATGCGCACCCAAATTTAATACTTTTAAAAAACTTAATGAAGATGATTTTTTTTATACTTTTGTTTTAATATATTGATACGTAGGCAAGCTTATACGACATATTATTTCTTGTCATCCCAGCAAAAAATTTCAAAAAAGGTAATTGGGTTTGGAATTAAGCATTTTTGGTGGAAGCTATTCCAGTAAGGATTACCAACTTTTTGATTTTAACAGGGCGTGAGACTAAAATAATCGATTCTTGAGAAGTACTTACTTTTTCTATTTGGCAACTTGTTCACGTAATCTATTTAATCTAAAAAAAAAATATTCTCCTCATTTAGCAACTTGTACATAATTTTTTTTATATTTTAGGTAATGTGATTTGTAAGCGAGTAATGAAATTTGGTAATCAGAAAAGTAAGTCATTATATGGCAAGTAGTTCTGATGGTAATGTGTAATTTTTTGCTGGGATTTTATGCATATCTTTCGAATAATTAATATGCCCACGCTTGCTTATATTCTTATATCTATCTCTTTTTTTTTTTTTTAATCTGTAAATATAAATATGTACATGAATATTTATGTATGTATTTACAATGCACATACATATGTATATAAAAAAAATTCCTTGAACTATAGTGGATTGTAATCAGTAATAATTTCTTAATCTGGAAAGCAGAAAATGAATAGTGATACCTACAAATATATTTACCAAAGCTAAATCAATAATTGTATACACAATAACCATTTCTCATATTCCATTTCAGTAAAAATTCACGTTAAATAGCTGATATGAATAACAATCTCTGTTCAAGTAGTTACGACATGGGTGCTGATGAAGTGCGTGGCTGCACAGAAAAATGCGCATTTCGCCCAGCTAATAAGTCTAGTTTAATTTTTCTTCTCTTTAAAAAATCACATTAATTAATCAAAATATTTCATTCAATAGGAATTGAGAATACTGAACTTAATTAAGATTAAGAAATTATTCCTGATTAAAATAAATTTCTACTAAAATTTTTATATACATACATATGTACTTCAAAATATTGTTTTAGTTAAAATTATGTAGTGAAATGTTGTCAAGAATTATTTATTTATTCCGGTATTTATTAAATTGTTTTCGTTATTAGTAATATAATAAGTAAACTTGAGGATTTTGTAAGAGAGTTAAAGTTACGCGTATAAGAAAGTTAAGCGAATAACTTTAAATGTTGGTACGGAAAAAGTAATTTCTCAAATTACTTGGATGAAAATTTATATCCAAAGTTGTGTACATTTGCTTCATATATACATATATCTGTGGCAAAAAGGAAAAAGTGCTTAAGTCGAGCTAAGCTGATTTTGAGTTAATGGTACCTGTGTACTCTGCATATTCGAAAGTACCCCTGGTCAAATTTTTAATTAATTTCTCTAATTTTTCAGGAAGTTATAGCAAAATTACTTGCGACTTATCTCTTTTAGACTTCTAATCTCATTTGGAATAATAGCTTAATTAAGGTCATACTTTAATATATTTCAACTTAAATGTATTATTTACAGTATGTAGAACGATGTTTGCTTAAAAAAATAAAGGTTAACAGAGAATTTCCCAATTTAACTGTAGAATAAATAAATTTCTGAAAGTCGACTTGAACGCTTAAAAGTGCTCTCCTGCAAAACAGTAAAATATGACTTAAGCACCTTTTCCTTATTGCCACAGATATTTAGGGCAAGTTCGTAAATATGTAGATTGAAATGTCCTAAATTAATTCACTAATGTAGATAATACACAAGCAAATGTCAAATATGCAGAAAAAGCTTATCAGCGAACTTGTGTTGCATTTTAAATTAAAGTTTGCTGTCATGATGCAGAGCGGTGATACATTTACGAACAGGCGCTTAGTGTGCTGCATAATAGTGCTCCCACTGAACACTTCCTTTTCTAAATTGGTGTCATTAGAAAATAAATTATCTAACGGGCAGAAAGTTTAAACTTGTCACTTCAAATGATGAAACTATTCAAAAGTACAGACATATTATACCCACACACAGAAAAAAGGTTGGCTGGAAAATGGTTAGGCCAATTAAATATCATTTGCATAAACTACTTATATTTCAGTTCACGCTATCAATTTTCTATTAATTCAAAAAACAATCGCATGTTCATTGCCATAAGGGCATAATTGTAATAAACATCTATATGATTCTGACAATTCGTAAATTGATTGCATCAAACGAGCGTATGCTTTTGTCATGACTAATTAACTGATTGGTTAACACAACCGAATAAAATATTATGAATTATATTTTAATACTACCTTTTGGTATTGGCAACTAACAAATTGTCTTATATTCAGGTTAAACTAAACACTTTCTATCAGTTGCTGCAACTAACTAGAGGTTGAGTGTACTATCATATTTTATACTGGTAGCAGAAAATTAAAAATTAACTTTTGTGACTTTCAAAGATATTATGATTTGTGAATTCTCAAATGGTTGTTGACATTCTGTGCATAAGATAACAGGTTTGTGGTTGAAGAAATGCATAAAGACATGCTTCACCACCAGGAAATAAATTTCAATTAAAATATAAATATAATATAAATTTCTTAAATTGTGTATTTTTATTTGAGTTTATTGTTTATTTTAGGAAGGCCAATTTTTCTTTCACAGGTACCAATTATGATATTGTTTTAGTTGCAAGAATAACTTTTATTTCAAATTGCATACTGTTAACCAATTTTTTCTGTTGCTGCAACTATTTCGTTAAGGGTTATAATTAAAATATAGTGGTATTACAAGAAAATTGCAGTCGTTATACCAGAATTATATGATAGTTGGCGCAAACGCCAAAATTCGATTGGCAACAAATTCGGTTGTCTCAAGATTCTGTTTTCTCTGTGTACAGTTTCGAAAAATTGGCATGTAATAACTATTCAAAATTTCTAAAAACAACTTTTTTCCGTTAATTAAAAAAATGCAATTTACAAAAAATTTACAGAATTGTCTTGTGTCTGGCTCTTGAGAATTCAATGTTCAGATATTTATCAAAAGTTAAATAGGTTTTCTCCAAAGTAAATAGGCTGAGTTAGTTTTTTTTTTTTTTTTAATAAGTGCCAATGCCAAAAAAGTATTAAAAATATATATCGTCACCTAAAATATAAAATATCGTATCATCAAAAACTTCAAAATTGATTTTTTTTTATTTATTACGATTCACTACATCATATTACATATGTGTACAAAATTTTGCAGGTCTTATATAAAAAGTACAAAAGTTATAAGCAAAATTCAAAATAACGTATCATCAAGTGCATGATTTTCTTAAACAATATAACGTATCATCCATCATTCATGCGAATTTAAAAATTATAGAACATTTATTTTCCTATTTTTAATTGAAGTATGCATTGACTTTTTAGTTATGTACATATGTATGTATATTCAATTTAATTTCATATTCCTCCTTATTGTAAATGGCGTCGTCGACGTCACATCAAGACGACAGTAAATATTGTCACTTGTCTATTCTATAAGGATTTGTAAATTAATGTATCATGTTAATAGTAGTTAATTTTTGTTGACAAAGAGTAGACAAGTGGCAATTTTTACTGTCGTCTTGATGTGACGTCGACGACGCCATTCGCAATAAGGGAGATTAGTTTTAGTAAAAATTATTATCATTCTGAAAATTTTTCAAAAGTGGAAAGAAAAGCAAAAGAGTGTTTTGAATTCAACAAAACGTGTACGCTTTGGCGTACGATCCAACAGGAGTCATATATTACGAAACCAATATCAAGGATGACTATCACCTTCTTCCAAAAAGGACTACCAGAAATTATGGAAGTCAGCAACCTACGCGATTGCATTTGCAAGGGCTTACACCATTTCCAAAAAGATATGGCGACATATGCAAGATTTAAAATCTTTGCTTCCAGCAGACTGTCATTTCTTCTATGATAGTATACCTTTTCAGTAACTAGTAAATTAATAGCTGATTATCTTATTTTTGTTATAAACTTAGCAAAGTTTAAAAAATTCTTTATTTTTTCAATTACTTTGTCAACATAATATGCAAAGGTAAAAAACACCAAAAAAAAATTTGCAATTAGCAATAAAAACTATAATTTAATTTAGTTTTCGTTTTTTCATATATTTTATAAAGTTTGGTGATACGTTATTTTTTGTTTCAGAACACCACAACTCAAAATAACGTAAGACTCATAACACTAAGCTTACTTTGATAAACGGATCATTTTTATCCAAAACGAATTTCTTGTTTTATTTAAAACATGATTTTAAAATTTTTACTTAATATCTCTAATAGCTTTTCCATTTTATTTAGTTTTTTGCTTCTCCTGTAAATTTATGAAAAGTGTTGTTACGTTGTTTTGCATTTTAGGTGACGATATATGTATATCTTCAGAAAATTCAAGTAATTTATTATTATAATAATAGATTATATGAATTATTTTTATATTTTGTGACTTTATTTCATCATAAAAATAGTATTTTTTATTCTTTAAATATGCAAAACATGATTTTTATTCTTGATGTTTTTAAAAATAAGCAGATTTGCTTTAATTTTTCTTCTTTTAAGAAGGTTTCCCCTTTGTTTCTTAAAATCACCTTTTTAATAAATGCTACCTTTTTAAAAAAAAATCCACTTTATGTATCAGTTTTTGAAATTTTACAACGGTAGCGCTGATTGGATAGTTTGACATGGTAGGGACGATATGTACATTAGCGTGGCCGTTAGCTGTATGGAGATTTTTTTTTTTGGATTTCTTATATTCTCTCCCCCCCCCCCCCCCCCAAAAAAAAGTTTTATGTAAAAAAACACACAAAAAATTCCTAGCGATAAGTTACATTTTAAATGTCAATGTAATTTTTTTTATTTAATTTTTGTTGACTATACCAAGGCACATTCACAAGGTAGTAGCGGAAATGCAGCTGAGCTATTTTTTTTTCAAATTTAAACATTTTTACGAAAGAGAAATTAAAATAAAATGTAAAAAGAATGTCAATATGAAAAATATGTTATTAAAAATATTCTGTGAAAACAAATCTAAAAACATGAAAAAACTATTAAAAATTGTGAAAAGTGCTAAACGTTGCAAATTTTGTTAGTGGTAGCTGCCGTGGAGAAATATTTTCAAATTTATGTGAATAATTTTTATTATTATTATGTTAAACATATTATGTATATTTTTGAAGTTTTGTATGAACTACAACCCATATTGTTTTTTCATTGTTGTATTTTTTCATTGTTTTTGTAATCCTGATATTACATGGAAATTAATCCGTCTTGGACTATACGTAGTATATGTAATAGGAATAATTTCCATATAAATATAATTTTGTTATATACAATTTTTGGTATTTTGATGGTTATTTTTTTCATTATTTTTTAAAGTATGTATGTATTAATTTTAGCAAAAAACTTTCTGTGTGACTAATGTTGTTGACTAGAAGAGCTAAAATATTGCCATATATCATATTCTTGTTAAATGATTTTTTAAAAAGATAGTCGTATGCAAACAAATTACATTGAAAAATGGGCCAACTTTGAGGGGCGGACGCAACCCCTAAAACACAATTAATCGCAATGAAATTTTTTTGTATGTATTTTTTTTACATAAAACTGAACTGATTTGGGGGGAAGAGAATACGTTGTATAAGAAATCAAAAAAAAAATATATTAACGGACAGGACAGGTACATACATACATACATACTTATTAGAGACCTGCGTAAATAGTCTTGAAATGTAAATACGTCTTGTTTTTTAAATGTATTCTCGTGGCTGTAGAATGCTAAACCAATAATTAATGCTGTCGTATTATAAGCAAAGCACGATAGATGCATTGGTGTATGTGTATATGAGTTCTAACAAGCAATGTCGTCAAGACTTCTTGTTATGAACAAACAATCAACAAAGTAGTGTTGATACGTGTATGCTTGTTATTTTCCATATTGTACGTTTGAGTGTGTGTGTAAGATGTAGATGGTAAGCTATTATGTGTTTAAGGGAGGTTTTTTTTAAGCAAGCGCACACAACTAATGTAAATGCATGTGAACGTTTGTTTGTTTGTGTGCAGAAAAATAAAAGAGCATACACACAACGTCTGTGTGTATGTACATGCATGACGCTTGTATACGCGCCCATGCGTAGAAAAAAGCAAGCATCACAAATTTTTCAGTCACGAAGTATTTTCTTCTTTATTCCTATACCTCCAATAGGTGAAACAAATTATTGCAAACAGTGTTGTTTAGCGTTTGTCTTAGAAGATATATCTGTAGTAAAGCATTTGAAAACTCCCTCATGTCTTGAAAGTTCTTATAAATGGTCTTGTGCAGGACTTTAATACTTATGTACATATACATATAATCATTGCAGAGTGTTGCAACATGTTTCCGATTATTGATCTGAATTCTCCAATAAACGGGTTTTCGTTTAATTGCGTTAATGGATAAATTAACAGAGTATCGGTTAAATGATGTTTCCGTTTAATTGCACCAAAAACCGCGCATATTTTTGCAGATCAATATAGCGGAAATTACTGTAAGTAAATTTTATTTGTTGAGCTTGAGCTATTTAAAATCGATTATATGTTTTTGAGAAACGAAATCAAGCAAAAAAATTGTAATAGTTTGTTTTAATATGTACATACATGGTTTACTAGTTTAGATTTGCAAAAAATTTAATTCAAATGATTAAAGTTATTAAAATTTGGCCAAAAATCAAATCGTGAAATCGTCCAAGTGCTATTGTTAAGGCTTAAAATCACCGAAATGACGATATATCTTCAAATCTGGCAACTATATACATATATATGTATATATATTTTATATTTTTATATTTTAAGCCTTATGTATATATATGATACTAGATACCTTTAGTAAAGAGAAAGTGATGACAAATTAAGAGCCCAAACGTTAAAACCAAGGGAGCATATAAAGTGAAATGAATTTATTCAGTTATCAAAACTGGACAATTGCGAAAAGAATATTGTATACATACATACATAAACTTGAATATATTTATGTATGTATGTATGTATGTATTTAAATAAACGTAAGTACGAACATAATAATCATGATGCTATTCAGAAGGAAGAGTACGAGCGAGTATTGCTGTAATGAGTTACACATGAATTCTACATACATATTATACATGTAGTATACTCGGATGTCATCGATTCATTTTGTTTAAGGTAGAAAAACAGGATATAGAGAGAAAAATTTTTTTTTTGCAGAAGAGACGCAACTCTGGATACACATTTCGAAAAATCAAAAACAAAAAGTAAAGACAGTCGCTTAAAATACTTACAGCAGAAGTAAAACCTAAAGTTACAACGAAATTTAGTCAATAGCCGAGTAACACATTCAGTATTTAATAACAATAATTATCGTGCTGATGATGATGATGATGATGTCGTTCGTATTCACTGATGTTTTTATTCTGAAGTCTCCTCTGATTTGTTATATCGTATGATGAAGAATGTGATCCTTTTTCTAATGAAAATATTGTTGATGTAGTAGTTGCATTTTTAATCCAAAATTATTGTATTGTACAAAATCAATACTCTCATATTTGTTAAATGAAGTTACATATGTACATATACTTATGTATATAAATATCGGCTTTTTTCCTATTGTCACAAACGCATTTAATAGCAACAAATACATACATACATACATATGTACATATGTACATTAATACATACTATGTACTCGTATTATATCCATCCAACAGCAAGCAGTAAGGTTATACAATGAATAACATTACAAATTTTTTGAGGATGCTTTTGTAATCGCCACAATTTCTGCAATTTCTAGCTGTTTTATATTTTTATGTACATATGTATGTATGTATGTATGTATGCATTTATGCAAATGTATGCATGTATGTACATATATATGTATGTATGTACATACATATGTATGTATGTGCATATATCTATTGCCCTATCTTATGATTTGAAGCAGAACATTGGGTTCTGTAATCTATGTACATACATATACATATGTATGTGTAGGAATAAACACATACATATGTACATATGTATGTATATAAGGGAATACGAAAAAGGATTGGACAAAATATCCTTGGCAACATTCAACTAAATTTAAATAATTCATGATTGACATAATGGATATATGTACATATGTACATATGTATGTGCATATGTATGTAACTTTCACCCTCAATGAGCATATACATACATATGTATACATAATGCATGCATGCAAGTTCTGCATATAGGACATACTTGCAATCAATTCAAATCCCAACTTTAGGAAATCAAAATTTTACTCTATTGTCAATTCATATGTATTCATCCAAAATACACACTTACATACATACATACATATGTATGTATCTGTGAACACACATACATACATATGCATTTATTCTCTTGGAAGATAAAAATGAAAAAGATAAGTACATACTATTGTAAGACTGTCATTTCTATTGAAATTTTTTTCCATTTTGCAGCATAAAATCTGATTGTTGCTTTTCTACTATATATGTATATATGTACATATGTTTCGGTAAGTGTGTGTATTAGTTTGCGTTTAGAATCTACTGTAGATTGAAAATCAAGATACTGTACGTACGTGTTGAGGAAGGAGGAACTCCAACATATGTATGTACATACATAAGTATGTACATGAAAATATATCAAATTGACAGACAGAGAAACGAGTAATAGTACGAAGCGAGTTGCGGTCCTGCAACTTGCAAAAAAATTAATTTGAGAAAAATTTATTAGAAAAGTTACTGTACATATGTACATATGTACATATCAATACACACATACATATGTATGTATATGCATAAATATGCATACATATGTAGATATAAATCGAGAATTGTTTCTATTATTATTATTCATTCCATTCACTTCAATTATTTATTCGTATAATTTTCTTTTTTTTTTTTTTATTCACTTTGCTTATACTAGGTACACATTTTTATTGTAGTCAAAATTCACTCGATAGCAATAAAATAAGTCTGGAACACAATCTCGAATCGTTTCTTTACTTATTGATTTTTTCACAGTTTTGCAAAGTGCTTAATAAGATATGTACATACGTATGTATGCAAATATTTTTCTTCCTTCACTTGTTCATGAATAAAAAAGGTTAAATATAATGCTACACCGTGCACAGTCGAAGAATTTTTTAATAATATATGTAGGTATGTACATATACATATGTAAGCAAATACATACATATGTGCATATGTATGTATGTATGCGTGTATTTTTTTTTTTTTTTTGTATAGTTGTACCCTTACCAGCCAAGGGCTCGCGTTATACTGCCACGGTTTAATTGCACAAGGTGAGCCAATATGGATTCATTCCATTACATCGGAAACTCAAAATTTCGTAACAGTATCATGAATCTCTCTAAGCGCGTGCTGAATGCAGATAAAGTGTAAAAATATTTTCATTTCATTGATGATTAGTTTATGCAGAGGCACTTGTGTCAAAAAGGGACAAATATATTGTTTCACGAAATACGTATTGAATAGTTTGCGAGTGGGTGGTGGATGCTGTTGTCCTTATGATGCTGACTCTGCACGTACTTTTTCCAAGGTTTGTTTCCTCAAATTCAAATGTGTATGTGTTTTTATTTGGCATGCGCGTTATCTCTACTTCGGCCAAGTGTCATTTCTGAGGGCACTGTCTTTAATATGAGATTCTGACAACTCTATCAATTAAGAAACAAGAGAACAAAAATTTAACTTCTATTGGCACTCTTGAAGATAACTTTTTTAGAAATACAAAACAACACAAAACAGTTGTTTAAAAATTAAATACACTTAGGCATTAGTATTATTGAGGACTTGCAAAATTCGTCACAGGAAAAATTTATGTCATGGACACATTTAAAAGCCCTTACAAACATTTTTTTAATAACAAAAATGACTCAACGAACTGATTGATTCCTTATGAAATGCAGCGATTTTAAATATTTCATCTGTTTGTATTTCTATATACCATATGTAGATAATTGAGTTTCCATTTGATTGATTTGATAATGCAATTTATGTTATTAAAATTGCAGTTGAAAATGTTTTTATGTATTACATTAGATCAGGTCGACCGACGATGAAAGATATTTGTATGTATGTATATTTTAATGACCAGTTTTAAAATACGGCTCCTTTAGTTTTTTTTTTATATTCCTTCACCATTTTAAGTCCGACCAAAGCGTTTGAATACTGTTTTTTAATCGACCGGAAGCAGCTTTCATTTTATCCTTGGCGTTTTTTAATCGGAAGTCAAATTCTAGATACAACTTCTCAAGTCGCCAACTTTTTGCAAGACACAAGAAAGCCTACCTAAAACTATAATGTGCCTTACGCTACATTTACACATGAAAGTAATTTCTTGAAATTTTTGTATACGTATTATGAATAAAAATTTTAATGAAAAAAATTACTTTCATGAAAATTTCTTGTTCGTTTTCATAGGAAAGTGAAAGTTAATTTTAAAAATGTCGTCGAAACGAAAAGTTGCAAAAAGTTGCTTTGTTTATTACTTAATTAGAGTTACCCAGATTATCGCATACACACATTTATAGGGCAATAAGTTGGGAATAATTACACTGTGATACACAAAAAATATTCAGGGATTCTAATGTACCAATTCTATTTTGTTGGAGTCCATGGATGACGAAAATACCGTTGGTTTTTTTAGGTCACTTCATAAACTGATTTTATAACGGTAAATGTAGTGAAAAACGGGGTTTCTTAGATTTTCAGTTGTAACTTCTTTGTTTCCCAACGGATTTATTTTATCTTTTCGTTGGTGAAAAGAATCGAATATTATCTTTCAATAAAGATATAGTTTTTGTAAATCGACTAAGAAATGGCTAAGTTACAGTCGTTGAAGTGTACAAAAAATCCATTAAAAAGTATTCTTTTGTAACTCATAAGCAACTTATAGCCTGAGGAAAACAAAAGAATACTTTTTTAATTGGTTTTTTGTACACTTCAACGACTGTAACTTAGCCATTTCTTAGTCGATTTACAAAAAATATATCTTTATTGAAAGATAATATTCGAGCCTTTTAACCAACGAAAAGTTAAAAGAAATCCGTTGGGAAACAAAGAAGTTACAACTGTTTAAAACTGAAAAGCTAAGAAACCCCGTTTTTCACTACATTTACCGTTATAAAATCACTTTATGAAGTGACCTAAAAAACCCAACGGTATTTTCGTCATCCATGGACTCCAACAAAATAGAATTGGTACATTAGAATCCCTGAATATTTTTTTTCTCAACTTTTGTAGCACAGTGTTATTATTGTTAATATTTTAATAATATTATTGTTTTAAATAGGCATGAATTGTCTTCTTCATGTATATTTGAAGATACGAAATTACAATTATTTAAATATTTATACAAAATAAGAATATTTTTAATAATTATTTGCCACAATCCTATATATTTGTATAAATTTTTGATGTGGATATAACAGTGTTCACATCTTTGTCATTTTACTTTCTGAAAACATCAAAAATTTACTTTCTTGAAAAAATCGTTGAAAGCTGAGTGGAAATTAAAAACTATGTGAGCGTGGTAGTGAAAAAAATGTGATTGTATTGCTACTTTCTTCCAATTACCCTATAGGAACTCAAACCCATCTGTAAGTAACTTCAAACTGGTTGTTTAATAACCACAACTGGTTGACTAAGTGATTTTTTCCTTGTCGCCGGCTCACTATTTTAACATAGGCATGTCATAGTCGGTAGTCAATTGGCCATCTCTGCATGACTTTTAAATTGACTACTAACTACTTATTTTTCAACCAATTTGCACGAGTAGTTAATTAATATTATAGCAAAAAAAAGATATATGTATATTTATATTATATATATATATATATATATATATATATATATATATATGAATATATACATATATTATATATATATATATATATATATAATATATGTATATATTCATATATATCTATGTAAATATATATGTACATAAATACATATGTATATGTATGTCTATATAAATATTTATTAAAAATAAAAAATTCGTACATACATACATATGTACATAAATATATCCATACATACGAACCGCTCATAGAAAATATTATTGAAATTATTTAGTTTTTTTTTTCAACAAAAACATTTGGCATTTGATTTCATGGCATGCTTCTTTTGATTTTTTTTATTTTCTTTTCATTTACTTATCTTGCTTTTACTTGAGGGTTACACGATCAAGTTTTGCCTTTCAAAATTCAATACATTCACACTTTTTCACTAATACATTAACACTTTTAGAATTTGATGGGACTTTGACTTCAAATTTTCTTTCCAATTGTGTATTCAAATTTATAGACAAAAAACAACTGACACCAATTTCAATGAGCACACTTTTCGTTTTTGTTTTCAAATATTCTGCGGGATAGTATTTTTGTGTTCTTTTATTACACATAATGTTATATTCCTCCTAAAAACTTTAATTAACTTTAAATAAATATTATAAAGAACAAAAATATGTAAAAAATATAATGATGTGTTGCGGTTTATAGGCCTAAATGAAGTTGTGTGTTTAAGCTGTTTTCATATCAACGGCATATTGAAAATAAATTTGCTTGAAAATTGCGTGCAGCCTACGTCACAGCATTCAATTTAAATTATTTTTGACAACCAGTATGTGTAAAAAACTTGAATGCAAATCTTGGTCGTGTAACTGTAGCGTTATTTATTTCTTACGTGTGCTTCTATTCAATATGTTTGGTTGATATCTGCATGATATTTAAACCAACTTGTAGTCACTTGCAAAATAATTAGTTTATAAGTTAGTGTTTTTTCTCAACTGATTATTTTATTTACTACAGGGTAGTTTCATGTGTAAATGGTAGGTTAATGAACTTTATGTAATTTTTATTGATTTTTATAGTAAATTTGACATTTTTTGGTGCCGAAAGTCGCAAATGACAATTAGACGTTGCTTTCTTCAAAATTAAAATTTTTTAATAGTCTAAATATATGTTTTTTATGAAAAAGCATACCCACTATGGTGTAGATTTACCCATTATTTTTTAATAAAATTTGTTATTTAAATTTATCCTTTCACAGACATATGTACATAACCTCGAATGTAAAATAAAAAGCTATTAATTTTAGTTAATTTTAATTGTTATTGTTAGAACTTCATTTGTTTCTATATGTATAATTTAATCAGGCTAAAGTTCGTATTGCTTTGTAAGCCAAATTACATGTGATAATTATCAATGAACAAATAACACCAAAGTTAATTGTAAATACGAGTATTCTGATAAAAAAAAAACTTAGTAGAGTGGATCAACTATCTGTTTTCATCATCAGCGTTCTTTTGTGTTTGGTCCACTGTGTGTGGTTTCAGTTGATGTAGATTTCTGCTTTTATATACTCAGCCGTTATTGTAAATAGAATATGTGAATTGTTTTGATTCATCGTATTCAATTTACTGAAAGCTTTTTTTGTAATGAAAGCTCAATTTTACCATCTCTAAATTTACAACAGCCTTGCCATTGTCGTTTGTTCTTTACTAATTATGCACATGTTAGTTAATTTGCTTATTTTTGTTCTAAACTTTTTGATTTTATACTATTAAGTAAATTTATTTATTTAATACTAGCTGACTACGGTCCGCGTTGCTGGCCCTAAACAAACATTAGTGTTGTATATGGCATTGGTGGTGCAATATGAAAATTGGATTTTGCCCACGAAAAAAAAAACTAAATATTGCACCATCTGTCGGACGAACATCAAACTACACAGAAACACTCCTCACGCCCCATAGACCATGTATATAAAATTTGGTGCAAATCGGTCCAGTAGTTTTTGAATTTAGCGATCACGAACATACACGTTTATATAATTTTAATTATTATTGTTCGAACTTCATTTGTTTCTATATTTATAATTTAATCAGGCTAAAAAGTTCGTATTGCTTTCTAAGCCAATACGGCATATCGCCACAATCTACTTGGCGTACATAAGTCGATTAACAAACTAGCGAATTCCGAATCACACATCCCATCCATTAAGGACGATCATGACAACATTCTGACAACAGATGAAAAACAATTAAGAAAGTGGAAAAAATTATTTGAAACTCGTGCCCAAATATCTGCACAAGATAAAAATTAGGGATGTAAGGAATGTTCGCATTCGCTTTCGCATTCGCAAATAATTCGCTTACTTTTGCTATTTGCATTCGCTTTTGCATTCGCTAAAATGTATGCGAATATTTAAAGCGAATACTAAAGACAAAAATATTGGAAATATTTTCCAGTTTTTGAAAAAGAAAATGTGTTTGAATTGCGCGAAAATAGTTTCTACATAAGACTAGTCTGTTAAAACTTTTGAAAAATGGAAAGCACCATTCATTACTTCGTACAAAAAATTTTAAATGCAAAAATATAAACTAATCCTTTTTTGTTGTAAATTTTTTGCGAAACAACTACCACTCATATTATTTCACATGAAAACTTAGGCCCCTATGTATAAGAAAAAACTGGCATGAAGTTGGCATAAGTGGCAAAATTGAACATAATCTTATAGAGTTTTGCCATAAAACTGTACATAAAAAATCACGATAGGACATAGTAGTGGGTTAGAACTGCGTAATGCACCAATATTTAATATCAAATTGTATGGAGGAACTCGTTAACACCTATTTTAAGTTCGTCACTTATGCTAACTTCATGCCAATTTTTTCTTATACATAGGGCCGTTAAAGTGTTGGAGATATGTTTCATGTTTTCCTAAGATGAATAGAGTACTACTTCTGGAAAAAATTTTCGTGAACAAATCATTCCAATTTTTCGTAATATGTATTCTTGTAGCATTTTACAGGAAATGTTGAACTTAGTACAAGGTCTTAGGGCCAAAGTACGAATGGGTTGATTGCCTAGCATTTTATAAATTTATTTTTAATTATTATCTATACTTATATGTGATTTCATATACATATCTTTCAGTTTAACAATTTTTATTTCTAATAAATTAATAAATATTTGCTGAATTCAAGACTCAAGTAGATCTAAGTATACAATACAACTTCATTCATTTTAACGTACTACATATGTATTATAATATTTGCATTCGCTTTCGCATTCGCTTTCGCTTTCGCAAAAATTAAAATGTATTATTCGTTTTCGCATTCGCATTCGCTAAACTGGTATTCGTTACTTCCCTAATAAAAATGACGATCTAAATTTAAGAACAAATTTCTTGAATTTAGATTGCAGAAATTTTAATATTTAAATCTTGAAATACGGTCAGTAAGATTGACGTTCACAAATTTAAGCATAAATTCTTACCGCCTTATGTATAATCAAAAACTGGCATAAAGTTAACATAAGTGGCACAAAAAATTTAACATGGTCTTAACGTTTTTGGCATACAATTTTACATTAAAAATCATGCTAGGATGTAATCGTGTGTTAAACCTACATTATGCGGCTATTTTTAATGTCAAATTGTATAGAGGAACTCTTCGACACGTAGTTTAATTTTGTCACTTATGCTAACTTCATGCCAGTTTTTTATTATACATAAGGCCGTGGTCCTAAACTTTAAGAACGCATTATTAAAATAAAGAACGTAATCATAATTTTAAGATTATATTCTTAAATTTTTAAGAATATGATCTTAATTGATTTAAGATTTTATTCCTGAATCAAGAATTTTCACATTTAACAGACTATGAAGATTGAAATGATTTGATTTCGAGCGTGAAATCTTGATTTTCGCACGTTTTTTTCCTTTAGTGTACATCTAGTACGCAAACGTCCACAAACGAAACTCAACCCAGCTTAAACAATAATGGGCCTTATCGTGTGTTCTTTAATCTGTAACAAAAACGTCATAGAAAAAGTCGAAATACGGCAACTACGATAAGAGGGAATATTTAAACCGTACAGATATCTTTAGAAGAGACCGAGGCAGCCATTCAAAAGCTTAAACATCATAAAAGTGCTGGTTTAGATAATATAAGACCAGAGTTGCTAAAATATGGATCTTGCGTTCTTGCACTGGTACTACACCCATCCTTTATGCAGATTTTAATGAATAGCACCATCCCCTTTCATTGGAAGCAGCGTTGCCGTTCTGACTCCAAAGTATCACTTTTGACCCTTTTTCGTGCCAATGACACTTTTTATGATACTTTTTTAATTTATCCCTTTGTATCATCTTAACAAAATGTATGCTGTAAGGCAATCATATGCTCAAAAATTTGACGAAGCAGAGCTGCAGTTGGCGATATTCGGTTCGATGGTGTCGATCATTTTACTGTTTTGGTCGATAGAAAAGCCAATAAATGGTGAAAATGTTGCAAAAATCTGACACCCAAATCCCTGATTCCAAATGCAAATTATTTCTGGGAATATCACAATAAAAAAAAATATATATTTTAACTTACTTTCACTTTTAAACATACGGAGTTCACTATTCTTAAGGCCCAACTATAATATGAATAAGCAAACTTAAGCAACTGTGCGATTACATACAATACGAGGGCGGTTCGGAAACTTCTTAGCCTATCAATGAAAGAGAATAGTTAGTTTTTCAAAAATATTTTTATTTTTCAATATAATCTCCTGAAACACAATACACTTAGTCCAACGCTTTTCTAGCAATTCTATCCCTTGATTAAAATAGTTTTCCTCAAAGTCTTCAAAATAGTGGTTTACAACTGTAATTGCATCTTCATTTGAGGTAAAACGCTTGCCAGCCTGGGAACAGGTAAAAATCACTGGGAGCCAAATCAGGAGAATAAGGTGGGTGGTCAAGCAACTCGTACTTTAATTCGTTGATTTTAGCCATTGTTAAAACACTCTTGTGCGCTGGTGCGTTGTCTTGATGAAAAATTATTTTTTTGTGTTGTAAGCCAGGACGTTTTTCTCGAATTTGTACATTTAATTGATCCAAAAGGTTGCAATAGTACTCTGAGTTTATTGTTTTACCCTTTTGCAGATAGTCAATCAATAAAATACCTTTGAAGTCCCAAAAAACCGTTGCCATAATCTTACCAGCCGATTGAATTGTTTTTGCCTTCTTTGGGGCACTTCCTACAGCTTCAGTCCATTGTTTGGATTGTTCTTTTGTCTCTGGAGTATAGTGGTGGATCGATGTCTCATCAACAGTTAAGAAACGACGCTTAAAATCCATTTTATTTCGCTTAAAACGATCCAAACAAGCTTGAGAAATGTTCATTCTTATGCGTTTTTGGTCGACTGTTAACAAATGCGGCACCCATATTGCAGAAAGCTTTTTCATCTGTGGTTCTTCGTGCAAAATTAAATGGACTCGATCATTTGAGATGCCCATGATATTAGCTATTTCACGCACTTTTATTCATCGATCATTTAATACCATATCATGCACTTTGGCTACAATTTCTGTTGTTGTTGCTGTTTTTGGACGTCCACTACGTGGTTCATGTTCAATGCATGTATGACCACGTTTAAATTCAGCAACCCAATTTTTTACTGTTGCATATCTGCTGCTTCACTTTCACCTAACACATTCACCATATCATTATGAATTTCTTGTCCGGATAAACCTTTTTTATGAAAATATTTAATGACACCACGCATTTCAGATTTTTCCATTGTTAAAAAATCGCGGATGCGTCTTTTGTGAACACCTGTTTCTATATGAAGGAGTTGCCAGATCGAAACAAAATTTAACATGTGTTCATAGCAGAGATGGAAGTTTCCAAAACACTTAACTGTTTTCTGTTTATACCGCGCTTTTTGTGCTAGGCTAAGAAGTTTCCGAACCGCCCTCGTACGTATGTGTGCAACTATAATGTACTTAAGCAAACGTTTCGTCAAGTTTCGTCAAATGTCATTTGCTTAAGCAAAATGCCAAACTGAACGCACATTCCGTACGGAAATAACTGTTTGTGTATTTTTTAAAATCAAATAAACAGCAGCAGAAAATATTCATTGCTTTTAAATATTGTTTCAATATAAAATATCAAAATTGAATTCGAAATCGATAATCGTAATAAGATTGACTTTCTTTATTGTTCGAAATTCGATTTTGGAAACATCCTCAAATTTTTTTTCTTCTTTACTTTTCAAAAGAAGTGCAAGGAACCATAAATAATATATTAATGTCCGTAATTTCTACACACAGGTAATTTACCTAAGGTTTTTACCCAAGAGTTTGCCTTATAAAATTCAACTAACACGATAGATATCTAGGCACCAATAGATATCTACTTGTAGAAATTACGGAGCTAATATCTATACTGCACCCATGGACATAAAAACTACTATGCGTATTATAAAGTGCACATAGTCTTATTTGGTCCACTCTTTATGCCTCTACTAACTAGTACAAATATTGAAATATTGAAAATGGTCTAAGTCATATGCATTTTTTCTTCGAAATCTTAAATAAATCTTAAAAAAAACTTCAATAAATATTAAATAAATTTATATAAATTGCGACTATAGTACAACTATAAATTAAAATAATGCACGAGTAAAATAAAAATATTTTTTGATTTGTTTAATGTAATCTTCTGAATATATCGACCAAAGAAAGACCGCTTTCATAACACTGGTTTACAGCCAAAAAATACCAAGAACGCCATATGCCTAGATGAGTTAATTGGGACCTCCTGAACAGAAAAAACGCTGTAATTTTTTTTTTCTAAGTACCGTTTTTTAGATAACGGTACTTTTGTGTTTTTCGGTATATGGTCCCACTCAAACCCTTGTGGAGCCCAACCGTAAAGTCCGAGCGAGATAAATGGCACATCGATGTAAAGGTAATTAAATGCCTTTTCCGTCAATATGCTGCAAATTTCTATCTGACCAGAAATGGTTGAGTTATGGCACCTCAAAGTTAAAAATTTGCCTATTTTTTACGTTTTTTTCAAAATTTTTAAATTTTGTTTCGTTTTTTTTTCTCCGTTATAGTAAAGATCTGGAATGTTTTATTTTTTTACCAAATAGTTTATTTAGTTACAAGCATTTTAAGCGTAATTTGAAGAAAAATGGATGAAAAATAAAGTTTTTATTAAGGATTTTGTGGAACGACAGTATTTTCATTTTCATTACTCACACACTATATTCGGCGTCCATCAGTTTTAACGTATTTACAAATATTGTGAAAAAGTTGCTAAAAGACAGTCTTGCCATGAATTACCTTAAACAAAAATTTCCGAGAGCCACAGCCAGAAAAATTGAAGCTGGTATATTTGATGGACCTCAAATTCGGGCTCTGTAGGGTGACCAAGCATTTATTGAGTGTTTAGGTCCAGCTTATTTGGAGGCATGGGAAGCATTCCAGGACATCGTTCACAACTTTTTGGAAAACTACAGAAGTCCTGATTACGCTGAGAAGATCGATACATTACTGCAAAAATTCAATGCTATTGGTAAGCGTTGAGTGAAAGCATGTATATCAAAAAGGCCGTTATCATTTAAAAATTTTTTCTTTTTAACTCTTAGGTTCAAATATGACACCTAAATAAATTACACTTCTTATTCAGTCATTTGGATATTTTCCCCACGAACTTGGGCTCCGAAAGTGATGAACAAGGTGAAAGATTTCACCAAGAAATGGAAGAAATCGAGAGACGTTATAAAGGCTGGTGGGATGAACAAATGATGGCAGACTATTGTTGGTTCCTCATTCGCGAAGATCCATCCGAAAAAAACGCAAAAGTTCAAGTCGCTCGTCATTTTAATTTAAATTTTCTGAATTCATGCCGAATATAGTGTGTGAGTATTGAAAATGAAAATATTGTCGTTCCACAAAATCCTTAATAAAAACTTTATTTTTCATCCATTTTTCTTCAAATTACGCTTAAAATGCTTGTAACTAAATAAACTATTTGGTAAAAAAATAAAACATTCCAGATCTTTACTATAACGGAGAAAAAAAACGAAACAAAATTTAAAAATTTTGAAAAAAACGTAAAAAATAGGCAAATTTTGAACTTTGAGGTGCCATAACTCAACCATTTCTGGTCAGATAGAAATTTGCAGCATATTGACGGAAAAGGCATTCAATTACCTTTTCAACGATATGTCATTTATCTCGATCGGACTTTACGGTTGGGCTCCACAAGGGTTTGAGTGGGACCATACACCGAAAAACACAAAAGTACCGTTATCTAAAAAACGGTACTTAGAAAAAAAAAATTACAGCGTTTTTTCTGTTCAGGAGGTCCCAATTAACTCATCTAGGCATATGGCGTTCTTGGTATTTTTCCAAATTAAAAATTTGTAAACCAGTGTAATTAAGGGCACATATGTACATACATACAATGATTTGTGTGTGTTAAATGAAAGAATGAAAGTAAACAGGACCCACATTCTGTGTAATGCAGCAAACGAAGGACATTTTTTGCTACTTATGTATATTTACTTGACGTAAATTTATGCTGGCTAACTAACTATTCCATGACACAAATTTCGTTCAAAATATTCATTTGCCTATTTTTTATTTCTTAATTGATAACAGCTTGTGTGTGTGATACATAAAATAAAAGAAATTGAAATGAGTTGTAGTTTTTATTTAATCTTCGTTTGACTTTGAAATTATTTTTTATATTTTTAATTTTCATACACAATCAAATGGAATCACAAACACACGTACAGTGGTAAAAAGAAAACAACATAAAATATTTCACGAAAATTTCGGTTTTCTCATCACGGAAATCTTTCGTAAAATATGTTTGAATTTTTTGACCAAAATAAATAATTTTGCTCTCTTAGTAGACAGTGTTGAAGTTTAATATTCAGAAGGAGTCAATTCTCTTCGCACTTTCTAATCTACAACCTATTTTCTTTTAAATTTTTTTCCCTGTTCAGTTTTTATAATAAAAAAAGTTCGAATAGACCTACGCAAAGTGGGGGATTTCCTTAAAAAAAATAGAAATAATTCTGCAGTTTCTAAACCAGCCTTCCGATTGAGCCGATTCATACAGCATTTGAGGATGTTTCAAAGAACTTATATATATGAAATATGAAAAATTCAAACCGATGCCAAGCTGATGTTTTTGATCTGATAAAAATATTTTTTGAAAAATCCACTTTTTCATATCCAAGAGCTAAAAAAATTTGCTACATTTATGAGTTTTCGCTTACAGTTTAGAAAATATTCGACGAAAAAAAGTAAAATGTTGGCTTTTTTTACCAAACTGTTTTGCTAACGGAGAAGTCAAATCTTGTTCAATTTAGAAAACAATATGGATTAATAACAAAATTTTTAACATTTAAAAAAATTTTGGTATCAAAAGCACAATTAAGTCAAAGTTATAGGCAAAATTTTTTTTTGTTTTATTAATAGTTTAAAACTGATGTATGTAAGTTGTAATCATTTTGAAAAAAAAAATTAAAAAATGTTTAGGATCTCAAAAAAATTGTAAAAGAGATAAAGCTATGTACAGACCGCTGTCAGATCTTACAATATTGCCAGTAAAATGTGCTCAAAATTTCTTACAACCGTGTGAACTGGCAATTTTTGTCAGACGTACATAGTTGCCAGAAAAGCATTTTCAGTCCATTGCAAGACTAGCAGCTGGCAACAAAATTTCAGACATCTTGCAATCGTGTGAACACATTGTAAATTTATTGCCAGATATTTGTCAGACATTTTAATATTGTCAGATGTGCGAATTGTATGCATCTGACAATGGTGTCACTGTAAGAGAATTCTTTCTATGGGCAAGACTGCACGCGCTTGATTTTAAAGAAAAAATATATAATAAAATATGTATGTATATGCAAACAAAAAAAATAGCAATTGCTTCTTTATGGTCCATAATAATTTATATTTTAATTTTTTACATTTAACAGAACCCCAAACGATTGATATTTAACAATTTCTAACAAATGCTTTGAGTCTGGCAAGTTTTTCATATGACAACCGTCTGAACTGGCAATTTTTCGACTGGCGATTTTGTCAGATGAATTTATTGTCATACAACCATCTGGCAATAAATTGTAAGATTTTCTGACAAATTTGATACAACCGTGGGAACTGGCACTATCACCAGAAATCGTTCGATCAAATACTTATATTGCAAAGAACAACAAGTTTTCTAATGTTATTGTTGTTTGCAATACAACGATTTCTGGTGACATCATGGGACAGGACATTAGTCAGACAAAATATATATACGCATGATACTCAGATTAGTTATCATCAGATCTGGCAATGTCAGCATATTGCCAGATCTGACAATATTGTAATATCTGACAATCGTCTGTACATAGCTTACGATATAACACAACACTACACCAGATAATCCATGTTGCCGTTGAAGTCGGTTACCCTACGTCTACACCTGATATATTTTTATCATAACAAAAGTCAAACTTTATATTGAAAAATAATTTTTTTTATGTTAGCTATTTTTCCTATATGGAATTTGACATTTGTCATGATAAAAATATATCAGGTGTAGACGTAGTGTTACGAATTTCTTGTTGCAACTTTTAGCTGCAGTGTTCGTTATTTGAAATATATGAGTAAGCAAAATCAGTAGACATGTGCAAACACACATATCGAATGCTACGTAATCTCAGCCAATATGATTTTATTATTATGATCGATTTTTTTATAAAAAAAACATAAGCAGTATACTTACCTTGACGTGTAGATTATTATAGTAGCGAGTTATATAAGCTGGCAATTTTTCGGCTGTCTCCAGGCCAATCCATTGTATGAAAAATGGCTCTATTGATAAATCGAGATCTTCGTCTTCGTCCATTTATGCACATATACGCACATTGATGGTCAAGTAATATAATGACTTATCAAATACATAGTTCGGACTAAGAGTCAATAATATGACACGGTTGCAGCACTTGTTAAATATGTATATCAATTACATACTTTTTTTCTGATAAAACGTAAGTAACTTAAATTTTATGAGTATTTTCTTTTTAATGATTTAAATAAACCAATGATTTTTCATCTGCACATGAAGCTTTAAATTATTTTTTGGCAACTTATGTCGCCTCATATCCTCCTGTCTTCCTCCTACCAGCATTAAAGAAAATTTCATTGAAAGGAATAGTGTAAGTATAATTTATTCACATTTGTTTATTAGTATCGGAAAATGTTTAAACAATATGAAATAAAATCAGTTAAATCCTATTAACTGACAGCGTTGCCGTTTTGGTTACTTGTAACCAAAATTGGTTACTTTTTCTCCATGTGTACTTGTGTACTTTTTTCCATTTTGGTTACTTTTTTTAACACAAAATTAACCATTTTTATATGGTATTTAAATTTGCATATCGTGACACAATACCACATTTTTAAATGAATTTTGTAGCTAAAAAACAAATATGGCTGTGGTTTCCAAATTTAGTACATGATAAAGAAGAAGAAATTGTATCCCACTAGCAATTGCTCAGATTTTCCCAATTGTAAAAAAATTATATTTTGAGACAAAGGTTCCAAAAATACACATGAATTGATTGCCACACAGCTCATCCATCGGCTTCTGAAAAGATATTTTCGTAGCTCAGTTTAATCAAAACTAAATGTAGGAAGCTGAATTTTAGTACCAACTCGATATTGCATATGTGACAGCGCATAGAGAAAGCGACCTAAGGGTAAAAAAATCAATTTTCACTTTTTTTTTTTTTTTTGATGTGGACAACATCTGACCATCGAATGAGACCGATCCCATGCCCCAAAAGTGTTCCCTCCCAGAGATATGCGCGTTTTCTGAAATTGAAGTCGACGATTCTAAGGTTATGTGAAAAAATTTTCGTACTAATAGAGTGATATTCACGATTTAAAAGAATTATAAATGAGTATTTATTATAATTCACAATTAATAATTTCAGAAAATAAACCTGGATTCGAAAAAACGCGAGCAAAATTGATATCAAACGCATGGAAACAGCGCGCTAGGTAGAAAACAGTAAAAACCAACTACACAAAACAAGAGGTAGGGACGACCTACGCACGTTTTCAAGGTTGACCAACACTTTCCTGACGTCATGAGATGTGTCGCTTTCAAATGAGACCAATACCAACACGATCAGTGATGGTACAGCAAAGATACACGTATTTAAATCTTTAAAATGGCTCTCCTGAACAAAACCGGTTTTTACCCTTAGGTCCCTTTCTATTTTGCGCGTCACATATGTATATATTATAGTATACTAGCTGACCCCGATCCGCGTTGCTGGCCCTAAGCAACATTAGTGTTGTATATGGCATTGGTGGTACAATATGAAAATTGGATTTTGCCCACGAATAAACTAAATATTGCGCCATCTGCCGGACGAACTTCAAACTACACAGAAACACTCCTCACGCCCCATAGAGCATGTATATAAAGTTTGGTCTAAATCGGTGCAGTAGTTCTTGAGTTACGGTGCAAAAACACAAAAAAACTAAATATGGCGCCATCTGTCGGACGAACTTCAAACTACACAGAAACACTACTCACGCCCTATAGAGCATGTATATGAAGTTTGGTCAAATTCGGTTCAGTAGTTCTTGAGTTACAGTGCAAAAACACAAAAAAACTAAAAATTGCGCCATCTGTAGGACGAATTACTATTTCTGAAAGGGGCGTAGCATTTACCGGGATAAAATATATATATAAACACGCACAGGTCTTTTACGAATATTTTGCGGGGTGGAAGGCGAAAATCTGTTGGGGCATTGAAGAGTTTACCCATAACAAATAAACGTGTTTTTGCATTATATATAATAAGATTTTCCATTATTTTTTTTAAAGAAGAAGTAAGTAACACACCAATATACATAAATAAGGACAAAATTTTAGTCGACGGACGTACGGACACTCGTACACTTTCAGTTGAAAGGAATGGAATATTTGCCTACTCGTATATAGGCAAATATCAACTACAAACGAACTCAACTTTTATTTTTAAAAGTTCTTTTGGTGCACTTATAGAAATTTACTCGTACAGCCAAATTTGTGAAAAAAAAATTTTTTTTGATACATATTAAATTTAATTGAACTTAGTGAATTTTAATCAGGAATAATTTCTTGATTGGGCTTAAGTTCAGTATTTTCCAGGGACCGAAAATAATTGTTATTTTTTAATTTCAAATGCTTTTAACCATTATTGTAAGAGATAGATATTTCATTTTAGTCATTGTAGCCAATTAAGGTGAGAAATATTTTTTTTTGGTTTCGAATAAATATTGTAGCTACCAGAAATTTTTTTTGGTTACCAATAACTGTTAACTAAAGTATTTTTATTTTTTTGGTTGCGCATTACTAAGTATGTACGTATGCACAATTTATTTTGTGATTTGTAATTTTAATTTGTAACTGTAATGTATTTGTAATTGTAATTGTAATTTTTAATTGTAATGTATTTTGTAATTTGTAATTTGATATTTATAGCAAAAATATGTATATTTTGAAACGATATGGCCAATTCAATAACGAAAATGTTTAACAAAAAATATCTTTGTAATATTCCTTATAGTAAATATTATCTTTTGGATTAATGAAAATATGGGGTTGGTATTTTTGCAAAAAAAAAAATGTATAATAGCGAAGTAATTAAACCACTTTTCTTGCAAAAAGCTGTGAAAATCGACTTTTATCAAAATTTTAATTTAAATTGCTTATAAGTTATAACTTTTGACTTATTGTGATTTTGATACCAAATTTTTTTTGATTTGACTTCTCTATTAGCACAACCGTGCACCAAGGTTGGTAAAAAAGCAAAAATTTAAATTTTTTTCTCGAATATTTCTTTGCAGATTTTTTTTAGCTCTTGGATAGAAAAAGTGGATTTTTCAAAAAATCGTTTTTATCATATCAAAAACATCAGATTGGCATCGGTTTTATTATTTCATTAAACCTAGGTTGCCCCATTTGGGGTTTTGTGGCTCAGTCCCCTTAAAGATATATAGTCTAAATTGAAGACTTAAGTAATATTCGTATTCGTATTCGTCTGAATTTGGCGAATACGAATGCGGATACGAATATCTTAAAATGGTCGAATATTCAACAATTCGAATACGAATACAAGTATTCGTGCATCACTAATACACACATATATTTTGTCATTCATTATGGGATCTTCAAAAAACATTTGTAATTATTCTTGTAAACAAAATATTCTATTTATGAAATTAATAAAGATTTCTTATAAAACTAACCGTTTTGTATAATTTGCTAAATATATTTAAATTTCTTGTCCTGCATATCCCTTACAAATGAATTTTTTACATCTCAAATACCGTATTTTACGTAGCAATAACCAAAAAAAAATTCTTTTGATAATAGTTATTGGTAACCAAGCATTTTTTTGTTGCTTTAATAGTTATTCGTAACCAAAAAAAAAATATGTCTCACTTTAATTGGTTACAATAACCAAAATAAAATATATGTATCTTACGATAATCGTTGATTATAACCAGGGAAACCGCAAATATGCAATTGCATGTTTTTTCTTGTGCGACGTATTAATGCGGGGACAAGATATTTATCCGTTTGGGAGCTTTTTATGCATTTTGGCATCGATTTGTTGGTGCATATTTTTACATATTTTACCCTTAAAAGCATGTTTTTGCATTACACGCATATTTTTAGCATATTTTCTAGTTTTTAAAGCATTATTTCCGCTTTTAGGGCATATTTTGATACTTTATAGATCTTTTTATTTTAATATGCTTACAAGCTTAATTGTTGAACAAAATTTTTATTTTTATTTTTCGCCATCTAAATCTTATTTCCAATGTTCCAAGTGATGTATAAATTTTTCTTATACATTAGTAGACATTGAAGGAACATTGTCAATATATAAAATCTAGGGCAATATTTTGTTGTTTATTGCAATAAAAATTATAAATAAAACTTTTGTCTTACTTATCCAAAATACAGTTCCAAAGTTTTAATTCTGATATCGTGATCTCTTTTGAATTTCTTATGTGTATTAGATAAAATTTGAATGGCGATTTTGTTTCAACGTGCACTTCAAACCCAAATTATTGTTTTTAATATGGCGTTATTCTTTGTTAATTTTTTTATTGTTTCCTTTTTAGCTTATTTTATTTTTGTCTTATTTTATATGCAAATGTTCTTGAATTAAAAAGATATTTTCATTAACAAATAAACCAATTTATTTTATTTTAAAAGCATATTTTTGAGTTTTTAGTGCATATTTTAAATATTTTAGTGCATATTTAATGCGCATAAAACTCTTTTTTTAGAGCATATTTCTGGTTTCCCTGATTATAACATTATTTGAATTCATAAATTTTAATGGTTAAATAAGACCTTTTTGTCATTCCTCTTATAACTGTTACGGACCTGGTATTTTCAATTATTATTGAATGAAAGGCAATTGTAAATTACAACAAAAAAAAACAAATAATATAATATGATATGTGTTGAATCATTAGTTCAAGTGATGACGAACTGGTTCGATTTGGGTGAAACGTGCATGATTTTTACATTAGCTTGTCATTGGAGATCATGTGTTTGTGCCTGATTCTCAAGGCATACTCTGTAACACTGAGCTACTGTATTCTTGTTGGAGATAAAACTTGTTTCATGAAAATGTGTCAATGTGATCACTTAATTCCGTTTTTGCATGCCTTTTTCGCAGGATAATTATTTCAATATATTACCAAGTAATGTCGCATGCATTTTTAATGAGTGACATTCAGAATGCATTCGAAGAAACAAATGCTTAAAAAATCATGAAACTCTTATTTACTTTGAACACGTTAATTTTTTTTGTGCTGGCTATGTATTATTTTAAATAGTGGCAAAAAGTCTCAACAAAAAGAATTTTTTTTGACATTTGCGTATTTCGGTTTAGAAAAATTTAAAATACTTTTACATTTACATACATATGTATATGTACATAAACTATAGACCTCTGAGCTATATTATTGAAAACAAAAAAGTTTTTAGCGCTTTCCAATGGTTTGCAATTTTCTGGAAATGCCGGTAAAAGTATGTGTGTTAGGAAAGGGATAGTGAAGAGAGGATAGACACTGAAGTACATATTAAGTTAATAATGAATATTAACCCATTTTAAAACTCTGCTATTGTGCTGACTGACATTCGCACACCTTCTTTTTTCCGAGACGCTTTAAAATTGTATGTACATACATACATGCATATAAAATTATAGGAAATACTGTTCAATATGTTGAAACAATAAAATGTATTCAGTTCGTGTGTATTATTTTTCTTAGCAATTATAAAAGGGTGCGGTGGTGTACAATGACCATATTTTAAATTTATCATTTCATACCAAACACAGTCGACTGGATTAATGACGTGAAAAGGCTTCTAAAATTAATTTATTGACGAAGATTAATTAAAAAGTTTCTTTTAAACGCGAATGTTTGAATACAATAAGGCCACTTTTAAATGTGACTTATTTAGTATGTGCTATTAAAGCCACTTATGTACATATGTATGTATGTATGTATGTAATACGACACAGTAAGTAATCAAACAAATAGGAAAGAAACACGGAACAAGGGATAATTAATTTTCTTCCCTCTATATGTATATGTATATATAAGGCACAAAACACCGTACCGATTTGCAGATGTAAACGACGTAAATGTTGGTAGTTGACTTGTTGTTGTAGGAATAAAAAATCATAATAAATACTCTAAACCCTTTAGAACACATGAGAAAGCAAAGTAAAGGCCTAAAAGAACGTACATACAACCCACCGTTAATGCACCACAAACTTGCAGATGCAAAGTACATATGTACATATACATACATAGTATGCATACATGCATACATACATATGTACATATCGTTACCTTAATATAGAAAGGTCCTAACTCATTTCATTTCATTTATTTATTCATTATGTATACCTAGCCTGTGGGCCATAGTCGGTCACATCATACTACTCGAAAACTGTCTACATACAATTTTAATATAATAAATAGTAATGAATTTTTAAACAAAATATACATATATATACAAAATACCGAATTAACTACATACATTAGTTTTTTTAAATCGAGTTTTTTCCATATTTCGATAGGAGAACAACTAATGTATCGAAAAATGGAAAAATATCGATTTCACGAAAATAATGAGTTAGGGCCTTTCTATATACATACATACTTACATACATATTAAGGTAACGAAATGTATATATTGTAAGTATGTATGTACCTATCTATCATGCATCCAATTTTAAAATGAGAGAAGAAAAATGCTTATTCAGCCAGCAGCTTCTACGTCCAATTTTTTAAATTGCAATCCACTGGTTTTGTTTGCTCCTTTTTCGCTTTCTCTCGTTTTTAGGAGGGGTGATTTTTGTTTTTGCATTCAGTAATGTTGATTCTTTTACAGTTGCGTTAACTGTAATAATTATGCCCACAAGAGCATGATGTATTTATGTATGTATGTATGTTAGTTGCATTCAGGATTCTTGCAGAATCCAAATCAGGGGTCTAATCGTCGCTTTAGATAACGAGCTGATTCGATCACGTTTTTCCACTTTGAGGTTATGGTATTCGATATTGAGCCACATTATTACATTGTTCGATAGCGAATGCCATCATGTCAAACTGAAAAACCTGATCGAGTCAGCTCGTTATCGGAAACGACGATTAGACCCCTGAATTGTACTTTATCATTATTTAAAATCGATTCTGATATGAATTGGTGTAACGAAGCCGTCTCGATTTTGCGTTGATTCGAATTAGCTGCTTTATTTTTTTTCACATTTTGTGTTCTTAGGCAAGGTTAATTCACTTACGGATGGTTTTTATAATACAGCTGAGTTAATTTAAAATTGGTAAGTAAATTCAAAGGACGTAAACATAAGAAATCAATATTTTTTTTAAGTGCTGAATATATGTACATATACAATGCTTGAAGTCCAAGCGTTTCATGGTTTCTTTCAGATGTAAACATGTAGTTAGTTAGTTCTAGTTTACACTATGCAAGTCTTATTGCTAAGAGATAGATAGAGAGAGAGAGAGAGAGAGACGGGGGGAACAGAAACGTTTCTTTTCCCCTCGTCGTTTTTGGATTTTGGTATGGTAAATCAAATAGTTTGCATTCTCGATAACCTATATAGCACACTAAACCATAAACAGTTACAACTCAAAAAGTCCAAGATGTTCATGAGTGAAAAAAATTGTTGTTGATACGAGTACTGCACAAATGACGCAAGTACATAAGTAACATACAAACAGGCATAACGGTATTTTATATTCTTCAAGAAGAAATTTTTGAGGTTCTCAGTTACCGAGAACTGGTTTATGAGAAAACGAAACCATTTTGATAATTTAGAGTTATGACTGTTTATAATTTAGTGTGCGATGTACAGTGCCGGTAAAATAATAGCACTGTTAGAGTTCAAATAGTTCCTATTCATTATCCGTTCATTTTTATTTTTGATTGCACTGTGCTGTAATGTAATCATTATCCCCTCTAAGAAAACTCGTTTGGTTTTCCTTGTAATTTTTTTTTTATATGAATGAATATCTGGAGAAAAAAGAAAAAATTAGGGGTAAAAATATAGCACCAATCATTTCTTTTTGCATAATTTTGTTAGTTTGTCCTGAAGTTCATTGCAGATGTGTTGAAAAAGTGTTTCTTAAAACCCAAAAAAACTTTTTTTTTTTTAATCTTCAGTTATAGACGTGGAAAGTATTGCAGAGGAAAATACAGTTTATTAAAAAAATTATTTCGGAAGGCAAAACGTATGGTGAAATAGGACAATTACTCAATTGCTCCAATAAAATAATATTCAATGAAATCAGTCATGTAAAAAAAATTAAAACGCGTGGTAGAAAGCAAGCAATGTTTATTTTATTGGTTAAGCGATTGATTCGCCAAAGCAAAAAAGACCCTTTAAAGCCCGCCAGAGAGTTCAAAAAGGAGCTCCATATAGAAGCATGCGTAGAAATAGTTTGCAATCGATTGCGAGAACGCTATTGAAAATCGTGTAGCCCAAGAAAAGTTCCACTATTGACTGCGAAGAATGTAAACAACCGACTAAAGTTTTCACAAGGGCACCTGAACTGGCCAGCTAGTAAATGGGGAAACATTTTGTGGACGGATGAAAGCAAAGTCGTAATGTATGGTGGAAAAACTTCTCGCTCGTATGTTATTGTTCACGCACAATGGCTTGGGCATGCTTTTCTTCATATTGTGGAGTGGGACCAATACACTGGATAAAAACTACAATGGAACAATATGTTTACGTTTAAATAGTAGAAAATCTAATGTTTCCGTATGCAGAAGAAGAAATGCCACTGTTTTGGGTCTTCCACCAAGACAACGACCCAAAACGTGGCAGCAGAAAGGCTGGGTAGTGGTTCATTGGCAATAGTATTAAGGTAATAGAGTGGCCTGCACAGTCGCCAGGCTTAAACCCAAAAAAGAATATTTGGACTGATGCCAAGAAAAAGGTATGTGAAGCAAAACGTACTGGTAATGAAAAATGTTTGGGCTATAGGTAAAGAGCCGTGGGATGGAATACCCAAAAAAAGGTGTGAAAACTTGATTGATTCCATGCCGAAACGCTGCGCTCCCGTTATTACAAACAAAGAACATGTAACAAAGCTTTGATGTATTAGCTTCACTTTTTATATCAGAGTTGTGCTTATCAGCTCTTTTTAGTGACGGCTCTTTTCAAGATCAGCTCACTTTACTGAAGTACATATTTCATTCAGTTGGCTCAGTAGCTCAGTTCATTTGTAATGAATCATTTTATCAAATGAAAGAAAGAGCTAAAGGCAAGCATAAAAAGTGACAGATTTATACAGTGTGTGTGCGTATCATCAAACATTACAAAACAAGGCAAATGAAGTATGTATAAAAAATAAATAAAATAGTTTTAATGTGTGGAAATATAGTACATATTAGTGTTGTCATTCGAACAAAATTTGTTCGAATATTCGGACATCGTTTTATAATTTTTGTTCGAACGAACAAAAATTTTAAATTTAGAATAAAAAATTATTCGAATCATTTTTGTCGAATATTCGAATATTCGAACAATTTTATCAACTACTTTATATAAAAAGGATTTTACATTTCATAACTTTTTAATTTGTTAACAGTTGGATGTTAAGTAATCAAATTACTCCGGATTATAAATACTTGTGTAAGCTTGTTTATATATGTTCGCTAAACGCATCTTTTGTTTCCTGGCTGGGAATAGATAATGCCTCGTTAATGGAATTAGAAGGTGTCTTACAATTCTTGATACGGAGTTTAGAAAAAAAAAATAACTGCTTTACTCTCATCCAAATCATTAAGAATCTAATTATTGAGCGATGTAAAAAAGCATTAAATTCCTTAATCTCATTCCTCAACTTTCCTACCAATACTAACTTTTTAAAATACACCACAAAAAGCGAAAAAGAGTACACAAGTACTTTGTTTTCATGACTATTTGGTAATAAAAATATCGCAAATAATCTCATTTACGATGAATTATTAGATTACATTTCTGAAATAACTGATATTTTATTAACTGATCTAAACAATTTTATGAATAAAGTAAGAAATTTATTTAAATTATTTGGAAACATCAAAGAAACGATTACACAAACTGTATAAACTTTTTAATGCTATTTCAACTATGTAAGTACATCACCAACATTAACAATTTGCAAGAGAAATTTTCTGCTTGTTCTTTTATTAAAATTAAAAAAAATCGTCTGGAAGCTGCCAGTAAAAAGTGGGATTATCTGAGGGTTTTAAATGATTATTTAAAAGAAATCAATGACATAATAAAAAAATTTTTAAATGTGTATAAATACTCGTGCATATACTTTTTAACTAATTCCGTTTCGGTTTTTAACCCCCGACCAAAAAAGGGGTGTTATAAGTTTGTATAGTGTGTCTGTGTATGTACGAGACCACGTACAGACCAAACCGGTTAAATAAATTTTTTTTTTTTTTTTGAAAGGTGACTTGATTGAGAATGTTCTTGGCTATGTTTGAAGAAAATCGGTCTAGCCGTTTAGAATATATCACATCTTTTTTAGATACATATATTCTGTTGAATCGGTGTGTCTTTGACGCCGTAGCTCCCAAACGACCGATTTTAATTTGGTTTTTTTTTTTTCGTTTTAAAGGTGACGTCATCGAATATCTACTAATATATACTTGAAGAAAATCGGTCTAGTCTAAATTTTCTATATATTAATTTACTGCTTTTTTTGCGATTCTATTACTTCAATAATATTAGTGGGACATAGAGTTCTTAACTTATGCTACAGCGTCAACATTTAACTTTTGTTATTAATATGTTTATTTATTAAAATTTCTAAGTTTTTTACTAAAACTATTTGTTTTTCTTGTGTAATGAATTATTTTTCGTTTGTTAATAAAAAAAATTAAATTAATATATGTACATGTGTGTCGTTTTTTGCAAACTATTTTAAAATTATTCGCACACATTTTTTATTTTTGGTTCATTCGAATATTCGAACGAAAGATCAAAATTATTCAATTTTTCATTCGAACAAACATAAAAGACGAATAATTAACAACACTAGTAGTTAAGTAGTACTTGAGATATTTTAATATTATCATAAGATATTAATTACTTTCCTTGATGTACTTGTGTGAAGGAAGCTAAGGAAGCCTCAGTAAAGTGAATCGTTCACTCGAACTAGTTCGTTCATGAGCGGTACAACTCTATTTTATATAATTAATTTGGAATATTGTTTAATTTGGTATCACATATCATAGATAGTGCTATTGTTTTACAGTCGAAATGTTTTACTTTTGAACATAACTTGTAAGTTTTCCAAATAAAAGTAAATGAAATTAATTCAAGTCTTGTTAATATAGCATAAATGTTTGTTTTATTACAATTATGAGTTGCGGGAATAGATTGTGAACTCAATAGAAGTAAAATCTATACATATGTATGTATATACGAACCATGAATCTAGTGCTATTTTTTTAACGCAGCTGTATGTATACATATGTATTACTCGTAATTAACCTATAAAAAATCTTGCCAACTATGTAAATGTATAAATAATATACGAGTATGTTAGTACATACACTCATAGACACACATACATATGTATATGTAGTATATCTGAAGAATTTCATGACATACCTGTAAATGAGGTGAAACCAAAATTTGCAATAGTTCAGTATTTTGGTATTTATTGCCGCCTATGGAAGTTAATAGCTCTATAACATCGCGGCTACGCGTTACAGCATCTGCTGTTGGAGCACGATTTGAAGACACAACGGTTGAACCAATGCGATCAAAGAGCTAAATTAGATTACAAAACCAAATAAACAAACTAAATAAGTATACATGCTTATGTTAAGAATACTTAAGCCCAATAACTGAGTTCTCAATTACATACCATTTAGCTAATTGCCAATTAAATTTAAGCTGCACTTAAATGTAGTTTCATTCAGCAGCTGTTTATCATAAATAAGAAAGTTAGGTTATCAAAATGCAGAAAACTAAAATTGCATAAAAACACATTTTATGAAACAAAAAGAGCACCAGAATTTTCTATTTATTTTTCCATGATATGAAACTATATATTGTATATGTTATATATATCTGAAGATTAAACTAAATGCCTTTTAATACGACCAAATGATGTTCATGTAAATGTTTTCAATAAACAAAAACAAGCACAATAACATATGGTATGCTCGTAAAACTTAAGTAGGATTTAAATATACAATGTTGGGCATTTAAGTTTCATTTAAATGTCTCTCAACTTTGTACTGAAAAAATGAATTCGGTACTTAAATGGCACTTAAAGATAAATGACATATAATTGAGAACTCAATTATTGGGCGTTATTATAGGCAGTGTTCCTATGACTTACGTGTAATAGTTGGTGCAAACGATTATCTCTCAACATGTCTCGTAAGACATCGGAATCGACATGAGGATCTTGTAGTGCATAAATGTCGTCTAGACAATCCAAAATCCGTTGTACAGCTTCAATGCCAGCTTCCTCATCAGCCCATTCATTTAAAATATCAGAAGTCGATGCAACGGGCACTTAAAGTAAATTTATGTAACTAAATATATTATCAGTTATGCTAAATTTGAGACTGATCTTACTAGAGTCTGTATCGGTGCCGAAAATAGGATCTAATGTTGTACCGCCAGCAATGGCCTGAACTGCTCCTTTGAGTTTACGTCGAGCATTGTAACGCTTTAATTCTTCCACAGTATCGGCCAAATGTTGGCGTTGAAGTTTGTCTCTGTCCTAAGTGAATAAATTTTTACGTAACAAACTTCAATTTGTTTTTAAATATTTTAAGCTACCCTAATCCATGGATGTTCAAGAACTTGAGCAATAGACAGTCTGTGATGAGGATTTGAAGCCAACATTTTAGATACTAAATCTTTTGCTGAAGCAGATATTGATTTCCATTCTGGTGCATCGAACTGAAATCAACAAAAAATACAATCAAACAATTTTTACTTTAAGATATTTGCATTAAATACCGTCAGTCTGCTTTTTGCTATTGAGTTTTGTAACCGTACTCCAGATCCTAAGAAAGGTAAACGCCCTGACAGAAGAACATGCAACATTACTCCAGCACCCCAAACATCACATCCTTTTCCATAGAGTCGTCTCGTCACAACCTCCGGCGCCATGTAATGCGGACAACCTACTCGGCCATGTGTCTCCAAAGCTTCTCTGCCTCCAGGTAATTGAATGGCTGAACCAAAGCCTCCTAATTTAACTGGTGCAGAATTGTCAACAGTTGCCAAGAGCGCACACGCTGGTCTAACATCTCGATGTAAAATATCATTTTCGTGACAATAACGCAGCGCCTCCAGTATCTGGCGCATATAATGACTGAACCAGAAAAAAACAATTAATATTCAAGATATTGGGGCCGGGTCGACTCCCAATCAAAAAAAAAGTAGTGCCAGTCATATTATCCATTTTAAATGCGATCACAACATACTGCATGTCATTGTTAATAACTTGTCTGCGCCTCTCCGATAATTTTTAAAATAAGGCCAAACTAATCCAGGATCAAAAACTAAATGGGCGTAGCAGGAGAATTGCTTTGCTGGCTTACAGCCTATTTAACCAACTCTATTTAAATATCAATTCATATTTAAAAATCATTTTTCCATACAAACAATAATGAAAATCGACATTAAGTTACGAGCTGATATTTAAATACAGTTGGTGAAATTGGCCCTTAGAATTGTCATTTAAATATATATCATACTAGGAGTGACTGGCGCAACTTTTTTTTCAATCCAATGTACATACATATATTAGTGCTGGGAAATTTAACTACTTTTCATTACTCGCTAATTACGAGCGAGAAGTAACAACAGAAATAAATTAACAATGATTCAAATCAAATAATACTTGAAAAAATAATTGAATTTATTTTAACATAACAGGTGCTACCTGCTATGAAAATGCTTATGGTAAAGTTTAATTAATGCAGCATTATAAGCAGCTTGAAAAATTTGTTCACATGATGTACTTTTTTTAATGTTGTCTTGGGAGAAAATACGAAAATATGCAAAAAAAAAACTTCAAAAAAGAGATTTTTTAGACATAGTCCAGCTGACGAACGGTCATCGCTAGACCCCTCAAATATTTTGCGAGTCCTCATTAAAAAGGTCGAACTTTAATTCGAGAAGGGTAACAAAAACTTTTTTTTACAGTGAGTCGCTCTAATGTACATGCAGTCAGACACATGTACACTAGGTTGTCCCAAAAAAAATTTTGTAGGGCTGAAGCATAATTTGAAAGTGTATAGGGTAAAGTACTTCTGAGATTTTTCAGATTTTTGGGATGTACATATTTTGAAACAATAATTTTTGAATTTACTCTTACCGTTCCTGAGTTATACTCTTTTTCAGCTTTGTACACAGTTTATGTTTATACCCAGCAAACAAAAGCTGTAATAAATTCTGAAAATCAGTTTCAGAAGTTGTTACATTGCTGTAAGTATTAGCCAAAACCACACCTCGTTCTCCCACATCTTTTAACACTTGTAAATTTTGAACTTTGTGCAATTTGACGATTTCATGAGAAATGTTACGGACCTCTTGATCCACAAATTTTGCTTTTATCTCTCTATTATCGCTCTTTTGATTAGATGTAATTTAAAAAAACTTTGCAGTATTTACATTTTTGTCGGCGGTTTGGCCACAAGCCACTCACTTCTTGTTTTCATCAAATACATATTAATTAAAAAAAAAAATTACACATTTACATATTTTACTTACCCATAATAAAAAAGACTTACCGATGCAATAAAATAAGTCATACAAGATATTTGCAAATAATTTCGCGATGTGTTTCGCAAACGAAAGCTTAGATATACACAAATCGATTTTTTTTTATTTGATTCATCGGGCAGGGCAGCTGATTACAAAGGGAAAACATTTGAAAATTTAATACTCTTCGGGTACAAATCCTCACCCAGATATGCCGACCGTACTAGATGTAGTGCACCAGCAGTTCTGTTCAGGTTTCTGCGTTTACTGTGCTTTAAATTTTGTAATATACTTGTTGTTGTGCTTCGGAATATAAATAACGGTCAACAAAGCTTGCGTTGATAAGTTTTGTCAACGGTAATTGCAAGGCACATTCACAAGGTATTATCGGAAATGCAGCTGAGCTATTTTTTTTTTCAAATTAAAGTTCATCTGAAACTTCAAAAATTGTTTACGAAAGAGAAATTAAAAAAAAAAATTTTTAATTTCAATATGAAATAGTATATTTTATTAAAAAAATTCTGTGAAAACAAATTGAAAAATATTGAAAAAACTATTAAAAAATTGTGAAAAGTACTAAACGTTGCAAATTTTGTAAGTGTTAGCTGCCGTGGAGAAATGTTTTCAAATTTATGTGAATAAATGTGAATTGAAACCAATGTTGTTTTTTCATTGTTGTATTTTTTCATTGTTCTTGTAATCCTGATATTACCTGGAAATGAATATGCCTTGGGTAATTGCTTATGTGTATTCTTTGGTGATCAGAGAATTCAGTTTTGTGATATTGGCAAAAATGTGAAGATATCACGTAATCGGTGAGAAAAAGTTTTATATGCATATATGTATTATTTTTGTTCCATATTTGCTGACGTACTACATGTAGTACATTCGGCATTAGTGGTGAAAACAAAAAGTTATTTTTTCCATTGCCAGATTTTTAACATTAAATGAGATAATAAATGCCTTAGGGGAAAATTCTTAAGACATCCCAATTTACCACCCCTATTATTATATGCTGAGGCTGAGCTTTCAGGGAGGGACAGATTTGAGTTCATGATAAGAAAGTTGCACTTTGTGTATAACAACAGTCTGGATAAAACAGAAAAGTTCGCAAAAGTTATACCACTTTTACAAATGTTGAACAAGAGTTTCCAATGCAATGCTCCGAAAACCATTCAGCATTTAGTTGACGAGCAGATGGTTTCATACTATGGTAGTCACGGATGTGAGCAATATATCCATGGAAAGCCTATAAGATATGGCTATACATTTAGGGTTGGAGTGACTTATAAAGGCTACATTATTTGGTTCAAGCCGTACCAGAGTGCCGGGACTTTCCCAAATAATACCTACAAGGTAATGGTTCTTGGTCCAAGCGTACTCTTAACGTATTGCGACATATTATCACAAAGACATATTATCACAGACATAACTATTATCACAAGCACACGTCAAGCTGATGGGAAATGTAAACTGATGAGTTGTAATCCTTCCTACAATAAGACCACCACACGCTGCATTAAATGTGATGTGCCGCTCCATGTAAAGTGTAATGTAGAGTACTACACCACTAAATAACTTTTTATTAATTTATTTTTTTTACTTATATACACAAACGTTGCTGAATAATAAAAGACTTGAATTAAATTTCAAGAATATACTGTTTTTTGCTTCTATATGTGCCGAGCGTACTACAATAGTAGTACGGACTCAAAATCCAAGTTAAAAAGTATTTATTTTTATTCTTTCTTCAGTTTTGTAATATAATCGGTCTGAATGAAGCTATTTTGGAAAACCACGAAGATTGTTGCACTAGTATGCCCGTCGGCATATCTGGGTCAAAACCGGGTATAACAGTAAGAGCAAATTCAAAAATTATTTACATTAAAATTTTTTAGAATTAATTGACCTTTCAAACTACATTATTAGTTTTTTTTTTTTTAATTTTTATACAAATTTTAAAAGGTATAATGAGTGATTTACAATATTTATGGAAATATTACGAAGAATTGTAATATGGGCTACCTAAATAAGCAAATTCATTCCAAAAACTTAAAAATAAAACTTGGACATTTTGCTTTTGAATTGTTTCCTTAAAATTGAAGAAAATTGTGGTTCTTGACAAAGTTATGAAGAAAACGCAAAAAAGGTGTTTTTCCGAAAAATCTAAAAAAAATCTCAAAATTACTTGACCCTATAAACTTTCAAATTATGCTTGAGCACCCATGAAAATAAGAAATACAGTATTTTTCGGTTAATTGCACATCAAAATTTGCACAACTTTTTGTTCAATTAGCCGGGGAACCAATTAGCCGATACCCGCTTAATTGAACAATTCGTTCAATTACAAGAATCCCGTTTAATTGAACAGTTTGTTCAATTACAGAAATCACGCATAATTGGAACTACTAATGAATTAAAAGAAATCGCATATGTGCACTTTAAGTTTTTCAAAATAATTTTTTTTTACCTTAAACGAAAAAAATGCAAGTAACAGAAAAAAATTTACATATATGTGTATACGCAGGTATTTATTATTACTTCAATTAGTAGAGATACCACCCAGTGTTTTTCACAAATGATGTCAAATATGTATGTGCAAAAATGCTAGATTATTATTCAATAATAATGCAATTAACCGGGTAAAAGTAAGAGGAAATTTATTTTTGATGACATGAATTTTGAACCAATTAAACGGGAAAATCAATTAACCGGGTTCAATTATCCGAGGAAATTTACATGTGCTTTCGTATGCAATATTTTTTTGCCCGATCATATGGTTCAATTAAGCGTGGAAACCAATTAACCGTAGGGTCAATTAACCGAAAAATACTGTATATATGTATATTTTTTTGGAACTCACTAATGTACACACATATTTAGTTTAAAATTTTTACTTACCAAGCAACAGCTTCACTGTAAACGAATCCTGCAACAGCTCTTCGTACCACCTCAAAGCACAAATCAGAACCTTCCATACTTCCAGGAGAGAGTTATTTCTTAAGTTACAAAAGTAAATAATTTATTAATAACAACTTACAACTCGAATACCATATAGAGCATGCCTTCCGAACTATACGTCTCTAAAAGTTCCACTATATGTGGATGTTTAAGCATATGACATATTGTAGCTTCTCGTTTCAAATCTGCAATAATTGTATATTGTTCTATATAAATTTATAACATCAGCTTTAAGTAGGCATAAATTTGGTACTAAGGGCCAATATGCAGTTCTGCCCTACTTTCAGCTTCCAATTCGAAATATAAGTACATACATACATATGTATGTACATATGTGTATGCGTATTTACATACATACATATGTACGTGTAAAAACGAAAAATAATCCCAAATCAAAACTGGATTTGAAAGAATGAATTTTTTAATGGGTTTAAAAGTTCTTTCAAAATGTGCACATGTGTGGATATATCCAAACTACCAGGAATTTTGTGTATTTTTTTCTTTTTCCTTGAAAACGCGCGTACACTCAAAAAAAAAAGACATGTACTATTATTAAGAAAATTTTTTTCCTAAATTCAAGTAACAAAAATTTCTAAGTTTAAGTAATTTTTTCTAATGTGTAGTTTCCACAATGCAAGCGAGTGACTTGTCTAGAAAATTTGTATAGGAATCACTCAAAAATTTGAGTGCTTTTCATATATTTTTTCTAGACAAGTCGCCTGCTTGCATTGTGGAAACTACACATAAGTTTAAGTAAATTTTTACAAAAATCTAATAAAAATTACTTAATATGAGTAAAAAATAACAAGTTCATATACTCAAAAATAGTTCATAAAAATTCACAAAAATATTCTTACATTTGAGGAAATGTTTACTGACTTAAAGGAAATATTTACTAAGAGTAGGAAAATGGTTATAAACTTTAGGAAATTTTATACTAAGGACTAGTCAATTTCGTCTTAAATCAAAAAATAAATTTTAGGAAATGAATTACTCCTGATTAGTTCATGAAATTTGACTTATTTAAAAGATGTAAAATGGTATTCTAAATTTTAGGAAAACATTTACCAGTTTTAAGTATTTTTTCTTTGAATTATAGAATTTATTATTAATTTGCATTTAGCAAAAATTCTAAGTAAATTTATCATAATTTCGAGGAATATTTGAACTTGAAATTTATTTTTTTGTAAATGAAATAAAATTTTAAAACTTAATAATTTCAATGCTTATTCAGGCTGCCTTGTTAGGCAATTGGTTAGAGTCCTTGCCTATCAATCAGAAGGTTGCTGGTTCAATACTTGTCTCCTCTCAAGGAATTAATATGTATGTATGGTGAATTATTAATAATATAATATGAAGATATAATAAATAACATATCATTTGGTATAGAATTTAAGTAAAAATAAAAATAAGTACTAGAATTAAAGACAAAAAAAATTGGAAAATTTTTTTAGGAAAATTTTACTTAAATATGAAAATATAATTACTATGAACTAGTTCATTAATGAACTAGGAATTTAGTAAATATTTTACTGGTTTCAAGTAAAAAACAGCTTTGGCGCCGTACGACAACTTTTTTTATTCAAATTTAGAACATTTTCCTAAGTTTTAGTTAATTTTTTTTTTTGAGTGTAGTTCGTCCCTACTTCTTGTTTTGTGTAGTTGGTTTTTACTGTTTTCTACCTAGCGCGCTGCAAAAATATATGCTTATTTTTTCATTGAACGCTTTTTCTCTAAAGTTTTAGACTCCCCATTAAAACGTTTGTTACAAAAAAGTTTCTATTCCCTATTCTTTGAGAAAGACCCCATATGTATGTACGAATATGCTAGCCTAATAATATAAACATTCCATCATATTCCAACATTCCAGTATGTTCAGTAATTTAAAGCACAGAAAAATAATGAAAACAATGAACAAAAACAAAACGCACACAAAATAAACCAAAAATAAAAAACTTACTTTGTGCTGTAGGTGAATTTAACTTTAATAATTAAAGAAATATATTATTTTTAAGCATCTAAAGAAAAATAATACAGTACCACTCGTTATTTAAATATCCAAATTTTATTAGTTTCAGCAATAATCGTTTAAGTACATAGAAAGATGGAAATAAGAATAGAATGAACAAATAAAATACGTTTTTCCTTCTGAGTGTTTATGGAGTTGCCAAGCCAAATTGTTGTAATTTTTTTTTAGCAAATTAAGAGAGAAAGAGAAATCATGGCTTTATGATTGGCTAATATTCTTAACTGTTTTTAAATATCTTAGACACAAAAATGTAGAAGAAAAAATACTTTCTGCACTGCTCCTATTGTCAATCTATCTAACAAAAAAAAATCAAGCGAATACGTTGAGTTTAAGTCAGTTAAAATGGTTCTTAACTTTTTTCACTTGCCTATTTATATATAGATATTTAACATTAAATTTAAAAGCCGTAACTAAACATGATTTGTAAATCCGCTTCTTTTGTCAATAAAACTGAAAACAAATAAACTCAATGCGACTTCAGAAATGGAAACAAGGAAAGAAATCACTTCAAAATTTGTGGTTGAAGTCTACTGATGATTTGGTTAAAGCGCCAATGAAATTCGTACTCGTGTATATAGACATGCTAAACCACCATCAAATAAATTTCAATTATCAGTTAATACAATTCAATTCGCTTTGGTAAATCGCGACTTAATATAACACGTACATATGTATGTATGCATCGTTCCTTTATTGCAATATATTCATTAACAATTTTGCAGAAAACTTTTTAATGCAGATATGAAACAATTTTCATTTCTCAATAGGTGAGGGTGCAATACCAAATACGATATAATGAATTATTTTGCATCATTAATTACAAATTTGAGAATATGTTGCAACAAAGGACAGAAAGGGACTATAAGGGACTAATAATTCCAGAATATGGTAAAGGAAAAATTGCGCTATTGGGCCTTGCAGTGGTGGGCGTATATCGACATCAACTACGACATGCTGGTCCTTGATTAAAAGGCAATGTTACGTTATTGTTTTCTTTAATCCATTATAAGAACGTCGTAGTCGAAGCATAAATTCGCCAAGCACGATAAAGAGGATTGTATCATAATATATTCTTACCTGCTGTGCTTAGTCCAGGACTCGCTGTAAATTTAGCTACATCAACTATTTTAACAGCGAACTGTTGATTCGATTCCCTATGTATACAACGTCTAACAATCGAAAATGGTCCTCTGGAAGAGAAAACATATTTTAGCATATTTACATATATATACTATACATTTTATGTAGTATGTATGTATAGATCGGGCATAGGCAGTAATGATTATATTTTGTAATCGATTACAAAATTTTTGTAATTGGAAGTTTTCAATTACAACTATATTTTGTTGTGATTGAAAATAATAACAATCAATTTAATTTAAAAGTAATTATCGTGGAAAAAACCTCAATTACAATTACATGCAATTACATGTATGTAATTGTAATTGAGAAAAATTCAATTACAATTTCATGTAATTTCAGAAATTTTCTCCGTGTGGCAACTTTGTTATTCTACTTTCCGTTCTCCGATTTCTCTTTCGATTATCTGTATTCTACATTACGATCGTAACTACGTTTTTGTGAGTTATTATTTTATTGACGGATCGTCTTTCGATTTTTGTTTGTTTAGCTTCAAAAAGTTATTAACTACCAGTTTATAGAAGCCATATAAAAATTTTCGTCATGTAAAAATTCTCGTCTGCCTATTTATATTGAAAACAAAAAAAAAGCATTAAAATTTGTTTTCGTTTTCAATATAAATATGCAGACGAGATTTTTTTACATGGCTTCTATAAACTGCCTGTATTCACAGGGGTGTCTTAAGTGTCATAAAGTCCTAACATTTTAAACCAGTTTAACATGCCTATTCACAGAAAGTATTGTGACTGAAAAATGTTCATAACTTTAACATTGTGACTAAAGACTAGGGATGTAACGAATTGTATACATAGATATAAAGATTTATATCATTTTAAAGGAATTTCTGCACAGATGTGCATCTATATTTTATTGAAATCGGTTTAGTATTTTGGGAGCTATAAGCGTTTAAAGTTGCTACTACTACATGCAAACATAGCTAGCATTTGGCTGATCATTTTTTGCATAAATCTCTTTTTGATTCTCCTGAGATCACTTTTGATGATTAAAAACTGATTTATCACTTAGGTGATTGAAAAAGGATTCACTTATGATTCATCTATATGATCAAACAATGATTTCTTGAAAATAGAGAAACAAAATGAAAAGAAACCGCAAAAAGGGCGATTTAATGATTTAATACTACCAAAAAATTACTCAAAAATTAATCAGCATAAATGATTCTTTGGTATGATTCATCTGTAGGGTACCATTTTCTCACAACGGGAATATCATTTATGATCGAAAAATGAGCTCATATGCGGTTGTTTTTCCCGTCCAGCTGATTCGGAAAAGATTCGATTATGATACAAAATGCTAGCTGGGAGGTTTAATAAAGAGATTTTGTTTCTGTTTAGAATACGGACGATTGTGTCGTCCGTTTGGTATATCTAGTATTTATTAATTTATTAGAAATAAAAATTGTTAAACTGAAAGATATATGAAATCATATTATAATAAGTATAGATAATAATTAAAAATTAATTTACAAAATGTTAGGCAATCAACCCATTCGTACTTTGGCCCTAAGACCTTGAACTAAGTTCAACATTTCCTGTAAAATGCTACCAAAATACATATTAAGAAAAATTGGAATGAATTGTTCATGAAAAATTTTTCCAGAAGTAGTACTCTGTTCATCTTGGGAAAAACATATGAAATATATCTTCAAAATTTTAAGTTTTCATGCGAAATAATATGAGTGGCACTTGTTTCGCAAAAAAATTACAACAAAAAGAAGGATTAGTTAATATTTTTGCATTTAAAATTTTTTGAACGAAGTAATGATGTGCTTACCATTTTTCAAAAGTTTTAACAGATTAGTCTTAAGTAGAAAATATTTTCGCGCAATTCAAACTGAAAATATTTAAAAATATTCAAAATTCAAATATTTAAAAACTGGAAAATATTTCCAATATTTTTGTCTTTAGTATTCGCTTTAAATATTCGCATACATTTTAGCGAATGCAAATATCAAAAGTAAGCGAATTATTTGCGAATGCGAAAGCGAATGCGAACATTCGTTACATCCCTACTAAAGACTAACGGCCTGTCCCACGATGTCACCAGAATTCGTTCGATCGAATACTTATATTGAAAACAACAACAAATTTTCTAATGTTATTGTTGTTTGCAATACAAATTGTAGATCGAACGATTTCTGGTGACATTGTGGGACAGGCCGTAAAATTTCCGATTCTCAAAACAAAATTGTATTTACCATAATATAAATATAGAAGGTACTTCCATTCTCTCTTTGTTTTTAAAAAATAAGTACTTTTGAAGTTTGTTTTTTGAGAGAAATAAAAAAAATGTTCCCATATCGTAAAAAATATAAGTCTTCCCTTATAAATTTTTTACAAAAATGTGTAATTATCTTAACAAAAATTTGAAAATATATAAAGAAATATACATGACTATAAATCTGTGAAGTTTAAAAATTAATTATGTAATAACTTGGAGCATCTTTTTACATAAATGTTTAAAAGAAAGACTGGGAATGTATACAATCATAGTAATTGTGACAGACATTTTAAACGAAAATAATTAAAATTACAAACTTTCAACAAGAAACTAATTTGGAAATGGTAGAAAACATTTATGTAATATACATACGTATATAAATTTGGCTGAAGCAGCGCCGAAATGAATTTATTAAAAGAAAAATAGAGATATAGCTAAAAAAGCAATCTGTTTTCTTTTTAGGAATCCACATTAAAAAAGTTTTATAATTGTTATTGTATGCCCATGGAGCATACCAAAACCATATTTCAAATAGCTTCTTGATGCCATTTGTGACATTTTTGATAAAAGCTTATTTCGGTGGTGAAGTAAAGTTTCAGCAAACAATCGAAGAACAAGCTGTGCTAAAAACTGAGTAAAGGGGCCCATACACTACAACAGCATGCATGCGAAATCAAGTGTTTCTGCCAGTGGTTTGGACGTGTATAGGCATTTTGTGCGATTGTACATTTTGCTGTAGCGATGTGAAATATGTATAGTTTGATATTTTGCTGATGCTACCAGCTTGCTGGTGTAGTATATGGTAAAATTAGCTCAGTTGAGGAAAGTTGTCATGGAATAAACATACATTTAAAAAATATAATTTGTTGAAACATAATTTGCAAAATATCAAGTTCCTACTTGACATCACTACAGCAAAACGTACAATCACACAAAATGCCCATAGTGTAGTGCATGGCCCCTTAAGAAATAATAATATTGTACCATGAATCATGTTCGAACATGATTATTCAATCGATTGATTGCGCGAGCAAGCTGTTGTAGTGTAAACTATAAAATTTGGATTTTTGTGACTATGTTAGGAGAATACAAAATTACAAGAGTAAATATGAAACTCAGTCATAACAAAAGTTGTGACTGACTTAAAGCCTGGTACGGAGTTCATACGGAATTTCAGGTTCTCATACAAAGTCTATGTAAAAAAAATTACGGAAAATCAGGTTGGTAAATTTCATAAAGAAATTTCCATTTGCTAGTACGGACTTTCAACAGAAAAATACACAAATTTTTTGAAATTTATTGCCTATCTTAGGGATTTAGATATATAAGTGGAGACTTTTTTCAGTCAACTGAAACAAAAATTAATGTTCTGACAATTGTTTGGTCACGGAATTTTTGACGTTTCTAATTTTAATCAAATTGTTATTAATTTCTAGTGTTTTTGTGCGTTGTAAATTCATAAATAAACGAATTTTTGTGTATGCAAATATAATTCTACACAAAAGGCTACACTATTATTTTTCCGTGTAGAAATAAGTGTAAATTTACAAACCTGAAATTCCGTAAGAACTCCGTACCGGGCTTAAGGCTTTTTTTTTTAAAATAGGCATGTAAAATTATTTTTATTTTCTTTCATATAAAAGTTGTACTATATTAATACAAATCTTCACCCTATATATTTTACTGTTATAACTAATTATTTAGCTTTTTACTTTTCTTTTTCGACAAAATGTCCATTCATGTTTAAATACGTGGCGTTTTTCTTTTTAAAAAATTCTACTAGTCATTATATATTGCAAAAAATATAAAAATTAGCAATGGATTCAAATAATGGAAAAAAATCTCCCAAAGCTGATTATATAGACCGCAAAAAAGCAATAACTCGAGAATAGGCTTATAGCAAAATCGCGAAATGCGAATATGTTTAAAAAAATTTCCAAAACCGCAAAAACTAAAACGAACACACTTAGTAGATTTTAAGAATCAAAAATAATCTCATTTGCAAAAAATTGCGAATAATTTATTTTAAACAACGCTAAAATTGTAAGAAATCCAAAAAATTCGCAAAAATTACGAAAATTTTCAAAAACTTGGTAACATAAAAAAGATATCAAAGTCTGATAAATATTAAGAAAATTTTAAAATTGCAAAAAAAAATAATTGCAAATTTGCAAACAAGCCCTAACATAACTTACATAAAGATATAAGAAATTCCAAAAAATCGGAAATATTCGCGAAAATTAAAATTTTGCAAATACTCGTATCAAAAAAAAAGGGCAAAAAGTGCAAAAAAAAACAATTCTATCAGACAATGAAATGGCTTGTGTCACCCTTAATTTTTAAAATTATGCTAAAGAGCAATACGTTTTATCAAAAATTACCTGATTGGCAAAACTTACTAAAATTCGCAAATAACTTCTAAAGCCTTAAAATTTTAAAAGGATAATTGCTCGAAAACCTTTTTTTTCTACATATTGTGAAAATTACAAAAATTCGCAAATAATTTTCGGATACAGATAGAAGCCGTTGAATAAAATCCTCATAATTTTGCATATTCGTACCAAATATTATTTTATTTTTGTAATATTTTTTATCATTTGTTTTGTATCATCTTGTTTATGTTTCAACTAACATACAAAAATATAAGGGGTTGCTCACAGCAGTCATATTTTAAACTAGTTTAAAAGTTTAGGACATTATGAATTTAACACTACCGTTTGAATACCCCAATTATGTGTTAATAACAGGGACCGTAACGGTTATAATTTTTATTTTAAAAATCACTTTTTAATCATTATTTCTTGATTTTTATTTATCCCTCACAAAATAACTCTTATTTTGTGACTTTTATTTATTCCTCAGAAAATAACAGTTATTTCTTGATTTTTATTTATCCCTCACAAAATAAGAGTTATTTTGTGACTTTTATTTATTCCTCATAAAATAACAGTTACTGTTTGATTTTTATTTTTTTGCTTAACTTTTAAAATGTAGAAAGCGTAATTTTTGCGTTAAAATGAATATTAACCGATTTAAAATTGAATTTATCGCCAGAGTCTTTAAAAAAAACTCTTATATGTTAAATTAAATTTACTTTTTTATTATTTATTAATTTTAAAAGTTAAAATTTTTTTGAGCAAAAAAATAAAAATCAAAAATTAACTGTTATTTTGTGAGGAATAAATAAAAGTCACAAAATAACTCTTATTTTGTGAGGGATAAATAAAAATCAAGAAATAACTGTTATTTTCTGAGGAATAAATAAAAGTCACAAAATAAGAGTTATTTTGTGAGGAATAAATAAAAATCAAAAAAATAAAAATCATTGCATCTATCGGTAGTCCATGTAACATGGAGTATCTTGGTATATTCCTTGTGCACGTAGCACTTCTCTATTATTGTGATTTTTTTACTTTAAATTTGGAAAATAATCGTTATTTGCGATCCCTGGTTAATAATACATAATTCAAAGTGGATATTGAAACAGGCACTTTACTTCTTTAACTTTTAGTTTTTAAATTCCCTAAAGGTTTTTTTCCAAAACGAAAACCGTTGGTATATGATGTCAAAAAAGTAAATATGTATAACTGAACATAAACATAATAAAACTAATATAAAATAAACAATACAACGCTACTGGAGGTTTGAGATGGAAAACAGATCAGTAGATTTTTTCTTTAAAAAACGGCCATCAAAAAAATTTAGTTTTCCATCTAAAACCATTTCATTCAAAGTAGAATAATGATTTCAATAAATTACCTTAAAACATCAATATATGTATATGTTTGTATTTAACAAATTTTTTTTAATGTAAATGTTTTTAGAAAAACTGCTGCTCGCAATAAATTTTCACAAATGCCAAAGTGAAAGTACAGTTGAACTTCTATAACATGAACTTCTATAAATTGAAGTTTCTATAAGTTGAAGCAAATCGCATGGCAACAGCGGCAAACAAGTAAATTCCTTTATATTTTTTTTCTATTACTTGAACTTCCCTAAGTTGAATTTCTCTCGTAACTTGAAGAAATATAATGGTACAAAGCCTTGCAATACAAAGCCTTTCTATAAATTGAATTTTTCCTTGCAAATATGACATTAAAATTACAATCACCTGACCAGTGTGTAATTCGATGCTTGAAAGGTCATTATCGAAATAGAATATTAAAAGAATCTATAAAGCGTGTAGAAGAAAATATCAAAAGCGATATTAACTTACGAACTGCATCCGCATAACAACCAGTTGCACTCTTCAAGAATTTTTTGAAGTCCATAATGAGACTTCCAACGGATGATTTTTGATAATGCTCTCGAATCAGTATCGCACACTGGAATCACAATAGATAGTGATGAGGAGAATATAGTTGAAGAAACTGTTGCTCAGCCCTACAGGGAAGCTATGAAGGATTCGTTGAACAATTTGAATTTATATTTAAAAAATAATATACAAATGCAAATACGAATGACGACCACTACAAAGAACCACACAAATTAGACAAAATTTTTATTCAAAACAAAAATAAACAAAATCAGTCAAAAATTACTCAGTACTTTAATATAAAATAAATTATATACACGTTATCAATTCTTTTATTACAAGTAAAAAGGAATAAAAGTTAGTAAAGTATATTTTTTTATTATATGTAAAACTTTCGAAACTTACTCCATAACTTGAAGGCTCTCTAATTTGAAGTTTTTTGTTTGGATAATGGTGATTCAAATTACAGAAGTTCAACTGTAGCTGTAAATGTTAAGTTATTAGTTTTTTTGCCGGGAAATCGGGATCCGTGCCGGAAATTCCCGAGAAAAAACCCTAAATAGGAGGTATAATTAATGATCTACCCAATTTGTTTTTTTTTTTTTTTTTTTGTAGTGAAATGAGATTTTTATTTAATTAATTACAGGTAGAAAGTAATAACAGCCGAACAGCATAAAAAGTTGGCAAATTTAATGATAACGAAGAACGATATTGTCTGTGGATTAAATTAAATTAAAATCAAAGAAATTTAATTAAGTTAATTTCTAATTATTATTGTTCGAACTTCATTTGTTTCTATATTTATGATTTGAACAGGGTAAAGTTCGTATCGCTTTGTGACACAATTGTGTAAAACAAATAAAGAAATATCACCTCCGGCGCGACAGGATTATTCGCACTGGAATATTTCGACCACAATAACTCTTGCTTATCATCTTGCTCTTTATTTAATCAAAGTTAAAACAATATTTAATTATAATTTGTTTTAATTTGAAGAAATTTATTATTTGACATATTGTCAGAAGTGTACATGCAATAATTGAAATTTATTTGCTGGTGGTTTAGCATGTCTATTTACGCATTTCATTGGCGCTTCAACCAAATCATCAGTAGACTTCAACCACGTATGTATATAGACATGCTAAACGTTTTAAATACTTTTACTGTTATCCGATTGATTTCTAATTGTATTGGGTGTTTTTTATTGAGGTATAGAACTTTAAGTTGGCATCACTTTTTTAACTGGCGGCCATTTTGTCAGCTGTCAAGTGATTAATATTTAGTTTGGTTTGCCATTTCATCATGAACAGGTTGACAAAAGAACAACGCTTGCAAATCGTGCAAATTTATTTCGAAAATAATGGTTCAGTTCGCGAAGTTTACCGCAAGCTCCGTCCATTTTATGGTCGACATAATCGTCCATCAGAGCAATTAATTCGGTTAACCATGGATCGTTTTCGCACTACGTTTACTCTATGTGATAATACGCATCCGCAGAGACGTCGAACAGTGCGCACCGAAGAAACAATTGCCGCTGTAGAGCAAAGTGTTGAAGAGGACCCGAATGAATCGATTCGCCACCGTGCACAGCAATTGGAGCTTTGTCCATCAACTTTATGGAAGATTTTGCGCAAAGATCTTGGCTTGCGACCTTACAAGATCCAGCTTGTGCAAGAATTAAAGCCGCGAGACCATGCAATGCGTCGTGATTTTGGTGTATGGGCCGAAAATGAGATTGATCTCGATGCTGATTTTCATCGCACCTGTCAATTGGCCACCAAGATCGTGTGATTTGACACCATTGGATTATTTTCTTTGGGGATATGTGAAGTCGCTCGTCTACGCCAACAAACCAGAAACGTTAGGGGACTTGGAAGCCAACATTCGTGGCGTTATTGCCAACATACGGCCCCATATGCTCGAAAAAGTGGTTGAAAATTGGCTTTATTCGAGCCAGCCGCGGCGGCCACATGCCCGAAATCATATTTAAACATTAATGGCATAAAATTATCCTTCCAATAAAGCCAAATTGATGGACATTAAAACGATTTTCTTGTGTTTTATTTCAATTCGAAGTTATATACCTCTAAAAAACACCCTGTATAAGGATGTAGAAAAATAAAATGAATTCACCTGGATATAAATTATTTGCTGGGTTTTGTATCAGTTTCAAAGCTTAATAAGGTTATTTTTTCTTTTGTGATTCTCAAATAGTTTTTGAAAGTCTGTGCATAAAGTAAGAGGTTTGTGACAGAGAATGATAATAAGTACTAAAAAAAAGTATACATAAGTAAATAGTCTTAATTTTAGCAGCTGCGTATAATTCTGATTGTAGCACAAACAATTTGTACGCTCACATACTTATTTTCTCTCAAACAACTATGACTTAAGGCTCAATCAGTCGTGACATAACCATATCCATAGAAAACAGCCATTCGAACCAAACTAATAGGCAACACTGTATTTGATTATGTGATTCGCCATAACTCTCACCATAGAAACCAATTGAATTTTGTTTTGGTTATGGCTATGTCACGCCTAATTTAAGCTTTAAGCCGATTCCAACATAAAAGAGCATATCTACTTTGTGTATGCAAAAAACGAAACTACGCTACAACTAGAAATAAAAAGGCAAATGCGTAGTATTAAACTATTTGACTCTCTCATACTTTCATTCTGAATATTTTCACACACAGAATCAGTGCTGCCAGAATGATGATTTTATCATATTTTTGATGATTTTCGGATCTAAATATGATTACAAGATTTTTTTCTCGAATTACGATTTTTAATTTTGAAAATTATGATTTTTACTTTCAATACATGTACAATTTTCTTTGTTGTTCAACAATGTTTACCCAAAAAGCAATTTTGCTTGAAATCAAATGTAAATCAATTGTTATTCAAGTCACATATTCAATTGTCAAGGGTTGAATTATGCTTGATTTACACCTTATTTCAATAGCATTTTCCAGTGAAATGGAAACCTGAATTCAAATCGAACAATTCATTTCAATTCAAGCCTTGAATTATACCATAATTCAACCTTGTATTACAATTGAATTCAAGTATATTTTAATGTTCAAGAACAATGCTTTTAAAATAAAAAGGAAAATGCAATCGACAAGTTTTCTTATAATAATTTTCTGCATATCTACCTTCACTATTGTTTTCACGTTTTTACACATTTTGTTTTCTAAAAATTCACTTTTTTTATTTATCTTTGATATTTTTCATCACAATTTAAATTTTATTAAAAAATTAATTACATATTTGACAAGGGTTGAACACATATGGGCATTTCCATGAAAATGACAACCACGACTGAAAAATTAAAAAACCTTGAATTTTTTTTTTAAATATGTATGTCAAAGCAGTCGTAATTTAACTCTGGGTTGGAGAACACCTTTTTCGCGTCGTCGTAGTTATTTTTTAAATGCGGCCAGGCATTTTGTTGTTGTCTTGCCTTCGAGAATTTTGCGGCTGTCGCATTGTTAATGTTTTTTCCTTGATTAACCGTAATTAATTGCGGCTCTTTCTGGAATTTTTCATTGGCATATGCGATCGTTTTGTTATGTATACATACATATGTTTTATGTATAACTGTTCGTGATTTGTTACACTTTTGATGATTTTTTATTTGGCTTTTACTGTGACTTATGTATAACCAAACTTTTTGATGGCTTGCGTGACACTACAAGAAATTTGATAAAACTTAACGATTTGTTGAAGAATCTGGTGGAGACCAAATAGAACACTCAAATGTGCCATACTAATCTGACAAAAGAGATTTATAAAACTTTTTAATACTTGGAGACTAACTTATTTAATATTGGAAAAAACTGGTGGAAACTGGATTAAAAGCATTTTGTTGAAAAACCTGGTGGAGTACCATATATAACTCAAATGTAAGGAATACTGACTGGTGGAGACCATTTTTTGTTGAAGAACCTGGTGGAGTACCATATATAACTCAAACTTAAAGAAGACTAACTGGTGGAGACCATTTATACTCTAGGAGTGGACTCTTGGATTCTCTACTTCCTATGTGAAGGCGTGGGTCGAATGGGACCTTGAGAAAACTTCTATTTGTTGTAGAACCTGGCACTTTGCTCTCAGTAGCTAGCCAAATTATACCAAACCCCAAAAAAAAAAAAATATGTCAAAGAGGAAAAAATCACTAAAATTTTACTATGCAGAGGCATTAATAGCTTATAAAAATTTTTCAAGAGCAAAAATAGCAGTTTAAACTGACCATCTCTTTGATTAATGTTAAGAAACTGCAATCACCTATTTTTTCTTAACTTGCGACTCGATTCAGGTACAGTGGAGGCTCAAAAAAGTTAAGTAGTTTGTTTTGGGGGTGATGAACTTTTCCGAAATCTTAACTTTTCCGTAGTATGAAAAATTCAAGAGGTTATATTTGTATTTGTACATTGTTTATTTATTTTTTAATTGTTAATTAGAATTATATGTACATATATACATGTATACATGTATACATACATATTTATTACTGTTTTGACATAAAAACTAATTAGAAGATATGAAATTGCTGCTTCAGATACGTGAAAATCCTTAAACAATCGATTAGCAAGAACGCCTTCATCAAATTTTTTTTAAATCTTGCATTTTTCACCGACTGACAACCTTTTTTGCTTCCCTGCTGCTAACATTGTTGCAATCAGAACAAAACAAATTCTACGACTAATTTCTTTTACAACCAACTGATGAGAGCAACTACATTATGCATTTAAATTCTCAAAAAAAGAATATAACGGTAACGGTTTTATTTTTGCATGTATACAGGCGTATATGACTCAATATATATATAAATATGTATTGAGGATTTACATACAAAAGTTGAGATCATCTTAGAAAGAGAAAAAAAACTATATATAAAAAAATTGTCTCAGAAAAGTTGAGAGTTACTTAACTTTTTGGAGTCACCAATGGTGAATAAAAGCTGCTTAACTTTTCCATATACTTAACTTTTCTATGACTTAACTTTTTCGAGCCTCCACTGTATTTGTAACATTACAATTATACTTTAAAATTAATGTTACAACAACAATGAACAAGATCCATGAGGAAAGAGAAAATTTTGAGTTCGATAAGCGATATTTTTTTGGTTTGCTTTGGATGCTATTCTAATGTCACGTACGCGGTGCAAAAACCGTATTTGTCTATATCATTTGAATTTGACCGGTCGCAACTGTTTCAAAATAAAAGTTCAAAGCAGGATAATTGTCGCAAATAAATATTGTTCAAAATTTTTTCTCAATTTAGTGTAATAAAAATTTTATAAGCATTTAAAGTTTGTCACGTACGCTATTGTAAGTATTAAAATTGCAATTAAATGTATCAGCGTTAACTTGATAATTATCAGGCATGTTCTGAAAATCACTTTTTGTGAAAGTGAATTGAAAATACAAGAAAGGTGTTCTGCACACATAACTTTTTGAATTTTTGTGATTTTAAATCGGTCACCTAAATGCCTGCCGATTTGAAATCACCTGGTTATTTTTTCAATCAATTTATTTTGAAATTCTCAATAGATTAATTAAATGAATAACTTAATATCTTCTTTATTGATTTTTATAGCAAAATGAGCAATTTTCTACGAAAGAATTTATGAAATTATGAAAAAATTTAAAACTCTTAATTTTGCAAAAATGTTGTTATTTGCTTTGTGATTTATATTTACAAAACAAAACGTCAGCTGTTTTCTTCTATTTTTAAAGGGTAAAATCACACAAAAAATTTAAAACTTTTGTGATATTCAGAACACCATCAAATCACAATTGTGATTTTAAAATCACAAGTGATTTGAAAACTTGTGATTTCCAGAACATGCCTGTATAAGATGGCGGCGAAAACTCAGCGCCCAAGTAAACAGTATGTAGTAAGAAATGAAGTTGAATCTCTCTTGTTTTATTACTATTTTCACTGAATACATATTTTTGTTTTGTTTTTAAGTTTTTGTATGCATAAATTTCTGTGGCAATATATAATAATGGCTTAAGTTGACATAAGTGCTTTTTCATTTTATTACATATTCTTATTCGCATCTTCAAGATCTATCATTTAAACTATAACCATTTATATTTTAACTTAAGGCTTCTTGGAAAATAATACATAAGCCATAACATCTTAACTCAACTTAATTTTTGTAAGGTAGCTACATCAATATTAAAATATTTGAGCATCAAAACTTGTATACACTTGAGTTCAATAACTCAATAATAACGACTCGTCTAGAAAATTTGTATGAAAGTCACTCAAGAAAATGAGTGCTTTCCATGTAAATTTTATACTCAAGTTGACCGTCTGGGTTGTAGAAACAGGGAGTTATATTTAACTAACTCCCTGTTTCTACAACGCAGATGGTTGACTTGAGTATAAAATTTGTATGGAAAGCACTCATCTTTTTGAGTGATTTTCATACCAGCACATAACCCTCCGTTGTCACATGCAAGTGCAAGTGAAAAAACTCAATACACTCACATTTTTTTACTAACACTGCTACACTTTTGCCACTTGCGAGTCAGCAACATTTTAAAAATGAACTTGTACTGTGCTGTGTAGCCACTCGAAAATTTTTTGGGTTTTTTACATTTCTCCTGATTTTCGTTAGTAATATATATACACTACTTGCAAGTAATTACTGGCATGTGACAACGGGGGGTAAGCTTTTAAAAAATTATCTTATTTCAGGTTTTCCGTATTTTTCAATTTAACCTAAAGCACTTATCTCCACTTACTATCAATAAAAACTATTTTGCCTTTCAATATAATAAGTTCACTTTAGTTTTTATTTTTCTGCCACTGGATTTTTTCATAACATCTTAACTAAAAAACAACGAATAATAACTAATAAAATCGTTTCTTTTTTTTATAAAATTAACAGTTTTGTTATAAATAAATGTGCATTTTTTTCGGTATCTAAAAATTTTATATAAAAACCAAACACAATTTATTTTAGACAAAACCCATAATATCTCAAAACACGAAATTTCGACTCAAGCCATTATTATTTATTTCCACAGATTAAAAAAAAAATTTTTACTTAAGAATATTATAAGAGAAAAATCCGTCACGTACGCTTTGTCACGTACGCTATTAAACTTCATTCATTATAAAATCAGCCAAAAGTCTTTTTTATTTCAAAATTACTGATAATAAAGGAAAAATAGTTGGCTTCGTGTAAGAAATTTAAAACACGAAAAAAAACTTCACAATTCGCAGATTTTCGTATACTTTTACATGCACCTTGATATCAGTTCCGTTTTATGTCACGTACGCTATGCCCTTATTTCCCTTGATATTTTGGACAACAGGGTTCCAAATGTAATAATTTTTTTTTTCGCATATAGTACGCCCTGAATGGAACATAACAACAAAATGTTTTTGAGTTACCTCTATTTTTTCAGAGTCTATTCCACTTTGTAGGCGTGCAAATGTCACGTACGCTGATATGGAAATGCCCATATGTATGTATTGTGTCTGATTTTTTATTTTAAAATATTTTCAAACTTGAATATTACTTGAAAAAATGCTTAAGTTCAACTTTGTTTCCAGTTAAATTTCAAGTGCTTGAAGTAACGAAAGATCGGTCCGGAATATACTCAAATCTTGGACAAATCTATACCAAATCGTTTAACAGAAGTCATTCGTCGCCAAGGAAAAGCAATTTGCCTCTAAAACAACTGTGCATATTTTATATGATAAGAATATTAGCAATGTCGAACACTTTTTTGTTTGAATTTCTTAACTAATTTTTTTAATGAAATTTTTATATTAGTTACTTATAAAAAACAAGGTCATTTATTTTTTTTATTAAATGCAAAGTTCCTCAATAAAATGCTTTCTAAGTTCTTTTTGTAAAATCAGACAGTAAATAGTTATTTATTGATGAAAACAAAATAACGTTGGTGTATGTCGAATAGTTTTTTGTCCACTGTAAATATGTGAATTGTTGTTAAATTTTTTATTAAAAAAATTGGACTAGTGATGATTTTTGTCTTCAAAATATGATTTTCTTTCCGACAAATTTTTTTGTCATGTATATATTTATTTATTGTATCTTCAAAAATGAACTAAGTAATCAAATCTTAAATCTAAATATAATTATTAGGCCCGACCAGTATCGGACATAAACTTAGTGATAGTTATAATTAATACATAAGTAGTGATAATCAAAAAGGAAAAAAAAAGAAGTATTAAGCAGTCCCATCTGGAGTGTTGAGTATAAGAGCCCTTGTGACCCTCTTTTTTAAGCCGACAATGATGCTTTTCTTTGCAAAGCTTCTGACAGCCCTGCACAGAATATTAATATTTATTCGGTAAAAAAAAATAGTGCAGTCATACTCAGAATATTTATTCATCATTCGCCATTGTATACAATCATTTGTGTACATAAAATGGAATGGAAAATGTGTGGCTGTGTGTGTGACTGTTTGAAAACATGCTTTATGTGTGTGTGTAAATAAAATAACTCTGTATTACGCATGTGTGTTCGGCTTAATATTCAGAATATTTTTGTATTCACACAGTCTATAAATTTTAGTTGTTTTCGTTTGTGCCGGGTAATTCAAAAAATGTGTATATAGCAAGGTTGGAAACCGAAAAAAATAACGGCATCGGTATTGATACCGGTACAATTATTTTTTAAATTTCGGTAGCGGTATCGGTATTTTTTTTATTTCGGTATCGGTATTACCGGTACATACCGTTATCGAGTTTATAATACCGGTATACCGATATTATTGATAAACTTATTATTTCAGGCATTGGACATAACAAAAAATCTTTTTTTTATTAAATTACTTCAAAAAGGGAGTATTTTTACATTAACATACATACATAAGTATGTATGTACTCGTATAAAAGCGTATAAAATTATTTGTTTCTATATATGTTTTTATATTATTATTAAAAAATAATTTATTAAAAAGTGAAACAAGGAGACTGCAGTTAAAACTTTACATATGTATAAAAAGTATACATTTTGATTAATTAAACAAAATATTAAGAAGAAAAGTTTTGTCTATACTGTTATATTACACTGTGTGAAAAAATCAAAATCTTCAGTTACAGCTAAAAACCCGGTTTTTCGTAGCCCTAGACACTTATCAACCTCTAACTAAGTTAAATATCAACCGATTTTAAATTTATAAACGGATACAGAAAGAAGAGACTAAGACCTTTTAAAGCATATATTTATATATTGTTTAAGTAAATTTCAAATATATGTCTTAATTTTTTCACCAAATATAATTTTTTCGGTTTTCTTCGACACTTTTCTACTTTGGACACGTTTTTAGGCAATATTTTTGTACTGCACCTATATTGTTTACAACTTTGTTTATAAAACATAATTGAATAAGAGTAATTCGCAGGACTGTTTTAAATATTTTTTAGGAGACTTTGTTAAAGAACTACCTGTATGATGAATTTCGCGTTCTATTTATACGTTTTCGGTGTATTTAAGCTTCCAGGATGATGAAAGTACAATTTAATAGATGTATATCAACACAGTAGCTTGTTTCTGTATTTCTCGCATAGCAAAATTTCTCACATGAAGTGTGAAACACAAAATTAAATCGCTTCTCGAATTGTGAGAAAAAAGTGTTTCTGTATTTGAATGTGAAAACAGACAGCACTGAATCTGTTTTCACTGGAATATTTCCAATAATCAAGTGTCAAATGAAAACAAAATGTAAAAGAATATTATTTAATAACGAAAAAATTAAGTAATTTTCAAGAAAATGAAAATAATATAATGAAAATGAATATAAAGTGAATGTAAAATTCTTGAAATAAATAAGTTTTTTCTATCAATTGTCTCTACATAAGAATATAATACGAAATAAACATTATCATATCGACTCGTTAATAATTATTTTAGTTCAACAATTCTTTGCATATCTTTTCGACTAAATTATTTTTCATATTTTTACACACAAATTCAAAAATTCATATGTTTTTGTTTACATTTTATTGTTCTCGCACCAATTCAAAATATGCGAGTTTTTTTGACAGTTCTTGCGAGAAAGTTTTCACAAAATATTACAGAAACACTTTTTCACATCCTTCCAATAATTGCTGGAAATTTATTCAAATGACAGATAGTTCTCGCAAAGTAAATATACAGAAACACTTATGTGAGAAAAGCCATTTTTTTTCAATTTAAAATGTTTTTGTTACGATTCCCTCGTTTCATACGGGAAATTTTACGATGCGAGAAATACAGAAACGAGCTACAGAGTACAAAATTGGTACGAAAAAGTACTTTTCTTCACCTCAAGAGGAGAATCTTTAACTTCAAATATAAAAGTTTAGAAGTTTCTTCTCTACCAACCTTATATATTACGGTGAAGTGTATAAACAAGACCAACACCAAAGAAAGAAAGTTAATTGAAATATATTTTTGCCCATATTATGGTTTACAGCTCAACTAAGGTGGATTGAAACTGCTAATTTTAGTTGACTTCGAAACAGTGCACGAAAAACAAAGGTTCTTATCTATGCTATATTTTTTGAAACCATAGTATCTATTACAAAACATTTTAAATATTTTTAGTTTTGGCCTTGGTATTTTTTCGAGATTCTATGTTTTATGAACATTGCAATAATATTGGTTGACAAATGGGATTGGTTGGCGTCTGGAATAGTACAGCAAAACGACCACAATGGTCGAAATAAAAGCCAAAGTATAACTGATAAAAAGCAGTTGTATCATGGTGAAAAAAGTTGTAATACATAATAAAAATTTGGCAACTATCATTTATTTTTTGGCCGGAATCGGTATACCGGTACGTACCGGTATAGACGTAAACGGTAGGTAGTCTGGATACCGGTATTTTCTAACCGAAATGGATTTCGGTATCGGTAATGATACCGGTATATAATTTTAGCGGTATTTGAATCGGTATCGGTATTTTTACGATACCGTTTGCCAACCTTGGTATATAGACATAGTTGTTGGATGTTTATAGTTACACGCATTCGGTTTAAAATTAATGCGTGTGTTTGTATTTTGCGAGTTTTTTATTTTTAGCTGGACGCATTCGTAGTTGTTTGACGGCCAACACTCAGGAAATACTTAAAACGATACTTTTGTCATTCTCTGGTTTGTGGCTGTTAAAAATTAGGGGTTGAAGTCTACTGATGATTTGGTTGAAGCGCGTATATAGACATGCTAAACCACCAGCAAATAAATTTCAATTATTATTTGTTTTAATTATTAAATCACTATTTTTGCACTAAACTTAACTTTCTGCCAAAACGTTTGCAAGATTGTTTAATTTTTCTAAACCTATTTCACACCTGGTTTTAATACTCGTATAGTTACTCCAATCTTCTTCTTTTACTTTCTATTGAATTTTATTTTTGCAGAATAGCTTTTATCGATCCGTGCGTAACTGAATGAGGGAATGTAATCGAAGAATAAATGTGATTATTTAATTATGCGAATAGAATTGTTGTTATTTTCACAAAAATGTTATTGAATTTAATGTCCTGATTATATTTATAATCAGGACATAAATATTTCCAATTACATTTACATTTTATAATTATAATTCAAACTTTTCAAATCACAATTAAGTTTTTGTAATTTTTATTGAAAAATTACATGTAATTGAAATTGAAATTTGATATTGCCCAAGTTTGGTATATACTACATACACACATACATATGTATGTAGTTATGTATTTTATTTTAATTAATTTTTTTTTTTTTTGCTTTATTTAACTTACTTGCCAATAACTTCACAAAGTTCATAAACGTCGTCAAATAAAATCTCATCATCAGCCATAGTTAAATACTGAAAAATAAATTTTATTAAATTTCAATTGTATTTAAAAGTAGTAAATTTCAGTATTTTAGAGGGAAGGAATACTATTTATTATAAGGCTAATTTCAATATACATATTGTAAAAATGTTAATGCACAGTTTATATTACCTTCTTACTGGTTAATGCCAGAGGAAGCAATTATGTATATAATAAAAGCTTCAAATTGAATTTAATACAGTTGTTTTTAAATGGAGCCCTGCAAAGACATTAAAAAAACTCATTTTATTTTACATGTTTCATTATTATTTGAGTAAAGTAAATTGATTTACATACATACGTGTATGCAGAAAATATGAACCCACACTCTTATGTGGTGCATAAAGCCCCTATTCCAATATTCGACAAAGATATTCATATACTATTTGAAAAATCAGACAAATCTAACAATAAGTGCGTTCGAGAACTCAAAAATTTTTAAAAATTTTTACTATTTTTTACTGGATTGCGTTCGCGTACAAAAATCCAGTAAATGAGAGGGCGAATTGAGAGCGAAAAATGACAGTTAATTTACTGAGTAAATGCAAATTTTTACTGGACAAATTTTTGCCAGTAAAATCCAGTAAAATGAAACCATATGTTTTTAAAAATAAACAAACAAAAGCAAAATGAAACAAAAATTTTTGGTTTTTGATGAAATTTGAAAAATAACAAAAAACAAGTGTATTAAGTTATAAACAATATTACGTTTATTTAAGTTTAATGCCAGAAAAGTATAAGGGCACGTTATGAATTCCAAGCGAAATTAAAACGTGCGGAATTTTTATAGAATTGTTGGAAATATGTATTTAAAACAACAATTTCCGAACGATGTAATTTCACGTGGAATGCAGAACATAATTGAGTGCTTTTAAACGTGAATAAAGTTAATAGATTTTTATAGTTAAATTTTTGTTTATACATGTCGGACGGTTACTGGTTCCCCGCATGGAACATTTAAAAAAATTTACTTATTGATCGATCATATACAAATGATTAATTTTTACTTTTTTTAAAAGTTTACAATATTGTTGTCATGATTGGTATAAGCGGCAACAAAATTTTTTTGTCTTTTTCTGTACTGCCCAATCACTTCATGTTGAGCGTAAAAACCATAGAAACTTTAACGGCCTGACCCGCGACGTCGACAAAATAAGAAAGTTTATTGTCGATATCGTGAAGAAAATATTCTATGGTGTATTTTTATAAAACAAATGAAAAAAACATTTATCGATTTTCTCAAAAACACAAAATTTTTCCATGCGGCTGGTCAGTAACTACCCAGCAAAAAAATTCAATTTTTTCACATAACCTTATTATGTTATTCGCGAAAATAATTTAAAACTAATAACATTCTTATTGACTGTTTTAGGATGAAATGGTGGACGAATTCGAAGAAGTAGATTTACTTTATCGCTTCCTGATGACGATCACTTCTCAGAATTATCGGATAGTGACTCTGAAGATGATACCGATATGTACCTTGATAAATCTGGGGGTCTACTCTGTATTTCGAAACGAAACCAAATGCTTTCGAAATGCAATGTTAATAACATACAAATTCGAAAGCATTTTCTTTCGTTTCGAAATACAGAGTAGACCCCCTGATCTTGATTAACGCGAAGAAAAGGTAGTTGCTCGACTGTATGGTTCAAAAATACCTCCGTGTTGTTCAAATCAATGCAATGAAGTGATACCTAAGAAGATGGCTGTGGATTTTCGTTTTGTTAAGCGGACATACAAAGTTTTCACCTCATCGTTTATTCGGAGTTTTCAAATCAAAATATGCCCAAACTAATGTCGACTGCTTCATGGATGTAGTTGCTTGTGTTAGAAAATCATCTCCTAATGGATTTAATGTTCCTGTACCTATTCGACTTCCAAACTCAAGTGAGCCTATTGTTGAGTAGAGAAAATGGGACGAATACTTCTCCACTAAATATAAAACTTTAATTGGAATATCGAAGTATCATCACTTTGTATTTATTGCTCAGTCACCAGTGCAATGTAAATTGTTTGCGAATTCAGCCAGCATAAATAAAAATAATAATCTGAGTAACAATACCAGTTTCGATTACAAACCAATTATAATTCCGTCACCAGGGTTATCGATGAAGCGTCAATGGTACTTGTAGAAATTGATCCGGGGTTTATGTTTTGACGATTCAAAAAAAGATTCGGTTGCTCCTCTTCATTTGGTCTCTGGAAATGGAAACGAAGTGGAAGATTCCGTGGAAGTGGACAATCCTCAAGAAGTGGAGGCAGCAGACGTTAAGAAGAAATAAAAAAAAAATAAAGGACCGGTACCGTCAAGTTCTAAGGAACCAATTCGCAAGAACCGTCGATTAAAATGATTTTTATATTTTTTTAAATTGTTCATAAGGAAAAAAATAAATAAATAAATGAAAATAAATAAATTTTACCGTTAGGTCCCTTTCTATTTGCGCTTAGAATCGTCGACTTTAATTTCATAAAACGCGCATATTCTGGGAGGGAACACTTTTGGGGCATGGGATCGGTCTCATTCGATGCTCAGATGTTGTCCACATCAAAAAAAAAGTGAAAATTGATTTTTTTTTACCCTTATGTCCCTTTCTCTACTACATTTATGTACAATAAACCTATGGATATTTCGGTACTATGAGCCTACAAACATAATGAATACATACATACACCTTTGTAGATATGTATGTATGTATGGACTAAAGTCCTGCACAAGACCACTTATAAGATCTTTCAAGACATGAGAGATTTTTCAACTGCTTTACTACAGCGAAATATTCTAAAACAAACGCTAAACAAAACTGTTGGCAAGACAAACAATAGAAACAAATGCCTTGCCAACAATGTTGTTGTAAAAACTAATATTTTTTTTATCCATTTATTGCAATTTCGTTTAGGATTTACGCATTTATTTATTTAATTTGTTTGGAAAAATATTCGTATTCGTATTCGCCTGAATTTGGCGAATACCCTGTAGGAAGTATTAATTGAGAAACACTACGATTCACTAGTGCTTTTGTCACTAGTACTAATGACGAATTGTACCGCAGGAAATGTTTTTGCTAAAGACATTTCACATGTGCATGTTATTGAAAATCAACTGCTGGCAAAGTAGTTATTTTTTGACATTGACTCACTAGTAGATTTTAGTAATTCCAGTCTAAATTTTTTATTCATATTTGGTGTTTTATTAAAAGAAAAAAACTAATGCAAAAAATATGTATATAGGTACATGATTGCAATTATGAATAAAATTCCGCGTGAAATTTTTATCGGGGAACAATTCCAACTAATGGCAAGTAATACAAAAAATTCTAATTGGAAAAGGGAAAAATTTTCTCGCGGAATTTTATTCATAATTGCCCTGAATATGTATCGGTCAAGTAAAGGGTGTTTTTTTATAGAGTGACACAAGTTTAAATCATAATAAAAGGAAATATATTTTTAATATCAATTTATGAAAATAATGTTTAAATATGATTTCTGCCATGTGGCTGGTGCGTAGAAGGCGCAATCTGGAACACCAGTTTTAACAACTCTTCGAAGCATTTGCGGCCGTATTTCGCCGATAACTCTTCGAATATTGATTTCCAGGTGCTCAATTGTTTGTGGTTTATCGACGTAGACAAGTGACAACATAACCCCAAAGAAAATAATCATCACACGATCTTGGTGGCCAATTAATTGGGCTATTATGTGAAATTATTTTTTCATCAAAAGTTTTTTTTAGTAAATCAATTGTAGCGCACGCTGTATGGCATGTGGCTCCGACCTGTTGGAACCACATATCAGCAAGGTTAATGCCTCGTAATTGAGGTACGAAAAAATTTCGAATCATGTTCCTATACAGTTCACCATTGACAGTAACATTCTGACCAACATCGGCTTTGAAGACATATGGGCGAATGAATCCGCCAGCCCGTAAAGCGCACCAAACAGTAATTTTCTGTGGAAGTCGGTTGTTCAACATTACCAGTAAGTATGGATATTAAAATATAGGCGATCCGTTGACAATGTAGCCAAAAAGTCAACAAAATAGTCGACAAATGTGGCACTTGGAGACACTTAACCCCAACCTTCCTACAGGGTAAAGTGCTGACATACATTTTATTTTCTATATGCATAGTTTTTACTACGATTAGGTTCTTAATGATCACATTTTTGCAGCACTGGTCGGCTAACGCTAAAGGCTCGTACTTACTATATATACATATGGCTTAATAATAAAGGGTTTATAAAATAGATTTCATAAACAATTTTTCTTATTCCCCTAATATTTTCTATAAATAGGGTATAACATATAAAATACTATAATCGTTCGACTTTTCATAAAATGCAACCCTGATCTGATCTAGGGAGTTGTTATTGTCTTTTGAAAATGTCCATATGCTCCTTAGATCAGGGTTGCATCGTTGCAATTAATATTGGTTCTACCAACGACTTTTTATGGGAACAACATATTGTTGTTGTTCTTATACACGGTAAAAAAATTTATTTCAAAATTTTATTTTTGCATCCCAAACATTTTACTAACAACAAAGTATTCATCAAATATCAAACAAATTGCATATAAAAACATTTTAATTTATAAATATGTATTTATGTACATTAGCTATGACATTGTGTTATATGAGAATTCTTAGTAACGAGATTTCGACTTGCAAGAATTCCTCATTTTGTGAGGCTCGGAAAAAAATATTTGAGCCAACAATTGTGGCGGTCAGATGGGGGCAAAGTCGCCTCTTCGTGCTCAAAGCTGAGGGTAAAAGCAAAAACAATTACAAAAAATCATATAACTTCCCCAGGGGTTACCGCTACAAGGATTAAATGTATAACCAGCACCCATTAATTTTCTCCGCCCAACATCTTTTTTTAACAAACTGACCGATTAACACCTCTTCTTAAGGGGACTCCATTACAAAGGGGAAATTTTTATAAAATTTACTCGCAGGGCTCTAACTTCCTTCGCTTCTAACATGCAATATTTTTTCAATACAAAGATTTTATCTAAACATACTTATCGTCTATCTTCAACCATTAAGGTTGTCTCCATACAAAAAAAATAATTTTTTTAATATTTTTTTTAAGAAATCCGCTTTTATGGGGCCTCCCAGGGGGTAAAATGTAAGACCGACCCACATTAATTTTTTATCTTCAACATTTCCTCCGAACATACATATGCCCTATCACGACTCCTTAAGGGGGCTCCCATATAAAGGGGAAATTTTTATAAAATTTGCTCGCAGGTTCTTATTAAAGTCAAATGTATGACCAACCTCCAATACAAAGATTTTTTCTAAACATACTTATCGTCTATCTTCAACCATTAAGGTGGTCCCCATACAAAAAATTATTTTTTTAATATTTTTTTTTTAAGAAAGCCGCTTGTTCCGATTTTATGGTGCCTTCCAGGGGAGTAAAATGTAGGACCAACCCAAAGTAACTTTTCATCTCCAACATTTCATCCTCTGCTTCATTGTCATCTACGCCGTCGATGTCTTCGTTTGATGATTCGTCCACCTCTTTGTCGGATAACTCTTCCTCATATTTTTCTGAATCTTCAGCAAAAATACGAATATCATTCGCCTTTTTCCTTTTGATGTCACAGGAAACTGACACAGGAACTGACACAAAAACGCAGGCCCAGAAAGCAGTCGAGAGATAGAATCTATTTTATTTTGACAGTGTTTTTTCTTATGCTCTCACATATAACTAAATATTCTCTCAAAAATGCTACCATACTTTCAATATGGCTGGACCTATTTTCTTCAAACACAGTTAAGAACCTTCTCGATCAAGTCACCTTTTCAAACAGAAAAAACCAAATCGAAATCGGTCCAGCCGTTTGGTCTGTACGTGGACACGGACAGACACACAGATACACAGACACACGCTACAAACTTATAACACTCCTTTTTTTGGTCGGGGGTTAAAAATAAACACAAAAGATAACAAAAATTATCAGTTGCTATTAAACTCTCGTTGCGATAACAAGTGCCTTATTAAAACGTTTTATACTATTAAAAAAAACAAATACATAGTATTTCTTATGAATAGAACAGGCTAATGTTCGTAACGCTTTTTAAGCCAAATTACATGTGATAATTATTAATTATCTAATTATATTAGAATTAAATTAACTAAAATACATAGTATATTGTTTAAAATAAATATTTTACTGAACAATATTATACAGTTATTTCAGTTCTCTTTTGTAATAATTTTCTTCACCAATTGCTAAAACAATTAAAATAAGAAAAAAAAATTCATAATTTCCCAACATGAACGAACCACCTGATGTTACCAGAAAAAAGTTTTCAAATAGTACAGGCCTTCAATATGACTTTACAAAAAAAATATCGATTAACACCACCGGCCCAATATATCTTGTAATCAAACGGCTAGAAAACGAAAATGGTTTTGTAAATGTTTCGCCCTTCCTTATTAAAAAGGTGATCGACGCAGTATGTGACGGTGAAGTTGCAGAGTGCAAAAAAATTAAAAACGGTACTTTACTAATCAAAACGAAAAACTTAAGCCAAGCCAATAAATTAATTAAACTAACAGCTATGAGTTCTACCATAAAAACTAAAGTTACAGTACATAATTCATTCAACTTCTCAAAAGGTGTTTTTTATTCGTCTGATTTATTTGGTGTACCAGAAGACGAAATCCTCTCTAATATGTCAGAACAGAAAGTTACCGAAGTTAAAAAAATTCTACGAATGGAAAATGAAACTCTTAAAGAAACTGGACTCCTGATTTTGACATTCTCATACATTTCCCTTCCAGAGCATATTTCCCTTGGCAACAAAAAAATCTACCTACGCCCGTACATACCACCGCCATTAAGATGCAGCAATTGCCTTCATTATGGGCATCTACATAAATTTTGTAACAATAATAAGATATGCACCAACTGTGGGAATATTAATCACATCAATGCTTTATTTTTGAAAAAATAAAGAGATCCAAGCAATAAGGGTACTAGAGAAAACTTCAATCAAAAACGCTGAAAAATCTACAACAAAAGACATATCACCAAAAACATTACGTATGCAGGTATAATCAACACTAATAATATGCCAGCTACTTCTCGTCCAAATCCAATTAAATATGATGACATCTTAACAACTGAACAAGACAACGATTTCTCAACCAACTCCAATCCCAACAAAATAATGAAGATCAATCAAACAACTCCCAAACAAAAGTCCATAATTATAGCCAGAATAGATCAATCACCTACATCTTCCAAATCCATAAGCACACAAGGTTCCACCACAATTTTGCCCAGAAACGCTTCAAATTGACTAAAAGCTCAACTAAAATATAAATTTGAAACTAACTCTAATTCTAAGACTAATCGTAATTCCGCTAATGATACACCTATTCTAAATACTAGTGAAGATGATGAGACCGAGATGATGCAGGAGTAATTTCTACTCTTGCATCATAACGGCCGCCTTTCCGGGGGCCATGGGACTCATCGGGGCGCTATGTAATTGGCCCCGTGTCTCCTCGGACTGGTGGTTACTCATATCAACATCTACTTTATATTTATCTAAATTTCTTTACTTCAAAATATATACCCACAATATTAACCTGCTCTTTTCCAACTATGACGATTAGTTTAATCCAATGGAACATCAAAGGATATGCAAATAATTACAACCAACTACAGTTGATATTAAAGAAATATAGCCCAAAAATAATATCACTACAAGAAACTCATTTCCACTCCATTTCCCATCTCCCAATACCATTAAATTACGAATGCATTTTCAAAAATAGTGCACCACACTCTTATGGCGGTGTTGCCCTACTAATACACAAATCTTTGCAATACACTCCATTAACACTTACTAGCGGGAACGATTCGGTCGGAGCTATTATCCAATCAAAAGAAAAATTTACAATAATCAATTCCTACATTCCCCCGTCTAAAACTTTTAATTTCTCTGGACTAAGTAACCTTTATGATCAATTCAGCAATAACACTTTAATAACGCGCTACTTTAATAGATGGCATTCTTTGTGGGGATCAACTACAAATAATGTAAGAGGAGATACTTTAGCAGATTATATCGTAAAATCCAATTTCGTTATTTTTAACGACGGCTCTCCAACACACTTCAGTACCAGACACACATTCACTAATATAGACATAACATTTGGCTCACCTAATCTCAAAATTCAATCTAGCTGGAATACCATAGATAATCTTTATGGTAGTGACAACTTTCCAATTCTTATAAACCTATTCAACCAATCCCAAGCCCCTGCTCCAAAGCAGGCCCCTAAGTTCCTTACTGACAAAGCCGACTGCCAGAAATTTCACGACCTCTCATTAGTATTCGATAGAAATCGTCCAATTTCAAACAACATTAATAAAGAGGCCTCCAACTTACAAAAAATCACTCTTCAAAGCGCTAATCATGCTATTCCACAGACCAATATGAATATTAGGAAAAAAGTTCCTTGGTGGAATAATCACCTAAACGACCTCAAGCGAGATAAAAATCATTATTGGAGGAAAAATCATTATGAAAGTAAACATTAATACCAACAACATTATTAACTACAAAAGAGCAGCTGCCCTCTTTAAAAGGGAATTAAAAATTGCCAAATCAAAATCAATTTCTGCATTTACCTCCGAAATTAACCCCCAATCTCCAACTAAAAAGATATGGCATAACCTTAGAACTTTCTGCGGCCTAAACCCTTCCAACTCCATACATACATTACAATCACTATCTTCCCCAAGCATCTTCTTAACCGATAGCCAGTCTATTGCAAATGAATTCTGGTCTTCTCTTTCTCATGACAGTAACTTTTCAAACCATTTTCGAAACAACAAAAATTCTATAAAAAACATTATTCCTTTATGTACGCCAAATAACACGTCAAATACTATAGATGGAAATATCAGTTAACAAGAATTAAACTTCTCTCTTAAAAAACTAAAAGGAAAAACCCCTAGGATAGATATCCAATGATAAACAATCTCAGCAAGGAAACAAAATTAAGACTAGTTCGTCTATACTTCATACCCAATTTTTATAAGATAAGCACAATTTCCCCCATATTGAAACCCAATACAGACAAGACACTGAATAACTCTTATAGACCAATTTCGTTAAATATTTGCATATCCAAACTCTTAGCCAAGATAGTAGCCAATCGGTTATGGTGGTTTGTTAACTCTAAAGATGTAATATGTGCTCATCAAGTAGGATTCAGAAAAGGCAAATCAGTTGTCGATGCACACCTCTTTCTAGATCACTTTATAACTAAGTCCTTATCCCAAAAAAGCCACTGTTCAGTTATTTCATTAGACTTCTCCAAAGCCTTCCATAAAATTGGCATTCACACAATTTTACATCAGCTAGTAGAATGGGGCCTAGGCCCTACACAATGGCATACCGCAAGGGTCCCCCCTTTCTCTTATACTGTTTTTAATCTCATACAATAAACTTATGGCGTTTTCGTTTCTGGAAAAAAATGTTACATTTGTTACACTTTTCAATGAAAATTCGCAATAAAATAATTTTCTGAACTACACATTTTATTAGAAATTATTATATCATCCCTTGCGAGCTTAAATTTTTTCTTTAAGCGAACGCTAAATTGTATTTTTGTTAATAAAAAGTTAGAAAATGTTACACTTTTTCCAGAAACGAAAACGCCATTAGTAAACACCTAATCTCCCTTCGTGAGTACAAGTTCTGTGCTTATGCTGATGACTTTATCATATTAAAAAACTTAACAAACGAAAAGAACCAATCAATAGAAATAGAAAACCTTGTAAACTATATTGAGAACTGGTGCAAATATTCCGGCGCCGAACTATCCCTATCCAAATGTAGATACCTACACATCTGCAGGAAAAAAACATGTCAAACTTTTATATCCACAGGTACTTTTAACATTACCAATACCGACACACTTAAAATATTAGGAATAATATTCAATAAAAAATACAACTGGAACGACCATATTGATCATATTACCAGTAACTTGTCGCAAAGACTTAACATTATAAAATGCATATCTAATAATAAATTTAACTGTAACATATATTCACTCATATTAGCAATCAAAGCATTACTACTATCTAAACTTCAATACGGTCTTTACCTTTATGGATGGGCCTCTAAATCATCCTTCAAAAAAATCCAAACAACAATAAATTCGGCTCTCAGAATATCTCTCGGAGCCTTCCGCACCAATCCTATATTTAATATGCTCCACGATATACTCACATACGTTTCCAAGAAATTTACCCTCCTAAATAACACATGGACTAAAACCTCACAATGGTACAAAGAAATCAATAATAATAAGATTATCATAAAAAATTACCTAAATTCAAATATAAATATATTCTTTAACAGCACAGACTGTAAGAAGTACATAAGACTCAGACTTGGTCATACATTTATAACTAAAAAATTTCTAAGAGACTCAAATACTTCAAATATATGTCCCTACTGCGAGATAAATAGAATATCTATTAAACATATTCTAATACATTGCACAAAACTCAACACAAACCGAAATCGTTTCCTTCTGATGAATCCTACCACATACCTCGCCAATCCTTCCATCCACAGCATGCAGACTATCATAGCATTTCTAAAAGCCTACAATATATACAAAGACATCTAAAACCACACACTTTCATTAAAAGTTATTTGCACATTCCATTTTTTCTCTTTTCTTTCTCATATAAAAAGCTGAAGGCCTTAGTAGCCATTGCTTTCTAATATAAGTTATATTAACTAGTATCTTACTATAACTTATAATGTCAATAAATAAATAAATAAATAAATAACAAAAATTAAACATTTTAAAAACCCCCGATATATCTACAAAAGTTGTGATATCTTCTAAACAGCTGGACCGATTTTCTTCAAACATAGCTAAGAACCCTCTCGATCAAGTCACCTTTCAAACAGAAAAAACTAAATTAAAATTGGTCCAGCCGTTTGGTCTGTACGTGGACACGGACAGACACACAAATTTACAGATACACAGACACACACTACAAACTTATAACACCCCTTTTTTGGTCGGGGGTTAAAAATAAAACAAAACTTAGAGAGCATTTGAAGTTAATGCCGTAGATTTGTTAATTTGATAGCAATTTTTCCTGAAGTTGCGGACTTAATCCGTTTGATCATTAGCTCTAAAACATAAAAACATAACATAAAACGAAAATATTTTTTTGGTTTCAAAATAGTTTTCATTTTTTTTTGAAATTTTTTAAAATAACACAAAACAAACTTACTGCCAGTTTATAAAACCCATGTAAAAATCCCCGTCTGCCTATTTATGTATATTGAAAACAAAAACAAAGCACTCAAATTAGTTTTTTGTTTTCAATATAAATAGATAGACGGGAATTTTTACATGGCTTCTAGAAACTGGCAGTTAGATCTATTTCATAGTTTCGTTTTTAAAATAAAATTGTTTCTTCTTGATTTTAAAACTTTTCTTTTTGGTGTAAGTCTATGGAATTTGACATTTGTCATGATAAAAATATATCAGGTGTAGACGTAGGGTAAAGGTATCCTTTACCCTTCTTTAAGAAGACAGGTGGTGAGAGAAGAGATATTCAGAAGAAAGCTTCATTCTTTTACAACTCTGCTTTTTGCATGTTTTTTTTAATAAGGCAGTTTGCAGCGCCTTCTGGTGTTGAATGAGGCGTATTCAATTTTTTGAAGCTGTTAGTAGCCATTGGTTATTTTACTTCGCGGATAATTATGCTACACAACGAAGGAGGTCACCTCTGATGTTACATTAGGGTTATAATCCGCTGAAGCAGGAGTAGTTCAGTGACCAGTGTCTATGCCTTCATCACATGAACTTTCCGACAAGAACTGATACAAAGGGACACTAATGCGCATGAGAAAAAATGCGTGGTGTTGTTATTTAAAGACTTTTGGATACAGGGATTGGACGCAGGACCTTCGGTGCTAAATACTTCAGCCAACGGTACAGCTTAAGCTGTTTCTGTGATCTTGAAGTATGCAATCATTTTTTGTTCGGCACTTTCGATTTTGCTTCCATGAATACAAAACCTCGCAGTTTCCGAGAAGGCATGCCAGTTTGTAAACGAACAACCATCAACATACAAGCCTCCAATTTAAAAATGTAAGGACAGAGAATTTTTTATGCTTTTGACGAAATTGTTAACGTCTTTGAAGAGGCGTATTTTTTAACGTTTGTTTTTATAAGTAAAAGTTATTATTTAAGTTTAAAGTTTTTATCAGAGCATTGATGCTCAATATGTTTTTGTCATATCACATTGCAAAATATGTGCAATTAAATAATTTACTTTCTTTCGAGTACTTTTATGTTATTTTAGAAAAAAAATGTTATGTTATTTGTGTAAGCAGATACTAAGTATTTTTGTTTTCGAAGTTTAATACCTAATTCAAGTTAAACAAAAATTATAATCTGATTTTTTTGTTTGTTATAAATTATCACCAAATAGTGAATAATTAAAGTTGATTTTTACGAAAATAAGGTTTATTTTCAATTTATCTTCCCCTGTAAATTAAGGTGGCCTTCATGTCTCTACCCTGTATAGAGTATCTCTCCTGCTCACTTAAAATACCTGTAAAAATAGATTAATTGACTGGCCATTGTTAAGCATGCATACAAAATACATGATTAAATACTATTATCTTGTAAAAAATTATTATTTTAAGTATTTTTATCATGCCGCCCTTCCTAATATCAAATGACCTCTTAACGTAGAATGACCCACTCACTTTTTCCACCACAAAAATTGAGTTAAGTTAAAAAACTATATTTTATTTATGTATTGGTATATGAACTGTTTTCATTTGTATTGTATATAATTTTAAAGTTCACTTAAAGTGAAGCAAAAATACAGTTTTACGGATGTAACGAATGTTTGCATTCGCTTTCACATTCGCAAATTATTCGCATACTTTTGCTACTTGCATTCGTTAAAATGTACTAGACAATAAAAAATTTATTTCTTTTGTGAAAATAGTTTGCTATTAACAAACGTCAAAAAATCGAAATTATTTTAAACCAACATAAAAAAGATACTTATATGTATGTCCTAACAAGAAGAGCATTCTAAATAAAACTTTAAAATTTTTGCGGAAAACTTTTCTATAAATAATTTCTCATAAGTATCAAAATGAAACCCAATTCCAGCGGTGTTTGGAAATATTTTACAGTTTTTCATGTTTGATTTGCGCGAAAATATTTTCTGCTTAAGACTAGTCTCTTCAAACTTTTGAAAAAATTTTGAGCACCATTTATTACTTCGTACAACAAATTTCAAATCCAAGCAATATTAACAAGTGCCACTAATATTATTTCTCATGAAAACTTAAAATGTTGAAGATATATTTTATGTTTTCCCAAGATGAATAGAGTACTACATCTCTGCAAGCTTTTTTCAGGAAAAATTCATTCGAAGTTTTCTTAATACAATCGTCCTGATGATATTCTGTGTTTTCGTGTTTACGCTTTCAAAAGTTTTTTGCACAATATATGTACCTACCAGTGACCTGCAACGGGTGATTGGTAAAATAATCATACGCAATCAATATCCTAAAAACATGCTATTTTTTTGAAAAAATCAAACTTGTTCAAACACGTATATTCATTGTAGACTTGGGTCGAACTCGTTCACTAGTTCATTTTTGCCACAAACCAATGATCAAACCCATTTAAATTACATGGGTTTGATCATTGGTTTGTGGCAAAAATGAACTAGTGAACGAGTTCGACCCAAGTCTAATTAATTGCTAAGTTTTAATCGCTCAAGTGAGTGGAGTATTGTTGGTAGACTTGGGTCGAACTCGTTCACTAGTTCATTTTTGCCACAAACCAATGATCAAACCCATTTAAATTACATGGGTTTCATCATTGGTTTGTGTCACAAACGAGCTACTGAAAGAGTTCGATACAAGTCTAGTGTGAATTATAATCATGCGTAGCATCATACCAATCAGTTCGGACGATTGGTATTTGGTTCGACAATGAGTGTTTTGAACAGGAATATAATGCGAAAGAAAAAAATGTTCATTTTAAATCAGCATCAAGTAGTTGATGCAGAGTAAAAGCGAAAATGAAAAACATCATTGTGTATGAATGTGGTAATTATTACGACCCAACGCAAACTGATGTCATAATAACAAACCAATTTTTAAGTATGTATGTGTTTGTGTAGTTAAGTTGGATGTTTTATATCAGGGATGGTAAAATTAAAGAAACTGTCTAATAGAGCTACTCGCTACGAACTTTTTAAAAAATATTAGAGACAAAAATGTTATATAAATTTCTGAGATTAATTGTTAAAAAAATGCATTTTAAAATAAAATTTGAGGAGGATTTTCAATACCAAAACTAATTTTTGTTAATTAACTTAACAGAATTTATGTTTGAAATATTGAGCCCTATAAGCGACAAAAACTAAAGTTTTTGGGAGAATGTTTTTTTAATATTGAAAAATATGTTTTTGTACGTAAATTATCGTTAACGATAATATGTATTTCAAAAGTTTTGAACAGGCAATTTACTACCCAAAATTTATGTTAAAAATTTTAACAGCCTTGTTTATAAAATATATGTACTTACATATTAATAAAGGTCTTTGGACAACTATCGTAAAGAAAGTTGTTAAATCAGCTCTAAATAAGCATCAAATATTTTTTGAAAACAAGAAGGTTAAACTTCAAGAGGTATATAACAGGTTAAATGAGTTCCCCTTATGTAAGTTCTTTTGAAGATTTACCGCCATATTCATAAAAAAATATTTTAGGTTTATTACAGGTTTATTTGACAAATTTCCCATAGAATTACGTCAAATAAGTGCTTCATAAACCTAAAATATTTTTTATGAATATGCCAGTTAGTTGTTAATACTTAAAAAAATTTTGCACCTTTTTTATAATTGGAACAAATACAAACCTCCAATTTTCCATCCCTGTTTGACACGTTTATGTGTGTGTGTTTTAAAATAAATTGAACGAACTTTACTACTTTGATTTTATTCAACGTCATCGCTTGTTCACGTAGAAGTTTGAATAAAACCAGTTCGAACACTCCACTTACAATTATTCAAACAATGCGTTCGTTTGTACGATGCTTAGACTTGTGTCCAACAGTTCTTTGTGAACTAGTTTGAGAGCGTTTGAATCAAAAGTTGTTTCAAACCCATTTAATTTACATTGCTGTTTTTGACCGAACTTGTGTCCAACTGAACGAACTAGTTCAAAAAGAACTGTTGGACACAAGTCTAACGATGCTGATTAAATTCAATATTGAGTTTTGTTGCATGATTAAATGTGAATAAAACATTTCTGGTATGGTGAGTTGAATTGTATAAACATGTTCGATCGCTACACTCACAATCACTCCAATGAACAGATATTGCTACGACGCTGATTTTATTGAACGTTGAATGTTTTGTACGTGATTAAATGTGAGTAAAAATTTTAATGTATGAGTAAATCATCAAAAAGCATGAAATTTGCAGGTCTCTGGTACCTACTTTAGTTCATGTTTGTGTGTGTTTCTGACAACTTAAACATAGAGTTGTTTTTCGTATTGCTGTGTTTTTGTAGAGCTGCATAGACCTAATAAATAGGCCTTGACATGAAATATTGAACAGAGTACCAGGCTATAGTGTCAAAGTACGAATGGGTTGATTGCCTAACATTTTGTAAACTTGTTATTAATTATTATCTATACTTACTCTTATATAAATATATTTGCATGTGGTATTTTAACGAATTGTAATATTTGCATTCAGTTTCGCAAAAATTAAAATGTATTATTCGCTTTCGCATCCGCTAAACTGGTATTCGTTACTTCCCTAATCTAAAGTACGATGGCCTTAACTCGTATTTTTTAGGTGATTCCCATACATTTCACACAAATACACATCCGTCAGAAAAATGTATTGCAATAGTGTGCATAATAACGATTTTACAAGCAGTTGTACAAAAGAAATTACATGTTGAATATTACAGTTGTTTCTATTATGTTTTTAACTTCCCTTGTAAAGTTACGATTATTTGAGTTAGGGCCTTTCTAATTGAGACCAACGATATATAAATATGTATATATTAGGGAGTAACGAATACCAGTTTAGCGAATGCGAATGCGAAAACGAATAATATATTTTAATTTTTGCGAAAGCGAATGCGAATGCGAAAGCGAATGCAAATATTACAATACGTTAAAAAAAGCACATGAAAATAAATTTATATAAGAACATGAAGTTGTGTTGTATACATAGATCTACTTGAGTCTTGAATTCAGCAAATATTTATTAATTTATTAGAAATAAAAATTATTAAACTTAAAGATATATGAAATCATATTAAAATAAATTTACAAAATGTCAGACAATCAACCCATTCGTACTTTGCCCCTAAAACCTTGTACTAAGTTCAACATTTCCTGTAAAATGCTACCAAAATACATATTAAGAAAAATTGGAATGAATTGTTCATGAAATTTTTTTCCAGAAGTAGTAGTCTGTTCATCTTGGGAAAAACATATGAAATATATGTTCAACATTTTAAGTTTTCATGCGAAATAATATGAGTGGCACTTGTTTCGCAAAAAAATTACAACAAAGGATTAGTTAATATTTTTGCATTTAAAATTTTTTGAACAAAGTAATGATGTGCTTACCATTTTTCAAAAGTTTTAACAGACTACTCTTAAGTAGAAAATATTTTCGCACCTTTTCTTTTTCAAAAACTGGAAAATATTTCCAATATTTTTGCCTTTAGTATTCGCTTTAAATATTCGCATACATTTAAGCGAATGCAAGTAGCAAAAGTAAGCGAATTATTTGCGAATGCGAAAGCGAATGCGAATGTTCATCCCTAGTATATATACATACATATGTATATATTTACATACAGTTAGCAAAGACGAATGTGATTACTATCAACGTAATCATTTCGTAGATATTACTTGTAGTTTTCTTCCAAATTTAAGTACATACATATGTACATATGTATGTACATATATTGTGCCCATATATGTATTTTTATAAAATACGATTCAATTTCTAAAAAAACATGAGTTAAAGTAAAGGATATTTGCGTTTTACGTAACGATATGGGAGTATATAACTTTTTTCTTGCATATAAATATGTAGGTATAACATATGTATATGCAAGTATTTTTAAACTTAATAATATCTTGGTCTATTCCCTAAAAAGTATATGTACATATGTACTTATTTATGTATATATGTATGTACATATATAGAAAATATGGGCGGATTCCGTTGTATTTATCGAAAAAAAAAATCAAAACTATAATGATGAAAACAAACTCAATGAGGTTTTAATTATTGTATGTGCATATACCGTAGTCAATGATGCACGATAAAAATAATTATGAATTCCTGCTGCATTTTCTTGTATATAATTTGTTTTAATCAATTTTGAAATCAAACAGTTAATTAATATGCATGTACATATGAAGACGTGGAGCAAAGCACTTTGGAGAAGGGCGGCAATAGTCCTTGACAATCAGCAAGCAATTATTTTAAAAAAATTTAAGTGGAAAAGACAGTATGACCACGATTAGAAATATGATTCTAAGGATTAGGAGCTATATTTTTAACTCCTTGGTTAACGGGAATTCTTCATTAAAAATTCCTTGATATCACTAGCATATACCTTGCGCTCTCCTCGTACAAACAACAAACACACTTGTATTCTCCACCCCAAATTAAAAATTGATTAATCACCTTTTAATTCTTGTTTTTAGGAATATGATTTTGTACAATCAATACATTAAGTTCACTCATTACTTTTTACTTATTTTCAAAATTTGTTGCTATTTTTTAACATAATATAAACATTTTTCACTAGATTTGTTTACACTAAAAAATGTTCGACCGTGAACAAGAAATACAGAATTACTCTCCGAGTTATAAAATAAAATACTATTTTTTTTTGGGTAACACTCAGGGCCAGTGCTGTCAGACTTATATTCAGCCTCCTCCTCGCCAAATGACTTGTCGAATATCGCCGAATATCGCCAATGTAATAAAATATTAAAATTTTAGCTAGAAAAAGTATTTTTATTTTGTAATTACATAACAAATATTGTTATATATTAAATTCAGTAACTAACGTCTATCGTAAAAAGTAAAAATTATATTGCTTATGAAAAATTAAGAAAAGTGATTACATAAACATAATACCAGTATAAACACAGCCGTATAAAAAGTGCTTAAAAATAACTTATTCCAAAAGATCAATCTAAATATGATATATTGAACTTAAATACCAAGATCAAAATTATTACTCAAATCTTGTGATAAAACTGAATTAACGCTTAGTTAAATATATGTATATTTAAGTACACATATAATATCCTTATTATCAAATTGTTGGTTCCATAACCTGTGTTTTATAAACACCAAATGAGATTTTGTTTTCCATACTTTTTATTATTCTTGAACGTCAGAAAATCTTGTTTGAGGTAAAGAGTTATTACATGTAGAATCTTTTGCACGAAATATTTTATGTTGCAGAAAAAAATCCCTACATAAAAAATTTCATATATCGTCGGTTGGTTTCTGGTTTGCGGCACAGTATATTCAAAATACATTATGTCTGCAGCAAACCAGAAATTAACCGACGATATTTAACATAATTTTATTTTATTGAAATTTTAAAAATATAGCCAGAAATATCGTCAAAATTTTCATCGCCAAAAACAAATTTTTGTCGCCACGTTTGGTGAGATATCGTTATATCTGACAACACTGTTCAGGGCTGCCAGAAGATCCTACTGAAAAATCTGCATTTTCGGCATATTAATTTCGTAAATCGTCAAGAAAATGGGCATGAGTTTTTCTTTAATTTTTATTCATTAGACAAAAATAACAAACATATCTAATTTCACGTGTTTTATAAAATGATAATACATAATTATTAACGTGTGTCAAAATTAATAAAAATGTAAAAAATTTAGACTTCAACCACAATTTCCGAAAGCATACAAAACCCAAAAATCTCAATACATTGTTAAGAATTACAAAACTTCGAAAATATTTGGTTGAGAAACTTTTTCAAAAAAAAAATAACAAAACAATAATTTTAAAAAATGTGGCTGTTCGATGTAATAGTACGTTTCGACTATGAGCAAAACTAGTTCTTTTTCTCAGAACAGTTCGAAGTGTTTCCATTATGCTTTTGTGTGTTTTGGTTCTACGAATTTTCAAAATCAATTTAATTTCCAAGGCCGCAAACCTTATTATTTAGATAAGTAAATGTTTCACTCATTTACATATAAACAACATATAAATACAACTTGTGTGGTTTGCGCAATTGCTTAAAAAATATAATATTCTGTATTAGTGCCGTCTTTTATCAGAATAATGCAGTTTTTTTTCGAAGCTTCAGCCACCAATGCATATTGCACTGACAAATTTTGTCATGTTTTGGAGGAAAACAACTTATCTGCGGTGTTTTGCTTATATAATGAAAAATGTAAGGGAAAATATGTAGGAAAACATTGATTTTCAGCAAAACAAGTTTTCTGCTCCAAAACACGTATGTATAGGGAAACGTGCTATAACAACAGTCTTCTCAACACATTCATATTCATGGTCGTTTTCTTTTTGTGCTAGAAAAATAATATAAATTAAGAATATTCTTAGGAAACCATTATTAAGCTAACCACCACTATCTTTATATTGCAAATATCTTAATATAATATATAATAATAATATCTTAGGACGTAAAGAAAAAATGTATGCAACATACGTCGTTGTACGCATGTATAATAATACGCTGCAGCATATACCATGGACCTTCATCAAATTTAATAAAAGTCGGTAAAAAAAAAGTCAAAGAAGACTTCTTTGAAATGTCGCAATTTTTGGAGGATGTTGTTTAAACAGAACAGTAGCCAAGGCGAATTGACACAAGGTGGTCTTAATTTGCAACTCTGCGTATTCGCCTTGTATATTTGTTAGTGTAAAATTTCCTGTTGTCAAAATATTTCCTAACGTTTTGGTTGATTTGACAACAGAGAAACTATGTCAGCTGGTGAATTAAGACCACCTTATGTGAATTCGCCTTGACAGTAGCCTTGGCGCGGCGGATTCAACAACAATAATTATCTTCTTCTTCTACTACTCTCAGAGAGCAAGGCGCATTTATTAGGTGGCAGCACTACACCAGGTGACTAATGTCATTATAGCAGTGATGGTATTTGAGAATTTTAGTTTCGTGCCAAAATGTTAGCCAAAAAGTGCCAAAATAACTTAAAAAGTGCCAAAAAATAAATGTACATACATACACAGAGTCTAAACACAATGCAACGATAATTTATTGCGGTGCGGTTTTTCATACGATTTTGAAGTAAAAAACCGCAGTGCGGAACGGAATAAAATTGAAATCTATTTTATTTTCTATGCGGACTTTCTTATTCTCTCAATTTTTGACACTCTTTCTCTTTCTGATGTTGCCACAGTTTTTGAATAATTGGCGGTGTTCACAAGATTGTTTTAACAAAAAGCATGATTTTTTTTATCATAATATATAAAAGTTTAAAAAAATATATCAAATATATCTGCGAATGTATAAAATGTTAATAATTTTTTGTTTTTAGTTACTGCCAATACAAAATATTCAACACAAAGAGTATTTTTTTATAAAAATGTATACACAAAAAAAAATTAATAAAAATTTAAACAAACAATGACAAGTATTGCCGTAGCCGTCTTCCGTTGTATTATGTTTATTTTTCTTTCCCGCAACGAGAAATCGCACCGCACCGCAAACATTGTGTTTAGACTCACAGCTGGGCTCATGAAAACGGTGAAATATATTGTATTAATTGAAAATTTTATTGAGTTTGTATTTTAAATGTCAATACATTTGATTAATAGGAATTCATTTCATTTTTGTTTGTTTTATTTATTTATTTAATTCAACAATTCAAGTAGAAAAAAACTTTCAGTCTTCAACAATAAATTTTCGTCCACTTTAGATTTTTTTAAGCTAACAAGGACGCGACCTTATAGAATTTGTTTGTTTTTTGAGTCAGTTGTGTTGAATCTTGAACAATTCACATATACGAACGAATATAACGAATGATATAAAACTGGCCAAAATATAAAAAAACCGATAGTTTCGACGTCGACTAATCTATGTATGACAAAAAGGCAGGCGACTCGGTGCGCCATTTAGGCAAGGAGAACAAAATAGAAGCGAACAAAAAACAACATGTAAGATGTCATTTACTTGAAACTAATACTTTCATTGTTGCAGCTTTTAGAAGTACACATTTTTACAACAGATTTTACAAATTTTGCTGAAGTATTTTATACAATATTAAAAACTTTTTTCAAAAATTTTGGATGTTGCATTAGTGCCAAAATTTGGGTGAGCGTGCCATCGTGCCATTAATCATTGAATTGTGCCAAAAATGGCACGATCGTGCCACATTTACCAACCGTGCATTATAGTATAATGATTATACCAAGCCAAATGTCAAATTTGGATTGTGTTGGTATAAGCCTAAAATCATGCTTTTATTTGGGTTATACTCACACACCGAACGAATATTGAGTTTTGTATGGTTTTTGACATTTCCTATAAGAAACATACACTCTGACGATGCTACCCTATTTTGAAAGGTAAGTTGGTAACTTATAGCAACAAAGTACATTTGGTTATTGCTGTTGTAATATTTGTTGTACTAATGAGGGTTAGAGCTAGCTGATAGTACTATCGATAGTATCGATAGTTTTTTTTTTCATTAGACTATCGATAGTTTTTTCGCGATAGCGATACTATCGTTGAAAAAATATATTACCAAATTGGCAATAAACTCGATAAAATTTAACACATTGGTTATCTTTTATTGAAAATACATGTAAGTACATATCTCTCATTTACTCAAATAACGTCATAACTCGAAGGAATAAATAATAAATTTATGACTTAGTAATACACAATACTTCGTGTGTAACAACACAATCCAAAGAAAAGCTAAGATATTTTGCAATTGCCGGCAGTGCAGAAAAACGTTATTAGGCACGAAAAATTTGAAAGGCATAAAATGTTTATTAGGCTGCGCCGAGTAGGGAAACGCCATGGTGGAGAAAATATTTTAGCCCGGTCGAAGGCCGACAGTGCAGAAAAATTTTACTAAACAATAAAACTTTGCAATGCAGAAAATCTTTATTAGGCTGTGCCGTGTCGGGGAAACGCTATGGTGGAGACAATTCTTATGGCCTTATTCTGTTCGACAATTGTGTTGTCTTGTCCAGTGCTGCCAGAATGATGATTTTATCATATTTTTGATGATTTTTGGACCAAAATATGATTTTAAGATTTTTGCTCTCGAATGATGATTTTTAATATTGCAAATTATGATTTTTACTTTCAATACATACATACATGTGTATGTACAATTTTTTTTTTTGTTCCAGAATGTTTATTAATAGCTACACCTATAAAGAAAACATTTTTGTTCCAGCGAAAATATTCGTCTTCATGGAAATATTCAAATATTGCACAAATGTATACCAAATCGTTTAAAAGAAGTCATTCGTCGCCAAGGAAAAGCAATTTGCCTCTAAATTTTAGAGTATAAAACAACTGTACATCAGTGATGCAAAATGTGGCACAATTGGGCCATTTGTGGCACTTTTGGATGTTTGTGGCCCTGTGGTACTCTCTAGGATATTTTGGCCTTTTCAGCTCAAAATTCAACTAATTCCTTCAAACCTTTGAGTACACTTTTTAATTGAGTTTTCTTCGTTTTAAAAACTACTTTTATTTTTGAAGATTTTTATTTCAACTGGTTTACGAAATCTGCACCAGATCATGTTTTGGGTGGGGAAACCAATAGTATTATACCACTTGCTATTAAACTTTTTCAAAAGGAAACAGAACCAGTAAATAGGCAACATCGCAAGTTCCAGAATTTAAAAAGCTCAAAGATTTAAGTAGAAGTAAATTTTGCAAAAGGATTTCTAGCATTTAAAATCGTTTATGCAAACTTTTGTATACAAATATATACAGAATTATTCAATGAACTCTTTCTATTCACCAATCCTCAGACTGAAAATTTATATTGAAATCAACAATAAAATGTGAAAATTCGCTTTTGTTTTCAACATAAATTTTCAGTCGAGAGTTTTCTTTCGATATTGTGAAACAGGCCATAATAGAAGAAATCGTTGTCATGTAAAAATACAGTGTCATATTTAATACAATTAAAAGAAAATTAATGAAATCTAGTTCTAATAATTGTTATGATGAAGATATTTTCAAACTTAACACAAAAAACAAGGGTAAATGGAGGAACTATTGCACTAAGAATTTAGAGATTATGTTTAATATAATTAGAATTACATAAATAATGTTTTTTAACTAAAATTTAGTTTTTTAAACAACATACATACATACATATAAAATATGTATTTACTTTAATTTAACAAAAAATACTTTAAAAAATTTGAACTTTTGTCGCTAAGTTCTGTTTTTGCTCTAAGCAATATAAATCACATATTATTAATACATACTTTCGTCTTTATTTAAATTAAAAGAATATAGTCAAGGACATTAAAAAACTTTTTTTGCCCTATCAAAGGTATTTTGGCTCTTTACCTTTCCTACTATTTCATTTGGCCCTAAACCAAAAAAGCCAAAATGCATCACTCCTGTACATATGTACCTTATATGATAAGGACATTGGCAATGTCGAATACTTCTTTGGTTTGAGTTTCTTAACTAATTTTTCATTTAATGTAATTTTTATAAGAGTAAGAGTAAGAGCTACGGACCTGAAATTTGGACAGAGTGTGTAGACCCTTGGCCGCTACAACAACAAATACATGAGAGTTGGAAATTAAAGGGTGTGCCAAAACGAGCAACGAAAAATTTTAATATCCCATGTAATATACATACAATTGTATGTATATGCACTTGAAATTTGTAAAGTTAGTGTATTTTTATACAGACTACAACAATAAACACTAAAATTTAAAAAATTTTAATTAGAGGGTGTACCATCAGTTAATGTAATTTTGACTATGTAATTTTGATAACTTGCTGTAGCTTGGAAACCGTAAGAGCAAACTTCTTAAAATTTTCAAAAACGGTAAAACACAAAAATCTCAAAATTATAAAATCGCCAAAATGAAAAAATCGCCAAAATGTAAAAAATATTGCCAAAATTAAAAAAATCGCCAAAATTAAAAAAATCTACAAAATTAAAAAAATCGACAAAATTTAAAAAATCGCCAAAACGAGAAAAAAGCGAAATATAATCAAAAAAAATTATTTAAAAAAATGCTCAAAGCCCAACGTACGGAACCCTTCGTGCGCGAATCAAAGTCGCACTTTACTGAATTAGGGATGAAACGATACGAGTAAATACAAGTAAGTACTCGATACTTTTTCTTAGAAACCAAGTACTTTTGGTATCGATACTTTACTACCGAGTACTGAGTAGGTATCGGTAGAAAATACTCGTATCGGTCAAAAATACTAATTATTTATTTGCCCCACAATGTTGAAAATGATTCCAATTTAACAAAATTTGATATGCTCGTATTAAATGTAAATTTATATTTAGTTTATATATATTAAAGTAAGTTCGCTTTGGATTTTTTATTCAATTACTATCTTATCTAACTGCTAAAGAATATCATATAGAAGTCCTCGACCTTTTCGTATAAAATGTAAGATATACAGTCCACACCGTTCTATGAGAATGGGAAGGAGAAATAGTAACATGTTTGGTTTTCTTAAAAAAGAAAAAGCAAGAACCTGTGGCGCAAGTCCTACCTCGCAATGAAAACGCCTGTAAAAAATATAAGAGAATGGAATGGAGCGATCAGGCCTTCTAAATCCAAAGGAAGGAGTATAAATACCTTACTTTTCGTTGGTTATTACTATTGCCGATGAAAATATTTCAAAGTAAGTACATACATACATACATATATGTGTGTGTATGCTGTTTGTATACACTTTTGATTTCACTACTTAAAATCATATGAAGAACTTGGCCGATACAAGTAAGTATCGATGCTTTTTATTCGATACTGAGTAGGTATCGATTCTTTTGAACCGATACCGTATCAAGTAAAAGTATCGATACCCTAGTGGTATCGTTTCATCCCTATACTGAATTTATTTTTATTGAATTCAATTTGAAAATGCTTTCTAAATTCTTTCTGTAAAATAAGCTAGTAAATACCTTTTTATTGATGAAAACAAAATAAAATTGGTGTACGTCGAATAGTTTTGTTTGTCCACTGTAAATATGTCAATTGTTACTTTTATTATTTAAAATAAAATTGGACTTGTGATGATTTTTTTCTTGAAAATATGATTTTCTTTCCGACAAATTATGATTTTCTTCGCAAAACTTCTGGCAGCCCTGGTCAAGGCCTATTTATCAGGTCAATGCAACTCTACAAAAACACAGCAATACAAAAAACAACTTTATGTTTAAGTTGCCACAAACACACACAAACATGAACTAAAGTATATGGTGCAAATAACTTTTGACAGCTTAAACACGAAAACACAGAATATCATCAGGACGATTGCATTGACCTGATAAATAGGCCTTGGCCCTGGTCTTGTCATTAGATAAAAAAAAGTCGGACCATGTAATCACAATTGTGTACTACAATTTCAGAGGCCCATAACTCGGAAACTAAGCCTCGCCGCCTATTTTTTTTATTTATTTTTTTTTTCGTATCAGAGTTATAAAATAAAATACATACCAAAGTAATTTATATAAAGTATATGCAAGTACTCAGGTGATTAATTTTTTTCTCGTGAAGTGTCAATGCATGAATGTCAAAAGTTGTTTACAATTTTCGTACGAAATTTTGTTTTGTTTTGTTTTGTTTTGTTATACACAATTGTGTGTAGTGAAAAAGTTGAAATTAATTTTTACTTAAAAAAGGTGTTACAAAACATTTAAAAATAATTATATTTAATTATTAAAATAAATATGTAGCTTTTATTATACTTATTTCACGTAATAAAAGGTTTATCAATTAATAAATTTACTTTAGTTTTGTCTATCCATACATTTCCTTTTTGTTGTATGCAGATCTGGGACTTGCATTAAATAAGCAAATGCATTGACCATTTTCCCACACTAATAGCTAATAAATCAGTGAATGTTTAAATATAGTTTGAGTTAATTTTCATTAAAAATTAAAATGTGTTTAAATACACTTTCATTTTTTCAGTAGTTCATTAAAGTTATTATCAAATTAAGTTGAAAGTACGGTAGCACTACAATATTATGGAAAGCTTTCCAAAAAACAGCTGTTCAATATAAACAAGAAAGTTGATTTATCAATTTGCAGAAAAGTGAAATAGCAAAAAACACATTTTATGATACAAAAAGAGCATCAGAATGCATTTTTCTATTTATATATTTCATGATATGAAAATATGTGTTACATTTGTTGTACATTTGCGAAAATTAAACGAAATTCATTTTAATACGACCACATGATGTTCATGTACGTGCCTTCAAAAAACACACACATGCACAAAACATATGGTGTGTTTGTAAAATTTAAACAACACTTAAATCTACAGTGTTGGCTGTTTAAGTTTGATTTAATTGTGCAGTGAGAAACAAATTTTTGTGTTTAAATAAGATTTAAAAATAAAATACAAATAATCATTGACTGATTTATTAGCCCTAAAATAAATCAATACAAATGCAAATTTATTACATTAGAATTAACTTTGATAATTATAGTGCAATTTTTTGGCATTAAACTAAAAGTAATACAAAGTAATACATTAATATTGCGCTAGCACCAAATCACATGGCGAAAAATAGAACGTAAATGTGTACATACATAAAAATATACGTACATATGTACATAAATATGTAAACTTTTTTCTATGTACATATAGCCACTTATGGCAAAAATCATATCTCTACCATTTTTTTTATTTTTCAAAGGAAAGACAAAACTTGTTTAAATTGTTCCAAGCGGTAGTATATTCCGTTTATAAAATCACCATTTTTTTAAATATAACTTTAGAATAAAATGAACGAAAACCTAAGTTCTGATCTTTCATTTGTATGTACGTCAATGCTCCTTTAGTGTATTTTTTTATTTGTGCTATCTGATAAAAATATGATTACATTTTATATAATTTTACTGTGTACAATATGTGATATTGCAATAATATTGCATTACTTCATGATGTGCTTAGTGGCAATAGAAATTTAGTGCATTTTGCGCCATACGATTAGGTGCTAATGCTATATTAATCCATTACTTTTAAGATCAATGCAGCAGTTCGGCCAGGTTTCGCTGCGTATGCGTGATTATCTGCTGCACATGCTTTGCAACTGCTCAACATCTGCGCTCAGTTGACATTTTTGAACAAACTGCAAAAAATTTTAAAATTGGCAAGTAATTTTATTTAAGAAAATGGTGACAATTTTCTTTTAAATTATAGTAAGCAAAAAATTTAAAAGAAAATCAAAGCGACAATTTCTTATGAGAACAGCATTGGCCTTAAAAAGAATACAACTAAAATAAAAAACTCCTTTGAAATAATAAAAAACTAGCAAGATTATGTGTTTCAAAGTTATTCTCGAGTTTATCAATCTCATTTTTTGGTAAGATTCGAAACATGTAATTTAAACATCAAAATACATAGATATGTATATTCAACTTATTGTTTCACTGCAAGTTCTTGCATCTTAAAATAATTTACTGCGCCATTTGCACAGATTTGTGGCAGGTATGCCGATAAATGCATTAAAAACGTTTGACTCTAAACAGTGCTGCCAAGTTATGCATTTTTGAACGTTATGCTATGTTTAGACGACGAGTTGAATCACTTGCTTCGCTCTCTGAATCATGTTTATGAATCATGCTGTTTAGACTATGCATTCGTGCTTCGTGTGCAGCGTGCCAATTTAGTGCTTTTCGTACTAGATTTAGAGTTTTTAATTTATAATAGTGCGGAATTTTTCAAATTGTTGCTTAAAAAAAGGCACTAAATTGGTGCTTTTCACCTTTGATTTTAGTGCGTTTTACATATCTACTAAAGGCTGTTTCACACTATAATACAAGTATTAATACTTTTGACGAAAAAGCATCCCTAATCTAATTTCTCTTTCAAAAATTTCAAAAGACAATAACAACTCAACATGTCAGAGTTGCATTTTCCACAAAAGTATTAATACTTGTATTATAGTGTGAAACGACCTTAAATATTAATTTGTGAAAGTGTGGTGGTTTATAAGAAACACCAAATAAGAAATTTTCACTTTTCAAAAACTATCTGCTTTCACCCCTTTTAGACATGCAAAGTTTCCTTTGCAGAATGTTAATTCAGCTGGGTGAAATACGAAGGAAGAAAAACGTTATCTTTCATAGTGAGAAAAAAGAATATATTTCTAGAAATTACAGTTATAAAATAACTTAATTACAACAATAATCTAATTACTAACCACTGAGTGAAGCAATGTATTGATTTCTTGATAACGAAAGCTTTCAAAAAAATGCTTCTGAAAAGTACTAACGTAAGGCTCTAACAAAGTGGACAAAATTAAAAAAAATTTAAACCAGTAACTTTTGCATCTGAATACATAAAAACTACACATTATTACTTCTGTAAAATGAATTAGTAAAGCAAAACATGAATGGCTTTTTGGAAACTGAATGCATTGCTTCTAGCTGGCTTACAAAAATTCTTCTGGGAAGCGGTAATTTTTGCTGGGATGGCGAAATTGAAGAAATAGAACGAAGTATCAGACATTTAAGGATACATAAATGGACAAATTTTCTCAGAACTGATTAATTTTGGATTGAAGTTTATAATTATAGAAATTCAAATAATCATAATCCATTTCTAATACTGCCAATATTTTCTCTAAGACTATTAACATTACCATGTTCAAATGTTGAAGTAGAAATAACTTTTAGCACTTATAACTTTTTTAAAAGTAAGTTAAAAACACAATAATGATTTTATAAATCAAATTGTTTCATTCATATAAAATACGGTCTAAAAGTAAAAGGCTTATGTTGTTCAGTAACTCGTTTCTGTAATTCTCGCATCGTAAAATTTCTCACATGAAGTGTGAAACACAAAATTCCATCGTTTCTCGATTTGTGAAAAAAGTGTTTCTGTATTTGAATGTGAAAACAGACAACACTGAATCTGTTTTTACTGGAATATTTCCAGTAATCGGGTGTCGAATGAAAACAAAAGTCACAAAAATATAATTTCAATAACAAAAAAAATTAAAAATTTTCAAGAAAAATAAAATTGAATAATGAACATGAATATAAAGTGAATGTAAAATGCTTGAAATAAGTTTTTTCTAGCAACTGTCTCTATTATAGAAAATTCAAAAAAAAAATTCTAAATAAATATAATCATATCGAATCGTTAATAATAATTTTAGTTCAACAATTCGTTGCATATCTTTTCAACTAGTTTATTTTTCATATTTTCACACACAAATTCAAAAATTCACATGTTTTTGTACAATTTAAAATCCGAGAATTGCGAGAAACTATTCACAAAATATTGTTACAGAAACACTTTTTCTCACATCGTTCCAATAATTGCTGGAAATTTGTTTAAATGACAGATAGTTCTCGCAAAGTAACGATACAGAAACACTTATGTGAGAAAAGCCATTATGTGTTTCAATTTACACTGTTTCCACGATTCCCTTGTTTCATGCGGGAAATTTTACGACGCGAGAAATACAGAAACGAGCTACAGAATGTAACGTACTGAACTATGTTCATATAAAAATTAATTCAGATGAAACACCTAAAATCTAATTGTTTTTTTTAATACACCATAATTGCAGTGTCTTGCGAAATGAACTTCAATTATTTTCCTACTCATGTTCTACTTATACGCAAAATCGAAATATGGCTCGATATAATTGAAATTATTACAAAAACCTATGAAATGTAGTAAATTGAAAATTGTAGTTAACTTAAATTTTTAATTTCTACTCATTCAATACATATATAATTAGCCATGTGGGCTTTCTCTGTATTGAAAATAAATAGATAAATATAAAAATATAAATAAAAAATATATTGTATTTAGTGCTTTTTTATGAACACACAGTGATTTTTGCTCTGAAAAAGTTGGCATCACTGTTCGCGTGGCATTTTTTTATGTATATTCACACATTCATACGTATCATACGCACGTGTATACATGCATACATACTTACATAAATTCGATTCAAGCAAAATCTTGTTTTTGAAGGCATCTCTATATTTTCTTCTTATTTTCCCTTTTTATATTATTCATAACTTAATTAAATTTATTTATATTAAACTCACATCTATGTTTTTTTGGCTTGTTTTCATTTGTTTACAAACACACACATACACATATACTTATTTTGTTTTGACAGCTAGTTCAGATAAAGTGGCGATTACTGCGATAAAAGTTAGAGAAGATACCAATTTTACGTGCTTCGCAAGTAGATTCGTATTGAATCTACTTGATTCGCTCTCATAATTTTGTATGGCGAAGCAAGTTGATTCGGTCATGATTGGGGTGTGAAGCATGAATAGAGCACGAAGCAGTTGTCGTCTAAACATAGCATTAGATGTTCGTGATGCTGCAGACATGCACTGTAAATGCTTTTGCGAACGTACCCTTTATTTTAGTGCAAAAATAGTGCATTACAAGGATCAAATGTAAATTTTCACTCAAATTTTTATTTTTCAATCAGTGCTTATGAAAAGTAATGCAAGTTGCCCAGGTCTGGTTGTAATCATCTGTTTTTGACATTCATCCATTATTTTTACACAATCGCATATTGTTTTTGTATTTTCTTAGTTGTTGTAGACCTGCATATACTTTATAGAAATATACTTTGTAGTCAAGGCACATTCACAAGGTAGTAGCGGAAATGCAGCTGAGCTACTTTTTTTTCATATTATAGTTCATCCGAAACTTCAAAAAATTTTTTACGAAAGAGAAATTAAAAGAAAATGTTAAAAAATTTCAATATGAAAAATATTTTATTAAAATAATTCTGTGAAAACAAATTTAAAAATATGAAAAAACTATTAAAAAATTTTGAGAAGTGCTAAACGTTGCAAATTTTGTTAGTGTTGGCTGCCGTGGAGAAATATTTTTAAATTTATGTGAATCATTTTTATTATTATTATGTTAAACAAATTCTATTTTTGAAGTTTTGGATGAACTAAAACCCATGTTGTTTTTTTCTTTGTTGTATTTTTTCATTGTTTTTGTAATCCTGATATTACCTGGAAATGAATGTGCCTTGCTTTGTACCACAAAGTAGACGTATACCCTGTGCCATGATACAATTATACAGGTAACCGCAAATCAACAACAAATTTACAGCAAATAAAAGAACGGCTTTTTGTTGCTAGTTTCTGGTGCCAACTGTCATAGAGCAATGAAAGATAAACAGCGTGTGTGTTTGTAAAACATAAACAACATTTGGCAGAGTGCACCACGAAACAAGCAAAACAGCTGGCGCTTCGCGGTTACCTGTATAATTGTATCATGCACTGTGCTTTGCACTGTACTATTTTGTTTCTGTAACATTCAGGGCTGCCAGAAGATTTTGCTGAAAAATCTACATTTGTTTGAAGAATCGTCTCTTTTGGCAGCCCTGGTAGCATTGACACAAAGGATATCCTCTGTGGTATCTTCTGTGGCATTGACCATGATACAATTATAACAGGTACATGCACAAGCCCAGCCTGTTACTGTATACATTGCAGATAAATGTCAAACTTTGTTTACAAGCTGCAAAAATGTTAGTGTATGTGTGTGAATAAAATGTTTATAGTGTTGCCAATGAATTTACACAAGGCTGTGTCTGCAATTAAACATTGAAGAAAATTACACTACACATCTTTTGTGTAGGTTAAAATTAAAAGAAAAATAAATACAAATAGAACCCAAAGTAGAATTTCACAGACATTATACAAGAATTTAATTCCATGGCCTACACATGTGAGTAGAAATTACACACTATTTAACTACACACAGAATGGCAACACTGAATAACTATAATCATACAGGAATGCCGCGTCTGCAATTGTACTTTAGTTGCCCTGTAATTGCAATTTTTTATAAACAAAAGACTTTTGTTTCTGACAATTTATCGTTTGTTTATAACAACAAATACAACAAAATTCCAATTGTTGTAGTCGTGCATGTACCTAGTATAATTGTATCATGGCATTGACTTTTTTCAATACCATGAATTTATTGATGTAGCATCGGCCAGAAATTGCCGAGATTAATAGGTGCTGCCAGCAACAATGCTAAATTATTTTTAACCCTTTGAAGCCATTACGAAATTAATTCTCGTAACTTCAATTCGAAGATACAGGACACTTTAATAACATTGTGCATGTTAGATTGACTGCAACATCCCCACATTTTTCGTCGACTTTTGCACTATTTATTTCAATTTCTTGTTTCCCTTTAAAGCAGCGGGATGATAAATTAGAATATCGCACACTGAATCATAAAGAGTCACAACTCTAACTTATAAAAGTGCTTTGGATTTTTTATAAACCAGTTAATTGAAGAAATCTATAACGACCTCCACAATTTCTTTTGCAATACAGTCCTTCTTGAAGAATATAAAATACCGTTATGCTTGTTTTTATGTCACATACTTGCGTCATTTGTACAGTATCAACAGTTCTTTGGAACTACTCAGCATCTGAAATTTTTTGAGTTGTGACTATGATTTAGTGTGCACATGCAAGTGCAAGTTCGAAAAACTAAATGTAATCAAACTTTTTCAAATAGAACATTATCGAGAATGAATTATGTATAGTAAAATAAAAGTAATATTTATTGCAGAGATCCTGCGTGTTTATAGAAAATTAAAAATAAAAAAGAACACCAACATCTTAATGGTGCTTTTAGAACGGGTGCTACCTATTAAAACCGGCTGTGCTCGTCGTTGGTGGGAATATCATGTGTTCCAAAATAAATTATGTCTTTTTATATCGGTTATTTTGGAATCAGTTACTAGAACTTTACTTAAGGTAGCTAACTACAGATATGATTTCTATGGACAGTAAAGAAATGGTTGATTACAAATAATGTAGCTTGATGATCCGCTACACTAATCCAGTGCCCTCCCTCCATGCTGACTAAAGTGACGAAGTTTAATGTCAGCCCAAATAACAAAACTAGTAAAAAAAATATTCACACCATACTCTAAATTTACCTTTCGCGATATTTAATTAATTACCAATCAATGCATCTCCGAAACATTATAAAAGAAGTTATTTATTCAACGTAGTTTAAAATTGTTAACAATAAAAAAATTAACTAAGAATATTTAATATTATGCAACCCAAATTACAATCAGGGGTGTCATAGAAACCAATCTTATGGGAATTGGATTAGAAACCGACAAAAAAAAATACTTTGGTGTCATGAAATCCAATGTTGTCGGATTTTTGTTCAAACTACATATGTCTAGTGTCGGTTTTAGGTATCATAGAAACCAATGTTATCGCTTTGTTATTTGATATAAACCAAGCAGCTTACAGCTGTCTTTTTTTTTTTTGATTGAAAATAAATAAAATGGCTAAAAGCGCCATTTTTTATATCTTTTTTTCAACAGTTTGATTCAAACTGTTGAAAAAAAGAATATTGAAATTGAATATTCAACCAAATTAAAGTTGATAATTTGATATATGATCTAGGATTTTTTTTTCGCGAATTTGCGATTTTTCGTGTTATTTCCGAGCTTATAATATTTTTAACAGTTTTAAAGACTTATAATCAATTTTAAGGCTTGTTTCCCATTTTGCAACTTGTCGCGAATTTTCGCAATGATCGCGATGAAATCGAGTTTTTGCCAGTAGTCTGTTTCTTAACAGTTTTCGCTATTAGACTTTGTTATTATTCAGCTGTTAGCAAGTTTTTCGCGTTTTGTACAGATTTTTTTTAGCATTCTTTAGAGTTATATTCCTTTTTAATAAAATTATGGCTTGTTTAAAATTTTGCGATTTTTCGCAAATTTCTGTTATTTTTGCAAAAGATGTAATTTTTTCCAAAGTTTTTGGATTTCTTCATTCATTTTTACTTAAAAGCTTAACATTTAAAATTTTTGCAAGCTTTTGTGAATTTTCGTAGTATTTTGCTTTAATCTCTTACAGCTTTATCGAGTTTAAGCAATTTTAGTTTATTGATTATTTGCAATATTGCGTGATTTATTACAAATTTCATCCTTATTAGAGTTAAAGGATATTTGCATAAGAATATTTTTGCGTAAATACCATAATTGACAAAATTTTCAAACAAAAACTTGCATTAGAAGCCGTAAACAAATGAACAAAAACATAAAAAATCTGATTCGAACATCGAACATATTTGCATTTAAAAATAACAAAACCGACTTGTTTTCATGACACCAAATGAATCCAATATTGGTTTACAAAACCGACAATCAGCAAAACCGACTTGGATTCTATGACAACCCCGAATACTTTAGAAAAATGTATCATTCTTACTTTGAAATGATAATTGGTATATGTGACCTGCTCCACGAAAAGGGACCTCTGCGCCGAAAAGAAGTTATTGAGAAAAACGCGTTTAAAAAAAGCGCTTCGTTTTTCCGTGTTTTACGCATGGTTATGCAACTCTTCCTTCAACCTGATCATCTGGCGATGTATTTCGACTCTCTGATACTTTGTACGATGTTCACTATGCAGTGTTGCCTCTATTATTTTTGTAATTTTGTACCTTTGATATTGAACTTTTTTTAAATTTCAAATATTCAGGGGTGTCATAGAAACCAATATTATCGGAATTGGATTAGAAACCGACAAAAAAATACTTTGGTGTCATGAAATCCAATGTTGTCGGATTTTTGTTTAAACTATGTCTAGTGTCGGTTTTAGGTGTCATAGAAACCAATGTTATCGCTTTGTTATTGGATATAAACCAAGCAGCTTACAGCTGCCTTTTTTTAATTGAAAATAAATAAGAAATGCTAAAAGGGCAATTTTTCATATCTTTTTTTCAACAGTTTGATTTTTAGCGAATATTCAACCAAATTAAAGTTGATAATTTGATATATGATCTAGAATTTTTTTTCGCGAATTTGCGATTTTTAGCGTTATTTCCGAGTTTATAACATTTTTAACAGTTTTGAAGACTTATAATCAATTTTTAGGCTTGTTTCCCATTTTGCAACTTCTCGCGAATTTTCGCAATGATCGCGATAAAATCGAGTTTTTGCCAGTATTCTGTTTCTTCACAGTTTTCGCTATTAGACTTTGCTATTATTCAGCTGTTAGCAAGTTTTTGCGAATTTTTTCCATTTTCGCGTTTTGTACAATTTTTTTAGCATTACTTACTTAATAAAATTATGGCTTGTTTAAAATTTTGCAAGTTTTCGCAAATTTCTGTTATTTTTGCAAAAGATGTAATTTTTTCGAAATTTTTTGGATTTCTTCATTCATTTTTACTTAAAAGCTTAACATTTAAAATTTTTGCACGCTTTTGCGAATTTTCGTAGTATTTTGCTTTTTCTCTCACAGTTTTAGCTAGTTTAAGCAATTTTAGTTTATTGATTGCTTCCAATATTGCGTGATTTATTCCAAATTTCACCCTTATTAGAGTTAAAGAACATTTGCATAAGAATATTTTAGCGTAAATACCATAATTGACAAAATTTTCAAACAAAAACTTGCATTAGAAGCCGTAAACAAATGAACAAAAACATAAAAAATCTGATTCGAACATCGAACATATTTGCATTCAAAAATAACAAAACCGACTTGTTTTCATGACACCAAATGAATCCAATATTGGTTTACAAAACCGATAATCAGCAAAACCGACTTGGATTCTATGACAACCCCGATTATATATATTATCTGATTATATCTCATTTTTAAATTTTTTCATTAATTATGTTCATCTTTACAGGTGATTTGTAAAAAACAAAAAGACATAGAAACTTGCGGTTTGCGCCATTTGAAAGAGCGTTTTTTTCTTATAAGAATCACTCAAAAAGTAAAAAAAAAATTTCGGCGCAGGGGCGCTTTTCGTGGAGCAGGTCACATATTATGTCTTGTTTTCGGTTTAGTTTATTAGATGGAATGAAATTTATGTAGGAATATTTGTAGATTTATCTACTGTAAAATTTTTTTTTAAATATCATATATACAAAAAAAAATTGTTTTGCTATGATTAACATTCATATAACGATATTCCAGTTATTTGCCGATAAAAAAAAATTAAATCAACTTACATTAATATGTGTCCATCGATGTCAGCAGGCTCCGGATGACAGAAGATGATGCAGAGGATTCACTTATTTCAGTTAGCTGCTATTAGTTTGTTATGATTTAATAAAATTTCTTTTCTTTTAATTTTTTTTAAGATAGGCGACATAATAAATCTAAAATATATACTATGTATATATTTGAATGAAAGTGTTAGGTCGGTTTATATGAATGTGAGCATTTGTGGATGATGCGAGTATCAGTGGGATGGTATTATTTGCACGAATTCATTTTAGTAAAAAAAATTAACGGCCTGGCCCACGATTTCACCAGAAATCGTTCGATCGACAAATTGTATTGCAAACAACAATAACTTTAGAAAATTTGTTGTTGTTTGCAATACAAGTTGTCGATCGAACGATTTCTCGTGACATCGTGGGCCAGGCCGCACGTATGTACAGGGTGTTTTTTTAGAGGTATAGAACTTCGAATTGAAATAAAACACAAGAAAATCGTTTTAATGTCCATCAATTTGGCTTTAATGGAAGGATAATTTTATGCCATTAATGTTTAAATATGATTTCGGGCATGTGGCCGCCGCGGCTGGCTCGAATAAAGCCAATTCTACAGGTCCAATTTTCAACTACTTTTTCGAGCATATGGGGCCGTATGTTGGCAATAACGCCACGAATGTTGGCTTCCAAGTCCCCTAACGTTTCTGGTTTGTTGGCGTAGACGAGCGACTTCACATATCTCCAAAGAAAATAATCCAATGGTGTCAAATCACACGATCTTGGTGGCCAATTGACAGGTCCATTCCGCGAAATTATGCGCTCATCGAATGTTTCCTTCAATAAATCGATTGTGACGTGCGCTGTGTGGCATGTAGCGCCGTCTTGTTGGAACCACAACTCGTCCACATTCAAAATCTTCAAAATCTTCCATAAAGTTGATGGACAAAGCTCCAATTGCTGTGCACGGTGGCGAATCGATTCATTCGGGTCCTCTTCAACACTTTGCTCTACAGCGGCAATTGTTTCTTCGGTGCGCACTGTTCGACGTCTCTGCGGATGCGTATTATCACATAGAGTAAACGTAGTGCGAAAACGATCCATGATTAACCGAATTAATTGCTCTGATGGACGATTATGTCGACCATAAAATGGACGGAGCTTGCGGTAAACCTCGCGAACTGAACCATTATTTTCGAAATAAATTTGCACGATTTGCAAGCGTTGTTCTTTTGTCAACCTGTTCATGATGAAATGGCAAACCAAACTAAATATTAATCACTTGACAGCTGACAAAATGGCCGCCAGTTAAAAAAGTGATGTCAACTTAAAGTTCTATACCTCAATAAAAAACACCCATTATATAGATAATGTAGCAATATCACTGACTGTACAAAGGAGATCACAACTGTCCTCGAAGTTGTACCATTCAAGTTGTATCAGGAAAAAACTCTAAGATCCAGAAATTTTCGCTGCTAGTCAATAAATGTATATCCTTTTAGCGAAAACTTAAATTGAGTGATTATTATTGGCCAATGCTGCTTTGAAATTTAAGGATTGTTGTCTCACTATCCAATATTGGCTGTGAACTCCTCCCACTGATATATTACAGCACAGTCGGTAGTCCTTCCAAATGTCTAAAATGATTTCGAGACACTCACAACCCCAACAAAGAATAAAAGATTTCCAAATACAGCAGCTAGACTCGTAAACCACTCCAATACAGTTCACTACACTTCTGAACCAACAAAAAATGTATATACAAAGAAAACTTCCTTCCAATTTCCTACGTAGATGAATAAAAAAAATTTTTACTAAATTATGCTAGGATACCTTCATTAAAAGCCCATGATTTCCTTACCACTATTTCCTTTCTTTTCACAATTCCAGCGATATTAATTGTTTCACAAAAAAAACTATTTTAAGATTGTTCGATTCAGAAAAACTTTTACATTAAATTTATATAAAATTTTCAAATGCAATTAAATATCAAATAATAAAATCAATGTATTCTGTGGCGTACATATTCACAAATAGAAATTAATAATGCCCATCACAGTTTACACATCTTCCCTGTGATAGGACTCACATTGCTTTTTTTTTTTTAAATTATAATCACAATTTATTTCAAAATATTTTTATTTAATATATCGTCGGTTGGTTTCTGGTTTGCTGCAGACATAATGTATTTTGAATATACTGTGGCGCAAACCAGAAATCAACCGATGAAATGCTGTCACTTACAATTATTTAAAAATTTTTTGATTTTCACAGGTTGAATCGAAACAGAACAGAACGAAACAGAAAAACTAACGACTTGTATTAGAAGTCTGTAAACAAAAAAGAGTCAGCTGATTCGTAACAGAACAGAAACTAAAAACTAATTCTGCCTTTAAAGTCGAATTTTTTAAATCAGCTGGTAAATTTAAAAAAAATTTCTGCGGTTCGAACAAGTATCATCACACGTGTACTCCACGCGCTACTACCCAGCTAAGGTACCATCTAAAATAATAACAGCAAAATGTTAATATCGTGTGTGTTCTGGCTTTCACATCGTTTTCACATGTTTTCTTGTGATTTAGGATGTTAAAACACATGCTACGCCTGTTTAAGTTGAAATTTAGAAAATAAAAATTAATAGTGTGTATAAAACGAAATGAGTTTCAAAGTAGCTGAGAATAAATTTGGTGGCTCCCACCAAATTCGATTACGTATTCAACTTAAAGGCGGGGTCAGGTATAACTTCAACGCTTTGTGTGACGTTTCTAAAGGCCGGGGCACAATGAATCCGTCATACGTAAACTTCGCATTTTTCAACTGACATTAACGCAACGACGGAGAAGGTTGGCACAATGACTACTTTATTGACGGAAGCATTTGAACACCTTCTATGAGTCGATTCTCCATTTTATTTATTAAATTCAACTTTTTGTATTTATTTCGTTTATTTCTTTGGTTTAATATTATTTTTGCTGCCACAAAACACAAAAATCTAAATCAGAGCATACAAAAAAAAAACAACAAATATCTGTCAAACTACTCAACGTATGCAAAAAGTTTAAAGTTGACCAAATTTTGTATTTTGCGTTGACGGACATGTACTGAATGTAACCGACCTCATAAGAAACGATGTATTTTAACTTAGCTGTCAGTTGGAAAAGGCGAAGTTTAACGCATGAGGGATTCATTGTGCCCCGGCCTTAACTTTGCGAAAAAAAGCCTGTCCGTGAAGATAACAAGCTTTTGAACTTACTTTTCTGGTTTTCTCAGAGAGACCAAAAATAATCCTCTCTTATGAAGAGAAAAATTAGTATTTTCGGCAGCGATGCCAATTTAGCGCCTTTGGCGCTAGTTTTAGCGCGTTTTAACTATGCCAAACGCGCTTTTTTTCGTCTTAGCGCGTTTAATAAAAAGCGCTAAATTAGCGCGTTTTGATTAAAGTCAAAAATATTTGAGTTCAATACCTTTTTATTTTTTTGTATAAATTTAACAAAATTTAACCTTTTGTTTAAATTCGTTAATGATTCAGATGTTGCAAATAAAATTCCCTTGACTGTCGTTAGAATTAAAAACGCATTTTAATATTGTAAATGGCAAATATTTTGAAATTTTACAGTTAAAAATATGTACTCGTACTCGTGACCCAAAATATTTATATAACTTATTAAGCATCTATTCTTTTTGTATGTACTTCAAAAAGCATTTGAATCGCAACACTATTCGACAATTGATATACATAAGTTGTTACAAAGTTTGACAAATAAAATTAAAATCAAAACTAAGAATTTCGAATATTTGGAAGGCGAGACTGATTATGTATTAAATAATTTTAGTTATTTAGGATTAATTTCGAAGAAGCAATATTGCATAATCTGAAAAAGAGTTACTAAAAAATTAATTGTACTCGTGTTTACTAATACATACATCGACATTTATTAAAATTTAATTTAGCGCGTAGGAAAATAGCGCGTTTTGACTATAAATTTTTGATAATGCTGTAACTTAGCGCGTTCTAGCGCGTTTTAAGAAGGGGTATAGCGCGTTTGGGTTATAAATAGTTGGCATCGCTGATTTCGGCTCTGCAGGCTGCAACTAGTAGTGCTGCCAAGTTAAAAAAATGTACTGCACAAAATTTTTATTTATATGAGGTTTGTTTCTTTACTTTTTGGGTAAAGTTCGGTAAAATGAGAGGAAACTAGAACGCGAAAAACTAACATTTTAACACGAAAATAAACGTGAATGCATGTATGCATATACATACGTATGCACATAAATAAACACATACTTTTGTACATGCACACGCACGTATTTACTTACATGATTCAGCATACTTATATAGGTTTTTTATCTTAATTTCATATAAAAACTTATAAACATTGTTCACCACTAGTTTCTAAACATTTTTCCATACATTTATTCATTTGTTTAGTTTTTAGGTAAATGTAATTTTTCTTTGTAATTGTTTATTTTTCAAACAGCTGATTGATTTTGTGTTTGCCCAAACTAGCACGAAGAAAAAGTGCGGGCTGTTTCGTGCAAGAAGAAGAACATTACTCTAACAAAACCTCTCTCATTTACCCAATTTTCGAGTACGGGAACGCTTTTCGTGCAAATTGGGATCCCGCGGGATCCCAATGTAGAATAAAGAAACAAACCTATGGTAACAAAATTAAATTGGTTGCAAGGCGAATCGAATCATCCCTGGATGTACCACGCAAAGTTTACTTTGCAAAGTCTTAATTCAGCTGTGTGAAAGACAGAGGGAGTAATACTATCTCTTTCTGTCTTTCTCCCAGATGAATTAAGACTTTGTAAAGTAAACTTTCCGTGTGGGTAAAACCGTCTGTGTCTAAAAGAGGAATTAGGTTAGGTAAAAATAAGTTCAATATTTCATACGTGAAATTCAAACGGAAATCGGTATGTTGTTGGTGAACTTAATACGTTAAGTACGACGACCCAGCCGAATCAAAAAGATTGGCAGAACTTTCGGCCGAAATTCTGCAAAACGAATATTCGATTATTTATGTATATCAAATTTTAAATGAGTTTAAAAATACACAATTTCAATTTAAAATTATTATTTACTCGAAAAAGGAAAACTTGTAACTTGCAATCTGAATATATTGCTGTATTTTTAGTAATTATTTCAAAATATGTCTCTAGTAACAGGAGTTTTTGCTTGTTTTATTTTGTTCCTGCTTAAGGAACACTTCAGTGAGGAACACTTCAGTAGACTTCAACCCAAAGTTTTTTTGAAATAAGCTGAAATTTATATTAAGACTCTTTTTATGTTATTGAGAACCACATATGCAAACATAATAAATTTAACAGCCTCAGCGAAAAATATTTACAAAACAAGCATCTTTATTAGATTTTTGCATCCTTTTCATTTTCTACAACGCAGAAACGAAATCCATATAGACTGTGGTTAACCCAACAAAACAAGCGACCATTCGTAATACATTACAGACTAAATATCAAATAATTATATGTACATATCTTTCAGTTACTAAAGCAACGTCATAACTAAAAAAATCCAATTTTTTGAGTTAATAATGCAGAATCAATCCTCATCCGTCTTCATATTGTGTAAAAATTTCACACAAATATTTTGTTTACACAACTCTTGAGAAAAAATTTAATTTTATTTTTTCATTACGTTGTGTATAAATAGAACATTTTAAACTCGTTTTCTGGAAGAGCTTCCCTTTTTGCTTCCTTTTTTTTTTGGGAATTATTTTGTTAAATTGTTTTTTATTTATAATCATAATGAGATGGATGTATGTAAATTTGTACAATTTTTATTAATTTTATATTCTTTGAAAAATACCATAGTATGTAAAGAAAATTTAAGTTTGTTTTAGCCTAAGCTAATATTATTTTATAATGTTTTGGAAAATATAAATCTGAATCTGAATCTGAATCTCGTTTTCTGGCAAAACTAGTTTTTAGGAGTTATGACGTTGTTTTAAGAAATGAGCGATATGTACTTTCATATTTCTTTTATGAAAATTAATATTTTGCTTTTCTTTGGAATGGATGGAAAAAAACGAATAAAGATGTTATTTGTTTTAGATTTTCGTATGAGTGAGAATTCAGTAAAAAAGAACGAAATGCTTAAGGCCGGGTTTACATCTGTGTTCCATGTGCCCAAAAAAGCGTAACCACTAATTACTAATGAAAAATTTTTTGATTCAGACATGTATTTATTGATTTAAATAGTTTCCAATCATGATGGATTCTATAAAATTGTCTATTAGTAATGTATGAAACTGTTTAACTTAATAAATACGTGTCTGAATCAAACAGTTCTTCATTATTAATTAGGGATTAGGCTGTTTTGGGCACATGACATACATGAAATGCCAGGTATAAACTCAGCCTAACCAACAAAAGAAGCAAACATAGCTAATACATTAAAGACTGCATGTCAAATAAATATACTTCAATATTTCTTGTATTTGGTTGGAAACAAACAAATGTACACAATCTTAGATAGTACGACTGAACACTTTGTATTTTTTAAAAACAATGTTAAAATCACATTGAATTAAACATTTCTGGAACTTTAGGACGTAATTTAAAATCTTTAATTATATTATGTATGTTTAACTTTAATTTGAATTATATAAACTATATATGTATTAATCAAGTTACTTTTATAAATCTCGTTGTTAACTACTTTGCTAGTTATATATTAATTTTTTTTTTGTTTTTATTTTTTTTAATAGCTCTGAAGGTAATTTCACAAAAAAATTTATTGTGATTATTATAATTTTATTAACAGTAGTTTGCTGTTTTCATATAAATGAGATCATTTAGGAGTTCACTTTAAAAATTGAATTCCTGTAAGCTATTGGTTAATTGTTTTATATAAAACAAATCAATTGCAATTACAAGTCAGAGCACTAACAAACTGAAACGTTCCAGCGTATTTTTTTTTACTTAAGTTTAAATTTGCGAATAGATATACTAGATGCTCACGACACATTTTGTGTTGAAACTACAAGCTGTAATGAAAATGTTGTACACTTCTCGTCATAACTAATAGTTTTGTCCTGATGTTCTTTGATGTCAGTGTTCTGCGTACAAATAAAGTTGTTATGAATAGACATCTCATTTCCTTTGTCCTGAGTATCGCATTTTCTTTGTTGAAAGTTTAATGGTTGAGATAACTTTAATATTTCAAGATTTCGATGTGCGTTTTGACTGCTTTCTAATCGAATTGTATCATTATTACAATATTGGCCATTATTCCTCTTACATACTCGATTTTTACGTATTTTAAAACTTTCTGGAAGTAAATAAAAGTAAATAATTAATACGAAATAATTAAATATTTCTAAATAGAGAAAATAAATGGAAATTTTGAGTTAATGATGCAGAATTAATACTAAAAAATTTCGTACAAATATCTTGTTTTACTCAACTCATTGAAAATTGAGGTAAACAATTTTTTTTAGTTGTGACGTTGTTTAATTATACGAGAGATATGTATGTATGTACATTGTACAATTTTTGATATGAATATTTGAAACAATATTCGCAAATACGAATACGATTACATATGTGAAATTGATAGACATTTAATTGGGGTCGTCATCACATAACATTTGAAAATGATACAAGCCACAAATTTATATATATGTATGTATGTATATGTATGTATGTAAGTTAAATTTATTCCTACACCGCATGAAAAATTTTCATTTTTAATTTTTTGCTGAAAAGTCGCTTTGTAGCAAATAATCTAGAGACAAATTATAGTCAAACTGTTTACCTGGGTTTCCTTTCATCTCTTCTCCTTTTACTTTTTTAAATATTCTTAATACACGTTCATAAAAATTTATTTCCATATCAAACTTCAACATTTATTACCAATAAAGGTACCAAATAAAGAAGTTTATGAAACTATTTCTTCCTATTTTCATGGACAGAAAAAAGAAAAATTGGACCACTTGGGGCTACAACCAGTGTGACCAGATTTTAAAATAACATTAAGCTAAATCACGTTTGAAAAAAAGCTAAAATAAGCTAAAAAGTTAAATTTTAGGTCAGAAAATAAAGCTAAACTTTTTTCTACTTCTTTGATCACTTTTCAATAGTTTCTTATTGCTAAACTAACATTAAATATTACACAAAAATATTTTTTTTTATTATACACATTGAATATTTGTTTAATGAAATTATTTATTAATTATTATATTTTAGATTTAATGAAGAACAAAACAAAAACTTCCCCAAAATAATCTTAAAAACTTTTCAAAAATGTCAAAACATTTATACTAAAATACGAAAGTTTTTTTAAGTGCATTAATGCTATTTAAGGTAAAGCATGGATCACACTATCGGCACAATGTACCGAGTTTCGTCAGATCATTGAAATAAAGTCATAAGTAAAGAGCTAAATTTGCTCTAATTTATCGACTAATTGAAAGACAAGGACATAATTGCGCCACACTGCATTGGTAATAAGCCCATATAGACTTATTCCAGAATTAATTGAGTAATAATGCCATTTTGGCTTATTACTTATGACTTTATTGAGGTGGCCCGACGAAAATCGGTACATAGTGTTATCCAGGCTTGAGGCTATTTCAAGTTTTTGTTTTAAGTTAATTGATGCCGCTGAATGAACGTTCAACTCAAGTCAAATAATTTTATACCCAAAAAACTCAAAAAGTGTTTTGACCAGTAATATGAATTTAACTTTTTCCATTGTAATTCTAACCATTCTGCCATTATCTACTACTTTTCAACTTTCCATTTCTGTTATAAAATTGTTCTACAATTTACATTTTGTATTTTTTGTAAACTATTTTACAATGTTAAAAGATTATAATTTTTATAAGGTGTTTATCAGCCTGTTTTTCGAAAATGAATAAGTGTATACGTTCGTTAAAATAACGAATGAAATCATGTTTACGTTTTGGTAGCATTTATTAATTTTTATGTGAGTCACAACAAAAGAGCTTTCAGTTTTACACACTCATAAAATTTCTTATGTAAAATTAATTAATAATCAGTCTACATATTTTTTTTCTTTAAGTTACAAAAAATTAAAATTAACGAGAAAATGTGAATGACTTTTTCATAAAATTTAAAATAAATTAAAAATGAATTTTATTTAAAATTTTTCATCGAATTTTTTTAATAGATTTTATTTTTTTTATTCTTTCACTGTAATAATTTTTTGAGTTTATATTTTTGGTTATAACTAAAAAGCTCTTTTTATGTGAAAACTAAAGCTTTAGAAAATGTTTTATAAAAATCAAATTTTAAACGTTATCGTTTATAAATGAAACATAAAAACGAAAGGGCTTATGTTTTCGAAAAACAGGCTGATACAGCCTTTAATATATTTTTAGAGAACACGCAATTTAGACTAAAAAAAGGCTAAAAAAGCTAAATGAGTTTTTTAAAAAAGCTAAAAAATAAGCTAAGAGCTAAATGAAAATTTTAAAGCTAAATCTGAAATAAATAAGCTAAATTTAGCTCAAAATAAGCTAATATGGTCACGCTGGCTACAACGTACAGGTTTTGAGAGATTTATTAATAGAAGAAAATTGTGAGAACACAAATTGAGAGAGTAAAGTGACTTGACTGAGTATTTTGCAAATTTTGACTGCAGAAAAGTAAGTAAGTTTAGTAAGATATAAAAACATATCGTGGGTTTAGAGTGTAAGCTAGGGATGGGCAAAAAAATCGATATATCGAAATATCGATATTTGCGAAAATATATAACGATATATATCGCCGATAATTCAAAAACCGATATATCGATACATCGATTCTTATTTACGAGTATCGGGTTTCGATATTTTTAAAAGCTCTACAAATTTTAGACGGGTTTTAACTGTACGATCAACCACAAATTTTGAACAGTCACAAACCTCTTACTTTATGCACAGACTTTCAAAAACAATTTGAGAATCTTAAAAGAAAAAATAAGCTTAGTAGGCTTTGAAAATGATAAAAAACCCAGCCTTGTAAATACTTTTATTGTTATCCGATGGATTTCTAATTGTATAAGGATGTAGAAAAATAAAATGACTTCAGCTGGATATAAATTATTTGCTGGGTTTTTTTTTTATCAATTTCAAAGCCTACTAAGCTTATTTTTTCTTTTGTGATCTTTATTGAAAATGAATCAAACTCCCGATCAAATAAAAAGCTAATTTATTCTATACAACAATTTTTTTTTTTAATATAAGTAAAGTATGAAAAAGTTTTTCACCAGTAGGTGATATAAAAAACATGGATTATATGTTTCAAAATTCAATGTAGTTAAAACAAGTAACAATTATAAATAATAGAAAAATGTGTTTGTGTAATTTGAAGTTGTTAAGTAATTTTTCAACACTCCTCCTCAAATTAGTAAACACCAGATTTTAGCCTAAAGATTTCTAGCTTTGTTGTAGGCAAAGCCTTTGTTAACATATCGGCAATCATCTCCTCAGAAGGGCAGTAGTCACAACTGATTATCTTCTTGTCGACGTAGTCTTTTACAAAATGATATTTTGTGTCTATATGTTTGGATCGATTGCTGAGTTTTTCATCTTTTATTAAATTTAGACAGCTCCTGTTATCTTCATACATTATTGTTGGATATATTTGGTGGCATCCCAAGTTGAAAAGGATATTTCGGATCCATACGGCTTCCTTTGCAGCTTCAGACAATGCGATGAACTCTGCTTCTGTTGTTGACAGTGATACACAAGTTTGCTTTTTACAAGCCCAGCTGATTGCACTTCCATTAAACAGAAAAATGTAGCCAGAGTTTGACTTTCTATCGACTCTGCATTCTGCCCAGTTGGCGTCGGCATAACCGATCAGTTGGTTTTGATTGTTTGATAAACCATTCAAATTTAAGTACATTTTGGAAGTCCCCTTTAAGTATTTAGCTATGCGCTTCAATTCATTCCAGTCCTCATATGTTGGATTACTTGTTTTTCTCGCTAATATTGATACACTTGCAGATATATCAGGACGTGTATTCACGGATATGTACAGCAAAGAGCCTAATAAACTTTGATACTCATTATTTTGCAGCAATAGTTCAGAATCGTTTCTTCCATAAGACGGATCAAGAGGATATTTCGAATATTTGGCATCTTCCAAACCAAATTTAGTCAATGTTTTCTCAATATATTGTTTTTGTCTTATTTTATAGTTAAACTGACCAGTTTTTACAATTTCCATTCCGAGATAATGGGAAATACTTCCAAGGTTGTTCACTTCAAACTTTTTATTTAACATTTTGTAAACATTTTTTATTTGTTGATTATTATTAGCAGCAACCACTAAGTCATCAACATAAACTAACACGTAAACATCTGTGAATTTTACAATCAGAAATTTTAAAATCGTTTTTGAGCTTACCAGATTGCATAGCCTTAACCGCATTCATATCTCTGTGCCCAAAAATTTTATGATAATAATGTTGACATCTATTTAGAGTGCAAACAGCAGCCAAAACTTCTTCATCTTTTTGTTTTTCAAGTTGATATAAATTATTTACACATTTCGCAACACCAACTTCCTCATTATTGACGTCAAGAATTTTACAATTGGAACCGTAGAATAAAACTTTGAATCCAACACAAGACATTTTCTTTACGGATAACAAATTTCCTCTGAATGATGGAATATAAAGAACGTCATCGATTGTAACAACTGTTTGATCACCTTTTCCGTTCACCAATTTTATTTTACAGGAACCTATACCTGCAGAATATACGACATTACCATTTGCTACTGTAACCTTTTCACGCCAGCTTGAGTCAAAGTTTATGAATTCTTCTTTAATACTACATATGTGGCAAGTAGCACCGGAATCAATAACCCATATACCAGCTTCAACATTTACGACAAAACAAGAATTACTACATTCTCCACTATTCTCTGCAGTTTTGGCATTTTGATTATTTTTATTTGCTTTACTATTTTTGTACTTCCAGCAGTCTTTACGAATGTGACCAATGCCATGGCAATAGTGACATACAACTTTCTTCATATTTGTGCTATTGTGTTTAAATTTATTTGTAGTCTTCAATACAGTATCTTCGCAAAATTGCCTTCTTTTCTGCTTTTCATTCTCTTCAAGTAATTTATTTTCTACTAAAGTCATTGTGAGGTCTTTTTCATCTCTTATTTCAAGGGCGGTAATTAAAATGTCATATGTATTTGGTAGACTGCTCAAGAGCATTGAAACCATCCAAGACTCCGACATTTTTTCTCCAAGTGATTGCAATTTCGAAAATAACAGCTTCAGTTCGCTTATATGCTTGTCCATATCACCACCAGATTGCAGTTTTAATTCACAGATGGTTCTCATTAACTTTACCTTGTTGCTTAAAGTTGACTTCTCATGGTAGGCTTTTAAGATGTCCCAAGCTTCTTTAGCATTTTTACTGCTTGCGATGCGGAAAATTTCTGACTCTTCCACAGCCAGCCCAATTAAAATAGACGCCTCTGCATCTCGCTCTTTCCATTTTTGATCAGGGGCTGCAGGAACCTCATTTTCCATTATGTCCCAAACCTTTTCTCTTCTTAATAGCAACTGCATCTTGTACTTCCACAGCTCATAGTTGTCTCGATTCAACTTCGTTACCAGAAGTCTTGCATCAGCCATTTTCAATGACAAGTTAACACGAAACCAATGAACGACACGAAATAAATTTCAATTTCGATTTATATAAAAAGCACAAAAAACGCAACGGATTTTATTTTTATTAAGCGAAAAATAAGGGAAGGCCCATAACCTATTGAAAATGAATCAAACTCCCGATCAAATAAAAAGCTAATTTATTCTATACAACAATTTTTTTTTTTAATATAAGTAAAGTATGAAAAAGTTTTTCACCAGTAGGTGATATAAAAAACATGGATTATATGTTTCAAAATTCAATGTAGTTAAAATAAGTAACAATTATAAATAATAGAAAAATGTGTTTGTGTAATTTGAAGTTGTTAAGTAATTTTTCAACACTCTTCAAAAATATTATTTGTGAATTCTCAAATAGTTTTTGAAAGTCTGTGCATAAAGTAAGAGGCAACCCTACAAGGAATGAATGATTGAAACTAATGAATGATTTTTCACTAACAAACTTAAAACAATTTTACATTCAATTCAATAATGACATTCAATTGACTAGTCATTTGATCGGAATTGTGATGGAACATCACACGTACACAAAAGTTGCTATCACATTTTTCATTTTGCCTTTAATAATGTGATAGAAACTTTGTTCTACGCAATGATGAATATAGCCTGCATTACTATTGATCAAATGAGCAGTCAATTGACTGGTAGTGTTCTTGTAGGGGGTGTATCTAAGCAGGTGGCAGCGCTCTTTTTGTTCTATGTGCTTTGTAGGTGAAGAATGTCAAAAACTTCGATTTTGTTTTGGTTTTGGTACAATTATTTTTGTGCTTTTGACATTCTTCGGTTCTTTACACAGCTATGGTTGCCGAATTTTTGTATAACAAATCATAATTACACCCTGGTAAGAGGTTTGTGACTGTTCAAAATTTGTGGTTGGTTGTGGTCTACTGATGATTTGGTTGAAGCGCCAATGAAATGCGTATATAGACGTGCTAAACCACCAGCAAATAAATTTCAATTTTAATATTAAATGGCTTAATTTCGTATAGTATTACATATCTAGTGTCCGTACGGAACCCTTCGTGCGCGAGCCATAGTCACACTTTACTGAATTTATTTTACTTTTGCAGTAAATGAATAATTATGGTAGAATTAGTAGATTCGTATCGTGAGTTGACGGATCAGCTGACAAAATCTGTAACATAAATAAAACATGTTGCTGTTTATTTAATATGTATAGTAACGTATGTGAGGTAGAAATCTGCAGAAAATAGATTTCTACGTCAACTTCTCTCTTACATACATACACACACATGTATAAAGCAAAGATAAATACAATAACAGCTGACACGTTCGCTGGAAATCTCACATTTTTACTAACTAGCATCCATAATTAAACGATACGACCACTTAAAAAGTAACACGATACGAATCGACTAATTCTACCATTACTGCGAAAATTTTAAAATTTACTCCCAAAAAGAGATGTTGCCGAAAAAATTGTAAAAGTTAGTAAGAGAGCATGTTTAGATGTGGCTCTTCGAATAGTAATTCCATTTCAAATATATAGGCTTATCATAAATAAAATTTCACATGCAAATGTATAAAATGTATAAAAAACTTAATACGATTGCGAAATATTATGACAATTTATGAAGAAACTCATTCACAAAGATATGTCTGTTGGAAAAAAATTTAAATTTGTTACCTTTTAATTTTATTCGAATTGATAATACGAAATTAGAATGTCAACGAAAAATTTGATTCGGAAATTTTCACATGTGGAATTCATGATAAGGCTGATAGTTTCATTTTATTACCACCACGGCCTTGCTCGGAAGCTTTTTACTAATGATTTCATATATACATAATTGAAAATTTATATTGAAAAAAACAATAAAATATGAAAATTTGTTTTTGTTTTCAATATAAATTTTCAGTTGAAAGTTTCGTTTCGTTATTGTGAAACAGGCCATTATTGTTTCAAAAGTTGCTTCTAAACTCTTTTATGCCGTAATTCTGTTCGACGAATGTATCGTCTTGTCTATGGACGAAAAAAAGAAGCATTTTGATTGTTTAAAACAGTGATAACCACTCCATAGCCTCGCGAGGCAGTCAATAATCGTATTTTTCACACAGACACGGTCGGCAATTCACATGTATACAACAACTTTGTTCGTTTCAAAACATCAGTCTCTGCTCAAGCTTTGTGAAAGCAACTCCACGCACGCTTGTTTGGCTTTGTTTTTGTTTCTTTTTCGTAATGAACACAAAAGCACACAGAGCAACAATGTTCAATAATTCTGCTTCTGTTTGCGACAGTGTTGCCGAATCGCGGGTAATTACCCGAATCAGGTGTAATTTTTATGTGCATGTGTAGCGCGTGGGTAATTGCTCTCAGGTGCAGTTCACGGTTAATTTGAAAATCTTTTGTTTTATACATATACATATATATATTTTATAATAAATATATAAATAAATAAAAAAAATGTAATAAATTATCCTCCAATACCATTGCTGCAATTTTATTTACTAAAGAAGGCATACAGAAAAACGCCAATAATAATTTTAAACCTCTCCTAAGCAATAAATAAAAATTTAAGTTCCAATGACTTTATTAGTTTAAGATTTTTATATTGCTTTTTATTACGATAGTATAACATATATATATATATGTATATAGTATAACAAATATTGAATTACTTTTAATGTATTTAATGCTGTTTGTAACAGACTTTTATGAAATAAAATAGTTATCAAAAACTTATTGTTTGTTGTGTGTTCAGCCTATATTCAAAATACTTCAACTCAAAAATTCTAAATTTTCAGTAGAGCGAACAAAATAAATAAATAGATATCATATTTTAGTCGATCAAAACACAAATATTTTTTCAAAGTTAGCATATTTTGTCAGAAAACAAAATCATGATTTTTTAATCAATTTGTGAGATTTTTTACTCAATACTAAATATATGAATTGAAAAGCTACGAGAAAAATCTTAAAATACCATAAAAAAAACTTAAGCCTGACTGAAAGCCTCTTCCGTCTCGAGGTGGTCAGCCTTGGCACTCTCTAACTCAATCTCTATTGTAGCAGGATCAGTCCAAATATTCGAATTTCGAAAGCTTATACCATTGACTATAATCGGTCCATACATAGTATTTCTATTTGATTGACAGTTTAAAAGTTATAGCTATATTATCAATTTTTTTATCGTAACCCCTATGTTCCAATATGATAAAAGTGACCATATCTCAAAAATTAGCCATAGGATAACAAAATCCTTACCTGATTTCTGTTCAGCGTGCCAAATGCAGTAAGATATGAGGTAGATTTATCATAAGCTACTTAATTTTTTTTTTAATTTTGGAAATTTACGCTCCCGTTAGCATTTATTTTCACCAAACAAAATTATACTTTGAGATAGCAGAATAAAAAAAAATTTGTACAAAACGAGAAAAAATAATTTTTTTGATTCGGAATTTATATTACAGATCAATATGACATAGGGGAGCTTTTTATCATCGGAAGCTCATTTTGACCAAATTTAAGTTGACTTATTTTCAATATAGACTCTCAATATGTTGCATTTCATTGCGGCTGATACCAAATCGTAAGTAGACCTTAAATAAAATTTTTAAAATGTGTCAAATATTTATTTTAATATTGGGTGTAATTCCGTAAAAATCGGGTAATTTTGGCTCCTACGAGGTGTAATTTTGAATATATATTTTGGTAACACTGGTTTGCGACCGCACACAAGCACATAATATCTTTGTCTGCGTGTGTGCGTGCGTTCGGTGCTTGGTTAACACTGGTTTAAAACGATTATAATTTATTGTCTATGCTAGAAGGTTCGTGTATTTGCTTTATGATTTTGTTCCAAACATTATATCCAACACATATTTTTTCATGTATTTTTCAAAGTATTGTATAATAATTTAATTGAATTTTTATGTTTTAAAAACATGGTAATAATATTTAATAATAATAATATTTATTAATTTAGGTTTAGTGGCCTTCGAAAACGGCTGGCTGTTCCGTTCAACTATGTGTTGTTGTCAGAATATTTACAACTAACTTTGATGTTATTTGTTCATTAATAATTATCACATGTAATTTGGCTTAAAAAACGTTACGAACATTAGCCTGTTCTATTCATAAGAATACTCGTATAGAAACACATACAGTTCGAAAAATAATTAAATTAACTGAAAATAATATTTATAGACTTCAAAGACAAGAACTCAGAAGCATTTTCAAATAAAAACGTCCTAAATCTTCTTACTGAATTAGGTCATTATTATATTATATGTGTAATAGCAACAATTGAAATAATTATTCATTAAAAAACAAAATAAAAAATGATAAACATATAATTCATTTAAAGCTTGATGATAAACAATATTTTTTGGATTTATATTGGGGAGAAATTGAATTGTGCTGATGGTGTACCGACTCTCGAGCACGCAAAATACAATTGACCGTGGGAAAATATTCTAATTCTAAGTTTAACACACACACTTTTAACGATTGTCCTTGAGATTTATGAATCGTCATAAATTGGAAATTGGACGCGTTTAAACTTGAGTGCTAGGTCACTTGGTATCATAGGTATCTTTGGAATAAGCACTTATAAATTTCCTATGATTATATTTGCTGTAATAGCGTTTGGCATCAACATATTAACAACCATCTAGTACCATTGCATAGTGTTGGCGGATTCCGGTTATGTAACATAACTATTACTGATCCAAACTTAAGCTGTAAGTCATGCGGTGGAATTCTCGATAAGTCCCATGAATTCAGGAACTCTATCGGATACTTAACAACATCATCAGGATATGTAATAGATTCAAATCGCCGAAATTATTTCATCAACGTCCTTATTTTTTGCAGCTAAAATTGCTCTTTCTCTCTACTCAACCAAACGTAATTATTATAATTTCTGTGTCAATAAAGGTGGATTCACCCATTGTTTCGGAACAAAATTTTTGTCTGGAGAAATTTTTTTTTACTGAGAGTTTTTTGCAAGACGATTCACCCATTTCGAACAATTTGTCTGCAAAATCAAAGCTACCATATGAAATACGTGTGTAAACGATGAGTTTTAATTTTAAAAGTGGCATCACAGCGGCAGATGATTGTAATTTGTTGGTTTATTGGTCTTAAAAACATATTTTTAATTGTTTAACAAATTATAAGCAAAATGAATAAAAATAAAGTGCTTCTTTTAATAGTTATTGAGCTAAATAAAGCTCTTTTACTGGCAAGGTACATATATAAAATAAAACTAAAAACAAAAAGAATTGGTGTTAAACAGATGCTGAAAGAAAGGAGAGAAAAGGGATACTTTCATGCCTTGATTCCAGAGATGCGGTTAAATGACACGGAATCATTTATAAATTTCCATCGCATGGATCACAACTCATTCGATGATCTTCTCAAAATTTTGGGGCCTGATATGCCAGCTATGCCTATCCGCAAACAGGAACACATTAACGCAGCAGAAAAGTTGTCCTTAACGTTAAGGTGAGTAATGAAGGAGATATTGAAAAATTACTAATAAGTTTTGCTTCCGTAGATACTTGGCTAGTGGGGATTCCATGAAATCTGTTGGTTATTATGGTTTTCGTATTGGTGCATCCACTACTTCAACAATAATAAGGGAAACAACAGATTTAATATGGAAGAAATTGCAATTCGTATTCCCAAAACAATCAGCACGCATGTGGGAAAATATTGCTTATAGGTTTTATGAGCGTTGGGGTTTCCCTAACTGTTTGGGAGCCATAGATGGTAAACACGTTGTTATACAGGTATTGAAAAATCAATAGACTTATTTTAGCAATATTTTGAAACTGTTTCATTGCAGGCATTGCCGAATCACAATTCACTAACTTTTAATTATAAACAATCACACAGTATCGTTTTAATGGCCGTAGCTGATGCCGATTATAAGTTTATACTTGTTGATATTGGAGCATTGGGCCACAACAGTGATGGAGGAATTTTTAAAAATTGTAAATTTGGAAAAGCCATCCTCGAGAACTCCGAGGATATGCAATTTCCCAATGAAAAAAATTTACCTGGCACTAATGAATCTGTCCCGTATGTATTTATTGCTGATGAAGCTTTTCCGCTACGAAAAAATTTACTGCGCCCTTATCCTGGACGTAGCAGCGGAAATATTCCAGCACATGAGGATAATTTTAATAGAAACTTATCTAGAGCCAGGCGGGTAGTGGAAAATTCATTTGGAATATTGGCAAATCGTTTTCGAATTTATAGAAAACCTATAATTGCCAGTAGAGAAACAGTGATAAATATTGTGAAATCAACAGTTTGTCTTCATAATTTTCTTCGGGAGAAGGCATGTTTGCGTTATATGCCAGCCGATCTTGTTGATAGAGAAGGTATAGATGGAGCCGTCATTCCTGGATCATGGCGAGCAGAAAGTCATAGAGGCCTGCAGTCGATGGGCCGCGTTGGTTCAAACCGAGCATCTAATGAAGCCGTAGTTGTTAGAAATGTTTATACAAATTATTTTAACAAAGTCTCTCATTAATTTTCTTTTCATGTCATTTGTGTTTGTTTTCAAATTAAATAAAACTAAAACATCATACACGATGAAAATAACAACACGAATGATTAATTTTTTCTTTCATTTTAAAAATTTCCATTTTTATTGTAATAAAGTTTTAAAAATTAAATAAAATTCATCTTTTTTTATTTCAATTTGCACAAATCCATTTTTTCTCTTAAATAAAAAGTAAGTCTTGATAAAAATAAAAGACTTATAAATTTGTATTTTTTCTTTTCATTTGGAAAAAAACGAAATTTTTTTTAGAATTAGTTTTCTTCGCTAAAATTTTGTGTTCTAATTTTGTTTTTCTATCACTTATAGATTTGTATATGTAGGCGTATCTCAAATTTCCACTGTATACATCAACATATTTAACCTTAACTCATGAGCACTATGTCAGATTTAGTGGTTTCTTAGTTATTTCAAAATAATAATCCTAAAATATAGTTTTTTTTAGTGAAAATTAGTTTTCATGATTTGGCACATTTTGTACGTAAGATACCTGTACTTAAAAGTTTTGGTTTTTACTGTTGTCAACTTTTTATGAGTTTGCAAAAAAAAAATAGTTTAATTTTCATAAAAAATCCGTTTTAGGATTATAATTGGGAAATAACTAAGAAACCACAAAAACAGCATTAAAATAGTTTTAAGGCTATATTATCACGTATCAGTTTATGCTTCTTGGATATAAATGATACATTCTGTTCTTGAGATAAAGTCAGATATGCTGATGTATCCAGTGGAAATTTGAGATACGCCAACATTACAAATCTATAAGTGATAGGAAAAAAATTAGAACACAAAATTTTAGCGAAGAAAACTAATCCGAAAAAGTTTATTTTTATTCCAAATGGAATTTCACTGTAAAGAGTATATATTATTTTTGGTGCTCTATTAAAAGTGACATTAGTTTTACTTTTAACGCACTCTTTTGATTTTCTGGAACTTTTGCAAATTCATCTTCCAACGCTAAAAAGAATGGATCTCTTTTTTCTACTGTGGTTTGGAGTACAGATGATGCAAGGTTGTTCAAAGTTTTTAAAGACTCTTTAAACTCAGTCTCTGCGTCATCCACATTTAAACATTTTCGTTTTCGCACTCTCTTTGAAGGAAGAGGCGAACACGTTGAAAAATTTTACTGACTGTTGTCTGTAAGAAACTCTCCATATTCTGTCAGCGAATCGTTTACATCAGGATCTTGCGCCATCTCATCAAAAAGAGTACGAAAACTGTTTGTGTTTGAGTCTACGTAATTTGACACAATAGGTCTGAAAATTTAAGAATCATAATATGAAACAAATAATTTTCATTGAGCTTACTCTTCATCTTCCCAGAAACTTTGAAAGTAGTCCATTTCATTTATTAAAACTTTTAAGAAGCCTTTAACTTCCGAACGCTCACTTCCACTCTTTCCGACAGCTTTGTTTTTAGCTGTTTTGTAGCGTCTGCGTAAACTCTTCCAAAGCGATTGACATTCACTTCCTGCAATTAATTAAACACAATTTATTAAATGATTTTTATCAATAAAAATTTAACTTACTTTCAATTCCAATGGCGCTTGCTACTGCCAACCAAACGCTTTGTTTTACATGGTTGTTTTTGTATGCTTTATTGCTCATATCATATAAACATTCTCTGCCTGACTTTTTCATTTCTGAAATAAGCTTTAATGAAATTGTTTCGTTGAGCTCCATATGTATATTTTTTTCAATTTTCCTTTATTTTTATTTTACTGATTACAAGTATACTCTGTGCTTTTATTATTGATGTGGCAGCTCAGTTCAACTTTGCCTGAAAATTGTAAATAGTTGGCAGCTCAGTTCGATTTTGTCCGGACAAAAATTAAAATTAAACCAATTCAAGTAGAAAATGTTCCGAACAAAATTTGTTCTCTGCTTCTCTCTCTCTCAAAAAGAGAAACGTCAAACTCCATATAAAAAAAATTTTGTCCGGACAAAAATTTTGTTCCGAAACAATGGGTGAATCCAGCTTAAGGAAAAAGTGCTTAAGTCATATTTTACTGTTTTGCAGGAGAGCACTTTTAAGCGTTCAAGTCGATTTTCAGAAATTTATTTCTTTTACATGTAAATTCAGTTCTCGTTGTACCTTCATAGTGAACAGACGTAATAGCGGAATTTTTCTTACATACAAACAAAACAAAAAAAAAATCATACAAAAAATATTCGTAGTACATATTAACTTTGATAAATAAGCTTTTTTTTTGCTTTGCTAATATTTTTTTACATATAGAAATAACAAAATCAAAAAAGAACCGTAAACAAAAAAACATACAAAGTACCCTTGAGGAATACTCTTTATGAGTACCCCAAAGGAAAAAAATAGTGAAGTGAGTTCTAACGACAGAAATGCCTATTTTACTGTGAGTTTTGATGCTCATAATGATAACAATAAAAATAAAAAATCTGATAATAGACTTGCTGTGAGTTCTGAAGCTCTTAATAAAAACCAAAAATCTGATAATAGACTTTCTCTAACGGCAAAACCACAGTTTCGTCAGCGGTCAACTTCGCTTTGTCCAATGCCATCTAGTGAATCGTTGACATTATTGCCTAGTACTTCTAAATTTAACTCAGCGATATCATCCGCTTCGGGCTCGTTGTCATCACTTAAACAAGTTGTCACTGAAGATAAGAGCACCCCAAAGCCCAAGGTCCAAGTCGGAATGGACAGATACATTACAATTTTAAAGCGCGGGCGCAGCCCAAATTCTACTAAAATTGCATCTGTTCCAAAGATGTCCAGGGATAACAGCGCATCCTCTACTAATCGGCAAAACCGTTTTAAAATATTGCAAGATGATAATGAAAAACCCGCTGAATCTGCGAATAAAACCTCCAAGCCGCCACCAATCTATTTAAGAGAAAAAAACTCAAACGCTCTAATTAAAAAATTAATTTCGGTCATTGGTGAGAATAAATTTCACATTGTTCCAATAAAACGTGGTAGTATTGATGAAACGAAAATTCAAATTTATGAAGAAAAAGATTTTCGCACAATGGTTTCTGAACTTGAAAAAAGTAAAACAAATTTCTACACATATCAGCTCAAGAGTGCTAAAGGTATGCAGATTGTGTTGAAGGGAATATATTCCTATGTTGCTCCCGAAGAAGTAAAAGATGCTCTCGTCCTCCAGGGCTTTAAAGTAAAAAATGTATCGAACATAATAAATAGGGAAAAGATCCCTCAACCTCTATTTCGCGTTGAACTTGAGCCAAATGATATAAAATTGAAAAAGAGTGAGACCCATCCAATATATAATTTAAGATATCTCTTATATCGAAAAATAACCGTTGAAGAACCACACAAGCGTTCAGGACCCGTACAGTGCCATAATTGTCAAGAATATGGCCATACTAAAACTTACTGCAAATTACCTACTGTTTGTGTCGTGTGCGGCGAGTTGCACGGCACTGCTAGTTGCAATAAACCGAAAGATCAAAGTAACAAAAAATGCAGTAATTGTGGAGAAAATCACACTGCTAACTACAGAGGTTGTCGTGTGTACTCTTTGGTAAAGAAGACTATGGTGCAAAAACCTAAATTAGCTCCAGCTCAATCAGCAAACGTTTACTCTGCCACTTTTCAGCAAATGAGCCAACCAGTTACTTCCCGTGTATCGTATGCAGATGCTGCTAAGGCTAGTTCTATTCCGACACAAAATGTTTCACCGCAAAATAATTCTACAAATACACACTCAAACTTTAATTATAATCGCCTTGAAGCCACTATTGAAAATCTTGTGCAAACTATAAACAATTTTACAACAAATATGACTAGCATGATGCAAGAAATGTTGCGAATGCAGAATACTCTGCTTCAAGCTTTAGTTAACAAACCATGAACACGTTAAAAATATGTTTCTGGAACGCAAACGGCATTCGCCAACATAAAAATGAACTTGAGCACTTCCTCACGGAAAAAATATTGATATAATGTTGGTCTCTGAGACTCATTTGACTTCGAGAAGCCTTTTTAAAATTTATGGCTACACCTTATATGATTCAAAGGACCCGAGAGGAAGAGCATGCGGTGGATCAGCAATTTTAATAAAGTCAAGACTCAAGCATTATATTATTGATAACATTTGTGAAGAACATTTACAAGCAACGAATATTTGTATTGAAAATTTTTCCAATAATTTTGTCATATCATCAATTTACTCTCCTCCTAGATTCGCAATTACTGAGCATCAATACGAGGATTTTTACAAATCTCTGGGTCCTTGTTTCGTAGCAGCTGGCGACTATAATGCTAAACACACGTTCTGGGGTTCGCGTCTTATTACACCCAGAGGTCGAGCGTTGTTCAATACAATTTCCAAAATGGGCTTGGATGTCATTTCAAGTGGGGAGCCCACTTATTGGCCTACTGACATACATAAAATTCCGGATGTAATAGACTTTGGCGTTATGAAAAATATCTCTAGGGATTTAATTCAAATTGAAGCTTCTCTAGATCTCTCGTCCGATCACTCTCCCACGATCGTTACAATTTGTAGCCCATTAAGAAGTGATTTACCTCACCCATATGCCAATTTGATAAATCGTGTAAATTGGCTGCGATTCAAAAAATATCTTAGTAGTCATTGCACGGAAAACATTACACTAAGAACACCTGATGATGTTGAATCTAACATTGCCAATCTTAACGAAAATATTAAGCAGGCTGCTAAACATGCCACTACCTCCTATCCGCAGACTGGGTTTAATAGACTATATTCTACAGATATTGAACGTCTCGTATGTGAAAAAAGAAGAGCTAGAAGGGAATGGCAACAGCACAGATCACCCCAGAATAAAATTAGATTTAAAGAGTGCACTAAACGACTCCAAGAGCTGCTTGCACATGAAAAAAGTGCATCTCTTAAAAACTATCTGGAAAATCTTGATGTCACACCAGCATCTGATTACTCTTTATGGCGTGCTGCTAGAAAGCTTAAAACACCCGTTGAGTTTAAACCACCTCTGCGCACATCTACTGGAGGTTGGGCAAGAAGCGATACTGAAAAAGGTAACATATTTGCTGCCCATTTAAAATACGTATTTACCCCAAACACATGTACTGGTGTAATTGATTTGCCAAATGTAGTCGCTCTACCCCCTCAACAAATAAAGTTTAAGACGCGTGATGTGCAAAAACTAATTTCTGAACTCAACCCAAAGAAAGCTCCGGGTTTTGATGGAATTAGTAACCAGATGCTAATAAAGTTGCCTCGTATTGCAATTAGAATACTGTTATTTATTTTTAACGCCATTTTACGACTGCAGTATTATCCAAATAGCTGGAAGCTTGCCAAAGTTAAAATGATTCCAAAGCCGGGCAAAGACCTTACCAAGGCTGAGTCATACAGGCCAATAAGTCTCCTATCAACAATGTCAAAGCTTTTCGAAAAACTGCTCATGACAAAATTGTCCCCAATTCTAGTTAATAGTGGGTGCATACCGGACCATCAATTTGGTTTTAGAAGTCAGCATAGCACCATTGAACAAACTCATAGATTGGTCCAATTTATAAGAAGAACAATTGAAGAAAAGAAGTATTGTTCTGCGCTGTTTATCGACGTTTCTCAGGCATTTGATAAAGTGTGGCATGAAGGCCTAATTTTAAAATTAAAAACATACCTGCCAATAAACGTTGTAAGTCTTTTGAAAAGTTACATTACTGCCCGGAAGTTCACTGTTGTGGAAGGAGACTTTATGAGCATGCCTGAAACTATCTCATCCGGTGTGCCACAGGGGAGTATACTGGGGCCAGTTTTGTATTTGATTTATACTTGTGATATGCCTCTGAGCAGCAATATCCACACTTCCACATTTGCTGATGATACAGCCTGCCTTAGTATGCATGAAAATCCTTACGAGGCATCCCGATATCTTCAAGAACACATTACCCAGATGGAACTATGGTTAAACTTATGGAGAATTAAGGTAAACGAACAAAAGTGTGTTCAAGTAACATATACATTACGAAGAGATACGTGTTTACCCATTCGGATTAACAATCAAGTTGTCCCTCAACATACTCATGTGAAATATCTTGGTATACACCTTGATCGACGGCTTACTTGGAAACACCATATTGACTCTAAGTTAACCCAAATGAAACTAAAATTAACTCAGGTACATTGGCTGATTGGTAGAAATTCAACCCTCAGTCTAGATTGCAAACTTTTGATATACAAGTCTATTTTGAAACCCATATGGTGCTACGGAATTCAACTATGGGGCACTGCTTCAGCTTCCAATGTCGAGAGAATCCAACGAAGGCAAAATAAAATTTTGCGATTAATAACATCTGCTCCATGGTATATAAAAAACTCAAATATACATCGTGATTTGAATATGCCACTAGTGGTTGAAGAAATTGCAAAATATGCAGGCAAATATTTAACAAAACTCGAGTCACATCCTAATCCGCTTGCTCGTAATATTTTGAACTTTACTGGACACGTCCGCTTAAAAAAGAGGGATACAAGTGCTCTTATACTCAACACTCCAGATGGGACTGCTTGAAAATACTTTTTATTTTATTTTATTTTTTCTTCCTTTTGATTATCACTACTTATGTATTATTTATAACTATCTCTAAATTTATGTCCGACAGTGGTCGGGCCTAATAATTATATTTTAGATTTAAGATTTGAATACTTATTGTTAGTTCATATTTGAAGATACAATAAATAAAAATATGTATTAAAAAAAAAAAAAAAAAAAAAAAAACATGTAAATTGGAAAATTCTCTGTTAATCTTTATGTTTTTATACAAACATCGTTCTACACACTCTAAATAATACATTTAAGTTGAAATATACCAAAGCTATTATTAAGCTATTATTCCAAATTATATTAGAAGTCTTAAGATAAAGATAAGCCGCAATTCATTTTGCTATAACTTCTTGAAAAATCGCACAAATTAATTCAGATTTTGACCAGGAATACTTTCAAATATGCAGATTACGGATCTACCATTAACTCAAAATTATCTTATCTCGACTTAAGCACTTTTTTTTGTGCAATATTTGGGAAAACTTTTGCTATTAGTTCTTCTTTAGACGTTGCAAATTGACAAAAGCCCGTTTTAAATTAAATCTGGCCTGTAGTAGAGACAGTCGGTATTTTCCCATTGCGAATGTTTAAGAATTGCTTTTGAAGAGCAACTCACATATTTTCTGTTAATTTGAATGTTTTCACTTTTTTCCATAAAGATGATGAATTCAAACAAGCGTTAATTTTATCAGCAGGATGGAATGGAAGCGTTTGGCGAAAGTTTCCGGCCAACAGAACCATTATTTCTCTAAATATTTGTTGATTATTTCGGAAGTCTCTTACGGTCTGTCCCACGATGTCACCAAAAATCTTTCTATCGAATACTTATATTGAAAACAACAAATTTTCTGTTATTGTTGTTTGCAATACAAGTTGTCGATCGAACGATTTGTGGTGACATCGTGGGACAGGCCGTTAGTTTTAGGTAGTAACTTTTATATGGCAAAACACACCAGTCCAAGACCGATTTCACGTACAGACAGACGGACGGACGGCTTATTCGTCTTCCCTATGCATAAGGATCCAGAAAATATGTATATATACATATATACTTTATGGGTCGCATACTAATATTATGGAAATTACATACCCTTTACCATTTCTGTTAGAGGGCGAAGTGTTGTGAATACAACTCTACTATATTTTATTGCATTTTGCTTTGTACCCTTTTTCTTTAACGTATTTTTTGACGTTTAATGTAGACATAAGTTTTTCATATTAATTCTATTACTGTTCGTCAAACTGAATTAAATAAAGACGCCAACCTTTTTTGTATTGTTAAAACGGAACAGAGTCTTGCCTTTGAATTCTTATAGGTTATGGGCCCAGGACGAGCTCAAGTCGCATAGAGTAAAATTATTCACGAATAAGGAAAACTTATTAAAGCTATGGCAGGCTCTGTGATACGCATTGAACCATTGAATGCAGAAAACTACGACACATGGAAGCTTCAAATGAAAGCGATTTTAATTAAAAATGATTTGTGGCCATATGTCGATGGATCAAAGATCTGCCCAGCGGCAGAAGCAGAAGCTAATAAATGGAAGCAGTTCGATCAAAAAGCATGTGCAGATATCATGCTGTCGATAGCTTCGTCGGAGCTGAATCAAATTGCAGAGTGCCAGACTTCGGAGGCTATGTGGTTAAAATTGAGGGACACGTTTGAATCGAAGGGACCCGCAAGAAAAGCTACTCTTTTGAAACAGATCGCCTTGACACGAATGGCTGAAAACCAGAATGTAAGGGACCATCTAAATAATTCCTTCGACGCCGTCAAGAAATTAAAGGAGATCAATGTCACAGTGGGTAATGACTTACTCGCTATTTTGTTATTGTACAGTTTACCAGCTTCATATGAGACTTTCCATTGCGCCCTTGAGACAAGGGATGAGCTACCGAAAACAGATGTGTTAAGGGTAAAAATTTTAGAGGAAAGCCAATCGCACAGGGCAACAGAAGAGAGGACTGGACAAAATGCGCTTTATGTAAAGATAAACAAGGGTGACAAAAATTTTTCAAAGACAAACAACGCTGATCAAAAACACAACAACAATAAAAAACATTCACTGAATTGTTTTAGATGTGGCAAAGCCGGTCATTTTGCAAGAAATTGCATGGCAAAGAAACCAGAAAAATCGAACGGCGGCATGGTTCAACAACAGTCAATGTTCAACACAGTAGAGACCGCGTTGTTTTGTTCAAAAGACAATAATAATTATTGGTGTTTGGACAGTGGTTGCACAACTCACATGAGTGCAAATAAAAATAATTTCATAGATTTTAAATCAATACACAAAACTTTAATGGCCTATTTCCCACCTGCGAAAGGAAACGTTCGACTTAAAATTTACATTGAAAACAACAATAAAATATGAAAATTTGTTTTTGTTTTCAATATAAATTTTAAGTCGAACGTTTTCTTTCGCAGGTGGGAAATAGGCCATAAGTTTGGCGAATCACAACGAAACGAAAATAACAGGTGTAGGCAGCGTCGGCATTGATATGCGTGAAAAAGGCTATGAATCAAGAATAAGCCTTGATGAGGTAATGTATGTGTCAGACTTAAGAACAAACTTGCTGTCTTTGTCCAAAATTACAGATAAGGGCTTTGAAGTGCTTTTTCGTCGTGACAGAGCAGTAATAATGAAAAATTGTCGTAACTTGTATACTGCGAAGAGAATTGGGAGTCTGTTTTACTTGGAAAATAAACAAGAACGTGCTATCGCCGAAAGCAAAAATGGTAACATTCTAACATGGCATAGTCGAATGGGGCTATAAAAGAGGCTGATTTGAAAATGATGGTTAATAAAAAGTTGGTGCATGGAATGCAATTTTCAAAAGAAGACAAATTAGGTACGTGTGAAATATGCATTTCACAAAAGCAGACACGTAGAGTGTTCCCGAAAAGTGACGAGTGTAGAACATCTGGCCTACTACAAATTGTCCATAGCGATATCTGCGGCCCTATGAGGAACGATTCGATTTCAGGGGCAAGATATTTTATTACTTTTATTGATGACCATTCCCGATATTGTGAGGTATTTTTCTCGAAACACAAGTCAGAGGCGTTAGAGATTTTTAAGAAATATAAAAATACCGCTGAGAATTTTACCGGAAGAAAAATAAAATATCTTCCAACTGACAATGGTAAAGAGTATATCAATGCAGAGTTTGACAAATACCTATCTGCATGTGGTATAAAAAGACGCCTGACTGCCCCTTATACTCCGCAACAGAACGGCATATCTGAGAGGAAAAATAGAACTCTGGTCGAGATGGCCAGATGTATACTGAAGCAAGCACGAACGCCTCCAGAATTTTGGGCCGAGGATATCAATATAGCGTGCTATATCAGGAACAGATGTCCAACCAAATCACTGAATGGCGAATTACTGCTGAAAATATGGACACAAAAGGTACCGAGTGTGTCACATATGAGGCCTTTTGGATTAAAAGCGTTTGTTTTGATAAAAGATAAGTCAAATGGAAAATTTGACTCAAAGTCAGAGGAAGGCGTTTTGGTTGGTTATTCTGCTGAAGCCAAAGCCTATCGTATATGGTCGCCTAAGAAAAAGTGTGTTTTTATCAGTCGCGACGTTAAGTTTTTGGGCGAAATGTTCTTTAGTAACGGAATTGATGAAACTAGTCAGATTCAAATAGGTGATCCTACGTCAATATAACATATTTTTCCTCTAGAAACGAATGCCAGAGTTGATAATACCGCAATTAGAACAAATGAAGAATATAAATGTGACGAAGCAGAATCAATGAGCGAAATAGAGGATCAGCCCCAGACTCGCAGACCTGGTTTACGTCCCAGGCGCAATCATGTATATGTCGATGATAACGGCACTGCCGTTCTGACCGTTCTGATAGAAGTATTAATTTTGAAGATTGTGAAACTGCAAATTTTGCCATGGCGGGGGATCCATCCAGCCTAAGTGAGGCTTTAAGTGGTGCGGACTGTGAGGCATGGGCTCGTGCTATTGAAGATGAATATTTTGCGCAAATATTAAACAGAACTTTGGAGATAGTTGAGCGTCCAAATGAACGAAAAGTTATAGGTAATCGTTTTGTTTTCTGCACTAAAGAAAGAAGATAGCAGAAAGAAAGCACGACTGGTGGCCAAAGGTTGCTCACAACGTCCAGAAGATTTCGATTTAACATATTCGCCGGTGGTAAAATCTTCCTCAATCAGGCTCTTGTCTGCTATTTCAGCACAAATGGACCTGAAGATACATCAAATAGATGTGGTCACCGCATACCTCAACGGAGAACTCAGCCAACACGTGTACATGGAAGTTCCAGATTGTTTGATAGAAGTCGCGCAAAGGCTATTGAGTAGTGTTTCAATTGGAACTTCAGTTGACAAAAGTAATAAATCCAGAAGAACTGCTGCAGAATGGCTGCAACGAATTCAAGAGTGAGAGAAACCAGTTTGTAAATTGGGGAAAGCGTTGTACGGCTTACGGCAATCTGGCTTAGAATGGTACCAGAAACTGACATCTAAGCTGAAGGAAATTTCACTTGTCGCCTGTAAGCATGACCCCTGCCTATTTACAGCACGTAGAAACGGAAAATATTTGATTTTGGCAGTCTATGTGGACGATTTGTTCTTAGCGTGTGACGATGATGAATGGGTGAGTGAAATTAAAGAATTTCTCACGGAATGTTTTGAAATGAAAGACATGGGCTGTGTGCACTCCTGCCTCGGCATAGAATTCAAACAAAATTTGAATAAGCATCAAGTATATTTAAATAAAACGAAATACACGAAGGAATTGTTACGTAGATTCTCAATGGAAAATTGTAAACCAGTCCGGACTCCAATGGAAGCAAATCTCAAATTAGAAAATGCTGCTGTCTTGGGAGAAAACGCAAGTAAATACCCATATCAGACCTTAATTGGTGCACTAATGTACCGGTAAATTTTTTGAGTCAATTTAACTCGTGTCATGATTTGGAACACTGGAAGGCCGCAAAGCGGGTATTGAGGTACCTCAAAGGCACATCAGACTATGGTTTGTTGTATCGGAGAAACGGTTCTGATTTGTATGGGGTGGCTGATGCGGATTGGGGCGGAGACCAAATAGATAGACATTCATATACTGGATACGCTTTTATACTTTCTGGAGCAGCTATAAGCTGGCATGCGCGTAAGCAACGAACGGTGGCTTTGTCCAGCACCGAGTCAGAATATTTAGCTCTGTCTGAGGCTACCAAAGAGGCATTGTATCTGAAGGGTATCTTAGAAGGAATCGGCCTGGAACAAGACTCAATAAAGTTATATAACGATAGTCAAAGTGCCCAAAGTCTTGCAAGATCATTCGGCTATCATCCGCGCACTAAGCACATTGACGACCGACACCACTTCATACGGGAAAAATTAAAATCTGGTGAAATCGAATTAGTATACATGCAGACAAATGATATGCCGGCTGACATGCTAACAAAAGCTGTTCCCGCACAGAAACAATTTAGCTGCAATGAGGATCTCCAAACGATTGAGGCATTCTATCCAGTTCGAGGGGAAGTGTTACAGGGCGAAGTGTTGCGAATACAACTCTACTATATTTTATTGCCTATTGCTTTGTACCCTTTTTCTTTATGTGCGTGAAGATAAATTTTAAAATTTATAACCCTAGACACAAACCGTCTTGTTTAACAGAGCTCTGTTAACAAAAAAACAGACCTCTGTTAAATAATAATAATTAGTTTTTACCCACAAAATGGATTTGATACCCAATTTTTTAACCAAAATGAATTTAAACCGAGATCCGTCTCTATGCTTTCTTTATATCTATATAACATTTAATACATCCAACAACAAGAAAAATACATATGTATCTTGACCCACAGTCATAAAATGTTTTTTAGTAATTTTTTTCAAAAACGGTAGGAGATGAGGAAAAAAAGAATATTGGAGGAGACTCCTGGACGCCTCTAGATCAATGTCCAATAGTCGAAAGTCTTAACAGCCTGTTTTTGTAAAAATTACAACACAATTTAAAAAAAAAATTTTCAATTTGAAAAATTATTTTTGTCATTTTTTCAAAAACGGTAGGAGATGGGGAAACAGAATATTGGAGGAGACTCCTGGACGCCTCTAGATCAATGTCCATTAGTCGAAAGTCTTAACAGCCTGTTTTTGTAAAAATTACAGCACAATTTAAAAAAAAAATTCAAATTTGAAAAATTATTTTTGTAATTTTTTTCAAAAACGGTAGATGGGGAAAAAAGAATATTGGAGGAGACTCCTGGACGCCTCTAGATCAATGTCCAATAGTCGAAAGTCTTAACAGCCCGTTTTTGTAAAAATTACAACACAATTTCATTTTCAATTTCCCCATCTCCTACCGTTTTTGAAAAAAATTACTAAAAAACATTTTATGACTGTGGGTCGATATGTATTTTTCTTGTTGTTGGATGTATTAAATGTTATATAGATATAAAGAAAGCATAGAGACGGATCTCGGTTTAAATTTTCTGGTTCATTTTGCTTAAAAAATTGGGTATCAAGTCCATTTTGTGGGTAAAAACTAATTATTATTATTATACAGAGGTCTGTTTTTTTGTTAACAGAGCTCTGTTAAACAAGACGGTTTGTGTCTAGGGTTATAAATTTTAAAATTTATCTTCACGCACATTTTTCTTTAACGTATTTTTTGACGTTTAATGTAGACATAAGTTTTTCATATTAATTCTATTCAAACTGAATTAAATAAAGACGCCAACCTTTTTTGTATTGTTAAAACGGAACAGAGTCTTGCATTTGAATTCTTATAATTTCTGGTGAAGGGTATAATAACTCAGTCGTTTATCACTGCTATTTCAATGTTAACAACGAAATACGCTATAAAAATATAATTTACCGTTATTTTCAGGTACACCAAACATATTAAAAAAAAAAAATTATTACAAACAATAAAAAAAAAATTATTACAAACAATAAACAGCATTCGTAAAGCGACTCTGGGCGAGTTAACATCAAGCGTCGTTGGCAATTACTGCGTAAATGCAACCAGGCCACTGTTCGTTTACTGGTCTTCGAGGGTTTTACGTCTCAACCCCTGCGTCAGTTAACGGTACCGAGTTACTGTTTCGTGGCGTCGGTTGCTGACCGCATGCAAAAAAAAAATAACCTAGCTTTTTAAGAAAGCATACTTTGAAATCGTGGTGGAGTACCAAATAAAACTCATTGAAACGGGAGAGGACTTTGAGGATTCCGGCTTTCTGCACAACGGTGAAGATCGACGCGTGATTCTTGCAGGAATCTCTTAAATTGTGGCACGACATATCGTGTGAATTGGTGATGGCGTAATAGTTCTTCGAACTGGCCAAATTATTCTCCGATTGTGAAAAACAGTTGGAGTAACAGAATAGAAACGGAAAAAAAAAACAATAAACAGAAGTGCTAGTTTGCTATGACGTATAAAATTTTATTTAAAACCTTTTTAATAATGCAGTACATGACACTTGTTATAGAACGCCCTCATTCAGGTATAGCTTGCATGTAATTATCTAAAAAATTGTTCATCTTACCCACGAATTGGTACGCATTAATCTTAATCAGAGTTTGAGTGACAAATTCATACCGTAAAGTCTGTGACACGTTCTCGATTTTAGTTACAACTGGGAATAAACTAAAATAATTTTTTGTCTTTAAAATATGTCAAATTGTTTTAGTGAAGTCCTCTGATGAGATAAATATCCTTAAAAGGACTAATTATAATCAAAACGGTTCATACTCCCTTGATTTTTTCTTTAGTCAACAAAAACACCGAATATTAATGACTACATTTTTTGAAGTACTTCAAATAATGTCAGTTTTTTCCCACTGATATAATTTTTTCTATTACATATTTTTAAGAAATCATTAATTTGCTAAATAAAATAATGGAAGAAATTTTTCAGGTTAAATGGTTGCCATTGTTTGGTAAACTTTTTATTGATTGTGAATCTAAAAACCAAATATTAGTGTACCAATATAAATTTTTCTCAAATTTGCTTATAACGTTTTAATGGTTCTTGTATAATTTATATAGGAACTCAAAGTAAGAAATATAGTTTGACTAAATATCCTTTTTCGTTCTTCGCTTCCCCAGTAAAAAAAGTGTATTTAAAAATTTTTAGATTTTAGGTAACAATATCTACTTAGTTTCTGCCTCCCACTTCCTGTAACAAACAGATCAAGTTTAATGCAAATCCAATCACATTGTTAATGAAGGGAAATCGTACTTTGCCCTGCAGAATATAGGAGTGAATGGATACGGAATAATCCCACACATATGAACATACATCTAGATTACTTAAGTTGTAACTGATTTTGGGCTATATTTACCTTTCAGTAACGGCTGCCTACTGAAACGATTTTGATGGTCAACCACGGGTGATATTAAATTTGTAGATTTATTACACATACGAGCAACCTTCAAAAAACTATGCTCATCAATTTGCGTCGAGTCTAAAAACGACGCACCAAGTCTATCTTTTTCGTTTTTTAAATTCTGTTCATGCTGTCGTAATTCTTCCTCAATTAATGGCGGCAATTGGGTGGGTTGCATTTCAGGAATCATTGTAGTTTTACTGGTATGAATTTCGTCGGTGGGCAGTCGTTTACCTTCTTGATCGGCTGCTGTTTTTATTGCATTTGTGTCAAAATTATATCTATGTAAGACATATGAACGTACTCGTTCCGCTTCTCGTTGGTATAGAGTTTTCATTTCGCTAGGATCAGGAGTCCCAAACAAATTGCGACTTATGCTATGTATGTTTGCAATAGAGGGACGTGTAGAATTATTTGCAGCGGTAATACTTATGGATGCAGGCGGCAAACCCATTAATTTTACACGACATGGGAAAAAATCGACGCTACTAGCTGTCATTTTTAAAATTGTCTTATATGTAATTATAGAAGTGTTGAAATTTTTAGAAAACATATTTTGAGGCACCCTGTTGTAAGACAGGGTAGCTCCAAGCAGCCTCAAAGTGAGAAAGTGCGGATATCGAAATTCTTTCGGAGCTTGTAACTTTTGTAAATAGGGACCGATTTCAATAATTTTCAGCGGGACAATCTACGTTAAGAAATAAAAATAAAACATGCTAAGAGTACCATTTTATCTCTTTCAGTTTCCAAGTTATTTGACTTGAAAATTTTATTTTTTAATTTTTGGCCCTGACTTTTTTTATTCGTTAGTACATAACTTCTTTATTACTTGGCAAAAATCAGTATGTTTTAATGTTTCATTACAATTCATATAAAAAAATTTTTTTTTGATATCTCAAAAATTGTAGCAAGGAATAATTTTGCAATTTGGATTTTTAAAAATTATGAAAAAATTTGGTATATTTTGTGAAAAAAGTATTCTTAATTTTCTTGGAATATTTTAAAAAATTATTAAGTATTTGATAAAAACTTTGATTGTTTCTGAGAAAGGAGACATTGAGAAAGGTTGTGAAATAAATTTTGGAGATTGTTGTTGGTGCACCCTATATTCAGCATTGGTCGAAAACTAGCAATTTTTTTTCAAAAAATCCGATTTTCGGATGTGGCAAAAAAATTGCACGGTCGTTTTTGTAAATGTTTTGGTTTTTTATTATAAATAAATTTGTTGTAAGTAACCTGTAAGAAACTCTTGACATCCTACACATAAATGTAGGCAGGAGAGGACATTTTCTAAAAATTCTAAAATTTTTCTAACACAATTTTTCCCAATAAGAAAAAAGTATTATAAAATTATAAATTGGGAATCATTTTAATTTTCATCAATAGTAAGTATACTTTTAGCTTTGCAAAATGAAAAAAACTATTCTCCTACCTTCAATACTTTTTGAAATATTCGAAATCCAATTTTGATTAAAAATTTTAGTTTTCTACATTTTTTATTTTTGTCTAAATTATTGATCTTATTTTATTTACTGCAAATGTTTTTTAATTTTTTCTATGTTATTACAATAGTAGATAAAATTGTCTATTCAACGGTATATAATATGTATTCCATTGCCATTACATCAGTCTTAAAATGTATACACAAATATAACACCTCAGGTAACAATTTACGTGTTTTATCTGATACTCAAACAAACCCACATTTTTTATGACCTATTGCTTTGTACCCTTTTTCTTTATGTGCGTGAAGATAAATTTTAAAATTTATAACCCTAGACACAAACCGTCTTGTTTAACAGAGCTCTGTTAACAAAAAAACAGACCTCTGTTAAATAATAATAATTAGTTTTTACCCACAAAATGGATTTGATACCCAATTTTTTAACCAAAATGAATTTAAACCGAGATCCGTCTCTATGCTTTCTTTATATCTATATAACATTTAATACATCCAACAACAAGAAAAATACATATGTATCTTGACCCACAGTCATAAAATGTTTTTTAGTAATTTTTTTCAAAAACGGTAGGAGATGAGGAAAAAAAGAATATTGGAGGAGACTCCTGGACGCCTCTAGATCAATGTCCAATAGTCGAAAGTCTTAACAGCCTGTTTTTGTAAAAATTACAACACAATTTAAAAAAAAAATTTTCAATTTGAAAAATTATTTTTGTCATTTTTTCAAAAACGGTAGGAGATGGGGAAACAGAATATTGGAGGAGACTCCTGGACGCCTCTAGATCAATGTCCATTAGTCGAAAGTCTTAACAGCCTGTTTTTGTAAAAATTACAGCACAATTTAAAAAAAAAATTCAAATTTGAAAAATTATTTTTGTAATTTTTTTCAAAAACGGTAGATGGGGAAAAAAGAATATTGGAGGAGACTCCTGGACGCCTCTAGATCAATGTCCAATAGTCGAAAGTCTTAACAGCCCGTTTTTGTAAAAATTACAACACAATTTCATTTTCAATTTCCCCATCTCCTACCGTTTTTGAAAAAAATTACTAAAAAACATTTTATGACTGTGGGTCGATATGTATTTTTCTTGTTGTTGGATGTATTAAATGTTATATAGATATAAAGAAAGCATAGAGACGGATCTCGGTTTAAATTTTCTGGTTCATTTTGCTTAAAAAATTGGGTATCAAGTCCATTTTGTGGGTAAAAACTAATTATTATTATTATACAGAGGTCTGTTTTTTTGTTAACAGAGCTCTGTTAAACAAGACGGTTTGTGTCTAGGGTTATAAATTTTAAAATTTATCTTCACGCACATTTTTCTTTAACGTATTTTTTGACGTTTAATGTAGACATAAGTTTTTCATATTAATTCTATTCAAACTGAATTAAATAAAGACGCCAACCTTTTTTGTATTGTTAAAACGGAACAGAGTCTTGCATTTGAATTCTTATAATTTCTGGTGAAGGGTATAATAACTCAGTCGTTTATCACTGCTATTTCAATGTTAACAACGAAATACGCTATAAAAATATAATTTACCGTTATTTTCAGGTACACCAAACATATTAAAAAAAAAAATTATTACAAACAATAAAAAAAAAATTATTACAAACAATAAACAGCATTCGTAAAGCGACTCTGGGCGAGTTAACATCAAGCGTCGTTGGCAATTACTGCGTAAATGCAACCAGGCCACTGTTCGTTTACTGGTCTTCGAGGGTTTTACGTCTCAACCCCTGCGTCAGTTAACGGTACCGAGTTACTGTTTCGTGGCGTCGGTTGCTGACCGCATGCAAAAAAAAAATAACCTAGCTTTTTAAGAAAGCATACTTTGAAATCGTGGTGGAGTACCAAATAAAACTCATTGAAACGGGAGAGGACTTTGAGGATTCCGGCTTTCTGCACAACGGTGAAGATCGACGCGTGATTCTTGCAGGAATCTCTTAAATTGTGGCACGACATATCGTGTGAATTGGTGATGGCGTAATAGTTCTTCGAACTGGCCAAATTATTCTCCGATTGTGAAAAACAGTTGGAGTAACAGAATAGAAACGGAAAAAAAAAACAATAAACAGAAGTGCTAGTTTGCTATGACGTATAAAATTTTATTTAAAACCTTTTTAATAATGCAGTACATGACACTTGTTATAGAACGCCCTCATTCAGGTATAGCTTGCATGTAATTATCTAAAAAATTGTTCATCTTACCCACGAATTGGTACGCATTAATCTTAATCAGAGTTTGAGTGACAAATTCATACCGTAAAGTCTGTGACACGTTCTCGATTTTAGTTACAACTGGGAATAAACTAAAATAATTTTTTGTCTTTAAAATATGTCAAATTGTTTTAGTGAAGTCCTCTGATGAGATAAATATCCTTAAAAGGACTAATTATAATCAAAACGGTTCATACTCCCTTGATTTTTTCTTTAGTCAACAAAAACACCGAATATTAATGACTACATTTTTTGAAGTACTTCAAATAATGTCAGTTTTTTCCCACTGATATAATTTTTTCTATTACATATTTTTAAGAAATCATTAATTTGCTAAATAAAATAATGGAAGAAATTTTTCAGGTTAAATGGTTGCCATTGTTTGGTAAACTTTTTATTGATTGTGAATCTAAAAACCAAATATTAGTGTACCAATATAAATTTTTCTCAAATTTGCTTATAACGTTTTAATGGTTCTTGTATAATTTATATAGGAACTCAAAGTAAGAAATATAGTTTGACTAAATATCCTTTTTCGTTCTTCGCTTCCCCAGTAAAAAAAGTGTATTTAAAAATTTTTAGATTTTAGGTAACAATATCTACTTAGTTTCTGCCTCCCACTTCCTGTAACAAACAGATCAAGTTTAATGCAAATCCAATCACATTGTTAATGAAGGGAAATCGTACTTTGCCCTGCAGAATATAGGAGTGAATGGATACGGAATAATCCCACACATATGAACATACATCTAGATTACTTAAGTTGTAACTGATTTTGGGCTATATTTACCTTTCAGTAACGGCTGCCTACTGAAACGATTTTGATGGTCAACCACGGGTGATATTAAATTTGTAGATTTATTACACATACGAGCAACCTTCAAAAAACTATGCTCATCAATTTGCGTCGAGTCTAAAAACGACGCACCAAGTCTATCTTTTTCGTTTTTTAAATTCTGTTCATGCTGTCGTAATTCTTCCTCAATTAATGGCGGCAATTGGGTGGGTTGCATTTCAGGAATCATTGTAGTTTTACTGGTATGAATTTCGTCGGTGGGCAGTCGTTTACCTTCTTGATCGGCTGCTGTTTTTATTGCATTTGTGTCAAAATTATATCTATGTAAGACATATGAACGTACTCGTTCCGCTTCTCGTTGGTATAGAGTTTTCATTTCGCTAGGATCAGGAGTCCCAAACAAATTGCGACTTATGCTATGTATGTTTGCAATAGAGGGACGTGTAGAATTATTTGCAGCGGTAATACTTATGGATGCAGGCGGCAAACCCATTAATTTTACACGACATGGGAAAAAATCGACGCTACTAGCTGTCATTTTTAAAATTGTCTTATATGTAATTATAGCAATAATAATATAAATGTAATTTTGTTTTTCTTATGTTCACTTTTTTATAATTTGTGTATATCAACTTCACATTTATGATCCACTTTGTTATTTTCATTATACATACATACATATGTATACACATGCATTAGTTTCTGTTATTCAGTAATTTAATATTTGTAAATTTTTAATATGTATTTTATTTATTTTTTCTGCAAATTCCCTTTGAAATTTAGTTTGCAAATGACTACATTTATATTCAGATATACTGTACTTTTTTGATTTTTTTATTTTTGTTTTTTGTGTATACTTGTATCAATCTTTCAATTTTCACTTTCACACACAGTTGCCAGATGTGAAAATTTATCGATTGAACAATTCAATCTACATGTTTCAACGACGATTTTATACACTTGCTTCAATCTCTAACACGCGTAATGTTTACACGTGCAAGTGAAGGTTGAAGAATTTCAATGCAGTAAAACTCTTTTACTAACGCTGCAATTAAGCGCAGGATTTTACCATGGCGTAAGCGATCATGAAGGTCTCTGCATACACGAAACCACTCTCCTTGCCTCCCTCACCAAAAAACTGGCATATTATGCCAGCGAAATTATGCCCGTGTAAATCAGCGTATACATAAGCTAATAGTATGGCCCAATTCATACGAGGATTTAAAAATCTTGTTTTATTTTTGATTCTCTTTAAAAGTTGCTCCCAAAAACATTTTACATTCATACTATGATCCCTACAAGAAATGAATGACTGAAACTAACACAAACAAGATTTGTTCATTAACACATTTGCACTAATTTTACATTGAATTCAATACTGACCGTCAATTGACTAGTCATTTGATCGGAAGTTTTGATGGATTTATATATTAATTATAGCTGCCCCACTCTAGCATATATATTAGAGTGGGACATCTAATGTACATATGCCAAAACTTTTAAAACATCGAGTTTTATTAAAAAAAGAAATACAATTCATTGTCTGCGAAAATTAAAATTTATAAATGCTAAAATAAAAGATAAGTAAAAAGTGAAAAAAGAAATTTACAAAATTTAATTTAATGCATTTGTTTTCAAAATTTTAGATATTTGTTAAAAGCAAGATGCGTTGGAGATTAAAAGGTGTGAAGAGGGCTAGATACTGCCTAGGTTATTCTGTTTTTGCTGAACTATATCTTTCGTTTCAAATATTTTATGTGCTTTTATACTTTTAAGTGAATTTTTATAATAAAAGAAAAACAATTAAAATAATAAAAATTATATTTATTGTCAGTATATCAATCATGCCTGATTGCTCAATTGTGGGGGATATATTATTCAATTATGATCAGTCAAACTTGAGTAATTTTTATGCTATCATTGATTACTAAAAAGCACTAGAGTGAGCAGTTCAACTATATGTTATATTCATTAGTTAGAGAGAGATGCAACATCACACGTACACAGAAGTTTCCATCACATTTTTCATTTTGCCTTTAATAATGTGATAGAAACTTTGTTCTACGCAATGATGAATATATCCTGCCTGACTTCCGATCAAATGAGCAGTCAATTGACTGGTAGTGTTCTTGTAGGGATTTTTTCCATGTTTCTAGTTTTGATTTTTTTCTTCCAAAAATTGTATCAGTGTTGCCATTAGATTTTAAAAAAATTCGTTTTTCCCTACATGTTAAAAAATTTGTTTTGTAAACCTTCTGTAAACCAAAATTATTTCTTCTGTATATTTGCAGCTACAGTAGGTAACTTAAAAATTGACATATGTATGTATATGTGTAATTCTTTTGTATTAAATTATTCAAAGTGTAGTCACTTCTGCCTTCGAAATTAAAGCATACTTTTCTACAGTTTTCAGAAATTATCTTATAATACAAATATAACACATATCTATATTTGAGTATTCTCCAATCATGGAATTTATTAAGATTTAAGTTAAATAGTTGTAAGTAATATCCTTAATTATTAAATCATTGTTTAATAGATGTTCATTTCCTATTTCCTGGTGTGCTTGCTCTATATAATTACGAGCAAAAACAAATTTTTAAACGGAGCAAAAATATATTTTGCGTATAGTTATTTTTACATCTATGCACAAAAAATGCAATATGAGAATACAAAATACCTACATTTTGGCAAAAATAAAATATTTGTCCGATATTCCCTATACTCCTATATTAGCGACAAAAATACCTACAGGTAACACTGTTTTCTATTAAAAAAAAGCTGTTGTCACATTCAATGAAAAAATAAAATAAAGCAACATGCCAAAAATTAAAATATGTGTAAAGAAAATTTGAAAAAAAAACTCCGAGAACGGAAAATGTGATTTTTTTTCTACCCCCTTTGCTTTTCTATACAGTTCGCCTACAAACTACAAAAATCGTGTTTCAAAAAATCATTGAAAAATCAACGTGTGAATTAGGGCTATGTTTCCACCGGCATGATTTATACAAATCATGATGATTTGTGCAAATCATGTTAATTTCTACATGATTTACCATACATTTTGCATATGGATAAATCACCTCAAAGTGGTTGATTTATTTTAAATAATGTCGAAAATACTATTTTTCGAACTAGATTTATGTATGCGTTGCTTTTAAAATTACAAACTCCATCCCTGGGTCATCCATCAATAGTGATTGACAATTTCCAAAAAAATGACATTAAGGAATATTCAATAAATTTTAAATGTCAACTACATGTAAATAAAATTCACATTGCACTTGATGCGCTCACCTTATAAAGCACGTGCATAAATGGTTTTTGTTCTTTTCCAAATTACACGAGACTAATTAATCTGGCATAAAACTTATAAGTATACACAGCCTTGTGTGTGTTAGTGTTTTTCGTATTAATTTAACATTTTGTCGGGTGGTTACTGGTTTGCCGCATGGTATATTAAAAATACATTAGTCCTAGTTTACACTATGCAAGTCTTATTACTAAGCTGATAAGTTTGTTAGGAGAGAAAGACGAGGGGAAAAGAAACATATCTGTTTCCCCGTCTCTCTCTCTCTCCCCATCAAACTAATCAGCTTAGCAATAAGACTTGCATGGAGTAAACTGGGACTTAATGCGGTGTTGTAGCTGGTGAAAAAATTATGCCAACCTCTTCAGCGAATTTGCCAACAAACTAATCTGGGAAAAATTCTAAAAAATTAATTATGCCAATATTTAGGGTGCTAATAAATAAGTTTATACAAAAAATAAAAACGTAGTTTTTAATTATAATAACTTCAATATTAACAAAAATATTAAAAATTCATTGGACAAAAGTCTCCATACAGGCATAAAATATATGAAAAAATGCATGGGATTGTCATCTTTTTTGAAAACTCAGTGATTTCCGGTACCAAGCCGGCAACGAATGGCATGCAAATATGGTCTTATATGTTCTTAAGACAACAACAGTTTACATTAACTTTGTAAGTTTCTAAAATATTTACTACAAATGACGCTATTGAATTTATTTTACCTCATGCATAATAACTAATTAAATTTAAATCCAGTTAATAATGGTGGTAGCAGTGTTAATGTTTAAAGGGCAATCGCGTCATTCGTGTCAACTGTTTTAGATACTTTCGGAGTTAATGTCAACTGTTGCTATTTTAAAAATATATTAGTTGACGGCTTGCTACCGCAAATCACTGAATTTTCAAACAAGATGAAAACCACATGCATTTTGAACGTATTTTTCATATATTTTATGCCTGTATGGAACTTTTGTCCAATGAATATTTAATATTTTTGTCAATATTGCAGTTATTATAATTATGAATTACGTTTTTATTTTTTTATAAACATATTTATCACCACCCTAAATATTGGCATACATAATTTTTTAGAATTTTTCCCAGTTTTTGTCAAACCTCAAAAATTATGGCTGCATGGAGAGTTTACTCCTCCACTGTAGTTGTTTGCTATTATTCTAGATAATTCTTTGCATTGACCCTGTACTTAACACTTACATTAACCCTGTTGCGTGACATTTGTTTATTAAATGTTTTTTATGTAACAACATTTGCATTAAACTTTCTGGCGGCCATTTCCGTAACAATGGTTTCTGGTTCCTCTTCCTAAGTCAAGTTATGGCCACATAGCCGTCTAGACTCTGCAATACTCCCTACTTCGCCATGAACTGGTGGTCCTGCTCTCTACCCAATTCCCTGTAGTAATAACCTATCAGTAATTTCACTGATCTGTCACACATTCCCTTATCTAACGCCGGCCCTATTCTTGCCAGCTCATCGGTAATTTCATTTCCCTCAACACTGCTGTGGCCAGGAACCCAACATAGTCTGACACTACATTTGTCCATAAGGAAGTTGAGGGATCTCCAACAGTCACTAACAAGTTTCGATTTGAGATTGTATCCCTTCAAAACTTTTAGCGCTACCTGGCTGTCGACGTAGTTTACATTCTCACCTTCAGCTACATTCCTGTCCACTAGTTATGTGGCCCTGAAGATCGCCAAGATCTTATTTTGGAAAACGCTGCATTCATTCGACATTCTGAAAGAACTACGAATGTTCGTTCCCAAAATATAGACACCAGGCCCTGCGCCTTCCCCCATTTTTTAACCGTCTGTAAAGACCGCACTACCTTCATATAACTTATCGAATTTGACCTAATAGCCCCTATAGGGAATTACCAGTGAGGGTGTTCTACTAAAATCAATTTCAATGACTTTATGGTCCGTGAACCCAGGGGTTACGGATCCCTGATTACTAAAACTGATATCATTTAAGATTGACCTGCCTAATGATTCTAAGGAGACTTCTAGTCGCCGTTCCCACCAAAAATTCGTCTACAGGAAGTATGTAGGTGAAGAATGACGTCCAAGGCTGCCTGACGTGTGCTCCTCTTAGAATCTGCCATTCCCAGCGAGGCACACCTCTGAACCTTACCTAGTAATCTCCTGTGATTTTCCTTCCTCCATACCAAACAAACATAGGAAATAACCGGTCTGCTAACAGATCTGTAAATCCAGTTTACTATCTTCGGTTGCAGACAGCAGTTCCTTTCTATGGAGTTCCTGCATGCGTAGTAGACATTAAGCCCTTTCTTTAGCCTTTCTTGCGTGTTCCTTTTCCAAGAAAGCTTGCTTGTACGCGGAACTGCATAAATGTAGCAGACTTTGTTTTTGCTCTTGGATAGAGAAATCCAATATCCAAATTCAATAATTTTTTTTATGAAAATAGAAATTATCGTTTGTTGATCGTTATAAATCAGAATTATTAATGCAAAATATTTGACAAAAATATAATAGGAATTTCAAAGTAAATATATAATATATAATAATATAAATACATTTACAAGATAACAGTAACAAAGTATAGTAACAATGGATAATGGTTACACATATAACTCCCCCAACCTTTGAATATACATTACTGCTGAAATGTGGTGATATGAAATTATTAATGCTTTAAATATGCAAATATATTATTTTACAATTCATAATTTTTATTTAATTTTAGAATAATTTCTGCCAGTTACTTTTCTTTCAAATTTAACATCTGGTATCTCATTCTGGTATTTAAAAACTCTTTTAACCAATTGCTTATCTCTTTTACAACAATTTTCATCTACAAAGTTTGTTTTATTTTTATACCCTTTACCAAAAATGGAAAAGGGTATACATATGTATATAGGTTTGTCATTCCGTGTGTAATTTCCATAATATTCATATGTGACCCATAAAATATATATATATTCTGGATCCTTATGAATAGGGAAGACGAATAAGCGATGTCCGTCTTTCCGTCCGTCCGTACGTGAAATCGGTTTTTCGAAGCTCCCAGAAAAGCTAGAGACTTCGGTCTTGGAAGCTATTTTGGTGGTTATGGCACGGTATATTACATGGGATTTTAATTGTATGTATGTATATACACTTGAAATTTGTAAGGTTAGTGTATTTTTATACAGACAATTAACACATAAATTTAAAAAATTTAAATTAAAGTGTGTTCCATCAGTTTATGCAATTTTGACTATGTAATTTTGACAACTTGCTGTATCTTGGAAACAGTAAGAGCAAAACTATTGAAATTTTCAAAAACGGTAAAAGTAAAAAATCAAAATATTATAAAATCGCCAAACCGAAAAAAAATTGCCAAAAACAAAAAAAAATCGCCAAAACAAAAAAAGCACCAAATTAAAAAAAATTCTAAAACTAAAATAAATCGCAAAAAACAGGAAAAATCGCCAAAATAAAAAAAATCGCCAAAATGAAAGAAACCCTCAAAAACAGAAAAAAAAATTGCCAAAATGAAAAAAAAACCCCAAAATCAGAAAAAATCGCCAAATAAAAAAATCCCCAAAATGAAGAAAATTGCCAAAAAAAAACCCAAAAACAGAAAAAAGTCGACAAAATGAAAAAAATCGCCAAAATAAAAAACCCTAAAAACAAAAAAAATCAAAATGAAAAAAAAACCAAAATGAAAAATAAATCCCCAAAAACAGAAAAAAATCGCCAAAAAGCGAAAAAAGCCACAAAACTAAAAAAATTGTTTTAACTGAAAAAAAAACTTAAAAAAGCAAAAGCGCCACATAAAAAAAATATCAAAACCGAGTCAAAGTCGCGCTTTACTGAATTTATTTTGATATAAAAGTAACTAAATAAAACTAGTATCTTCCTTATTTCTTTTTTTCTTTGTTCACTTAACATATTTTATATATTTTTTAAAGAACAAGATTGATATAAGGAACCAAAAAAAATCTAAAATAATTAATAAATATATATCGTCTTAAATGCAAACGGACATAACTACACTTTTATATTTTTTACAGGAGAAACAAAAAACGTTTCAAAATCAATAATAATAAAGTGTTCTTGAAAATTTTCTTCGAAACTTACTTGTAGTATGGATACTTATATGTTTTTAACCATTTATTCCCTTTTTATATATACTTAAGCTTTTATGCTATTTACGATCTTTGCAATAAAAATATAGATGCTTTCGTAATTACATCCGATTGAATTTCTTTAATAAATTCGTAATTTTTGATCGCAGAGGTCTAAATATTTGCGTGAACATGTAGTTTGATAAAATGAACCATAATCAATCAAAAACTCGACTTCGAATTTTTGTGTAGTTACGTCCGTTTGCATTTAAGGTGACGATATGTATATGTATAATATATTAAATGTATAAATAAATAAAATATAATAAATTTTCTTTTAATGTGATATTTGCTGTTTGTAACAGAGTTTTATGAAATAAAATAGTTATCAAAAACGTATTGTTTATTGTGTCTTCAGCTCGTATATATCGAGAGCCTCTATTAAAAATAAGTCTATTCAAAAAAGCTAACTTTTCAGCAGAGCAAAAACACTAGCTAATTCGCTCTTTATTGTAAAAATATATGATGCGCCTTCCATAATACCATAATATGGTTTAAATGTGCTTGCTGATTTATAGGTTTGCAAAAAATATTTATTTTGCACGGGCTAGTGTATTTTTTTTTTGAGAAAGCATATTTGAGTCGATCAAAAAACAAATATTTTTTTTAAAGTTAGCACATTTTGTCGGAAAAAAATATGATATTTTTTTAATATATTTATTTATTTTTTAATAAAGTTGTGAATACGAGATATTAGAATTGAAAAGCTACAAGAAAAAACTTAAAATACCATAAAAATATAACTTAACCCTGACTGAAGGCCTCTTTCATCTCGAGGTGGTCAGCTTTGGCACTCTCTAACTCAATCTCTATTGTAGCAAGGTCACTCCACATTTTCAATTTCGAAAGCTTATGTCATGGGCTATAATCGGTCCATACATAATGTTTCTATTCTATTAACACTTTAAAAGTTATACATATATTACAAATTTTTTTATCGGAACCCATATGTACTAATATATATAACTAAAAAACTTGTTATAAGATATCAAAATCCTTACCTGATTCGTGTTCAGCATGCCAAATGCAATAAGATATAAGATAGATTTATCATAAACTAGTTTTTTTTTTTTAAATTTTGGAAATTTACACGGGAGTTAGCAATTATTTTCACTAAAAAAAATTTATATTTTGAGATAGCAGAATAAAAAAAATTGATACAAAACGAGAAAAAATCGTTTATTTGATTCGAATTTTATATTACAGATGAATATTACATAGTGGAGCTTTTTGCCATCGGAAATTCATTTTTACCAAATTTTAGTTGACGTATTTTAAATATAAGCTCCCGCGGTACGTTGCATTTCATTGGGACTCATACCAAATCATAAGTAGACCTTAACAAGATTTTTGAAATGTGTCAAATATTGATTTTAGTATTGGGTGTAATTCCGTTGAAATCGGGTAATTTTGGCTCCTGCGAGGTGTAATTTTGAATATATATTTTGGTAACACTGATGTACCCATACTCTTTCTGGAGATGTAAGAATGCTTTGAAAATTCTCCGCGTTATTATCGATATGGTTCAGTCTTCTCCCACTTTAAAAAGGTTGTAATATTCCTAAACGACATGCTTTCTGTTAGGAGCCCAGACGGAAAAGTAATAATGCTAGTTACTGTTCGACTAAAAATTACTTTCCAGAATGTGCTTTAGTACTACATAATTTTTGATTAAATCATATAACAGAACGAATTGGTTCCTACAATCAACTCTTAGCATTTGCCGGAATCTAACCTCATACATATGTAGCTGTCAAAACATTATCTCGCCAAATATTTGAATTGGGTAATGTGCAATAAAATCCACGACGGCACTCTACGACAGCAGATACATTTTTTGCCAGCTAGTATTTCATACCTCCGCTAGATATTATATCTTCAGCAGCTTCGTCTATTAAAGAGCGAATTAATTGTTCTTTAAAGTTTTTTTTTATGTATTTTTTGCCAAAATTTTAGTAGAATACAATTATTTTTTATAAATCAGCTTTTAATTTCGTGTTTTGCAACAAATTTTTGCAACTAAGCCAAAAGAGGCCAAAAGGGGCCATTCACAGTTGATAGAAAATATTTTCAATTGCAAAAATTTGCAATCTCAAATGCACAAAAATCACCCTTATCAGGAATAAAAGGCGAACATTTTATTCACGTGAAAGGGAACACATTTCAGTTGAAAGGGAACACATTTCACGTGTTCACTTTTATTCCCGATAAGGGTGATTGTGAATTGGGCTAATGTTTTTTAATAAAATCAAAAGTTGTGCGCCAATTGAAACATATACATATATTTAGCTATATGTTACATAACCGCTAAAAAAAAAAGCTTAAGCAACACATTTTTTGGACTTTGTTTTTTTTTACGAAAATTGAGTATTTACTATCGCAAATAGTCGATTTTGGTAAAAAAAATTAAGTTCGAAAATTATGTCGCTTAAGCTTTTTGGCGCCACGATATGATGTTTTGGTATCAAATTTTTCGCTTAAATAAAGACAAGTCAGAAGAATCTTTCAGTTTGTCTGTTAGTTTCTGGTTTGCGGCACAGTATATTCAAAATACATTATGTCTGCAGCAAACCAGAAACCAACCGACGAAATATTAAGAAATGGGAAAATATGTCTTGAATTCTCTAATTTTTAGGCGCGTACCACGGTATTTTTTTTAATGCAATAGTATCAAAAAAAAGTATGATCGTATAAACTTTCCCATCACTGGTATCATATCACACATTAATTTCTCATTTCGCTTTAACTCAGTGTTGAATGCATTCAAATATTCAGAGTGTCTTTCACAGCTAGCATATTACGAAGGGTAGATGTATGATATGGTTACTATTAGGGCAGTCAAAGGGTGTCCCCAAGGTGGTGTCTTATCGCCACTCCTTTGGTCAGTGGTGATTGACGAACTTCTCCTAATTCTTAAGGTGAAGTTACATAACACGCGTTAGTGCGCGTGCGAACTGTAGGCATCTGTCAAAAAAAGTTGAAATAGTGTTTTTGCATACGACAAGTTACATACCAAACTCTTTGACGCGTTTGCCGCAGAAAGTTGGTTAACTTTCAACTTTTTAGCGCGTTGTGCTATTTTGACAACTAATCAGCCGACAATAAAAAGAACAAATTAAAAAAAATTAGAATCATGAAGAAAAATCTTAATAAATAGTTTGAAAACTATACAGTATTGCACAAAAAAGGAATTGAAAATGTTCCAAGATCATTTTTCAATTTAAAAATAAAAAAAAGCTGAAAGAAAAGGCGTTTGTTACGCGTGTTATGTAACTTGCCATTTTTCATGCGGTAAAGTTTTCAAGCGCACGATATTCGTCGAGGAACAAACGCGTGTTATGTATTTCTACCTTTAGTGAACAAGGACACCAAGTTATAGGCTATGCTGATGACCCGGTTGGGATGGCAACTGGAAAGTGCGGCAACATTCTCTCAGAAATCATGAACAATTCTCTGTGGAGTGTAACGACATGGTGTGGGAGACATGGCCTGGCGGTCAACTCTGATAAGACTATGCTGGTACCTTTTTGTCTTAGAAGAAAACTTGGTCTAGGGACAGTATCGTTGAATGGATGTAATATTCCTTATTCGACCGATGTCAAATACTTAGGGATTACCCTTGATAGTAAGCTAACTTGGAACCGACATGTTGAATGCGTAACACAGAAAGCCACTGGGGCGATCTGGGCGGTGAAGAGTTGTGCTGGGTGCACCTGGAGCATGAGCCCGAAAATGGTTATGTGGATCTACACAATGATTGTTAGGCCAATTATAACGTACAACGCCAAAGTATGGTGGCAAAAGACTCACCAGCTTGTGGCGACAACTAAACTCTGTAAAGTTCAGAGATTGGTGTGTCTTCTTGCAACAGGCGCAATGAGGTCATGTCCAACCTTAGCCATTGAGGCCTTGATTGGACTACCATCCATACAGATCTTTATAAGATCATCATCAGCTTAGGACTGTTAGGAATGCCTAGTGATAGGATAAACTTTGAACTGAGGTTCGACAGGAGATTTAATATCACAATTCCACCCAGGGCAGTATGGGACGAAAACGGTCCCGTTGTGGATTCCAGAAGTTTATGTTGGTATACGGATGAATCCAAAACGGAGGAGGTATTTCAGGCAGAAATACAAGCAATCACCAAATGTGTTGACATTAATTTAAATAGGGGCATTAGAGGTGCGCATATAGCTATCTTTTCCGATAGTCAAGCAGCTCTTAAGTCTCTCCTTTCATGGGAATTCCGTTCCAGGCTAGTTTTAGAGTGCTTTGACTTATTACAAAAGCTATCCATACGGAACAAGGTTTCCATTTATTGGATACCTAGCCACAGCGGTCATCCAGGGAATGAGAAAACGGATGAACTGGCAAAGAGAGCCTCTTCTGCTACTTTTATGGGCCCAGAGCCGTTTTGTGGCGTAAGTCGGTCGACTATAATGTCTGTGATCAAAGACGATGTCACTTCGACCGCTAAGGAAATGTGGCTGTCTTCTTCTGGTTTAAGACAGGCCAAAAATTTAATGCAGCCATTTACATATAAGGTAATCCTGAACTTCAACAGGAATAATTTACGCCTTGTTACTGGTTTTCTGTCTGGTCACTTTGGACTGAACTATCCTCGGTGGAAAAGTAACCAAGTTCGTTTACCTTTGTGCCGCTTGTGCTTGGAAGATGACGAGACGACGACAAACATTCTTTGTGAGTGTATCGTATTGTGTGACAGTAGAAGGCGTGTTTTTCATTCTGAGTTTCTGTGTTCAGATGATATTAGGCGGGCTTCTCCAATATCTGTACTGACTTTCATAAGGAACGTCATACAGAGATTGAATTGATCTAATTCATAGATCTATGGTACAAAAGATCGCAGTACGCCTGTTGCCAACCGCTGGTCTTCCCATTCCGCCCATTTTTGTGCATACCACATGATGTACCCCGCTTATACGCCCTTCTTATTAGCAAATAAAAGTGGAAAGCATTGAAGTACGTATAACTTTTTTATTATGAGATAAACTATTTGCAAATAAGGGGCTATTCACATATTACGTAACGATATTTTCGGAGTTTTTAAATACCCCACCCCCATATATACCGCTTTTTACAAAATTTTCAGTATACATTTTCTAAACCAGTTTGCCAGAAAAAGATTTTGAATCGGGAAAAAATATAATGAAATGTTGGCGCAACAAAAGTTTTGGGATCGGTCATATATTTGACTCCTCTATGGGCACTCTGGGGCTAGTTAGATCGGAAGTGGGTAATTGTAAAAAAAAATATTTTGTATGGAAGCCTCTTTAACTAGCGCAGATAGAGGGTTGGTATGTCCATAAGAAAATATTACTTGGGGTTAGTCTTAAATGTTACCCCTCTAGGAGCTACTCAGAGACTGTTGTGGAGCTTTTTGTGGATTTTGCCTCATTTTTACCCCGATGAGGAGCCATTTACCCCCTTCCACCCTCGTAGTTTTTTGGCTCATGCATTTTTTTCTAAACTTCACAAAATTGGGGGGCCTAGCGTATTGAAATAAAAACGAAGTATGTACACTATTCCACCCCTAATGTAATGACTAATATTATAGAACCCAATATGCCAATCGAAAAGCTTAAATAAATAGTTGTTTGTACACATATGTATAAGTAAATATGTACATTGTACACGCATATGTACATATGTATGTATGTATATACATATGGTTGTATATAATTATTAGTGCGCTTCATACAATGATAAATACAATATAATGATGTACGTGACACTGGTTTTCACTTTTTGCCATTTCTGTTCCAAGAGTCGGTCAGCCTTGTGCCGCACCGCACCGGTATCCTAAATAAATAATTGTACGTTCACAATATGTATGGACATATACATATTTATGTATATATGTATGAACGTGTGGTTTGGAGTTTTGTAATGTTTACATATGTAGGTAGGTATGATACGTACATATCGCTCATTTACTCAAAGAACGTCATAACTCAAAGAACGAACTTGCCAGAAAACGATTTTGAAGTTTTCAATTAACACACAACTTAATAGAAAAAAAAAATTTTATTTCTATTTCAAGAGATGAGTAAACAAAACATTTTTATGAAATTTTTACACAATATCAAGAACGATATGAGGATTAATTCTGCATCACTAACTAAAAAAACCAATTTTTTGAGTTATGACGTTCTTTGAGTAAATGAGCTTTAGTTGCCAACAGGTTTCATTTTTTTTTTTTCTCAATTAAAATGCCTGCGCGTATGTAGTTTCATAAACGCAGCTGAAGCCCTTGTTTATAATGCTTATGCGTGTATGTATGTATGTATGTATATATGTATTTATACATACGTGTGTATGTATTTTAATTTAAAAAAAATTCATCCGATTGTGTGCATAGGTAAATTTTTTAAAAAGATTAATTCCAGTCTCTATTAAGCATTCGATCACTTATTGTCGCACGGTCTAATAAATATGTACTACATACCTACATATATCCATACTTACATATGTACATACATACATATATAAATAGTACCTACGTATATACATACATACATATATGTATGGACATAATTAAAAAGGATTTAATTAATAACCATATGCATATGTACATACATCTACATAAGAGTACTATACTACATATATACATATGTACATACATATATACGTTCATGTAATATCATAAGAATATACGTATGTATATGAATATACGTACATATGTACAAACCGGCAACAAAGTTTTGTGTTTTAAAATCGTGTTCAGTGCATTGTAAATTGTGAATAGAAAAATATGTATGTGCATATGTATGTATGTATGTATGCACATACTATACCCTCTCTTATTTAGTGAATGGTGTTTGAAAATATAGACGTAAAAAAGTAACAGATCGGATAATGACTACCCGGGTTTATCACACACATATATACTTATGTATAAACGTACATAAATATGTACTTACACATATGCATAATAAGTCATTGTTATAATGCAGAACTATAAAAAATTAATGTTTAAAATTATTGTATGGATCTTCCTTAATATAGTTTTTTTATCACCTGCTGCTTTGATTTCTCTTCGAAATAATCGTGAAATTATAATAACCAATGCGGTATGTTCATTTGCTTATATTTACTTCATAGTACCGAAATATTCATTTATGCTCTACAAAAAACACACATTTATGAGTTTCTTCATAAATGAAAACTCGCAAAATTTTTCGCTGTGTTTATTTTCATAAATGCAGCAACAAAAAAAACCTGCTAATCAACGCACATGAGTGCTTAAAGGCTCAATTAGACGTGACATAGCCATAACGCCATAGCCATAACCAAACCAAAATTCAATTGATTTATATGGTGAGAGTGAGAGTGAGAGAGACTCGCCATAACTCTCACCATAGAAACCAATTGAATTTTGATTTGGTTATGGCTATGGCATTATGGCTATGTCACGTCTAATTGAGCCTTAAATCTTTTTCTGTTTTTCTACGCATGTTCATGCTGTAATTGGAAGCAAAACAAAATTGAACACTCGTGTGTGTGCAAATATTTTTTTTTAATTTTGCGCACATGATGTGCACATTTATGAGTTGCTCATATATGAGTTTTATTCATTTATGCATTATTCATATATGAGTAAAATTTTTTGAACATAAATGTTTTATATTCTTGTGGTATACAAGCAAATGGTTTTTTATGTATTGTGCCTCTAAAGGTTTTTTATTGATCATGAGCGTTGCCGATTTGGATATTTTAAACATATGTATATTAATCTTCATATGCAAACAAATTAACATGTGCTTCAAGTCTACGTTAAAACCGGAAATTTTGTTTTAACGTACACTTCAAGCACACGTCAATTTTTTGCATATGGGGATAAGTCTTTATAAAAGTTTTCAGCGAATAAATTGTAAATGTTTAAATTAATAAATAAATATCTACATACATACATATGTATGTACATATGTGTATATACATATATGTAGGTATATGTACATATCGATGGATTAATATAAAAAGGGCGTATACCAATTTTTTTCGAAATCGCGTTTTAAGATCTTAGTACGTTACAGTTCAAAATGAAGAAGTTATAATATCTTAAAAAATTATTTCTGTTTGTAAATGCTTTAGTTTCTCTTCAGTTTTTTGCTTCACCTATAAAATATCGAAAATTCGACTTCCGCGTTTCTTATATTAAGCCATATATGTACATAGAAATTTACCTTTAAATAAATATCAAGTTTTTATTATTGAAACACATTGATCACTTATTCACAAATGTGTGTTGAAAGTTTTTTTTTTTTTTTTTTTTTTTTTTAGGTAGGACCAGCACTCAGGGGATAACCCCTACTCATGCAATGCATTGTGCTAGAACTAGGAAAATAGGGTTTGGAGAGGAGGATAGAGGGAGTAGTGTCTGTGGACATTCGATTTAAACTTTCCCACGTTGAAAGTGACAGGAAACACTTCCGCAGGTAGATTATTCCACATACGAATAGTACGGCTTAAAAAGGAATTCTCTCTGTAATGCGTAGAGCGATTTATTGGCCAATCGACCACAAAAGGATATGCCCTGAATGAAGCTCGTGTTGTGCGTAAAAATGTACGGGTTTCAGGAACAAGTTCCCTAATTTCATTAGAACACATTCCATTGTAGTAGCGATAGAACAAGGAAATGCACCCCACATTGCGCCGATGCTCCAATGAGTCAATAGAGTTGGATACCCTACTGTCACCAATGAGCTTCTTCGCCCTCTCCTGTACGTGGTCGAGCAACCCCAAAATAGACTTTGAAGCGCCGGCCCATACATGAGAGTTGTATTCCATCTTCGGTCGGATATAAGTAGTATAAATAGTAAGAAGATCAGATGGAGTGAAGTATTGCTTGCACCGTTTTAAAAATCCTAGGCACTTGAATGCTTCTTTTGAGACCTGAAAAATGTGTTCAGTCCAACGAACATCACACTGAATTTTCATGCCAAGAACATCAAGAGCTTCCGATTCCTTAATATTTATACCACCCATAGTTACAGAGGCAGCAGCATTAACGGTCATGCGTCTGTGAGTAATCGTACAGCATTGGGTCTTACGGGCGTTAAAATCGACCCTATTCGCATGACCCCATTCAGAAATTTTTTCTAAATCGTAGTTTAATGTCTCATTCATTGTTTGTCGCATAGCCTCAACCTCCGGAAGGCTAGGTCTATTGCTGAATGAGAAAGAATGGCAAATGCTGCTGTCGTCCGCGAAAGAATAAATAGGGTTGAAAGTTTTACAAAAAAGGTCATTTAGAAAGATTAGGAATAGAGTTGGTGAAAGAACAGAACCTTGCGGTACCCCTGAATTTAACTTGAATTCATTTGATGAGATCCCATCTATAACAACACACACAAATTGAGGGAAAATCCATCGTGTCATATTCGCTAACCCTTTTGTATAGCAAGTGTGCATGTTTTATTTGATTTGGGTAAATGTATTTTTTTAATTGCTTATGCAAAAAAGGTAAAACAGTCATAATTGCACAACAACAAAAACACGGAATGCAGGCCCTACCTGCTTAAAGGGGTGATTTTTAGTAAAATATGCACAAGCAATTGTAAAAGTATTATAATTGCGCAGGTATTTTTTTGAGTTTCGCTATTAGAAGGATGCATGTTTTGTTGTTTGTTTTTTATGGTAACCATTTTTGGTAAAAATTAGGTCATTGGGAATTTTCTTTTTGAAATGAAGTCCAAATCGCATATGAAGTGCGAAATGCAAAATGTGCTATTTTATGTATTTTGTTGCTAAGTTCTTTGTTTTTGCTTCTTTTCTTTTCTCTTCCCTCCGGCATCATTAAACGTTTGTAAAAAATATTTTAGTTGTCCTTGAGATGCGCATTCTATTATGATTTATATTCTATGCTTCAGTATAAATGGCTGAAACTTGCTATTTAGGTAACAGTTGTTATTTAAGCCTGTGCGCGTGCGTTGCAGTTAAAAAAAATTAAATATGCCAAAAAAACAGTTTAACCTGGACAAATTTGTGTCGTACGACGAATCACATTTATTCAGGGACCGTAACTGTTATGACTTTTATCGAAAAAGTCAAGAAAAAAAAGTTATTTTTAACTTTTATTTTTTTAAGGCAGAAATAAAAGTTATTTTTTAACTTTTAACATTTTAAGGCAAAAATAAAAGTCATGAATTAAGTATTGCATAGTAATACTCTAGTTTTATTGCCTGCTATTTATAGGTAATAATAATTGATGTATAGGTATTACAGAAGTCTATACGGATGTTTTATCATTTATAGCATTGAAAGCAATAATAATTGCGTATTACTATGCAATATTTAATTCATGACTTTTATTTTTGCCTTAAAATATTAAAAGTTAAAAAATAACTTTTATTTTTTGACTAAAATAATAAAAATCAAAAATAACTTTTAATTTTTGCCTTAAAAAAAAGTTAAGAAATAACAGTTATTTTTTGACTTTTATCAAAAAAGGCACAAATTTAAAAGTCATACAAAAATTTGCATGTACATCACCTATGTATCATAATGATTAGAACCAAAATTTTCTACGATAATTTTTTATGTGTGCTTTTTTGATGTAAATTTTAAAAAATAACAGTTATTTTCTGTCCCTGCATTTATTAAAGGTAAATTTCTATGTTTATACATATGTATTTATATAAATAAATATACACTAAATTTGAGTTAAGAATTTGCAAATCGGCAGCGCTGACACTGTGTAAAAATTTACAATTTATTTGCAGTAAATTTATATAAAGAACTAATTTCGGCTAAAAATATCCAAATCGGCAACTCTCCCAGTCATATGAACAATAGAATCAAAAGCCATACACAGATACATAAAAAACCATATGCTTGCATACCACAAGAAAATCCAACATTTATGTTCAAAAAATTTTACTCATATATGAATAATGCATAAATGAATAAAACTCATAAATGTGCGTTTGAAATTGCACACTGCATGTGCGCTCTTATATGAAAACCTAGTTTTGCCTTCATTTTCATGTGTGTGTAACACAAAATAAAACAAATTAGTGCACACATGAAAATGTAAAAAGCAAAATGTTTTTTACTGCTCTCACTCTGTTCAAGGAGAAACAGAAAATTTTTGAAACGCTCTCGCACATTTCATGTATGAAGGTGAGTGAGTATTTCGGTACTATGATTTACTTGTACATTTTATAGTAAGAGGTGAGCGCACGACATTAAAAAGTGGACAGTATTGTATTTTTTTTTCAAAACCGAATATTATTTGTAGTAGTATGTAATTCATAGGTATTGACTATACTGTAAATGTAGATGACATTGAAACAAAAATGCCCAAAATCGTTGTACAACAGTTGAGAAGACAGTTGTTCCAAAAGTGCAATATTTTTATTGTATAGGTACTTCAGAGTGCACCATACCTTATTTAACAAAAAATTCAAAATTTCACAAAATATTAACCGATAATAAAACTTCTTACAAATATGTATATGTATCCATGATGAAAAATATAGGGCCTTATTTTGTAAAACGCAACGCCAAGCGTTGAAAAATTTTATATGGAAAAAATTTTAATTACAATAACAAAATACGGAAATGGCCGCGAACAGAGTTAATGTAAATGTTTTTATAAAGAAAACATTTCATAAACAAAAAGAACTAACTATGTAGTTTTGTAGCAAAGAACTAAACACATGCGTAGGACATACAAGGGTGATTAAATAAACCAGGGATCGCAAATAACGATTATTTTCCAAATTTAAACTGAAAAAATCTCACTAATAGAGAAGTGCTGCGTGCACAAGGAATATACCAAGATACTCCATGTAACATGGACTACCTATAGATGCAATGACTTTTTATTTTTTATTATTAAAAAACTCAACTTTACCGATTATTTTTTTATTTTTATTTATTCCTCAGGAAATAATGGTTATTTCTTGATTTTTAATTATTCCTCAGAAAAAAACAGTTATTTTGTCACTTTTATTTATTCCTCACAAAATAATAGTTACTTTTTGATTTTTATTTTTTTGCTCAAAAAAATTTTAATTTTTAAAATAAATAGCTTATTTATTTATTTAAAAAAGTAAATTTAATTCAACATTTAAAATTTTTTACAGGCTCTGCCGATAAATGCAATTTTAAAACGAGTAATATTAATTATGTATTAGGTACATATGTATGTAACTTTCTAGTTGTATAGTACAGCCAAATCTAGGTATAACGAATCTCGCTTTAACGAAAATCCGATATATCGAACTTGCTAGGAATATATTTCTAACATTTAGTTCTACTTTATATAGCGAGTGTTTTGATAAAAGCTGTGCTCTGTATAACGAGCGGCAAAAAAATATTAAACAATATATACAGGACCAATGTAAACAAAAAAAATGTGATAGCATTAGTTTGTAATTGGTAGCTCATTTGAAAACAAATTGCCATTATTGTTTTTATTGTATTGTATCATGTCAACAGCAATAATAATTAAAAGAATATTTGAAAAAAAAAACGTTTGCTATATAACGAATTTTTCGGTATAACGAATGGGCTTGACATTACATCGTTCGTTATACCGGGATTTACCTGTATTTAAATTTTTCGCATAAATGAAATAGAGACATTTTTGTTTCTTCAAAAAGCTCTCACCACCACGAAAAACTTTGATAAACTATTTTCGTGTTGCTATTCACACTGAAAACTAACGGTAAAATTCAATTTGTAAATGAAAAAACAAACAAATTGAGGACACAAATTAAAAAGTTTCGATAACAGTCACAAAAAATGTTTAAGTTTGTTTAGAGTATACAATGTAAACAAATTTGGCTGTATTATTTTGTATTTGTTTGTATTATAAGTTTCCTGGTCGAAAGGTCCACACATCTTGCAGCCCAATTTTAGTACCAAAATTTATTTTATTTTTCTACATATGACTAAAATTTTATGAAAACATTAAAAATGCACGTAATTGTCTACATATGTATGTATATGTATTATTTTAATTAATAAAAAAAACAATGCTGAAATACATACATATTTATGTATGTTCGTATTGTCAAATTTATTCGCATACACGGACGTATAAGTAATACATTATTATTCATCAGTATTAATCATTCGTCCTCATAGGCAAAAAGGTAAATAAATGGTGAATAAATTTGAGAATACAGGGGGCTAATCGATGCACTCGTGATCGAAATTGCATTCGAATAGAAATTAATTTCGATAGCAAGAAATTTTATAATGATGTGACTTTATACCAAGCGAATCGAGTTTTTGATGTGTAAACATCTATACGTTAGGAGGTAAAAATCTTTTTCACAATACAATCACAAATTTTGAGTAAGAAATCGGTGTGAGCTACATATGTATGAGTGTATTAGTGTTTGAAAGAAGCAATACAAACTTATTTAAAATATTGTAAATACATAGGAATTTGCTGGTTTTTGTTTGTTTTATTTAACTTGATAATTGCTTTATTTTAATTGCAATGCGTACACAACAACAAGAACAGCAACAACTAAACGATGAACAACAGGAATTAAAAATTAAAAAGTAAAAGTAAAGGCATTTACCATAGATGGGCACTTTGCAGCACTACTAAAATTTCAGTAAAAATAATTTTTAACCTGTAAATTTTTACTGATTACAAAAATCTTTTTCTACAATTTTTATAAAGTGCCTAAATGATTTATTATATGATGAGGTGCATTGAATTTTCAGTAATCAGTAATGCCCGTATTCATAATGAAATTCTACCAAGTGGATACATATTTTTCATACAAAAATGTCAAAATTTTAATAAAAAACTTTGCCACTTGCTACAATTTTATTATGAATACGGCCCTACGATTTTAGTGGTAATGCAAATTAAATTTCATTATCAGTAAAAATTTACTGAATTTTTTCAGTAATCAGTAAATTTACTGCTTAGTGCAACTTTTAATGCAGTACATACTTATATACTGCAGTGTAGGGATGGGCAAATGAAAGAAATGTATCGATATATATCATATCGATATTTTTGAACAGCATCGATATATATTTTTTGAAAACATCGATATTTCGATATATCGATATTTTTGCCTTATGGGTTGTGTAAGGGTTTATCAAAAAGATTTCCATAAAAAATGTTCTGATTAAGCCTTCAGAAAGCCTTAATAATTTTTATAAATAATGATGTTAATTATTGGTTAATGAATGCCAGTGTTTAACATTTCAAAGTTCATCATTGCGGAATGCGAGAAATATGTATTTACTTTGCTTAAAACTTAATGAACTCCATGAGTGGAGAAATCCCAAATTAATATTGGTATCGAAAAACGAAATAAATTTCTCCATACATCTGTATGTTTAATTTGTATTATAGGATAATTTCTGAAAAACTGCATTAATTTCGAATGCACAATTAGTAACTTTAAGAAATTTAATACAAAGGAACTACGTATGTTAAGTTATACGTAACCTACTGTAGCTCATTAACGCTTCCTTAGTTTTTACTTTATGTTGCTGATCTGTGCTGCGCCGTTCTATTTCTAAATTTTAATAGCTACTTTTTCTGTAATAAATTAGCTGTTTTTGATCAGAAAGGTCACAGTTTTCGACTGAATTGATGAATTTTGCATCGTCCATTTTTATGTTTCAATATAATGTTTATTTTTCCCCAGAATGGTCACAGTTTTCCACAAGTGATGAGTTTTGCTTCGTCCATTGTTATATTTAAATACAATTTTATGTTTTTTAATTCTTAAAGTACAATCACAGTTTATTTCGAAATGTTTTTATTTTATTTATGTTTTTTGATTTTCAGAGGTTGAACCGAAAAAGAATAGGGGCTCATTTTTCAAACCTACAAGTTACAAATTTACAAGTAAAATAGACACAAAACAACAATACTTTTACAAATTTTATTGTTGTTTTGTGTGTATTTTATTTTTAGATTTGTAACTCGTAGATTTCAGAAACGGGCCCCTTAACGAAAGAGAAAAACTAACGGCTTGTATAAGATTTCTATAAACAAAAAAGAGTTAGCTGATTCGTAACAGAACAGAAAGTAAAAACTAATTCTGTCTTAAGGCTTATACCCACACAAACCAAATTTGGCATTTAGCTTAGTTAACAAATAAAAGTCACCTGGCTTAGTGGGGTCACCTCATAGATAAGCCTTGTTATTATGAAATTTCACTTTTTTTCTTCGCATCACTAGCAGTGATGCCAATATCGTACAGTTAAAAACCGGCTAAAATTTGTAGATCTCTTAAAAATATCGAAACCCGATACTCGTAAATCAGAATCGATGTATCGATATATCGTTTTTTGAAGTATCGGCGATATATATCGATATTTATTTTCGCAAATATCGATATATCGATATTTTTTGCCCATCCCTACTGCAGTGTGCCCATTTACTAACCAAATAAGTTAAATAAAACAAACAAAAACCAGCAAATTCCTATGTTTTGATACTTTTAATTAAAAAATATATACTAAAAGCATAAGTACTTCCATTACTAGATGTTTACACATCTCCCCTGTGATCGGACTCACAATGCTTTTTTTTTCTTTTGTTTTTGATGTGTAAACATCTATACGCTAGGGGGTAAAAATATTTTTAACAATACATACAATCAGAAATTTTGAGTAAGATGTGCGATGTAATCGTTAACCAATCGTAAAGCGTTATCAAATCGGTGTGAGCTATGTATGAGTGTATTAGTGTAATCATACGGACAACAAGAAGTACAGAGAAACTTAACAGCTGCAAAGAAATACACTCAACCGAATTTTAAAGCATACCTTCAGGAGCAATGTTAATTTTGATAGGAATTGCTTGTGAAGTGTAATAGTGCTGCCAGTGGGAATAATTTTGTTAAAAAGTTGAAAAATATAAAATAAATAAAATAAATATACCCCCATATTTATTAAAAATTAGAATGTATTTGAAATTCATTTTAAGAAAATTTTGTATGAAAATTTTTAAATAAAATACATTTCAAACTCGTTTTAAATATTATGAATATGGGGGATAACTTTTAAAGAAAATAGCGTTTTAAATGTCAAATATTTGTTTAAAAGATATATAGCAGTCTTCATAAAGAATTTATAATATTATATTATAACATATCTTCATTACGTACTGTTGCCTCCTTACACTGCAGCTGGTGCATGATAATTGGGTAACAATCTCCATCTCATGCTAATTATGATGGGTGGAGATTTTAATATTTCAAACCCACAGTCGCAAGCTTTATCAAAATTTTTATTTGACTTGCATATGAGCAATTCTCCACAAACCCCTACAACTAATAATTCCACTACTATAGATGCAGTTTTCCATAAATTTTTAAATACAGTAGAGTCAAAAATTTATATATCTTATTTTAGTTACCATAAGCTAATATTAAAAAAAAATTTCAGTACTAGATGTTTACACATCTCCCCTGTGATCGGACTCACATTGCTTTTTTTTCAGTGTTGAAAAAAGGCAAATAAATTCATTTCACAACACTGAATAAATTGTAAGGAAAAAACATATGTTTGTATGTACATATATATGTACTTACCTACATACGCGAAAAAGCAACATTTTAACACGAAAAGAAACGTCAATGGATGTATTCATTAGTGTGTCCCAAAAAAAATTTTTTCGATTTTTTGTAGGTATCCCAGCACTTTCTGAAAGCTAATAGGATAAAGTATTTTTGTGATATTTTTTCAGATTTTTCGGAATAGGTTTAGAGGTCGCTAAAATCGATTTTAACCCGAAAATCGGGTTTTCTCGACTTTTTTCATTTTGTTCATTACGCGGCCTATTAGCAGGATTTTTTTGTTACTAAGTCAATTTTTTTAAAGAAAACTGTTCTCTGTGCAGATATTATAAATTTCGGTTAGTTTTTTGCTCATTTGGGTACCCGTTATGAAATCTTCTTGTAAATTTAGCACAAATTTTAAAAATGAAACTTTGAAAATTTTTACTGAAGTTAAAAAAACTAATGATGCAGTCTAAATGGTGGATAAATTCTGAGTCATATAAAGAAAAAAAATATTGAATTTGCTCTTACGTTTCCGAAGTTATAGCCTTTTTAAATTTTGTGAAATTACAAATATTTGTTCAATTCACAACATATTGTAAGTGTAGTAGGTCGTCAAGTTGTACGATAGTTGCAAATATGTTGTTGGTAATTTCCATAGAAACATTTGTTCCGACACCTACATCATTTTTCCTCATGTTTACTGAATGTCGTAGAATGACATCAGGAATTCATGAGCTTATAAAAGTGCTAATGTTTTTTAATTACATTTACCTTAATTTTTCTTTATCAAGTTAATAAAAATTAGTGCAATTTTACGAGTATATGGAAATAAATAAAAAAAATTCGCGAAATGACTAAAATTGTCAAAAAGCTACCAACTAGAGCTGGCAAACTATCGATAGTCACGCCACTCGATATTTTTGATAGTTTGTTGGAAAACTATCGATAGTTTCGAATTATTTTACTTGAGGTCTACACGTAACTTAAATTTACTAATTTTAGCATTAATGTTAAGTGAAGACTTAAAATGTTAATGTTATCTTCCCAATAATATTCCCCCTTTTCAACTTAACCTAACCTAACATGGCTGTTAAGGAATCTGTTTACACAACTCGGTTACAATAAGAGATGATAAAAAAGGATATAACACACAAAAGAATATACTGGGCAGGGTTGTCAGATTTTTTCCGAGCTATTTCGCCAAATTGATTTTAAAAATCGCCAAAATTGATTTGATGTGGTTTTTCTCAATATATATTTGATAATAAATTTGTTTTTATATAACACTTTTTTTAATATAAATTTTTAAAAAATAATCGTATAAAAATTCAGCAGCAAATCGCCAAAAGCAGAAATAAAATCGCCAAATTTTTTTTTATTTACTTTATTAAATTCAAAACGCATTAGTAATTAATTCAGATAAGAAAAATCATCAAAATCAAATTGCTTTAATCGAGTATGTTCTGTATTCCACACTTTTTAATTTCACGTGGAATGCAGAACATACCCGAATATCTTACAGACGAGTTTTGGTAGGATTTATTTTTGAAACTACTCCTTTAACAAACTAATTTTCCTGAATTACTAAAATTTTCAAATTCAATTTTGTTAAAAAATATCCATTAAATCGCCAACAAATGTATTTATCGCCAGAGAAATCGCCATGTCACCATATCAAAAATTTAGTCGCTAAACAAGTTGAAAAATCGCCACGTTTGGCGAGAAATCGTCGTATCTGACAACCCTGATATTCGGTCTCTATTCCACAACCATCAATTCTGCAAAACTCTAACAGCGTAATTTTTTTTCTTACTTGCAGTTAGTGGTAAAGTAAGTCATTTCATGTCAGCAGGAGACGAAGACTTAGGAATGTTAAATTTAATTTTCAAATGAGTTTAGTTTTCAATTTACATACAACTCACTGGAGATATTAAAAACTGTTCTTCTATCAAGAGTTGATCCGTTACACACGAAGTATTGTGCATTACTCAGTCCATAAATTTATTACTTTGAGTTATGACGTTATTTAAGTAAATGAGCGATGTGTACTTAGATGTATTTTCAATAAAAGAAAGCCAATATATTAAATTTTATCGAGTTTATTACCAATTTGGTAACAAATTTTTTCAACGATAGCATCGCTATCGAGAAAAAACTATCGATGGTCTAATGGAAATAAAACTATCGATACTATCGATAGTACTATCGATAATTTGCCAGCTCTACTACCAACGGCATGCTAAAAACCTCGCAAAACGACGCTTTTATTGCGAACTTTGCAAAAAATCGCGAAAATTGGCTTGTATTAAAAATTGCTATTTTTAATCGAAATTCCTCATAATTATTGATTGATGCCCTTGATCGTGCTAAGCCGTCAACGAAAATTCAAATACTGCAAAGATTTTTCAAACTACATTAGAATTTTGTGGGCTCGCGTTGCTGAACTCTGCGCAACAGAACATAAGACCGCCCATATTTAATATTGTTACGGAAATGGCCGTCGGGTTAATATAAGTGTTACGCAAGAATATTCGAACAGGGCCAGTATAAAGAAACATCCAGAAGTATTTAAATAGATAACTAAACGTACATACAAGCACTATAGCAAACAACTATATACACATGCGTAGCACATACATACGTGATTAAACGTAAACAACCAACAACAACTACAAGCCTCTGCTTGTTATGAAGATAGACATAGCTACATGCATACATACATACATGCCTGGCAATTCTAGCGAAAGGCAGAAATAAAAGTAAACAACCACTTAATGATGTATGCATATACACACGTATGTACATAGTTACCACATGAACTTAATTACGCACTTTGTAAACAACATTGAAGATAATGATGATTCGGTCTAGACTTTGCATGAACATTCTAGTGGTTGTTGTGCGAAGTATAAAAAGGTGTGTCGCATACAACAGCAGTTCAGTCGCGATCAAAAGTTAGTTGCGAACAAGTCAGTTGCGAAGAAGCTCAGTTGCGAAGAAGCTCAGTTGCGAATAAGTGCAGTTGCTAATAAGAAGTCTGTTGTTAATCAAGTGAGTTGACAATTAAGTTGTGCGCAGTCCGTGATTTGTGATACAACAGTGAGTTGATATTTGAGTCTGTGCTTTACAATACGTGAGTTGGAAATTGAAGAGACTATAGTACAGTCTATAGTGACAGTTAGAGTCTGTCGTGATTTGAGGTTATTGTGGAGACCCTTGAGTGAAGAGTAAGGGAGCAGCGAAGCTGATAGACGTGTAGGTGAAGCCAGCGAGTCTTGATTAGTGTATCAACTGTGAGAGTCTGCCATAGAGTTGTTATTGGTGTATCAACTGTAAGTGTCGGCAGAGTGAGTCTTGTGTGTGACGAGCAGCAGAGAAAGCAGAATTGCGTCAATACTAGTGCAGCCAGTTGTCTAAGACGTGTATATACAACAGCGAAGAAGGTGTAGTGGTAACCAGATGTGAATATTGAAGTAATCTATGTGTTTGTATTTAAGCTCTTGAATTGGATTGGTATAAGTGGTATTTATTGATTAATAAAGGTTGTATCATTCTTAACCCTAATTACTACACTGGGGTCTTTTATTTATTGCAAATCTTCGAATCTACGGAAAAGCGTTTTTAAAGGAATAAAAACGTAACATTTGGTGTCAGAAGTGGGATTTGCAAACAAAAGCGGCACGTTTAAAAAAAAAGGTTAAACGTAAAGTAAGAGTGATACGAAAAGGAGAACCTCACACGTTTGAAAAGGTTAAACGTGAATAAAACCACATACGTTTGAAAAGGTTAAACGTAGGAGCAATTGGTTTTTGAGGAAAATGAAATATCAAGAGCTTAATGTGGAGCAACTCAAGGAAGAGTTGAGTAAGAGGAAACTGTCAACAATTGGTAACAAAGTACAACCACAGGAGAGACTACTGCAGGAGTTCCAGCGGCGCAACATCAAAATCGAGACATATGAGTTCGACGAAAAATCAGAAATTGAGGTATGTAGTCGTGCAGTAGCAAACAGTACAGATATCAGCGCAATGCTTGCTGCCATGATGAGCGAAATAAAAGCGAACTATGCCGAACTGAGAGCTGAAGTGAAGGCTGTTTTTCAAGAAACTTCTCGAGCAACCAGTGAGAAAATGGAAACTAAGTTTGATAAAATGGATGCCAGATTTGTAGAAATGTCTGAGTCCATGAACAAAAGGGCACATGGTGTAGAAATGCAAGTCAGTAAATCGGACGAAGAGATTTTTGACTTGGGAAACAGTGTCAACGAAGACATTTCTGGCACAAAGGAATACGCTGACGAAAAACTGAAGGCAGAAGATGAAATCAACAGTGCTCAGTGTCAGCAAGTTAAACGTGAGCGAAGTTTGCCAGAAGTTTCCAGCGAAGTTAATAAAGCTCGTGACCTAGATGATAGTCAAGCCGTTTGTGACACTGTGGAACTAGCTATGTGTGAAATGGTCTCATTTGTTCAGGGTAAAGAAGCTGTTCCAGTATGCAAACAAAGTACGCAGCAGAAAAGCAGTCGGGAAGAAAAGGACAACTTCTACACATAGCTTCAAGCATGTGGTAAGGCCAACTCTAGTTGAGGGACAATCTAGAGTCGCAGCCAAAGGCCATAAATGTGGAATGGTAAGGCAAGCTCTAGCCAAGGGACAAAGCAGAGTCGGAGCCAAGGGTCATAAATGTGGAATGGCAAGGCAAGCTCTAGTAAACGGACAAGGTAGAGTCAGAGCCAAAGGCCATAAATGTGGAATGGTAAGGCAAGCTCTAGTTGAGAGACAAAATAGAGTCAGAGCCAAATACCACAAATGTGGAAGAAGTTGTCACCTAAAGCGTAAACTACGGAAAGCTGTAGAGGAAATACGAAGCAGATTCAGTACCAAGGGTTGCAAGTGTCAAGGAAGGTTTCAGCTCCAGCATACGGCAAGGCAATCAGTAGAGGAAATGCTAAGCAGAGTCAGAGCCACCAAGGGCCGCAAATATCGAAGAACTAATCTCCAGCGCATAGTAATACACGTCAAAGTTGAAAGCCGAGGCAGAGCCAGAACTAAAGTCAACAAATATGGAAGAGGTAGTCGTCTCCAACGTAACTACAAGGCGTATAGAAAACGAAGAAAAAGAAAGGCGATGATGAGCCTATTCGGGACGAATAGGCTTAAGTGGGCGGCAGTGTTACGGAAATGGCCGTCGGGTTAATATAAGTGTTACGCAAGAATATTCGAACAGGGCCAATATAAAGAAACATCCAGAAGTATTTAAATAGATAACTAAACGTACATACAAGCACTATAGCAAACAACTATATACACATGCGTAGCACATACATACGTGATTAAACGTAAACAACCAACAACAACTACAAGCCTCTGCTTGTTATGAAGATAGACATAGCTACATGCATACATACATACATGCCTGGCAATTCTAGCGAAAGGCAGAAATAAAAGTAAACAACCACTTAATGATGTATGCACATACACACGTATGTACATAGTTACCACATGAACTTAATTACGCACTTTGTAAACAACATTGAAGATAATGATGATTCGGTCTAGACTTTGCATGAACATTCTAGTGGTTGTTGTGCGAAGTATAAAAAGGTGTGTCGCATACAACAGCAGTTCAGTCGCGATCAAAAGTTAGTTGCGAACAAGTCAGTTGCGAAGAAGCTCAGTTGCGAATAAGTGCAGTTGCTAATAAGAAGTCTGTTGTTAATCAAGTGAGTTGACAATTAAGTTGTGCGCAGTCCGTGATTTGTGATACAACAGTGAGTTGATATTTGAGTCTGTGCTTTACAATACGTGAGTTGGAAATTGAAGAGACTATAGTACAGTCTATAGTGACAGTTAGAGTCTGTCGTGATTTGAGGTTATTGTGGAGACCCTTGAGTGAAGAGTAAGGGAGCAGCGAAGCTGATAGACGTGTAGGTGAAGCCAGCGAGTCTTGATTAGTGTATCAACTGTGAGAGTCTGCCATAGAGTTGTTATTGGTGTATCAACTGTAAGTGTCGGCAGAGTGAGTCTTGTGTGTGACGAGCAGCAGAGAAAGCAGAATTGCGTCAATACTAGTGCAGCCAGTTGTCTAAGACGTGTATATACAACAGCGAAGAAAGTGTAGTGGTAACCAGTTGTGAATATTGAAGTAATCTATGTGTTTGTATTTAAGCTCTTGAATTGGATTGGTATAAGTGGTATTTATTGATTAATAAAGGTTGTATCATTCTTAACCCTAATTAGTACACTGGGGTCTTTTATTTATTGCATATCTTCGAATCTACGGAAAAGCGTTTTTAAAGGAATAAAAACGTAACAATATTTTGAAAGAATATCTAATATCTAACATTAATGGTAGAATTAGTAAATTCGTATCGAGAGTTGACGGATCAGCTGACAAAATCTGTAACATAAATAAAACATGTTGGTGTTTATTTAATATGTATAGTAACGTATGTGAGGTAGAAATCTGCAGAAAATAGATATCTACGTCAATTTCTCTTACATACATACACACACATGTATAAAGCAAAGAGAAATACAATAACAGCTGTTACGTTCGCTGGAAATCTCACATTTTTACTAACTAACATCCATAATTAAACGATACGACCACTTAAAAAGTAACACGATACGAATCGACTAATTCTACCATAAAACAAATCCGATGCACAACTGGGACATATTACAATATTTTTAATTTCACAAAATGTGCACACAACTTAAAAAGGCTATAACTTTGGAACGGCAAGAGCAAATTCAATATGTTTTTTCTTTACACCATTTAGACCATGATAGAAATATAGAAGGACTTCCATTAAGGTACTTCCATTCTCTCATTTTTTCATGACATTCACCTTCTGACAAGGATAGGTATTCTGAAGTTTCCACTAAAATCGTGCTACCGTATTAATTTAATATTTCCCCTCTGTTTGCTTTTTGGAAATTTTATTGAAAAATTATTTCAGAAGTTTTTTTTATAAATTCAAACAAAAACAAAAAATTTGATGATAAATGTTTTATTATCTTGAAAAGCAATGAAATGCATTGTAAATATATTGTTGTGTTAAAGTAAACGAAAATGAGCTGCATATTACAAACTGTGGACGTACAAAATAACATTGTAAAAATATGAATGTAGCATTTTTTGAGTTCTCTAAGAGTATTAATTGCATATAAAAACTTATAAAACTTTTTTCACCACTAGTTTTTAAAATTTTTTTCCATTTCTTTAGTTTTTAGGAATATGAAATTTTTCTTTGTAATTGTTTATTTTTCAAACATCTGATTGATTTTCTGTTTGTCCAAACTAGCACGAAGAAAAAGTACGGGCTGTCCCGTACTAAAAAATTGGTAACCGGATGGCGTTTGAAATCGGTCCATTTTAAATCGTGCGTTTAAAATCAAATTTTACTAAAAGTTTAATTATTGATGCAAGATTGTACTACATCCCAGAAAAAAAGGCATACAAAAGAAATAGTTAATGCATGGGTTCTTAAGAAAATGAATTGGTTCAATTTAGGAGCACAACACATGCCTTTAACACAGGCGTGTCAGTTAGAGCTGTGCCAATCGTTCATTCATTTTCGTTCATTTTCTAAAAAAGAACGAGTTCGTTCATTCCGTTCATCCGCTCTTTTCAAGAAATAGAACGAAGTGAAAACAAACAAGCAATTGATTCTGTACATAAAAAGGGAAACATGCACAATGCATTTTGTTTTGAATTGAAAGTAAAGAAATGAAAAAAGATTCATATCGCCAAAAGAGCCACATACTTACACACAATAATGACAATGAAAATAAACTAAAATATCTAAACCAATTTTGCTAAAAAACTATTAATACCTATGTTCTAAAAACTTAATAAATATGAATGGTAATTTAATTAATTTCATAATGGCCACAGTGTTACTAAAAGTATATAAAAAGTCAAATGAAAACAAGAATATGACAACAAATCTCACATGAACAAAGAAAAAGCCAAACAAAACAAAAAAAGAGCCAAGTGTGCTCGGTCGTTCATTTCGTTCAATTGTACCACAGTTTTGAGATTGTACTTTTTATCAGTACTGCTGAGCCAAAACAGCTCAGTAAAGTGACCGGCTCACTTCGTTCATTTCACTGATTCGATTACGTTTTTTCCAAGGTTGGAAACCGAAACAAATAACGGTATCGGTATTGATACCGGTACAATTATTTTTTAAATTTCGGTATCGGTAGCGGTATCGGTATTTTTTTTATTTCGGTATCGATATTACCGGTACATACCGTTATCGAGTTTATAATACCGGTATACCGATATTACTGACAAATTTATTATTTCAGGCAGTGGACATAGCAAAAAAACTTTTTTTTTATTAAATTACTTCAAAAAGGGAGTATTTTTACATTAACATATGTATGTATGTATGTATAAAAGCATATAAACTTATTTATTTCTATATATGATTTTATACTATTACTAAACAATAATTTATTAAAAAATTGAAACAAGGATACTGCAGTTCAAACTTTACATATATAAAGTCTATACTGATAAATTATACTGTGTGACAAATTTTTAATGAAATCGAAATACCTGCGAAGTGTTACTATCCCTCATACCTAAATAAGAGTGGTAAGCGTTGCGTTAGCAGCAGGGTACGCATTTTCAGTACATTTAAATGCAAAAATATTATTTGATTGTACTGAAAATACGTACTAACGCGGCGCTTGCCGCTCTTATTTAGGTATGAGGGTATTTTTCTGCTAGGTATTGTCGAGTATAAAAATTTTCCAAACATCTCCAAAATCTTGAGTTAAGCCTGGTACTCTGTTCACAATTTTCTGCGAAATACTGTCAAACTACATATAAAAGTATGTATTTGGTATGAAATATTTGCGAAATAAATTCGCAAGAGTAGTACTCTGTTCTTGGTGTGAAAAACACGGAAAATCATGTCTTTCCATGCAAAATTAATCTGGTATCATTTCAGTTTAGCTGCGAAACAACATGAGGAGTGCTTTTTTCGCACGGAATTTTAGCAATGTTGCATACTTACAAGCAAAAAAAAGCGAGAAATTTATTAAAACAACCGCGAGTTGGGCTACATTTAGTACATGTCAAATTTTTCACGCGAAATAACCAATTGCACTGAAAATTTTTCTCAACTTCGAACAGAGTACCAGCCTTTACGGGTAAAAAACCGCTTTTTCGTATCCGTAGGCACTTATCAACCTCTAACTAAGTTAAATATCAACCGATTTTAAATTTATAAACGGATACAGAAAGAAGAGACTAAGGCCTTTTGAACCATGTATGTACATATGTATATCTTGTTTCAGTAAACTTCAAATATACATATGTCCGTATTTTTCACGAAATATAATTTTTTGGGTTTTTTTCTACACTTTTATACTTTGTACCCGTTCTTAGGCAATATTTTTGTACTGGACCCATATTGTTTACAACTTTCTCGCCAAATTCAGACAAAACGAACATTGGAATATTTCAATTCAAAGAATAAATAATATTCTTTCAGCCAACTTAAAAACAAAGAAAACAATCTTCTTGTACAATTAACATTTAAAAATTTAAAGCAGGCACTTTTCTTCACCTCAAGAGAGGAATCTTTAACTTCAAATATAAAAGTTTAGAAGTTTTTTCTCTAAGCCAAAGAAAGAAAGTTAATTGATATATATTTTTGCAGTTTTTTCCCATATTACGGTTTACAGCTCAACTAAGTTGGATTGAAACTGAAACAACTTAACTTTTAGTATTCTGAATAAAAACTAATTTTAGTTGTCTTCGAATAAATGCTCGAAAAAAAGGTTCTTATCTACGCTATGTTTTTTGAAACCATAGTATCTATTACAAAACATTTTAAATATTTTTAGTTCTGGCTTTGCTGTTTTTTCTTGAGATTCTATATTTTATAAACGTGGCAATAATATTGGCTGACAAATGGGATTGGTTGGGTTCTGGAATAATGAAGCAAAACGAATGCAATGGTCGAAATAAAAACCAAAATGTCTCATGGTGAAAAAAGTTGTAATACATAATAAAAATTTGGCAACTACAACTCACTTATCATTTATTTTTTGGCCGGAATCGGTATACCGGTACGTACCGGTATAGACGTAAACGGTAGTCTGGATACCGGTATTTTCTAACCGAAATGGATTTCGGTATCGGTAACGATACCGGTATCTAATTATAGCGGTATTTGAATCGGTATCGGTATTTTTACGATACCGTTTGCCAAACTTGGTTTTTTCACGTAAATACAAAACAAACAAAAAATATTGTCGCAGCATACTCTCTACGACTGAGCTATTGTATTCTTGTTGTTTGTTGGAGATAATACTTGTGTTATGAAAATGTGTAAATGTGATTATTTAATTCCGTTTTTGCATGTGTACGAGTACCTTTCTCGCTGGATATTTATTTCAATATACAATTACCCGTTAATGTCGCAATGCGTTTTTAATGAGTTCAAAAACTATTGCACGGTTTACGATTTGCGATAACATTCAGAATGCATTCGAAGAAACAAATGCTTAAAATATCATGAAACACTATTTAATTTTGAACGGGTTCGTTTATTTTTTCATTTTAGTGAAATGAAAATTTTAATTATTTACAGGTAAAACGAATACATAAGGATGGTTTTCCAGTCGAACATCATAAAGTCAAAACCAAAGACGGATATATTTTGGCACTGCATCGAATACCATTCGTACAGAAGTTACAAAGTCATAAAGGTAATGTTGTACGTAGACCTGTAGCATTTTTATTGGCGGGAATATATGCTTCGTCAGATGCATGGTTGTTGAATGGGCAGGAGAATTCTTTGCCATATTTGCTTTCGCGTAAAGGTTTCGATGTTTGGCTAGGAAATAATCGCGGTAACATCTATTCGAGGCAAAGCATGTTGCACAATACAACGGACCCAGAGTTCTGGAACTTCAGTTGGCATGAAATGAGTATTTACGATATGCCAGCGATGATTGATTACATCCGCATATATACGGGAGAACAAAAAATGCATTTCATTGGTATATCGCAAGGCGCAACAATTTTCTTAGTTTTAAATTCGATGTTGCCCCAGTATAATATGGCTTTCAAAACTGCCACATTATTAGCCCCAGTGGCATATGTGAGTAATACCAAAGGAATTTTAGCAAAAGTTTTTGGACCTTTACTGGGAACGCGAAATTATGTTTCTAAGATATTGGAAAATGTCGAAATGGTTTCCACAAATAAGTATGTGAAAAAATTACTTTCGATGGCTTGTTTAGAAAATGAAGAGCCAATAGTATGCGTAAGCCGTTTGTGGCCAGCTGCAGGCTATGATACCGAGCTATTAAATAAGGTAATGTGTAAAGTTAAAACACACATAATAGTATAAAATTTCGATAAAATTTTTATATTTTTTAGACTTTAATTCCAGATATTATGGCAAACTTCCCGGTTGGCGGTTCATTTAAACAAATAATCCATTACTTCCAAGGATACATGTCGAAAAAGTTTCGTCAATATGATCACGGACCAGAGCTAAATTACCTAAGCTACCGTCAAACAGAGCCCCCAGAATACAACTTGGAAAGAATAAGAGTACCAACCAGCATTTTTTATGCTGAAAACGATTATATTGTATCGGTTACTGACATATGGAAGTTATTAAGGCGTTTAAAAACCGTTACTGCAATTCACAAATTGCCTCCAAAGAGATGGAATCATTTCGATTTTATATGCGGCTTAGGTGTGAGAACATTTATTTTCGATAAGATAGTCAATGCAATTAGTTTTTATGAATATTAGTTACAATAGTCAAACTTTAATAATTACTTAAATAGGTGTTATAACCAAGTGCAAAAAGCGATAGTATGCTTTTGTAGGAATATACCTATACAATGACCATTAAAGGCCTATGCCTCGTTACGCTTACTTGTGAGATGTTTTCACACCGAGAAAAATTTAATAACTACATATATTGGTTCTCATATTTTACATAGGTTATTCATATACAAATTTAAATAAACTCACAAAATATATCAACTGTGTTTAATACTGATAATGGAATAAAATAAAATCGAGTTTTATTTGCCACAAAACGAATCTTCATATTTAAGTAAAATCACCCTGTCTCTAACGAAGTTTACTATAGATAAAAAAAAGCAATATTGGGCTAAGTCTTAAAAAAAGTACAATAAAATTTTTAATAATCTCCAAAAAACTAAAAACTACATTTTCATAAACTCTTCATTGCATCCGTTAATACAGTAATCTTTAATTTCCGAAAAAAAAAATTATTTTTGTTTGTTCATTTTGATTTTTTTTTTCGAAAAAAAGTGGGTTTCCTCGAAAATACAATTATCAAAATACATACCAGAATTGTTGATAACTCTCAAGATACAGGCTATAAAATTTAATCGTAAGCGAGAATTTACGTACAAAAACATATTTGAATAATTAAAAAAAAAAAACTTTTTATGAAAACTTTAATTTTTCTCGCTTAAAGGGCTATTAGACAGACATGTACGATGGCATACCAAGTCTCACTGTCTAATAGCATGTATACGAGTACGTTAGACATGTATGTTGGTTTTCAAAATTTTTTGATTTTCTGATGTTTGTCGCACAATTAATATGAAGTATTCGATGTGTAATAGCAAAACCTAAAGTATGCCATCGTACATGTCTTAAGACAAGTATGTCTGTCTAATACCCCTTTTAGTACCTATTCACATTATGCATTTTGAGCGTGCCTTTCTTCGAAATTTTCTTTTAAACTCCCTTCGCGCACATTTACATTAAAACTTTTTTCATGACTTTTTGACGTTAATATACAGTGTTTAATAACTTTTTCGTTTATTAATTTTTTTTTCTCAGATTATATAATATACAAAATGGAAATTTTTTACACTAAGTATGAAAAATAATGTCTCTTAAATGACCACCGTTTTCAGCTTCGCACTGATGGGCTCGTCTTAGAGCATTTCCATAGCATCTTTCAAAATTTGTGGCTGTAGCCTTCGAATATCTGCAACATTGTTTGCCTTGAGTTCAAGGATTGTCTCTGGATTGTTCACATACACTCGCTCCTTCAAATAATCCCAAAGAAAATAGTCGGTTTCTGTCAAATCTGGCGATCGCGCTGGCCAAATAACTTCCGAATTTCTGGAAATTATTCGCTCTCCAAAAATTTGGCTTAAAAGTGCCATTGTGCAAGAGCAGGACGTAAAAAATATTCTATCATAAACCGATACCGCTCACAATTTACGGTTACAGCACCTCCATCTTCATTCTCGAAGAAGTAAGGCCCAATGATATTTTCAGATGTGATCCCACACCATATTGTACACCTAATGGGGTGCAATTGGCGTTGATGAATGGCTCTTGGATTTTCAGAACCCCAGAACCTACAGTTCTGTTTATTAACAAACCCATTCAAATGAAAATGAGCTTCATCACTCATAATCAAATTTTCAATAAAGTCGATTCTGTTGATTCTATTTTTCTGGTTCTCTGTTCAGTTGTGAATCTCTCCATTATTTATTCTCCAAGTGTTATTTATATAATCTGAAAAAAAAACATACAATAATTGAAATTTATTTGCTGTTAGTTTTGCATGTCTACATACGTATTTCATTGGCGCTTGAACCAAATCATCAGTAGACTTCAACCACAATTGTTAACAGTCACAAACCTCTTGCTTTAGCACAGACTTTCGAAAACTATATGAGAATTCATAAAATAATATTTTTGAAAATCACAAGAGAAAAAATAACCTTATTAAGCTTTGAAACTGATACAAAACCCAGCGAATAATTTATATTCAGGTGAACTCATTTTATTTTTCTACATCCTTATACAATTAGAAATCCATCGGATAAGAATAAAAGTATTTACAGGGCTAAATAAGGATGTATGATGAAGGCATATACTACGTTTATACGCAGGGCTTATTTGCAAATAAAACAGTAAATTGTTGCCATATTATTGTTTTTATTGCGACTTACTAATTCAGAAAACTATTCACGATTAACGCACTATTTGCAAATAAAATGCTGAAGGTTGCCACGTTTACAAATGCTTGATAACAAAAACAATAAATGGACAAATATTGCAACAAAAAACATTGATAGAAGCAAATAATGACAATTAAAACAAATAATTATTTCATATTTTGTGCATTTAGACTATTTCTTTCTCAACATAAGTAAGCTTTCTATAGAAGTGCTACCAAGTTTGCTATGCCGTATAAACAGTGAGTTAATTTATTTGCAAATAATTTTATTTGCAAATAGTGCGCGTATAGACGTAGTAATAGTCACTGGTCACTGAACTGTACCGACTTCAGCGGATACGAATCCTAATGTAATATCAGAGCGCGCTCCTTCGTTGAGTAACAGAATCATCGGCGAAATAAAATAACCAATAAAATGGCTACTAAACACACCTTCAAAAAATTAATACGCCTTATTTAACATTGCATTATTAAAAAATGTGCAAAAAAGCAGAGTTGTTGTCCTTCACCACCTGTCTTCTCTATCACTCCTGTTGAGTTTAAACTACATATAAATTTGAGTTTAGTTTAACTTAACCAGCGTTTAAACTTTGACTGACTTATTAGCCTTTAATAATCTAGGTTTAACCGAGCGACATTGCTCAGTTAAACTCAAGTTAGAACTGTCACATGATAAATTGTTACTGGAAAGTGTTCATTAACTCAAAAACTTTGCAAGGAGAGAACGTCAAAAGAGAGAAAAAAATTCCTACAAATTATTACTAGTAAAATTGTTACTTACAAGAATTATCCAACCAGCTGTTGTGTGTTGCAAATGTATTCTTATGCCCCTATTACGGTTTACAACTCAACTAAGTTTAGTTGTAATTGTAACAACTTAACTTTAAAACAACTTAACTGTTTTTGGTATTCTGTATTAAAACTAATTTTAGTTGTATTCGAAACAATGTTCGAAAAGAAAAGGTTTTTATCTATGTTAGGTTTTTTGAAATCATAGTTTTATGGACATGGCAACAATATTGGTTGATAAATGGGATTGGTTGGCGTCTGTAATAATGAAGCAAAACTAATACAACACCCAAAATAAAAACCAAAATACAACTGAAAAAAGTAGTTGTCTCATGTTGAAAAAAGTTGTAATACATAATAAAAATTTTGAAACTACAACTCAACTATTATGCCCTAATTCTGTTCGACGAATGTATCGTCTTGTCTATGGACGAAAAAAAGAAGCAGTTTTGATTCTTTAAAACGATTATTATTTATTGTCTGTACTAGAAGGTTCGTGTATTTGCTTTATGATTTTGTTCCAAACATTATATCCAACACATATTTTTTCATATATTTTTCAAACTATTGTATAATAATTTAATTGAATTTTTATGCTTTAAAAACATGGCAATAATATTTATATTTTTCATTGTCAAATACAACAACCATTTTTGAAGAAAATAATTTAGAGACTTCAAAGACAAGAACTCAGAAGCATTTTTAAACAAATACGTCCTAAATCTTCTTACTGAATTAGGGCATTAATTTAGTTGTAAATCATAATAGGGGCCTAAATTTTAATGGTAAATAATTTTGTTTGTTTCTCATATTGATCAGAAATGGAAAGTGGCATTTTTGTATTTGTTAAAGAATAAAATTAAAAAACTATGAAAAATACATAAAAATAGTAAAAACACACGAAACTGTGTAAAGAATTTCATATTAAATGTCAATTTCTAAAAAAATTACAATTTAAAACATTATCAAACAAAATACATCAGAAAAAGTACAATTGCATCATGATTTCCATCCGTGGTTCTGATATGAATAAAATTTTCTTACAAGTTTTTACAAGTAAAAGTCTAGACACAATGTTTGGGGTGCGGCGCGATTTCTCGTTGCGGGAGAGAAAAATAAACATAATACTACGAGAGACGGCGACGGCGACGGCTTGTCATTGTTTGTTTAAATTTTTTTTAATTTTTTTGTGCATGATTTTTTATAAAAAATTTACTCTTTGTGTTAAATATTTTGTAATGGCAGTAACTAAAACCAAAAAATTATTAATATTTTATACATTCGCAGATAAATAAATAAATAAAGTAAAAGTGTTTTTTTACTTTTGTAGTAAAATGCAGTAAATGTAAACTTTTAACTATTCAACTCTTTTTCTTATTGGTAGTCGATACAATATTTTTTATAACACGAACAATCTAAGAATAAATTTTGTAATTTATTTTATGTAATATTTGTAATTAACTTCTTCTTGATTTCCTTGATTTGTTGTTGGTTAAATTAACAAAAATTACATAACTATTTGTTAATGTTACTGATTACTAGGGAAAGGATTTTCATACATTTAAAATCACATTTTATGTACATAAAATATGCAATAAAAATGTAAAAATATGTATTTAAAACTAACAAAATATGCAATCATCATTTTTTTAGCATTTAATAACATCAAAAACTTAAAAAAATTAGGTGCATTGCTTTCTTAACAAACATTTTGTCATTAAAAACTTAAAAATTCTTCAATTCTTTCTTAAAAAGTAGTTTGTCAAATCATATGGAATACAAAATAAAGTTCAGTCGAACATACATGAATGGATAAATGTTTTTTTAAATTGTCAAAATTTAAAAAACTTTTATGCAATAAAAATGAACGTTCCACGTCGGGAAAAGTTATTGGTGGGCATTTAAATTCTGCTATTTCGTTTATGAGTGCGAGTGTGGTATGACTATGATGTCGACGGCGCATTCATATTTATTTCAACCTATACTTATAAATCAATGGCATGGTAAGTATGCGTGTAAATCAGAGTAGTTGATTTTAAATGATGTCTACTCACTTATATTTAAAATTTCATGAGTCAGTATGAATAGCGAAAAAACGATTCATTGCCGATCAGAAAATTTTACCAAAAATCTGCAACATTTGGCCAAAAAGTTAAAAGAAATATACATACATACATATCGCAAACTAAATCATAAACAGACACATCTCAAAAAATTCCAGATGTTCAGGAGTGGAAAAAAATTGTTCAAGAAGACTTTGCTGCAAAAGAAATTTTGCGGTCCATGAAAAAACAAAACCATTTTCATAATTTTGAGTTGTGGCTGTTTATGATTTAGTGTACGTAATGTTTACATATACATACATTAGAGTGGCCGTTATTTATTTTTTTTTATTTCTTTTACTTTCACCCCCAAATCGGTTCAGTTTTATGTAAAAAAATACAAACAAATTTCATAGCGATAAGTTGTGTGGGTGTGGGGGTGCGCCCACCCCTCAAAGTTGGCCTTCAAGCCCATTTTCAATGTAATTTGTTTGCATATGATTATCTTTAAAAAAAACATTTTACAAGAGATGTATGGCAATATTTTAGCTCTTCTAGTCTACAACATTAGCCTCAAGGAAATTTTTTTGCTAAAATTAATATTTTAGGAAATAATGAAGAAAATAATCAACAAAATCCAAAAATTATATATACCAAATTGCATATATGTATGTATATGGAAACTATTTTACTAAGCGTTTACAATAAGAGTTTATATCTATTAAATTATTTCATACATATGTACATATATTAGGTATAGTAATAAAAAAATTAAACAAAAAAAAAAAATACATTGAATATATGGGCTTGAGGGCTAACTTGAGGGCCGGGCGCACCCCCTAAAACATAACTTATCGCTATGAAATTATTTTGTATTTTTTTTTTACATAAAACTCGTCACTTAAAATACCATCTTGGGATTATGACATACGTTAACGTATCACTTAATTTGTTTTCGTACGATTGTCGATACGATCACGGATATAACGATTTGAGTCTAGCACTCGCGTCATCGTTTGTGCCATTTGGCGTTCGAGAGCTTTGATTCTCACTCGCACTCCTTAATCGTTTTCTCAACTTACAGTTATTTGGTGCAATCGTTTTTAATGGCCTTTCACACACGAGAACAATTGTGCTGGCATAACATGCCAGTTTGTTGGTGAGAGAGGCAAAGAGAGTGGTTTTGTGGTTGGCATAATTTTTCAACCAGGCACAACCCCGCATCACCAGCACAAAACTATACACACATCTTAAAAAACAGCAAATATCAATTGCATACAAAAAACACTAACACATAAAATGCTATGTATACGTATACATTTTTATGCCGGATGAATTAGTCTCGTATGTTCTTAAAAGAACAAAAATTGTGCGGCATAAATATTAGTCTCGTGTGTGACAGGCCAATGAGGTAATTTAGACGAGAACAATTTTTAAGCAGCACAATTTTTGTTCTTTTCCGAATTACACGAGACTAATTCATCTGGTGTAAAATGTGTACGCATACACAGGTTTGTGTGTTTTAGTGTTTTTGGTATACATTTAACATTTGCTGTTTTTTTAAGTTGTGTGTGCATTGGTTTTGTGCTGCTAATGCGGGGTTGTAGCTGGTTGAAAAATTATGCCAAACACAAAACGCCTCTCTCTGCCTCTCTCACCTACAAGCTGGCATGTTATGCCAGCACAATTATGTCCGCGTAAATCAGCGCAATAAAATTAAAATTAAACTCCTTGATGTATAAGTCGTTTGCAGCTCCCGAAGGAAGCTCCTACGCATGATGGAATTGTAATAAGAATACAGAGTATAAAAAAATTATTCGCTAAACACAGCTAAAAAACTTTTTTTTTAATAAATTCTATGCGCTAAGAAAACGCTTGATGTTGTAGAAACTGATGATAATGTTGTTTGTATTTTTTTAAAAACAGATACCTTCTGTGATACTATAGGATGCGTACAAGTTTTTAGAAGACTCCGGGCCATTTCTACATCACCTTGTAAATATACAGCTACAGCGAAATTGTATCGTACGACGTTATGCGCAGCTTCTAAAGATTTAACTTGCCAATCTTTTGTCTCGAAATCAAATGTGTTTAGATTAGAAACAAAAGTGGGTTCCAGATGACATCTTGCATCTGATAATTTATCCATCATTATAAGAGCTTCTCCAGCGTACATATGAGCTAGCATTCTTCAAAGAAATGAATTCATTTAAATCAAACAAGTTTATTTAAAATTCTGATATACAACATAGTTATGAAGCAAAGATTTACTAACTTGTGCGCATCTGATAAATTTTCAGCTTTCAACAATTCTTCCGCCATTTCTAGTGCTGTGACATAGTCACCCAATCTCAAAGAAACATAACTATATGCAGCATATATAGATGATAGCAGAATAGAAAACGATTGTTTCTTTATTGGTCGAGATGGAGGGCAAAAATTATTATCTTTAGTTTTGATCCAATCATCATTTTCTTCTGTATTGGTGTTCGATGAGTTAAATTTATTCTGATATAACTGAGTTAATGTTAAAGCATTTCGCAAACTTAGTGCAGCAAACGCCATGGTAGGCTCAAGAACAGCCGATGATTGACTATTTTCTCTTATTTTTAATGTATTATTATTATTAGTAAGTGAAATACGCTTATACAAAGAGATACTTACAAGTACGATACTCTTTTTGAAAATGAACCTGAAACTCCATTAAATGCAAATTGCTTTCCATCAAATCTGTTCTAAAAAATAATGGCATAATAAAATTTTTGGTATTAAGCTAGTTTTCATCTTAACTATTCATTTGTGGAAATGTTTTTCAAAGTAAAATTTTACTGAAAACTTTCACACGGTGAAATTCAGTGAAATTTATGACGTCTATTTTTCTTAATTCCTTTTATTTTTCTTAATTCCTCTTTGAAGTTGCTATTACCCCTTTTAGACACGGAAAGGTTACTTTGCAAAGTTTTAATTCAACTGTGTGAAAGACAGATGGAGCAATACTATCTCTTTCTGTCTTTCACCCAGCTGAATTAAGACTTTGCAAAGTAAACTTTCAGTGTCTAAAAGGGGTATTTGCAAAGTATTAATTCAGCTGGGGGAATGACAGTAAGAGATAGTATTCCTTCCTCTGTCTTTCACACAGCTGAATTCAGACCTTGCGTGTCTAAAAGGGATAATACGGTGTTTTTTGCACGTCTAATATCCTTTTTAGATACAAAAAGTTTACTTTGCAAAGTCTCAATTCAGCTGGGAGAAAGACAGAAAGAGATACTATTCCTGCCTGTGTCTTTTTGTTTTTTGCACGTCTAATACCCTTTTTAGACACGCAAAGTTTACTGTGCAAAGTTTTAATTCAGCTGGGAGAAAGACAAAGAGATAGTATTCCTGCGTGTCTTCACATAGCAGATTTAAAACTTTGCAAAGTAAACTTTCCGTGTCTAAGAGGGGTGTAGCATAAAAACGTAACAACAAGAACAGTATAAAGAGATATATAAAAAAAACCAAGCAAAAGGATCCCGCAGGATCCCAATTTTTATTAAAAGCGTTCCCGTCCTCGAAAACTAGGTAAATGAGAGAGGTTTTGTGAGAGTAATGTTCTTCTTCACGAAGAACGTCTTTATTTTCTTGTCTTTTGCTTTCACAAGACTGTTAACAAGTGAAAATAATATGAGCTTTTTGCTCAAAAGTGAAAGTGAAAAGTTCTAAAAGTTTGAAAACGTCTATTTCCAAATTGTTTTCTTCTAAATTCGGATGCTAGAACACATACTATTAATTTGTATTTTCTAAGTTTAACATCCGAACTCACCACAAAAAATATGTGAAAACGATGTGGAAGCTAAAACATACACGAGTGTTATTATAGTGGTTTTTAAAAACACAGTGCATTAATTGATTCATCAGTGATCCTTCGATCATCAGTCAGCAGTCGACTTGCATGCAATTGTTTAAGTATGTCCTATTTTTTATACGAGTCCATTCATCCATAATTAGAGAAAATCTGCAATTGTTTCTTAATTGCGATTCGATATTTTGTTTGATTTAGTTTTTGAAATTATAAAACTTTTCTAAAACAAGTTTTTGCACATCGCGCTCAGTTCTTGATAGATGAAAATCTTTGAGAGATTCTCTTATAAACTTTTTGTTATAGATCTGATGAAAAAGCCATCAGTAGTTGCTAGTTTGCAATTTTTTGCTGGAAGCACCTATATAAGCGCTCTTTTGGTATGCAAGCGCTTACCAGATGCATGAAATTTTGCATGATTTTTATATGGGATTCCTCGCGTAGAAGCTCTGCCACGTCGCACAGAGGAGTATTTGACCCAAAAAGCTGGCCAAAAAGGCAAAAATTAATTTGATGAAATCCTAAGAAGTAATTACGCAGAGCGATAGAGAACAAAATTCTACATCATATCGCACATTTTAAAGATTGTAAGTTAAGATTTGTAGTTGTGGGACACTGTTAAAGTCAGGAAAGTGAAGAAAATTGCATGCGTTTTTATTGAATTTTTTCGATTTCTAGATATTTATATGATATTTTTTTGTGGCTAAACGAATAGAGGTATTACATTGAGTTTTTTTTACCTGAGAGATTTCATCAGCAGCTATTTTCAATATTTAAAAAGAAAAAATTATCTCAAATATTTATTTCAAAAATATTAATTAGAAAAAAAAACAATATATATATGTATATATAAATTCTTACCAAAACAAAAAAGGAAAAGCTTTTTGAAAGCGAAGGTAGCTGTTGTACAAATAATGTCATATACCACAATAAAAAACAAGATCTCTAATTTAAGAAAAAAGAAAAAAAGTTTGCGCAAGTTTGCGCCATTATTTTTGGTGATTTCTTGAAAATTTAATCTTTTTTCTATTTTTGCTCATAAGGCACTTTTACTTATACTTTATTGTCGTCATAAACTGTTGTATTTTTCGAATTATGGATGTGAAATATTATTTACATCACTTTTAACAACTACCAATGTGATGGATTGCCTGCCCTTAAAAAAGGTATAGGTATATAAAAAATGCACCCAAGTATCAGATTATTAACTAAGTAACGGGAAAATGCACTTTGAAAGATATACATATATGGTTTAATGCGCAAAATTCTTACTATAAGAGTTTTGCAACTTTGAGAGATAACATGGAAAAAATTTACACAAGATTTGAGTTATTCCAAATAGTACAGGAATCTAATGCTAGAACCATTGACGAGAAGTTGAGTTTTTAGCTAGTAAATTGTGTGCGATTTCAGAATGCCAAGGAGATGGGGATATACAAGAAGTAAAGCAGTGTGTTATAAATTTCAAAAAATTTTTCAAAAGATATTGGGGTTTAGCACAACGGAAAGAGGACAGATTTTTAAGCACGTATGCTAAATGGGTGGAAGGAACTGTGACAATACCAGTATTTGGCAGTTTATCTTCAGGGCGACCAAAAATTTAATGAAGCAAGTGAAAGAACAAAACGCAAAAAATTCGTCAGCAATTAACAACAGAGGAGATCACATTTGCTGCATCAATGAGCCAGAGAGCAGCGGAACATAATGATGCGGCTAAATTAATAATGGATATAACACGATCTCCAAGAAAAGCAAATATTTGCAAGCGATCGTTAACAACTTCCGAGGTCAACCCAGTTAATAAGCTTTCAGCTGAGGGTGCCTTAGCATTGTTTATAAATGCTGATCTCACGAAAAACCTATATGAAATTTTATACAATGCCAACAAAAATGTATATCCATGGTACTCATTGCTAAAAAATGCCAAAAAAAATTGCTATCCTATCACAAAGCAAGAAATAGAATACATTAATAACCAAATTCAATTGTTAAAGAAAAGTGAAGTACCATGTAATGGATATATTACACAAATTAAACACACGATGCTATTAACAATGGTCGATGCAAAAGTCTGCAATGCTGCAACGGACACAAAATCCACAATGCGGTGTTACATTTGCGGACAATCTACAAAAGATTTTAACACATTGCGGAAAAATCTTCCTGAAAACCCTGATGCTTTAAATTTTGGGCTATCAACTTTACACGCACGGATACGCTTTTTAGAATCGATACTTCATCTTTCATATAAACTGACACTTCAAAAGTGGCAAGTAAGGAGCAATGAAGATAAAGCACTTGTTAAAGAAAGAAAGATAATCATCCAGAAGAGGCTTAAGGAAGAGATAGGGCTACTTGTAGATATTCCAAAACGGGGATATGGCAACACTAATGATGGCAACGCATCAAGAAGATTTTTTCGGATCCAGCAACTGTTTCGAAAATTACTGGCATTAATGAAGAACTAATCAAACGCCTGAATATAATATTGGAAACAATATCTAGCGGGCACCGCATTGCTATTGAAAAATGTTATGAATATGCACATAAAACAGCCGAAATGTATGTGCAGGTCTACAATTGGCATCCCATGAGTCCAACGATGCACAAGATTCTAATTCATGGCGGTACTGTAATAAAGCAAGCAATCTTGCCCATTGGACTATTGTCAGAAGAATCTGCCGAGGCCAGAAATAAGCACTTCAGATTATTATTTTTGAGCAGTCACCCTTTTTTAAGCTGCAATACACAAAAAACACGAAAGATAAAAAAGCCTTTTCATCAGATACTACCAAACTACTTCTTCCTCATATGGATGATTCCGCCCATAATGAAATATGTATGACATGATCATAATTTTGAACTTTTTAATTAGTTAAATTTTTTCATGCGATGAGTATTTAATAATATAAAATAAATAATAAATAAAAGGGAATATGTTTTGTTTATTTAATATTTAATATTGGATAAATTACAATTTTGACAAGGGGGACATTGTAACATCCCTGTATTTACACAACTACAATAGTTCGACTATCTAAATTTAATTTGAGTTGCTCTTAGAATAAAGTACAGTTGCAAACCAAATTTTGGCGGAATGCGAGGGGAGACCGGCACACGTAATAATAAATAATTTTTCTAAAAATACACAACACTCGTATAGCGAGGCATACCGTTTACGGATAATAAATTAATATATATATAAAATTAAATTGTCTTCAAAATGAAAACAAATTAAACAAACTTATAAAAGGTGGGTGGGTTGGTGGCTGGGGCGGTGTCAAAAATAACACTAACCCAATAATAATCTGCCACTAAATTTTTTCTACCAAACTAAAGCTAAAACTATCAAAAAAGTTAAACTTTTAAAACAAAAAACACACTTAATAATTTTGGCCAGCTTTTTGGGTCAAATACTCCTCTGTGCGTCGGTCTAAAAGGTGATTCTTTCATGCCTGCCGGAATGAAAGAATCATTCGCATCCAAATTTTGTGTACAGGTAAGCGAGAGAGGATGATTTATAAAAAACTTTCGAGAGGTTGAGTAAAACAGCCGACTGACGTTGTAGTGTTTGTGTTAAATTTCGTCATTCGCTGACGTTATTGCATCCTCGTAAGGCAGAGGGGATGCACTGTGTGCTTTTCCTCGCTTCCGAAGCGCTTATTTTGTGTTATATTAAACTACACTACAAAAACAGAAAAGGAAGCTATAAAAATGCAATAGGGACTTTTATTAATAATCAATTGCTTCTAAGTCTCGATTACTTTTTTTGCTGCGAGAGTATTGTAAAATTGTCGTTCAAGCTTCCCGTACTTTTTAGGGAGGATTTTCATTAGTTCCAAAAGCTTTTAATTGCTTGAAATGTCGAATTAGACCTAATTGTTTAAGAACACAACGAGCAAACTGCAGGATCTGGTGTTTTCTTTTTAATAATAAGATTTGTTATCTTCCATACAAATTATTTTTGTATTCGGTGTATTTATCTGAAGAGCGTTTAACTTGCTATAGAGTTTTCTAAACACGAATCAACACTCAACATAGCTTAATAAGAATTTCCAGACAGTAGACTTTTTTTACACTCAAAAATGTCCGGGGATTCCCGCGATATACTCCCGGGATTGGAAATTTTGCGGTATTCCCGTGAAAAATTCTAATCTTGATATATTCAAGATATCGAAAAACTGAGAACGAATTTAAGAAAAGTACACATTAATCATATATAATCGATTAATGTAAATTTTTTTTTAAATATTCCATGCAGTAACTATCCGACGAGATCTATAAACAAAAAGTTCACTGTCATAATTTATTAACTTTATTCTTCTTTAAAAACAAACGGTTATGTTCTGCATTCCACGTGGAATGAAATCATTTGGAAATGCCATAGCATTGTTGTTATACATATGTATATACATACATATTTCCAACAATTCTGTGGAAATACCGCACGTTTTAATTTCACGTGGAATACACAACGTACCCGAATATTTTTCTGGCATCAAACTTAAATAAATAGGTTTGTTCATTTACTAAAAATTGTTAAAAAATTTTAACAATTGTTACCGGAAAGTGTTCATTAACTCAAAAAGTTTACAAGGAGAGAGCGTCGAAAGAGACAAAAAAAAATTCCTACAAATTATTACTAGTAAAATTCCTACAAATTATTACTAGTAAAATATTTACTTGCAAGAATTATCCAACCACCTGTTGAGTGTTTTGTTGTCAAATTTATTAAAGGTATTCATTTCAGTTTTTTTTTGTTGGAAAAATGGAAAAATGTAATTTTTTTACAGCAAACACAGGTAAAAAAATTCACCAAAAGTTGAGCAACTTTTGTTGCTCAACTCGTAATTCAGCTGTAAGAAAAAAAAGAGGTACTTGTATTTCCGTCTCCGTCTTTCTTACAGCTGAATTACGAGTTGAGCAGCAAAAGTTGAAACGTGTGAACCGGGACAAAAATTTTTGAGCTCTAGAACGCACCCTTTCATTCAGCTGAATTTAAACATTGGAAAGTAAACTTTGAGTGAGTACTTGTAGCCAATACCCCTTTTAGACACGGAAATTTTACTTTGCTAAGTCTTAATTCAGCTGTGTGAAAGACAGAAGGAGAAATAATATCTCTTTCTGTCTGTCTCTGAAAGTTTACTTTAACCCCTTTTAGATACGGAAAGTTTACTTTGCAAAGTCTTAATTCAGCTGTGTGAAAGACAGAGGGAGAAATACTATCTTTTTATGTCTGTCTCCCAGCTGAATTAAGACTTTGCAAAGTAAACTTTCCGCGTCTAAAAGGGGTATTTGCAAAGTCTTAATTCAGCTGGGAGACAGACAAAAAGAGATAGTATTTCTCCCTCTGTCTTTCACACAGCTGAATTAAGACTTTGCAAAGTAAACTTTCCGTGTCTAAAAGGGTTATTAACAATTGTAAGTTAGATAACTTTTGTTCACTTCAAGAGAAAAATGTTTAACTTCAAAAATAATTTTTTTTTGGCTTACAAAACGATACGAACTTTAGCCTAATCAAAAAATCATAAATATAGAAACAAATGAAGTTCGATCAATAATAATAAAACTAATACCCCTTTTAGACACGGAAAGTTTACTTTGCAAAGTCTTAATTCAGCTGTGTGAAAGACAGAGGGAGAAATAATATCTCTTTATGTATGTCTCCCAGCTGAATTAAGACTTTGCAAAGTAAACTTTCCGTGTCTAAAAGGGGTAAAAGATAAGCAAAAATTTGTCTCAGATAAGACTAAATGAAAGAGAATAAGAATACGTGTGAATTCGATTTGCAAAATTTTGCTACATGATCTTCACCAGAGAACAGATAGATATGAGTCGTGAAAAAGTAAGTTGAAGTGAATCATGATTTATAATTTCTTGTACTTATGTGCACTCAAACTTATTGCAATGTTGTCTATGAATCATATTCACTCGAAAGTTTGAAATGCGTATCGAACTCATACTTAGCAACATTTATGATGTTGTTGATTTCGGCTCTCCTTAGCTCAATGCCTATGGACAATGCAAAATAAGTATGATTCACAATGCGAACTTCGCATACAAACATTAAATTTCTCATTATGAGGTTATGTCTTTCTTTTTCTTGTTTTTGTTTTGTTTGCAGGAATTGAAAAACAACCACATTTACTACTATTGTATACTACTTGTAAACTGTTTAATGACTAACCCCGTTATGTAAAACGATTGTTAAACTTATAGTTGGTTTAACAAACGAATTTTGTATGGCAAAACCGGATTTAAAGCATGCTTTAACTTTAACAATCGCTTTTGCATAAGGGCATAAAATTTTAAATAAACAGACATGTATGAGTCGAGTGAGGGAATCAGTGTGAGTAGTATAAGTATTTTCCTGAAATTAGAAATCAAACTGAGGTGATTTATGAGTGTGAGTGTGGTATGACTATGATGTCGACGTCGCATTCATATTTATTTCAACCTATACTTATAAATCAATGTCATGGTGAGTATAAGTAAATCAGAGTAGTTGATTTCAAATGATGTCTACTCACTTACATTTGAAATTTTATGAGTCAGTATGAATAGCGAAAACATGACTCATTGCGGTTCTCTGATGTTCACCCATGATTTAAGCTTATTCGTTTCGGATTTTGAGTAAGAGAGCTTGTTTGGCCATATTCAAGAAAATCTAAAATGTACCGTGAAATTATAAAAATTCATTAAATTAAAGTTTCCATTAATATCTCTCTCAAAACGTATACGTTGTAGCATCAAGTGGGCCAAGAAAAATGTTAAAACTTAATAATTTGATATTGTCGTATCCATGGAACAATATATTTTTGGAAAAAGTACACTTTTTTGTTCATGAGAATTGGAAGAAATAATCTCCTAAACTTCTGCAGGAACAAATAAAAATTTGCCATGCGGTGTAGGAATCCATTTATTTTATTATAGAAATTTGTCATATGTATCGTTTTTAAATGTAATTTAATACCGCACCTCCACTCGGAGACCCAATTGTGTCCATTGTGATTCCCTTCTATTGCCCATCAAAAAATAATATTTATCCCCCATTTGTACCCAGAAGGTACCAAGGTAACGAATCTAAATTTTGCATATTGGATAGTTTTACATGGTAGAGACGATATGTACACAAGTAGCTACAAAACTTATACTTACAACTTCATATTTCATTATACAGGCTTCCGCAATTCTGAACCATAGCCTTGGATTACTATGATATGTTTTAAGTGACACAAGAAAACACTGAAATGCCTCTGCGGGTCGTCTTAAATGCAGCATAGCAATCCCCAAATTGTATAAAATTTCACATGACTTCGCCGAACTCATTTGATGCAGTTGAGTATTTCGAATATTCATTGCTATATGTTTATCAAAAGATATCGCATTTTGAAAAAAATTGGCAGCAATCGCATAATGTCGAACTCGTAAATGGATAACTCCCATGTTATTGGCAATAAGAGCATTTAATTCTTTATCGTAGGAACTAAATTTAAAAACATTATTATTATTAGTCTATAAGAATATTTACGGCCCTATGCATAATCAAAACTGGCATTAAGTTAGCATAAATGACAAAATTTTAACAACGTAATGACGAGTTCCTCGATACAATTTGACATTAAAAATCGCCGCATAATGTACATGTTAAATTTAGCACTCTTTTGCTAACTTCATGCCAGTTTTTGATTATATATAGTGCCGTTAATAGTTAAATTTACTTGGCAATTAAAGTTTTTGAATTAGTACGAATTTAAAAAATTTATTTGTTGTGGTTAATCATACCTCCTGATTGCTGCTCAAGCAACTAATCAGTAGATTTCAACCATCATTAAAAAAGCAGCAACGAAATGCATCTAAATGTTCTTAACCATAACAAATAATATTTTTAACACCCTGTTTCTACAACCCAGACAGTCGACTTGAGTAAAAAATTGTATAAGAAAAGCACTAATTTCATTTGAGTGATTTTTAAACAAATTTTGAAGACAACTCTACTGTCTGTCTTGTGGAATCAAGAAATAAATATTTTTAAATTAGTATGTATTACTAACATTCGTATATGTTTTGGCGACTTCCGAAATTTAATTTAAGTTGAAATTTAATCAAAAAAATTAATAGTATGTGTTTAGAAGAACGAAAAAATTTGGTTTCAAATTTTTTGATTTTTTGTTTCAACTTGTAAACAGAAAATCAAAACAAAAATTTAAATCGTTAATTTAAAATTTTTTTCTTTCAAATTTGAATGCTAGGAAACGTACTAACCCTACGTCTACACCTGATATATTTTTATCATGACAAATGTCAAATGCCATATAGAAGAAATAGTTAACATAAAAAAAAATTATTTTTCAATATAAAATTTGACTTTTGTTATGATACAAATATATCAGGTGTAGACGTAGGGTAAGGGTTTTCATGAGAATGTTCAAAAGCCTATCAAACTGTGCAATTGTGCATTTTTAAACTCTCGTAAATAAAATGTCAAAAATTGTGTAGAAATTTATTTACACAAACCTGTTAAGTTTGCCCTATAACTTTGATTCGTAAACTTAAGATGTGCAATTGTGCATTTTGTAAACAACTTTTTGCATTTTTGGCTTTCTTTCGATATTTTTATAGAAATATATAAATATGTTTTTAAATAAAAAATTGCTTGAAATTTTCTTATTTTATTTTTATTAAATGTACTTTTTGACATTTGTTTCAAATTTATATAAATGGGGCTTCATGAAACAAGTCTCACAAGTTCGCCCAATTGCACAAATGGCAATTTTAAGAGTTCTCATGAAAACCCTTACTATTAATTTGTATTTTCTAAATATCAACTTAAACAGGTGCAGTAGTCCGAACTCAAAAAAAAAACATGTGAAAACGATTCGGAAGCTAGAACATACACGATTATAATATGTATAGCAATATTAATCAATTTGGATCCCTTAAGCTTCCATTGTGCTGTATTTTAATTACCAAGAACCACTAAAAAGCAATTACCCATTCAAATATCCGGATACGTTTATTTTTTTCAATTGTTTTGCGGCCATTTGGAAGTCTTTCATAATGTAATATTGATGGGCCTTTAATGCAGAAAAGTCGGGAGACTAATTCAAAAATACTTATTTAGTTATTTACATTTTAATAAGAGTAATTATATCTTACGCCATCCTCTGGAACCAATACGGCTTTCTTGTTAACAATTTGTGTTAACAAAGACATAAGTTTCAAACTTTTTCTAACGCTGTTATCTAATCTTGGACACGTCTCTTGAGAAGTAAACTCATCTGCTATTAAATGTAATATATTAATCCCCAGTTTCTGTAAAAACTCTTCAAGAAAAGCTAGAGCTTTTTTCGGTTGATTAGAAGACATTAAGAGTCTTAACTGTAATACTCCAAGCATAGCCAGCACACTTTCATCATATGTATAAATTTTATTGAAAAGTGGTTCCATTAAATCAAGTGCATTCCTATACATATGGAGATGATAATAAATTACAGCTTTATTATATTTTGTCAATGGAAGTGAAGTAACATCCTTTTCAGATACACAATCAACCTAAAAACATGGAATAAAGTAGATAAAAAAATTTAAATTTTGCTTGTTTTTTTTTGGTTACGCATTGTTTACATGCATTTCGTTCCCTCTTATGGAACTCATCAGTAAATTTTGAATTTAGCTGAAAAACTTTGTATGTTTATAGGATGACTCTTAATACGCTATTGAGAATCACAATATACAAACATAATAATAATAAACAAACAAAACTCTTTACAAAACAAGCACTTTTATTCGATTTTGCATCTAATTTTCTTTACATATATACAATGGTTAATAAAAAAAAACAAGCAAAATTTCAAATAAATACACTACTTTGATTACTAATGATCAGGGACAAGGACTTCATGCATTTAAAAAAGGTATTTTAGGCGCCTAAGATATGACATCAAAAACGCAAAATTTTTGTATTTTTTATATTTTCGAATGTGAAGTTCAATCAATTTGTTCTTAGAACACATGTATTTTGAAATTTGAATTTTTGACAAAATATGACACGAAATCATGCATTTATACCAAAATATAAGACAAAAATATGCATTTATAACCAAATTATGCAAAAATATGCATTTTCAGCATTGATATGAATAAAAAAATGTATCATAACAAAAAATTATATCTAAACTCAGTGTTTGAAAGTCTTTTCTTTTTTGCTTTTGGTCAGTTTTATTTTGCTTTCACTTTGAACTATTAAAAAGTCCCGGTTCACACGTTTCTACTTTTGTTGCTCAACTCGTGTTTGCGTTCGAACAGTTTTGTATTGATGTGATTCGTACTAAAGACGAGTAAATTCAAAGAAACAGTTCGTAAAAAAATAGTAATAGTTTTTTTCCAAGTAGCTGCGCAGTCGTCATCAGCAAAAGTAAAAAGGTTAAGTTCAAAGAGCACGAATGGCTGCTTTGCTTTCGACTTACAGCATGCTGCATGCACTCATTTTTTGTTTGAAAAAAAAAAATAAATAAAAAATGTGAAGCAGTAGCATAATAGAATTTATATATGTATGTATATGGGGCAAGCCAACTCAAATCCGACAGTTTGGAGAAAAATATTTTTTGATTTCCTTTATTTTTTACTGTGATAATGTAAGGAACATTAACAGCACATCTCAGCAAATTTTCACACAATAATACAATTTTTTGTTTATTACGTTTGAGCGATGGCATTTTGATGTTATGAACATTAATATATTTTGCTTAGATAAAAGTAAAAAAACCGTATTGAAATCATTATTAGTTATTTTATGACTATTTAGACATAGCCAATGCAAATAACAAAATAAATTAATTCGTGTTTAAAATATATCTTGCGAAATTCTAGAAAATTTTTGCAGTGGTTTACATCGAAAAAAATTTTTTTTAACAAATTTCAAAAAATCAGGAAAACTAGCTATTATTTGAATCCCGCAATTAAATAGGTCTTTAAATTTGTGGAAAAAATCAAAGTTTTATATACAAAAATTAGTACAAACAGTGAAAAAAATTTATTTAAAATAGTAAATCCCGAAAATCGCATACAAGACCACTGTGCAAATTTTTTTCTACTGTTTATTGGATAGTAGGAAAAAAAAGAAAAAATACAAAATAAAAATTATTCTATTTGGACTAATATTTAAAAAGTAATGAGTATTTATTTTACATAGTTTTCTTATAACGCGTATTTTTAACATTCGATATCTCTGTAACCATTAGCCAAAAAAATCTGAAAATTTGCTGAGATGTGCTGTTGAGAAGGAACACCAACACAGTAAAAAAATAAACGAAATAAAAAAATATTTTTCTGCAAACCGTCCGATTTGAGTTGGATTGCCCGTTAATATATATTTTTTATTTCAATAGCGATAAGTTGTGTTTTAGGGGTGCGTTCGCCCCTATCGTGTATCTAGGTGCACGATAGAGCTCCAGGACAGCTCGGCCTATGGCCATATTGTCTATATTTACACATACATATATTCGATTTAACACCCTCATAACTACTGTTAGCACCTCTGAAAATTGAGAGAAAAGACGAGAGATCGGGCAACTCGAGTAGAAGAGGAGAAGAGGAAGGACAGTTCAGCCGGGTAGTTTGAGAAATGACACTAAAAATATTGTAAAGATAAAACAAGTAAGAGTGCTATATTCAGCTGTTCCGAATCTTATATACATGTATAGAGATACATAAAGCACATACATACATATGGGCATTTCCTCCGAAGGGTCAACCAGGATGGAAAAATGAAATGTTGATAATCATCGGGTTTTATTGCTTATAATTATAAAAATGAACCTATATTTTTATAATAGGATAGTTTCATAGCATACCTCAGCTCTTTTAATTGAAGAAATTGGGCTGGAAACTGGCAATTTTGATATTTTCTTTTTAAGCTACTTCTAAAGACATTTTTATATTTAATTATTTTACATGCAAAAAATAGGTTATGGTTGCACTATTTCTTCAAAACGACTTTATTACAATGAATTATGAAGAGGAAAGTGTAAGGTGAACAAAAAAAGTTCGATTAACGGTTAATTTTTACTTTGTCTCTTATCTATGTTTTAATCGTACGTTCGCGACCGAAAACCTCATTTTATTGTAATTGCTTTGCATTAAACGTCAACAGGTGCCAGACCAATCACATTTTAAATAAGTTCGGTGTCACTAATTTGCAAATCAAAAAAAAATTCTGTATTACAGCTAAATAATGTTTTTTTTAGTTGCAAAATTTCGTACGTTCGCGACCGTAAGTAAATTTTTTCATAAACAATGCATTTATTTACTAGAAAAATTTAATGATATACCGAATATTCTAGGTATCGGAATGATGCATTCGGTTTTCTGTGATGAGGACTTTAAATTAAGCACCAGTGTTGCCAGTTTTTTTTAGAGCTTATCCCCAATTTTTGATTTTTCATCCCCAAAAATCCCCATTTATATGGATGGCTATATTTACATTCATATTAATTTAATTTGTACTTATAAAACTTGTAAAGAAAAAAAAATACACATAGTTTAATATACAAAAGTATGAGTCTAAACACAATGTTTGCGGTGCGGTGCGGTTTCTCGTTGCGGGAGAGAAAAATAAACATAATACAACGGAAGACGGCTACGGCAATACTTGTCATTGTTTGTTTAAATTTTTATTAATTTTTTTGTGGATAATTTTTTTATAAAATTTTCTAATAATTTTTTTTTTATTATTTTGTATGCTCCTTACAGGAACGACGGGAACATATATACATTATAAAGTCCTGCACAAGACCATTTATAAGAACTTTCAAGACATGAGGGAGTTTTCAAATGCTTTACTACATACAAATCTTCTAAAACAAACGCTAAACAACACTGTTTGCAATAATTTGTTTCAGCTATTGCAGGTATAGGAATAGAGAAGAAAATACTTCGTGACTGAAAAATTTGTGATGCTTGCTTCTTTCTACGCATGGAAGCGTATACAAGCGTTATGCATGTACATACACACACGCGTTGTGTGTGTATGTACATGCAGGTCTCTAATACATTATAGACCTGCGTAAATAGTCTTGAAATGTAAATACGTCTTGTTTTTTAAATATATTCTCGTGGCTGTAGAATGCTAAACCAATAATAAATGCTGTCGCATTATAAGCAAAGCACGACAGATGCATTTGTGTGCGTGTATATGAGTGCTAACAAGCAATGTCGTCAAGACTTCTTGTTCAGAGAAGCAAGTCGTGTAGGCGCGGCTGGCGGCAAGCCGCGCCGCCGATTGCTTTACTTCACTCAAGCCGCCGCCGAATCCATCGGCGCATCGGCGGCTTATTGGCAAGCCGATTTGATAGGCTCCGCCGATATTTTTTAATTTTCTTTTGTACCGATTTTTTTTTAATTTTAATTAAATTAATTTTTAATTTTGTTTTGTACTGTAGGTTGCCAAATACTTTTAATATTTTTTAAGTGATGTTAATATGTACTTATCTTTCGAAGGTGGTTTTCTTGTTTATGAAAGAAGTATTGCATATTAGCGATTTTGTTCAAAGTAGCATGACCACCTCCATGGTATTATGCGTTATTGAGGTAGTTTACACAAGAACAATTTTTATGCCGCACAATTTTTGTTCTTTTAAGAACACACGAGACTAATTCATCCGCCATAAAAATGTGTACGTGTACACAGCTTTGTGTTCGTTAGTGTTTTTTGTATACATTTAACATTTGCTGTTTTTTAAGTTGTGTGCAGCGTGACCATATTAGCTTCTTTTGAGCTAAATTTAGCTTATTTATTTCAGATTTAGCTTTAAAATTTTCGTTTAGCTCTTAGCTTTTTTTAAAAACTCATTTAGCTTTTTTAGCCTTTTCTTAGTCTAAATTGTGTGTTCTTTAAAAATATATTAAAAACATAAAAAATTATAAAAATTATAATTTTTTAACATTGTAAAATAGTTTACAAAAAATACAAAATGTAAATTATACGACAATTTTATAACAGAAATGGAAAGTTGAAAAATAGTAGATAATGGCAGAATGGTTAGAATTCCAATGGAAAAAGTTAAATTCATATTAGTGGCCAAAACACTTGTTGAGTTTTTTGGGTATAAAATTATTTGACTTATGTTGAACGTTCATTCAGCGGCATCAACTTAAAACAAAAACCTGAAATAGCCTTAAGCCTAGATAACACTATGTACCGATTTTAGTCGGTACACCTCAATAAAGTCATAAGTAATAAGCCAAAATGGCATTCTTACTCAATTAATCCTGGAATAAGTCTATATGGGCTTATTACCAATGCAGTGTGGCGCAATTGTGTCCTTGTATTTCAAGTAGTCGATAAATTAGAGCAAAATCTTTACTTATGACTTTATTTCACTGATCTGACGAAACTCGGTACATTGTGCAGATAGTGTGATCCATGCTTTACCTGGAATAGCATTAATTCACTTAAAAACCTTTCGTATTTTAGTATAAATGTTTTTACATTTTTAAAAACTTTTTAAGATTATTTGGGGGAAGTTTTTGTTTTGTTCTTCATTGAATCTAAAATATAATAATTAATAAATAATTTCATTAAACAAATATTCTATATGTATAATAAAAAAATATGTTTGTGTAATATTTAACGTTAGTTTAGCAATAAGAAACTATTGAAAAGTGATCAAAGAAGTGGAAAAAAGTTTAGCTTTATTTTCTAGCCTAAAATTTAACTTTTTAGCTTATTTTAGCTTTTTTTCAAACGTGATTTAGCTTAATATTATTTTAAAATCTGGTCACACTGGTTGTGTGTAAAATAAAAAAAAAATGTCAAATAAATATACATACTTCGGTATTTTTTACATAAATCTTATTTGGTTATAAAAAATGGTTTTGATATTAAGTTCCATTTCAGATCTAAATAATTTGAAAACTAAAACATGAATGTATATCGTCGGTTGGTTATTGGCAAGTATTGGTTTATGGCACAGTACTATATTCAAAATAAATTATCTCTCCAGTTAAAAAGCTACATACATACATATGTACAACAAAATATACATACATACATATGTATGTATGTAGCATAAAAACTTGATAAAAACGAAATTAATATATTTTCTTCGGCACAGCCGAAGAAAAAGTATCACTTTTGGCGAGCCGGTAAAAACACGGCGTGAGCGGCTAAGCCGTCGCCGCCGATAAATTTCACCCCTTCAGCCGCCGCCGAAAAAAATTGATCGGCTTGCTTCTCTGTTCTTGTTATGAACAAACAGTCACCAAAGTAGTGTTGATACGTGTATGCTTGTTATTTTCCATATTGTACGTTTGAGTGTGTGTGTAAAATGTAGATGGTAAGCTATTATGTGTTTAAGGGAGGTTTTTTTTTAAGCAAGCGCACACAACCCTCTAGTCAACCTAGAACCATATGTCGCTATGTCAACACTCTTTTCTCTAGCGACAATTGCACTAGTTGAAATGTCGACAACTTTCCTTTTATGCGCGAGTAGAGATACGTTAGAGACAACAGTTCTAGTGTATTTCTGGTGACATTGTCAATGAACGCGTCAATAGTTCGTTTTTCTTTTTTATTATGCTATGGAATTATGTTAAAAACTTACGTACTTATGTATGTATGTATGTATGTATTTAATGTATTTAAGTTTGTTGCCCAACCCTTATAAAATTTTAGACGAGGGTCACTAAAATGTACTAGTGAGTCCTTAGTTCAAATGTCTCCATATGGTCGATTACATTGGCTGCGGTACACCTATTCAGTCCTACTATTGACATTGTCACTAGTAACTCACTACTATTTTACTATTGACATCGAGCGAGGAAATATCGATATTGTAGACTAGAGCCCCTAAAATTTACTAGTGAATCTTTGGTGCCAATGTCTCCATGTGGTCCCAAAAGAACTACTTTGTCAGTATTGCTACAGTCTAGTGGTGGATTTTCAATGACAAGCTAATGTTAAATGTCAATAGATAATTACATTGGCTGGGGTACACTTGGTCAGTAGTACTACTGTCAATGTCACTAGTAATTCACTACAATTTCACTATTCGCATTTTCTGCAGGGAACTAATGTAAATGCATGTGAACGTTTGTTTGTGTGCAGAAAAATAAAAGAGCATACACACAACGTGTGTGTGTATGTACATGCATGACGCTTGTATACGCGCCCATGCGTAGAAAGAAGCAAGCATCACAAATTTTTCAGTCACGAAGTATTTTCTTCTTTACTCCTATACTTGCAATAACTGAAACAAGTTCTTGCAAACAGTGTTGCTTAGCGTTTGTTTTATAAGACTTCGCTGTAGTAAAGCATTTGAAAAATCCCTCATGTCTTGAAAGTTCTTATAAATGGTCTTGTGCAGGACTTTAATATACATACATATACATATATGTATATACATATGTACATACATATATATAATATTTTGTAATGGAAGTAACTAAAAACAAAAAACGATTAACATTTTATACATTGGCAGATATATTTGATATATTTTTTCAACTTTTATATTTTATGACAAAAGTTTTTGAACTTCAAAATATCATTTTTGTTCACAATAATGTTATGAACACCGCCAATTATTCAAAAACTATGGCAACATCAGAAAGAGAAAGAGAGTCAAAAATTGAGAGAATAAGAAAGTCCGCAGAGAAAATAAAATAGATTTTAATTTTATACCGTTCCGCACTGCGGTTTTTTGCTTCAAAATCGTATGAAAAACCGCACCGCAATAAATTATCGTTACATTGTGTTCAGACTCTATGAAAAATTTTTTAATCAAAGTTAACTATTTCCAAATCTTTAGATTGGAAATCTTTTGATTCATCAGCCTCAAACTTTGTTGTACATAGTACTTGTATTAAAAAGCTTTCTTTTACCATTTCAGCACAAGGATTAAACTTGTCACAACAAATTGAATTATTTTTAAGGTATGTATTTATTCTAAGAAGTGCTTCCAACAAGTCGTATTACATTTTGTTACGTATTTTTGTTTTGCTAGTGTTCATTAAGGCCGTTTCACACTATAATACAAGTATTAATACTTTTGACGAAAATGCTTCCCTAATCTAATTTCTGTTTCAAAAATTTCAAAAGACAATAACAACTCAACATGTCAGAGTTGCATTTTCCACAAAAGTATTAATACTTGTATTATAGTGTGAAACGGCCTTTATTGGTTAGTCTGCCTTGATACTTCTTCTTTATTAGAAACCATTCACTAATACACATATGTATGTGTTCTGGCTTTCACATCGTTTTCACATTTTTTCTTGTGAGTTCGGATGTTAAAACACATCCTACGCCTGTTTAAGTTGAAATTTAGAAAATAAAAATGAATAGTATGTGTTCTTGCATCCGATTTTAGATGAAAACGACTGTTAAATGAGCGATTTCAAACTTTTAGATTTTTTCGTTTTCACTTTTGGCAAAAAAAACTCGTATTCTTTTCACTTGTTAATAGTCTTGTGAAAAGAATACAAGGTACTTAAGCCAATTAAACAAAAACCAATAGAGGTATTTTATTGTGTAGATACTGGATAGAAACCTACATTAATACACTTTTAAATAAATTAAGCACTTTTCAATATTCCGTTCCATTTCGCAGATTTTTACATTTCACTACTGTCAGCCAAAGTTGACTTCTATTTTACGTACGTTCGTGACCACATGTTTATTAATATGAAAACTTAAACTCTATGAAATTGAATTTTTTGCACTAAACATAGAGCTACCAAAATGCTATCAAATCGCAAAAAAAAAATGCTAGGAAAAGTTTTGTTTTCTATATTCTTTGTACATCAAAAGTGTACGAATGTACGTTCGTGACCCCAGGAAATGCCCATATACAATTAAAAATAAATCTGACGTGTTTAAGAATTTCATTGAATATGAGGCGATGGTTATAGCTAAATTTGGAACATCAATTTCTAAACTCACCATAGATCAAGGTCGGGAATATGGATCAAAAGAACAAAAGCATTGGTACAAACAGAAAGGAATTCAAGTTGAAGAATCCATAGCTTATTATCCACAACAAAATGGTGGAGAAGGTAAGAACAATGCTATTTCAATCACGTATGCCTAAATATATGTTGAACGAAGCGGCTTTAACTGGCGTTTATCTAATAAACCGAAGTCCAACAAAAGCACTACCGCAAGATGTTAATTCCGCAGAGAAAAGGAATCGACTATAAAGAAACGTATGCATCTGTGGCTAAATTGACTACTGTTCGCGTGATACTAGCTATAGATGTTAAAAAAAAATTAAGTCTATTTCAAGTTGATGTTAAAACAGCATTTTTAAATGGCAAACTTCGAGAAGAAATTTATATGGAAGTGCCAGATGTGGTCGAAATGAAAAATGGTATGGTTTGTCGTCTTCAAGAAAACGTTTGAAAAATCATCTATCGGAAAAATTTGAATTATCTGATTACGGAATACTTGAAACATTTCTTGGGAATGAAATTTGAAAAAGAAGATAAAAATATAATTATATCACAAGAAGCAAGTATCACTAAAGTTTTGGACAAATTTTGTAGAACTGTAACTCTGAAATTATCTACAAACCTAAAGCAACATTAAATTGAAAAACCATATAAAGAATTGCTTGGTAGTTTAATGTATATAATGGTGTGTGTGAGACCTCACATCTGTTTTTCAGTAGGATACCTTGGTCGTTTCCAGCAGTACCCATCAGATGAACATTGGCAGCGTTGAAAAGAGTATTAAGATATCTTAAAGGAACTGTAAAGAAAAAGCTAAAATACTTGTATAATAGTAATAATTCAAAAGCTTTAGTTGGTTATGCTGATGCAGATTGGGTTAGTGATGAAGTCGATAGAAAGACAGTGAGCGGTATGTTTTCAAAGTTTATGGTTGTACGGTTTCCTGGGCAAGTAGAAAACAACAAACTATTTCAACATCTTCAAGTGAAGCAGAATACGTTGCTTTGAGCACAGCTGTATCAGAAGCTATTTGAGAGAAATTGAAAATGAGGATATCACTATCTATGAAGATAACAATGGATGTATTTGTATGGCATCAAATGTGGAGTGTAAAAAATCTAAACACATAGGCGCGTAGTCATATTCAAAACAAAGTACACTTTAAGAAATTAAAACCAATATTTTGTTTGGTAATATTGGTTATTAAGCATCATTTCATACGGGATTATATAGAAAAAGAAATTAATAACGTGCAACCTATCGGTACTGTGGATCAACTAGCTTATATATTTACAAAGTCCTTAGATAATAGCAGATTTAATAAAATTTGTGCTAGTTTAGCATTGCATGATTGAGAAGGGGTGTTATACAAAAGCAATCATAGAATTATGTTTAATATTGTTTGATATATGGAAAAATATTTTTTCATTCTGTTGTTGACTATTCATATATATTCACTTTTTTAATAAACCAACAAACTTATAATAGTTTTCTTTGCAAATTCTTAAATGATTAAACAGAATAAGTCCGCAACTTCAGGAAAAATCGCTGTCAAATTAACAAAGCCCATAATAAAAACTACGACAGTAACTTCAAATGCTCTCTAATTTTTGTTTTATTTTCTTTTGTGCTTATTTTTCTTTGTAGTTTTGTTCACAATATGTATGAAATTTATTGAAAGTATGGTAACATGTTTGAGAGAATATTTATTTATATGTGAGAGCATAAGAAAAAAAGTTCTCAAAATAAAATAGATTCTATCTATCGACTGCTTTCTGAGGCTAGTTTTTTGTGTCATTTTGTATGGAAAATGTGTTTATGCCCCAATTCTGTTTGATCATTAATTCTTACTTTCTTTTTCTGTCTTTCTCCCAGCTGAATTAAGACTTTGCAAAGTAAACTTTGCGTGTGGGAAAGAGCTCAAAGTAAGCTTTGCGTGTCTAAATATATGTTTTAGACACGGCAGTTTTTCTTAAAGCAATTCAGAGTTTATGGGAGAGAGAGAGAGAGAGAGAGGAAAGAAGAAAGAAGAGGGGTACATATGTACTTGCTTGTACCGGAAAGTTTACTTTGCAAAGTCTTAATTCAGCTGGTAGAAATACAGAAGGACACACATCTGAATTAAGACTTTGGTCCTGTTCGAAAATGGAGCACTGCCCTGCAAATGGAAATTAAAATGTCATAAAGAGTTTCGCTGAAGTAGATTACGCACAAATAAATGTCAAATAAGAGGAAAAACATGGCTAATACTAAAAAAGATTATCAGCGAACTAGTATTGCATTCTAAATTAAAGTTTGCCCGTATAATACAGGGGGTCTACCCTGTAAGTCGAAACGAAAGCAAATGCTTTCGAATTGTAATGTTAATAACATACAAGATCGAAAGAATTTTCTTTCGTTTAGAAAATAGATTAGACCCCCAGAGCAGTTATGCATTTCCGAACAGGCCCTTTGCAACGTAAACTTTGCGTATCTAAAAGGGGTATTCAGAAAAATTTCGTTTTTGGGTGTACTATACGGCCATGTCACAGACAGTGCTGCCAGAATGATGATTTTATCATATTTTTGATGATTTTTGTACCAAAATATGATTTTAAGATTTTTTTTCTCGAATGATGATTTTTAATTTTGCAAATTATAATTTTTACTTTTATCAATAGCTATACATAGAAAGAAAAAAATTTTTGTTGCAGCGAAAATATTCGTCTACATGGAAACAGGTTGTTAAGGGGCAGAGAGCACAACTCTCCCTACTCTTCTGGGGTCATTAAAAAAAAAAGAATAAGAAAACGTCACACAGTGAGACAACACCGGCATTAAATACAAGGAGTCATTGTAGAGCTTTGAAATTTTGCACAGGTTATTTTTGAGACAATTCCAGTTTAAAAAAAAAAAATAAAGAAAATTCAATTCAACCTTCAAATTTGATATTTACTGTAACGTTGCAAGCAAAAATTACAATAACACTCCCACTATTACGCCCACCTCCCATTGAAATGAAATAAAAAAGAAAAATTTTTTTTTTCATTCTATGAATAATTTTTTAACTTCATCATGGTATTCTAAGTTTTTCAATTTAATTCTCATTCTAAATGAATTAATATAAGGATCCGATGATATTTGCAAATAGTGCATTACATCTTCATTCGTAGAAATACGTGAATTTTTACGAGAATGGAATAGCCTACATTTTCTATACTCCTTATTCATTGCTTCTTGAGCTTCTTCGGATAACATTCCTGTAGCAAAAGAAAAAGTTAATATTAAATAAAATTTAAAAAAATACTTTCAAAAATAAAAATTGCAAGCAAACCTATTGGCATTGAGGCTATATGCCTCAGATACCATTTTGCTGCCGTGAATGAGAACTTTATGGACAGTGATAGGCAAATAGCCATAGAGCTCTACATACAATTTTGCAGTGTCCATGCAATACGTATGGAATTTACCAACATCTATATTTTTACTAGTATTTATAGTATTTAATATAATTTCAAAGCGGTGAATTAAGTCTACATTTACACCAGTTATGTCAACGGTTATTTCTGGATTTTCAAAAAATCTTTTAGAGACATTACCATCATTGGTTGTTCCCATGCCTTGTTTCACCACATCGACTTTTAAACTCAGAACTAATTTAATTTATTTTTTATTTCTGTTTTAACAGCTTCTTTTTGTTCTTTTGTGTCTTTAATTGTCCTCCACGCTTTAAAACTTTTATTATAACTGATATGTAATATACATTCCATGAATTTTATTCGAGCATGTAGCGACGAAATTCCAAATTTCAATGCTTCAGCTGAATTTGTTCCCAAGATAACTGCATCCAAATTATTCATTTCAGTAGGTTTTGCTCCACATATGAAACAAACAGCTATCGAGCAATTCTTACTGACTGTTGCACAAAATAAAATATCAAATATGTTAGAGAAATGCTAATCTTTTATCAAAAGAGATCATTACAAGAACACTCATTATTACTTAACCCAATAAATAATGCAACAACTAAATTCAATATATATTATATATATATTATATTATATATTATATGTATATTATATATTATATTATATATTATATTATATATATTATATTATATATTATATAACAATTAAACTAACCACATTAGAAAGTGAGCATAACACAACTTAGACAAGAACAACAGCTTGCACTTAAATTAAAAATTATGCAACTATCTAACCCAAAGTCAATGACCTTCAAAAAAATGTTCAATCAAATGTATAATGTAAATAAAATAATAATAAACAATAAAAAAATAATTAATAATTAATTAATAATTAAAAAAAATCAAAGTAAAAAGTTGTAAACATGCTATTGGATGCTAACATACGTATAGCGACAGAATGTGCGCATTGCGTATTTTTTGTAGTATTTTGTATGTTTAAATTACTTTTGCAAACTTTTGCTATATGTCCTTTACTTCAAATGAAAGCTGAGACTTCAATCTTTCATTTGATATAAGTCGTGCAGACTAGGGCGAGGGGCTGCTCTATATTTCCTAGTCCATTGAAAATGCAAAATGTTAAATTTTTACACCACAACTCTGTTGTTAAGAAATTTTTTGTTTGTGTTTTTTTTAATTTCTTTTTTCATCTACTCATTCTACAACAACTAAATTAATTAAAAAAGTACTTTAAAGTTATATTTATTATGTATTTTTTTATTAATAAGCTTTTTAATATTACATATTGAACTAACATATTTCAAGCGCGTTGGCATACCTCAAATTTGACTTGCTCTAGACCAAAAAGAAATGAAGTTATGAGGCTGCAATTTCAGGGAATTGTTACTCATATATCTGTTAATATACTATGAAAATTTCATCCAAATTGGACGACACGCCAAAAAACATTTTTTGTCGCGGTTACTATGAGGGCTGTCTCACTGTGCGTCACTTTACAAGAAAAAGAGAAAAGTCATCTTAGTGAAGTGACGAACAATTGGTCCGGAATATATTCAAATCTTACACAAATGTATACCAAATCGTTTAAAAGAAGTCAATCGTCGCCAAGGAAAAGCAATTTCCCTCTAAGACAACTGTACATACCTTATATGATAAGAATATTTACAATGTCGAATACTTTTTTGTTTGAATTTCTTAACTAATTTTTCATTTAATGCAATTTTTATATAAGTTACTTTAATGATCTCATTTTTTTATTGAATACAATTTGAAAATGCTTTCTAAATTCTTTTTGTAAAATAAGATAGTAAATAGTTTTTTATTGATGAAAACAATATAAAATTGGTGTACGTCGAATAGTTTTTTAGTCCAGTCTAAAAATTTCAATTTTTACTTTTTTATTTGAAAAAAATTGGACTTGTGATGATTTTTTTCTTCAAAATATGTTTTTTTTCCAACAAACGATGATTTTCTTCGCAAAACTTCTGGCAGCCCTGGTCACAGAGTTCAATTCCGTTCGGAATCGGAATTCAATCCACCACATTTTTGTAAGAAATTGTGTCTAAAAAAGAAAACTAAAATACGGAAATTTGTCAGATGTGTCCAGACTGTGAGAGGCGTTGGTATGATGGGGTATGCTTCGGCTAGGGCTTGACATTTTGAGGTTTATTCAATTCCGATTCCGAACGGAATTGAACTCTGTGACATGGCCGATAATAACACTTTCCCTTGGGAAAAAGAGTAAAATATTGCCAATTTTTCGGAATTCGTTTCTTTTTATGCAAAATTTAAAATTGTAAATAGTTTAAAAAAATTTTATGGAAATTAATTCCCAACTTTTTAAAAAATCAATTTGATCAACAAAAGTTTAACTGTGTGAATCGGGACTAAGTCTACAAGTATCTCTTTTTTTCTTACAGCTGAATTACGAGTTGAACAACAAAAGTTGAAGTATGTGAAACTGGACTAATTTTTACTATTTTTCTGTTCTCGTACTTTTTCGTCAACAACTCTTTTTGGGAGTAAATTTTAAAATTTTCGCAGGAATTACTCATTTACTGCATTTTACTGCAAAAGTAAACGAACACACCTAATAGTCTGAACATACGACTTAATAATTGGTAAAATTAAATCAAATGCCAAAATAACAAGCAAAAAATGGGCGATTAAATCAAGTAGAAAAATGAAAAATTTATTAAGCCTTTTTTAACAATGAAAGTTTTTAAAGTTAATGATACAAATATAACTTAAGAATATAAGGTATTATCTTAAAAACTATAAAATTTCAACAGCACCACCAAGCTTTAACAATGAGATAAGTATAATAAAATTAGATATAGGACAATATGCCCTTGCTCCCGATAAAATCAAGTTCTAGGGACACCTCTCAAAAATAAAAAAAAGTACACTATCTATCCTACTGCAAATTGAAAAAAAAAGAAAATAAAAAAATTGACGGCGAGGCCTGGTTTCCGAGCTATTGTTAGGAAGGGTGGTGCTATACCGCACCTCCACTCGTACACCCAATTGGGTCCGTTGTGATACCTATAGACCTCTGAAATTCTAGTCTGAAATTGTGATTATACGGTATATTTTCCAACCGATATAATCAATATTGGTATCGTTTTAAAGCTTTGGAGAATATCTTTCATGAAATTGTAAAATGTAGCCTCGGAGAAAATGGCCGGCAATGCACAAAAACGTTGTTATGCAGGAAAACTTGGTAAAGCAGAATATATTTATTAGAATGCACTGTGTTGGAAACACCATTGTGGAGAAAATTCTTAAGCCCGACCCAAGTCCGGCAGTGCAAGAAAACGTTATTAAGCAGGGACACATTGTTAGACAAAAAATTTTCATTAGACTGTGCCATTTCGGGAAATAAAGTGAGAAAGAAAATTTTAAAGCCCGAAGTATGCGCATAATTTTAAAAATTGGTTGGAAAATATACCATATAATCACAATTTTGTACTACAATTTTTTTTTTATTTAATTTTGTTATTCTCATTTTTTAATTCTTTATCGGATAGCATAATAACTTAACTTTACAAACAGTAAAATTAACATATTTTTGTAGTGGGTATTATTAATGCACATAAGTACGTACATTAGAGCCAATCGCTGAAAAAAGTTTTTGTTACCCTTCTCATATTAAAGATCGATCTTTTTAATGAGGACTTCCAAAACATTTGAGCGGTCAGTGTCTAAAAGAGGTTTATTTTTGTAGTTTTTGGCATATTCCCTTGTTTTCTCCCAAGACAGCATATTGAAAAAAGTACATCATATGAAAGAAGACTCGAAATGACATCTAAGCCCATTTCTGAAATTGTGTAATACAATTTCAAAAATGGGCTTAGATGTCATTTCGAGTGGGGAGCCTACTTATTGGCCTACTGACGTAAGAAAAATTCCAGATGTTATAGATTTTGGCGTCACGAAAAATATCCATAGGGACTTAATTCACGTAGAGGGCTCTCTAGATCTGTCCTCCGATCACTCTCCCACAATAGTTACAATTTTCAACCCACTAAGGAGTGATTTAACTAACTCATATGTGAAAAGCCTAGGATTCAAAAAAATTTATTAGTAGTCACTGCGTAGAAAACATTCAGTTAAGACCATCTGATGATATTGAATTTAACATTGCCAATCTTAACGAAAATATTAAACAGGCTGCTGAACATGCCACTACATCCTAACTGGCTTTAATAGAATTTATTCTATGGAAATTGAACGTCTTGTATGTGAAAAAAGGAGAGCTAGAAGAGAATGGCAACAACACATATCACCCCTAAATAAAATCAGACTTAAAGAATGTACTAAACGACTCAAAGAGCTTTTATCGTCGGAAAGGACTGCATTGCTGGAAAAGTATTTAGAAGGTCTTGATGTAACGTCAACATCTAATTACTCTTTATGGCGCGCTACTAGAAATCTTAAAAGACCCGTTGATCTCAAATCAACACTGCGTACTTCGACACGAGGCTGGGCAAGAAGCGATAGTGAGAAAGGTAACTTATTTAAAATCTGTATTCACTCCCAATTCATGTACGGGTGCTGCCGATTTACCGAGTGTAGTCTCTCTACCCCCTCGTCCCTTAAGGTTTAAGATGCGTGAACTACAAAAAAAAAAATTGCTGAACTCGACCCGAAGAAAGCTCCAGGTATTGATGGCATTAGTAACAAGATGCTGATGAATTTGCCTCATATTGCAATAAGAATCTTGCTATTTATTTTAATGCCATTTTACGAATGCAGTATTTTCCACATAACTGGAAACTTGCCAAGATAAAAATGATTCCAAAGCCAGGCAAAGATCTTACCAAGGCTGAGTCATATAGGCCTATAAGCTTACTTTCAACAATCTCAAAGCTTTTCGAAAAGCTGCTCATGACTAAATTGACCACAATTTTAGCTGATAATGGGTGCATCCCGGACCATCAATTTGGCTTTAGAAGTCAGCATAGCACTGTTGAGCAAACGCATAGATTGGTTCAAGTTGTAAGGAGGACATTTGAAGAAAAAAAGTATTGTTCTGCCCTTTTTATTGATGTTTCTCAGGCATTTGATAAACTATGCCACGAAGGCCTACTTTTAAAATTGAAGACATACATACCTACCAATAAACATACAAAAGCTTTTGGAAAGTTATATTATATAGGAAGTACACTGTTGTGGAAGGAGAGTTCACGAGTGTGCCCGAATACATATCTTCCGGTGTGCCACAGGGTAGTATTCTGGGGCCAGTTTTGTATTTAATATATACTTGTGATATGCCTGTGAGCAATAACATCCACACTTCTACATTTGCCGATGATACAGCCTGTATGAGTATGCACTAGAGCTGGCAAACTATCGATAGTACTATCGATAGTATCGATAGTTTTATTTCCATTAGACTATCGATAGTTTTTTCTCGATAGCGATACTATCGTTGAAAAAATTTGTTACCAAATTGGCAATAAACTCGATAAAATTTAACATATTGGCTTTCTTTTATTGAAAATACATCTAAGTACATAGTTTTCCAACAAACTATCGAAAATATCGAATGGCGTGACTATCGATAGTTTGCCAGCTCTAGTATGCACAAAAACCCTGATGAGGCATCCCGAAATCTCCAAGAACACATTGAAATATGGTTGAACTTATGGAGAATTAAAATAAATGAACAAAAGTGCGTCCATATAATGTTTACGTTAAGAACAGATACTTGTTCTCCCATTCGAATCAACAATCAAAATATTCCTCAACATTCTCAAGTAAAATACCTTGGTATACACCAATACCTTGGTATACGAAGGCTTACATGGAAATATCATATTGTCTCTAAGTTAACCCAAATGAAACTTAAATTAACTCCAATATATTTGTTAATTGGCAGAAATTCAACACTCAGCCTAGACTGCAAACTTTTGATACACAAGTCGCTTTGAAGCCAATATGGTGCTATGGAATTCAGCTATGGGGCACTGCTTCAGCTTCAAATGTTGAGAAAATCCAACGAAGGCAAAACAAAATTTTACGTTTGATAACATCGGCTCTATGGTACATCAAAAATTCAAATATACATCGTGATTTAAATATGCCACTAGTGACTGAAGAAATTGCAAAATACGCAGGCAAATATTTAACTAAACTCGAGTCACATCCTAATACGCTTGCCCGTAATATTTTGAACTTTACTGGACACATCCGCCTAAAAAAGAGGGACATAAGGGCTCTTATACTCAACACTCTAGATGGGACTCCTTGAAAATACTTCCTTTTTTTCCTTTTTGATTATCACTACTTATGTATTATTTATAACCAGGGTAGGAAAAAATTCGGCTCGCGAGCACAATTTTTATTAACTCGCTCGTTTTAAAATTTGTGCTCGCGAGTTCAAAATTAGAACTCGCGAGCCCAAATTTTATTCCTTTTGTGCTCGACTCGTAAGCATTAAATGACTTGCTTTAAAATTTGTACTAGCTAGTTTTATTTTAAAACTCGTAAGCACAAATTTAAAAAGAGTGCAAAAACGAGCATAAACGAATTGAAAACGAGTAGTTATTACAAAAAATTTTTTTTTGCTTATTCGAAAAAGTATATGTATATGTGTTTGTTGACAAAAATCCCACAAAATGTATGAGTAAGGGTTGAGAAATAAACACATACATGACTTTAGTGCATGTATGTACATACTTATGCGTGTTTTTATGTGTGTAAATTCTTTGAATATATGTATGTAAGTACATCAACTATTTAACGATGGGTAGTAACATAAATGTATGAATTCATTACAGATTTATACCTGTTGATAGAATTATTGCATATTAGACTGCCCAATTTTTATTACTGCTATAAAATATGGTACGCCAACAAAACTCCCTAAAAAAAATTTAAAGATGATCAAAATGAACCGTTTAACAGGTAGTTTATGCCGTAATTGCTAAAAAACGAAATTTTACATTAAATAAAAAAATAAATCACTTTTTTATTTTCCAAGAATTTTGGTAAAAGTATTTATTTACATACATACATACAGCTGTGGTTAACTAATTAGAAACGATATGCAATTTTCATAAAAAGCTATGGCTTTTATTATTTTCTTATAGAAGTTTCTATATTTTTCCTTCGATATATTAAATATTTAGCGAACTAACAAAAACAACTTAAAAAACTTTTCTATATGAATATATTTTAGAAATAAAAGCATTAAAACCCATTTCTTTGAATACATAAGATGCTCTGCTATATCTCTATAAGACTTTCGAGTTTTGTGAAGCCCAAAAATAGCGCTGCATTGTACAAAAGTGTAGCTCTTGCCCTTAAATTATAATTTAAGCTCATTAAGAAAGTGCATTTACCGATAATACAATAGTCTTGATAAAAAAAATACTTTGCGTAAAAGCATTGTGTTGAGAGTTGCTCGTAAAATAATAAAAGCCATAGCTTTTTATGAAAATTGCATATCGTTTGTAATTAGTTGACCACAGCTGTATATGAAAAATGAAATTATAATCTGTAACCATGAATCAAGAAAACAAGATTGCGCACTCAGCCGTACAAAAGAAATTTCTGCTGCGCAGGTACGTCAATATAGAATACTCACGTGTGTTTGTTGTAAAAAGTGTGTGAGTGAGAGAGCAAATTCCACAAACAAATGTATGTATTTTGTTTACAACAAAATTCTACATGTACGTCACAGGCAGAAAATAAAATAACGGAATTGCGCAATGCGCAATCTTGTTTTCTTGATTCATGATCTGTAACAAAATGCGTACAGTCATCAGTATCTTTATTACCGTGTAAGTGCTTAAACGACAGTGAAATGGGTCGAAATAATATATTTGAATTTGAAAAATATGTGTCAATTGAGCAAGAAAACAACACATCAAATTGTTTACTTTGCCAAAAAATTCTCAAGGGAAAGAGAACCGGGAACATTAAACGCCATTACGAAACTATACACAATATTAAAATTAATGAAAGCGACGATGACATTCAACTATCATCATCAACAATAGTGCGGCGAAGAAAAAACTTAGTCATATGACAAGTTCTCTAGATAAAAATGAGTTTTTGTTATGTTGTGTAGGACTTGTAACAGTAAAAAGAATTCCATTTAGAATATTTGATGATGAAGAATATTTTAAAAAAATTTTACGCCCTCATGAGGATTTTCATGGAACTAATGTTAATTCGAAAAACATCGTCGGATTAATTAACGCAACAGCAATTCAAATAAAAGAACATATTTCAAAATCGGTTAACAAGAAGATGATTTGTTTGAAAATCGACGTTGCTACCCGTATGGACAAAAGTATTCTTGGAGTAAATATTCAGTATATTAAAGACTTCAAAATTAACATCCATACAATTGCTATGATGCAATTGAAAAAAAGACACACAGGCCAGTTTCTCAAAGAGGAGATAATAACCTGTTTAAAAGAGTATAATATCGATATTGCTCAAGTTTACTCCTTCACTTCTGACAACGGCGCAAATGTAATAAAATTTACAAAAAATTGCAAAATTGTTACAAGATCTTCAAGAAGAAGCATTTACAAAAGAAACTGAATATCTAAATAGTGATGACGAACACTTTGAAAGTATTCACTCGTCGCTTTCATCCGTTATGTCAGTTGTTAGATGTGCAGCACATACAATCCAACTAGCAGCTCAGGATGTGTTGAAAATAATCCAATCTGAAGTTGAGGAGTGTCGTAGGATAGTAAAAAGTCTACGAACTCACTTTCGCAATGAAAATCCAGCTAATTTTCAAATGCCGCTAAAAGACAACATAACGAGATGGAACTCAACTTTTGAAATGATCAAATCCTTACAAAATTCAAAGGAATACATTGAGAGTATAAATGACTCCAACATTTCTGATCCTAATTGGAGTTTCGTATCTAAATTTGTGAATGCTTTTAATCCGCTATCAGAATGCACAAAGAAATTTCAGTTTGAACAGTACTTAGTGGGCGATTTCTACAGAGATTGGCTTTGCTGTGAAGTTGAACTAGAAGAGCTGGGAATGCAAGAAAATATCTATGCTCAAAACTTATTAGATAGTATCAAGAAGCGGAAGCAAACTCTTATAGTAAATGAAGGCTTCATCTCAGCAATTTACTTAGATCCACGATTTAACTTTACAGGAACGCCATTCTTATCTGAGGAGCAGAGAAGAATAGCTTTGGTAAGTAGACTATTAACATAAAAATATAGTACAATAGTACTTAATCAAACACAGTCACACATACATACGAATGTATATGTAGATATATTAAATGAAAATTAATAATTAACTTTTTATTTCATTTTAGAATCACCTCCTTAAAACCCAAATAATGATAAAGCGGCTTGCCGGTGAAAACACAGATTTCCAAAATGAACCAATTTTGAATAATTCTCCATCCACATCAGCAGGAGCATTTTCAAAACTTGAAGCAAAAATGAATTTGCTAATTCAACAAACTCCACCAACCGATCGAACCATGAAGCAAAAATTGGAAAATTTATGCAACTTGCAAAGGATTCCTTTCGAAGAAAATGTTTTGCAATATTACCAAAAAATATAGATCCAGAATTAAGATATTTATTAGACATATCATTAGCAGTTCCATCAACACAAGTATCTGTAGAAAGGGCTTTTAGCGCTCTTTCAGTAAGTTTAACAAAATCTCGATCCAAATTGTCAAAAGATACAATAAACAATTTGCTTTTAGTTAAATTAAACAAAAATTTAATGGAACATACAATAATTAGTAACTAAGCAAGTGAATAGGTATTAAAAAGATAACTTTATTTAATGTTAAGTTAATTTTAAAATATACAAACAAATGCATATCCTATAAGAAGTAATATTTTATTTTAGCCTTAACCTTTTATATATGTCCATATGTATAATAAAAGCAATGATATACACATATATGATTGTTTTTTGTCTCAGTGAGTTTCAAGTGATTTTGGTCAGTTGTTTGTGAGCGAAGATTAGAATAAATACTTTCTGCAGAATCTCCAAATTAACTCCAATTTAACTTCCCATTTCTTCTTAAGGAATCACATTTACTAATAAAAACGAATTTGAAAAATATAGTACTTACAAATGCATATACATACATATATAAAAATATATGTTCTTATGGTTTTCAGGACATGTTTGGGCTGGACGTGTCAGTCAGTAACGTTACTCTTTTATAAAATAGATTTTCAATTCAAATTGAAAACAGTTATGTATAACACAAAAGTTTGCTACATACGTGATTGAACCCTACATAAGGTGATTTGAAATTACCTTCATGTCGTGAGGTATTTTTCAAATGTTTTAAGGATTCTGCTTCATGAAAAGTTATGCAAATGCTTACCTGTCCGTAATAAAATATAACTGCAGTGCGACCTATAGAAAACAGAATTTGAGCCTGACGTTATTGTGATGGCATATCTGTATATTTAGTGAAAGTGTGGCACAGCAGCCTTTAATTTGTATCTGTTTTTCTTTTGATATTTATATAACCTTTTTAGTTGTTAAATTCGAATACCTGCATGGTATGATTGCGACATCTCTTAAGAATCCTCATATACACATCCTTCTTCCATCGTGCTTCTTTCATAATATGACACATTTAAAAACAAGACGTATTAACATTTCAGTTTATACATGGACTTTTATTCATAAATAAAAATATATCACATAAATTTGCGATTGAAGATAGTACTTTATAATTATTGCATTCTTTTATATGAATGTATTTTCTGTTATACTCGTCCCAAGTTTTTTTTTGCTAGTGCGTAGCAAACAAAATTAATAAAACTCGCGAATAATTCTTTTTAACTCGACTCGCGAGTCGAGTTTTATTTTCGACTCTTAAAATTTTAATTCTTCTCGCGAGTCCTATTTTCGACTCTCAAAAATTAAACCCCCACCCCCGGATTTTTTTTTAACTCGCGAGCTGATAAGAGTAGCTCTTTTCAATGCAAAAAATAAAACTCGCTCGAATTAAATTCGTTTGCGAGCGAGTTTTATTCGAGCAGTCTCCGCACTCTGTTTATAACTATCACTAAGTTTATGTCCGATATTGGTCGGGCCCAATAATTATATTTAGATTTAAGATTTGATTACTTATTGTTAGTTCATTTTTGAAGATACAATAAATATATATATATATATATCACAAAAAAATATATATGAAAGATTTTTACAAGCCGCTTCCATTTATTGCTGCTTTTAGTTCTCGCGCAAGTGGCGGCGTTGGATGAAGTAGTTAGCACGTTGATTACAAAACGGATGGTCCTGGGGTCAATCCCGGTCTCAGACAGTGATTAAAATAAAATAACAACACGTATTTTTCTGATGTGCATTAGTGTCCTTTGTATCAGTTGTTTTAGGAAAAGTTCTAGAGAAGCAGTATCATCGGCGAAGTAAAATAACCAATAAAATGGCTACTAAACACAGTTTAAAAATGTAATACGCCTCAATGACACCAGAGGCGCTTCAACACTGCATTATTAGGTTTGATCCCGAACTCCACATTGGGAGCCCGCAGGATCCCAATTTTGCCGAAAACTGTTCCCGTACTCAAAGTTTGGGCAAGTAAGGGAGCTTTTGAGAGAGTAATGTTCTTCTTCTTCTTGCACGAAACAGCCCGTCATTTCTCTTTGGGCTAGTTTGGGCAAGCCGAAAAACAATCAGCTGTTTTGAAAAATAACCAATAACAAAGCAAAATTTAATTGTCCTAAAAGCTAAAAACATTAGGTGTGTTTTATTTACTTTTGCAGTAAAATGCCGTAAATGAGTAGTTACTGCGAAAATTTTAAAATTTACTCTCAAAAAGAGCTGTTGCCGAAAAAAGTACGCTAACAGAAAAATAGTAAAAATTAGTTAAATTAATTTTTTTAATGATTTTCACAATTTTTATTAACCGTTTCTTAAATTTTTACACTTTTCGTTTGCTTACTTTTCATTTGTTTACATTTTGAATCATATGTTTTTATCTTACTATACTTGTACTATAGCCATTTCAGACTATAATACAAGTATTAATACTTTTGTGGAAAATGCAACTCTTACATGTTGAGTTGTTATTGTGTCTTGAAATTTTTTAAACACAAATCAGATCAGGGAGGCATTTTTGTCAAAAGTATTAATACTTGTATTATAGTCTGAGTGGCCCTTAAAAGGTGGTAAGGTAACAAGATTTTGTTAAAGATCGGACTGAGAGTAAAAAGAAAATTACTCTCTGAATGAGCAAAAGTTATCCGAAATTGCTGGAACGCAAAAAACCATAACTGCCCATCTTGAAATTCTGGTGCTGCTTACTTTTTAAATTAAATTTTATTTTAGTGATTTTAGTCGCCTAAAACGCATAATATTACAAAAACAAAAAATCATTGGCAACAGCTGTAAAAAGTAAATGAAAAAAATTTCCAAAAAAGTAGAAGTTACGTGAACTATTTAAAAAATCATAAAAATATATTTTTTTATATTAAAGAAATGGAAAATAAGCACAAATGTACTTACAACTTAAGCTTTATTTCAAAAACCTTCCATTTTGCTTTTTAATAAATCTGTGTGTAAAAACTTTTTTTCTATATTTGCAAATTTTCTGATTATTATTTCAGTTTCATATGCAAACAAAAAACAGCTGATTATTCAATTCTTGTCCGAACTTACCCAGAAGAAAAAGTTCGTACTAGTTTGTACAGGAAATGAAAAAAATTACTCTCTCATTCGCTCTCAAAATTGCACAAAAATTGCTATCTAGAACGCTTTTGGATTACTTTGTACAAGTTCGGACTGTTTTGTTATGCATCTGGAACATTCAGTCAAGAACTCTCCCTTTACTCTCTCAATTTGTGTTCTCATTTACCATGATACAATAATATAAAGGTACAACCGTTCTCTCTTTTCGTCGCCATATTAACCTTCTGACGTTTGTGCCGACAATTTTTTACTCTCAAAATTAATGCTACCTTATTCATTTATGAAATCCGAGTTTTTGATTAATTTTTTGACGTTCTTTTTTATTTATTGAAAAATATTGAAGAATATGTATTTAAATTGTAATTATAAAAAAAATTTACATCAGCATAAACAATTCAAGGGAAATTACCAACGGAAAAGCCTCTGAATCAAGGGTGGGACTTTCTCTTCGTACTACTCTGGCTTATTGCTTTACATCAGGTGCGTCCAAGTCATATGCATAATGTGCAAACTTTTTTAAAAGAGCTATTGAACTTTCACACCGACGAGAGCACAATTGCCAATCAGACTCGGCGAGAACAATGCTTCCTCCTAATTTGCAAGGAAACAACAGCACACTTAACAGCTTTCAAAGCTGTTTGCCTCAAATACAATCATCAGAGTATGCCTGCTTAGAGCCTAAAATTATAAGCAAAAGGCCACCCGCGCTCACTTCGTTATGCTCTGTTTTAAACATACATATGTATGTATGTATATATAAACGAATAAACGTATCATGGGTTCTAAGCACTCATTGGAATGATGAGCAGTTTTGCTAAATGTTAGCCCATGCTCGTTAATGACACGCCTGTGTTAAAATCATGCGTCCTGCACCTAAATTGAACCAATTCATTAGCAATAGAACCCATGCATTAACTATTTCTTTTTCATGTCTTTTTTGTTCAGATTATTCAGATGTAGCCCATAAAAAAAGCATTAATTCTTACTGTAAGCTGCAATAAATTTGCACACGAAGTGTATGTAAATGTGTATTATATGCATGAAACACGCTCATCCATTCTACATCATATTTATTTATTTATTTCAGTCTATGGACAAAAAGTCCTTTCAGACAACGATAACGATATGAAGGTAAAATACTAGGATAAATAACTTATAAAATAGTAAAAGATAAACAAAAAAATAATTAAGGCTAATTTGTATGCATAAACAAAGTTATGAAATTAAACAAAATTCCAAATAACGTATTATCTTATTACGCTTAGAAGAACAAGTTTAAACTCATTTTTCGAAGTGCTGAATTCTATGTAAGACTTTGATTCTCTTTGTAATTTAAAGTTAATTTCATTGAGAAATGCGAAAGCACGGGTTAATGTGCCATTACGGCCATAATTAGTCCGATGAAAAGGAACATCAAACAACTTAGTTAATCTTGGAACAGCATGAAGCAAATCATGACAGTCAACGTAACCATTGATAATATCGTAAACCAGAAGGGCGGATTGGAGTTTTCTACGTCCTTCTAGAGTACGTAAGCCAATAAAAAGGCACTTAGATTCATAAGGAACAGAAATTAAATATGGCAATGAACGTGTAACAAATTTAATAAAGATGCGTTGAAGTCTCTCAATACGAGAGATAAGATTTGAGACATGAGGATTCCATATAACAGCAGCATATTCCAACTTTGATCTAACAAAGGCCGTGTTGCGGCAGCAACTTTGTTTCTAAATGTTACGGCAGTAACACGATTCCGGGCAGAAATAACAAAACGATGTACAAATAAAACGCGGCTTAATTATATTAAAACACGATGTACGTTGTACGATTGGCGCTCGTACGCTCTACAATGTGATGTGATGTTATGTTATGTGATGTTTTATTATCTATAGAGTTTTAAATAAAATACAAAATGCACATTCTTATACATACATAAATGAAGTAGAATAACTTACTTAATTCTGCCTCTCTTAAATAAATAAACCAAATACTAGACGAATTCAAGATGTCTGACTATCACCACCAAAATTCAAAAAGACATTCGTGCCACAAAAACACGAAGACCATCAAAAAACGATGTCAACTTAGGGTTGACATAACTACGAAATTTAACCCAAATATGAGATCAGCGCAGAGTTGATTCATTAAATGTCAATCAATCTGGCATTATTAACAATTATAGTATGGCATTACAAATAGAACGTACAGTTAAATTCAAATATAAACATACAATAATTTAAACTGCAACATCCCGCCGCCCGTGAGTCGATCCGGGAGACTCACTACCACTAACATCGAGAACAGCCAACTTTGACGCAGGTCTTCTTAGTCAGCCCACTGCTGTCCTAACCACCGCCGAGCGAACTTGTCCATCGGCTGCCACAAATACTTCTTCAACCACACCTTTCTTCCATTGTCCACGTGCCTCATTGTCATCACATACAACAACCACATCGCCCATTTTGATTGGTTCCACGGGCTGATACCATTTTGACCGCCGCGTCAACTCTGGGAGGTATTCCAACACCCATCTCTTCCAGAATGTTTGTTTTAGTTGTGTCAGTATTTGCCACTGTTTTCTCAAGACGACCTTTTCAGGCACAGCCGGCGTTTGAACTGTATTTGCGCATCCGATCAAAAAATGATTGGGTGTAAGAGGCTCTTGATCTGAACTGTCTATCGAAATATGCGTTAGTGGTCGAGAATTAACCAAATTCTCAGCTTCTATTAGAAGGCTAACAAAAGTGTCGACCTGAGGAGATTTTTCCTTTAGCGTAAAAGCTAATACTCTTTTCACCGCTTGAACCATTCGTTCCCACGCGCCACCAGCTGATGGGTTGGCAGGTGTGTTGAATAACCATTCAATGCCACGTTGACTGCATTCATCTGCTATTTTCGTTTCATCAAACACAAAGTTTTCTTTACTCGCTCCAATGAAATTGGTACCTCTATCGCTACGCATACGTACCGGCAAGCCTCTGCGGTTTACAAAATTCCTTATGCATAGTATGACTGCGTCCGTTGATAAATCTTTAGCAACTACTAAATGGACAGCCCTTACAGTCAAGCACGTGAAGAGGGACACCCAACGCTTTTCACTCCTGCGCCCAACAGACACCAGGAACGGACCCATGTAATCAATACCAGTGTACGAAAACGGCCGTACATACGGGGAAAGCCGATCAATTGGATGTTGGCCCATCAAAGGGCACTTCGGAACAGCACTCATATTGGTATCCAGAACTTTAGACGAATAGCGGCACAAACCGACTCCTGATTTTGGTGTTTAAAATCTTCGTGGTATTGCTTTATAATCAGATTTGTTAGCTCGTGTCCTTTCGGTAGAATTATAGGTTCTCTAGTGCACTGTGAAACACAGTTAGCTTTGCTGATACGTCCGGAAAGTCTAATTAAACCGTCGTTACTCAAATAAGGGGTAAGCTTATAGATGACACTTGATTTCGATATAGGTTTATTAAGCTGTAATTGTTGACATTCATCGGGAAAACCATCACGTTGAGCTGTTTTATACAAAAACAATTCTGATGCCCTAATCTCTGCAGCGCTCAAATACAACTGAGATTCTGCCATCGGATCCTTATCTTCTTTGCCATATGTTTTGAAAACTTTTACTGCTCGTATGACCCAGCTCATTACTCTGACTAGTCTATAATAACTTGAAAATCTGTTAAATTGAATAAGTGATACGTCATTCACTATAGATATAAACTTTGATCGTCTCTCGACTTTGCAGTAATTTTCTGATATGCATTCTGGTATCTTGGGCCAGTACTCTTCACTCGATTTAAGGAACTCGGGTCCGTTAAGCCAGCGTGACGTTGTCGGTTTTTTTAGCCTCGTGGCCTCATCTGCTGGGTTTTGTGAGCCTGGAACCCATCGCCATTGACCTACGTCAGAAGATTCCAGTATCTCTGATATGCGATGAACCACAAATTGTTTGTAGACTCTGGCGTCTGATCGTATCCATTCAATCACGGTTTTGGAGTCTGACCAAAGGATTACATTCCTTGGCTCAATATCATGGCTTGATATTATCATCCTACATAGTCTTACACCGAGTACCGCCGCTTGGAGTTCAAGGCGCGGAATTGATAGCGGCTTTATTGGGGCGCATCTTGATTTTCCGGCAATAAAAGTAATATCAACTGCGCTTGTACTGTTTATTCGCCAATAAGCAACAGCTGCAAAGGCAGTCTCACTGGCGTCCACAAAAACATGCATATCAACGCTTGTTGTGGGATAACACAAAGCAGAGCTATAACACCTAGGAATTCTAATGTGCTGCACCATCTCAAGTTCTTTATACCATTTAAACCACTTTTCATACACTGTATCCGGGATTGGTGAACTCCAATCTAATTTATGCCTCCACAATTCCTGCAGTAATACCTTAGATACCATAACAACGTTTGCCAAAAATCCAAAAGGATCAAATATGGACATAGTAAGACTTAAAATTTCTCGTTTCGTTGGCTTCCGATTACCGTTCAAAACCGCTTCCGGTACTTTGTTGAATTTCAAAACAAAACAAAAATCATCCTCTACAGGTAACCAAAACATTCCCAAAATCTTTTCAGATGTCCATTGACTGCCCAAATCCGTCGAGTATAATTTATTTACCTCAGGTGCGCCATTATTCATTACCTGGCAAAACATTTTTGCGTTTGACACAAATCCCCTTAGCTCGAAATTTGCCTGCTGATGAATTTTCACTATATCTCTACTCACAGCAATTGCCTCATCAATACTGTCGAAAGAGTCTACGTAGTCATCAACGTAGTGACAGTTAACAATAGCCTTTGCTGCCCGTGGGTATGTACCCTCATATTGCCCCCGCGTTGAAATCTTTCACGTATTGCGCTGAACAAGGAGAACTGGCTGATCCAAAAATCATCGCTTGCATCACATACACATCAGGTGGCCTTGTAGGGTCACCATTACGCCATAGGAATCGTTGCGCAACCTGATCTTGTTCCCGTATTTTTACGCGGTGGAACATTTCCTTTATGTCCGCACAAACGCCGATCCTTCGCTGGCGAAATTTAAAAAGTATGGATATTAACGACTTGGGCTGATACTTGCAAGGGCCTTTCATCAATCTTGAGTTAAAGGATTCATCATTTATAGATGCGGCTGCATCGAACACCAGGCGACGTTTATTTCCTTTATTAAGGTTTGTTATGGCAAAATGCGGTAAGTACCATATACGATGGTCATTACTGGATACTTCCTCTGGCAATAATTTTCTGGCATATGATTTCGAAACGTAATCTTCAATTTTAGTTTTATACCACTCGGCTAAATTTGCATCTTTACTCATCTTGGACTCCAAACACTGCAAACGTTTCATAGCAACACTGTAGCTATCGAAAAAATCAAAGTTATCTTGCCTCCATATAAGGCCGGTTTCATACTGAAGACCTATTTTTCGTGTAGTGCGCTGAAGTATTTTCTCTGCCCTTTCATCGTCCTGCGATACTAATAATTTCGTATCATTCACGCCGAAATTTTCCATAGTGAAAAAATCTGAAATCTGTTGATGAATTTCCTCTAAAATGTCTACATCAATCTTGCACACAGTCGCACCCGTGCCATCTTCGTTTGAACCAAATAAAATATTACCCAAATTAGTTCGGTGTACTGCAAAACTTTCGTCTAAATTAATGACTTCGAACGGTCGCACAAGTCTTATATGGGGTAACCCAATCAACAATCTTAGCATAGCATTAAAATAGTCTTCCATTTCCACTTCTCTTAAAATCGGAAATTTATTTTTAAAGTTTTCAAAATGTAAGCTTTGTGGTGGCAATTTCAAATTTTCAGTAGTCCACACATTTTTCATATTAAAGCAAGTACCATTTTCATTAATACCACTAATTTCCATATTTACCTTTTTAGATACTTCATTTGTTGTTTTTCCACCAATCCAACCGAGACACAAGTTGCTTGTTGCACCTTTTAATCCAATCTGTGTTGCTACTTTTTCTTCCAGAAGTGATATTTTCGAGCCTTCGTCTATGAAAGCTACAATTTCAATGGAGCCCTTTGGTCCCTTTAATTTAACTGGCAAAAATTTAAATAATGTTTCTTTATTAAAAGAATTATCAACAATTGCATTGACAGCACTGTTCCCATTTTCAAAATGTATCGTCTTCGTATCATCTCCAACTAACACTCTATTGTTATCGCCATATGTTTTGCTTTTGTTTACTTTTGTGCCATTGTTAACTTTAAAATTTTCGTGAAGTAATCTGTTGTGGTATTTGGTACACTTGGACAAACCACATTGGCGTTTCATTTGGCACTTAAGTACATTGTGACCAGCCTGTAAACAACAAAAGCAAAGATTTTTATCTTTTACTAGTTTCCATCTCTCAGCAGTTGTCAATTCTTTAAATTTATTGCACTGGTACAACTTGTGGTTCTGTTGACACAATAAACATTTGGTGAGACGGTGATCGGCTGTTATAGTAAACGATGGATTCATTTTGTCCTTTTTATTGTAGTGCTCATCAGTTTCCGTAGCAAGTGCGACGTAAGTAGCTACTTCTTGCAGCCATGTGCTGAATTGGCGTACACTGGGATATTGGCCGAGATTTTGAACAGAATATTTCATCCAGTCTTCTTTCTTGGAGGATGGCAATTTGCTAACCAATTCGTCAATCAGTGTGGGGTTCGATAAATGAGGGGTTGCACCCGCATTTTCTAAAAAAAACTGTAAGGTTAGATACCATAGTGCTAAAATTAACCAACTCATCCATTTTCCTTCCAGATATTTGTGGAAAGGCTCGGACTTTGGCAATTTGGCTACGTATGAGCACTTGTGGGCGTCCATAATGAAACTCCAATGTTTTCATCACCTGGCCCACGCTATCAGGGTGAATTAAAAATGTTTCAACCTTTGCTTTAGCTTCGCCTTTCAAAGCTTTCTGAAGTCTCATTAAATTTTCTAAATTTGTGTAACTATAATTCCTAGTTGTTTCATTATACGCTACACTGAACATGGGCCAGTGCTCTGGCTGTCCGGCGAATGTGGGCAAGTCATGAAGCTTACGTAATTCACGATATACTTGTCTCCCTGCAGCCTGTGGCGCAGAAACAGAGGTCGGTATATTGCGCGAGTATGACGGCAAATAATTATGTGACACAACCGGTGTCATTAGCGGCGCTGTGTTTGAAAACATTTGTGTGAGTTGTGGTTGCACAAAAGTGGTTGATTGTGACGACAATAGGGGCATAGATTCTGTGGTTTGCACAAGTTGTTGTGCGGCATGGCTTGACACGTAAATCATATAAGGCATTTTATACTCACTTGAATTAAATTGTGGTTGCATCGGCGGCGTTGATGCTTGCATTATAGGTGTATCAGTTTGGTAGTTCGCTACGGCAGGCGGTGTAGCTGCTGAATTAGGCAACGTATGCGATGCTGTTCGCTGTTGTACTGGTGTGGATAAAGTTGCGTTATGATACTTCTCCATTAGAATTTTCATTGATTCTTTAAGTTGTAGGATTTCCTCTTTTAGCTCGGCAGTAGCTTTCTGTTCTATCATCGTCTCTTCGCTTTCACTACAGCTTCCCTGAGACTCAGCATTTGCAACTTCGGCGGTATCATTGTCTTCGTTTTCAGACATTTTCTTTTCCTTAAGTCGTTCGCTTTGTCGAGACATTACTACGTGTGTATGTGGTTATTTAAACCCTGGTGGATTTAACCGGCGGCGTTTTAATTAAATAATAAAAGATGTTGCGGCAGCAACTTTGTTTCTAAATGTTACGGCAGTAACACGATTCCGGGCAGAAATAACAAAACGATGTACAAATAAAACGCGGCTTAATTATATTAAAACACGATGTACGTTGTACGATTGGCGCTCGTACGCTCTACAATGTGATGTGATGTTATGTTATGTGATGTTTTATTATCTATAGAGTTTTAAATAAAATACAAAATGTACATTCTTATACATACATAAATGAAGTAGAATAACTTACTTAATTCTACCTCTCTTAAATAAATAAACCAAATACTAGACGAATTCAAGATGTCTGACTATCACCACCAAAATTCAAAAAGACATTCGTGCCACAAAAACACGAAGACCATCAAAAAACGATGTCAACTTAGGGTTGACATAACTACGAAATTTAACCCAAATATGAGATCAGCACAGAGTTGATTCATTAAATGTCAATCAATCTGGCATTATTAACAATTATAGTATGGCATTACAAATAGAACGTACAGTTAAATTCAAATATAAACATACAATAATTTAAACTGCAACAGGCCGTATAAATATATTTATGAGTGTAGGGATTAACAAACTCAGAGCAGTTTCTCTTCAGAAAACCGAGCATTTTATACGCTTTAGGAAGAATATACTCAACATGAGCTACAAACGACATAGAACTATCAAAAACAACACCTAAATCGAGTTTAGAATTCGAAATTTTCAAATTAATGCCATTAATGTTAAATATCAGTACTATGGGATTCATGGATCTATGAAATGAAACATGTAAACATTTATTTATATTTAGATGCAAGTAATTAAGTTGGCACCAATTACTTAAATTATTAAGCTCATTTTGAAGAGTGTACATATCACTCAAAGAATCACATTTCATGAAAAATTTTAAATCATCAGCATATAACAGATACTTTGACCTAAGAAAGCAGCCACCAATATCATTAATATATAAATTAAATAATAACGGGCCAAGGATACTCCCTTGGGGAACTCCAGACGTTTGACAATACGGCGTGGATTGAAAACCTTCAATATATACTGAGCAAACTCTATTAGATAAGTATGACTTAAGTCATAACAAAAAATTGGAATGGAATCCCATTAAACTTAATTTTAACAACAGAATGGAATGAGATATTTTATCAAACGCCTTGGAAAAGTCTGTGTATATAACTTCTACCTGGCTACTATGCTCAAGAGAATCTAGACAATATTCACTGAAAAGGGTCAAATTAGTAACAGTCGATCGGCCGGCATAAAAGCCGTGCTGATACGGAGAAATCCAAGGTTTAATTTGGAAAAATAACTTTTTATGTACAATATGCTCAAAAATTTTAGAAACGCAAGATAGCTTAGAGATAGGCCTATAGCATTTTACATCATTTCTGATGCCATCTTTAAAAACTGGGGTGACTATGGCAGACTTCCACCTACTTATAAATTCCCCTTCTTTCAGAGATAAATTAAAAATAAACGTGAGAGCTAGTATTATGGAGGTACTCGATTTCTTTAGGAGATAAGTACAGAGACCATCACAATCAGATTTTAATGAATTCTTTACCTGAGTAATAGCGTCAGATACATCGATCTCAGACACAACTAAGCAGCCCAAATTTAGGTTGCTAACTCCTCCCGAAGTGGAAATATTATTGAACGGCTCAAAATTAGAACTAAAAAAGGATGCAAACATATTTACTGCCTCTTCACAGGAATTAGAGATTTTGCCATCTAGGCAGACTGTATATGGAATGTCCGACGATTTTCTTTTAGATTTGACAAAAGTCCAAAACGCTTTTGGGTTAAGAATAATTTCTTGTTCTTTCGACAAGAGAAACTGCTTATAGAGAAATTTATTTAAAAAGTTAAATTCTCTGCTGTAATGAGAAAATTTAGCTTGGGATTCGGAATCACCCATTTCCAAAAACTTTTTATGGAATTTGTTACGCAAATTTTTTAGCTTTTTTAGGCCCTTGGTGTACCAAGGTAACTTATAAGGTTTATTACATTTAGTTGGAATATTATCTGTACAAATTTTATTGACTTTATTTATAAAAAGTTCGTAGCACTCTTGAATTTTGAACCCAGCAAAAAGATCCAACCAATTAATGGAGTCAAAGATAGCATTCAGCACATTAAAATTACAGGCATTAAAGTTAAAGTCATTAACCGTCGAGCGTATAGAATTTTTAAAAAACGTTAAATTAGCTATTTCTAATACTAAAGCTTGGTGATGAACATTAGGAGGAGAAATCCAAAGTAGAGGACTGAAGACTTCATATTTAAGAAAATCTGGTACAAATATAAGGTCCAAAAAACGATTTAATCTATTAGCAAAATTATTTACTTGACACAAATTGAGCGCCAATATACTATCAATTAAGTTAATTTCATGGCAATGATTAACATTACTAGGCATTAGAAAAGCAGTGTCACACACTTTTGACCAAAGAATGTTTTTTAAATTAAAATCGCCTAAGATACAAATATTACCATCTACTGTGAAATTCTCACCAAATGACACCATATTAGATATATGCGCATTATAAAGCTCATCAGTGCTATTAGGTGGTATATATGATACACATAATAAAAATGGGGAATTTAAATCGGAAATAGATACAATTAATTGATCAAGCAAACCATTATGGTAATCAATATTACATAAAGACGACTTAATTGAAGTTTTTACGGCAATTAAAACTCCTCCACCCAACGATAAGCCAGTAGAAATAGCATTCCTATCCTTACGGAAAACATTATAGAGTTTAGTATCAAAAAATTCAGCATCATAGAAATCGGAGTTGAGCCAGGTTTCAATTAATACGAAAACATCATATTCATTTTGTGATGAAAAATCAAGTATATTCTTGGATTTGGTTCGCATTTTGGAAAGATTTTGATAATATATTTTAAAATGAGTAACGTTATTAATTAAATTGGATTTGCATGTTGCGACTGATTTCGAAAATTTAGGAAAGGTCGCACTTTAATATCAGCTGGCCAGATTTCAGGATTTAAAATATTCTTGAAAAGATTATTGGAAATACCAATTTTAAAATTTACACTCCTTACTTGATTTAAATCAACGTCTTTTTTTACAAGCTTGTAGCAGGGCATATCAGATTTACTAATATTAGCTGTTTTCTCAACATAATTTAATATTTGATCGATAGAGACAGTAGGCTTAAATGAAGAAATATGAATCCATTTCTTCTGTGGTATTACATCCAACTCATTAGACGAATTGGCGCCATAAATAGTAGCGCCCTTCCTATTAACACGACTCTGCTCTGTAACATTAACATTGGTATGTTTACTAACATTATTAGCATTCGAGACAGATGGTAAAGAAGAGGCAGATAACGCAGACTGTTTGTGTAATTTATTACAAGGTTGTTTTTGTAGTTGTATTTTTTGTGACACAGTTATTGAAGCCAATGCATTAATATTTTGCTCACTGTTTATGATAGAAGTCAGGGGAGACGAAAGATTGGTATCAATACAATTTGTTGTTTTCGGTGCATTTAACATGAAACATGAAATATCATCTTTCTCAGCAGTAACAGTATCAACATCGCTCAAAACAACAGCACTGTGCAATAATGCATGACTATTAGTTTGTTGTTGATTAGTTATAACATTACCATTATTGTTGTTGTTTGATAAATTAACAAAATTGTCACTCAATAGTTTAAAATTATTTTTTATAGCCGTACTAATGGTTTCTTTAAGCGCGCTAATCATGTTAATGTTATTAGCCTCAATTGTATCGGACAAAGTTTTATTAAAAGTTTCAAATTTATTTAGAATACAGTGTAAATTTTTTAACTCAGCCATATTTCGCTCACACGATTTTTGAACAACATCAATTTTTATTAGTCTTTCATCATATCTTTTTTCTATCGCTTGAAGCAATTTCATTATTTCCTTTTCATTTTGTGCTAATGATGATTTGAATTCATTTTTATAATCAACTAAGTGTTGTTTGTTTTTGTTTACACTAACTTGCATATCACTTAGGACCAGATCAACATTGTGAATGTATTGCAAACAATCATCACATATAAAACGAATAAAATTCTTTGCCTCCAGAACACCAGTGGAATATTGATCAAGATTAGAACACTTCATAGCGGAGTGATAAACCTTTCCACACACAACACTGCATCTTATTCCAGATTCACCTCGAATAGAGCCCTTGCATTTAAAGCACTCAGACATAATAATATAAGTATTATAAAAACTAGTTGATGCGACAAAAACAAAATAACGTCCGCTCACCTCAAACTTCACTTTTATTAATTACTATTATTATATTACTGTATTTTGGGTAAACGAACGCAATTTAGTAAAATGCAGTAAAGTTCAGTAAAAATGTGTAAAACCTTTTGGGTACGCGAAAGCAATTATTGAAAAGTTGCATCAAAAAAGTTTATAAACAAATGCTGAACTAAGTTTTATGAGTTTTTATATAAAATTATGAAACAAAACATTCTAGATATGCAACAGCATGTAAGTAAACTCTTGCGCATTTATGTGTGTAAGTATGTTCACTTCACTTCACATGAATAGGTGCAGTGTTCTACCAATCTATTTGAGGTCGCTGCTCTCAAGATAATTAATTGACTTTTCGTGTTCCCGTACTTTTGTAAATTTTTTGTATTACTGAGAGAAATTATAGCTTGTTCTCATTATACCGAACTTTGCCCAAAAAGTACGGGATATCAAACCTATTAAAAACGTGCAAAAATCACGAGTTGTAAAAAAAGAATGAACCTGACCTCTATATCTTCTTTCAACACCTATCTTCTCTATTCGCTATTTCTTCCCATCACCCTCTCTCACTATCTTCTATTCAACTCACAGGTAGCACAAAGGGATCATTGTATTGGATCCAAGTGAGCTGGACTCTAAATTTCACTCTTCTTTACCAGAAGCCTGCTAACATAACATAGTTCTCGCGCAAACTTTTGGGTAATCTAACAGAAATATGTTAACAATGACTTCAATCAAATAATATATACTTAAAAAATAATATACATACACACATACAGAAGTAACACCTACTATAAAAACGCTTAAGAAATCGTTTGCTGGGAGGAAATACGGAAAAATAAAAAAATAAAAAAATATACCTTTTTTTTAGAAACAGGTCTTAAATTAAGTTTAGTGACATAACTCCAAAATTAATAAAAATTTGGTATCTGATAGAAAATGCGAGTAATGGGCCTTTGAAGTTCTAGTATGAAATTGTGAATATATGTAATATTTTCCCCAACGAATGTCTTTAATATTAGTATCATTTAAAAGCTGTGGATAATATCTTTCAGGAGAAAATCTTTATTAGGCTGCGCCGTCTCGGGAAACATTATGGTGGAGAAAATCCTTAAGCCCGGCCAAAGGCCGGCAGTTTAGAAAATCGTTATTAGACAGGAAAACTGTTCCAGGCGGAAAATCTTTATTAGGCTGCGCCGAGTCGGGAAACACCATGGTAGAGAAAATTCTTAAGCCCGACCGAAGGCCGGCAGTGCAGAAAATCGTTATTAAAAAGGAAAAAATTGCCATGCAGAAAATCTTTATTAGACTGCGCCGTATAGGGAAACACCATGGTGGAGAAAATCCTTATAGCAGAAAATTGTTATTAGACAAAAAACTTTGCCAGGCAGAAAATCTTTATTAGGCTGCGCCGCATAGGGAAACGCCAAGGTGAAGAAAATGCTTAAGCCCGGCCAAAGGCCGGCAGTGCAGAAAAACCTTTTTATGTATAAATGCTACAAACACGCACATACATATACATACATACAGGTGTTAGTAAATCAGTGTTGCGATAAGATGTAAGACGAAAAGTGCTAGATTGCAAAAATAAAAGTGGTAAAATGCTCTACAGCACACACAACCTAAAAAAAATTAAAATTAGTAAAAAATTTTAGTTTCCCTTATTTCTTAAGTGTTCCATACATAATGCTCTACAGCACACACAACCAAGTTCTAAAATTAGTAAAAAATTTTAGTTTCCCTTATTTCTTAAGTGTTCCATACACTTCCAATAAAATTGTTAATTTTTTGTATTCTATATCATCGCTAATGTGTATATCATATTCATAGGTAGCACAATACATTTTTTCACAACTAAAAAATAGAATTATATTGTGTAATGTGTGGGGAAAAGTATATATGTAGTATTAAAAAATTTAATTTTTTAATTTAATTATTATTATTAGTATTAATAATACTTTATATACAATATTTAATTATCATAGCACACTAGATATTGTTTCTTATAAATTGTACAGTTTCTCTTTTAAATATGCTGAAATTCCTTTCTGCTTTTAAATTATTTGGCATTGTATTATATATTCTGAGTCCTTTATAGTATAATGTTCTTTGCATCGCTGCTGAAGTTGCACGTTGTATTCGGAAGTTATCAGAATTTCGCAGTTCGTAAGGTTGTACGTCGCCAACATATGTTATTTTTTCGCACAGATATTCTGGTGCATCGCCCATTCTAATTTTTTGAATAAAACATAATGTGTTCATTTCAAGTCTTTGTTTTACGTTAAGCCATTTAAGTGCATCTAGCATCACATAAATGTTTGTATATCGGTTGCATTTTAAAATACTACGCATCGCTTTATTTTGTAGTTTTTGCATTCTTTCTATTTGTGAATCTAAACAGCACGTATATAGAATTGTCGAGCCATACTCAAAATGTGGTTTTATCATGGTGTTATACACATTCACTGCAGTTACCGCCGATATTTTTTTTCTTATACGCTTAAAAAATGCTATTTTTTACATATATAATCAATATGATCTTTAAATTTGAGTTCTTTGTCAATTACAAAACCAAGATACTTTATATTGTCCACTTTCTCAATTATTTTATCATTAATTTTAAATATCGAATCACTAGTCATATTTAATTCAATTATTTTTGTTTTATTTTCATTTAGTTTCATCTTATTCATATTTAGCCATGTATTAATTTTATTAACATCATGCACCAATTTACTTCTACACTCTTCCTCTGTTTCTCCTACTGAATATATTAAAGTATCATCTGCATACAGCATTATACTACTCTTTTCAATAATACTTGTCATATCGTTTACATATATAATGAATAGTAATGTGCCCAGAATTGCTCCTTGGAAAACACCAAATTCACATTTTACTTCATTTGATTTAATTGCATTTACTTTTGTTATCTGTCTTCTATTTTCCAGATAGGATTTAAACCAACTTAATTCTACGCCTTGAATACCGTACATATACAATTTCTGTAACATTATGCATCTGTCGATTGTTTCAAATGCCCGTTTAAAATCCAAAAAAATTGCCATAATTTTCTTATTTTTTTCTATATTTTTCCACTCGTTTATTATATGATTTATTGCAGTTTCACACGAAAACTTTTTTCGAAAGCCAGATTGATATTTTGATAAAAAATAATTGTCTTCAATATACTTTTCCAATTGTGCTTTTACTACTTTTTCCAAAACTTTTTCGAATACTTTTAAGGAGTTAATTGGTCGAAATTCCTCGCATTTATTTGTTTTAGCAATTTTTTCTATTGGCGTTACTACTGTTTCTTTCCAGCTTTCCGGAAACACTCCTGTTTCCATTGATTTATTTATTATCTTTAGTAAAATTATTCCCGTAGCGTTCCAGTTTTCGAGTATGATTTTTGTTGATACCTTCGTATAGTCAGGCTTATTTTTCATTTCTTTTATTATATTTTTCAGTTCGAATAATGTTATTGTACTAAATTTAAACTTTTTATTTGTCAACGGTATTCTATTTATATATTGTACATTTTCGATTGACTCTCTTATTAACTTAATACTATCTATAAAGTATTCATTAAAATGACTAGCTATTTGCTTATTATTATTATATTCCACTTGATTAAATATCACAGAAGTTACTGCATTTGTATGTTTTTTTAGAACCAATTCTTTAATCTCTCTCCACATTTGCTTTTGGTCTCTGGCACTGTTTATTTGCTGATTTATAAATTTATTTTTCTCATTCTCTATTTTTGTTTTGTATATATTTCTAATAGCTCTGTAGTTTTCCCATGGACAATTTGTATTTTCAAATTTTGCTATTTGGTATCTGTTGATTTTTTCTCTTTTCATTGCACTTATTTCATAGTTATACCATTTTTTAACTTTATTTTTCTCTTTTACTTTCTTTTTTATAATAAACTTTTTGACTGCTTGCTCAAAACACTTATCGAAGGAATATGCATTTTCATTCACATTTTTCATGTCTTCGTATCTTAGCATTGAACTTATATCTCTATTAAACGATATCTTATTGTATTTGAATATCTCTACTTCTTTGATATGTGTTTCCGTATTATCATTATGTTCGCTTTCAATTATTATGTCGATAATTTCATGGTCCGATATTTTATTTGTATTACTATTTTGTACCGATATCTTATTACTATTTGTGATTACGTAATCAATTATTGTTCTTGCATGTTTTGTTACTCTAGTAAAGTTGTTGACGATCTGTTTCATTCCGTTGTCATTTAAGCACCTTTCTACTTGCTGTTTATAGAAGCTATCTCTTGACCAGTCTATATTGAAGTCTCCCGCAATTAAAATATCACAATTTTGTTCACAAATTTCTTCTAAGACTTCCCCGAGAATATCGCAGAAATCCGACGATTGACTACTTGGTGATCTGTACACTGAAGCAACACTCACATGCACTTGCTTGTATTTGGCTGTACAAACTATAATCCAAAATTTGGAGTCTTATACTTTTTCTAAATATTTTACTACATTCCATTCTTTCTTAAAATATATAATTACCCCTCCTGTTCGCGTTGAATTTGAAAACGATACAACTTGATTATAATTATGCAGTGTTATTTCTTTCTCTTCAATATCTTTTGTAAGATGTGTCTCTGATAATATAATAAAGTCGGGGTTTTCCGTTGCTGCTAATATTTCTAATTGATTAAAATTATTTCTCAGTCCTTGTATGTTTGTATAAATCGCGTTTAAATTCTGTGATTGTTAACTTGATAAACCCATTTTTCTTTTCCTATTTTTTAGTTTGTTTTGATATACTGGACATTGCCTATTGTTCGTTAAATGATTTACGTCCAAGTCCATATTTAGTTTATTATTTACCCGTACACAGTTTATACACTTTATTATGGTATCATTTGTGCATTCATTATATTTATGATTTCCATGGCACTTAAAGCATGTTTCTTCGTTTTTACACTCACTAGCTAAATGATTAAAACCTTTGCATTTGAAACATTGAAGCACATCAGTTCCGTCAAATACTTTGCATCGTTCCCAGCCTATATTAACTCTTTGCTCGCTGATTAAATATGCATACGTTTCACCATCAGTTGCCAATTATACATTGTATATATTTCGGCCATTTCTTCTGTATTCATACATTTTTATTACTTTGATATTACTGTCCCGTAAAAACGGATTTTGCTTCTTCAATTTTTCAATTAACTCTGTTTCGGAATATTTAAAACTCAAATACTTTATGTCGACATTTAGATCTCTTGGATTAGGCACCCTTACTTCATAATCATCACTCATTTCACTCTGTATTGCGTTTTTTGTCTTTTCTCTTTCCTCGGAACTTTCAGTTTGTATTACTACGGTTCCATTTCTTCGGCTTTCAACATTTATTATTTTTAAATTTCCCGGATTAACTTTTCTATTGAGTTCTTCTCTTGTTTTTTCAACACCTTGTTTTTCCCTCGGTTTACCTATTACTGGGATTTGTTTAATTTCGCGCTCATTTTCTTTTAATGCCTCTTTATTTTTTTTTTTTTTTTTTTTTTTGGGTTTCAAAGTTTATGGCTAGCTACCAGGAGCAAAGTGCCAGGTTCTTCAACAAATAGAAGTTTTCTCAAGGCCTCATTCGACCCACGCCTTCACATAGGAAGTAGAGAATCCTAGAGTCCACTCCTAGAGTATAAATGGTCTCCACCAGTCAAAGTCTTCTTAAAATCCGAGGTTCTACAACAAAATTCCAATCAAAACATCCACTATCCACCATCCGAGTATTATATTTGGTCTCCACCAGGTTCTTCAACAAAATTATATCGTCAGATCAGTATTATGTGTTCCACAAATCAGGTCATTTCTTAAGTTCACAGAGTATTCAATGTGGTATCCACCAGTATATTATTCCAAAAATCCAAAATGTCAATATCCAATATTTATTAACGTTTCGACAAAATCCTTCAAGCGTCCATTCAATCCATAGAAAAAGTGTGGTTATACTATTCACAATACAAGCGGTCGAACAGGTCATCAAAATGTCACAAATCACGAACAGTTATACATATGAGTATGTACTTAACAAACAAATCGATTGCATATGACAATGAAGAATTCCAGAAAGAACCGCAATTAATTACGGTTGATCGTGGAAAAAAACATTAAACAATGCGACAGCCGCAAAATTCTCGAAAGCAAGACAACAACAAAATGCCTGGCCGCATTTAAAAAATAACTACGACGACGCGAAAAGGTGTTCTCCCACCCAGAGTTAAATTACGACTCGTTAATGCCTCTTTAAATTCTCCTTTATATTCAGCCAAATTTTCTTTGTTTTTCTTCACATTCTCTTGTACATCACCAAGCACCAAATCTATATTATGGATATATTGGACACAATCATCACACATAAAACGTATAAAACCTCCAGAATCTAATATTCCTCTTGCATACTGGTCGATTCCTGAACATTTTTTAGCACTGTGATATATTTTTTTACACACTCCTTCACACATTAGTCCTGATTCACCGCGTATCGCAGTTTTGCACTGATGGCATTCAGCCATATTAACTTTTATTTTTTACTATTATTATTGCACTTCTTTTTTCGGAAAATTATTAAAAAATTTTAACATGAAATAATAATTAATTTTTAACAAAAACTAAAATTATTTAATTTTAATTTGGGAGCCGAAATTTTTTGCTTCTTGATCACACAAGTGTTGCCAATGCAATTTGAACAACAACTTAACATTTTTTACTGTGAGAGCCTTAACCCAAAAGTTTCTTAGAAAAACTAGGGTTATTATGTTAAACTTTCATTTAAACAAATGAGTAGTTCAACAAATATCAAAGTTGAAAAACAAGAACTTAATAATCAACATGTTTTTTATTATTTTTTTTTTTACTTTACCATTGGTACATTGGCTGACTATTTTCAGCTCAAATCGTAGTTGTAATAAGTAGTATGTAAAGAAAATAAATGTAAAAAACAGCAAACTATTCAAGAATAGTTATTTTCTACATAGTTAAATCAGATGAACCGATTTAATAATCAGATATACCAATTGCACACGTTGTATAGTTTTACTGAATCACAATGGACCCAAATGGAGGTGCGGAATAGCACCACCCTTCCTAGCCTAACGTATAGTTTTACTTAAACATAATCGTATAACCGACAACTCTAAAGTCTTGGACTCACTTTAACTTTGACTGTCCTTTTGTTTAAGCTGACCAATAACCTTACGAAAACTACAAGCTCTTAAAAAGAATAAAACTTAAAACAAGTTTTATTACTTTAGTATTTCAAATCGTGTACTTTAATATATTTGTAGCATTATTTTCAAAATCTTTAGTGCTAAACGAAGAAAAAAATGGCAAGCCTGTAGTAAATACAAACCGAACTCCAAATTTAGTGTTTTCTTAAAGAGTTGCTAAAAACTTTTAAGACACCAATACTGAATAAATAATATTTGTTGAAAAATACACCATGTAATCAGAATATTTTACTACAATTTCAAAGGCCCATAACTCGGAAACTAAGCCTCGCCTACAATTTTTTAATTTAATATTTTTTCCTTATTTTTTTATTCTCAATCGGATAGCATTTTTTTAGAGTTGCCTCTTAGCTTTATTTGTTCCATAATCACAATTTCATACTAGAACTTAAAATACCCATAACTCGGAAACTAAGGCTCGCCGTCAATTTTTTTTATTTAAGTTTTTATTTTTTAATTTTCTATCGGATACCAAATTGTTATTAATTTTGGAGTTATGTCACTAAACTTAATTTGTTCCAGACACAGTCTAGCTTACGAACGGGCATCTCTAGACCCCTCAAATGTTTCTGGAATCCTCATTAAAATGATCGATCTTTAATTTGAGAGGGGTAACAAAATCACGTTTCTCATCTCCATACAAAATGATTCGATCTAATTTATTTCATATCCATCATACATACTACATATAAAAACGTGCATGCATACATACCCCTTTTATGTCAATCTCCTCCAATTGCTTGAGCAAAAGCACATAATTTCTACAGTCCCCTCCATAAAACTTTGCAACAGCTTTGTTGTGTATCAGTTTTAAATCATAATCCTTTAAAGACTCTAATTGCTCCAAAATATCTATGCAGGTAGCATAATTATGTCTGCAAGAATAATTTTTAATTTTGTATGCACATACATACTTACATACGTATAATTTTAATGCTCTTACCTATCGAACTCATCGCTGGCTTTTGTAATTAAACGATAATTGTGAATATCTGCTATGATTTTATCGGGATTTATCGGCGCTCCCAAGGATACAGCTTGAGGATTTGGTTCCATGTTCACCAAAAGAACCGATGTTTTCCTGTAGGTATTACACTTCAGGGATGGCAAAGTTGATACAATTGTACTTTTTTTGGTACTATTCAAACTCGCAAAGTACAATAGTATACCAATATCTAATTTAGTACACTTAAAGGGCTATTAGACGGGAATACTTGTCTTATCAAGTATGCATATCAAAGTATTTTGCGCTAGTGCAATAAAGATGGAATATTTACCAATTTTGTTCTGTCTCTTTTATTTCCATTGAAAATGGTTGCGAACTGAGAATCTCATGGCAAACATTGTTGCTCAGACATATGTTCGGGCATCCATGTCAGAGCATGGCCGAAAGTTGGACATGAGCGGTCTCCATTAGCCATTTGTGATGTCCGACATGATGCCCATACCAAGTTCATGGCTAGTGGAGACCGCTAGTAAGATATGTACGATGGCATACCAAGTCTCACTGTCTAATAGCATGTGTACGAGTACGTTAGACATGTATGTTGGTTTTCAAAAATTTTTGATTTTCTGATGTCTGTCGCACAATTAATATGAAGTATGCCGTCAGCTTTCGATAGTGTAATAGCAAAACCCAAAGTATGACATCGTACATGTCTTAAGACGACAAGTATGCCTGTTTAATCGCCCTTCTAAGGAATCTCACCAGTTTCACTCCACATTTATTTTCAAACGATTGCATATGTAAATTTTCATATTCTTCTCACTTGAAAACAGTTTAGTGAAAGCAAAACGAGCCAAGAAAAAAAATTTGAACTCGTCCATTTCACAATTTTAGGGAAAGGGGACGTGAACTTTTATTCGCGATAAGGGTGAATATTTCAAAAATTAGCCATCAAAAGTCACAGAATTTTTTATTAAAAGCGTTATTATATATGTTTGTTTATAAATTTTAATTTAATGAGATGTACCCTTTTCGAAATTAACGGAAATAAGTATACACAACTGAAATTTTTAGTTTAAGTACCAAAAAATAAAAGATAATACATACTTCTATTAAAGATAATCAATAGAGTTTTATTAAAAATCTTCTTCAGGAAGATCCTCTTCGTTTGTAGTTGGCCATTTCAGTATTTCATCATAAGACTCAGCAAATTCTGCCGGTATATACTGCATCAGTTTCGCAATATCTGCAATTTTTAGATAATTGGTAGCTACTTTGGCACTATAAGCTCGATCAGCTTGGGTTGCTAAATTACTGCAAGTACCTTTTACTCCGGAAAGAACAAACATTTCCTTAAAGATTTCATTATCTATCTCATTTTTTGCGATAATTTCACCCGGTCTTTTTTTTATCAAAAATAAACTCATAATAAGTCGATACTTGAAAATTAACTTTTTGGTTTTTAGGTAAATTTTTGATAAAGGGTTGGTCTTAAAATTAAGTTGAGCCCATTTTTTGAAATTAATAATGTTCACTGTATTTACTCTTACAACAGTAAATTTCTTAGTATTACTGGACTGTGCTGTAAGATCAGTATATTGTGAACACACCCAGAAGGAAATTAATTGCGCAAAATGAAAAAAAGTGGTGCTTCTATGAGTTTTTACGTACTATGTGCTTAAACAACTCTAATAGATATGCCCTTTTCGAAATTATTTCTGTACATGCCATGACTCCAAACATAGTAGGTGCAGGGAGCATTTGGAACTCATTGATATGAAAAAACGTATCTGTTAAAATATGCAAGATGTGTCCTTTCCGAAATTGCATATTCAATCGTAACAATATGCTTTAACATCCCAACTTACAAGCAAATTAGTGAAAACGTTTCGGTAGTCAGAACATAGACGATTACTTTAATAAAAATACATAAAAATATGTAATTTGAACTAAAAAGTCTTTTAGTAAGGTAAAAAAATTACAACATTTGAAAATGTTTGGTACAATTTTAAAATTCGCAATGCCATCCCCGATACACTTTAATGCAGAGTAGGGAAGTAACGAATGTTCGCATTCGCTTTCGCATTCGCAAATAATTCGCTTACTTTTGCTATTTGCATTCGCTTTTGCATTCACAAAAATGTATGCGAATATTTAAAGCGAATACTGAAGACAAAAATATTGGAAATACTTTCCAGTTTTTGAAAAAGAAAAGGTAGTGTGTGAATTGCGAGAAAATATTTTGTACTTAAGACTACTCTGTTAAAACTTTTGAAAAATGGTAAGCACATCATTACTTCGTTCAAAAAATTTTAAATGCAAAAATATTAAAATTCCTTCTTTGTTGTAAATGAAACAAGTGCCACTCACATTATTTCGCATGAAAACTTAAAATGTTGAAGATATATTTCATATGTTTTTCCCAAGATGAACAGAGTAATACTTCTGGAAAAAATTTTCATGAAAAATTCATTCCAATTTTTTTAATATGTATTTTGGTAGCATTTTACAGGAAATGTTGAACTTAGTACAAGGTCTTAGGGCCAAAGTATGAATTGCCTAACAATTTGTAAATTTATTTTTAACTATTATCTATACTTATTTTAATATGATTTCATATATCTTTCAGTTTAACAATTTTTATTTCTATTAAATTAATAAATATTTGCTGAATTCAAGACTCAAGTAGATCTATGTATACAACACAACTTCATGTTCTTAGATACATTTATTTTCATGTGATTTTTTAACGTATTGTAATATTTGCATTCGCTTTCGCAAAAATTAAAATGTATTATTCGTTTTCGCATTTGCATTCGCTAAACTGGTATTCGTTACGTCCCTAATGCAGAGCAAGGACCAAGGCAGATTCATTTCCAGGTAATATCAGGATTACAAAAACAATGAAAAAATACAACAATGAAAAAAACAACATGGGTTGTAGCATGATATAAATATAGAAGGTACTTCCATTCTCTCATTTTTTCATGACATTCACCTTCTGACAAGGATAGGTATTCTGAAGTTTCCAGTAAAATCGTGCTACCGTATTAATTTAATATTTCCCCTCTGTTTCATGTTTGTTTGAAAATTTTATTGAAAAATTATTTCAGAAGTTTTTTTTTATAAATTCAAACAATTAAAAAAATTGTGATGATAAATGTTTTATTATCTTGAAAAGCAATGAAATGCATTGTAAATGTATTGTTGTGTTAAAGAAAGCGGGAATGAGCTGCATTTTACAAACTGTGTACGTACAAAATATCATTGTAAAAATATGAATGTATGATTCTTTGAGTTCTCTACACTATCTGGTGTTCGCCAACAGTGTCTAAGAGCCTGCAAAATCTGTGAAATATACTTGCCAAAATTATCTGATCAGGTATTTAAGTCATTTTTTAGAAAAACATGTTACAATCAACAAGAAGTGAATTATATAGATTAAACAAGATGTAATATCAATCAATATTTGTTAAACTTAATGAAAATTCATTGTCAACTAATCAAAATCACCAATCACTTTGGGTGGAAATATAGTAAAATACTTATTTTAGGCAGAAATTTTAAAAACATGCGCCAAGTTATTACATAACCACTTTATAAACATCACAGATGTGTAGTCATGTACTTATATCACTTTATTTATTCGCAGCTTTTGTTAAGATAATTACACATTTCTGTAAAAATTTTATGGGGGAAGACTTATATTTTTTACAATATGGGAACATTTTTTTTATTTCTCTCAAACAACAAACTTCAAAAATACTTATTTTTTAAAAACAAAGAGAGAATGGAAGTACCTTCTATATTTATATCATGGGTTGTAGTTCATCCAAAACTTCAAAAATATAATTTGTTTAACATAATAATAATAAAAATTATTCACATAAATTTGAAAATATTTCTCCACGGCAGCTACCAATAACAAAATTTGCAACGTTTAGTACTTTTCACAATTTTTTAATAGTTTTTAGATTTGTTTTAACATAATCTTTTTAATAAAATATTTTTCATATTGATTTTTTTTACATTTTCTTTTAATTTCTCTTTACAAAAAATAGAAAGGTATTAAACTCAAATGATATTTTTGACATTAATCAAAACGCGCTAATATAGCGCTTTTTTATTAAACGCGCTAAGACAAAAAAAGCGCGTTTGGGATAGTTAAAACTCGCTAAAACTAGCGCGAAAGGCGCTAAATTAGCATCGCTGCCAGACACAGTGAATCCGTCTATTTTTTTAGGTCTTTTGTGTGAGAAGACCGCACAGAGGAATTTGGTTGAGTATATTTTGCGAGCTCTGCTTAGGCCCCTTTCATAATAGGCAACTTTAATTGCGCAAGTATAATTTTAATTTTTATTTATTTTCTTTTGAACTTGCTTTTATGTTCACATTCAGCAACTTTGTTGAGCAAGTTTAATTTTCTTATGCTCGAATTTTCTTAATTTTTTGACGTTTTGTTTCATTTCTGCATTCATTGTAATTGTGAAAGTGATTTTAAATTTGGTGTATACAATGGTAGTTGAAGAAAAAAATAGTTTAGTTAAAGATATTCTTGGATATACATAATTGCCAAGTACAAGTACAGAATTGCCAAGTACAAGCAAGTCTGTACTCAAATCTCGGCAATTCTTTCCCCTTCAAACCGACCTTTCCTCTCACACCCACAAACACAAGACTTGCGCAAGTAAAGTAGCCTAATCTGAAAGGGGCCTTATTAGAGGTTTTTAGAACAATATACTTAAAAATTTAGTGTCGGCTTTTTTTCAAGTTATTACATTATTGTTAGTGTATTTGTTTTAAAAACTCAGTTATAACTTCAAGTTACAACAATATTTCATGTCACTCAACTATGCGACGCTAAGAAATCAAGTAACGTGTATACCCTGTATACCTTGCAACACTGTGGGATATTTTTATTATCTATTGAATAGGAAATTTTCAACTGACTCATTCGTTATTTAAAATTTTATATCACTATCAAAGGAAAAATACAAATATTTCACATATAATTTTTAAATAAAATGAAAATTTTATGGAAGAGAAAATAAATGTTAATTTTACTTAAATTTGTGTTAAAGGAAACCCTTTTAAAATACTTGGAATTTAATGAAACATTGTTACAAATACGAGTGAAATATAGATTTGCGTAAACGCTATGATGGTTGAATCTGATGGAACTACTGATGCCACACGCAGACTTAATGTGAAAAAGCAAACGTTGGACGATGCATATGCGGTGCCAGCAAATTTTTTGGAGATAGATGTTGTTAATCCTCAAACTACTATGACTGCAGGCAAAAAAAGATATACTGATTATGAAGTAAAAATGCGGGTGTGTATACTTGTATTACTCTGGTTACAAATCTATAATTGAAGGTGAGCCGCGAATAACGTTTTAAGTGACAAAATAATGATTTTGCAGGAGAGCCACAAAACGTATTTTAAGGCAAGATTGTTTTTCTCGTTTACATTTTCTTAGCGTATCGAAAATAATAATAACTAGCATTATCTTTTATTTTTGTATCTCTGCTACATTTATCAATTATTTTCGACAATTTTGTTTGCATGATTTATTAGTTACTTACAAAGTTTTCCACTGACTCACTGATTGTAATTGTATTTTGACGGCGATCAGATGCATAATTTTGGATGGTTTGATGTTTGAACAACGCAAGAGAGTTATGTTACTGGTAATCTGTGAAAAAACTGGTTATTTTTAAATTGTCATTTACAACGTTATTCGCGGCTGTGCTTCAATTGTATCAAGATTAAAAGAAATTTTTATTTTATTGATGGCGATAAGCCCATTTTTTTTTATAATAATACAAGCGTATTGTTGAAGGAGCGACTTACCAATATGTATGCAATCAATTACTGCAGAATTCTCAATACGGGTTTTTTGAACAAATATGTATGTATGTATATATACATATATGATTTTCACAAAGGAGCTTCCAATAGTAGGGCGTAATCGAAAAAGAAAACTGAACAAATCTAGTTTAGGGGCACCTCCCCAAAATTAAAAAAAAGTATCCCATCCTATAGTAAATTGAAAAATAAAAAAAAATTAAATAAAAATATTGGCGGCGAGGCTTAGTTTCAGAGTTATGGGACTCTGAAATTCTATTACAATATTTTGATTATACGGTGTTATTCAACGAATATGACCAATATTGGTATTTCAAAAATTAAAAAAAATTGCTATCCTATAATGCAAAGTTTTCATGCCTAATAGCTTATTTCTGCGCTGCCGGCCTTCGGCCGGGCTTAAGTATTTTCTCAACCATGGTGTTTCCCGAGACGGCGTAGCCTAGTAATGATTTTCTGCCTTGCAAAGTTTTCTTGTTAATAATGTGTTCCTGCACTGCCGGCCTTCGGCCGAGCTTAACGATTTTCTCCACCATGGTGTTTCCCGAGACGGCGCTGCCTAGTAATGATTTTCTGGATTGCAAAGTTTTCTTGCTCAATAACATTTTTCTGCATTGCCGGCCTTTGGCCGGGCTTAAGGATTTTCTCCACCATGGTGTTTCCCGAGACGGCGTAACATAGTAATGATTTTCTGCCTTGCAAAGTTTTCTTGCCAGTAATGTGTTCCTGCACTGCCGGCCTTCGGCCGGGCTTAACGACTTTCTCCACCATGGCGTTTCCCGAGACGGCGCAGTCTAGTAATGATTTTCTGCCTTGCAAAGTTTTCTTGCTTAATAAGGTCTTCCTGCACTGCCGGCCTTTGGTCGGGCTTAACGATTTTCTCCACCATGGTGTTTCCCGAGACGGCTCAGCCTAGTAATGATTTTCTGGATTGCAAAGTTTTTTTTTAATTTTCTGTAGGATAGCATACCTTTTTTTAATTTTTGAAATACCAATATTGGTCATATTCGTTGAAAAACGCCGTATAATCAAAATATTGTACTAGAATTTCAGAGGCCTATAACTCGGAAACTAAGCCTCGCCGCCAATATTTTTATTTAATTTTTTTTTCTTATTTTTCAATTTACTATAGGATAGGATACTTTTTTTTCATTTTTAGGAGGTGCCCCTAAACTAGATTTAAGCCAAGAAAACATTTAAAATCTGCTTATTTATGACTGTAGTATGTGAATCAGTGACGGGAAATGAGTTTCATTTCGGTATCAAAAAATATTTTTGAGTACTTTTTTTGATCCCGAAAGTAAAAAAGTATTTTTATTTGAATGTGCAATTTGGAAAAACACAGTCTGAATTTTGAAAGTTTTCAGGAAATGAAAAATACAACGTTAGTACATGTTGTTTATAAATTTTAATTTAATGAGATGTGCCCTTTCGAAATTTACGTCATTAAGTATACACTAGGGATGCCAATCTCTATCCCGGGATTTTCGATATTCAGTCAATCCCGAAATTGATTACAAGTTTTGTTTGTTTTGTAAAAATAAATTCATCATTACTTTCTCCATGTGAAGATAGTAACCGTAGCAACACAATATTGATCTTTTATTTATTTATTAAACATACTATACAAAGGTAAATTTGCATAGTATGGTGTTGCACGAATATGGGCGGAGTAACTAGACCATATGCCCAAGATGTTATTAACAGTATTTTCAAAAAAGTTCCGTGACTGACTGTACGACATATGCCTTCACATAGGAAGTAGCAACGTGGTTGTTAAAGAAATTCCACAAAAAACCGCAAGATTATACGGTTATCCGTGGCAGATCAGTCAACCAGTGCAATGACGCGAAATGATGTTCCTCGACCCAGAGCTGCTTAACGACTGAAATTTCAATTAAAAAATGTCATTATTAATAAAACTATACGCATTTATATTTTAACTTAAATCTTCTTCGAAAATAATACATAAGCCATAACATAAAAAAATTATCTTATCTCAGGTTTTCCGCATTTTCCAATTTAACCTAAAGCACTTTTCTCGACTTACTATCAATAAAAATTATTTTGCCTTTCAATATACTAGCTTAAGTTCCCTTAAGCTTTTATTTTTCTGCCAATGGGCTTTCTCATAACATCTTAACTAAAAAACAACGAATATAAATAAACTTATAAAACGTTTTATTTTTTTTTTATAAAATTAATAGTTTTGTTCCAAGTAAATGTGCATCTTTTTCGGTGGCTAAAAATTTTATATAAAAACTAAACACAATTTAAACAAAACCCTTAATATCTCGAAACAAGACATTTCGGCTTAAGCCATTATTATTTATTGCCACAGATACAATATGGCGTTTTCTTTTCTAGGAAAAATGTTTACATACATTGCACTTTTCAATTAAAATTTGCAATTAAATCTCTGAATTATATAAGTACCTTTAAAATATGCAAAAAAAATTAATTGTTAAATTAAAATATTATAATTATGTACTATAAAGACGCACATTTGTGCACATTTTTTTCGGGATGTTGAAGTCCCGCTTCGGGATTTCGAGACTCGCATCACTAAATCCCGAAGCCCGGGATTTCAAAAAACCTGTCTCGATTAGCATCTCTAGTGGGTACGTTTAATATTCAAATAATACAATTTTTAGACACGGAAAGTTTACTTTGCAAAGTCTTAATTCAGCTGTGCGAAAGACAAAGGGAGAAATACTATCTCTTTCTGTCTGTCTCCCAGCTGAATTAAGACTTTGAAAAGTAAACTTTCCGTGTCTAAAAGGGGTATAATTTTGTTTCAATGACGTTTTTTAATAAATTACTATAAAAATCATATATCATCTAATGTTCAATAAACCCACAGTTGTGAAAAATCCCTGAATCTCAAAAAATTTCGGGATCCTGAAATCCCGGGACTTGATTTTTTGAAATCCCGTGATCGTAAAAATCAGTCCCGATTGACATCCCTAGTATACACAACTTAAACCATACTCTTTTGCTGAAAAGAAAATACATACTTCCGACATTTACAGAAGTGGTATTGTGGTGTTGGTTTTACCAGAGAAAATATATTCAAGGGGAAACTTAATAAACCAAACTAACATTTCATTGTCAAATTCCGCTTTATTATTCGGAAAAAAATAAAACATGCCACGAGAAAGTGTAAAAAAAACAATTGTAAACCATTTAATTACTCATGCTTTGACACAAATAACGTTTGCTGGCGGTAAGTAGACAAGATTTATCGAAGTTTAATAGTTTAATTACAAATAGTTTATTAATGCAGAAATTTTCCACGATGATGAAGATGAAACCGAAAATGTACTGGTTGATCTGTATGAAGACTTACATGCTGTCATGAAGTGTCGCAGAGGAGTTGTGTATGAAGTTCCAAAATCAGTTCATAGGCGCGAAGATGTTTTGTCTTCAATGGATGAAAATCGTTTCTGCCAGATGTTACGCGTGAATCGCGATCAATTTGCTCATTTACTATCACTCATATGTAGCGACAAAGTTTTTACCAAATGTACCGGCAAGCAGTTTCCAATAGGCTTTCAACTCGCTGTAGTTTTGTTTAGATTGGGATCCTCTGGAGAAAGCGCATCAATCGCTAAAATTGCAACATTTTTTGGAATCGGTGACGGCGGCACACTTCTTAAAATTACAAAAAGAATTTTTAGCGCTTTTTTGAAATTAATACAGCAATATATATTCTGGCCAGATTCTACAGAACGTTCGGAAATAGTTCGCGAAACATTCAGTGAACTACCGTTTTGTATTGGTTATGTGGACGGAACTGAAATCAAACTTGCAGAAGCTCCAGTAAAAAACCACGTTGACTATTTTTCCAGATGCCATATATATGCACTTAAAGCACAAATTGTTTGTGATTACGAACTTAAGATTCGCCATGTAGTTACAGTGGTTCAACCCACGATTCAAAAATGTTAAAGAATTGTTCACTTTATAAGGAGCCAAGCCAATTTTTTTCTGGACAGGAATGGATTGCAGGTGATTCTGCTTATCTGTTAAGTAATACTATAATTACTCCATATAGAAGCAATGCTCAACACCTTGATGCAATAAAGAGGAAGCAATTTAATCTGCAGCATAGTAAATTCCGAGTAAGAGTTGAACATTGTTTTGGTATATTAAAAGGCAGGTTTAATAGTCTTAAAGAATTACGAACGCGAATTCATAATGAGGAAAGCCATACATTTTGCAACGATTGGGTTTTAGTGTGCTGCATCCTCCACAATATTGTCGTTGATAGTACTGGCATAGAGCAATTTGAAGAGGTGTCACAGAACCAAAGTGCAGTTGAAGAGCAATTGGAAGAGTCAAGTAGAACTAGCTTTGAAATGAAAAGACAAATGTTATACCATCTTATGTTTCCAGGCACAGTTTGAAAATAAAACTAAATCATTTAATCATAAAATAAAGTAATAATTTCATCACAAATACGTTGCGTACTTATTTTAAGAGATCAGTCAAACATTTTAGTTTCGTTTTATAAAAAAAATTAATAAATTCATCACAAATACGTTGCTTACTTATTTAAATAATTAAGGTAATAATTTTGGTTTGTCATTCTTTGTTGTATTTTCAGTACCATTATTGCAAGTCTCTCGTTTTGCTCCAGTTCCAATTTTCTAATTTCAAACTCGTTCCGTTCTACTTTTTTCCAAATCAACTTTTTGTTGCTCAATGCAAAGCCGTTTTTCATAAAATGCATCTCTTTTTTTTGTATTTCCGCCAGTTGACTTAAGCTGCTTTCCGGCATGCGCGTTTTAAATTTTTGGTCTAGTGACCGATGTAGATGGTGGTGTCTGTGGCATGGGTTCAAATGACACCGATTCAGCATGTTCCTCTGAAAGGGAAAATGTGTCTGTAAATGAGGAATCTTGAAGTATCACATTTCCATCTTCCTCTATTATATGTGGCACATTGATATCTATATGGAATGTTGAAGATTCCGTGACTACATTTGAGTTAGTTTTATTGTGAAAAAGTTCCGACAGGCGATCATAATACGGGCACATTTTTCGTAATTTGTCTGCAAATCGTTAACAAAAATGGTGAGAAAAGCAAAATTATTATAATCGAACGAGTTACCCTTTATAGTGCTACAGTCATCATTTACATCAATTCCAGCACCAGTTGACTTTCGCCACTCTTCAGCTTTATTAAATGTAGCTTTCCAGTATCGAACTTCGCATCGCAGCATTTCGCATGTTTTTTTTTTTTTTTTTTTTTTATAAAAGAGAAGTAACACTCAGGCAATTAATGCCTACTACTATTACTAGGTGTTACCTTCTTTTAGGAAAGGGATAGTGAGAGAGAAGACAGGTGGTGAAGGAAGAGATAGAGGAAAGCTTCATTCTTTTACAACTCTGCTTTTTCGCACGTTTTTTTTTTTTTTTAATAATGCAGTGTTGCAGCGCCTCTCTGATGTTAAATGCGGCGTATTATTTTTTTGAAGCTGTGTGTCTTGTAGCCATTTTATTGATTATTTTACTTCGCCAATGATTTTGCTACACAACGAAGGAGGGCGCTCTGATGTTACATTAGGATTAGTATCTGCTGAAGTCGGTATAGTTCAGTGACCAGTGACTATGCCTTCATCACTTGAACTTTCCTACAACAACTGACACAAAGGGACACTAATGCACATCAGAAAAATGCGTGGTGTTGTTATTTAATGACTATCGGATACAGGGATTGAACCCAGGACCTTCGGTTTTGTAGTCAACGTGCTAACTACTTCAGCCAACGCCACCCTCAATTTTGGTCTGGTCCAAAAATTTTTGATAGTAGATTGTACTAGTTGGTTTCTGAAAATACATATATGTCATTGGCATAATCTTATAAACATATACAAAATAGTGCTACATTACTTCAATGTCCACATTTTCCACTTCACTCCACTTTTTTTGCATTTTTGTTCGAATGCGCTTTTTCTTTTGGCTATCCACTATAAGAACAGTTCATGATTTATTAAAGTAAATAAAAAATCATTTAATTAACATACTTACTCTCAATGTACACGAAAATTGTCAAAACACAAATATTTTTTTAGAAATGTATCACAAATAACTTTTTTATTATATTTATTTAGAAACTGCAACAGCTGATTGTGAGTTACCAACTAACAGCTATTTTATCACGGGTGCCGTGTCGTTACTTTGTTAAATGTTAATCCGGTAGCGCGTTAAATAACAAAAACAAAATTCGTGTAAAAAAGTAACGATTAACGACTAACAAGCTCGGTGTGAAAACCCCTATTGTAAACAAGGTATTTGGGGAACTAAAGCCAAACTTTTGTATTTACGGTATTGTAACGGTACAGAATTATTGTAAACGGTTTATTCGGAAACTAACGTCGAATTTTTGTATATCCAGTGTTGTAGTGGTATAGCATTACTAAGAACGCGGTATTTGTAAACGTTAAGTCATATTTTTGTGTTTACAATACTGTGGTGGTACAAAAATTTTGAAAGAGTCGTAATTTTGTATTTACAGTGTTTTGGTGGTACATATTTTTTGGGGAATGTCACAATTTCTGCCTGGGCAGACAGTTTGTATTATCGGTCGCATCGTATTGTGTAGTCTTGTTTATGGTTGCGTTCGAAGTTGCATGCGAAGTTTCAAAAATATCAACATGTTTTGATGTTTATAGGTTGCATTTTAGGTTGCAGTGTCTGTGTCAAAATATGCAACATGTAATATAAACGTGTTGCGTAAACACGTTGCAAACTATGTACCTACTAGAGATGGGCGCATGTCGAATTTTTCCAACATACGACAAGACACGATACTGCACAACACGCGCGAAATATGGGTATGGGTATTGAAGATCAGAAAATTTAATTGATTTTTTTTCAATAGTCGCTTTTCAAAATATGGCACCGAGTTGGCAATTCCAACATACTATCTGCCAACACCACTGATACTATCGGTTTTCAAAAAAAAATCGTCATACAAGAATTATCTATTTTAGTAAACAATTAATATATCATATTAGAAATAAAAGACTATTTTATGTAACAAAAAACAATTCATTGACTTTATTGTCAAATATAAAACTATAAAGCGAAATTAAACAACAATTTCTTAATAATAAGACTAGTTTCAAAATAAAACTATACATGCCAAGGCAGATTCATTTCCAGGTAGTATCAGGATTACAAAAACAATGAAAAAATACAACAATGAAAAAAACAACATGGGTTGTAGTTCATCAAAAACTTCAAAAATAGAATTTGTTTAACATAACAATAATAAAAATTATTCACATAACTTTGAAAATATTTCTCCGCGGCAGCTACCACTAACAACATTTGCAACGTTTAGCACTTCTCACAATTTTTTAATAGTTTTTTCATATTTATAAATTTGTTTTCACAGAATTTTTTTTAATAAAATATTTTTCATATTGAATTTTTTTTTAATTTTCTTTTAATTTCTCTTTCGTAAAAAATTTTTGAAGTTTCCGATGAACTTTAATTTAAAAAAAAAAATAGCTCAGCTGAATTTCCGCTACTACCTTGTGAATGTGCCTTGATACATGCAGTTCAGAATTGTGTTTTTCTTAATGTCAATATTGTAACATTCCGAAGAGCTATACTTCAAATAATATTTTGAAAATGTAATGATTTCAAGGGCTTCTGTTTCCAGTAAATTTAAGATTTTGGTTTTAGTAAGATTAATATTACTAAATATTCTTTCAACACTAGCTAATGAATTTGTCAAAGTAAAAAAGAAAAAGTAAATAACAAACTCATAAGTCTTGAAAAAGGACGGCCTGTCCCACGATGTCACCAGAAATCGTTTGCTCGAATACCTGTATTGAAAACAACAACAAATTTTATAATCTTATTGCTGTTTCCAATACAAGTTGTCGATCGAACGATTTCTGGTGAGACATCGTGCTTTGTAAATTAATCGATATAACTTTTTTCCAAAATATATTTAACATTAAGTCATTATCTTGAAAGTTAAAAAAAATCTAAGTTCTCGTATTTCGTTTTTCGTTGTCTTAATATTTTTCTTTAGTTATATTTAACATAACCGATGCTGCAATTAAATTAATTTTGTTATCGAAATCTAATCTGTTTTCTGCATGGCCTTGTTGGCATACATGTTACTAAATACTTATTTCAACACATCGTCAAAATATGAGGAATATTTGAAACAAAATCGTCATATTGGGAAATTTGTTATAAAAAATCGTCAAAATGACGTAATAGTATGTTTACACGATACGTGCTTCGCTCTCTATTCATGCTTCGCACCCCAATCATGACCGAATCAACTTGTTTCGCCATACAAAATTTTGAGAGCGAATCAAGTAGATTCAATATGAATCTACCTGCGAAGCACGTAAAATTGGTATCTTCTCTAACTTTTATCGCAGTAATCGCCACTTTATCTGAACTAGCTATCAAAATAAAATAAGTATATGTGTATGTGTGTGTTTGTAATCAAATAAAATCAAGCCAAAAAAATATAGATGTGAGTTTAATATAAATAAATTTAATTAAGTTATGGATAATATAAGGAAAAATAGAATATGGGGATGCCTTCAAAAACAAGATTTTGAATGAGTCGAATATATGTAAGTATGTATGCTTATGTGTATGTGTCAATATACATAAAAAGATATCACACGAACAGTGATGCCAGCTTTTTCAGAGCAAAAAGCACTGTGCGTTCATAAAAAAGCATTAAATGGAATAAGTATATTTGTATGTACATAAATATGGCTAATTATATATGTATTGAATGAGTATAATTTAGAAATTTAAGTTAACTAAAATTTTAAATTTACTACATTTCACAGGTTTTTGTAATAATTTCAATTATATCGAGCTATATTTCGATTTTGCTTATAAGTAGAATATGAGTAGGAAAATAATTGAAGTTCATTTGGCATTTGACACTCCAATTATGGTATATTATTTTAACAAAAGAGTGATCAACGAGAATTATAATCCTCGTTTCAGGAAATGTCGCTTCATCTTTTTCCTCTGGCCATAAAAATGTTTTAATAAAACAATTAGATTCTTAGGCGTTTCATCTGAATTAATTTTTACATGAACATGGTTCAGTATGTTACATTCTGAACAACATAAGTATTTTATTTCTAGACCTTATTTTATATGAATGAAACAATTTGATGTATAAAAATCATTATTGTATTTCTAACTTACTTTTAAAATAGTTATTAGCGCTAAAAGTTTTTTCTGCTTTAACATTGGACTATGGTAATGTTAATAGTCCTATAGCAAATATTGACAGTATTAGAAACGGATTATCATTAGTTGAATTTCTATAATTACGAGTATAAACTTCAACCCAAAATTAATCAGTTTTGAGCAAATTTTTCCAGCAATGCATTCAATTTCCAAAAAGCCATTAATTTTTTGCCTTACTAATTCGTTTCACAGAAGTAACAATGTATAGTTTTTGTGTACTCAGATGTAACTTTATTGGTTTAAATTTTTTTTACTTTTGTAAACTTTCTTAGAGAGCCTTAGGTTAGTACTTTTCAGAAGCATTTTTAAAAGCTTTCGTTATCAAGAAAGCACTATATTGCTTCTCTCAGTGGTTATTAGAGTAGACTATTTTAATTAAGCTATTTTATAACGTGTAGGGTATCCTCAGTAATTCCTAGAAATATGTTCTTTTTTCTCACTGTGAAAAATAAAGTTTTTCTTCCTTTGTATTTCAGAATTAACATTCTGCAAAGAAAACTTTGCGTGTCTAAAAGGGGTGAAAAGTGAAAAATTCTTATTTGGTGTTTATTTATAACCACCACACTTTCATAAATTAATATTTAGTAGATTTGTAAAACGCACTAAATGGACTAAAATCAAAGGTGAAAAGCACCAATTTAGCGTCTTTTTTTAAAAAGCAACAAGTTGTAAAATTCCGCACTGTTATGAATTAAAAAACACTAAATCTAGTACGAAAATCACTAAATTGGCACGCTGCACACGAAGCACGAAAGCGTAGTCTAAACAGCAAGATTCATAAACATGATTCAGAGAGCGAAGCAGGTGATTCAACTTGTCGTCTAAACATAGCATAAAATCATCATATCTAACAACAGTGGTTGTGCCGTGAGAATATCAAATGTGTTGGGGGAGTACTACGATACTTTTTCATATCAAGAGTATCAATAAAGTACGATTGTACCAAGTTTCCCATCACTGATGTGAATCGATGTTTGTATATGTACGTCTTCAGAAATTATTATTCATCTTTAGTAGTGCCACATAGGGATGGGCAAAAATATCGATATATCGAAATATCGATATTTGCGAAAATAAATATCGATATATATAGAAATTTCATAATAACAAGGCGCATCTATAAGGTGACCTAACTTAACTAAGCTAAATGACAAATTTGGTTTGTGTGGGTATAAGCGCCTGAAGACAGAATTATTGTTTACTTTCTGTTATGTTACGAATCAGCTAACTAAAATTTGTAAAAGTGTAAATTTGTAACTTGTAGGTTTGAGAAACGGGCCCCTGTTCTGTTTCGATTCAACCTCTGAAAATCAATAAACTGTTAAGTAATTGTAAATGGCAACATAACTAAAATAAAAACATTTCGAAATAAACTGTGATTGTGCTTTAAGAATTTAAAAAAATTAATTTTTACCACAGTCGTTAAGCACCTCTGGGTTGAAGAACATCATTTCGCGTCATCGTAATTATTTCTTAAGTGCGGTCAGGCTTGTATCTGTTGTTTGGCCTTCGAGAGTTTTTCGTCTCGCTCGCACTGGTTGTCTGATCTGCCACGGATATAATCTTACGGTTTTTTGTGGAATTTCATTTTTAGGCAAAAATATCGATATATCGAAATATCGATGTTTTCAAAAAATATATATCGATACCATTCAAAAATATCGATACGATATATATCGATACATTTTTTTTCATTTGCCCATCCCTAGTGCCACATAGTATACCTCTGTGGTAGAGGTGGCGTTGATTATAATGATATTTTCGATTTTAGTCAGGGTACGAGATCACGCTCGTGTTACAGCACTTGCTAATTTAATTCTACAAAGTTATTAAACTGGGACAGGCTATACTTGCAAATAATTTTTCTTTTATTAGCTCAGTACGTAATGTTCAAATTGAGACTTCTTTCAACGGTCATTTAATATAAGAGTGTTCCAGACTTACCATGACCTGTGAGATTATTCTCATATTTCATTTATGTATATCTACAAAAGAATGCTTTTGAAGTGTTTTTTTTTTTTCAAAAATTTAATATGACTTAGATCTACATATCGCTGGCAATTTTTTGATATTTTTTTTTAATATTAAATATATTTGAGACATTATTAGATTTAATTGAACTATAGTGAATTTTTAATCAGAAATAATTTCTTAATCAGGCTTGAGTTCAGTAATTTCAATTCTTATGAATGAAATATTTTTATTAATTAATGTGAGTATCTAAAGAATAGAAGAAAAATTAAACTAGACACTATTAGCTGGGGGAAATACCGATATTTTTCTGTGCAGCCACGCACTTCATAGACATGGGTGCTGATGAAGTGCGTGGCTGCACAGAAAAATATCGGCAACGAGCTTGGAATGAAAAATATTCCCTATAACCTATTTTCCTTGTTCTAGCACAATGCATTGCATGAGTAGGGGTTATCCCCTGAGTGCTGGTCCTAGAAAAAAAAAATATTCGGCTAATCGGCCGATTTTTGCCGTAGGCCGAATGTTGGCCGATTACCAATTTTTGGCCGAAGGCCGAAGCCGATTAATCGGTCGAACTCTAGTATCTGGTTACCTAGTATTGCAGTTGCTTTTAAGGTAATCAGTAACATTAACAAATAGTCATGTAATTTTTATTAATTTAGCCAACAAGGAAATCAAGAAGAAATTAATTTCAAATATTACATGAAACAAATTACAAAATTTATGATTAGATTGTTCGAGTTATAAAAATATTGGGCTTATATCAAGTTTAGGGGCACCTCTCAAAAATCCAAAAAAATTCATCCTATCCTATACAGAATTTAAAAAAAAAAAATTAAACCAAAAAATTGGCGGCGAGGCTTAGTTTCCGAGTTATGGGCCTCTGAAATTCTAGTACAATATAGTGATTATATGGTGTTTTCCAACGAAAATTACCAATATTGGTATCATCTTAAAGCTCTTGACAATACCTTTCATGGAATGCAAGAAAATTTTATGAGTCATGGTGGAGAAAATCCTTAAGCCCGGCCGAAGGCCGCACAGTGAGACTACACCGGCATTAAATACAAGGAGTTATTGTAGAGCTTTGAAATTTTGCACAGGTTATTTTTGAGACAATTCCAGTTAAAAAAAAATAAAGAAAATTCAATTCAACCTTCAAATTTGATATTTACTGTAATGTTGCATGCAAAAATTACAATAACACTCCCACTATTACGCCCACCTCCCATTGAAATGAAATAAAAAAGAAAAATTTTTTTTTCATTCTATCAATAATTTTTTAACATCATCATGGTATTCTAAGTTTTTCAATTTAATTCTCATTCTAAATGAATTAATATAAGGATCCGATGATATTTGCAAATAGTGCATTACATCTTCATTCGTAGAAATACGTGAATTTTTACGAGAATGGAATAGCCTACATTTTCTATACTCCTTATTCATTGCTTCTTGCGCTTCTTCGGATAACATTCCTGTAGCAAAAAAAAAGTTAATATTAAATAAAATTTAAAAAAATACTTTCAAAAATAAAAATTGCAAGCAAACCTATTGGCATTGAGGCTATATGCCTCAGATACCATTTTGCTGCCGTGAATGAGAACTTTATGGACAGTGATAGGCAAATAGCCATAGAGCTCTACATACAATTTTGCAGTGTCCATGCAATACGTATGGAATTTACCAACATCTATATTTTTACTAGTATTTATAGTATTTAATATAATTTTAAAGCGGTGAATTAAGTCTACATTTACACCAGTTATGTCAGCGGTTATTTCTGGATTTTCAAAAAATCTTCTAGAGACATTACCATCATTGGTTGTTCCCATGCCTTGTTTCACCACATCGACTTTTAAACTCAGAACTAATTTAATTTATTTTTTATTTCTGTTTTAACAGCTTCTTTTTGTTCTTTTGTGTCTTTAATTGTCCTCCACGCTTTAAAACTTTTATTATAACTGATATGTAATACATTCCATGAATTTTATTCGAGCATGTAGCGACGAAATTCCAAATTTCAATGTTTCAGCTGAATTTGTTCTCAAGATAACTGCATCCAAATTATTCATTTCAGTAGGTTTTGCTCCACATATGAAACAAACAGCTATCGAGCAATTCTTACTGACTGTTGCACAAAATAAAATATCAAATATGTTAGAGAAATGCTAATCTTTTATCAAAAGAGATCATTACAAGAACACTCATTATTACTTAACCCAATAAATAATGCAACAACTAAATTCAATATATATTATATATATATTATATTATATATTATATGTATATTATATATTATATTATATATTATATTATATATATTATATTATATATTATATAACAATTAAACTAACCACATTAGAAAGTGAGCATAACACAACTTAGACAAGAACAACAGCTTGCACTTAAATTAAAAATTATGCAACTATCTAACCCAAAGTCAATGACCTTCAAAAAAATGTTCAATCAAATGTATAATGTAAATAAAATAATAATAAACAATAAAAAAATAATTAATAATTAATTAATAATTAAAAAAAATCAAAGTAAAAAGTTGTAAACATGCTATTGCATGCTAACATACGTATAGCGACAGAATGTGCGCATTGCGTATTTTTTGTAGTATTTTGTATGTTTAAATTACTTTTGCAAACTTTTGCTATATGTCCTTTACTTCAAATGAAAGCTGAGACTTCAATCTTTCATTTGATATAAGTCTGCACCTATGGCGAGGGGCTGCTCTATATTTCCTAGTCCATTGAAAATGCAAAATGTTAAATTTTTACACCACAATTCTGTTGTTAAGAAATTTTTTGTTTGTGTTTTTTTTTTTAATTTCTTTTTTCATCTACTCATTCTACAACAACTAAATCAAGGTGTATCTAACTAGGTAGCAGCGTTACTTCAGCTGATAATTTTTTGCTCTATGTGCTTTGCAGCTGAAGAATGTCAAAAACTTCGATTTTGTTTTGGTTTTAGTACAATTATTTTTATGCTTTTGACATTCTTCGGTTCTTTACATAGATATGGTTGCCGTATTTTTGTATAAAAAATCCTTACGCAGTCACCTGTATAATTACACCATGAACTAAATTAATTAAAAAAATACTTTAAAGTTATATTTATTATGTATTTTTTTATTAATAAGCTTTTGAATATTACATATTGAACTAACATATTTCAAGCGCGTTGGCATACCTCAAATTTGACTTGCTCTAGACCAAAAAGAAATGAAGTTATGAGGCTGAAATTTCAGGGAATTGTTACTCATATATCTGTTAATATACTGTGAAAATTTCATCCAAATTGGACGACACGCCAAAAACCATTTTTTGCCGCGGTTACTATAGGGCTGTCTCACTGTGGGCCGTCAGTGCAGGAAAACGTTATTAGTTAGGAGAACTTGCCAATGCAGAAAATCTTTATTAGGCTGTGCCGTGTCGGGAAATACCATGGTGGAGACAATTCTTATGGCCTAATTCTGTTCGACAATTCTGTTGTGTTTTCATTAGACGAAAAAAAAGTCGCAGTCGTTGATAAATACACCATATAATCACAATTTTGTACTACAATTTCAGAGGCCCATAACTCGGAAACTAAGCCTCGCCGCCAATTTATTTATTTAACTTTTTTTCTTAGTTTTCAATTTTCTATAGGATAGGATACTTTTTTTTTTTAATTTTCAAGAGGTGCCCCTGAACTTGATTTGTTCCAAATATTGTATCGAGTACCAATAACTAAAAGAGTTGAATAGTCAAAAGTTTATATATTTTTCAACACTATGTGGAGTTGGAGTCAGCTGTTTCTTTAATCTTACTAATCTTTACTATTTTTCCGTTCGCGTACTTTATTTGGCAACAGCTCTTTTTGAGAGTAAATTTAAAAATTTTCGCAGTAACTACTCATTTACTGCATTTTACTGCAAAGTTAAAAAAACACACCTATTATGTTAAAATTTCATTTTCGATGTCCAACTATTGTGAAAATTAAAAATTCTGTGCTTTGCCAATCTGCATCCTTATCGGGAATAAGAAATGAAAAATTTGTTCACGTGAAATATTTCCCATTAACAAAAAAAATATTGAAAAAAAATAAAAAAACAATACATTAACACAAGAATTTTATGGGAAGCAAACACATTTCACATTAACTTTATTCCCGATAAAGGTGATTACCATTTTATTTATAAAATCTCAGTACTTCGGAGGCATTTTTTTTAATAAACACAACCCGCGAAGCGATTAGCTTGTCGGCGGAAAACACCCAGGGTATATGACGGGAATCGAACCCACGACCTCTGGACTGAGAGGCTAGAATCGCTACCACTCAGCCACAGGGGCACCCTGAAATGCACATGCCTCATCTCAGAATTAATGAATAATTACAAGAGTTAATTTTAAAGAATTCATTTCGTATGTATTTCAAGAAAGTGTATCAACACTTCAACAAAATCTACTAAATATATTTAAATGTGTGATTTAAGAATTTAGCAAACTGGAAAGCTACACAATTCCGTTTTTTGAAGTTATGTATATTCTGGAGCAATAGCTTTAAAGAGTGTATGTATTAGATATTGATGTGACAATCATTTTTTAATTTTATTTACTTGTCGCATTTTGTCGTCAAGTAAAAACATTCAAGATTTGTTAAAATCCTTTGTTGAGCTTATGCCTAGATATGGCTCTAAATCGCAAACTATTAAAATCCATATACAGTGCAAGCTCGGTATTCGCGACTACCCATTATCTCGATGGCACGGTTATCGCGTCGACTAAATTTTTTAAATTGCAGGTTCTATAATCTCGACAGTTTACGAAAAATGGGTTCTATTTTTGCGACTTTTATGTTTTTTTTTTTTAAATTTGATTACAATGTCTATAACCAAAAAAGGGAAATCTCCGTCTTTTGGCATATCAACCTTTTTGGATGATTTTGATCTTCAATTTTGTTAGTTTATTCGTGTCATTTGCTGAGTAAATACATCTCTTAAGACGGGAAAAACTCAACTTATTTTAAGGCAAATATTTCTCAAAAATTAGAGATTTAAAAAAAATCAAAAGTGGAGGTTTTATAAATTCAATTTGCGTGAACTACAAGTTGCAAGTTATAAAGCAAGAAAATTTATTAAAAATTGGTCCTGGCAAGCGTTGCACCTTAAAGAAAGCTGAGTACCCAAGAATGGAAAAAGTGCTTTATAAGTGGTTTGTAAAACAAAGGAAAAAATTTTCCAATATCAGCAGCGGTTTTACGATCAAAAGCCTCACATTTATATTACAAAATTTATCAAACCGGTTCATGTTTCAATGCCAGTGAAGAAACTTAATCGTCGACTTGGAATTAGATTTTTTAAAATTACGGGCGAGAAATTGCCTTCGAAACCTCATCTTATTGATCCATTTGTGAAAGAAAGCATGGGTTGACTCTTCACCAAATCTACAATGCCGACGAATCCGGTTTATATTATAGGATGCTTCCAAATCACATTCTTATCACATGTAATGAGAAAACGGCTCCCGGAAGAAAAATATGTAAAGATCGAATAACTTTATGGCCATGATCAAATGCGAATGGCACAGGCAAACTGAAATTGTTGGTTGTTGGAAAATCGAAAAACCCACGCTTTTTCAATAATCCTATAATACACAACTCTAGTAATAACGTCTGGATGTCATCATTTATATTGAAGGATTGGTTCTATCACGAATTTGTTCCCCACGTAGCTAATTTTCACAAATTGTTGTTCATAAGTAACAATTTTTTAGGTCCGAGTATTTTTGGGTTCAAAAGGTCTGCCGAAAAAGCAGTTTTGATTTTAGATAACGGTACGTGTCACCGTTAGATTGAAACGTTATCAACTTCGTCTTAAATTGTAAAAAAACAACTACTCACCTACTGGCTTGGCGAGAAGGGAAAAAATTTGGAGCTCGAACTAAAAAACTTCAATTTCAAAAATGAAGTTCCGATTCTAGCTACGTCCTTAGATAAAATATCAGTGCCCAATATCCGAAAATCCTGGAACGCATTGCTCGAATTCGGTAGTGAATGGAGAGCCTTTAAATGATTTACAAAATATAATTCAGGAAGAAAACGACGATTTTTCAACTATTGGTACACTTGTAGCTCGAATTGGTATGGAACATCTTTCACGAATGCTGACATAACTGAATTGAAGAAGAATTTCATGTGGAAAATAATGAGCAAATGTAATTACGAAATCGGATGATACGATAGTGGTCGTGAAAATGATAAGCTAACAACAGCACTATATGAATTACGCGATTCAGCGGTTATTTTAAATAATCGCCCTTATTCTGCGTTTCAATTGTTTTACGAACGGATAGAAAAAAGGCATTCTGCAAAAAAACTGAATCGAAAGAAAAAGAAGATGTGAAGAGGAAGAAAGTTAACAATTCGTCTCTATTTTTTTTCTGGGGTGTTACTTCATAAGTCGGTACATTTTAGACCGATTGTAAAAATTCCTTTTTTGTCTGAGCTATACCCTATAACTTCCCATTGTAAAAAAAAGTGGGCGGGAGGGCGCCCACAATTTTTAAAATTTAATTTTATGATATTCTACTTATATGATTGCTGCGAAACCTATAAAACACCTTTGTTTCTTGTAATTACACAATTGGAAAGTTTAAAAAATGGGAGAGGTTACGCCCATTAAAATTTATTATAACAGCGGAATTCACTGTTCGTATTAAATTTAAAACTCTATTAAATATACTATGATTTTAAACGTCCAAGCGTGATCGATTTTTTCTTCTTTGTTGTAAAAAATGTTTAATGTTCAATTCCAATTCAATTCAATGAGAGATACAGAGACTCTCTGAGAGGATTTGTATGTAGCTTGTTCTTCTTTTGTACAAACTATGGTAAATAAAACATCTACCACAGTTCTTAGTATAGTAGATGGTGTAGGCATAGTTAAATAAAAATGTATGCATTTTGTTGTTGCCCGGTTTTAAATTTACCACGATTTAACAAATCTTGTGGTGGGGACGGCGACTAGAAGTAGGGATGGGCAAAAAATATCGAAATATCGATATTTGAGAAAATAAATATCGATATATATCGCCGATATTTCAAAAACCTATATATCGATACATCGATTCTTATTTACGAGTATTGGGTTTCGATACTTTTAAGAGCTATAGCCGTTTTTTAACTGTGACCCAACTAGGGCAGGTGACTTTTTGGATTGTGTGGGTATAAGCCTAAAGGCAGAATTTGTTTTTACTTTCCTTTCTGTTACGAATCAGCTGCCTCTTTTTGGTTTATAAAATTCATATACATATAAGCCATTAGTTTTTCTCTCCTTAATTCTGTTATGTTGCGTACACATTCCTCTATGCATGTCGTTATTCACTTTATGAATGCGATGGTAGAACTATAGCTAAAACTTTACAACAATTACGCCCGGGAGATGAAATTGTATTATTTTTTTGACGTGTGTTTATAAACGTTAAAAACGAAAAGTTGTTCCCACTTTCCCGGGAAATGAAAAAGTCCGGGAAAAGAAAAACTCTAATAACAATGGACGATGCAAAACTCATCACTTTAGTGGAAAACTGTGACCATTCTGGTCCGAAACAGCTGATTATTTATTACAGAAAAAGTAACTATTAAAATTTAGAAACAGAACGGCACAGCACAGAGCAGCAACAGAAAGTAAAGACTAATGAAGTCTTAAGGAGCTACAGTAGGTTACGTATTACTATTTATTAACATAAATAGTTCTTTTGTATTAAATTTCTTAAAGTAAGTAATTGTGCATCCGAAATTAATGCAAAAAAAATATCGATATATAGAAATATCGATGTTTTCAAAAAATATATATCGATACTGTTCAAAAACATCGATACGATATATATCGATACATTTTCTTCATTTGCCCATCCCTACTAGAAGTCTCCTTAGACTTGTAGAAACAGGTTTTGGGAGGATCGGTTTTGGTGATCAGGAATCCGTAACCCCAGGGTTTACGGACTATAAGGTCGCTGAGATCGATTTTGGTAAGACACCCTTAATGGTAATTCCGGATAGGGACCATTGGGTCAATTCCTATAGGCTGTATGAGGGTAGGGCAGTCTTTACAGACGGGTCAAAAATGGGGGAAGGCACAGGCGCTGGTGTCTATATCTTGGGAACGAACATTCGTAGTTCTTTTAGACTGCCGAATGAATGCAGTGTTTTCCAGGCTGAGATCTTGGCGATCCTCAGGGACACGGAGCTGGTGGCCGGAAATGTGGCAATGTGGCTGAAGGTGAAAAGGTAACCTTCTACGTCGACAGCCAGGCAGCGCTAAAAGCTTTGAAAGGACACAATGTCAAATCGAAGCTTGTTAGTGACTGTAGGAAAGCCCTCAAGTTGCTTATGGATAACTATAGTGTCAGAATATGTTGGGTTCCTGGCCACAGCAGTATTGAGGGAAATGAAATTGCCGATGAGCTGGCAAAAATAGGATCAGCGTTAGACGTGGGAATGTCTGACAGAACGGTGAAATTACCGATAGGTCATTACTATAAAGAACTCAGTAATTGGGTGGAAAGCAGGACCAACAGTTCATGGCGTAGTAGGGAGGATTGTAGGGTCTCGAGGGGTTTTTGGCCAAAACTAGACTCAGGAAGATCTAAACTACTACTGGACATGAATAGGAAGGCGACGCGAATCATGATAGGCGCGTTGACAGGTCACTGCTCGGTTAGAGCAAGAACCAGCATGTGGGAAATTGGTACTCCAGATTTTTGTAGGATGTGCGGGGATGAAGAGGAACCAGAAACCATTGAACATATTATTTGTCACTGCCCGATGCTGCAACGTCATAGGCTTAGATGGCTGAGCAGACGTTTCCATGAAAGCATCACTGATGTCGGGAAGTGTAAACTAGAGGACATCAGGGGCTTCATCATGGGGATTCGGTGGCATAATGACGGATAATAGGTTTTCTTCTGGCTAAAAATGGGAGGGGTAAATATTACCAGTAATGGGCAATAGAAGGGAATCACAATGGACCCAGTTGGGTCTCCGAGTGGAGGTGCGGTAGGCACCACCCTTCCTAACCTAACCTAACCTAACCTAACAAATCTACAATATGTAAAAGATCTGCGATACCCAATCGTGAATACCGCTACCACGAGCGGTTCTACTTAACCGATTTTTACGAAACTTACCCACAACTTGAGCTCTAAAATAGACAACTCCATTAAAATTTAATATATACTTTTAAGTGGTTCTACTGAACGCTCACGCTGAACTCTGAAAAACACACAATCTATTAAAATTGAATTTTATATTTCACGTACTTCTTATCTTCTTCTAAGCACTTATGTACATATCTGAGTGTTTTTGCTTTGGTTTATTCTTTAAATTATTCACTAACGTTTATCGTTATCATTTCAGACAAATCTTCCCGTGTTTAAAGTAAAGGATTCAAGTGTTCGTCGTCGATATAGCGATTTTGAATGGCTTAGAAATGAATTGGAACGCGATAGCAAAGTAAGATGATTAAATTATTTATTATGAATTCAATTGTTTATGCTTAGCAATATTTTTAGATAGTTGTGCCTCCATTGCCGGGCAAAGCCTGGAAAAGACAAATGCCATTCCGAAACGACGAAGGAATTTTCGACGAAAGTTTTATCGAGGAGCGTCGTAAGGGCTTAGAGGCATTCATCAACAAAATAGCTGGACATCCATTAGCACAGAACGAAAGGTGTCTTCATATGTTTTTACAAGAGAGTGTTATAGACAAAAATTATGTTCCCGGAAAAATACGTAATACTTAAGAGAGATTTGATAAAAACTTGAAGTGAGTAAAATATAGTTAAAAAAATGTTAAAGATTTTTAAGTTTTTAAAATCATTATAATTGAATGAATTTTGAAAGTAAGTAATTGAATTGATTGAATAATATTTTTCTTAGCATATTCAACATATACCATATTTTATATATTTTCGAATTCCGATGTTAAATATAAATTGTATCTGTACTAATATTAAATATACACATAAAAACTATGGTTTTCAGATATGTTCTGTGTTTTGTATGCGTAATTTTATTTATTCATTTCAATGTATTAAAAGCTTGTGTTGCTAATAATACATGTATTGTTAACTTAAAATAAACGTCTATTCATATATAATTAATACGTGTAGATGTTAATTTAAAAAAAGTTATGATTATATATATTGCATTCTTTTCTGGCGTTACGTGACATTTGTACGACAAAATGTTGAAAAAAATTGAAAATCATGTTTGAAAAAATTTATTTATTTTGATTTGAGATTAAATAGCTCTATATTCAGTAGGCTGATCGATTATTCGACTTTTTCCAAAAACCGGATTTCGAATAGTTCGAATATTTGAAATTATGAAAAATCCGGTTTCGGTTTTTACAATTCAGGAAAAACCGGTCAACCGATTTTTTAAGTAAGAAAATTGTTATATACATATGCATGGATGGATAAAAAGGTGGATATCTACCTCTATATAAAAAATTAATCAAAATGTTAACAAAACTAAAAAACACTTTTTGCAAATGGATTTTGACATCCATTGCACACCATATTTCAATTTAATTCGCCTCTGCTACCACCTCATAAAATAATTTCGCTTTAAAGATGAAAGTACATAACACGCGTTAGTCCCAGTTCACACTAGTCAAGTCTTATTGCTAAGCTTATCAGTTTTTTTTCTTTGAACTTTCATCGGCGTCCACACAATTCAAGTCTTATTTTTCACCTCATATTTTTTTATGCATAGTTTTGTGTATGCATGTGCTCTTTTTTAAAATTACGAATGAAGGCCGGGGCACAATGAATCCGTCATACGTTAAACTACACCTTTTTCAACTGACAGCTAAGTTGAAATATATGGTTTATGAGGTCGGTTACTAGTACTTGGTGCGCGTGCGAGCTGTTGGCATCTGTCATCTTTCCATCTTTCTGCCGCAGAAAGTGGGTTAACTTTCAACTGTTAAACGCGTTATATTGTTTTGACAACCGACAATAAATAAGAAAAAATTTAGAATCATGGAGTAAAAACTTATTGAAGAGTTTATTGCAGTGTTGCCAGTTAGACCATTTTTTATAACATGCATTAAATAAACAGTTATAATATAAAAACTATAAGCAAATAAAGTAAGGAGAGAAAATGAATTATTGTATTTTGGTAGTAAATTAAAAAAAAATTAAAATATATGGACATATTAATTCTATATTTCCCAAACTAACAAGTAGTTCCTTTACGCCAACACTGCTACGAATAAAAAGCATTGATCAAATTAATATCAAAAAGTCGCCTGACTATTGCGACAAAAAAGTCTTCATGTAAACGCTCGTGGATTTAAGAAGGGACTTCAAAAGAGAACGTAAGCGTTGTCGCAGCTAGGCCACCCTTCATCTAAATGGGCTCTAACTTACCCCCTGTTTGTGTAAGACGTTTGAGTTAAAAACCTTGGCGTTTCTGTAATATATTAAAGAAAATATGTACAAGTTTCCTTTAATCTATTACAAAAACGCCAAGATTTCTAACTCAAACGTCTTACACAAACAGGGGGTTAATTTCATGTTTCAGTAACGCTACATTTACACATGAAAGTAATTTCTTGAAATTTTTGTATACGTATTATGAATAAAAATTTTAATGAAAAAAAATTACTTTCATGAAAATTTCTTGTTCGTTTTCATAGGAAAGGTAAAGTTCATTTTAAAAATGTCGTCGAAACGAAAAGTTCCAAAAAGTTGCTTTGTTTATTACTTAATTAGAGTTACCCAGATTATCGCATACACACATTTATAGGGCAATAAGTTGGGAATAATTATTATTGTTAATATTTTAATAATATTATTGTTTTAAATAGGCACGAATTGTCTTCTTCATGTATATTTGAAGATACGAAATTACAATTATTTAAATATTTATACAAAATAAGAATAATTTATAATAATTATTTGCCACAATCCTATATATTTGTATAAATTTTTGATGTGGGTAACAGTGTTCACGTCTTTGTCATTTTACTTTCTGAAAACATCAAAAATTTACTTTCTTGAAGTACCATGGTAGGTAATAGGGATGGGCAAATGAAGAAAATGTATCGATATATATCGTATCGATATTTTTGAACAGTATCGATATATATTTTTTGAAAACATCGATATTTCGATATATCGATATTTTTTGCTGCATTAATTTCGAATGTACAATTACTTACTTTAAGAAATTTAATACAAAAAAACTATTTATGTTAAGTAATACGTAACCTAATGTAGCTCCTTAAGACTTCATTAGTCTTTCTGTTGCTGCTCTGTGCTGTGCCGTTCTGTTTCTAAATTTTACTTTTTTTGTAATAAATTATCAGCTGTTTCGGAGCAGAATGGTCTCAGTTTTCCACTAAAGTTATGAGTTTTGCATCGTCCATTGTTATTAGATTTTTTCTTTGCCCGGACTTTTTCATTTCCTGGGAAAGTGGGAACAACTTTTCGGTTTTTAACGTTTATAAACACATGTCAAAAAAAGAATACAATTTCAGTTCCCGGGCGTAATTGTTGTAAAGTTTTAGCTATAGTTCTACCATCGCATTCATAAAGTGAATAACGACATGCATCGGGGAATGTGTACGCAACATAACAGAATTAAGGAGAGAAAAACTAATGGCTTATATGTATATGATTTTTATAAACCAAAAAGAGTCAGCTGATTCGTTACAGAATAAAGTAAAAACAAATTCTGCCCTTAGGCTTATACTTACACAATCCAAAAAGTAACCTGCCTTGGGTCAGAGTTAAAAAACGGCTATAGCTCTTAAAAGTATCGAAACCCGATACTCGTAAATAAGAATCGATGTATCGATATATAGGTTTTTGAAATATCGGCGATATATATCGATATTTATTTTCTCAAATATCGATATTTCGATATATCGATATTTTTTGCCCATCCCTAGTAGGTAACCTACCATTTACACATGAAACTAATTTCAAGAAAGTAGCAATACAATCACATTTTCTCACTACCACACTCACATAGTTTTTAATTTCCACTCAGCTTTCAACGATATTTTCAAGAAAGTAAATTTTTGATGTTTTCAGAAAGTAAAATGAAAAAAGGTTAACAGTATTACCCACTTTAAAGATTTGTACAAATATACAGGATTATGGCAAATGTTTATTATAAATTATGCTTATTTTGTATAAATATTTAAAGAATTATAATGTTGTATCTTCAAATATACATGAACAACATAATTCATGCCTTTTTAAAACAATAATATTATTAAAATGTTAACAATAATACGTATTCCCAACTTATTTTTTTTTCCCTATAAATGTTTGTATGTTAATATTCTGAGTAACTCTAATTAAGTAGCAAAGAAAACATTTTTTTCCAACTTTACTTTTCGACGACATTTTTAAAATGAACTTTCACTTTCCTATGAAAACGAACAAGAAATTTTCATGAAAGTAATTTATTTCATTAAATTTTTTATTCATAATACGTATACACAAGTTTCAAGCAAGTACTTTCATGTGTAAATGTAGCGCAAGTGTTGCTCAAAAAACGTGTAGAACTTTTACACTGAAAAAAAAAACTTAACAAATTCAACAGAAACATGTTTGTCTAAATTGCAAAAAACCGGACTATTCGACATTCGAAAAATCAACACTTTGAAAAAACCGACAACCGCATTGTGAAAAAACCGGTTGAAAAACCGAGTCGATCACCCTAATATTCAGTGAAAAATTGATAACAATCAAACCTAACAGTGAGATTACACGAGACATAAGTTTGGAAATTTTTGTGTTGGCAATTGTCAAAATCTGTTGCTAACACAAAAAATGACTGTGTAAACCTTAAATGTTAGTGTTCGAACACATGTTTGGAAATAATTGCTCAAACACAAGTCTGAGCAATTATGTTAGGAGACAAACTGTCAAATTTACTTTTTTCGTAGAAAATAATTGCGGAAAACTAAAAATAGTATGTTTTTTATAAAAAAAAATCAAGCAAAAGAACAAAATATATGCTCTGTGGTAGAAGTATTAAAAAATCAAAACTTAAAACGCACATTTTGCATGCAAACGAGAACTTAAATTTTGATTTTTAACATTATACGTCTAGCCACCCCTTAAAATAAGTTTGAACACAAACTTTGTTGTGACGTCATTCTGCCGACGTTATTTCCTATGTTCAAAAATAAAAAAGGCTCGTCTATTCGTATTGTAACATAGCGTCTACAACTGCGACTAACTCTGATATAATATGTGAGAGAACCTCGGCAGAATAACAAAAATAAAATGCCGATATTTATCTTCATATCATACAATAGGTAAACGTAATTTTACTTTTCATACAACATTTCATTTTATTCAAATTCTCATCAAGTTAACATGTATTAATTTTATATAATTATTTATTTTGTTTTTACTTTTTCACACAAACTTTAACCTATAAATCAATTAAACATAAAAAATGACAGAAATTTTGTAAAAACATTGTTTTTCATATATATTATTAAACACTCACACATGCATACTCATTTATTTTCATGTACGTGTAGTTTTTTGACAGTTCATATCATAAGATTGTTGTTATAGGATTTCTTATAACAACGCTCTTATAAAAAATTTTATAAGATTGACGTAACACTAATTTGAAGTCTACACGTAACATAATTCTCTCTGCGATTGAATTTGACGCTCTTATCTTACATATTATGTTAGGTGGAGACCCTATGTAAAGATTTCAAGATATAATAAAAATATGACTGGCGTTACGTTACAAAAAACAGAAGTGGGGTGTGACTTGAATAAAAAATTGCTTAACTCTGCGAATTGGACAAGTCTTTTTAGACAAAACTTTTTTTGTTAGGACTTGGACTGATAAAGCAAAAAAATCTTTAAAGATCTTGTGGTGAGTGACAGCACTAATGCTAAAAAAGTACCTTTTTGTACTACGCTGAAATGCAAACAGCTTAAGTTTGATTATTACCCGTCCAGCTCTCGTTGCAAATAGACTCGTTTTTTCCTTTGCTTTTCAATAAAACTTTTTGTGTAAAATATAAGTAATCTGTAATTTTAAAAATAAATAAATTGAATTTTGTAATTACATAATTGACTATTAATACGAACAACCCCACAAAGTGGTGACCCCGTCGATTGGTTAAAGAATATTTCAGGATGCAAGACAATATTGGTGGCAGCACGCAGCAAGGCCCGACGCCGAGCACATCAAGTACCGAGCCAACAACCGTTAATCGTGTAGCTGTAAAGGTTCCACCCTTTTGGCCCGATCACGCTGAAATTTGGCTGGCGCAGGTAGAAGCACAATTTGCTGTTGCCGGCATAAGTGGTGACACATCGAAGTTTAATACAGTCATCGCCGCAATAGAATCGAATGTTCTCGTGCAAATATCAGACGCTATTTTAAATCCACCGGAGACCGATAAATACACAAATCTTAGAAAGTGCATAATAGAACGCTATTGTGAGAGCGAACAAAAAAAGACGCAAAAATTACTATCGGAAATTGATTTGGGAGACAAGCGACCGACACAACTCTTAAATGAGTTAAGCACATTGTCAAAGGACAAGGTAACAACTGATTTTTTGAAAACGCTATGGTTGCAGCGTTTGCCAGCGCAAGTCAGAGCAATCCTACAAGCGTCAGATGCTAATCTGACCGAGTTAGCGAAGTTGGCAGACAAAATTATGGAGGTGGGAGAGTTTCAGCATTTATCTGTGGTATCTACAATGCCACAAACTTCTAAAAGCGAATTTGATAGACGACTCGATCGCATAGAGCAACAGATAAATAGCCTTTGTAACAAGAACAATAAAAATGTACGTCGGTCACGATCAAGTTCTACACGACGACAAAAAACAGATGCCACTCCAGCAAAGCAAGTGAGCGACCATTGCTGGTACCATCGGACATTTGGCGAAAAAGCCACAAAATGTCGTCAGCCATGTTCATATCAACAAAATTTGTCAAAAAACTAAATTCATCTTCCGATCTGGCGGGCGGATCTCGAGATGAATGCCAAATAGCCCGTCTTATAATTAATGACAGCATATCGAAACTGAATTTTTTAATCGACACTGGTGCCGACGTTTCGGTGTTACCAGCTGGTAGTGTTGAGGGTTTGCGTGTAGGGATTTTTAGAAAATTGTTTGCTGCTAACGGGTCCCCCATCAAAACCTTCGGTGAGAAAACGTTAAGCATTTCTTTGGGTCTACGTCGCAATTTTACATGGACTTTTTTGGTAGCGAATGTCAACTGTGCTATTATAGGCTCAGATTTTTTGAAGCATTACGATCTTTTGGTTGACATCAAGAGAGGTAAGCTTATCGATCGTACTACGCTGCTTGAGGCAAGGGCACGTCCCGCACGTACTGCCTATGTTCAGATTTTAGCATACGACAAAAAAGATAATTACGCCCAGCTGTTATACGAGTATAGAGAGTTAGGTACGATTAATGCCAACAAGCGCCCAGTGGACTCTACGGTCACGCATCACATTACCACAAACGGTCCTCCCACATACGCTAGCGCACGTCGACTCGCGGGGGATAAGCTCCAAGCTGCAAAAAAAGAGTTTGAGTACTTGATGGAAAAGGGTATATGTAGACCGTCAAAAAGTAATTGGGCCAGCCCACTACATTTGGTAAAAAAGCCAAACGGGGACTGGCGCCCATGCGGCGATTATCGTGCCCTTAACAGCATCGCCTTACCCGACAGGTATCCAATACCATTTTTACGTGACATAACGAGTATTATGCACGGAAAGAACATTTTTTCCTCTATCGACTTACAAAGGGCTTACCATCAGATACCCGTGGAGCCATGCGATATACCTAAGACAGCCATAATCACGCCGTTTGGCTTATTTGAGTTTTGTTTCATGACATTTGGTCTACGGAACGCGGCCCAAACGTTCCAACGTCACATTAACGAAGTCTTGAAGGGAATCGATTTCGCTTTTGCATACATCGATGATATCCTCATAGCGTCCGAAACAGAAGAGGAACATGCAAAGCATCTGCGCATCATATTTGATCGCCTTCGCCGATTCCACTTGTGCGTTAATTTCGATAAATGTCAGTTTGGTAAGCGTGAACTCGTATTTTTAGGCCACAAAATTAGCCCCAAAGGACTTACGCCGCCTGAAAACAAGGTCGATTCGATCCGAAATTTTGAAAGACCAATGATTGTGAAGAATTTAAAAAAATTTTGGGGCATGCTGAATTTTTACCGCCCATTCATACCGCATGCAATAAAAAATCAAAAATTATTGTTAGAATTGACTCCTGGCAATAAAAAAAACGATAACACCATAATAGAATGGACACCTGAAGCAATGGCTGCTTTTAATGCATGTAAAAACGATATAGCAGAAGCTACTTTTTTGAATTATATGGCTCCGAAAGCATTGATAACGCTTATGACAGATGCTTCAGATGACGCCGTAGGGGCAGTACTGCATCAGATAGTCGAAGGGCAAGTACAACCATTAGGATTTTACTCCAAAAAGTTGACACCATCACAACAAAACTACAGCGCGTACGATAGAGAACTCACGGCGATATACCAAGCAATTCAACATTTCAAATACGCAGTTGAAGGAAGAGAATTCGTCGTTTTTACAGACCACAAGCCAATCATTTTTGCTTTTAAGCAAAAAAGCGAGAAGGCATCACCGCGAAGGATTCGGCAATTAGACTTTATCAGCCAATATACGACGGACATACGACATTTACCTGGGGCTGACAATAACATAGCAGATTTACTCTCCCGCATCAGCGCCATAGAGGAGCAAGTAGTAAATTTTGATGAAATGGCCGAGCAGCAAGGCAATGATATTGAACTGCAGGCACTGCTGGACAGCAACACAAACACGTCATTACAGCTCACTAAATTAGCCATCCCACAGTCGACTAAAGAAATTTACTGTCACGTTTCGAAGGATAGAGTAAGACCTTATGTTCCGAAAAATTATCGTCAGGCAATCATACGCAAGCTTCATTCGCTTTCGCATCCAGGCATAAGAGCAACAAAACAATTGGTTTTAAATCACTACGTTTGGCCATCTATATCTGCAGACGTCGCTAGATATGTGCGCGCGTGTATTCCTTGTCAGAGAGCAAAAGTACAACGTCATACAAAAGCACCCTTATGTAATTATGCAGCAGTCGATGCCCGCTTCGAACATATAAATATAGACATCGTGGGACCGTTGCCATCATCAAACGGATTCCGATATTGCCTCACGTGTATCGATCGTTTTTCGAGATGGCCCACGGCGATACCACTGACAGACATAACAGCTCAAAGTGTTGCAAGTGGCCTTATGAGAGGATGGATTGCTGTCTACGGCGTCCCCTTGCGTATTACCACCGATTTAGGAAGACAGTTCGAGTCAACCATTTTCAGCGAATTAACGAAGTTACTGGGAATTAAGCATTTGCGGACAACGGCCTACCACCCACAGGCAAATGGCATAATTGAGCGATGGCACCGTACACTAAAGACAGCCATTAAGTGTGCTGAAACAAACGACTGGAGTTCTGCACTTCCGCTAATTCTTTTGAGCATGCGATCAACAATAAAAAGTGATATTGGGCTAAGCCCAGCAGAAATCGTTTTCGGCGCTTCTTTAAGAATACCTGGAGCGTTTCTCATTCCTTCCGGCAGAAATATTACGGAAACCGAGTTTGTACAAACACTGCGTAGAACCATTTCAAACTTACCAACTACCCAACCTGTCCGTCACGGGATGCAACGATGTTTCGTTCAACCAGCATTGGCTGACTGCAAGTTTGTATTTGTGAGGGTAGATCATGTGCGTACACCATTGGAGCCCAATTACGAGGGCCCTTACGAAGTTTTAAACAAACATGATAAGTATTATATTGTAAAAATACGCCAGCGAGAAGCGAAAATCACAATAGATCGCCTAAAGGCTGCGTATATTTTTAGCGAGGACGCTGTGCCAGCTGAAGCGCCACCAACAGAAGGTGGAAACGAATCCGAGAATTCAGAAAATGTTTCAACACATGTGGACACAGACACGTCTCAGGAGACTACCATGCAAAAACAACGCCTTACGTCATCCGGGCGTCACGTCAGAATTCCTCTAAAGTATCGTTAAAGTCTTAACTAGGAGCAGAGTATTGTGGTGAGTGACAGCACTAATGCTAAAAAAGTACCTTTTTGTACTACGCTGAAATGCAAACAGCTTAAGTTTGATTATTACCCGTCCAGCTCTCGTTGCAAATAGACTCGTTTTTTCCTTTGCTTTTCAATAAAACTTTTTGTGTAAAATATAAGTAATCTGTAATTTTAAAAATAAATAAATTGAATTTTGTAATTACATAATTGACTATTAATACGAACAACCCCACAAAGTGGTGACCCCGTCGATTGGTTAAAGAATATTTCAGGATGCAAGACAATATTGGTGGCAGCACGCAGCAAGGCCCGACGCCGAGCACATCAAGTACCGAGCCAACAACCGTTAATCGTGTAGCTGTAAAGGTTCCACCCTTTTGGCCCGATCACGCTGAAATTTGGCTGGCGCAGGTAGAAGCACAATTTGCTGTTGCCGGCATAAGTGGTGACACATCGAAGTTTAATACAGTCATCGCCGCAATAGAATCGAATGTTCTCGTGCAAATATCAGACGCTATTTTAAATCCACCGGAGACCGATAAATACACAAATCTTAGAAAGTGCATAATAGAACGCTATTGTGAGAGCGAACAAAAAAAGACGCAAAAATTACTATCGGAAATTGATTTGGGAGACAAGCGACCGACACAACTCTTAAATGAGTTAAGCACATTGTCAAAGGACAAGGTAACAACTGATTTTTTGAAAACGCTATGGTTGCAGCGTTTGCCAGCGCAAGTCAGAGCAATCCTACAAGCGTCAGATGCTAATCTGACCGAGTTAGCGAAGTTGGCAGACAAAATTATGGAGGTGGGAGAGTTTCAGCATTTATCTGTGGTATCTACAATGCCACAAACTTCTAAAAGCGAATTTGATAGACGACTCGATCGCATAGAGCAACAGATAAATAGCCTTTGTAACAAGAACAATAAAAATGTACGTCGGTCACGATCAAGTTCTACACGACGACAAAAAACAGATGCCACTCCAGCAAAGCAAGTGAGCGACCATTGCTGGTACCATCGGACATTTGGCGAAAAAGCCACAAAATGTCGTCAGCCATGTTCATATCAACAAAATTTGTCAAAAAACTAAATTCATCTTCCGATCTGGCGGGCGGATCTCGAGATGAATGCCAAATAGCCCGTCTTATAATTAATGACAGCATATCGAAACAGAATTTTTTAATCGACACTGGTGCCGACGTTTCGGTGTTACCAGCTGGTAGTGTTGAGGGTTTGCGTGTAGGGATTTTTAGAAAATTGTTTGCTGCTAACGGGTCCCCCATCAAAACCTTCGGTGAGAAAACGTTAAGCATTTCTTTGGGTCTACGTCGCAATTTTACATGGACTTTTTTGGTAGCGAATGTCAACTGTGCTATTATAGGCTCAGATTTTTTGAAGCATTACGATCTTTTGGTTGACATCAAGAGAGGTAAGCTTATCGATCGTACTACGCTGCTTGAGGCAAGGGCACGTCCCGCACGTACTGCCTATGTTCAGATTTTAGCATACGACAAAAAAGATAATTACGCCCAGCTGTTATACGAGTATAGAGAGTTAGGTACGATTAATGCCAACAAGCGCCCAGTGGACTCTACGGTCACGCATCACATTACCACAAACGGTCCTCCCACATACGCTAGCGCACGTCGACTCGCGGGGGATAAGCTCCAAGCTGCAAAAAAAGAGTTTGAGTACTTGATGGAAAAGGGTATATGTAGACCGTCAAAAAGTAATTGGGCCAGCCCACTACATTTGGTAAAAAAGCCAAACGGGGACTGGCGCCCATGCGGCGATTATCGTGCCCTTAACAGCATCACCTTACCCGACAGGTATCCAATACCATTTTTACGTGACATAACGAGTATTATGCACGGAAAGAACATTTTTTCCTCTATCGACTTACAAAGGGCTTACCATCAGATACCCGTGGAGCCATGCGATATACCTAAGACAGCCATAATCACGCCGTTTGGCTTATTTGAGTTTTGTTTCATGACATTTGGTCTACGGAACGCGGCCCAAACGTTCCAACGTCACATTAACGAAGTCTTGAAGGGAATCGATTTCGCTTTTGCATACATCGATGATATCCTCATAGCGTCCGAAACAGAAGAGGAACATGCAAAGCATCTGCGCATCATATTTGATCGCCTTCGCCGATTCCACTTGTGCGTTAATTTCGATAAATGTCAGTTTGGTAAGCGTGAACTCGTATTTTTAGGCCACAAAATTAGCCCCAAAGGACTTACGCCGCCTGAAAACAAGGTCGATTCGATCCGAAATTTTGAAAGACCAATGATTGTGAAGAATTTAAAAAAATTTTGGGGCATGCTGAATTTTTACCGCCCATTCATACCGCATGCAATAAAAAATCAAAAATTATTGTTAGAATTGACTCCTGGCAATAAAAAAAACGATAACACCATAATAGAATGGACACCTGAAGCAATGGCTGCTTTTAATGCATGTAAAAACGATATAGCAGAAGCTACTTTTTTGAATTATATGGCTCCGAAAGCATTGATAACGCTTATGACAGATGCTTCAGATGACGCCGTAGGGGCAGTACTGCATCAGATAGTCGAAGGGCAAGTACAACCATTAGGATTTTACTCCAAAAAGTTGACACCATCACAACAAAACTACAGCGCGTACGATAGAGAACTCACGGCGATATACCAAGCAATTCAACATTTCAAATACGCAGTTGAAGGAAGAGAATTCGTCGTTTTTACAGACCACAAGCCAATCATTTTTGCTTTTAAGCAAAAAAGCGAGAAGGCATCACCGCGAAGGATTCGGCAATTAGACTTTATCAGCCAATATACGACGGACATACGACATTTACCTGGGGCTGACAATAACATAGCAGATTTACTCTCCCGCATCAGCGCCATAGAGGAGCAAGTAGTAAATTTTGATGAAATGGCCGAGCAGCAAGGCAATGATATTGAACTGCAGGCACTGCTGGACAGCAACACAAACACGTCATTACAGCTCACTAAATTAGCCATCCCACAGTCGACTAAAGAAATTTACTGTCACGTTTCGAAGGATAGAGTAAGACCTTATGTTCCGAAAAATTATCGTCAGGCAATCATACGCAAGCTTCATTCGCTTTCGCATCCAGGCATAAGAGCAACAAAACAATTGGTTTTAAATCACTACGTTTGGCCATCTATATCTGCAGACGTCGCTAGATATGTGCGCGCGTGTATTCCTTGTCAGAGAGCAAAAGTACAACGTCATACAAAAGCACCCTTATGTAATTATGCAGCAGTCGATGCCCGCTTCGAACATATAAATATAGACATCGTGGGACCGTTGCCATCATCAAACGGATTCCGATATTGCCTCACGTGTATCGATCGTTTTTCGAGATGGCCCACGGCGATACCACTGACAGACATAACAGCTCAAAGTGTTGCAAGTGGCCTTATGAGAGGATGGATTGCTGTCTACGGCGTCCCCTTGCGTATTACCACCGATTTAGGAAGACAGTTCGAGTCAACCATTTTCAGCGAATTAACGAAGTTACTGGGAATTAAGCATTTGCGGACAACGGCCTACCACCCACAGGCAAATGGCATAATTGAGCGATGGCACCGTACACTAAAGACAGCCATTAAGTGTGCTGAAACAAACGACTGGAGTTCTGCACTTCCGCTAATTCTTTTGAGCATGCGATCAACAATAAAAAGTGATATTGGGCTAAGCCCAGCAGAAATCGTTTTCGGCGCTTCTTTAAGAATACCTGGAGCGTTTCTCATTCCTTCCGGCAGAAATATTACGGAAACCGAGTTTGTACAAACACTGCGTAGAACCATTTCAAACTTACCAACTACCCAACCTGTCCGTCACGGGATGCAACGATGTTTCGTTCAACCAGCATTGGCTGACTGCAAGTTTGTATTTGTGAGGGTAGATCATGTGCGTACACCATTGGAGCCCAATTACGAGGGCCCTTACGAAGTTTTAAACAAACATGATAAGTATTATATTGTAAAAATACGCCAGCGAGAAGCGAAAATCACAATAGATCGCCTAAAGGCTGCGTATATTTTTAGCGAGGACGCTGTGCCAGCTGAAGCGCCACCAACAGAAGGTGGAAACGAATCCGAGAATTCAGAAAATGTTTCAACACATGTGGACACAGACACGTCTCAGGAGACTACCATGCAAAAACAACGCCTTACGTCATCCGGGCGTCACGTCAGAATTCCTCTAAAGTATCGTTAAAGTCTTAACTAGGAGCAGAGTATTGTGGTGAGTGACAGCACTAATGCTAAAAAAGTACCTTTTTGTACTACGCTGAAATGCAAACAGCTTAAGTTTGATTATTACCCGTCCAGCTCTCGTTGCAAATAGACTCGTTTTTTCCTTTGCTTTTCAATAAAACTTTTTGTGTAAAATATAAGTAATCTGTAATTTTAAAAATAAATAAATTGAATTTTGTAATTACATAATTGACTATTAATACGAACAACCCCACAATCTGTTTCCCTTTTTTATCTGTTAGCCTTATTATTTGGCGTTACTTTATATGACGTTACGTTATATGGCGTTTCGTTACTCAAATTTTCAGTTGATATTTTTTCGGTTAAAAAATAACAGAAAGGTAATAGTATAAGAAAACTATATCTGTTATATAAATATATACTTACTAGCTTTAACCCGCGGCTCCCTTTGCGTTGTATTTTGGAAATTATACTTAAAATTTATGAATATTTTGTTATTTTTCACTCACTGCTAAATAAAATAAAAAACAGAACAAAAACCGGTTTAAAGACTAGTTAAACAGTCGAACACGAATCGAAAACTATTCTAGCTAGCCCAAAAATTTATTTTTCGGAAAAAACCGTATATATAAAAACCGTTTCCGAACCGGATACAAAAAATGGCTGTGTTTGACGCTGGTAATGCGTCGGTTAAGCGGTTTTTGCGTGAAAGTGCAGCAAACAAACTCACTTTCACATTTATATTAGTAAGGATTTCGTGTGATTTATTAGGAACTTATAGTATTATGACTTGCGACTTATCTTTTTTAGACTTCTAATCTCATTCGGAATAAGATCTTACTTTATGTTATACTTTCGCATATTTCAACTTAAATATATTATTTATAGTGTGAAGAACGATATTTGCTTAAAAAAATAAAGGTTAACAGAGAAGTTCCCAATTTATGCTAGAAACACAACTGGGACGAACGACGAATATTTCGGTGCGAACTTTCGTCATAAAAAATAAAACACATATGTGCATATGTAGTCGCTCTACCCCCTCAACAAATAAAGTTTAAGACGCGTGATGTGCAAAAACTAATTTCTGAACTCAACCCAAAGAAAGCTCCGGGTTTTGATGGAATTAGTAACCAGATGCTAATAAAGTTGCCTCGTATTGCAATTAGAATACTGTTATTTATTTTTAACGCCATTTTACGACTGCAGTATTATCCAAATAGCTGGAAGCTTGCCAAAGTTAAAATGATTCCAAAGCCGGGCAAAGACCTTACCAAGGCTGAGTCATACAGGCCAATAAGTCTCCTATCAACAATGTCAAAGCTTTTCGAAAAACTGCTCATGACAAAATTGTCCCCAATTCTAGTTAATAGTGGGTGCATACCGGACCATCAATTTGGTTTTAGAAGTCAGCATAGCACCATTGAACAAACTCATAGATTGGTCCAATTTATAAGAAGAACTTTTGAGGGAAAAAAGTATTGTTCTGCGCTGTTTATTGACGTTTCCCAGGCATTTGATAAAGTGTGGCATGAAGGCCTTATTTTAAAATTGAAGACTTACTTACCAATAAACATTTTAAATCTTTTGGAAAGTTACATTATTTCCCGGAAGTTCACTGTTGTGGAAGGAGACTTTATGAGCATGCCTGAAACTATCTCATCCGGTGTGCCACAGGGGAGTATACTGGGGCCAGTTTTGTATTTGATTTATACTTGTGATATGCCTCTGAGCAGCAATATCCACACTTCCACATTTGCTGATGATACAGCCTGCCTTAGTATGCATGAAAATCCTTACGAGGCATCCCGATATCTTCAAGAACACATTACCCAGCTGGAACTATGGTTAAACTTATGGAGAATTAAGGTAAACGAACAAAAGTGTGTTCAAGTAACATATACATTACGAAGAGATACGTGTTTACCCATTCGGATTAACAATCAAGTTGTCCCTCAACATACTCATGTGAAATATCTTGGTATACACCTTGATCGACGGCTTACTTGGAAACACCACATTGACTCTAAGTTAACCCAAATGAAACTTAAACTAACTCAGGTACATTGGCTGATTGGTAGAAATTCAACCCTCAGTCTAGATTGCAAACTTTTGATATACAAGTCACTTTTGAAACCGATATGGTGCTACGGAATTCAACTATGGGGCACTGCTTCAGCTTCCAATGTCGAGAGAATCCAACGAAGGCAAAATAAAATTTTGCGATTAATAACATCGGCTCCATGGTATATAAAAAACTCAAATATACATCGTGACTTAAATATGCCACTAGTGACTGAAGAAATTGCAAAAAACGCTGGCAAATATTTAACAAAACTCGAGTCACATCCTAATCCGCTTGCTCGTAATATTTTGAACTTTACTGGACACATCCGCCTAAAAAAGAGGGATACAAGGGCTCATATACTCAACACTCCAGATGGGACTAACTGAAAAATAATTTTTATTTTTTATTTATTTTTTCTTCCTTTTGTTTATCACTACTTAAATATGTATTATTTATATATAACTATCTCTAAATTTATGTCCGACAGTGGTCGGGCCTAATAATTATATTTTAGATTTAAGATTTGAATACTTATTGTTAGTTCATATAGGAAGATACAATAAATAAATATCATGTATTAAAAAAAAAAAAAAAAAAAAAATATGTGCATATGAAAATGAACACAACACCCCCGTAGAACGAAATTCGTCGTATGTGACGAACTCTGAGATAGGTATATTTCTATTTTGTACGCCGACGAACGACGAAAAAACAATTTTCTCTCTCTCTCTCTTTGTATACACAATAACCAACTTTATAAATTTTGAGAGCTGAATTCGGTGAGTAAATTCGTCGTTATTGTGCTTCCTACGACGAATTTACCCGGCGAATTCTTATCGACGAATTCGTCAAAGTGAACGAAATTCGTCGTTCGTCCCAAATTTGTTCCTAGCATTAACTGTAAAAGAAATAAATTTCTGAAAATCCACTTGAATTTGGCTAAGATTTTCTACAGAAGAAAACCAAAATGCTAGATTTTAAATTCATATCCTTTTCAAATTTTCGAAAAAAGTTTTCATGCTTCATGCCCGGACATTGCTTAAAAAAGTAGGACTTAAAAGATTGATTTGATTTTTCTTATAATATTACTACCAATAAAATCTTAAATAAATATCGATGGTGTCATTCTCGCAACATTTTATAGAATATCGGATCTTATTACGCTACACCAGCGATATGTTTACATTAAATTGTACCTATATAAGTATATACAGATTTGAGAATATTTCCGTACATGAACCCACAAAAATAAAAAATAGCTTGTAACGATGTTTTCTGCCGGGTATACTCAGCCTGAAAATGCCAAGGTCGTTACAAGAAATAATACGTTTTTTATTACTATTCTTTATTTAAAATTAATAAATTAGTTTTTTCTTAAATACAATTCACTTGATTTCAATTTCGTAGTATTATACCATGTTTCGGTTATGACCTCAGCTTCTCGGATTAGTTTTTGACTTGGCTTCCTGTGAGATATCTTATATGCTTACATGTTCAACTTTTCCCTTCCTCATGTGGTCCCATGTATCGCCTTATCAGGAAAATTTAAACCTTATTGATATTTTACTTACATATCGCACCTTATCAACAAGAGGGTATTAACTCAAAATTTTTGAAATTTCACTTTTTGCAAGAAATCAACTAACAACATCAATATCTATCTACTGTAAAAATTTCAACGTATTCCGATTACTCTTTCACCTCGAAAACCACATTTGAGACCATTTTTGTGATAGTGTAGTGACTACCTTTATATAATCAAAAAGGTATTATTTTGAGTTAGTACAAAAGTGGACACAGAAATGTATCTTATATTTTCATAAAAAAGGTATTATTTTGATTTGAGCCTTTATTCAAGTTAAAAATAATCCAATTGTTTTATTTAAATTCTGTTGTATTTTGAGTTGATACTGTTTTGTTGAAAAATATATTTTGAAACTTTATTTAAATTTCAACTAAAGCGTCGTATTTCAAAATAATACAAAAAAAAAATATCGAGAAAATTCAGAAAAATGGTATTAACTCAAAACATAGAGTTTTTTCCCAAGAATTCCAACATTTTGAAATAAAAATAATGCAAATATATTTTCAAATGAAATTTTATTACTACTATGGATTCGGATTTTCAAATTCTCTTGTAATCTAACCACAAACAGTTTTTCGTCTCTACTGAACATTTTAAAATTTTGAGTTAATACCCTCTTGTTGATAAGGTGCGATATGTACATTTTTTTCTGTTACTTGCATTTTTTTCGTTCAAGGTAGGGGTGGAAAACTATCGATGGCACTATCGATAGTATCGATAGTTAATTTATTGTGTGACTATCGATGTTTCATTTCTGCAATCGATTAATGCTTGAAAACTATCGATATTTTTTAGTCACTATCGATAGTAAATGGTACACCACTAAAGGCAAAAAAATGGATAATATCCTGCTTTTCATAAACAAAAATACCTGGATGACGGTAAATTTCTTTAACTGATCACACTTATTTATCATACAAGTATTTTAATTTTGTTATTTATTGAACAGACAAATAAAATTCTATTTTATTTTGTTTTGTTTTATTCAAAAATACTTTGTTTTGAACTTTTAGTGTAAATAAATACGTAGATTATACGAGAACCATACAACTTCGATACTATCACCATATTATCGTCGATATATCGATGGTTTTTCTAGCTTTCAATAGTCCTGAAACGATATATCGATAAAGTTTTTCAAACTATCGAAAACTTTCGATAGTGACACTATCGATAGTCTTCCACCTCTAGTTCAAGGTAAAAAAAAATTATTTTGAAAAACTTAAAGTGCACATATGCGATTTCTTTTAATTCATCAGTAGTTCCAATTATGCGTGATTTCTGTGATTGAACAAACTGTTCAATTAAACGGGGTTCTTGTAATTGAACGAATTGTTCAATTAAGCGGGTATCGGCTAATTGGTTCCCCGGTTAATTGAACAAAAAGTTGTGCAAATTTTGATGTGCAATTAACCGAAAAATACTGTACACAGATTTTTTTGTTGCAGACCACTGGCCGTCTAAAATAAAACACACAAAAAAAATTAAAGACAACATAGGCAAAATTAATGTTACCATATAGTGAAACATTGGCATTTTTAAATTGTACCAAGTAACTCCCGGTAGTACCACGGTACCAACGAGGTCAAAAATGTACCATAAAATGTACAATTGTACCATGATTTCCATCCGTGATACATATCTAATAATTGTATATAATTCTGTGGTATATAAACAGAGACCTGCGCCGTGACGGCTTAGCCGGCTCAAGCCACGCCGCCGATGATTTTTGGCAGCCGCCGCCGCCGTTAATTTTTCGGCTAAGGATCGGCTTAAAATTAGCCGCCGCTTTAAGTCAGACGATTAAAATTAAATAATTAACTATCACAATTTGGTAACAATTTTGTGACAGTATGTAAGTACATATACATACATATGTATGAATGTGTTGTTATCATATTTAGAAATATGATGATGATTTTATAATTTGATGATTTTATATCATGATGAATCAAACAAGTATTTGAAAAATACCGGGCCTGATTCACGATATCGACTGCATTCGACTTGTCGCACACTTACATTCAAAACAAAAACAAATTCTAAAACTTTGTTGTTGTTTCCAATGTAAGTGTGCGACAACGTTCTACTTGTCGATATCGTGAACCAGGCCCACCGTCTTTGAAATTAAATTTGATATCAAAATGAAATTATCAGGCCGTCAGCTCTGATGATTATATCATAAGGCTGCTATAATATTAATAAATTGAGTCTATACGTGATGAATTTTCATCATGATATCAATTTGACATTCATCATGATATAAATTCATCAGGTGTGGACACTATGTTATAGTGCGTTTCCATTGTGGGTAAAATATGTCGGCACTTATTTATTATATTGTAACAGCCGTATTCATAAAATTTTTAAACAGCATTTCATAAGTTGTTTAAGCAATATTTGCTAAAATTGTATTCATAATAGATTTTTAGCTTAAAAAACGTTTTTTAAACCTTGCGTAAATCAGCAAATTTTAAAATTGCCAACCCCCATGTTGAAACAAATTTTAAGATGTTGTTGTAGTAGTTTTGCTTTGCTTGTGTGTATGTACTTACATATGTATATGTCAGTGTTGTTTAGAAAAATAATTTAATTATTTTATAGAAACTATTGCCGAAATATTAAATGGACTCCAAAAAAATATTTAAAAGATAAGGAGCGATTCACTTTCCATTCCCAGTAATTATTTTCTAACTTTATGTGTTAACAAAAATAATAGTAATTATAGAAAATTAACTAGTGATGTATAAACACTCAAAACAAATAAAATAAAACTCGTTATTCTAGTGCTTCTTAATTTGCAATAAAAAGATGTATATAAAAAGTATATTAGTAAGATTCGTTGTGAACTGCTTTCATTTTTTATTAAATACAAGTTGGAACACATTTTTTATTTTATAAAAACAATATTTCTCTGAAAACCGACAAACAAACAATTATAAACACGAGTACTTTGTGAATTAATAATCGCTGTTGTGCAGAACTAAGATGCAAGTGACAAATACAGAATACAGGGGTGCCACGATATTTATAGAAAATCAAGTTAATTGATTTTTAGTTAAAATATTGATTATGAATACCAATATTTAAAAAACCTTATTTAGCCTTAAAATGTTGTTTAACTAATAAGCTTTTTAAAACTCAATCTACTTTTTTTTATGAATACGGCTGTAAATGTTTTTCAGTTCGCAAATTCGCAATAACTTTATAGTTTTGTTTACATTATTTTATTATTATATTCTAAGTATACCGTCTACAAGTGCATCTGCAGAAGAAGCCTTTTCTAGCGCTGGATCGCTAGTAACGGCCAAAAGGTCAAATTTGAACCCCTTAACTGTGAAGCAAGTTCTTTTTGTTCACGACAATTATGATTTAGTCAACGATATTCTCAAAAAATAAGGAGATTATATATCGGTCTTGTGTACATTGATATATGTACAATTATTTGCTTATATTCAAAATTTTGTTGACAAACAAAAGAAACGAAGGTTGGAATGGAACATACAAATGAGTTTGTATGTTTGCATTTATGTTTATTTCCACTTATTTTCAAGTATGTATTTGAACTCCAATTTTTTGAGTACTTATAACAATATTATATTATATTTTTAGTATAGCTATTTCGCAGTTTAATGCATTTAATACAATAAATCAGGGCCTATTTATCACGTCAATGCAATCGTCCTGATGATATTCTGTGTTTTCGTGTTTAAACTGTCAAAAGTTGTTTGCACCACATACTTTATTTCATGATTGTGTATATTTCTGACAACTTAAGCATAAAGTTGTTTGTATTGCTGTGTTTTTTAAGAATTGCATAGAGCTAATAAATAGAATTTCACTAAATTTCACTCCCACTCACTTTGGAATTTAAAACCACTTATACGCGCTAAATACGTAATATATTTTCTAAATCCTTTTTCAATCGTCATAGTTATTGTTATTATATGTACATATATCGTCTACTTCTAATAATAAACATTTATAATAAAACAAACCTAATTATTTAACAGTTTTTATTTATGTGATACATATTTAAATTTAATTGAGCTAGAAACTAATCTTGATTAAAGTTTTTATTTGTTTATTTTTATTTGAGACAGTATAGAGCAACCGCTTAAGCTGAATGAAAGGAATTTCAGATTTAATACTGTTTTGTGTCTTTGTCTTTGTATAAACTAGCTTTGATGTCAATGTAAAAGAAAATGCTTTTCATATTTCCAAATTTTAGAGACTTCAGTACAAAAGTAACGGCCAAATTATAAACGATAATAGAACTGGGTTACTCCATTCACTCCCAATTATTTCATTTGGTGTTTCCTTTCCCTATTTATGCCATTTATCAACATATATACATATACATATTTTTAGTTAAAATTGCTAAATAATCAAAAACTAACTATACCGTAAGTAAATTTTAATATCTGGATTTAAGCCGGCTTAGCCGTCTTTTTGTAAGAGCCGTGCAAAAAGCGGCTAGCCGATATATTTGTCGGCTGACAGCCGAATTTGAGCCGCCGCCGATGATTTTCATGCCAGCCGCCGCCGCCGATGAAAATCCTTCGGCGCAGGTCTCTGTATATAAATCCGAATAGTAATTATTTGAGTAGACAATAATTAATTGTTTTAAGATTTGTGTAATTTTATATCTGTCTCATATTTCATAAATGTATCTGTATCACATGCTGAAGTCAGATTTGTATAAAATATTTACAAATTTTAAATATATAAAAGGAGATATTTCGTGTGTGCGTATCCCGATTTTTTGCAAGAAAAATTAAAAAAACGTGAATTGTGGACAAAAAAACTACAAAACCAAGCACTTTCGTTATGTCGGAAATCGGTTGTAAACATTTTCAATCATATGTGAAGGAGCATAATTTAGATACTTATCGGATCATTGATGCTTATTTTTCTTCTTGTATAAATAAAGACGCAAGGGAGAAGAAGGTAAGATATTTGATTCAATTCTGGGAACAAATCAAGTTTAGGGGCACCTCTTGAAAATTGAAAAAAAGTATCCTATCCTATAGAAAATTTAAAAATAAGAAAAAAAAATTTATTAAGAAATTGGCGGCGGGGCTTAGCTTTCGAGTTATGGGCCTCTGAAATTGTAGTACGAAATTGTGATTATATGGTGTATTTTTCAACGACTGCGACTTTTTTCGTCTAATGACAAGACACCACAATTGTCGAACAGAATTAGGCCATATAAATTGTCTCCACCATGCTATTTCCCGACACGGCACACCCTAATAAGGATTTTCTCCACCATGGTGTTTCCCGACACGGCGTAGCCAAATAAAGATTTTCTGCCTCCTAAAATTTTCTTGCATTTTACCATTTCATGAAAGGTATGGACAAGAGTTTTAAGATGATACCAACCAATATTGGTCATATTCGTTGGAAAACACCGTATAATGACAATATTGTACTAGAATTTCAGAGGACTATAACTCGGAAACTAAGCCTCGCCGCCAATTTTTTTGTTTAATTTTTTGATCATATTTTTAAATTTTCTATAGGATAGGATACTTTTTTTTAATTTTTGATTTAAGCATAAACTAAAATTTGATTGCGTCTATCACCTTCGCCTTCCCAAAGATTTTTATGTACATGGTTTACCAATACCCACCGGGGTGGTACTGCACTTATATACGTATGTTTATATACAACGAACAAGTGTTTGTCACACACATATCTTCTATATATATAAAATCGTAGTGTTTGTTTGTTACTAACGCATGATCTCTGAAACTATAAGAGCTATGTCGCTGAAATTTTCAACACAGGTTCGGGTCAATACCCGGTAGGTTTTTGTTTTATTTTTCACCCAATAAGTGAACATTGTGTGGAGTAATTTGTTTGTTAAAAAAATAATTGACGGTAAGACAACGTTTGCCGGGCTAAACTAGTTTATATATATTTTTTAAACAAGATCTTTTTTTTTTTTTTTATTTATTTATTTAAATTCATTGTACAAAAAAAATATTTATATTCATTTAGTAATAACAGCCCCAGCGTCTTAGAGGCAAGTTGGCAGTCTTATAAGTTCATATGTACAAAATTTACATGTAATTATATTACAAACCATATTCAGTATTTGAATTAATGTAAAAAAAATAAAAATAAAAAATAAAATAAGTTTATTAGAAAATAGATTTAAATATTATATTAAGAAATAATTTTTAAACATTATATTAAATTTACAGAAGCGTTTCAATTTTATTAAACAAATATTCCTTACAAGAAGATTTGAATATTAAGATTCTATTTATTAGTTTCAAGTTCTCGGGTAAATTATTAAATTTCATACTACCCGTATAATCTAAACATTGTTTGGTTTTTTCTAGTCTACATCTGGGGGAATTTAAATTATTTGCATTTCTCGTAATGAAATGTGACCAACCATGCGTAAAACATATAGTTCGATGACCGACATTATGCAAGGACTTAAAAACATATTTCAAAACCTGGTATTCATAAATCCCATTAGTTGGTAGAATTGATTTACAAACAATCCTATATAGCTGAACTGTAGGATATAACGTTGGTAAATTAAAGACTATTTTCAAGGCTTTATTTTGCATACGTTGAAGAGATTTCAACATGACACTATTCTTATTGTAAGCATATATGACTGCCATGTAACTTAGATGCGACTGTATAAGGGACTGATATATCATCAATTTAGCTTTTGTACTTAGTTTATTTTTGAACTTGTATAGAATTCCAATTCTTGGCGCTATCTTCTTTTTAAGATCTGTTATGTGCAAGTTCCATCCATTTTATTGATAATTATTTCTGTTCTTTCAAAGTATAAAAACTAATAATGAACTCTGTGAGACCAGCTAAAACAGTTCGTTATAAGAAAAGTTCGTAATAATTGTAGTCCGTAGCATCTCAAATGAAATCAACTTTTTATATGCATGTTTTTTTTTTTGGGGGTTTGGTATAATTTGGCTAGCTACTGAGAGCAAAGTGCCAGGTTCTACAACAAATAGAAGCTTTCTCAAGGCCCCATTCGACCCACGCCTTCACATAGGAAGTAGAGAATCCAAGAGTCCACTCCTAGAGTATGAATGGTCTCCACCAGTTAGTCTTCTTTAAGTTGGAGTAATATATGGTACTCCACCAGGTTCTTCAACAAAAAATGGTCTCCACCAGTCAGTATTCCCTACATTTTAGTTATATATGGTACTCCACCAGGTTCTTCAACAAAATGCTTTTAATCCAGTCTCCACCAGTTTTTTCCAATATCAAATAAGTTAGTCCCCAAGTATTAAAAAGTTTTATAAATCTCCTCTGTCAAATTAGTACGGCACATTTGAGTGTTCTATTTGGTCTCCACCAGGTTCTCCAACAAATTGCTCTTAAATTGAGTATTCTATTTGGTCTCCACCAGATTCTTCAACAAATCGTTAAGTTTTATCAAATTTCTTGTAGCGTCACGCGTCATCAAAAAGTTTGGTTATACATAAGTCACAGTAAAAGCCGTATAAAAAATCTTCTAAAGTGTAACAAATCATGAACAGTTATACATAATACATATGTATACATAACAAAACGATCGCATATGCCAATGAAAAATTCCAGAAAGAGCCGCAATTAATTACGGTTAATCAAGGAAAAAACATTAACAATGCGACAGCCGCAAAATTCTCGAAAGCAAGACAACAACAAAATGCCTGGCCGCATTTAAAAAATAACTACGACGACGCGAAATAGGTGTTCTCCCACCCAGAGTTAAATTACGACTCGATATGCATGTATTTGCACTTTTTTCATTACTATGTGCATATACATATGTACCCTGCAGTCAGACTGGGGCCAAATGTCCCTATGTCAACACTAAAATTCTAGTAGTATGTACATTGTCTACAAATTCTCTTCTATTCGTCAGTACAAAAGAACGAGAGAAAACAGATGTGGTGCATTTGTCGTGGGTTTTGCAACAACTTGTCAATATTCCTATAATTGTATGTACGTAAGGTATAGAAATGTACCACTAAATGTCTGGTTGGTCTGTCTCCATGTTCCCATAAGAACTATGTAGTCACTACCTAGTCAACTGTTTAAGTGTTACTAGTAGATTTTCAATGACAAGCACATTCTAAATGTCTACAGCACAAAGTATTGTATGGGGATTAATTAGAGAGTAGTACTGGTGACAAAGTCAAAAGCGACTCAGTACATTTTCACCGTCGACATTTCCTTCAGGGTATATATTCCTGTAGATATGTATGTGTTTAAGATAATTCGTTATAACTGAGTTCTAAAGTAGATAAATGCTACAGCTTGATGTGCTACCAGAAAACGAAGCCGATGTATAATTTTGGTAGGCGGAGGCTAAGACCAAATCGGACAAACCGCCGGCGGCTGAGACTGATGAGAATTGCTATTGCCGGCCATATGCTAGGAACACAACTGGGACGAACGACGAATTTTTCGGTGCTAACTTTCGTCATAAAAAATAAAACACATGTGTGCATATGAAAATGAACACAACACCGCCGTACAACGAAATTCGTCGTGCGTGACGAATTCTTAGATAGATTTATTTCTAATTTATACGCCGACGAACGACGAAAAAACCATTTTCTCTCTCACTCTGTCTTTGTACACACAACAACCAACTTTATCAAATACAAGAGAGGAATTCGCTGAGTAAATTCGTCGTTGTTGTGCTTCACACGACGAATTTACGCAGCGAACTCTTATCGACGAATTCGTCGACGTGGACGAAATTCGTCGTTCGTCCCAATTGTGTTCCTAGCAATACACTACACAAGTTCAGTACTCAAGTCTGGCACTGCGTAAACTAATCCTGTGACACACACTATACAAGTAAACTGTGCAGTTTTTATTTTCATTCGCCACAATGCTGGTGATTTTTTGTATAATTCTAGGAGCTCTGTCCAGAATATTTGTTCTGCGCTCAGTTCTTGTTGTGAACTCTTAAGGTGAATTCACCCATTGTTTCGGAACAAAAGTTTTGTTTGGAGAAAAATTTTTTTACTGAGAATTTTTTGCAAGACGATTCATCCATTTCGAACATTTTGTTTGGAAAATCAAAGCTACCATATGAAATACGTGTGTAAACGATGCGTATTAATTTTGCAAGTGGCAGCACAGCGGCAAATGACTACAATTTGCTGTGTCATACACATCTTTTTAATTGTTTACTGCAATGGTTTCGTTCAACTCCATACATTTGGATATGTTTTTCTTAATTTATCTTTACTTCTATTGTAATAAATACAAGTACACTCTGTGCTTTTATTATTCATATAACATGATGTGGCAGCTAAGTTCAACTTTGGCTGAAAAATTAAAAAAGTTGGCAGCTCAGTTCGATTTTGTCCGGACAAAAATTAAAATTAAACCAATTCAAGTAGAAAATGTTCCGAACAAAATTTGTTCTCTTCTTCTCTCTCTCTCATAAAGAGAAACGTCAAACTACATATAAAAAAAATTTTGTCCGGACAAAAATTTTGTTCCGAAACAATGGGTGAATCCAGCTTTAAAAAATCACTAGGTGAGGGTGCCCCTGTGGCTGAGTGGTAGCGAAGCTAGCCTCTCAGTCCAGAGGTCGTGGGTTCGATTCCCGCCATAGACCCTGGGTGTTTTCCGCAGACAAGCTAATCGCTTCGCGGGTTGTGTTGTTATTAAAAAAAAAAAAAAACTACACAACTGAGCGTTTGCAACATATACTACACAAGTTCAAAATAATTTTGATATCTAATCAGTTCACTGCGTAAATAGCACAACCACCTTCATCACAAAACATACAGAAGTGTCACGAGACGGAAGGTAAGGGTATTTTTCTGTTTGTCTCGTTTTCCCTCAAATTTTGTCAGCGTTTTTGTTTTGCTTCTTCTTTCTAGTACAATAAAACTACAATGCTTTTTATTATCTGTGTTAATTGGTAACCCTCATACCTAAATAAGAGCGGCAAGCGTCGCGTTAGCAGCAGGGTACGTATTTTCAGTACAATCAAATAATATTTTCACATTTAAATGTACTGAAAATGCGTACCCTGCTGCTAACGTAACGCTTGCCGCTCTTATTTAGGTATGAGGGTAAGTAGTAATACACTAGAGTAATGATAAGCAAACACATATGTACATATATAATGTAGAAGAGAGTAAATTGCATGCTTCTACTAATGTACGTGTAAAAAAGAGCATAACAAAGTGCCCACGGGCGGCCTTTTGATGATCAATGCACTAGAGTATCAAATACACTATACTTTTCTCTTTTTTTCCACGAATTTTAAAAAACCCGAAAACTATCAAAAATTTTTACAAATCTTTACTGAACTTTACTGCATTTTCATTTCATTTATTTATTCATTATGTATACCTAGCCTATGGGCCATAGTCGGTCACATCATACTACTCATCATACTTTTAGTAAATTGCGTTCGTTTACCCAAAATACCGTAAATGAGAACACAAATTGAGAGTAAAGTGATAGTTCTTGACTGAATGTTTTGCAAATTTTTACTGCAGAAATTTGTCGTAGTAAAGTTTAGTAAGATAAAAACCTATGGCTCAAAATGTAAACAAACGAAAAGTAAGCAAACGAAAAATGTAAAAATTTTATAAAATAATTTTTGTAGTAGTATAAGTGAAACCGATTATGGCCATTAGGCTAGGTTTTTCTATTTTGGATGAATAAATGAAAAATGAAAAAAAAAAAAATTTTTTGCAGTAACTACTCATTTACTGCATTTTACTACAAAAGTAAAAAAACACATATTTTGATAATTCTAAATTATGGATAGGGCCAAGGCGAATTCACATAAGGTGGTCCTAATTTGCAACTCTGTATAAAATGCGTGTATTTTGTTAGTGTAAAAAATTTTTGGAAAATTTCCTGCTGTCAAAAGCAGCTGAAATGAAAGAAGAAAAATATGCGTGTATGTGTGTTTAAAAAAAGATGTCAGTGTTTTGCAAAATTATACGAAACATAATAAATTTACAAAAAGTTTATAACTATCCACACTTTCCAATGAGGATGAAACTCGAAATGAAAGAAGAAAAATATGTGTTTAAAAAAAGATGCCAGTGGTGGTTGAAAGTGATTTTGCAAAATATAAAAAACAATAATCCGCCCATATTGGTGCAAATTTATTTTGTAAAGTATTTATGAAATACATAAATAAATAAATAAAAAACAATAAATTTTCGAAAAGTTATTAACTCTCCACCCTTTCCAATGAGGATGAAACTCGCATAATGGTTTTATGTCTGCTGGTGGAGACACACAACACCACGGAGTCTAAGTTGCTGAAAGCAACTTACCAAACAAGAAACTTCACAAGTTATATAAATAAAAAATCTCCGGATTTATTTGCCGACGACGAGCTCGAGCGTGATCATGAGGACTACGTGCCGTGCCAATGAAACACCGAAAGCAACTGCATTGTACCTCCAGCTCTTTTACATCAATTTCAAATATGTCGCTGCTGTGCTTGAGCAGTAGTAGTAGCAACAGTCACCAACTTCAACCAATGTGCAGCTAATTATAATAAGGTAATGAGAAACCAAAAATGTATTCAAAATCGAAAATGTTAGCTTTTAAAGATCTTAGCATGAAGTTTTTAAGCTTATTATTATCGCCCGTTGGTCTAAATTAAACCACAAACATGTACGTACTTATTTGCAAGTACAAAACAAAACAAAATAGAAAGTTGTCTTTTCCAAAAAAAATTAAATCGCTTTTTTCACTTGTATGAAAGGAATTAAAAATAAACATTTATATTGTGCATATCTACAGAAAAATAGCTCTTAAACCATATATGTTTCACCAATATTGGTGGATGATTATATACTTAAAAGTGTACGACAAAAAAAATTTGTGCCGTATTTATATATAAGATTCTGCCGTAGTCATAAAAATTAGTTTTACCAAAAAATTTTGTATGAAAATTTGTTTATTAAACGTTTTGTAACCCAAAATAATAAGAAAATTTTGTCTAATAAAATATTAATGAAATACAATCTAAACCGAGTTTGTCACGGGTAGTGAGAAGAATATTTTAGTAATACTTTCGAAAGAGAGTAAATTTTTTTATACTTGCCAAAAATTGTGTTTTCCAAAAAGTATGTTTAAAACCATTTTGTTTTCTTTAATTTTTACTTTAATAATAAAATTTTATTTGAATTTAAATTTGCTTTTTAATAGTAAAATTGGTTTTTAATTTTGGAATGAAATTTAACATTGATTTGGAATTTAAAATTTTATAAATGGAATAAATTGGTTTTTAATTTTTTAATGATATGTAACATGGATTTGAAATTTACAATTTTATAAATGAAATAATAAATTTAATAGAACAAATTTAAACTATTTACATATATTTACAGAAAACAAAACAATAATAATAAAAAATATAAGCAAACAAAAAAATAATAAATTAAATAAATTAGTATGAATAAAAGAAATGTTTGTTTTTATTGTTTAACAATATTTGTAGTATGGCTAATTATATTATTATTGAAAATATATCCCGTGTGCGCTGAAAAGAAAAATTAAATAAAAGAATTAAGATAACGTATTTTATAATACTCTCCTCTCCTTGAATGTTGGTTGTGGAAAGACTCTCATTTTGCTTATGGTTAAAGGATTAAGGTATGAGGTGATGCTGAAAAAATAAATTAAATGCAATGTGAGAAGTATTTATGTATAAACGAAAAATTTATCAAAATACTTTCCTTTTTCTATGTACATTAGTTAAATCTGCAAGCATACAAAGGTTTATCTGAAACAAAGAATAATTATAATAATTAACACATAGTAAATGGTGTATGATAAAATAAAAATACTCCCCTTTTCATGTTTCCAGTTGTGGATGTTGATTCTAAAACTCCTTTCGTTGCGTTTCTGTAACTTGAATTAAAATAAGTACGCACATGACTTTAGTTGCATTTGTATAACATACCTTTAAATTTATATGAGCCTCATATTAACCGTGAAGATATCTTTTCAGGGCATATATAAGCATTCTGAAATATCCAACAACAAAAAATTAGACACCGAGTTTGAAAATATTTTTTATTTTATAATGTCTACTTACCAAAGATTAATTTTCAGCATTTTTTTATATCCCATCATCTTTTGTTTTATTTTCTGAACCTTAAGCCGTTTATTTAAGTTACGGATCCGGAAGTAAATACGGCATTTAAAATATTCTTTTTTAGCTTCTTCCGGCAATTCAACTTGCTTACTGCGTTCCAAAAGAAGTTGCTTCAGGTTTGGACAATGAGATATTTCCTTGCCATTAACTTGGTCAAATATGATCTCCAAGATCTTGGCTTTGGCAAGAAAACAGCTGCTCGGTTTCGTGAGGGAACATATCGACACCTGATCCACCCATGAAAAGGAAACTTCACGGCATTTGTATTCCTCCAAGTTAAGTTTTCTTATTATATATCCGCATACGTACTCCAAGGCATCTTCCTGCAAAAGTCCAATGTCTTCAAATCCTTCCAAGACCGGGTCTCCAAGTTCATCTTGAGGCAATTCTTGGGGCGATTCTTCCAGGCAATTAGTGGATTGATTCCTTCCCTGTTCCAAGCTTTCCTTCTGCATCCCTACATCTGCCGACGAATTGAGCCACTCGGTTGAGTTTTCTTCGACATTGCCTTTCCCATCCAAATGTTCTGTATTTCTTGCTAAAGAAATAAAAAAATTATATAAAAATTTTTTATAAATAAAATCTTTTTACCAAACTTACCCAGGATATACTTTCGAATCCTAAATTTAAAATCCTTCGGCGACGGATGATCATTTAAGCCACCTCTACTTCTTATAGTTCCAAAGAAATGCTCCAGGACATCTTGATTAAGGCGATTTGTCACTAAATACTCCATGTTGTATTTTTCGACGTATTTGCGGAGCATCATCAAAGCATTGTTGGTCATTAGAATTCCCTTTTGAAAGTGCTCCAAACTTTTTTTCCCTGGTAATATATGTGTTGCCATAATTTGATTCACTTTAAAAAGTATTCTATCCTGCTCATCTAATGCAAGGCCGTATGGTTCCTGGAAACATTTTATTTTACTTAATTGAATTTTTTCATTAGAGCTTTAATTTTACTGATTTACCTTGCCAGGATACCTAAAATTACTCAATCTCGAATTCAGTACGTCGAACCAGTCATTTATGAGTTGAATAAAATCGGCCGTCTCTGTTGGATTGTACAGCTCCATTCCGTGAGAGTAACACCTTCTTATTGCATGGGCAGTGGTATGTGAAAAAAGTTGGGCTGCCAATTTAACTTTTTGTCTACCTAAATGATCAGTTACGTATTATACCAACACATTTTTTTCAAAGTTAATCAAAAACTTACCTGGGCCTTTCACCGACAAGTGTTCCTCAGTCAATTTGAATGTTATTGACAAGTCTGACTTTAGTGTGTAGCTCAATAAATCCGAAATTGTGCGCGCGGTCAACAGCTTATTATTAATTATTATTCCACTATCTATGAAATGATTTCGTATCAATTTCAATAAATGTGGCGCGTCAACAAACGAAAAATAGTTGTGCACCAACGATGAAGAGTTGAACGATGAGGTAGCGGGAAACCTTTCTTATAGAGGTGATTATACGCCCTGGGTCCTGCTGCATGCAAGCATATCGCGCTTGAGATGTCCTTCCACTCCCAATGAGTTTTTCCTGGCGTATTTATCCTTCTAATTTGTCCTGTCGTAAAAATTTTGTTAGCACCCTCTACCAAAGCATTTCTCTTCGAAAGCTGAAGCATAAGCTCAGCATTTTCTGCTTCCAGATTGAGAATCCTGTCGCGGTACTTCTGTAGTATCGCACTAAAATCTAATTGACTAAAAATTTAATGGTAACTTAATAATTATAAATTTTATTCTCAAACAAACTTCTAAAAATCATACAGTTAGTTGAACAGTGTTTATACTCCGGGAATCACGACACGATTTATAAATCATCCCCGTATATTTATTTCATCTTACTGCTTTATGTTAAAATTAATTAATTAATTAAAGGCTAATTTTATGTTAAAACTTAATTTTAAATAAACCAAAAATACTTTGTTAAATATATAATTAATATAGTTAGTTTTTAATTATTTATTTGATATGTTTGCTTTTTTTTTTTGCTTATACCCACGGTATGGTGTGGTTAATTTAATTTACTATACTAAAAGCTAACCAATACTAACTTAAAACAAATTACAATATACTCACTCAGTTTGAGTTCCCTGTTCCTTACGATTTTCCTTAACGGCTGCATTCTCCAATCTGCAAAAAGAATAAAAGGATCCATTGTCAGAACTATCAAATAATTTTTGTCCACTTCCACTTGGTAGGACATTCTCAGTCCCGTTGAAGACTGCTCTGCAATCAGTTCTGAAATATATGTACAAACATATAGATTATAAGTTTTTGATTTTATTTGTGTACAAGCTTTATTTTAAGAAAGCTACTTACTCTGCTGTGCAAATTTCTCTTTTGTGAGAAGTAGAAATTGCTTTAAGCAAAAACGGTTCCGCATTAGGCACGAGGGATACTCTAGTCCCTGTACGTATAATGCTGGACGACAGAAAATGGTCCGCACAGACCAAAGCTGTTGCATTCAAGCGCATGGAACAAATTTCACTCCACTTCACTCGCGACTCCACATCTTTGGGAATACGGAACAATGTTCCTTCTCCCTTGTTGAATTTTTGCTTACAAACAGCACAGCTACGCATTTTCAATGTTTTTTGTTTTATTAAATTTTCAATTGAACAATATTCACAAAATTTAAGGCACATATATAATTTTCAACTATTTGGCGCGCAAAATAATTTCCAATTGAAAAAAATCAAAACAGAAAGAAGAACAAGCAAAAGAAGATTTTGACAACAGAGAATTTATCAGCCGGTAGTCAGCTGGCGAATTAAGATCACCTTATGTGAATTCGCCTTGGATAGGGCCATAAAATTTTAATTTCAGTAAAAAAGTATATTTACGATATTTGTTTCGTGTACACGAAGTTCTTGTTGAGTACGTCATTCTCGCCTCAATATATGAGAACTATGTATATGAGAAAATGTATTAAGCTGCAAAACACGTGTGGACACGAATGCAGTTTCAAAAGAGAAGTCAAAAATGTTTCGCTGCAAATGTTTCACTGTGTGGACGAGGACATATAATTCACTTAAATGCCAAATATACACATCGAGCCATAACTGCCCGAAAAGCTTGAGTAACAAAAACAAAACTACAGGAGAAGGTTTTTTTTAATTATCTTCGCTGTTATTTCAGTTAATTCATTGAATTTTAGTATTTAAGTGTTATTATGCTAAATATAAGCAACGCAACGAATTTTAACTAAATATTAGCATAATAATGGTATTTTTTGTCCCTTAAGTTTATTTTGCTGTCTCCCTGACAACCTTTTGTGTACATTTTTGTGTTGGTTAAGCTAAATTTTTTTTTTAAGAAAAAGGAAATATCAGTTTTTTACGTAAATTTGTCTCCAAATTGCTTAATTATTGTCTTCTTAATCGGCTCCATGTAGGGATGGGCAAATGAAACAAATGTATCGATATATATCGTATCGATATTTTTGAACAGTATCGATATATATTTTTTGAAAACATCGATATTTCGATATATCGATGTTTATTGCTGCATTAATTTCGAATGCACGATTATTCACTTTAAGAAATTTAATACAAAAGAACTATTTATGTTAAGTAACCTACTGTAGCTCCTTCTTCATTAGTCTTTACTTTCTGTTGCTGTTTCGGACCACAACGGTCACAGTATTCCACTAAAATGATGAGGTTTGCATCGTCCATTCTTATTAGAGTTTTTCTTTTCCCGGACGTTTTCATTTCCTGGGAAATAACGTTTTATAAACAAATTAGTCAAAAAAATAATACAATTTTAGTTCCCGGCCTTAATTGTTGTAAAGTTTTAGCTTTAGTTCTACTGCCATCACCTTATTATTGCACCATCGCATTCATAAAGTGAATAACGACACTCATCGAGGAATGTGTACATTTGTACCAACTAAAGTTGCCCGTACAAATTTCCCGGGATTTCTTTCCAGGAAAATGTGCGGGATCCCGGGAAATTTTTTCCTGGGAAATCCCACATGAAAAACACTAATTGTTATGTTTCAATATAATTTTATGTTTTTCTGGTAAAAATTAAATTTTTTAAAATTTTTAAAGCACAATCACAGTTTATTTCGAAATGTTTTTATTTTATATTTGAGTTGAAGACTATTTCCTTTTTGTTATTTTTATTTTATTTATGCTGCCACTTACAATTAGTTAAAAGTTTTTTTATTTTCACATGTTGAACCGAAACAGAACAGAATGAAAAAGAAATACTAACGGCTTGTATATGATTTTTATAAACCAAAAAGAGTCAGCTGATTCGCAGCAGAACAGAAAGTAAAAACAAATTCTGCCTTTAGGCTTATACCCATACAATCCAAAAAGTCACCTGCCTTAGTTGGGTCACCTTATAAATTCGCCTGGGATGTTATGAAATTTCTCTTTTTTTCTTCGCATCACTAGTAGTGATGTCAATATCGTACAGTTAAAAAACGGCTATAGCTCTTAAAAGTATCGAAACCCGATACTCGTAAATAAGAATCGATGTATCGATATATCGGTTCTTGAAATATCGGCGATATATATGGATATTTATTTTCTCAAATATCGATATTTCGATATATCGATATTTTTTGCCCATCCCTAGTTCCAGAGATCATGCGTTAGGAACAAACACACACTACGATTTTATATATATGTGTATATCCAAATGAGTCTCCTCGTTTAGTGTAGGAATTTAATTAAATGTTCAATACGACCAGGGCGCAAAAGAGCAAATTTAAAAATTTATAAAATTTCATGTATACAATATACCTTTTGCTCAAAAATTTTCTTTTGACAACAAAATATAAATTAAATGATTAAACAGAATAAGTCCGCAACTTCAGGAAAAATCGCTGTCAAATTATCAAAGCCCATAATAAAATCTACGGCAGTAATTTCAAATGCTCTCTAATTTTTGTTTCATTTTCTTTTGTGCTTATTTTTCTTTGTAGTTTTGTTCACAAAATATATGAAATTTATTGAAAGTATGGTAACATGTTTGAGAGAATAAGTTTTTATATGTGAGAGCATAAGAAAAAACGTTGTCAAAATAAAATAAATTCTATCTATCGACTGCTTTCTGGTGCTGATTTTTTGTGTCAATTTGTATGGAAAATGTGTTTATGCCGCAATTCTGTTTGATCATTAATTTAATAAAAATAATTTCGAAGACGATACCTAATTGTAATAGTTATATTAACATGGATTTTAGGTAAAGTGTAATGTACAAATTACATAGTTAACAAGGCAGATTCATTTCCAGGTAATATCAGGATTACAAAAACAATAAAAAAGTACAACAATGAAAAAAAAAACAACATGGGTTGTAGTTCATCCAAAACTTCAAAAATATAATTTGTTTAACATAATAATAATAAAAATTATTCACATAAATTTGAAAATATTTCTCCACGGGAGCTACCTGCAACGTTTAGTATTTTCATATTTTTAGATTTGTTTTCACAGATTTTTTTAATAAAATATTTTTCATATTGAAATTTCCATTTTTTACATTTTCTTTTAATTTGTCTTTCGTAAAAATTTTTTGAAGTTTCGGCTGAACTTTAATTTGAAAAAAAATAGCTCAGCTGCATTTCCGCTACTACCTTGTGAATGTGCCTTGATATTTGATAAAACCCAAGTTTTTTAATTTCATATAAAAAACGTTACATACCTATGTAAGCTTAGTATTTTTTTTGTGTATTAAACGTCTGCAACGAGTAACATTTTTGTTTATATGTGAAACCAGCGATGCCAACTATTTATAACCCAAACGCGCTATTCTCCTTCTCTAAACGCGCTAAGTTACAGCATTATCAACAATTTATAGTCAAAACGCGCTATTTTCCTACGCGCTAGATTAAATTTTAATAAACGTCGATGTATGTATGAACAAATACAATTAATTTTTTTTATTAACTCTTTTTCAGATTTTGCACTATTGCTTATTGGAAATTATAACGAAATCATAACTAAAATCTTTAATACAGAATCAGAATCGCCTTCCAAACATTCTAAACTCTTATTTTTTATTTAAATTTTATCTGTCAAACTCTGTAACAACTTATATAAATTGTCGAATAGTGTTGCGATTCAAAATAAGAGTACATATTTTTAGCAGTGAAATTTCAAAATATTTGCCATTTAAAGTATTAAAATGTGTTTTTAATTCAAACCACAGTCAAGGGAATTTTATTTGCGGCATCTGAATCATGAACCAATTGAAAGAAAAATCTATCAGAGTTTTGGATATTAGATTATAAATTTATATATTTAAATTTTTAATTTTAAATTTATACAAAAAAAGTAAAAAGATATTGAACTTAAATGATATTGTTGACTTTAATCAAAACGCGCTAATTTAAAGCTTTTTTTATTAAATGCGCTAAGACGGAAAAAAGCGCGTTTGGCATAGTTAAAATGCGCTAAAACTAGCGCGAAAGGCGCTAAATTGGCATCGCTGTGTGAAACTCGCTGTAAAGCAATGATGTCAGTTTCATGGCACAATTGTGCAAACTAAAATCACACACATTCTTATTCTCTTCCATTTAGTCGTCGATGAGACAGCGACGAGAACACATGCGTAGCGGGTGTATTAATTTGTTTATAGATACAGTGAAAGAAAAGAAGTGGTATGCGAAATATAATCTATGATCACCAATGCTTTTCGCGATATTTAATGTGTTTGATGTTGTAAAACGTTTAAGGAAAGAAATTAATATGTATTTAAAATACATTTTGACTTTTTTTGGAGCATTTTCACTAAACTGCACTTTCTATTTAAACTTTAAAGACCAATAACTCGGGAAATATGGCCTGCAGCAAATTTTTTTGATTAAGTTTTTTTTCTTATTTTTCACATTACTATCTGATAAGCTATTTAAAAATTCTCTTTTTTAGATTTTTCAGAGTTTCCTATGAAAAGTTCAGAGCCCGATAACTTGAAAAATATGAATCGACGCCAACTTTTTTATTTATTTAATTTTTTCATCTTATTTTTTAATTTTCTATCACATAGGCTCCTTTTTATTTATTTTTAGCTGCTTTACTAAACTGCATTTGTTCCAAATATTTATTTTTTCCTATGTACTTCAGAGACGAATGAGACAACTTTTCTCACAAATACAACTATAGTTTTATTTTTGACACCACTGCTGTAGAGTATAGTACATATTTGTTCTCCCTCTCAGAGCACAAGCAGTGTAGTGAAGAGATTGTTTGTTTGGCAAATACCAACAAGCAATGATGCCAACAATTCAGAGGCAAAACGAGCCAACCGAGTAGTCAAAAAGAGCTAAAAAGAGCTAAATTTAAAAATTAGATATTTTTCCGTTTTAAATCTATGAATGTATTTATTATTCAATTTGTACTTCAAGATTTTTTAACATTAATAAAAAATAATAGTAAGAAAAAATAAAAGATCCATTGCTAAAAACGGTGTATGTACTGCAGCATATAATGCAAGATTTGTTTGCGCAATTTACGTTTGTGTTGGAACTTCTGATATATCTGGCTAGGATAGCACAATATCGTTAAATGGAGCCATACATTTTTTATGCTTTCGAGTCTCCGATCGGCGAACTAAATCAAAATATTTCGCTCTTATAATTAATTTGCAACATTTGCACAAAGCTTAACATGGATCTTTTGTTGGTTTAATCGATTTTTTAAACGAGGAATTTGATTCCCAAGTTTTCCTGCTTTGCAGTAAGAATCCATTTCAATAATTTGTCAAAAAATTTCTAATTATTCAGAAACGAACACACTAAATACATAAATATATCTTACATAGTTTCAAAAAAGTATCTGAATTTGCAACAAAACATATTTACCAAAAATGTAAATACCTCAAAGACGAAACAATAGGGTAAAAACGAGAAAATTAACTATAAGATGCGAAAAGTGCTAAACGTGCCGTTTTTAAAATTGAAAAGAGCTGTGTTAGCTCTTTTTTTAAAAAAAGAGCTAAAGGGAAAAATTTCGAGTTAAAAGCAATCAAAAAGAGCTAAATCTAGCTCTAAAATAGCTAAGTTGGCATCGCTGCCAACAAGAAGTAGCCGAAGATTAAATAAGTACCGAAAAAAATGAACATAGAAAAATGTAGGCAACCAAAAAGAAGTACCTCAAAAATTGTGTTCACTTCATGTGGTACTGCAAGTATTTTAGTGCAATATACAGAAAGGTTGAAATGAAAATAGTAATGCCGGTGATGGCATTTACATTCGTATGAATGTGTTAGGCATTCAACTATTAAAAAATGCGATGCGTTTAAAATAATGACTTTTTATTTTATAAAATAAAATCAATTTAATATTTAATTTTCATATTAACTGCCTAATTCATAAAAAAAATTTCTGTTTTATAAGAGGTTAATATCTAATCTAAATTTTCAACGGAAATTTTATTAACAATCGTTTTATAAAACCGACATATTTTTATGAATTAGGCCGTAATTATCTTACGTTCGTAACTAACACATAATATTTACGTTTGAAACAAAAACAAAATTTTAATTTTGGTTGAGTTTATAATTTTAATTTTGTTTTTGATTAAAATGTAATTTTACAAAACTAAATTTTCTTTCGATATTGTGAAACGTAAAGCGCGGGCGAAGCCCAAATTCATCAAAAATCTCATCGGTTCCCAAGATATCCAGGGATAACGACGTCGCATCAGTTAACCGTCAAAATCGTTTTTCAATATTGCAAGCTAATAACGACCAAGTCGCTGTATCATCCAAAAAAACTTCCAAACCACCACCAATATATCTGAGAGAAAAAAATTCTAACGCCCTTATTAAAAAATTAGTTTCGGCCATTGGTGAGAACGTATTTCACATTATTCCAATAAAACGTGGTAACATTGATGAAATAACAATTCAAATATACGAAGAAAAATATTTCCGCAAAATTATTACTGAATTCGAAAAAAATAAAACAAATTTTTATACTTACCAGCTTAAAAGTGCTAAAGGTATGCAGATCGTATTGAAGGGCATTGATGCTTATGTTAATCCCGAAGAAATAAAAGATGCACTCATCATACAAGGATTTAAAGTAAAAAATGTAACTAATATAATCAATAGAGAGAAGATCCCCAGCCTCTATTTCGTGTTGAACTGGAGCCAAATGATATACAGTTGAAAAAAAAGAGACACATCCAATTTATAGCTTAAAATACCTTTTATACCGAAAAATTACAGTTGAAGAGCCACATAAGCGTTCAGGTCCCGTACAGTGCCACAATTGCCAAGAATATGGACATACAAAAACTTACTGCAAATTACCTACAGTTTGTGTTAGCTGCGGTGAATTGCATGGTACTGCTAACTGTACTAAGCCAAAAAATCAAGCAGAAAAAATGCAGTAATTGTGGAGGTAATCACACCGCTAACTACAGAGGATGCCCTGTATATTCTTTCGTTAAACAGGCAATGGGTCAAAAACCTAAATTAGATCCAGCTCAATCAGCGAACGCTAACTCCGCCACTTTTCCTAAAACTAGCCAACCAGTTACTTCACGTGTATCTAGTTCTATTCCGACACAAAATGTTCCACCGCCAAATAATTCAACGAATGCAAACTCAAGCTTTAACTTTAGTCGCCTTGAAGCTACTATTGATAATCTGGTGCTAACTATAAATAATTTTACAACAAATATGACTAGCATGATGCAAGAAATGCTTAGAATGCAAAATACTCTGCTTCAAGCATTAGTTAACAATCCATGAACACGTTAAAAATATGTTTCTGGAACGCAAACGGCATTCGCCAACATAAAAATGAACTTGAGTACTTCCTCAGGGAAAAAATATTGATAAAATGTTGGTTTCTGAGATTCATTTCACTTCAAGAAGTCTATTCAAAATTAATGGCTACAATTTATGTGATTCAATGGACCCAAGACCTTGCGGGGGATCAGCAATTTTAATAAAGTCAAGACTCAAGCATTATATTATTGACAACATTTGTAAAGAACATTTACAAGGAACGAATATTTGTGTAGAAAATTTTTGCACAAATTTTGTGATATCATCAATTTACTCCCCTCCCAGATTCGCAATTATTAGGGATCAAGGATTTCTATAAATCTCTTGGACCTTGTTTCGTAGCAGCTGGCGACTATAATGCTAAACATACGTTCTGGGGTTCGAGTTTTATTACACCCAGAGGTCGAGCGTTGTTCAACACAATTCAAAAAATGGGCTTGGACGTCATTTCGAGTGGGGAGCCTACTTACTGGCCTACTGACATAAATAAAATTCCGGATGTTATAGATTTTGGCGTCATGAAAAACATTTCTAGGGAATTGATTAACGTTGAAGATTCTCTAGATCACTCGTCCGATCACTCTCATTGCACGGAAAACATTGCGCTAAGAACACCCGAGGATATTGAAGCTAACATTGCCAACCTTAACGAAATGATTACACAGGCTGAATATGCTACTATCTCCCATTCGCAGACTGGATTTAATAGAATTTATTTCACAGATATTGAACGTCTCGTAAGTGAAAAAAGAAGAGCTAGAAGAGATTGGCAACAGCACAGATCACCCCAGAATACGGTTGAACTTATGGAGAATTAAAGTAAATGAAATGACATTTGAAGAAAAGAAGTATTGTTCTGCCCTTTTTATTGATGTTTCTCAGGCATTTGATAAAGTATGGCACGAAGGCCTATTTTTAAAATTGAAAACATATCTGCCAATAAACTTTTGGAGAGTTATATTACTGATAGGAAGTTCACTGTTCTAGAAGGAGAGTTCATAAGTGTGTCCGAATCTATATCTTCCGGTGTACCACAGGGTAGTATTCTGGGGCCAGTCTTGTATTTAATATATACTTGTGATATGCCTGTGAGCAATAATATACACACCTCTACATTTGCCGATGATACAGCCAGCATGAGTATGCATGAAAGCCCTTATGAGGCATCCCGCAATCTCCAGGAACATATTACTCAGATGGAAACATGGTTGAACTTATGGAGAATTAGAGTAAATGAACAAAAGTGTTTTCATATAACGTTTACCCTAAGAAAAGATACCTGTTCCCCCATTCGAATCAACAATCAAAATATTCCTCAACATTCTCAAGTGAAATACCTTGGCATACATGGAAACATCATATTGACTCTAAACTAACTCAAATGAAACTTAAGGTAACTCAAATATACATTGGTTGGTTGATTGGCAGAAATTCAACACTCAGTCTAGACTGCAAACTTTTGAAATACAAGTCGCTTTTGAAATATGGTGCTACGGAATCCAGTTATGGGTCACTGCTTCAGCTTTAAATGTAGAGAGAATCCAACATGACATTTTGTAATACATTACAGAACACCACATGTTTTCTTTAATCTAGGAGCAAAATGTTATATTAGAAGTCGAAATACACCAAACATATGTATGCATATATTTACTAAACAATCAATTGCTCAATTCACAACATATTGTAAGTGTAGTAGGTCGTCAAGCTGTAGAATAATTGTAAAATGTTGTAGGTAATTTCCATAGAAAAGTTTGCTACGACACCTACAACATATTTCCCTATGTTTGATGAATGTCGTAGAATGGCATCAGGAATGCATAAAATTGCTAATATTTTTCAATTACATTTATCTTAATTTTTGTTTGTTAAATTAATAAAAATTAGTGCAATTATATATGCAAATAAATAAAAAAAATTTGCGAAATGACGAAAATTGGCAAAAAGCTACTAACAGCAGTATGATAATGAAGTCTAATAATGTTTTTAAACTCTTCAAAACTTAGGACGCAAAAACCACGCCAAAAACCTCTTTTATTGCAAACTTTGCAAAAAATCGCGAAAATTTACAAAATTTTAAACAAGTCTAATATGGAATAAAAATCGCTAAAAATGTAAGGAATGCAAAAAATTCGCAAGAATCGCGAAAATTACATAAATTTGCAAAAACTTATTAACAGCGGGATGATATTTTTTAAAATCCGCAAAACTGCCAAGAATCTGAAGACATGTAATGTAAAAAGTCGCTTTTATCGCGAACTTTGCACAAAATCTAAGGAAGTAGCAAAATTTTAAACAAGCCAAAATTCGCAAAAAGCTACTAACAGCGGTATGATAACAAAGTCTAATATTTTTTAAAAATCGGCAGAACTATTAGGAAACTGAAAGCATGCAGAAAGTAGCTTTTATCGTGAAGTGTGCAAAAATTCGCGAGAAGTTGCAAAATCGGAAGCAAGCTGGAATAAGAGTGATTGTCTTCTTCAGAATCGCCTGAAATTTTTTGATTTTTTATGAAATTGTAATTTTCCTTATTTTTTAATCACCCGAATCCACCATTACCATTTCTGCAGTATAATTTTCGCATAATGCCGAAAAATTTTTTTTGTTGCTTTAATTAATTTCAAACTACATATTTTCGTTATTTTAATTGTTTCTCTTCTTCTTTTTAAATGTTCGATATTTTTAAAAGTCTAACAATACTTACAACAGGCCGTTCACAACTACCATAGTTGTAGCTAATACAATCTACAATCTATAGTAGGTTGTGAATTGGGTAATTATTTCGAGAATTCGATTTTTCTTTTTGACTCATACTCGGTAAATATTTTCGTAATGACTTAATATACATATGTAGTTTAGAAAAAGCATCGTCCCACTGCTCCAAAATATGATGAAGTGTTTTTTATTTTTCTATTCTATCGGTATGACTTTTGTTTACTACAACGATGTAATATCAGTAGAATTATGCAATTATAAGCATTTAAATATAAAAATATTTACCGACAGTTTTCAACAGCCCATTCTGTTACTACACGCACACTTTTCTTTTTCGTTCTTTTGTCCACTTCTTCTGATGGTGTACAATTTTTTTGGAAGCAAACCACTTACGTTTAAGCAAATTTGTTTTGTTTTGTTTTTCTTCTTTTAAGACGGCATTTGAATCAAATCTGGCAAACTATCGATAGTCACACCATTCGATATTTTCGATAGTTTGTTCGAAAACTATCGATAGTATCGAATTATTTAATACTATATTTAAAAGGTAAGGTGAACCACTTGGTTCGCTTTGTGAATCTCTTTTGCGATTCATGCGGTTCACGCGACGCATTCGTGATTCGTTTTGATTGTTTTTTTGGTGTATATAGTATATGAATAATTAATTAATTAATTATTAATTTTCTTTAATTTTAAACACACATCCATTAGTTTTGTTGTGATAGCCAGTTCAGATAAATTAGCGATAAATTGTTATGAAAATTAGAGATGATTGCAATTTCTTCATGGTTCGCAGCAAGATTCAGAATGAAACATAATGGTTCGCTTACAAAATTTTGTACGGTGCAATCAATATTCGAGCGCGAATCATGAATCAGAGAGCGAACCTCGATATTTGTTTTCCGTGTGAGCAAGCTATTAGGAAAATTAAGTTTAATTATTCAATACATATCGCTCATTTATTCAAACAACGTCATAACTCGAAAGAATCTAGTTTTGAAAATAATAATAAAATAAGTTAAGTTTTCAATTTACATACAATTATGTGGAAATATTAATTACGTTTTCTTCTATCAACAGGTCAGCTTGCACGCCATTTGCGTGAATTTATTATGACGTTATTTTAGTAAATGAGCGATATGTACTTATATGTATTTTCAATAAAAGAAAACTAATATCGTTGGGTTAGAGTTTTAACCTGCTAAATCCTTTTTTTTATAACATATAACATTTTGCCTTTCGAAAGAGAAAGAGACGCCTCATAAACTTGCTAAGATGTTGATTTATTGACTTTATGGTAAATTTGGTAATACATTTTTTCAACGATAGTATCACTATCGAGAGAATACTATCGATAGTATAATGGAAACAAAACTATCCATACTATCGATAGTTTGCCAGCTCTAGGCAGCCTGTTTCCTGCAATGATATAAAACTGGGATCCATTTCCTTTATTAGTAATTGGAGGTTGTGGTAATTATTGTAAAGGGCGTTGATTTTCCACTGCAGAAGAACGAAATCCATTGTGTAATGTGTAAATATGAGTATGCTTGTATAAGTTAAGGAGGATTCCATCGTATCCTCGTCGAGGTCTACCTCATCGAGGGATGGAATGAAATAATTATTTGTGGAAATTAGTGATTGAGTTAAATGTGTGATAGGTTATTGTGAATGCATTGTGAATACCTGTATAACCTATTTATACAAGCTAACATCAATATGAATACTTGATTGTTGAATAAAACGCTTTTCTAAGTTTTCTTTTATCTACTAACCAGTGTTGCCGAATGGCGGACAATTACCCGAATCAGTTGTAATTTTTATGTGTATGTGTAGCGCGTGGGTAATTGCTCTCAGGTGTAGTTCTCGGGTAATTTGAAATTCTTTTGTTTTTATAACAAATATATAAATAAATAAAATAAAATTATTCAATTATCGCCTGATACCGTTACTGCAATTTTATTATTTAAAGAAGGTACCTATACAGAAAAACGGGAATAATAATTTTAAACCTCTCCTAAACAATAGTAATAAAAATTTAAGTTCCAATGACCTTATTAGTTTAAGACTTTTATGTTGCTTTTTATTATGTAAATTTTTTGTATATTTCTCTTTAATTACTGCATAGTATAACAAATATTGAATTAATTTTAATGTATTTATTTGCTGTTTGTAACAGACTTTTATGAAATAAAATAGTTATCAAAAACGTAATGTTTGTTGTGTGTTCAGCTGGTATACATATATCGAGAGCCTATATTCAAAATACGTCAACTCAAAAAAGCTAACTTTTCAGTAGAGCGAAAAAACTAGTTAATTCGCTCATTATTGTAAAAATAAATGATGCGGCTTCCATAATATAGTTTAAATATGCTTGCTTTAAATTATTTTGCACTGGTTTGCGTATTTTTTTTGAGATAGATAGAAAAAATATGATTTTATTTAATATATTTATTTTTTAATCAATTTGGGAAATATTATACTCAATATTTGACATAAGAATTGAAAAGCTACGAGAAAAAACCTAAAATACCATAAAAAATATAACTTAAGCATGACTGTTCTTCCATCTCGAGGTGTTCAACTTTGGCACTCTCTAACTCAATCTCTATTTTAGCAAGGTCACTCCAAATTTTCAATTTCGAAAGCTTATATCATTGACTATAATCGGTCCATTCATAATATTTCTATTTGATTGACAGTTTAAAAGTTATACATATATTACCAATTTTTTTTATCCGAACCCCTATGTACTAATATGTTAAAAGTGACCATATCTCAAAAACTAGCCATAGGATATTAAAATTCTTACCTGATTCGTGTTCAACATGACAAATGCAATGAGATATGAGGTAGATTTATACTAAAATACTTTTTTACATTTTGGAAATTTACATGAGAGTTAGCATTTATTTTCACAAAAAACAAGTAAGAGTGCTATATTCGGCTGTGCCGAATCTTATATACCCTTTACCAACGTACGTACATATACATATATAGTATAGAGACACAATATGTATGATATTTGTTTTATGAAAAAATTTATAATTCTTTTCTCTAAAGCAATTAATAGTAAGTAACCTTTCAGTATTTTTCGATTAAAGAATTTGATTGAATTATTTTATTTTCGATATTAGCAATAGTTGAATATTTTACTCTACACTCTGTGGTTAAGATATATTTTACATTCACTCTTATTTCAGTCAACATCGACGTCACGTCAATACAATACCAAAAAATTGGGGGTTGTTTACTTGATCTCGAGATGTTCAAAAACCGTGCTGCTATTTAATAACTCTAAAATATTCTTAGTATTGCACCTCCATACCAAGTAAACTAACTTGTTTTATATTTTCCGGTATTTAATAATCATTGATGTTGCAAAACTGCTTAGTGTCTTGATTTAAAGTTCCCATTGCAAATGGTATACATCGTGGTATTATGTAAACCTTTTATTCCTACAGGATTTTTTTGAAATTTGTTCAGCAGAAAGGAAAGGTATCAGGAAAATGAAACGGAACATGTCCTTTAATTTATCTTTAGCGATAAATTTTAGTTTTATCTCCATTTACTAAAAAATAATAGTTATTATGCTGAGAGCACAATAAGCACAAACCTTCGTTTATACTTCAATTAGATTAGATATCCATAAAAATTAAACATGTAAAAAAAATCTTGAGTAATGATTTTCCTAAAACGTGAAATCTTTTTAACTAAAAAAAAAATTTTTTTTACATTTTTTTTACCGAAACTTTTTCAATCTCCAACCCTGGAACCATATTTCTGAGTTTCTTAATACTAATTTATTTCTTTCTAAAATATAAAATACATATATTTAATTACCAAAGAAATAATTTGTTTTCTATACCAGAAAAAATTTAAGTTTTCCAGCTCTGGATCTATGTCTTTTATTTTTCTAATTTCTATGCCAAACTATTTCATTCTAAGTCATAAAGTATATAAAACTTGTAAACAAAAATAAAAAACTATTGACCTAGTTACTTTTGTAAAAAGAACAATAAATTTACCAACCCTGGAATCAACCTTTAAGATTTTTCTGATTTAAGAAATTAATAAAGTGTGTCACTTAACAAAGAAATAAAATAAAAAAAAAATTATACTTTAATATCAAAAAAATTCAAAGTTTCCACCTTTGGAGTTGTAATTTACATTTTTCACATTTTATACGCCAAAAGAAGCATAAAATACATATATTCAATTTATAAAGGAAAAGAAAAAAAATTTTTAGACCTATTTAATTTTACATAATAAAAAGTGTAAGTTTTCCAAGTTTTCTGGGGCCTTGGTTTTCATTTTTATAATTTTATACGCCAATTTTTTCTTTCAGAAGCATAAAATATATTTAATTTATAAAGGAAAAAAGAATTATTTAGACCCATTTAATTTTACATAACACAAAAAGTGTAAGTTTTCCAACCCTGGAGTCATAATTTTGGATTTTTCTCATTGATACCAATCTAGTTCTTTAAAAAATACATAAAATATGTTAAGTGAACAAAGAAAAAACGAAATAAGAAAAAACTTAGTTTCATTTAATTCCTTTAATATTAAAAAATTCAGTAAAGTGCGACCTTGACTCGCGCACGAAGGGTTCCGTACATTCGGCTTTGAGCATTTTTTAATTCGGCTTTTTTGCTTTTTTGAAGTTTTTTTTTCAGCTTAAACGATTTTTTCAGTTTTGTCGCTTTTTTCTCGTTTTGGCGATTTTTTTTTCTGTTTTTGGAGGTTTTTTCATTTTGGCGTTTTTTTCTGTTTTTGGGGTTTTTTCTGTTTTTGGGGTTTTTCATTTTGGGTATTTAGCCATTTTTTTTGTGCTTTTTTCGTTTTGGCGATTTGTTTTGTGTTTGGCGATTTTTTTCGGTTTGGCAATTTTATAATTTTTTGATTTTTTAGTCTTACCGTTTTTGAAAATTTCAAGATCTTCTGCTCTTACGGTTTGCAAGATACAGCAAGTTGTCAAAATTGCATAGTCATAATTGCATTAACTGATGGAACACCCTTTAATTTAAATTTTTTAAATTTTAGTGTTAATTTTTGTAGTCTGTATAAAAATACACTAACCTTACAAATTTCAAGTACAATTGTATGTATATTACATGGTATTTTAACACTTTTGGTAGCTCGTTTTTGAACACCCTTTAATTTCCAATTCTCATGTATTTGTTGTTGTAGCGCAACACAGTGTGTAAGGTCTACACACTGTGTCCGAATTTCAGATCTGTTGCTCTTACGGTTCTCGAGAAAATACCCTGTGACAGACATAGTTTTAGACATATGTACATAGTTAATTTTACATAACACAAAAAGTTAAAGTTTTCCAACCCTGGAAACGTCTTTTTAATTTTTTTTAATTTAAAATACCAATTTTAGTCGTACTGAAGTGTAAAATAAGTTTATTTATTAAAAAAAAATAAAAATTTATTTTCGGTAGTTACTTTTATATGGCAAAATAAAGTTTAAGTTTTCCAGTTCTGCAATCGTCTGCTCGATTTTGCTGAATTGCACTCTATTTTAGAATATTTCTGAGACACCAGTCCAAGAACGATGCCTCTAGCTTTTCTGGGAGCTTCGGAAAACCGATTTCACGTACAGACAGACGGACATCGCTTATTCATCTTCCCTATGCATAAGGATCCAGAATATATATATATTTTATGGGTCATTTATTGATATTATAGAAATTACAAACGGAATGACAAACCTATATATACCCTTTTACCATTTTTTTTGGTAAAGGGTATAATATACCTTAAGATATCAGAATAAAAAAAATGTATACAAAACGAGAAAAATTATTTTTTTGATTCGAAATTTATATTATAAATGAATATTACATAGGGGAGCTTTTTGCCATCGGAAACTCATTTTGACCAAATTTGAGTTGACGTATTTTGAATATACGCTCTCGATATGTTGCATTTCATTGGGGCTGATACCGAATCATAAGGTAGACCTTAAACAACATTTTTGAAATGTGTCAAATATTAATTTTAATATTGGGTGTAACTTCGTTGAAATCGGGTAATTTTGGGTCCTTCGAGGTGTAATTTTGAATATATATTTTGGTAACACTGCTACCAACTCGACAGGTTGGGCCGCATGACGCGCAAATAGAAAATAAAATTACTTAAGCGAATTTTATAAAATTGAAATTTTAAATCGGTTTACACTAATATAATTTGTGTAATAACAATGGCCTCAAATAATTTGTCGTCCCATTCGACAAGTTGCGTGGACGTAAGAATTTCGACGCCTGGAACCGCCACGCAAAGTCTTATTTGGTACTAAAAGGCTGTTGGCAAATTGTAGTGGCTGGACTAAGTGCAACCCCCTTCGGACAAGGATGTTCAATTAAACGAACGTGCGCTGGCTGAACTAACGCTAATGTTAGAGCCGTCAAATTTTGCCCACATAGCGACGGCAGTCACTGCAAAAGCCGCATGGGAATCCTTGTTAAGTGCATTTGAAGACACAGGGCTAACCAGAAAGGTTGAGCTTCTCAAACGCTTAGTTCAACTAAAGTTGTCAGATTTCAAAGGCGTACAGGAATATATAAGCGAAATGGTAATGATGTCATTGAAGGTACAGCAGACCGGTCTAAAACTCGAGGATGAATTGGTAGCATCACTCATGCTTGCTGGACTGCCAGATGAGTTCACACCGCTCGTTATGGCAGTGGAAAATTCAAAAACTAAATTGAGCGTTGATATGGTGAAAAATGTACTGCTACAAGACGAGAAATTTGATTGCCCAAAAGCAGAAGAAAACGCCTTGGTTTCCAGCAAAAAACACACCACCCGTAGACCAAAATGCTATGCATGTAAAAAAGAGGGGAACATTGCAAAATATTGTACCCAAAAAGCTAAAAAAAAATTTATTCATAAATACATATCGCACACTAAATCATAAAGAGCCACAACTCAAAAAATTTCAGATGCTGAGTAGTTGCAAACAACTGTTGATACTGTACAAATGACACAAGTATGTGACATAAAACAAGCATAACGGTATTTTATATTCTTCAAGAAGACTGTTATTACAAAAGAAATTGTTGAGGTCGTTATAGATTTCTTCAATTAACTGGTTTATAAAAAGATAAGGCACTTTTATAATTTTGAGTTGTGATTCTTTATGATTTAGTGTGCGATATGTACGTATATAAAAAAATAAAGGAATCGATTGACTTTGCCTTTCGTTCCTAAAACGTCAAATTAGAGGCATCCGATTCACATTTTAGTTCTATAGGAATCAGTGTATTCTAAAATCAATTTGAAGAAGACTTTTGAAGTTATTATAAAAAAAGTTTAATTTCTTTTCGTTAAAGAACAAACGAATCACTCGAGTTTAGTCAAGTTGGCAGTAATCCCCAAGTATTTATGATATTTTGAACTCGATGGGCTTGGCTTAATAGTTTAGTTTTTTTTTTTAAATAAATTCTTACCAAATTTGGTTGTTATTAAATTATGCTGTAAAAACATTCTTTCGGCTGCAGCTGAACTATGTGACAAAGGCAATAAATTTTGAACGAAATAAAAAAAGTGTCAAAAGTATTGTGCAGCAAACGCAATATTATTTATATTAAATAAAAAAAAAGTGATTTGAAAGTTTATCAAGTTATATACAAAAATATTCATAGCAAAAAAGTAATCGAAATGAAAAAAATATTGGACATTGGGAAACAATTTTACAAATTTTGGTTATAATTAATCAAAAACGGCAGCTCTATTCACATCATCATCTCGTTTCAGGCTGATTTTTATATAAAGCAAAGTGTTAACCAAGTGTAAGGACATTCTGTTACATAGTTTAGACTAAAATACAGCCATAGAGGTATAACCGCGTTCAACTTCTTCGTTTAAATATGGAAGTGACAGAATTTTGATGCTAATGCAATTTTTGATAATGCCTCAAACGAGTTCATTTTAACTGAATCGCTATTAGATTTTACTTCTGCTCAAAACTCGATAGAGGACTCAATACTTTTATTATGTCGTCCTTGTTGCGTAACAAAACACCAAGTCTTGTACAATCTTATTAGAATTTTTTTAAATGCTCTATTTAACTTCAGAGCTTATGTTTTTTCAATGATAGACTTCCTCGAAAAAGAAAGAGATAAGGAAATTTCTCTTTGAATTTTTGGTTTAGTGCCACCGCTCGAAACAAAAAGCACCAAAAATGAATTTAAACAAGTAAGAGTGCTATATTCGGCTGTGCCGAATCTAATATACCCTTTACCAACGTACGTACATATATATAGTATACAGAAACATACAAACATATTTGTTTCGTTAAAAAGCTTATAATTTTTTTTCTCTAAAGCAATTAATAGTAAGTGACCTTTCAGTATTTTTCGATTAAACAATTTGTTTGAATTATTTTATTTTCGATATTAGAAATAGTTGAATATTTTACTCTACACTCTGTGGTTAAGATATATTTTACATTCACTCTTATTTCAGTCAACATCGACGTCACGTCAATACATTACCAAAATATTGGGGCTTGTTTACTCGCTCTAGAGATGTTCAAAAACCGTCCTCCTATTTAATAGCTCTAAAATATTTTTAGTATTGCACCTCCATACCAAGTAAACTAACTTGTTATATATTTTCCCGTATTTAATAATCATTGGTGTTGCAAAACTTCCTAGTGTTTTAATTTAAAGTTCCCATTGCATATGGTATACATCGTGGTATTATGTAAACGTTTTATTCCTACAGGATTTTTTTGAAATTTGTTCAGCAGAAAGGAAAGGTATCAGGAAAATGAAACGGAACATGTCCTTTATGTTTTTAGCGATAAATTTTAGTTTTATCTCCATTTACTAAAAATTAATAGTTATTATGCTGAGAGCACAATAAGCACAAACCTTCGTTTATACTTCAATTAGTTTAGATATGTTTTTTAAATTTTTTTTACCGAAACTTTTTCAATCTCCAACCCAGGAACCATATTTCTGAGTTTCTTAATACTAATTTATTTCTTTCTTAAATATAAAATACATATATTTAATTACCAAAGAAATAATTTGTTTTCTATACCAGAAAAAATTTAAGTTTTCCAGCTCTGGATCTATGTCTTTTATTTTTCTAATTTCTATGCCAAACTATTTCATTCTAAGTCATAAAGTATATAAAACTTGTAAACAAAAAGAAAAAACTAACTTGACCTAGTTGCTTTTGTAAAAAAACAATAAATTTAGCAACTCTGGAATCAACCTTTTAGATTTTTCTGATTCAAAAAATTAATAAAGTGTGTTAAGTGAACAAAGAAATAAAAGAATTAATTTTATACTTTTCCATCTTTGGAGCTGTAATTTTCATTTTTCAAATTTTATACGCCAAACTTTTCTTTCAGAAGCATAAAATATATTCAATTTATAAAGGAAAAGAAAAAATTTTTTAGAACTATTTAATTTTACATAACACAAAAAGTGTAAGTTTTCCAACCCTGGAATCATAATTTAGGATTTTTCTAATTCCTTATACCAATCTAATTCTTTAAAAAATACATAAAATATGTTAAGTGAACAAAGCAAAAAGGAAAAAAGAAAAAACTTAGTTTTATTTAGTTACTCAATTATCAAAAAAAAGTTCGAAGTTTCCATATCTGGGGCCTTGGTTTTCATTTTTATAATTTTATAGGCCAATTTTTTCTTTCAGAAGCATAATGGAGTCATAATTTTGGATTTTTCTGATTATTGATACATACCAATCTAGTTTTTTTTTAAATACATAAAAATATGTTAAGTGAACGAAGCAAAAACGAAATAAAAAACTTAGTTTCATTTAATTCCTTTAATATTAAAAAATTCAGTAAAGTGCGACTTTGACTCGCGCACGAAGGGTTCCGTACATTCGGTTCTGAGCATTTTTTATTGTGGCTTTTTTGCTTTTTTGAAGTTTTTTTTAGTTTAAAAGATTTTTTCAGTTTTTTCGCTTTTCTTATTTTGGCGTTTTTTTCTGTTTTTTCGGTTATTTTCATTTTGGCGATTTTTTGGTTTTGGGGGCTTGTTTTCATTTTGAATTTTTTTTTCATTTTGGCGATTCTTTTTCCATTTTGGCGATTTGTTCCTGTTTTTGGGTTTTTTTTTAATTTTTGCGATTTTTTTTCATTTTGGCGATTTTTTTCTGTTTTTGAAGGTTTATTTTCATTTTGGAGATTTTTTTCATTTTGGCGATTTTTTTGCGATTTTTTCATATGTTGGGGTTTTTTTTCATTTTGGCGATTTTTTTTTTCATTTTTTGCAATTTTTTCCTATTTTGGGGTTTTTTTCATTTTGGCGATTTTTTTTAATTTTGGCGATTTTTTCTGTTTTTGGGGGCTTATTTTCATTTTGGAGATTTTTTTTCATTTTGGCGATTTTTTTCCTTTTTGGCGATTTTTTTCTATTTTTGGGGGTTTATTTTCATTTTGAAGATTTTTTTCTGTTTTTGGGTTTTTTTATTTAGGCGATTTTTTTTTTTTTTTTTTTTTTTATTTTGGCGATTTTTTTTTCATTTTGGCGATTTTCTTTCATTTTGGCGATTTTTATTTTTCATTTTAGCAATGTTTTCGTTTTATGTGATTTATTTTAGTCTTAGAAATTTTTTTTAATTTGGTGCTTATTTTCGTTTAGGCGATTTTTTTTGTTTTTGGCGATTTTATAATTTTTTGTTTTTTAGTTTTACCGTTTTTGAAAATTTCAAGAGTTTTGCTCTTACGGTTCCCAAGATACAGCAAGTTGTCAAAATTGCATAGTCAAAATTGCATTAACTGATGGAACACCCTTTAATTTAAATTTTTGGAAATTTTAGTGTTAATTTTTGTAGTCTGTATAAAAATACACTAACCTTACAAATTTCAAGTGTATATACATACATACATATAATTGTATGTATATTACATGGGATTTTAACATTTTCCGTTGCTCGTTTTGGAAACCCTTTAATTTCCAATTATCATGTATTTGTTGTTGTAGCGGCGAAAGGTCTACACACTGTGTCCAAATTTCAGGTCTGTAGCTCTTACGGTTCTCGAGAAAATACTAATATAGTTTTAGACATATTTAATTTTACATAACACAAAAAGTTTTCCAACCCTGGAAACGTCTTTTTAATTTTTTTAATATTTTTTTAATTTAAAATACCAATTTTAGTCCTACTGAAGTGTAAAATAAGTTCATTTATTAAAAAAAAAAAAATAAAAATTTGTTTTCGGTAGTTACTTTTAAATAAATTTTAAGTTTTCCAGCTCTGCAATCGTCTGCTCGATTTCACTGAATTTCAATACCAATCTATTTTGGAAAATTTCTGACACACCAGTCCAAGAACGAAGTCTCTAGCTTTTCTGGGAGCTTCGGAAAACCGATTTCACGTACAGACAGACGGACAGACGGACATCGCTTATTTGTCTTCCCTATGCATAAGGATCCAGAATATATATGTATATTTTATGGGTCGCTTACTGATATTATAGAAATTACAAACGGAATGACAAACCTATATACACCCTTTTACCATTTTTTTGTTAAATTGTATAAGCTAATAACGAAAAAATTTCAATTGCGTGTGCTGGGGATGTTAATATTATTTTGAACTCAGGCAAAAAAGAAACGGACGCAGTTTTAAGAGACGTGGAATACGTTCCAGAAATGTCAGCCAATTTGTTATCCGTTCGCCAGATAACTTTAAAAGGAAACAAAGTAGTTTTTGAAGGCGATAATTGTAAAATTTCAAAGCTGGCGAATTGTTTGTAACAACAAAGGCTTTTAACAATTTATACACATTGAAGCGTTGGCTGAAGTAGTTAGCACGTTGACTACAAAACCGAAGGTCCTGGGTTCAATCCATGTATTCAACAGTCATTGAATAACAACACCACGCATTTTTCTGATGTGCATTAGTGTCCCTTTGTATTAGTTGTTGCAGGAAAGTTTAAGTGATGAAGGCATAGTCACTGGTCACTGAACTATACCGACTTCAGCAGATACTAGTCCTAATGTAACATCAAAGCGCCCTCCTTCGTTGTGTAGCAGAATCATCGGCGAAGTAAAATAATCAATAAAATGGCTACAAAACACAGCTTCAAAAATTTAATACGCCTCATTTGACACCAGATGGCGAAGCAACACTGCATTATCAAAAAGCGTGCAAAAAAAAAAAGCAGAGTTGTAAAAGAATGAAGCTTTCCTCTATCTCTTCCTTCACCACCTGTCTTCTCTATCACTATCCCTTTCCTAAAGAAGGTAACACCTATTAATAGTAGTAGGCATTAATTGCCTGAGTGTTACTTTTCTTAAAAAAAAAAAATGAGTGTATAATTGTAGACCTTTATTATAACAATTTGCGTGTATATGTGTTCGGCTTGAGGTCCGTTTTTATAAATAAATAAAATTACTTTTATATTAGATTTTGTATTTTTATTTATTTTCCGATATTTCGACCAACTTTGTTGGCCATCTTCAGGGTGCGATTAAACTATAAAACAATAATGATTTAATCTAGTTAACAAATATTTTAAATTTTAACACTATAAATTATAATTACTTTTTATTTCTAGAATTTTTGATCTTAGTTTTAGATCTATTCCCTTTTAAATTCTGTCACCTACTGTTAATATGTTTTTCTTTAGTCTTGTGTTTGTTTATTATGTGTCTGTATATGTGTGCGCAATTATCAGTATCTGTCTTACCAAAGAAATTATTTACAGAAATACTGACGCTTTGTATAAAAGACTGCCGATATTTTAGGTTTAGTGAGTATTATTATGAGCAGAAGAAAGGAATGCCTATGGGATCCCCCGCATCCCCGATAGTTGCAGATATAATAATGGAAGAATTGCTAAATAATGTGCTTGATAAAATGGAAAAAAAAAAGAAAAACCAAAATTATTAACAAAATATGTGGATGACCTTTTTGGTATAATAAAAACTAATAGAGTTGAAGATACATTAAAAGCTTTAAATGAATTTAACAGACAAATTCAGTTCACAATGGAAAAAGAAAATGACGGTCAATTACCTTATTTAGACACATTAGTCAAAAGATCCGGAAAAGTAGTAACTATCGATTGGTATCAAAAGCCCACGGCGTCTGGTAGACTGATAAACTTCTACTCTAAACACCCGAAATATATAATAATTAACACCGCTACCAATTTTATCACTAGAGTGTTAGAGACAAGCAACACACAGTTTCACGAAAAGAACAAAGAAATAATAAAAAACATTTTAATTAAAAATGATTTTCCTAAAAAATTAGTGGATAAACTTATAAGAAAAACTATTACAAAAATAAGACAAATTAATAATAACACAGAGAATAGTACAAAGATCTACAAATCAATCAACTATATTGAAGGATTATCGGAAAGGTTAAAATACTCAGACATTTATGATAAAGACAAATACATTCTAGCAATGAAATCCAATAATACAACAAACATATTATTTAATAATATGAAATCAAAAGTAGATATTATGGATGAATCTAATGTGATATATAAATAAGGTGTAATGGTGACGAGACTGATATATGCCAAAAAGTATATGTCGGTACGACAAAAACAAAATTAAGGACAAGATTAGCATCGCATAAATCAGACTTAAAAGCAAGAAACAGACCACTGACACAAAAAACTGCACTTGCTGCCCACTGTGCAAAAACTGGACATAAACCAGAACTTAATAAAATTAAAATATTAGAGAGAGAGAAAAACTATACCAAGCGATACATGCAAGAGATGTTACATATAATAAATATACCAAGTGAAAAAAGAATTAACTATAAGACAGATACTGATAATTGCGCACACATATACAGACACATAATAAACAAACACAAGACTAAAGAAAAACATATTAACAGTAGGTGACAGAATTTAAAAGGGAATAGATCTAAAACTAAGATCAAAAATTCTAGAAATAAAAAGTAATTATAATTTATAGTGTTAAAATTTAAAATATTTGTTAACTAGATTAAATCATTATTGTTTTATAGTTTAATCGCACCCTGAAGATGGCCAACAAAGTTGGTCGAAATATCGGAAAATAAATAAAAATACAAAATCTAATATAAAAGTAATTTTATTTATTTATAAAAACGGACCTCAAGCCGAACACATATACACGCAAAAAAAAAAATAAATAAATAAATGAAGACAAAAGTGAAAGCGCGTTAATTGCATCGATCGATTTTGAATTGTGACACAGAAGACTCGCTCGTGTGTCATCTCATGACACACGTTGTAGTGCAAGTCAGTGTGCACACTTAATTTTTTTTGAATTCGGTAGAATCGACAAAAAAATCGGTAGATTTGAATGAAATTCGGTAGAAAATATTTTTTACTCAAAGAAACATAAAAAATAACAATTCAAAGAAACATAAAAAATAACAAAATATATGTACTTATATATAAAGCGTAATTGCAAGAAGTATCAAACTAAACAGGTTCCAAAAGCGCATTTAAAACTTCAAATCTGACTGGAAATTAAACTGCCATAAACAATGATGCATTTCCAATAAAAAAAGTGTCATCTCCAGTTATTTGCCCTTACCCTTTATATAGATATGCTATGCATACATAACATAATATCATAATATACATAAATAACAGGAACTCAGTTTTTGTACATAGGTTTTATAAAGCTACTAAAATAACTTTTATTTGACAAACATTTGCTACTATCCATTTATGAATTTAAACTTTTGTGCAAAAATTATTAGATCATTTCAAACCCAAGGCACAATTCTATGTTCTGTTTTAATGATTTTCAAAATATCCAATTTACACATATATCGACTTAAATTACTAAATAACAATTCGTTAAACATATTCTCTTCTCCGTGGAAAGCTTTCCACATTTTAGAACATACATGTGATTAATTTTCCGTATGTGTGATCAACTTGATATTGTAGCATCATTGTTAATCAAAATGTTCGTTCAATATTCGGTAGATTTCAGGCCTTGTTCGGTAGAATTGGTAGATCGTTAAATTCACAAACATATTCGGTAGAATCTACCGAATATCGGTAGAAGTGTGCACACTGGTGCAAGTGCTTTAAGCGAAAAATGTGTAGTCTGCATAAAAGGCAAACAGACGCGTGCTTTATATAATGATTCTGGCCACCGAGCAACAAGTTTACTACAGATTTTGCACTCAGATGTTATGGGTCCTCTAGGTACGAAATCTTTTTCTGGGAATCGATTTCTTCTAACTTTTGTCGATGACTATTCACGATAAGTATTTGTGGTTCCAATCAAACACAAATCAGACGTTTTGAAGGAGTTTATTCGTTTCAAACAATTTGTCGAAAAGCAGAGTGATAGTAGCATCAAAATTTTAAGCACCGATAATGGCACAGAGTATACCGGAAAACAGTTTGAAGATTATTTAGCAAACTGTGGCATAAAACATCAAAAGACGGCGTCATATACTCCGGAACAGAACGGCGTAGCAGAACGCATCAACCGCACAATTGCAGAGCGCATTAGATGCATGTTATTAGACGCAGACCTACCTGACGTGTATTGGGCAGAGGCAGCAACATGTACCTACGCAAAAACGTACCAAATTAAATGCGAAATCTGTAGAATATATTTTAGTGGGATATAGCAACGAAAGTAAGGCGTATAAGCTACAAGATCCCGATTCCAAAATATTATTATAAGCCGCGATGTAATTTTCATAGAAAATAAAAATATTAGGGTAGGTGCCACCAAAAACATATCTATTAACAGCAACTTTCCCGTAGTTGATATCGAACATGAAGCTGTCAATTCAGGGGAAGATGAAAACACAGAATTGTCAAGTGAAGAAGATTTGATTGGTTTCGAAAGTGACGAGTATGAAGACGCATTTGACAGCAGCGGTGGTGAAAGCGTACATAGTAATTCTGAAAACCTGAATATTCGTCGATCAGAAGGAGTTTATTCGTTTCAAACAATTTGTCGAAAAGCAGAGTGATAGTAGCATCAAAATTTTAAGCACCGATAATGGCACAGAGTATACCGGAAAACAGTTTGAAGATTATTTAGCAAACTGTGGCATAAAACATCAAAAGACGGCGTCATATACTCCGGAACAGAACGGCGTAGCAGAACGCATCAACCGCACAATTGCAGAGCGCATTAGATGCATGTTATTAGACGCAGACCTACCTGACGTGTATTGGGCAGAGGCAGCAACATGTACCTACGCAAAAACGTACCAAATTAAATGCGAAATCTGTAGAATATATTTTAGTGGGATATAGCAACGAAAGTAAGGCGTATAAGCTACAAGATCCCGATTCCAAAATATTATTATAAGCCGCGATGTAATTTTCATAGAAAATAAAAATATTAGGGTAGGTGCCACCAAAAACATATCTATTAACAGCAACTTTCCCGTAGTTGATATCGAACATGAAGCTGTCAATTCAGGGGAAGATGAAAACACAGAATTGTCAAGTGAAGAAGATTTGATTGGTTTCGAAAGTGACGAGTATGAAGACGCATTTGACAGCAGCGGTGGTGAAAGCGTACATAGTAATTCTGAAAACCTGAATATTCGTCGATCAGAACGTATAGCTAGCAAACCTCTACGTAGATATAATTTATGTGTGACACAACTTGATGTCGAAGACAAACAACACAACCCTGAAACATTTGAAGAAGCCATTTCGTCTGCGAAATCTGAGCTATGGGAAGAGGCAATGATCTCTGAAATGGAAGCCCTGAAAGCAAACCATACATGGACTTTGGCTGAACCACCACGAGGTAGAAAACCACTAAAGTGTAAGTGGGTTTTCAGAACAAAGGTAGATGCGTATCGACTACGAAGAAACCTTTGCACCTGTAGTGCGTTACTCATCTTTGCGTTATTTATTTGCTTTGGCAGCGAAACACAAACTAATGATACATCAATTGGATGCTGTTACGGCTTTTCTTAATGGCGACCTGGAAGAACAAATTTATATGTCGCGGCCGGAATGTTTTGACGACGGTAGCGGTCGCGTGTGTTATTTAAAGAAATCGCTCTATGGATTAAAACAATCCAGTCGTATATGGAACAAAAAGTTTAATGAAGTGCTGTTAAAGTTTGGTCTGCAGCGTAGCGAAGTCGATCAGTGTGTGTACTACTGTATAAAAGGTGAAGTAATGCTATATGTGACAATTTACGTAGATGATGTTCTGGTTATTTGCAACGAAATGAACTTGATAAATCAGCTAAAATTTTTCACTAAGCACTCACTTCAAGATGAAGGATTTGGGTGAAGCGTTTTCAGTCTTGGGCGTAAGAATCACTCGTAATTGTGAAAGTGGTGCAATTAGAATTGACCAGACAAAATACATTGAAGACATTTTGGATCGTTTCAATGTCTGAATATAAGACGGTATCGACTCCCATGGACGTAGGTCCAATATTAACATCAGAAATGAGTCCTACAAACAGGGTTACCGTTCACCCGACTAAAGTCGTAATTTGACGCTTTTTTAGCGGTCTGCGACTTTTTGTGAGACTTTTTTTGTCACCGACTTTTCCGACTTTTTTAATTTTGTTGCGACTTTTTACCATTTTTTGTGAAACTTTTCAAAAAACAGTTAATTTGCAGTAAATTAAAAGTTTTTTGATTATTTTAATCAAAAAGAAATCGTCAAAATAACGTCGGCAAAATTTAAAATCAATTCACAGATTATTGTTCATTTGAACATGTATAAAATGTATTCAAGAAATGTTTCATAAATTTTCAGTAGAAGTTGCAAAGAATAGTTTTAGCTAAAATCTTCAGGGTACATGAAAACATGTACATACCCAGCAAAAAATTTCAAAAAAGGTAATCGGGTTTGGAATGAAGCATTTTTGGTGGAAGCTATTCCAGTAAGGATTACCAACTTAATGATTTTAACAAGGCGTGAGACTAAAATAATCGATTCTATCTATTTATTTAATCTATTTAATCTAAAAAAATATTCTCATCATTTAGCAACTTGTATATAATTTTTTTAAATTTTAGGTAATGTGATTTGGAAGCGAGTAATGAAATTTGGTAATCAGAAAAGTAAGTCATTATATGGTAATGTGTAATTTTTTGCTGGGTACATATATAAGCATGTATAATGCAACTGCATGTGTTGTGAAATATGATAAAAATGGATTCTGCAATAAGCTTTTTGTTTTGTTTCAATTGTTTTTTTTTGTTTTGCTATGCTTTTTATTAATAAAAAACGTTAAAAAAGAGGTGCATCTTTTATTTTCGCAAAACGACCTTTTGTGCGACTTTTCTAAAATTCCTAGCGGTAACCCTGCCTACAAATGAAACCGAGAAGCAAGAAATGGCGAAGCTTCCGTATATACACTAGAGTTCGACCGATTAATCGGCTTCGGCCTTCGGCCAAAAATTGGTAATCGGCCAACATTCGGCCTATGGCAAAAATCGGCCGATTAGCCGAAGCCGAATATTTTTCATTCCAAGCTTGAAAAATAACATTATTTTTGGTCGTTGCTCGCCGACAGTTTCTATTGTGTTTAACGTTTTGAAAGGGTTGCTTTGAAATACAACCCTGTTGCTTTCTATTTTCTTTTACTTGGACGTTCTTGTGAGTGATCATATGAAAAAGCAATCTAGAAATTGCAAAATAGTTTTATTTTTAGATATTACAGCTATTTCAGTGATCTCAAAAAAGCAAACTTTTTTCTTAATTCATATAAAACAAGTATCATTTTTAGGAATTTAGGCGAAGTTCGGCTTCGGCTTCGGCCAAAAAAAACGCCTTCGGTCGATCTCTAATATACACGTCCGGATATAAGCTATGCAGTAAATATGTTGAGACGATTTAATGCCAATCCATTGGGCTGCTGTAAATCGAGTTATGAGGTTTCTTAAGGGCACTATCCATAAGGGGATAACGTATGAATGTGAACCAAGCAGTCTTGTTGGTTTTTTGCGATGCAGACTGGGCAGGCGATATCGACGATAGGCGCTCAACTACTGGCTACATGTTTACGTTGCAAGGCGGTGCAATTTCTTGGTGTTCCAGACGCCAACGCACAATCGCCCCACCTTCAACAGAAGCGGAGTACATGGCTATGGTATCAGCCATACAGGAGTGTATTTGGTTACAACGTTTTCAACGAGAACTTGTCCAAGGTCCACAGGAACCGATAACGTTATATTGCGACAACAAAAGCGCAATACTTATTGCACAAATACTTCATTTTCGAACAGAACTAAACATGTCGGCGTGAAAGTTAAATTCGTTAGAGAAAAACTGGAGAATAAGGTCATTCTGAAATATGTGGACACTGGTAATATGGTTGCAGATTTTCTCACTAAAGCTGTTTGTTCTGATAAAGTCAATGCCTTAAGTGCCAAATCTGGATTGAAATAACATTTATGTATTAATAGTTTGTATAAATAATTTATTCAGGTGGAATATTGTGAATGCATTGGGAATACTTGAATAACCTAACATCAATATGAATACTTGATTGTGTGAATAAAATGATTTTCTAAGTTTTCTTTTATCTACCAACTCAACATAGGTGAAGTAAAGTTGGTAGTAGGTCCGTTTGTTTATTTTTCCAGTAAAATCCAGTAGTTGAGTAAATTTTGGATAATTTTAAAATTTTACTCTCAAGAATGTCTCTTGCACAAAAAAGTACACGAACGGAAAAATTGCCCAAATTTGCAGATTAATCAAAACAGCTGATCATAGTGTTGTATAATATGTGTTGTTTTGAAATAAGTATTCACATATACATAAACCTTACCAGGGCAATTATGAATAAAACTCCCGGGGAAATTTCTCCCTTTTCCAATTAGAATTTTTTGTTTTCCCTATCACTTGCCATTAGTTGGAATTGTTCCCTGGGAAAAATTTCCCTGGGAGTTTTATTCATAATTGCCCTGTACATCTCTAAAAAATTAAATTAAATAACACAATTAAATTAAATTTAAAAACTGATCAATTTAACGATTATTAATTCTTTAATTTGTTTCACCTTGAACATAACTATCTTCAGTTCTTTTTTTGTTAAACTTTTCTTCTTTAAAATGTTTTTATTAAAAAATTTATACCTTGTATTTGCTTACTTTTGTTTATTTTATTGAATCATATGTTTTTCTCATCTACTGGATTTTTCTGGCAAAAATTTGTCCAGTAAAAATTTGCAGACTCTCAATAAACTACTGTCAATTTACATTCTCAATTGGCACTCTATTTTGCAAATTTATGTTTAAACGAACACATTTCAGTAAAATCCAGTGCAAATTTGCACAAAATTGCACAAATTTTGGGGTAAACAAACGGACCTAGTGTTAAGGTACGGTCACACTTGACAAACATTGGCCCAAAAAAGCGTAACCAGCAAATACTAATGAGAAATCTTTTGCTTCAAACACGTGTTTATTAAGTTAATTAGTTTCGTATTTAACAAATAGGCAAAGTTAAATAATACAATACTAGATATACCAAACGGACGACATAATCGTCCGTATTCTAGATGTAAATAATTATATTAAGATTCAAAGAAAATTTATCTAAACGTCATAAAAAATTCATTAAAACAGTCACACAATATGCATACATATTTACATAAACAATAATTCGTACATAAAATTAAAAAAAAAACCAGAAACAAAATCGCTTTATTAAAGCTACTTCAATTTATTGAACTCTCTTCCTATAAGTTTTATGGCTTTCATACAATAACAAATAAGAGGAAAAAAAATTGGAATAGCAAGAGAAATACTGCAAATACACACTCACACACAAACATGTTTTGTTTCATTTTTAAGTGTAAGCTAATAAATGCGTGTGTACTATGTTTGCATGTAGTAGTAGCAACTTTAAACGCTTATAGCTCCCAAAATACTGAACCGATTTCAATAAAATATAGATTCTGCACATCTGTGCAGAAATCCCTTTAAAATTATATAAATCTTTCCAAAATCGGTGCAGTAGTTCCGGCGTAAAAGGGATTACAAAAAACGTGTTCGCCTATTAATTATATAGATAGATAGAAGATAGATTATTGGAAATTATTGAACTTAATAAACACGCGTCAGAATCAAAAGATTTCTCATAAGTATTAGGCTTATTCATTTTAGAATTGTTTTTTCTATTGTTTTGTTGTTGTCGGTTAGAGTTGTTGTTGTTTGTGATTTATTATCGTCAGTTACTTTGGTAGTATTGTGAACGTTTTCTACATTTGATTTGATTTTTAATGCTTTTGATTGTCCTCGATTGGTGTGAGAAGTGTTATTACGTAATTTTTGTTGTTGTGGTTGGCTGTTATTTTAAAATATTGTTTGTTGAGGGTGATTCTGTATTATTAGTTGGCGTTTTGGTTGTTTCTACTTCATGATTTGTAGCCGGGTTGGAGACCCGGGTATTAAAATGTTGTCATCTTGTAGTGAAGTTATAGAGGTTATCTCAGTGCTTATGGTTTTTAATCCTTTTCTAATTGCAAATAGGCTCATGTTTGCCAATTGTTTTTTAGGATAATTTTATTATTGTTGCGTTGTGGAAGTTGTGGATACTCGTTAAGTTTTGGTTTTTTTTGGTGGATTATCTATAAAGTCCCCAAAACAGCAAAGCTGTTGCTGGAGGGTTTGTCCGGTAATCCCGGAGCCATAGTGCTTATATATTTTTACAAAATCCTTCTTTTTTTTCTTTTAGGTCTATGTAAATTCAATAAGACAAATATAAAACAATAAGGGAAAAACACGTGGTTTTATGGGCGATAAAAATCAAAAGTCAATGAAAATGTAATAAACGAATGTACCTACAATAAAGACATAAAAAACAACCGTACGTACTCTTTGAATGCTAGACGATATGTGTGTTAGAAATAAATGTAAACTCTTTATTATCTTATACTATATACATACATACATATGTAAATACGGCACACATTTTTTTGTGGTACACTTTTAATTATATTATCGCCCACGAACATGGGTGAAACCAAAGAATATAAATTATTATATTATTATGATTTATATTCTTTATTATTATGATTTGTATTCTTTGGTGAAACATATATGGTTTAAAAGGTAATTTTGTGTAGATATGCACAATATAAATGTTTTTTTCTAAATTCTTAGCATAAAAGTGGTAAAAAAAGAGATTTAAATTTGCTTAACAAAAAATACAACTTTCTTCTTTGTTTTTATTTTGTACACATATGTTTATAATAAATAAAGACATACTACGTGTCAGATGGTCTAATTTAGACCACTGGGCGATCCTAGTACAAATAAAGCCATGTTTTTCTCCGATAATGGCCTTACATTATAAAACCTTATTTTTTATTTTATTATCCATTAAATATTATTATTATTAATAATAATAATAACAATAAATAATGGAAGTTGTAATAATGTTGCAAACCTATTTATCGGACGGGCCATATCCTACCTTTAACGGCAAGTTGTAATAATGACCCTTACTGTATAAACGTTGCAATATTCATCCTTATATAGACATGCACTGCGGATAAGGAATTTAATTTGACCAATATGGAACGATCCCCTCTAAATTTTCCCGTTTCAAATACGAAGTACATAGTTAGGATATTGCATCCCATACCACAATCGGCCTCCCTCCTTCAAAAATATTTATCACTTTCTTAAGTAGTGGTCCATCGTGTTATACTTCCGTCGCAAAAATATTGGTTCAAAATTAGTAAAATTTAATTCCTTATTTAAGTGATTCGCAGTGTATGTACAGGTTTATATAAATAAGAATACATACATACAATTGTCCACTTAAATAATTTCTGTTGCAGGCTTTAACTTGTTGCTGCTTTGAATGTGGCAGTTCTGGTATACAAATTTTTGCCTGCCTTCATTGTATATACTTTGGGTGTCGTGGTTCTCATATTAATTCTCATCTACGTACTAAGAAGCATTCAATAGCTTTGGAACTCTCTCATGGTACATTATTTTGCAGTTCATGTCGCGAGTTTATATACGATGCACGTTGTCGCGATATAGCTACAATTAACAGAAAACTGGAAACGAAGGACTTACAGAAAAGTCTTAGCTGGACACCATGGATACCAACACCAAAAGAAACAAATCTCATGTTGGCGAATCCAAGAAGAAGATATGTCAGAGCTAATGAAACTGTCGGCTTAAGAGGTCTTATTAACTTGGGCTCTACATGCTTTATGAATTGTATTGTGCAGGTAATGTAATAAAAATGCTTACTTTTTAGAGATTAATTTCAAATTGTGTTTTTCAATATTTCCAAGAGCTTCCGAAATATTTAGAAAATTGAGGCGAAAATTTCATTTCTGCTAAGCAACTCTTCAGTAGAAAAAAAAAAATCTAAAAAAAGCTAAAAACTTAAAATGTTATTGAGAATTACGTAAGTAAGCATAACAAACTAAAAAGCCTCAAACAAAAACTTTTAAATTCTTTTAGGTTCGGAGACCCAATTGGGTTCATTGTGATTACCTTCTGTTGACAAAAAAAAAAATAACTTCTTTTAAATACTTTCAAAAAATCGAAAGTAATGACCATTAATAAAAAAAGTTCTTTAAAAAATATTGTAAAAATTAGTAGTAGCTAGGGGTGGAAAACTATCCATGGCACTGTCGATAATTTTTTTGTGACTATCGATGTTTTAATTCTGCAATCGAATAATACTTGAAAACAATCAATATTTTTTAGTCACTATCGATAGTAAATGATACTGGCAAAATTGAACATGATCTTAAAGAGTTTTGCAATGAAACTTCATATTAACAATCAGCGATGCCAACTATTTATAACCCAAACGCGCTATACCCCTTCTCAAAACGCGCTAGAACGCGCTAAGTTACAGCATTATCAACAATTTATAGTAAAAACGCGCTATTTTCCCACGCGCTAAATAAATTAAATTTTAATAAAGGTCGATGTACATATGTATTAGTAAATACGAGTACAATTAATTTTTTAGTAACTCATTTTCAGATTATGCAATATTGCTTCTTCGAAATTATATCCTAAATAACTAAAATCATTTAATACAGAATCAGTCTCGCCTTTCAAATATTCGAAATTCTCAGTTTTGATTTTATTTGTAAAACTTTGTAACAACTTAAGCTGAAGGTCCATACCATCCGTTCAATGCGTAGTTGCGTTTTATGCATGTGTCAAAAAGTAGAATCAAGGTATGGGACAAGTTAGAGAACAAAACGCAAAGAACGTATACACGTATAGGACGGATAAAGTAGGTTTACTTTCTACTTTTGTATCCGTCGCATGCATCATGCTCTCTTTTATAGCCAAATGTTCGTGTGGTGAATTTAAATTTTTTCTCTTTTTGCATTTAAACAACAAAAATCAGTGATGGTATTTTGGTGCGTTTCGGGTATTTTTTGGTGCTTTTTGCCTCTTCATAAACGCGAAATTTTGGTCAGTACCCTTTTTTAAAAAGCGGGTATTTACAGTGCTTTTTAACAATTTCTCACAGTGCTTTTGGTGCTTTTTTGTAAAATAAAAATATTTTTAATTTACAAACCTAATGTACTTTTAAGAGCTAATAGCAGCATCTTTTGACTGAGCCTTCTTAAATTGTTTTTAATGACAATAACGGAAACTATGTTAAAAACAATTAAGAAAACTTTTCATAATTGGGATTAAAAAATTAAAATTCTTCTTGCAAAATAGAAAACGAAAGTAACTGGAAAGTACCACATAATTCTCTGTATAATAATTTATTGATAGTAGTACGCAATAAGCATTTGTTATAGTTTACAAAAATATTTAATCATCCTAGAACAATTGACAGCATGAAGTTGTCAGTTGTTTTAGCCAACGGGTAGCCAAGTCCCAATTTTTTGGTATCGTATTGCCGTGCTGTCAATGTTGGCAACTGGAATAAGTGTGAATATCGCAAAAACAAAAACTTTTAAGTTACTTAAGGAAAAAAGTGAAGCTTTTAATGCTTTTGTATGTTTAAAATATTTTTCAGTAACATACATACACATGTATCTTAATCTAAGCCTAAGGTTCACCTATCAACAAATAACTAACACCGATCATATAACTACTAACATTTTGAAAAATTAATAAGGGTTTTCATGAGAACTCTTAAAATTGTCATTTGTGCAATTGGGGAAATATGCGAGACTTGTTTCATGAAGCCCCTTTGACTTTTTAAGGCGATTTGAATGAAATGTCAAAAAAAATTAATTTAATAAAAATAACACAAGAAAATTTCATGCAGTTCATATATTAAATATTTTGAGGCAAAAACTTGAAATTATATTATGATGTTTTACACTCCAAACTCTCCTTTTTTAAGTGGCTTAATGTATTAAAATTAAAAAAAATGTTGGTGCTTTTTTACCCTCTTTTTCGTATTTTTTGCGCTTTTTACCCTTTTCGCAACAGCTTAATGTGCGTTTGATCTTCGTAGAGATACCAACACTGACAAAAATACTTGCGCATAAGACGTATTGCATGTAACTTGAATTTAAAATCGGAGAGAATGTACAGAAACTCATACCACGCATATGCGAAGAACGGATGGTATGGACCTTCAGCTTTATATAAATTGTGGAATAGTTTTGCTTTTTGAAGTACAAAAAGAATAGATGCTTAATAAGCTATGTATATAAATTTTTTGGGCCACGAGTACGAGTATACATATATTTTTAACTGAAATTTCAAAATATTTGCCATTTACAATATTAAAATGCGTTTTTAATTCTAACCACAGTCAAGGGAATTTTATTTGCAACATCTCAATTATTAACGAATTTAAACAAAAAGTTAAATTTTGGATATTAGACAAATGTTAAATTTATACATATGATATTGAACTGAAATGATATTTTTACTTTAATCAAAACGCGCTAATTTAGCACTTTTTTATTAAACGCGCTAAAACTAAAAAAAGCGCGTTTGGCATAGTTAAAACGAGCTAAAACTAGCGCGAAAGGCCCTAAATTGGCATCGCTGTTAACAATCATGCTAGGACTTAGAAGTAGGTTAAAATTAGGTAATGCGACCGTTTTTAATCTCACTTATTTTTCATACAATTATTTTAGTTTTGGTATTGAACTAACAAATAAAATTTTATTTTATACTAGCATATTGGCCGCTACTTTGTAAGCGGATATTTTTTACGTACTATCCAAGATGGGGTTCAAACATAAAAGTTCGCGAAACTCGTCATTTTGATATTGTATTCAACTGATACCTTCGTCATGTGGATTCCTTAAACCAATATTCCATTATGATAAGCGTGTTTCTTGTCCAAAAGATATTTATTTTGATTGGCCATTTTATTCTAGTCATTAGAGACATTCCTTATATTATTTTTTTAATGTACCAACCAAGTCCTTTTATTTGAAATCTATAGTGACAGAGTTTAGTTCTAAGATGTTAGTTCCTGAAATTTAATCGTCAACCCTTTTTAATTCAGACTCGTTTGTTTGGCTTATTTTTTGCCCAAACATATCAAGTTTCACTCTTCATTTTCTTCATGATTGACTAACCAAGTCTTTTTGTTTTTGACCCATATTGATAGGAATTATATTCTAAAATCACTTAGAAGATATTTTTTCATGCGGACAATTTTTGTAGTTTTGGCATTCTTTCGTTTTACGATTTTTTTTTCGATTTGGTAAACGTTTAGGTGCGTTTTTTTCGCATTGGCGATATTTTCTTGATTGAAAAAACCTTAATCTTTTTAATGTTAATTTTATTTGAGGTTTTGAACTCATTTACATATTTATTTTATGAAATTGGATTTGTATAGGAAAAGTACTCGTACCAAAAAGTGGTACTTATTTGTATGAATTTCCATGTAGCGCTAATACCTTTTTGAGACTTTTTCAAAATAAGATCAAGTGCTAATTCTTTTGATTTTATTTCGGAAGATAATTAGTAACCTAATCCCCTTTTTTTATTCAAATTTAATTCAGTTCGAATTGTTGTTCTACATTAATGTTGCGTTACTCGTGTTTTTCTATTTTTTAGACCTTCCAAAAATCAAAGTTTAATACATCCGCATAAGAACCTAACCGTAAAATCTTATTACTAATGTAATAAAAAATGAGCTGCATTGGAAAAGTCCATCGCCGTTTATTTGTTTAAAATTGAAAAAGTGCAAACGCATATTCGAAATTTTTTCCAGGGATGTTTAACATAAATAAAATAACCTTTTCTTTTTATGTTCTGTAATTCAAAGGATATGTGAATTACAAAATAAAAGTATCAAAACCGGTTTTTCTCGTTTTTTTTACAAAAGATATTAAGTTTCCAAAAAACAATCCCTTCCCAGTAAATCTAAACGTTAGAGAAGCAGGCTAATAATGAAATTCATTTACTAATTTAATAAAACTAAATTACATCACCTATGTAATGTGTTGGAATGTGGTAGATAACAATAGGTTCGCTGTTGTGGAAAGTATATTATATTTGTTAACCAATTCTACGTTATAGTTGTTATTCTTAAAGTCTTATATTGATAAAGTATATAGAAAGCCATTTTAGGGCACCCGCCTAATTTTTTATTGTGTTTGCTTGAAATATTGAGTCGCGATTTTGGAGCATCGGTCATATTGTGTTTAGACTGATTTCAGTACTTTTTAGCTTCCGTAAATTATATTTGTTAACCAATTCTACTTTATAGTATTATTCTTAAAGTCTTATATTGATAAAGTACATAGAAAGCAGTGATCCGCACTTTAGGGCGTCCAGCCTAATGTGTTTGGACATTTGAATATATTTATTATTGTATTTGCTTGATATATTGAGCCGCGATTTGGAGCATCTGTCATATTGTGTTTAGAATGATTTCGGTACTTTTTATCTTCTCGTAATTTTCTTTCATTTGACTTCTAAATATATCATTGGAGTGGACAAAAATAATTAAAAATTTACGTATGTACATATGCAAGCATTCAGTTAAAGGTACCAAAAGCCGGTACAATTTAAAGCCTTATATGCTCGAATTACGGAAAGTGAAAAAACCCGTCCCAGATGTTTTCTCGGAGAAAAGGATTAAGGAAAAACTTTGCTTTCATATACAATACTTTAAAGATACATATGTATGTGGGGTGTCAAAAAGGTGCCAATACTAATTTTTTGCACGTTTTATCTCTCAAAAGTATATATGTCAAAAAAGTACCAGACACTTATATTTTTAGGCAGTATTTAATTTTTTTTTTTTTTTTGGAATTTGGGTCGAAAACATAAAGTAACCCATTTTAACAATTTTCGCCCCTGTTTAACCCTTTGCGTCCAAATTTCCCAAAACCCGTTCTTAGTGAATTCACACTCGCTCTAAATCCACTGTTTTGGGCTAGGCGAAAATCACCCAGTCAGTCACGTTACTGTTTTAGATATATATCTGTGGCAATAAGGAAAAAGTGCTTAAGTCATATTTTACTGTTTTACAGGAAAGCACTTTTGACCAATCATCGTTTTTCACACTATAAGTAACACATTTTAGTTGAAATACACCAAATTATAACCTTAATTAAGCTATTATTCCAAATGAGATTAGAAGTCTAAAAAAATAAGTCGGAAGTCATAGTGCTATAACTTCATGAAAAATCATACTAATAAATTGAGATTTTGACCAGGGATACTTTTAAATATGCAGATTACGGACGTACCATTTACTCAAAATTTGCTTATCTCGACTTAAGCACTTATTCCTTTTTGCCACAAATATAATAATAGTAATAATACCAATAATAAAAATAATAATAAAAATTACGTATTTAGGGCCTGTTTGTCTAAATGCGAACGAACGTTTCTTTCGAATATTAGTATTGGAAACAAAAACAAATTTAAGTTTTTTGTTTTTGTTTTTAATATAAATGTTCGAAAGAAACGTTCGTTCGCATTTAGACAAACGGGCCCTTAGATTTGGTTTAGTTTTTATATACATACATATATACAATAATGTATTAATTCAAAAAGTCCTTTTTGCAAAAAAATACTTTTTCCAAAAAGTACCTCTTGCAAAAAATACGCTTTCTAAAAAGTATCTTTCAAAAAAATACTTTTTCCAAAGTACCTTTTCAAAAAATACTTTTTCCAAAAAGTACGTTTTTCAAAAAAGTACCTTTTTAAAAACAAATTTTTTCAAAACGTACCTTTTCCAAAGAGTACTTTTTCCAAAAACTACATTTTCCGTAAATAATTTTTGTTAAATTTTTTTAAAAGTGCTATTCCAAAAAGTTCTTTTTCCTAAAAAGTACTTTTTCCAATATGTAAGTTTTTCTAAAAAGTACCTTTTTCTAAAAAGTACTTTTTCTGAAGTACTGAATTAAAATTCAAAGTACCCCTTGGTGACAGTATTCAAAAATACACTACTACACTATTACTACGTTTATACGCAGGGCTTATTTACAAATAAAACAGTAAATTGTTGCCATATTATTGTTTTTATTGCGACTTACTAATTCTGAAAACTATTCACGATTAACGCACTATTTGCAAATAAAATGCTTGAGGTTGTCAAACAAATATTTGATAGCAAAAAACAATAAATGGATAAATATTGCAACAAAAAACATTGATAGAAGCAAATGATGACGATCAAAACAAACAATTATTTGATATTTTGTACATTTACACTATTTTTTTTTGTCAACATAAGTAAGTTTTCTGTAGAAGTGCTACCAAGTTTGTGTACTTTTGCTATGCCGTATAAACAGTGAGTTAATTTATTTGCAAATAATTTTATTTGCAAATAGTGCGCGTATAAACGTAGTATATATCAGTTAATAAAAGAACGCGCTAAGAATCTTTTTGCTTTGTTCAAATACTTAAAAGATATGTCGAGTGCTTAAAAAAACCAAAATTCAGTTTTCACCCTTTTTTAATCCCTTAAAGTACACATATTGGAAAAGTACTAAATACGTGTTGGCTTATTTTTTAGTAATATTGGTAATTTGGAGTTTTTAGTTTATCTAATGTGGTTTCCGAGATATAAAGACACCGATTTTACCCTTTTTTATTCCATTAGCATTCAAGTTTCGAAAAGTTCCTTCTTAGTGGATCTTTTAATTGGAAGGGGAGCCTACACACCAAATTTCAGCTCTCTACCTTATTTTTACATGCACCGAAAACGGGTATGATTTTAACCCTTATAAAAGCGAATTTTCAAAAAGTACCGAAATCCATTCGAGATTTTGTCTAGAAGAAAATAATGGACCAAAAAGCTTTTTGATACGTTCAATAATTTAGAAGGTATGTCAAGTGCAAAAAGGTACCAAAATTCAGGTTTTACCCCCTTTTAATCCCCAAAAGTACACATATCGAAAAAGTACCAAATATGTGTCAGCTTACTTTTTAGCAGCATTCGTTTGTTTTTGGAATTTTTAATCTATCTAATGTGGTTTCCGAGATATAAAGATACCGATTTTACACTTTTTTACCCCCTTAGCATTCGAGTTTCCCTTCTTTGAGGCTCTATACATTGAAAGTGAAACCTACACACCAAACTTCAGTTCTACCTTTTTTTTAAATGTATATCATATGTACCTTATCATTAACAAAAAGTACCGAAAACTGGTACGATTTTAACCCTTATAAAAGCGAATTTTCAAAAAGTACCGAAATCCATTCGAGATTTTGTCTAGAAGAAAATAATGCACCAAAAAGCTTTTTGATACGTTCAATAATTTAGAAGATATGTCGAGTGTAAAAAAGGTACCAAAATTCAGTTTTTACCCCATATTAATCCCCAAAACTACACATATCGAAAAAGTACCAAATACTTATTTTTTAGCAGCATTTGTGTGTGTTTCGAATTTTTAGTCTATCTAATGTGGTTTCCGAGTTATAAAGATACCGATTTTACCCTTTTTACCCCCTTAGCATTCGAGGTTTGAAAAATCCCTTCTTAGTGGATCTATGAATTCAGCTTATTTTTACATGTATACCACATGTACTTTATTTTTTTATTTTTTTTTTTATGCATGAATTTTTATTTATTGTATCTTCATATATGAACTAACAATAAGTATTCAAATCTTAAATCTAAAAAATATAATTAGGCCCGACCAATGTCGGACATAAGCTTAGTAGTAGTTATATATAATACATATGTAAGTAGTGATAATCAAAAGGAAAAAAAAATAAAAGTATTTTCAAGAAGTCCCATCTGGAGTGCTGTGAATAAGAGCCATTGTGTCCCTCTTTTTTAGGCGGATGTGTCCAGTAAAGTTCAAAATATTACGGGCAAGCGGATTAGGATGTGACTCGAGTTTTGTTAAATATTTGCCAGCGTATTTTGCAATTTCTTCAGTCACTAGTGGCATATTCAAATCACGATGTATATTTGAATTTTTGATGTACCATGGGGCCGATGTTATCATGCGTAAAATTTTATTTTGCCTGCGTTGAATTTTCTCTACATTTGAAGCTGAAGCAGTGCCCCATAGTTGAATTCCGTAGCACCATATTGGCTTTAAAAGCGACTTGTATATTAAAAGTTTACAGTCTAGGCTAAGTGTTGAATTTCGACCAATCAGCCAATGTACCTGAGTTAGTTTAAGTTTCATTTGAGTTAACTTAGAATCAATGTGGTGTTTCCATGTAAGTCGTCGATCAAGGTGTATACCAAGATATTTCACATGTGAATGTTGAGAAACAACTTGATTGTTAATCCGAATGGGGGAACAAGTATCTCTTCGTAAAGTAAATGTTACTTGAACACACTTTTGTTCATTTACCTTGATTCTCCATAAGTTTAACCAAAGCTCCATCTGGCTAATGTGTTCCTGGAGTTTGCGGGATGCCTCATCAGGGTTTTCATGCATACTAAGGCAGGCTGTATCGTCGGCAAATGTGGAAGTATGGATACTACTGCTCACAGGCATATCACAAGTATAAATTAAATATAAAACTGGTCCCAGTATACTTCCCTGTGGCACACCAGATGAAATTGTTTCAGGCCTACTTGTAAAGTCTCCTTCCGCAACAGTGAACTTACGGGAAATAATGTAACTTTCCAAAAGATTTAAAATGTTTATTGGTAAGTAAGTCTTCAATTTTAAAATAAGGCCTTCATGCCACACTTTATCAAATGCCTGGGAAACGTCAATAAACAGCGCAGAACAATACTTTTTTCCCTCAAAAGTTCTTCTTATAAATTGAACTAATCTGTGAGTTTGTTCAATGGTGCTATGCTGACTTCTAAAACCAAATTGATGGTCTGGTATGCACCCACTACTAATTAGAATTGGGGACAATTTTGTTTTGAGCAGTTTTTCGAAAAGCTTTGACATTGTAGATAGTAGACTTATTGGCCTATATGACTCAGCCTTTGTTATATCTTTGCCCGGCTTTGGAATCATTTTAACCTTGGCAAGTTTCCAGTTGTGTGGATAATACTCCAGTCGTAAAATAGCATTAAATATGAATAACAGGATTCTCATTGCAATACGAGGCAAGTTCATCAGCATCTGATTACTAATTCCATCAATACCCGGAGCTTTCTTCGGGTTGAGTTCGGCAATTAATTTTTGTAAATCACGCGTCTTAAACTTTATGTGTTGAGGGGGTAGAGCGACTATATTCGGCAAATCAGCAACACCAGTACATATATTTGGCGTAAAAACGGATTTTAAGTGCTCAGCAAATATTTTACATTTTTCAGTATCGCTTCTTGCCCAACCTCCGGTAGATGTGCGTAGAGGTGGCTTATACTCAACGGGTGTTTTAAGCTTTCTGGCAGCGTGCCACAAGGAGTAATTAGACGCCGGTGTAACATCAAGACCCTCCAGATAATTTTTAAGAGATGCAATTTTTTCAGATGCAAGCAACTCTTGGAGTCGTTTAGTGCACTCTTTAAATCTGATTTTATTTTGTGGTGATCTGTGCTGTTGCCATTCCCTTCTAGCCCTTCTTTTTTCACGTACGAGACGTTCAATGTCTGTAGAATAAATTTTATTAAACCCAATCTGCGGATGGGAGATAGTGGCATGTTCAGCAGCCTGTTTAATATTCTCGCTGAGATTGGCAATGTTCGATTCAATATCATCGGGTGTTCTAAGCGTAATGTTTTCCGTACAATGACTGCTGAGATATTTTTTGAACCCCAGCCAATTTACACGATTGATCATCTTCACATATGGGTCAGGTAAGTTACTTCTTAATGGGCTACAAATTGTGATGATCGTCGGGGAGTGATCGGACGAGAGATCAAGAGAAGCTTGAACTTGAATTAAATCCCTAGAGATATTTTTTATGACGCCAAAATCTATAACGTCCGGAATTTTTTGTATGTCAGTAGGCCAATAAGTGGGCTCCCCACTCGAAATGACATCCAAGCCCATTTTTGAAATAGTGTTGAACAATGCTCGACCTCTGGGTGTAACAAGGCGCGAACCCCAGAACGTATGTTTCGCATTGTAGTCTCCAGCTGCTACAAAACAAGGTCCAAGAGATTTGTAGAAATCCTCATATTGATTCTCAGTGATTGAAAATCTGGGAGGGGAGTAAATTGATGATATAACGAAATTTGAACAAAAACTTTCAATGCCAATATTTGTTGCTTGTAGGTATTCTTCACAAATGTTATCAAGAACATAGTGCTTGAGTCTTGACTTTATTAGAATTGCTGATCCACCGCAAGCCCTTCCTCTAGGGTCCTTTGTATCATATATAGTGTAGCCATAAATTTTAAAAAGACTTCTCGAAGTCAAATGAGTCTCAGATACTAACATTATATCAATATTTTTTTCCGTGAGGAAGTGCTCAAGTTCATTTTTATGTTGGCGAATGCCGTTTGCGTTCCAGAAACATATTGTTAACGTGTTCATGGCTTATTTAGTATTGCTTGAAGCAGAGTATTCTGCATTCGCAACATTTCTTGCATCATGGTAGTCATATTTGTTGTAAAATTGTTTATAGTTTGCACAAGATTTTCAATAGTGGCTTCAAGGCGATTATAATTAAAGTTTGAGTTTGTATTTGTAGAATTATTTTGCGGTGAAACATTTTGTGTCGGAATAGAACTAGCCTTAGCAGCATCTGCATACGATACACGGGAAGTAACTGGTTGGCTCATTTGCTGAAAAGTGGCAGAGTAAACGTTTGCTGATTGAGCTGGAGCTAATTTAGGTTTTTGCACCATAGTCTTCTTTACCAAAGAGTACACACGACAACCTCTGTAGTTAGCGGTGTGATTTTCTCCACAATTACTGCATTTTTTGTTACTTTGATCTTTCGGTTTATTGCAACTAGCAGTGCCGTGCAACTCGCCGCACACAACACAAACAGTAGGTAATTTGCAGTAAGTTTTAGTATGGCCATATTCTTGACAATTATGGCACTGTACGGGTCCTGAACGCTTGTGTGGTTCTTCAACGGTTATTTTTCGATATAAGAGATATCTTAAATTATATATTGGATGGGTCTCACTCTTTTTCAATTTTATATCATTTGGCTCAAGTTCAACGCGAAATAGAGGTTGAGGGATCTTTTCCCTATTTATTATATTGGACACATTTTTTACCTTGAACCCCTGGAGGACGAGTGCATCTTTTATTTCTTCGGGGACAACATAAGAATCTATGCCCTTCAATACGATCTGCATGCCTTTAGCGCTCTTAAGCTGGTATGTGTAGAAGCTTGTTTTACTTTTTTCAAATTCATCAACCATTTTGCGGAAATCTTTTTCGTCATAAATTTGGATTTTAGTTTCATCGATGTTGCCACGTTTTATTGGAACAATATGAAATTTATTCTCACCAATGACCGAAATTAATTTTTTAATAAGGGCATTTGAATTTTTTTGTCTCAAATAGATTGGTGGCGGCTTGGATGTTTTGTTCGAGGATACCTCGGGTTTGTCGTTGTCATCTTGAAAAATTTTAAAGCGGTTTTGGCGATTAGTTGAGGCTGCGCTGTTATCCCTAGACACTTTTGGAGCAGATGAGATTTTTGAAGAATTCGGGCTTCGCCCGCGCTTTAAAATTGTAATGTATCTGTCCATTCCAACTTGTACCTTGAGTTTCGAGCCGCTGTTATCTGTAGTGATAACTTTGTTAAGTGATAAACACGAGCCTGAAGGGGATGATATTACTGACTTAAATGAAGAAGTACTGGGCAACTGTAATGTTAATGCATCATTACTATTTGGCATTGGACAAAGCGAAGTTGATCGCTGACGAAAAATTGGCGTTGCCGTTAACAAAAGATTTTCATCAGATTTATTTTTTATATTTTTTTCATTCAGAGTTTCAGAACTCACAGTAAAATAAGCATTTCTGGCGTTAGAACTCACTTCAAGTTTTTCTGTATTTGAGGAATTCATACAAAGAATTCCTCAAGGGTTATTCGTTTATGTTTTTTTTTTTTATTTTCGGTATTTTTTGTTTTTGTTATTTATGATTGTTTATTTGACTTTGAGGTATTCCTCAATATCACTTGTTTAAGTTTTTTTTGCGGTTTTTTTGTTTTTGTTATTTTTACTATGTAAAAAATATTAGCAAAGCAGAAAGCTTATTTATTAAAGACAGTATGTATGTACCTATTACGAATAATATGTACTACTAATATTTTTTTTTGTATATGTAATTTTTGTTTGTTTGGTAAGTAAGTAAAATTCCGCTATTCGACTGTTCGCTATGAAGGTACCACGAGAACTGACATGTACTTTATAATTAACAAAAAAGTACCAAAAACTGGTACGATTTTAGCCCTTATAAAAGCGAATTTTCGAAAAGTACCAAAATCCATTCGGGATTCTGTCTACAAAAAAGGAATGCGCCAAAAAGCTTTTTGCTATGTTGAATAATTTAGAAGATATGTATGTCGAGTGCCAAAAAAGTACCAAAATTCAGCTTTTACCCCCTCTTAATCCCTAAAAGTACACATATCGAAAAAGTACCAATCACGTGTCGGCTTATTTTTTTTAGCAGCGTTTAGTGCGTTTTGGGAATTTTTAGTCTATCTAATGTGGTTTCCGAGATATAAAGGTACTGATTTTTGCCCTTTATTACCCCCTTAGCATTTCAGGTTTGAAAAATCCCTTCTTAGTGGATCTATGAATTCAGCTCTCTAGCTTATTTTTACATGTATATTACATGTACTTTATAATTATCAAAAAAAGAGTTTGGGGGGGGGGGGTAAATGAAAGCTGTAAACAAGTGTACATCGGGACAACAAAAAGAAATTTGGCAGTAATAATTGCTGAACACGAGACAGATATCAAAAAGAGACGACATCTACTGCATTATCTCACCTAGAAAACTTCAAAATATATATGTACGTCATAAAGAATGAAGGCAAGCTTAAGTATACAACAAAAAATGGACATATCAATGAATAGTAAAACAGATAAAGACAACACCAATGCCAGCTATAGCATTGTATTAGTTTAGACTTTAGTGTAATTCCAACTGTGATATTAGAAGTTAAGAAAAGTCCGTGATATTTTATTTTTATTTTATTTATATTTGCAATTATTTTTTACGTTATGTGTTTTATGGTGTACATTTTATGTCTCTTCAAAATACATCTCAAAAACTTAAAAGTAAATTGGAATAAAAGATAAAATATGTAAGTCAACGTTTATACTCTATTATCAATAATTGTAATTACCAGGGACAGGGGCTTCATGCAAATGCATGTTTTTCCCCTTAACCCTGATAATGGCATGGACGAAATATCTTTACGAAACAAGGAATTTGGGTAAAAATGGCATCGATTTGTTAGTGCATATTTTTGCATATTTTGCTGAAAACGCATATTTTTGCATGATGCGGTCATAAATTCATATTTTTGTCTCATATTTTGGTATAATTGCATGGTTTTGTGTCATAAATTCAAACTCCAAAAAATATTATTGTTGAGAAATTATTAATGCAAAACTGTTTTTTGACAAATTTATTCGCTTGCATTGTTGTACAATTGTAGAAGGGTTGTACAAGAGAAGGGTTGTCATTTTGATGATTGCAAGAGGAAATTGTCTGCTATTAAAGCCGAAAGTAGTGTAACAATTTTGCGGAAACTTGATATGACAACATATTTAGAAAACAAATCTAAAAGCTAGTATTCAATTCATTGTAATGGTTGTTTTAAATAAATATATAACATTATATATAGCATTTTCAGTTTAAATTAAACTTTTTTCAAATTAAACCCAACACTTTTCAAATTAAACGAAACCTTTTTCAAATTAAACGAAACTATTTTCAAATTAAGCGAAACCATTTTCAAATTAAGCGAAACCTTTTTTAAATTAAGCGAAACTTTTTTGAAATTAAGCGAAACCTTTTTCAAATTAAACGAAACTTTGTTCAAATTAAAGGAAACCATTTTCAAATAAAATAAAACATTTTTCAAATTAAATTAAACCACAAAAGCATAATCCATTTTACGAGTATGTATATAAAAAACAATATCGTAATAAAAAATATTATACATATTAATTTATAACATTAATGAAGAGTTTGTCCACTCGCCGCTTTAGGGATTTGGATGATCATGTCTATGTAGTTCGCACAATCATTTGGATTAATTTGTTCAATGCTTTCCTCAATTACACTAACTATGTTTCGCTCAGTGGTTATGTCACTTAATAAGGATCGAACATGGAATTTTAACTTAGAAAATGCCTTCTCGATCGGGCTTAGCATGGGAGAGTAGGGTCGTAAAAATTTCAGTGTACATTCACTATTGTCCACCAAATGCCGTATTTCTCGGGATTTATGGATTTTCGCGAATGAAAATAAATTTTCTACAACCGTTATAATACCAGCAACAATGTAATGGTTCAAAAAATTAATACAAAGCAAAAAGCACAAAAACTCCAACAAAACTATAAAATTTTTTTCATTTAATTTTAAAAAAGTTCTACTGAGTTTGAATAAAGTTGCATTTAATTTGAAAAACGTTTCGTTTAATTTGAAAAAGGTTTCGCTTAATTTGAAAAAGGTTTCGCTTAATTTGAAAAAGGTTTCGCTTAATTTGAAAAAAGTTTCGCTTAATTTGAAAATAGTTTCGTTTAATTTGAAAAAGGTTTAATTTAAACTCAAAATGCTATAAAAGGAATCATTTAAATTTGAGCCGATTACATCCACAGACCTTACAAGGAATTTTTCAATGAACATTCGAAAATATAAAAAAATAATAAAATTTTTGAATGAAAATATATAAATAAATAAATATGTAAATTCAAAACTCTGTATTAAAAAAAAAATATATTTTGCGTTTTTAATGTCATATTTTAGGCGCCTAAAATAAAATACCTTTTTTAAATGCATGAAGTCCTTGTACCTGGTAATTACATACATACATATGTACAAATATTAAATATTATATATTACCAATGTTCCCAGATTTCAATAAAAATAATTATCCCTGAAGATGTTGGAAAATCCCAAAGAAACGTCGGATAGATTAAAAATGAAATAAAACTACGTCTTTTATTTACATTTTAATGAAATTTAATGACCTTGAAAGCCTGAATAGATACAATATACAATATATACAATATACAATAAAAATACATATGGAAGTAGGTTTTGTTGTAAACAATTAAAATGTTTATTTCAGCGAAACCTGAAACAATAAGTTAATGTGACTAGTTTTAGAATGAGATGAGCCAATGTTTCTTAAAATGGGCTAGATTTTGCTAGAAAATTATGAATGGTGTTTTTCTTATTTAAGCCCTTTTATGATTTACAACTAAATGGATAGTTTAGTTGTAGATGTCAAATTTTAATTATTGATTACAAAATATTTCACAATGAGACAACTGCTTTTTATCAGTTGTACTTTGGTTTTTATTTCGAGTGTTGTATTAGTTTTGCTTTATTATTCCAGACGCCAACCAATCCCATTTGACAACTAATATTGTTGCCATATTCATAAAACATGAAATCTAAAAATAAAATACAAGGCCAAAATTTAAAATATTTAAAATGTTTTGTGATTGCTACTATGGTTTCAAAAAACAGCATATATAAAAACCTATTCTTTTCGAGAATTGTTTCGAATACAACTAAAATTAGTTGTAATTCAGAATGCCAAAAAACATTTAAGTTGTTTTAAAGTTAAGTTGTTATAATTTCAACTAAACTTGGTTGAGTTGTAAACCCTAATAGGGGCATTAAATTTGATTAAATTCGTACAGGACATTTTTTTTCCGTCATGATGTTCAAATGTTTTCAGATCTTTTTTTGCGAGATTATGAATAAAAATTAAAAAAAAATTACATAAAATAGAAGTGTTTATTTTAACATAACGGACGAACTTAAAAAAATACAAAGTGAGATAAAAAAGGAAATATATTTCACAAATTATGCAAAATTAAATACAATTAGCATTGGGTATGTTAATTATAGTTTTTTTTTTCGAAATATGCTGTTTTAGCTACTTTCACTTCCTTAACTTTGCAAAATTGTGTCCTTCTTCCACAAAGCTTGCAAATGTTTGCTTGCATTTGTATGGCTCGTCCTGCTCTTTTTTTTTCTATTTTGAATTTCTTTAAGCTTCTCCCGACTTTGCATTTTACGTATACGTTCATACCACTTTTTCTCTTCAAAAAATTCTTCATTTGCTTCAGCTAAAGCTTTTAACTTTCTCGGCTTTTTAATTTATAATTTTGCAATTTAATTTAATTTTTTTTTTAATTTTTCTCTGTACCGTTTGCAATTCTCGCTGTTTTTATTAATCGATGCCAAAATTCATAAAAAGCTCTGAAACGGATAAATATCTTGTCACCGCATTAATACGCTACACAAGAAAAAACATGCAATTGCATATTTATAGAAATATGCTCTAAAAAAAAGTGTTTTATGTGCATTCAATATGCACTTAAAACTTGAAAATATGCACTCAAAACTAAAAAAATATGCTCTTAAAAATAATACAAATTGGTTTATTTGTAAACGAAATATATATTTTTGATTCGAAAATTCAACATCATTTACATTAGGCGCCCTGTGGCTGAGTGGTAGCGATGCCAGCCTTTCAGTCCAGAGGTCGTGGGTTCGATTCCCGCCATAGACCCTGGCTGTTTTCCGCAGACAAGCTAATCGTTTCGCGGGATGTGTTTGTCAAAAAAAAAAAATAAAATAAGACAGAAATAAAACAACCAAAAAAGGAAACAATATTAATAAAAATAATTTGGTTTTGAAGTGCACGTTAAAACAAAAATAGCCATACAAATTTTGACTAAAGCCAATAATACAAATTATTTTTTTTTATTACTATCTTAAAAATTTAACTTCAATTTCAAAACAGATCAAGATATCAGAATTAAAACGTTGGAACTGTATTTTGGATAAATAAGACAAAATTTTCTCTTAAAATTTTTAATGCACTAAACAACAAAATAGATTTTCAAATACATTTTCAAATAATTGTTGCCTGACACATCTAAATAAACTTTTATACATTGACAATGTTCCTTCAACGTCTAATCGGGGCGCAACGTCCGTCACAAATAGCAAAACTGGATTTTTATTGAAACTAAATTCCGAAATAAAAAATTTATACACCACATGGAACATTAGAAATGAGACGAAAAATAAAAATAAAAATTTTGTCCAACACATAAGCTTGTAAGCATATTAAAATCAAAAAATTCTATGAAGTGTCAAAATATGCCTTAAAAGCGAAAATTATGCTCTAAAAATTCTAAAATATGCATAAAATATGCATGTAAGACTGATATATGCAGAAACATGTTTTAAAGGGTAAAATATGCAAAACTATGCACTAACAAATCGATGCCAAAATTCATAAAAAATTCTGAAACGGATAAATATCTTGTTCCCGTTTTAATACGTCACACAAGAAAAAACATGCAATTGCATATTCGCGATTTCCCTGGTAATCAATGACAGAGTTATACAGTTTCTTTATCTTTATGGGACTTATTACGGTCCTTTCTTTAAGTAACGAAAAATTTTATCAGTATGTGCAAGAATTCCATAATTATTTTTAAGGTCCCCCTTCAGTTTTGTGCTACTTTTCTTTGTATTTTCCGGGACTAATCTTACAATTTTACGCTTAGTCTTTCATCAAGCCTTGCTGTTCGGCCCTTTCGCTGCAAACTTTCAATCTTTTGTAGTTTTAATGATATTTTGGATTGTAAATTTAGACAAATTAAAAATGAGTCCGGCTTTTGCCATTGAATTTCTTTCATTTGAAAGCTTGATGACTAATTTACGAATGTCAGTTGATATTTAACATGTACTCGTAATACATGTAATTCTGGAATTTGTCAATAATTTACATTGTCATCTTCTTCGAGAGGTAAATCCATAGTGTCATTATCAGGGACAAGGACTTAATGCATTAAAAACTCAAAATATGCTCTAAAAACAATAAAATATGCACATATTTTAAGTTTTTTATTAAAAAAAAAAGTTTTAAATTTACACACAACTAATTAAAGATATAAACTATTTTATTTTCTCAAGGGGTGCTTGTACAGGCCCCTTATTATAAATTTTTACGCAAGATTAAATACGATGTAATAATTTTTTCTGCATTATTAACTCCAAACACGCCTTTTTCGAGATATATTTATATTGCAGTAAAGGGGCAATACGTAAATAGAAAAATAAAAATGTTATTTATTTATTTTCATTCAAAAATTTTATTATTTTTTATATTTTCGAATGGGAAGTTCTATCAATTTGTTCTTAGAAAGCTTTTGTGCATTGAAAAATTCCTTGTAAGGTGTGTGGATGCAATCGGCTCAAATTTAAATGATTTCTTTTATATAATGTTATATATTTATTTAAAATATCCATTACAACGAATTGAATACTAGCTATTAGATTTATTTTTTAAATCTGTTGTCATATCAAGTTTCCGCAAAATTGTTACACTACTTTCGGCTTTAATAGCAGACAATTTCCTCTTGCAATCATCAAAATGACAACCCTTCTCTTGTACAACTCTGTACAACCCTTCTACAATTGTACAACAATGCAAGCGAATAAATTTGTAAAAAAAACAATCTTTCATTAATAATTTCTCAACACTAATATATTTTGGAGTTTGAATTTTTCACAAAATATGACATAAAACCATGTAATTATACTAAAATATGAGACAAAAATATGCATTTATGACCAAATCATGCAAATATATGCACTTTCAGCAAAATATGCAAAAATATGCACTAAATTCCTTGTTTCGTAAAGATATTTCGTCCTTGCCATTATCAGGGTTAAGGGGAAAAACATGCATTTGCATGAGGCCCCTGCCCCTTCTCATTGTATTTCATTGCAAGTTTCTTATTTTCACCTGGAAGCATAAACTGTTCATGATCATTTCTTAAGGGAACATAAGTTTTAAAACGTAAAAAAGCATTACTAACTTTTAAACATGTCGATGCAGCACTATATTCACCATCTTGCCCACTATCATATTCACCGCCATCACCTGAATCATATTCTTTATTCTCTTTTTTTCTTATGCCAGTGCAAAAATTTCTGTGACATTGAAAGTCCACGTATTTTTTGATCATCTTGAGCATTCCTTGCATTTCTTGAAAAAAGAAAATAAAAACAAACAAATGAAACCGTTGTGACATCACGTCCACATCGTGGTTCTGAATTTGGCTGAAAGTGGTACCGTAGGAGTTACATAAAAATTCATTATAGGGCCGTTTATTTGTTGTGTTCAAAATTAACGGCCTGGCCCACGATGTCACGAGAAATCGTTCGATCGACAACTTGTATTGCAAACAACAACAAATTTTCTAAAGTTATTGTTGTTTGCAATACACGTTGTCGATCGAACGATGTCTAGTGACATCGTGGGCCAGGCCGTAAGTAAAAAATATATAAAAATTCAAAACGCGAACGATCAGCTAGGAATTAATTCGAAACGGATTTTAAAACTATGGAATAGCTGAAATCAAATGGCATGAGACGTTTCATTAGGCATTTTCATGAAACTTCTTTTTCATTGAAGGTAGGCGTGTGTTCCCATTAAAAAAAATTAAAGTTTTTATCTTTGCAAGAAACGCTTACGAAAATTTTTAACCACTTATCAAATCAAATTATTAGTCTTAAAAATAACAAATGTAAGTATCTGCCCTTCAGATGTTTAATATACTTACATACATACTATAAAATTATTTGTTGCTTATTTCAAGTTTTTTACTTATAGGCTTTAATACACACTCCCTTGCTCAGTGATTACTTTTTATCGGATCGCCACGAGTGTAATGCAAAATCTTCCCTTAAATGCTTAGTTTGCGAAGTTTCAAGACTTTTCCAGGTAAAAATGTTATTTTATTCTAAATTTTTAGAATTAACTTGCAATTCTTTGTTTAAAGGAATTTTATTCTGGATCCAGGTCACCATTATCATTACATCGGCTATTACATTTAATATGGAATCATGCAAAACATTTGGCTGGTTATGAACAACAGGACGCTCATGAATTTTTTATTGCAACATTGGATGTACTACATAGACATTGTTTAAAAGCAAAATCCGAGTCTGAAAATACGAACAAATCAAGCTCCGGAATAACTCATACGAACTGCCCTACTCAGTGCAATTGTATTATAGACCAAATTTTTACTGGAATGTTGCAAAGTGATGTGGTTTGTCAATCATGTAATGGAGTATCTACAACAATAGATCCTTTTTGGGACATTTCATTAGACTTGGGTGAAACAGCGCATGGCGGTACAACTCCAAAGTCTTTAATAGATTGCTTAGAACGTTATACCCGTGCGGAACATTTGGGTTCAAGTGCTAAAATAAAATGCTCAACATGCAAATCATATCAAGAGTCTACCAAACAGTTTAGCTTGCGCACATTGCCAAGTGTAGCTAGTTTCCATTTAAAGCGTTTCGAGCATTCGTCGCTAATAGATAAAAAAATTTCTACCTTCATATCATTTCCGGTGGAATTTGATATGACCCCATTTATGTCTGATAAAAATAATGCCTATGGTGACTTTCGTTACTCACTATACGCGGTGGTAAACCATGTTGGAACTATAGATGCTGGTCATTATACGGCTTATGTTAGACACCATAAGGATACTTGGGTTAAATGCGATGACCATATAATAACCACAGCAACCCTAAAGCAGGTGCTAGATAGTGAAGGGTAATTTAATGAATATTATTGCATTTTAATATGTATACTTATTTTTGACTCTATATTATTTTATATTATTATTTCAGATATTTGTTGTTTTACCATAAAAATATTTTGGAATACGAATAAGACGGTAAAATACTCCATATATTGTACTTGTACATATATGTACATATGAATGTATATATGTGTATAAAACAATAAAAAGATTGCAAAAATAATAACTTCTACACTAAAAACAATTGTTTGACTCCGCTATCAATTTTAATAAGTTCAGTTTAAGCAAGTAAGTATTTCCCAATATATTGGTAAAATGTAAAAAAATTGCAGTAATGCAATAATGTAATCTTTTCTTAATAACAGTATCACGCCACATCAGCGTTACCATATACATATATTTTTTAAAAACTTCCTAAATCTGAAAAAAAACACTTTTTTCCAAAACAAAAACTGCTTTTCTACAAAAGTACCAAAATTTTAAAAGAAAACAGCTGATCGATATTGTTATGTGAAAATTAATGAAAATGGTTAGGCTAACTGAGCATTTAGACACTGTTGCAGTAATAAGGGAGTGATAAAATATAAGGTCGTTTTATTGCATACAAACATTACTTAATATTTTCATTCAATATACTGCAAAAGTTCAATTATGGACATATTTATAAAAAAAAACTTGAAAAAACTATATTTTCAAACAACTTTTTGGCATCTCGAAAAACTTCCAAAAAAAGGGAAAACTTGACAAATGGTAACGTTGCGCCACATTTAGAATTAGGTAATTCAATAGGTTCGTTTGATTATCCCAAAATTTTTGCAAATTTGTACTGGATTTTACTTAAATGCTTTTGTTGTAAAAGAGAGTGCCAATTGGGAGAGTAAATTGACAGTTGTTAACTGAGAGTCAGCAAATTTTTACTGGTCAAATGTTTTCCAGTAAAATCCAGTAGTTAAGTAAATTTTGGGTAAATTGAAAATTTTACTCTCAAGAATCTCTCTTGCACAAAAAAGTACGCGAATGAAAAAATTTCCAAAATTTGCAGATTAACCAAAACAACTGATTATTGTGTTGTATAATATGTGTTGGTTTGACTACCCATCAAATATATACATATGTATGTATATGTTTTTGGTAATTGATGCATGCATTTTTATAATTATAAATTTGAAACGAGATATATTTCTGAAATAGAAGTTCTGTGAAAGCTTTAGCTTGTATTTGGTTTTTAGTTTTTATTTTTTTGATGAACTTTTACTTCAGGTTTTCTTCCTTTAAATGTTTTTATTAAAAAATGTATACTTTGTATTTGCTTACTTTTGTTTATTTTATTGAATCATGTTTTTCCCGTCTACTGGATTTTACTGGCAAACATTTGTCCAGTAAAAATTTGCTGATTCTCAGTTAACAACTGTCAATTTACTCTTGGCCCTCTCTTTTACAAGTTTTTGTGTAAACAAAAGCATTTAAGTAAAATCCAGTACAAATTTGCACAAATTTTGGGAAAAACAAACGGAACTATTGAATTACCTAATTCTAAATGTGGCGTGATACTGTTATTAAGAAATAATTACATTATTGCATTATTGCACTTTTTTTACATTTTACCAATATATTGGGAAATACTTATTTGCTTAAACTGAACTTATTAACTATTAACATTGATTAAGCTTTTGTGCACTGCAATATATTCTATTTGCATTAATAGAAAATATGATTATTAACAATTTAATAAAAAAGAATTCGTTAACTTTGTTGGAGTTAAATCTGCCCCTCTAGATCGATTGTCCGCAATCGCTACGGGACTGAAATTTAAAGATATGGATCGATTTTATTATTTTTAATATTTTTTGTATTACTTCGTAGCAAGTAGAGTTTTTGCTTATACTTTATAAGAGAAATTACAATAAAGGTAGGTAAGATGAGAATAAGTAAAATTACAGCGTCTGTACTTGCGCTAATAACATTCATTTTTAGGGTTTCGTACACCAAAGGTGAAAAGGCCTCTACAACAACAAATACATGAGAGTTAAAAATTAAAGGGTGTTCCAAAATGAGCAACGAAAAATTCTAAAATACCATGTAATATACATACAATTGAATGTATATACACTTGAAATTTGTAAAGTTAGTGTATTTTTATACAGACTACAATTAACACTAAAATTTAAAAAAAATTAAATTAAAGAGTGTTCTATCAGTTAATGTAATTTTGACAACCTTCTGTATCTTGGAAACAATAAGAGCCAAACTCTTGAAATTTTCAAAATCGGTAAAACTAAAAATTCCCAAAATTATAAAATCGCCAAATCGAAAAAAATTGCCAAAAACCAAAAAAAAAATCGCGAAAATGAAAAAAGCGCCAATTAAAAAAAAATTCTAAAAGTAAAGTAAAAAAAGTGATAAAACTAAAAAAAATTGTTTAAACTGAATAAACGCCAAAAAACGCCATATTAAAAAAATTCTCAAAATCGAACGTACGGAAGGAACCCTTCGTGCGCGAGTCAAAGTCGCACTTTACTGAATTTATTTTATTTTTATTCATTAGTAGTTCAATATTATTTTCATGGCTTAATTGTTAACTAAAGATTTTCTAATTTAAGATCAAGTTTAAGTTGCATTCTTTTTTCTTTAATTTTTGTGCTTAGATTAGGCAAAATAAATGTTTCGTGAATTTTTATGTTGACATTATTGTATGTAATATTGTTAAAAGGTGATATTAGTTTTATTGAAAATTATGGAATGAAAAATAATTTTTCTTTATCAATAAATTTTCCGATTAAAATTTACAAACTATATAGATTGAATTTATAAATAAAAACAAACAAGTTATATATTGAGGTAGTTCATTCTCATTATTCAAACCCCCACTAGAATGACTGCCAATGTTCAATATCTTGCAACAATGTAAATGCTTCAAATTTGTTATGGATTGCGTTAAAACATATTCACTGTTTAAATATTCTATAATAATCTTTTTATTGTTTACTAGATCTCTTATAAAGTGATGTCTGATGTCTATGTGTTTTTAACGGGCGTGCTCAGCGTGACCGTTTGACCGACTAAAGTGGCAAATTGCCACTTTTTCGACTGCCTTGCCACTTCTTTTCGCTCTTTTTTAAAGTGAATTATATAATAATACATTAAAAATAAGAAGTTTAGTGTAATTATCTCGTGTTTTTTAATGTTGCCCCTTTTTTATAAATCCCCTATTTAGTGCCACTTTTTGAAAAATGTCATCGGTCACCCTGGGCGTGATAGGTATTATTATGAGACAAATTTATGGCACTTTTGTTATCACATTTAATAATGATAGATGACGGTCTTCCGAGTTCATTAAACAAAGATTGTAACCACAATGCCTCTTGACCTGCTGCTGCTAAAGCCATACATTCCGCATCCGTTGTTGATAATGCCGATGTTTGTTGTTTCTTAGAATTCCAAGAAATACAACCCCCTTGAAATTTAAATACATATCCAGAAGTTGATTTCCTGTCATCTAAATCACCTGCCCAACCGGCATCTGCGAATCCTTCATTGTATTCCTTTTCATCTTTTGAAAATTAGAGATTATAGTCTATAGTACCTTTAAGGTACCTCATAACACGCTTTACCGCTTTTCAGTGTACCTTTCCAGGATTGTTATTAAATCTTGCTAAAGCACCCACTGCAAATGATATATCTGGACGACTAACTTGTGCTGCATACATAATACTCCCAATTGCTTCTTGGTAAGGTATATTTTTCATTTCACCACTTTCTTAGTTTGCGGACACAATTCTTTGGAAAGTTTTTGATTGACTCTTGTGGAGTTGATATCGATTTGCAATCAGGCATGTTGAACTTTTCCAAAATTTCAGTTATGTACTGCTTTTGATCGACCCATAGTTTTCCATTCACTCGATCTCTGGTGATTTTCATTCCTAAGATGTGATTAGCTTCTCCGATGTCTTTCATTTCAAAAGTCCTTGCAAGACTTTTTTTATATTTAATTTACTTTTTATATTGTTGGTAAATATCAAAATATCATCCACGTAAATTTCAACATAGCTTATTTCATCATTACATAGCTTGTAATAAATACAAGGTTCCGTCTTAGATTGTAGAAGACCCATATTTTTTAATGTTTGTCCAGCTTTTGGTTCCACACTCTGCTTGCTTGCTTAAGCCCATGCAATGATTTCTTAAATTTGCATACCATATTATTTCTTTCATCGCAACCTTCAGGGATCTTCATATATATTTCACTTTGGAGAAAAGCTGTTACTATGCCCATTTGATTAATGTCCAAATTATGTTGCACCGCCAAGCTTAAAAGTAGACGAATCGAACCACAGGAGGAAACGTTTCCTCCATAGCGTTGAGAATATCCTTTCACAAGTCTTGCATTATAACATTCTACTCGTACATCACCAGAGTTTTTCTTGATATTAAAACACCATTTACTATTAATAGGTTTCTTGCCTTTTGGTAGTTTTACAATTTCCCACGTTCCATTTTGTTTTAAAGCATTCAGTTCATCATTTATTGCCTGTTGCCATTGTTCTGTATTGCTACTTTTTAAGGCTTGCTTCATTGTTTTCGGTATTTCATGAACTTGAATTTTAATTTTATAGCGTCACCCGTTATACTGATTCCGTAATTTTTAATCCCCATTATCATTGGATTGAACTCTTCTGGTAAGCCTGCCAATAACATGGAACCTATCCATTCTTCATCGATATTAAGACCAGCTGCTCTTAGATTATGAGCTGTTGTTAGGATTTCATTTACGTATTCTTCGACATTTGCAGAATTTTTAAATTTTGTTGAATATAATTTTTGTATTAATTCTACTCTTCTTACCATTCCACTGTCTTCAACAATTGTTTTTAGAATATCTCAGATCTCTTGCGTACTGCAATTACGAATATGGGGATAAATAATTTTATCCACCAAAAGGATCAATTCGGCTTTTGCTTGAGACTTTTTGTTCGCCACTAGCTCACTACTAATGTTGTCATTCGAACAAAAATTGTTCGAATATTCGAACAATTTTTTATAATTTTTGTTCGAACGAACAAAACTTTTCAATTTAGAACAAAAAATTATTCGAATAATTTTTGTCGAATATTCGAACAATTTCCTAACTACTTTGTATAAAAAGTATTTTACATATCATAACTTTTTAAATTGTTAACAATAGGATCTTAAGTAATTAAATTACTTCAACTTTTAAATACTTGTGTAAGCTTGTTTTTATGTTAGAAAAAACTACTGCTTTTCTCTAATAAAAATACTTAAGAATCGAATTATTGAAGGACGTAAAAAAGCATTAATTAAATGCCTTAATATTATTCCTCAACTTTCCTATCCAGTACTAACTTTTTAAAATACGCCAGAAAAAGCGAAAAAAGATCGACGTATCGCAAATAATCTCAACTGTATATGCTTCTTAATGCTATTTTAACTATATCGCCAACATTAACAATTTGCGAAAGAAACTTTTCTACTTGTTCTTTTATTAAAAGTAAAAAACAATCGCCTGCAACCTACAAGTAAAAAGTGGATAGATCTGGGGGCCGTTTCTCAAAAATATAAATTACAAATCTACAAGTAAAATACACACAAAACAACAACACACTTTTACAAATTTTATTGATGTTTTGTGTGTATTTTACTTGTAGATTTGTAATTTGTAGTTTTGAGAAACGGGCCCCAGGAGTTTTTAAAAGAAATCAATGACATATTAAAAAATGTTTGTAAATTTGTATAAATTGTACCTATAATTTTAAACTAATTTCGTTTCGGTTTTTAACCCCCCACCCAAAAAAGGGGTGTTTGTAGTGTGTGTCTGTGTATCTGTCTGTATGTACGAATTCACGTACAGACCAAACGTCTAGCCTGAAAGGTGTCTTGAATGAGAGTGTTCTTAGCTATATTTAAAGAAAATCGGCCCAGCCGTTTAGAACATATCACATCTTTTTTAGATATATGTATTCTGTTGAATCTGTGTGTCTTTGACGCCGTAGCTCCCAAACGGCTTGACCGATTTTAATTTGGTATTTTACGTTTGAAAGCTGTCTAGTCAATTGGAAGCTTTCATAAATTCTCTATATGTGACAGCGCATAGAGAAACGGACCTAAGGGTAAAAAAATCAATTTTCACTTTTTTTATGTGGACAACATCTGAGCATCGAATGAGACCGATCCCATGCCCCAAAAGTGTTCCCTCACAGAGATATGCGCATTTTATGAAATTGAAGTCGACGATTCTAAGATTATGTGAAAAAATGTTCGTACTAACAGAGTGATATTCACGATTTAAAAGAATTATAAATGAGTATTTATTATAATTCACAATTAATAATTTCAGAAAATAAACCTGGATTCGAAAAAACGCGAGCAAAATTGATATCAAACTCATGGAAACAGCGCGCTAGGTAGAAAACAGTAAAAACCAACTACACAAAACAAGAGGTAGGGACGACCTACGCGCGTTTTCAAGGTTAACCAACACGTTCCTGACGTCATGAGATGTGTCGCTTTCAAATGAGACCAATACCAACACGCTCAGTGATGGTACACCAAAGATACACGTATTTAAATCTTTAAAATGGCTCTCCTGAACAAAACCGGTTTTTACTCTTAGGTCCTTTTCTATTTTGCGCGTCACATATATTATTTACTCCTTTCTTATTTGCTAATCTGTTACTTCTTAACTTATGCTACGGCTTCAACTGCGTGGAAGGATTATAAAATTTTAAATTTTTGTTATTAATACTTACTTTTATATATTAATATTTCTAAGTTTGTTATTAAAATTATTTGGTGTTCTTGTGCAATGAATTATTTTTCCGCTGTTAATAAGAAAAAATTAAACTAATACATACACCATTTTAAAATTATTCGAATACATTTTTTTATTATTTGTTCGTTCGAATATTCGAATAAAAGTTTCAAATTATTCGTCTGTTCGAACAAGAAAAAAATTATGAATTTTCATTCGAACAAATATAAAAGACGAATAATGAACAACACTACTCACTACTAGGGTTGCCAATTTTATTTTTCGAAAAAGCGGGAAAAGTAAAAAAAATTCAATAGTTTCGCGGTACAAAAATTTTATTTTAAATATTTCTACTTTAAAAAATATATTTATTAAAACAAATTAACATTTTACAAAGCATATAAAAATAAACACACATCTTTCTTACATCAATTAAAAATTAACGAATTTAAATATAACAGTTGGATTTGAAAACAAAACAAAATAAAAAAATTTAAAAATATATTCATACGTGGATTCATTGGCAAGTATTTTAACATTAATTTATAGACATAAGAACGATTTACAGTACCCAGGCGAATTCGTCGTCTACTACCTATACGGCGTGAATTATAGTCTTTGAATCTATTAAGATGCACTTATTCTTTATTAGTTGAAAGTTGCTGGTGTTAAATTAAAAGTCATCAAAACAATTTTGAAAAAGCGGGATTTGTAAATCCCGCGCAGTACGCGTGATTTAATTTTAAAAATCGGGACAATCCCGCGAAAAACGGTACGAATGGCAACGCTACTCACTACCCAGGATAGCATTCCACAGACCTTTCATTTGAAAATAAGCCTCAACAGCAAATTTCCAATCTTCATAGTTTTCGCTTCCACGAAGCTTCTCAATTTGATGGTTGTGTGACAACATTAAAGTTAATCTGAAAAATTGTTTACGAAAGAGAAATTAAAAATAAGGTTAAAAAATTTCTCGTTGTACCTTCATAGTGAACAGACGTAATAGCGGAATTTTTCTCACATACAAACTAAATAAAAAAAACATACAAAAAAATATTCGTAGTACATATTAACTTTGATAAATAAGCTTTTTTTTGCTTTGCTAATATTTTTACATATAGAAATAACAAAAACAAAAAAACCGTAAACAAAAAAAAAACACACAAAGTACCCTTGAGGAATACTCTATATGAGTACCCCATTATGATGCTCATAATGATAACAATATAAAATCTGATGATAGACTTACTGTGAGTTCTCAAGCTCTTAATAAAAATAAAAAATCTGATGAGAGACTTTTTCTAACGGCAAAACTACAGTTTCGTCAGCGATCAAATCCGCTTTGTCCAATGCCAACTACTGAATTGTTGAAACTACCGTTGCCTAGTACTTCTACATTTAACTCAGCGATATCATCCGCTTCGGGCTCGTGGTCATCTCTTAAACAAGTTGTCACTGAAGATAAGAGTAGCTTAAAACCCAAGGTCCAAGTCGGAATGGACAGATACATTATAATTTTGAAGCGCGGACGAAGCCCAAATTCTACTAAAATTGCATCTGCTCCAAAGATGTCTAGGGATAACAGCGCATCCTCTACTAATAGGCAAATCCGTTTTAATATATTGCAAGATGACAATGACAAACCCGCTGAATCTGCGAACAAAACCTCCAAGCCGCCACCAATCTATTTAAGAGAAAAAAAAAACTCAAACGCTCTTATTAAAAAATTAATTTCGGTCATTGGTGAGAATAAATTTCACATTGTTCCAATAAAACGTGGTAATATTGATGAAACGAAAATTCAAATTTATGAAGAAAAAGATTTTCGCAAAATGGTTTTTGAATTTGAAAAAAGTAAAACAAATTTCTACACATATCAGCTCAAGAGTTGATATGTGTAGAAGTAAGTAAAAGATGCTCTCCTCCTCCAGGGGTTTAAAGTAAAAAATGTATCGAACATAATAAATAGGGAAAAGATCCCTCAACCTCTATTTCGCGTTGAACTTGAGCCAAATGATATAAAATTGAAAAAAAAAATAAGACCCATCCAATATATAATTTAAAATATCTCTTATATCGAAAAATAACCGTTGAAGAAGCACACAAGCGTTCAGGACCCGTACAGTGCCATAATTGTCCTGTGTACTCTTTCGTCAAACAGACTATGAGGCAAACACCTAAATTGGCCCCAGCCCAATCAACAAACGCTTTATCAGCCACTATTGCGCAAGTGAGCCAACCAGTTAGTTCCCGTGTATCGTATGCCGATGCTGCTAAGACAAATTCTATTCATACACAAAATGTTTCACCACCAAATAATTCAACAAATACAAACTCGAACTTTAATTTCAATCGCCTTGAAGCTACTATTGATAATCTGGTGCAAACTATAAATAATTTTACAACAAATATGACTAGCATGATGCAAGAAATGCTGCGAATGCAGAATACATTGCTTCAAGCTTTAGTTAACAAGCCATGAACACGTTAAAAATATGTTTCTGGAACGCAAACGGCATTCGCCAACATAAAAATGAACTTGAGCACTTCCTCACGGAAAAAAATATTGATATAATGTTGGTCTCTGAGACTCATTTGACTTCGAGAAGCCTTCTTAAAATTTATGGCTACACCTTATATGATTCAAAGGACCCGAGAGGAAGAGCATGCGGTGGATCAGCAATTTTAATAAAGTCAAGACTGAAGCATTATATTATTGACAACATTTGTGAAGAACATTTACAAGCAACGAATATTTGTATCGAAAATTTTTGCACTAATTTTATCATATCATCAATTTACTCCCCTCCTAGATTCGCAATTACTGAGGATCAATACGAGGATTTTTACAAATCTCTGGGCCCTTGTTTCGTAGCAGCTGGTGACTATAATGCTAAACATACGTTCTGGGGTTCGCGTCTTATTACACCCATAGGTCGAGCGTTGTTCAATACAATTTCCAAAATGGGCTTGCATGTCATTTCGAGTGGGGAGCCCACTTATTGGCGTCATGAAAAATATCTCTAGGGATTTAATTCAAATTGAGGCTTCTCTAGATCTCTCGGTCATTCACTCTCCCACGATCGTTACAATTTGTACCCCATTAAGAAGTGACTTACCTCACCCATATGCGAATTTGATAAATCGTGTTAATTGGCTGGGATTTAAAAAATGTAGTAGTCATTGCACGGAAAATATTACGCTAAGAACACCTGATGATATTGAATCTAACATTGCCAACCTTAATGAAAATATTAAACAGGCTGCTGAACATGCCACTACCGCCCATCCGCAGATTAGGGTAAATAGAATTTATTCTACGGATATTGAACGTCTCGTAAGTGAAAAAAGAAGAGCTGGAAGATAATGGCAACAGCACAGATCACCTCAACTTAAAATCAGATTTAAAGAGTGTACTAAACGACTCCAAGAATTAGTTGCATTTGAAAAAACTGGATCTCTTAAAAATTATTTGGAAGGTGTTGATGTCACACCAGCATCTAATTACTCTTTGTGGCGCGCTGCTAGAAAGCTTAAAACACCAGTTGAGTTTAAACCACCTCTGCGCCAATCTACAGGAGGTTGGGAAAGAAGCGATACTGAAAAAAGTAAAATATTTGGTGAGCATTTAAAATCCGTATTTACCCCAAACACATGTTCTGGTGCTGTTGATTTGCCAAATGTAGTTGTGCTACCCCTCGACCAATAAAATTTAAGACGCGTGATGTACAAAAAATAATTGCAGAACTCAACCCGAAAAAAGCTCCGGGTATTGATGGAATTAGTAACCAGATGATGATGAAGTTGCCTCGTATTGCAGAATCCTGTTATTAATTTTTAATGCTATTTTACGACTGGAGTATTATCCAAACAGCTGGAAGCTTGCCAAGGTTAAAATGATTCCAAAGCCGGGCAAAGATCTTACCAAAGCTGAGTCATATAGGCCAATAAGTTTACTGTCAACAATGTCAAAGCTCTTTGAAAAGTTACTCATGATAAAATTGTTCTCAATTCTAACTGATAATGAGTGCATGCTGGAAAGTTACATTATTGCCCGGAAGTTCACTGTTGTGGAAGGAAACTTTATGAGTACGCCTGAAATAGTCTCATATGTTGTGCCACAGGGGAGTATACTGGGGCCAGTTTTATATTTGATTTATACTTGTGATATGCCATTGAGCAGTAATATTCACACATCTACATTTTGCCGATGATACAGCCTGCCTTAGTATGCACGAAAACCCTCACGAGGCTTCCCGATATCTTCAGCAACATATTACTCAGCTAGAACTATGGTTAAACATGTGGAGAATAAAGGTAAACGAACAGAAGTGTGCTCAGGTAACATTTACCTTAAGAAAAGTCACTTGTTCCCCCATTACGATCAATAATCAAATTGTTCCTCAAAACTTACATGTGAAATACCTTGAACGAAGGCTCACATGGAAATACCACATTTACTCTAAGCTAACGCAAATGAAACTTAAACTAACTCAGATACATTGGCTGATTGGTAGAAATTCAACCCTCAGTGTTGATTGCAAACTTTTGATATACAAGTCGCTTTTGAAACCTATATGGTGCTACGGAATTCAACTGTGGGGTACTGCTTCCGCTTCTAATGTCGAGAGAATCCAACGAAGGCAAAACAAAATTTTATGGTTAATAACATCGGCTCCATGGTATATAAAAAATTCAAATATACATCGTGGCAAATATTTAACAAAACTCGAGTCACATCCTAATCCGCTTGCCCGTAATATTTTGAACTTTACTTGACACATCCGCCTAAAAAAGAGGGACACGGGCTCTTATTCACAGCACTCCAGATGGGACTTCTTGAAAATAATTTTATTTTTTTCCTTTTGATTACACTGTACAACAGTCAAAATAGCCTTTAGATAAAATTACGCGGACTATATGTATTTCGATGCGTTAAATTCAAATCTGCTGTCAGTTTTTCTCTATCACGTAGAGATTTTTTTTATGGGCGTGGCTAATTTTGGCCCCTAAATTAGTCGGCCCATACTAATATATTTTACTATAACTCGAAAACCGCTATTTCGATTTTAGTAGATAATAAACCAAAAGACGCGCCACAAAATTTTGTTTAAAAAAATTCATAATCATTTTTACCTATCTTTTATGGTTTCGGAGTTATTCAGAATTTAAAAGAGAAAAAAGTTTTTTTTATGCAAAAATCGCGTAATTTTTTTACATGAAAATTGCAATAAAAAAATCAGAAACTCAAAAGTTTCATATTTTTTAAATTTTTCTTAAAACCACATATGGGTAATTCCATTCTGGCGTTACATGCCATTTGCACGACAAAAGGTTGAAAAAAAAAGTTTTAAAATTGTGTTTGAAAAAATTTTTTCTTACATTTGAGAAGTGATTAAATAGGTCTATATTCAGTGAAAAAATTATAACAATCACACCTAAGGATTTCAAGATATTCGCAAAATATGACCTGGCGTTACGTTACAAAAAACAGAAGTGGGGTTTGACTTGACTAACAAAATTGCTTAACTCTGCGAATTGGCCAAGTATTTTTATAAAAAACTTTTTTGTTAGGACTTGGACTGATATACACTTATTTTCCAAGCTTCTAGATTAAAAAATCTTTTTCCCCAAGAAAACAAATCTGTTGGTGAACTTTAAATTTGTCCGTCATGGTGGACTTTTTTTTGGAAGTGCCCATATCCTAGGAATAAAACAAGCTATAAAACGTGAAAATCCAACAATAAATCTTGATTTTAAGTTGTACTAATGTAATATAATATAGTATTATAATATAATATAGTAAATATGTAGAAACATTTTTAGGCCCTCTCCTTTATTACCGTAGTTTTGATGTTCAAAAATTTCACTTGTAATCTGCTTATTTTTAGTAATAAAAAACGTATAATAGAAAAATGGGTTACATTTTAAAGACCTTGGATATACCTTTAAATGGGTCTTAAAGGTAGGCAAATTTGTTAACACAAATAGTTATTTTAAAAAACACTAAAAAATCTGCTAATCCCTCCGAGTTGACAACACTGTCTCATACTTGTACAATTACGACACATAAAATGCTATTGTTTTTGATCTTGCATTTTTTAAAAAGTATAGTAAATTATGTTTCAATGTATTTTTTTGTTGTGGCCTTGTAATGTAGTGTGCTTAAAAGGTTATTTTAATACGAAGCGTGAAAATCCTTACTATTATGTTAAACAAATTCTATTTTTGACATTTTGGATAAACTAAAATCCAATGCACATTCACAAGGTAGTAGCGGAAATGCAGCTGAGCTATTTTTTTAGCGTATTTTCTCGAGAACCGTAAGAGCTACGAACCGGAAATTTGGACACAGTATGTACACCTTTGGCCGCTAAATTAAAGGGTGTTCCAAAACGAGCAACGAAAAATGTTAAAATCCCATGTATGTATGTGTATTAGGGATGCTAATCGGGATCGATTTTTGGAAATCCCGGGATTCGGGATTTATAAATCCCGATCCCGAAAATCCCGGGATATTCGGGATCGCGGGATTTTCGGGATCCCCGGATTTTTCGGGATTCCGGGATTTTCGAGATTTCGGGATCTAAAATTTTTTGGTAAAATAAATAATTTTTTTTAATAAATATTACTTTAATAACAAATTTTATGCATTTTAAAAGTTTTTATGTTGATAATATCTCATTAAACATTTGTCTTTAAAGTTAACAATATTTTAATACTAGTATGAAATAAAAATCGAAAGAATTTTTGTCATCTATTTTTAAGTTGATGTTAGAGAATTTATACTGAAAACAATAACTAAATATGAAAACTTGTTTTTGCTTTCAATATAAATGTTTTTCTATAATCTAAATCAAAAAGAATGTACATATCTGTGGACTTTTAGCACTATCGCTTAAGTTGATTTACGAAAATTTTAGATGCAACATTATTGTTTTTTTAAATATATCAACGTTTTTTTAATTGCGATTGACCAACAAGTAGCCATTACGGTTGTTACATATACCAGGCATTGCCCATTCTTTTAATCGATTTCGTCACTACTATGACAACGATAATAAGGCTGAACATGTCGAAAAATTAAAAGAAATGTATACACAATTCTAATCAAATTCTATAAATTACGTCTAATGATCACATTTTTGTAGGCACATACATTAACCGCCGTATTCATAAAAAAATTTAGGTTTATTACAGGTTTATTTGACAAATTTCCCACAGAAATACGTCAAATAAGCGCTTAATAAGCCTAAAATATTTTTTATGAATATGCCAATAAAATTTTGAACAGTATTTTTGTTCTACTGAAAAATTTTAAATTCATACATAAGTTGTTTTCTGCAAGTTCAACAGATACATATGTAGTCCTAAGTTCGCTAAGAGGAGTATGGTTTATTAGTGTGCTGTCCTTCTACTCTGCAACTCGAATAAAACTATAATTGAGTCGAACTCATTCAGTCGGTCATTTTTGACACAAACCTTTGATCAAACCCATGTAATTTAAATAGGTCATAGGTTTGTGTCAAAAACGACCTAAACGGTCTAACGAAAATAATTTTGAACTGCAATGTAAAAAAACATACATTCACACTAGAGCAATTTTTTAGACAAAATAGTACGCATTATTCTGTAAATATTTGTCGCTTTTACGTCAACCCGACTTTTTATTTTCTACTTCAATTGTAAGGAGCTGTCAATAGTACTCAATTGTTACCGAAAAGTGGATAAGGGTTGAAGAGTCGATATACAGAGTTATACACTGCAATTATGAATAAATTTCCGCAAGAAATGTCTCCCTTTTCCATAACTTTTTTTTGTTTTCCCTATTATTTGCTACTATTTGAAATTATTCCCCGGGCAAAATTTCTCATGGCATTTTATTCATAATTGGCCTTATAATATAGAATAAGACGCAATAAATTTGTCAAACTTATTGAATTTTCCAAATGTTATTTTCCTTCCAAAGCTCATATGCTTCTTTTCGTTTTCAAAATAATTCTTAGTTGTATATTGTATCACCTTTGATGAAAATAACCGTGAGAAAGTAGTTAATTTATTTTGCACTTGTTGTTAATTTATAACAAATATGCCACGAATAGTCATTAAATTGTTAAGACTGCACGTATAAAATTGTATGGGACTTTTAAATATTATAAAAAAATACCATAAAATCGTTTGAGTTTATTTGAATTTTTTATATGTATGTATGTATGTTTGAATGTATGTATGACAAATTATTTTCAAATCAAAAATATTTTTACCTGAAGAAGACACACAAAGGCGTGTGGAAATATTGTATAAATATATAAAAATAAATATTGTTAATTTTATTTATATAAAAAAGACCTCAAGCTTAATAAAATAGTTATTAAATAAAACTAAAAGGTCAAAGAAATTTGCGAAAATCATTGATTTATTAAGAGCACGAACGAGCAAAACAAAATAAAAAAGGGTATAAAGTAAAGGCATCAAATTCAAAATCAGAGAGGATAATATAATTAGAGAGCAAGAAACCAATAGAGACCAAGAATGAATTATAGCAGATTAAAGAAAAACCAACAAATTAGAAGATATATCAACAGATTCAAATCTATAAGGGATAAAATAATCAAAACGAAGTCTTCAATAACTTTCCTGATATTAATGTATGTGTATGTTTTATATGTTATCCAATCAAATTTTATTTATTTGAATGTTTCTGTTTTTTAAAAATTGTGTTTGAGTTTATTTGAATATTTTATATGTATGTATGTATGTTTGAATGTATGTATGACAAATTATTTTCAAATCAAAAATATTTTTACCTGAAGAAGACACACAAAGGCGTGTCGAAATATTGTATAAATATATAAAAATAAATATTGTTAATTTTATTTATATAAAAAAGACCTCAAGCTTAATAAAATAGTTATTAAATAAAACTAAAAGGTCAAAGAAATTTGCGAAAATCATTGATTTATTAAGAGCACGAACGAGCAAAACAAAATAAAAAAGGGTATAAAGTAAAGGCATCAAATTCAAAATCAGAGAGGATAATATAATTAGAGAGCAAGAAACCAATAGAGACCAAGAATGAATTATAGCAGATTAAAGAAAAACCAACAAATTAGAAGATATATCAACAGATTCAAATCTATAAGGGATAAAATAATCAAAACGAAGTCTTCAATAACTTTCCTGATATTAATGTATGTGTATGTTTTATATGTTATCCAATCAAATTTTATTTATTTGAAGGTTTCTGTTTTTTAAAAATTGTGTTTGAGTTTATTTGAATTTTTTATATGTATGTATGTATGTTTGAATGTATGTATGACAAATTATTTTCAAATCAAAAATATTTTTACCTGAAGAAGACACACAAAGGCGTGTCGAAATATTGTATAAATATATAAAAATAAATATTGTTAATTTTATTTATATAAAAAAGACCTCAAGCTTAATAAAATAGTTATTAAATAAAACTAAAAGGTCAAAGAAATTTGCGAAAATCATTGATTTATTAAGAGCACGAACGAGCAAAACAAAATAAAAAAGGGTATAAAGTAAAGGCATCAAATTCAAAATCAGAGAGGATAATATAATTAGAGAGCAAGAAACCAATAGAGACCAAGAATGAATTATAGCAGATTAAAGAAAAACCAACAAATTAGAAGATATATCAACAGATTCAAATCTATAAGGGATAAAATAATCAAAACGAAGTCTTCAATAACTTTCCTGATATTAATGTATGTTTTATATGTTATCCAATCAAATTTTATTTATTTGAATGTTTCTGTTTTTTAAAAATTGTGTTTGAGTTTATTTGAATATTTTATATGTATGTATGTATGTTTGAATGTATGTATGACAAATTATTTTCAAATCAAAAATATTTTTACCTGAAGAAGACACACAAAGGCGTGTCGAAATATTGTATAAATATATAAAAATAAATATTGTTAATTTTATTTATATAAAAAAGACCTCAAGCTTAATAAAATAGTTATTAAATAAAACTAAAAGGTCAAAGAAATTTGCGAAAATCATTGATTTATTAAGAGCACGAACGAGCAAAACAAAATAAAAAAGGGTATAAAGTAAAGGCATCAAATTCAAAATCAGAGAGGATAATATAATTAGAGAGCAAGAAACCAATAGAGACCAAGAATGAATTATAGCAGATTAAAGAAAAACCAACAAATTAGAAGATATATCAACAGATTCAAATCTATAAGGGATAAAATAATCAAAACGAAGTCTTCAATAACTTTCCTGATATTAATGTATGTTTTATATGTTATCCAATCAAATTTTATTTATTTGAATGTTTCTGTTTTTTAAAAATTGTGTTTGAGTTTATTTGAATATTTTATATGTATGTATGTATGTTTGAATGTATGTATGACAAATTATTTTCAAATCAAAAATATTTTTACCTGAAGAAGACACACAAAGGCGTGTCGAAATATTGTATAAATATATAAAAATAAATATTGTTAATTTTATTTATATAAAAAAGACCTCAAGCTTAATAAAATAGTTATTAAATAAAACTAAAAGGTCAAAGAAATTTGCGAAAATCATTGATTTATTAAGAGCACGAACGAGCAAAACAAAATAAAAAAGGGTATAAAGTAAAGGCATCAAATTCAAAATCAGAGAGGATAATATAATTAGAGAGCAAGAAACCAATAGAGACCAAGAATGAATTATAGCAGATTAAAGAAAAACCAACAAATTAGAAGATATATCAACAGATTCAAATCTATAAGGGATAAAATAATCAAAACGAAGTCTTCAATAACTTTCCTGATATTAATGTATGTGTATGTTTTATATGTTATCCAATCAAATTTTATTTATTTGAAGGTTTCTGTTTTTTAAAAATTGTGTTTGAGTTTATTTGAATTTTTTATATGTATGTATGTATGTTTGAATGTATGTATGACAAATTATTTTCAAATCAAAAATATTTTTACCTGAAGAAGACACACAAAGGCGTGTCGAAATATTGTATAAATATATAAAAATAAATATTGTTAATTTTATTTATATAAAAAAGACCTCAAGCTTAATAAAATAGTTATTAAATAAAACTAAAAGGTCAAAGAAATTTGCGAAAATCATTGATTTATTAAGAGCACGAACGAGCAAAACAAAATAAAAAAGGGTATAAAGTAAAGGCATCAAATTCAAAATCAGAGAGGATAATATAATTAGAGAGCAAGAAACCAATAGAGACCAAGAATGAATTATAGCAGATTAAAGAAAAACCAACAAATTAGAAGATATATCAACAGATTCAAATCTATAAGGGATAAAATAATCAAAACGAAGTCTTCAATAACTTTCCTGATATTAATGTATGTTTTATATGTTATCCAATCAAATTTTATTTATTTGAATGTTTCTGTTTTTTAAAAATTGTGTTTGAGTTTATTTGAATATTTTATATGTATGTATGTATGTTTGAATGTATGTATGACAAATTATTTTCAAATCAAAAATATTTTTACCTGAAGAAGACACACAAAGGCGTGTCGAAATATTGTATAAATATATAAAAATAAATATTGTTAATTTTATTTATATAAAAAAGACCTCAAGCTTAATAAAATAGTTATTAAATAAAACTAAAAGGTCAAAGAAATTTGCGAAAATCATTGATTTATTAAGAGCACGAACGAGCAAAACAAAATAAAAAAGGGTATAAAGTAAAGGCATCAAATTCAAAATCAGAGAGGATAATATAATTAGAGAGCAAGAAACCAATAGAGACCAAGAATGAATTATAGCAGATTAAAGAAAAACCAACAAATTAGAAGATATATCAACAGATTCAAATCTATAAGGGATAAAATAATCAAAACGAAGTCTTCAATAACTTTCCTGATATTAATGTATGTGTATGTTTTATATGTTATCCAATCAAATTTTATTTATTTGAAGGTTTCTGTTTTTTAAAAATTGTGTTTGAGTTTATTTGAATTTTTTATATGTATGTATGTATGTTTGAATGTATGTATGACAAATTATTTTCAAATCAAAAATATTTTTACCTGAAGAAGACACACAAAGGCGTGTCGAAATATTGTATAAATATATAAAAATAAATATTGTTAATTTTATTTATATAAAAAAGACCTCAAGCTTAATAAAATAGTTATTAAATAAAACTAAAAGGTCAAAGAAATTTGCGAAAATCATTGATTTATTAAGAGCACGAACGAGCAAAACAAAATAAAAAAGGGTATAAAGTAAAGGCATCAAATTCAAAATCAGAGAGGATAATATAATTAGAGAGCAAGAAACCAATAGAGACCAAGAATGAATTATAGCAGATTAAAGAAAAACCAACAAATTAGAAGATATATCAACAGATTCAAATCTATAAGGGATAAAATAATCAAAACGAAGTCTTCAATAACTTTCCTGATATTAATGTATGTGTATGTTTTATATGTTATCCAATCAAATTTTATTTATTTGAATGTTTCTGTTTTTTAAAAATTGTGTTTGAGTTTATTTGAATTTTTTATATGTATGTATGTATGTTTGAATGTATGTATGACAAATTATTTTCAAATCAAAAATATTTTTACCTGAAGAAGACACACAAAGGCGTGTCGAAATATTGTATAAATATATAAAAATAAATATTGTTAATTTTATTTATATAAAAAAGACCTCAAGCTTAATAAAATAGTTATTAAATAAAACTAAAAGGTCAAAGAAATTTGCGAAAATCTTAGAAATTTTTTTTATTTTGGTTTTTTTTTCGTTTTGGCGTTTTTATGTTTTTGGCGATTTTTTCGGTTTTTTTTGGATTTTTTAGTTTTACAATTTTTGAAAATTTCAAGAGTTTTGCTCTTACGGTTTCCAAGATACAGCCCTTCTGGTTTACGATATTATTAATGGTTACGTTGACTGTCATGATTTGCTTCATGCTGTTCCATTTTTTATACCTCGTAGAAATCTCAGATTAACTAAGCTGTTTGATGTTCCTTTTCATCGGACTAATTATACTCATAATGGAACATTAACCCGTGCTTTCGCGTTTCTCAATGAAATTAACTTTAAATTGCAAAGAGAATCAAAGTCTTATATAGAATTCAGCACTGCGAAAAATGAGTTTAAACTTGTTCTTCTAAGTGTAATAAAATAATATTGTTATTTGAAAGTTTGCATTAATTGCATAACTTTGATATACATATGTACATTCATTAAAAAATTAGCCTTCTTTATTTTTTGTTGATCTTTTACTATTTATATAAGTTATTTATTCCTAGTTATTAAGAAAAATTTTACCTTTATATCGTTGTCTGAAAGGACTTTCATCCATAGAATTAAATAAATAAAAAATACACTAACCTTAAAAATTTCAAGTGTATATACATACATATGTATGTACATTAGAGTGGCCGTTATTTATTTATTTTTTTAATTTCTTTTACTCTACTCTCTCCCCCCCCAAATCAGTTCAGTTTTATGTAAAAAAAATACAAAAAAATTGCATACCATTAAGTTGCGTTTTAGGGGGTGCGTTTACATAAAACTGAACCGATTTGGGGGGTGGGAGTAAAAGAAATCAACAAAATAAAAATTCTCCATACAATTTAACATTTTTCGTTGCTCGTTTTGGAACACCCTTTAATAATATAATTAGATAATATAATTAGAGAGCAAGAAACCAATAGAGACCAAGAATGAATTATAGCAGATTAAAGAAAAACCAACAAATTAGAAGATATATCAACAGATTCAAATCTATAAGGGATAAAATAATCAAAACGAAGTCTTCAATAACTTTCCTGATATTAATGTATGTGTATGTTTTATATGTTATCCAATCAAATTTTATTTATTTGAATGTTTCTGTTTTTTAAAAATTGTGTTTGAGTTTATTTGAATATTTTATATGTATGTATGTATGTTTGAATGTATGTATGACAAATTATTTTCAAATCAAAAATATTTTTACCTGAAGAAGACACACAAAGGCGTGTCGAAATATTGTATAAATATATAAAAATAAATATTGTTAATTTTATTTATATAAAAAAGACCTCAAGCTTAATAAAATAGTTATTAAATAAAACTAAAAGGTCAAAGAAATTTGCGAAAATCATTGATTTATTAAGAGCACGAACGAGCAAAACAAAATAAAAAAGGGTATAAAGTAAAGGCATCAAATTCAAAATCAGAGAGGATAATATAATTAGAGAGCAAGAAACCAATAGAGACCAAGAATGAATTATAGCAGATTAAAGAAAAACCAACAAATTAGAAGATATATCAACAGATTCAAATCTATAAGGGATAAAATAATCAAAACGAAGTCTTCAATAACTTTCCTGATATTAATGTATGTGTATGTTTTATATGTTATCCAATCAAATTTTATTTATTTGAAGGTTTCTGTTTTTTAAAAATTGTGTTTGAGTTTATTTGAATTTTTTATATGTATGTATGTATGTTTGAATGTATGTATGACAAATTATTTTCAAATCAAAAATATTTTTACCTGAAGAAGACACACAAAGGCGTGTCGAAATATTGTATAAATATATAAAAATAAATATTGTTAATTTTATTTATATAAAAAAGACCTCAAGCTTAATAAAATAGTTATTAAATAAAACTAAAAGGTCAAAGAAATTTGCGAAAATCATTGATTTATTAAGAGCACGAACGAGCAAAACAAAATAAAAAAGGGTATAAAGTAAAGGCATCAAATTCAAAATCAGAGAGGATAATATAATTAGAGAGCAAGAAACCAATAGAGACCAAGAATGAATTATAGCAGATTAAAGAAAAACCAACAAATTAGAAGATATATCAACAGATTCAAATCTATAAGGGATAAAATAATCAAAACGAAGTCTTCAATAACTTTCCTGATATTAATGTATGTTTTATATGTTATCCAATCAAATTTTATTTATTTGAATGTTTCTGTTTTTTAAAAATTGTGTTTGAGTTTATTTGAATATTTTATATGTATGTATGTATGTTTGAATGTATGTATGACAAATTATTTTCAAATCAAAAATATTTTTACCTGAAGAAGACACACAAAGGCGTGTCGAAATATTGTATAAATATATAAAAATAAATATTGTTAATTTTATTTATATAAAAAAGACCTCAAGCTTAATAAAATAGTTATTAAATAAAACTAAAAGGTCAAAGAAATTTGCGAAAATCATTGATTTATTAAGAGCACGAACGAGCAAAACAAAATAAAAAAGGGTATAAAGTAAAGGCATCAAATTCAAAATCAGAGAGGATAATATAATTAGAGAGCAAGAAACCAATAGAGACCAAGAATGAATTATAGCAGATTAAAGAAAAACCAACAAATTAGAAGATATATCAACAGATTCAAATCTATAAGGGATAAAATAATCAAAACGAAGTCTTCAATAACTTTCCTGATATTAATGTATGTGTATGTTTTATATGTTATCCAATCAAATTTTATTTATTTGAAGGTTTCTGTTTTTTAAAAATTGTGTTTGAGTTTATTTGAATTTTTTATATGTATGTATGTATGTTTGAATGTATGTATGACAAATTATTTTCAAATCAAAAATATTTTTACCTGAAGAAGACACACAAAGGCGTGTCGAAATATTGTATAAATATATAAAAATAAATATTGTTAATTTTATTTATATAAAAAAGACCTCAAGCTTAATAAAATAGTTATTAAATAAAACTAAAAGGTCAAAGAAATTTGCGAAAATCATTGATTTATTAAGAGCACGAACGAGCAAAACAAAATAAAAAAGGGTATAAAGTAAAGGCATCAAATTCAAAATCAGAGAGGATAATATAATTAGAGAGCAAGAAACCAATAGAGACCAAGAATGAATTATAGCAGATTAAAGAAAAACCAACAAATTAGAAGATATATCAACAGATTCAAATCTATAAGGGATAAAATAATCAAAACGAAGTCTTCAATAACTTTCCTGATATTAATGTATGTGTATGTTTTATATGTTATCCAATCAAATTTTATTTATTTGAATGTTTCTGTTTTTTAAAAATTGTGTTTGAGTTTATTTGAATTTTTTATATGTATGTATGTATGTTTGAATGTATGTATGACAAATTATTTTCAAATCAAAAATATTTTTACCTGAAGAAGACACACAAAGGCGTGTCGAAATATTGTATAAATATATAAAAATAAATATTGTTAATTTTATTTATATAAAAAAGACCTCAAGCTTAATAAAATAGTTATTAAATAAAACTAAAAGGTCAAAGAAATTTGCGAAAATCATTGATTTATTAAGAGCACGAACGAGCAAAACAAAATAAAAAAGGGTATAAAGTAAAGGCATCAAATTCAAAATCAGAGAGGATAATATAATTAGAGAGCAAGAAACCAATAGAGACCAATAATGAATTATAGCAGATTAAAGAAAAACCAACAAATTAGAAGATATATCAACAGATTCAAATCTATAAGGGATAAAATAATCAAAACGAAGTCTTCAATAACTTTCCTGATATTAATGTATGTGTATGTTTTATATGTTATCCAATCAAATTTTATTTATTTGAATGTTTCTGTTTTTTAAAAATTGTGTTTGAGTTTATTTGAATTTTTTATATGTATGTATGTATGTTTGAATGTATGTATGACAAATTATTTTCAAATCAAAAATATTTTTACCTGAAGAAGACACACAAAGGCGTGTCGAAATATTGCATAAATATATAAAAATAAATATTGTTAATTTTATTTATATAAAAAAGACCTCAAGCTTAATAAAATAGTTATTAAATAAAACTAAAAGGTCAAAGAAATTTGCGAAAATCTTAGAAATTTTTTTTATTTTGGTTTTTTTTTCGTTTTGGCGTTTTTATGTTTTTGGCGATTTTTTCGGTTTTTTTTTGGATTTTTTAGTTTTACAATTTTTGAAAATTTCAAGAGTTTTGCTCTTACGGTTTCCAAGATACAGCCCTTCTGGTTTACGATATTATTAATGGTTACGTTGACTGTCATGATTTGCTTCATGCTGTTCCATTTTTTATACCTCGTAGAAATCTCAGATTAACTAAGCTGTTTGATGTTCCTTTTCATCGGACTAATTATACTCATAATGGAACATTAACCCGTGCTTTCGCGTTTCTCAATGAAATTAACTTTAAATTGCAAAGAGAATCAAAGTCTTATATAGAATTCAGCACTGCGAAAAATGAGTTTAAACTTGTTCTTCTAAGTGTAATAAAATAATATTGTTATTTGAAAGTTTGCATTAATTGCATAACTTTGATATACATATGTACATTCATTAAAAAATTAGCCTTCTTTATTTTTTGTTGATCTTTTACTATTTATATAAGTTATTTATTCCTAGTTATTAAGAAAAATTTTACCTTTATATCGTTGTCTGAAAGGACTTTCATCCATAGAATTAAATAAATAAAAAATACACTAACCTTAAAAATTTCAAGTGTATATACATACATATGTATGTACATTAGAGTGGCCGTTATTTATTTATTTTTTTAATTTCTTTTACTCTACTCTCTCCCCCCCCAAATCAGTTCAGTTTTATGTAAAAAAAATACAAAAAAATTGCATACCATTAAGTTGCGTTTTAGGGGGTGCGTTTACATAAAACTGAACCGATTTGGGGGGTGGGAGTAAAAGAAATCAACAAAATAAAAATTCTCCATACAATTTAACATTTTTCGTTGCTCGTTTTGGAACACCCTTTAATTTCCAACTCTTATGTATTTGTTGTTGCAGCGGCCAAAGGTCTACACACTGTGTCCAAATTTCAGGTCCGTAGCTCTTACGGTTCTCGACAAAATATCCTGTGACAGACGGACAGCGTAGCGAAAACAATAGGGTTCCTTTTCACCTTTGGTGTACGGAACCCATGATTTGATTAACAATTTAATAATAAAAATGTTCGTTAACTTTGTTGGAGTTACCTTACACATGTATGTATGTAGTTTGATGTAAAAATAAAAATATATTTTCTTGTTGTTGAACAATGTTGCTGAACTCGGTAAAAACGAATTATAAATAAAATATCTTCATTATTGAAAAAAGTCATAATTTCAAACAAAACATACAATTTAACCTTGGGCTCGTCCGGGAATTGAACCCGGGACCTCTCGCACCCGAAGCGAGAATCATACCCCTAGACCAACGAGCCGTATATACTGTTGGTAGCTAATTCTTAACTTACACATACAAGCATTGTATAATGGTGAATTTCCAATTTATTTCACCTTTGTATAAACATGCCTTAAAGTTGAAATAAAAACGAATGCGTACTTCTCTGAAACTATGGTTGCCAGATTTATTATCACCATTTAGACAATCTTCTAAATCGATTTTAAACAACTAATACAATATTTCAAAGGAAATCATTCATAAGTAAAATGTCTAAAGTAAATGTAAATAAAAACTGCTGAAAAATGTAATAACAAATCATTAAAAATAAATTGCTGACTGAGAAGATTTCTTTAACATTTTATAAGATAAGAGAAATTTCTTATACGTAATTTGAAGAAATTTGTTAAGGAATTTATTATACCTTATTGCAGCAGTTGCATTTTTTGATTCCACTTCTGCACTAGATTAAAGAAAGATTCTTCATTAATCTAGTCGAAGTTGAAAATTCAAAAATATTAAAAATCTCGTTATTTATACATTCAGAAAAATACTGATGGAATGGAAAAACCTAGTAGATAGCACAAAGATTTTTAATGCTTCATGCTAAAATTATAATAGGTGCATGCATAAGCCCTGCTTGTTGAGGCGGTGTCAGATACAAATTCAACGCTTTGCGTGACGTTTCTAACTTTGGGAAAAAAGAGTGAAGCAAAATGTGTATGACACAATAAACACAGCACAATTCGATTATTCTGATGCCAGTAACTTGTTTTTTATGTAAATTCACCGAAATTTTAACAAAAATTTAAATGCGAGTTTGGTCAAACAAATTAAGAAAATTATACCAACTGATTGTCAAAGCACCCAAAAAGTTGAGAGTTGCCTAACTTTTTGCTTTGCGTTAAAAGTACTTTGTGTGAAATGTTTCATTTAAGCATATACATTTCAATTAAGATGTCAAAGCGGATCGAAGCAAAAGTTTTATCTTACATGACCTTTAATGTACACAATACAAATAGTTGTCAAACTTTGTTTACCCACTTGACCTGAGATTCGATAAAAAAGAATGCTCACTGAAAATTTCGAAACAAAATTGTCCGATATTTGTACGAAAATCTAAAAAAATTCTAATGTTCGTTAAAGCTTCGAACTTCTCTCGATAGTTTTTCGAATGTGTAACGGTAACCGAGTGTGCCAGCCTGTTAGTGTGGAGGTACCAAGTTCGAGGCATGACAGCACTGTAATTTAAAAAATAAAATAGCACAAACTTACATATCGTCGGTTGGTTATTGGTTTGCTGCAGACATAATGTATTTTGAATATACTGTGTCGCAATCCAATGACCAACCGACGATATGTGTACTAATAGAACAGAAAAAATTTGCCACGATAGCCTAGTCGATGTGTGCTAGTCTGTTAGAATAGAGGTACAATGTTCAAATCCTGCAGCGTAAGGTAAGGTGTTAAAAAAATTAAATAAAATAAGTAAGTTAAAATAAATAATTTAAGAAATAAAAATACTTATTACTTTTTCTGCTGCCTTTATGCGATATCGAAATTAGTTCGACATTCTCTCACTTTTGATATTTCTAGCGAAACTTCGATATCGAATGTTTTATGGGACATAACTGAGCAACAGGAGAACTTTTTTCGATTCATAAATGTTCGATATATATTCGAAATCGATATAAATAACGAAAGTCTTGGTCACTAGCAGGGCTGCCAAAACTGCCGATTTTTGCGCATTTTGTCGATTTTTTCATTTCGACACAGAATAGTTTTGCTCCACCGACCATTCTTTAAAAAAATGAGTTAAGTATGGAATTTTGAATACCCTCTTTCTGAATCAAAAACGCGTTTCACGAAATTTATTACGGTTTCTGCATTATTAAGCATTAATTTTGCTCCATAACCACTATTTTTAGGTTTAATAATTATTGTTTTAGTATACACGCCACAGTTTGGTGTTTGCGTCAAATTTCGCATACAAAAACATACGAAGTAAAGTTAACTCTTGTTTTGCTTCATTTCTACAAGAAATTACTAATAAAAAAATAAGATGCCGCAAGAAAAATTCAACGGCGTCTGTTAAGCAAAAATATCATCATTCAGCCGCGTCCAAGGCGCGAGGAATACATGTTTTAATATAAACTTATTAAACACTAAAATAAAATAAAAGAAACCTTAATTATGCATGTTCGAGTAGAACAGGAATCATTTAATTTCATTCTTTATATTAAATACACTTCAATTACTTGTTTTTCTTGGGTGTGTAAGCGGATTGATATGAAAAATTTTACGGCGGCTTCTTTGTCGGCTTTAAACGATCGACTTTTTTTTTTTAACAAACACAACCCGCAAAGCGATTAGCTGCGGAAAACACCCAGGGTCTATGGTGGGAATCGAACCCACGACCTCTGGACTGAGAGGCTAGCATCGCTACCACTCAGCCACAGCAAGAAAAATAAACAAAACAACAATATTCTAATTCAAAGCTGTGACACGGCAGTTAAGTTTACGTATGGAGCAAAAAAGGCTACTTTTTAAAAATATATTAAGAAAAGTGGAGCACAAAACGTATTTTTACTTTTACAATAAAGTAATATTAATATTAACTTAACTAACTTAATTCATGAAAGTTCACAAAAATTTATATTTCAAAACATATATCGGAAGCAGTGGTGCAAATTCGAAAGTAATCCATTGGGTATATTTTGAGCAAACTTCATGTAAACCTTCTTTGTCGTTTTTCTCCACTCCAACTTTGTGGCATATGGGATAGAACTATTCTGAGGTGACAAATGAAATTTTTTTTGCGTTTAGATTGCTGCTGTAGATTTTTGTTAATACTTGTTTAATATTTTTTCCTGTACGTAATACAGAGCACACATTTATCAAAACATTCGCTATAAAATGAAATAAATATAAATGAAATAATAATAATAATATTCAAGAATTGCTGCTGTTCATTATTATTATTTTATAAAATACATAAATTAAAGATTGCTCTTTTTCTCATTAATAAAAATTAATGAAAAACCTAAAATTCTTCAATTTTATTTATGGCGATTTTCTTGCTGATTTTCGAAATCAATTTTATCAAAATCTTCTGGCAGCCCTGGTCACGGTGCAAGCTAGGGATGGGCAAATGAAAAAATTGTATCGATATATATCGTATCGATGTTTTTTAACAGTATCGATATATATTTTTTGAAAACATCGATATATCGATATTTTTTTGCCTACAAATGTTGGCAAAATATTCCAAATCTAAAATAAATACACATACTAATATATCGTGCCATAACCTCCAAAAAAAGTTTTAAGGGTCATTAAAAGGATTTCCATAAAAAATGTTGCTGATTAGAAACCCTTAATAATTTTTATAAATAATGATGTTAATCATTGATTAATGAATGCCCGTGTTTAACACTTCAAAGTTCATCATTGCGGAATACGAGAAATATTAACTTTGCATCCAAACAATAATAATAATAATAATAAAAGAAATCGCGAACAACTAAATTAAAATTTAATTAACTCCATGAGTTGAGAAAACTCAAATTGATACTGGTATCGAAAAAGGAAATAAATTTATCCATACATCTGTATGTTTAATTTGTATTATAGGATAATTTCTGAAAAACTGCATTCATTTCGAATTCACAATTATACGTAACCTACTGTAGCTCCTTAACGCTTCCTTAGTCTTTACTTTATGTTGCTGTTTTTTGCTGTGCCGTTCTATTTCTAAATTTTAATAGTTACTTTTTCTGTAATAAATTAGTTGTTTCTGACCAGAATGGTCACAGTTTTCCACAAAAGTGATGAGTTTTGCTTCGTCCATTGTTATATTTAAATATAATTTTATGTTATTCTGGTAAAAATTCAATTTTTTAAATTCTTAAAGCACAATCACAGTTTATTGTTTTATTTTATTTTATTTATATTGCCACTTACTTAACAATTTTTTGATTTTCAGAGGTTGAACCAAAAAAGAACGGGCCCGTTTCTCAAACCTACAAGTTACAAATTTACAAGTAAAATAAACATAAAACAACATCACTTTTAAACATTTTATTCTTGTTTTGTGTGTACTTTATTTTTAGATTTGTAATTTATAGATTTCAGAAAACTAACGGCTTGTATAAGATTTCTATAAACAAAAAAAAAGTTAGCTGATTCGTAACAGAACAGGAAGTAAAAACTAATTCTGTCTTCAGGCTTATACCCAAACCAAATTTGGCATTTAGCTTAGTTAACAAAAAAAAGTCATCTGACTTAGTGGGGTCACCTTATAGATGCGCCTTGTTATTATGAAATTTCTCTTTTTTTTTGTTCGCATCACTAGCAGTGATGCCAATATCCTACAGTTAAAAACCGGCTAAAATTTCTAGAGCTCTTAAAAATATCGAAACCCGATACTCGTAATTAAGAATCGATATATGGGTTTTTGAAATATCGGCGATATATATCGATATTTATTTTCGCAAATATCGATATTTCGATAGATCGGTATTTTTGCCCATCCCTAGTGCAAGCTACAAAAATGTTAGTGTATGTGTTGTAAATAAAATGATTACAGTGCTGCCAATGAAATCACACATGCAGCGTGACCATATTAGCTTATTTTGAGCTAAATTTAGCTTATTTATTTCAGATTTAGCTTTAAAATTTTCATTTAGCTCTTAGCTTATTTTTTAGCTTTTTTTAAAAACTCATTTAGCTTTTTTAGCCTTTTTTAGTCTAAATTGCGTGTTCTCTAAAAATATATTGAAAACATAAACAACTTATAAAAATTATAATTTTTTAACATTGTAAAATAGTTTACAAGAAATACAAAATGTAAATTATACGACAATTTTATAACAGAAATGGAAAGTTGAAAAATAGTAGATAATGGCAGAATGGTTAGAATTCCAATGGAAAAAGTTAAATTCATATTAGTGGCCAAAACACTTTTTGAGTTTTTTGGGTATAAAATGATTTGACTTGAGTTGAACGTTCATTCAGCGGCATCAATTAACTTAAAACAAAAACCTGAAATAGCCTTAAGCCTGGATAACACTATGTACTGATTTTCGTCGGGCCACCTCAATAAAGTCATAAGTAATAAGCCAAAATGGCATTATTACTTAATTAATTCTGGAATAAGTCTATATGAGCTTATTACCAATGCAGTGTGGCGCAATTATGTCCTTGTATTTCAAGTAGTCGATAAATTAGAGCAAAATCTTTACTTATGACTTTATTTCACTGATCTGACGAAACTCGGTACATTGTGCAGATAGTGTGATCCATGCTTTACCTTAAATAGCATTAATTCACTTAAAAATCTTTCGTATTTTAGTATAAATGTTTTTACATTTTTTAAAACTTTTTAAGATTATTTTGGGGAAGTTTTTGTTTTGTTCTTCATTAAATTTAAAATATAATAATTAATAAATAATTTCATTAAACAAATATTCTATATGTATAATAAAAGAATATGTTTGTGTAATATTTAACGTTAGTTTAGCAATAAGAAAGTACTGAAAAGTGATCAAAGAAGTGGAAAAAAGTTTAGCTTTATTTTCTAGCCTAAAATGTAACTTTTTAGCTTATTTTAGCTTTTTTTCAAACGTGATTTAGCTTAATATTATTTTAAAATCTGGTCACACTGCACACATGGCTGTGTCTCCAATTACACATTCAAGAAAATTACACAACACATCTTTTGTGTAGATTAAATGTAAGCAAAAATAAAAAAATAGAACATAAAGTAGAATTACACACAGATTATACATGAACCTAATTATATGGCCTACACATATAATTAATTACACATTTTTGGCAACGTTTTTATTTGGTAAATAACTAAATGTCATTTTACATAGAAATTTGTCAAATTTGCCATCTCTACCACAAAACCAAAGGAAAGCGAATTATCTTGAATTCGCCGGTGTTGTGTCTAATTAGTAGCAGTGATGGGAAATGAGATTTGCATTTCGGTATCAAAAATAAATTTTTTTAGTACTTTTTTGATCCCGAGAGTACCAAAAATTATAATATTTCTTATTTAAATTTTATTAACAAAAAATTATAAGAAATTCATTTACAAAAAAAGGAACACATAGGTACAAATATACAAATAGGTGTAGCCTGGATTAGACTTAATACTGTTGGAACATAAAGCTTGCCTCCGTATTCCATAGCTCGCTAAAGCTAAAGCTAAATTCGACCGCTAAAATGCTGAACAAATAGAAAATTTAAAATTTTTGGCGATGACATAAAGCAATAAAATTTCGGCGAATTACATTACCTGATTTATCAATACCCGTTTGAAAATTGCATTCGTAGCCGAAAATCGACAAATTGATTTTATGGATTCTTAGCGATAGAGATTTAGCTTTAGCGAGTTACAGAATACGATGGCTGTTGATTTATATTTTGTTTTCATGAAATTTTGGTAAAAGAAAATCCTTTCGACATTTACAGCGGAGTGAGGCATGGATAAAATTCCGTAAGCTACTCTCGATATATCAGGAAATATGTATTCATCTAATGCGTTTTTATATAAGCCAGTGCTCTATATTGGTTGTTAATATTTCAAATTATTTTTCTTTTCTTTATTTTCTTTTCCCTGGGAACATTTTAATTAAAAGTGGTATAATGATATTGGTTTAACAGATAAAATACTTTCAGGGGGAAACTTACTAAACCAAACTAACATTTTATTGTCAAAGTCCACTTTTGCCCTTAGAACTTAATATAAACTTTTTAAAATTTTCTTTAAACTGATTTAAAACAGTTGTTTCAATAGATCAACTTCTGTGCCACATAAAATATCATTGAATGAAATATTGATATTGATATTTAATTGTGGTTACACTTTTCTAAAAGATCTTTACTAATAAAGCTTCTTTCTATTTGTCGAAAAAACAATTTAATTCTTGGCAAAATATATGCATGCGCGAGTCTTCTGACTGCATTTCTAAGTTGCCCGTGAGAGTATCAAATTTCTTAGGGGAGTACTACGGTACTTTTTTATGTCACACAGTATCAAAAAAAGTACGGTCGTACCAACTTTCCCATCACTGATTTGTAGTCTATGACAGTGTTGCCAAATTTTATTTTAAGAAATCTTCAAGTTGACCAAAAAAAATTTAGTCGTCATTAAAAATCTTTTCTTTTTTTTAATAATTTTATTCAAAGATTATTAGTATACCCAGCAAACACCAAATTATCCAACTGATTCGAAATACATAGCAAAATCCATAAAAAAATATTAAAAGAAATACAATTATACAAAAATGTTTTAGTGATGTAAATACAGTCAAAACGAATCGAAAAACGCTGGATATTCAAATACTCATTTCATTCGAATAACATAAATTCTGATAATTTTTCTTTGTTCATCACATTATTTTTACTTTTACTTCACAGAAATGTTTATCTATTTTCCTTTCATGTCAGAAGTTCATATTTTTTAAATTAGGTTGCTTTACTTCAATATAATAAAAATTTATTTAATAAAATAAAAAATTATTTGAATACTCGAATGAAATTCTATTCGATGTTGTACATCATAAGCAGTGAATTGGTTGTTGAACACGGTGGTACCAGTATTTATTATTAAATTACAAAATAATTAAAGTTGTCTTTTGAATACAATTTCAAGGCACATTCACAAGGTAGTAGCGGAAATTCAGCTGAGCTATTTTTTTTTTCAAATTAAAGTTCATCAGAAACTTCAAAAATTTTTTACGAAAGAGAAATTAAAAGAAAATGTTAAAAAATTTCAGTATGAAAAATATCTTATTAAAAGAATTCTGTGAAAACAAGTTTAAAAATATGAAAAAACTATTAAAAAATTTTGAGAAGTGCTAAACGTTGCAAATTTTGTTAGTGTTGGCTGCCGTGGAGAAATATTTTTAAATTTATGTGAATCATTTTTATTATTATTATGTTAAACAAATTCTATTTTTGAAGTTTTGGATGAACTAAAACCCATGTTGTTTTTTTCATTGTTGTATTTTTTCATTGTTTTTGTAATCCTAATATTACCTGGAAATGAATTTGCTTTGTACAATTTCTTAATAAAGCAATGTTAGCCTTAAAGTAACTACTATGAACTTTAAAGCTCAAGTAAAATATTTTTTTGAGTAAGGGGGTAAATTTTTAAATTTATATTAATTTTGACACACGTTAAATAATAAATTAAAGAACATAATAATAAATGTAATAATTATGTATTATCATTTTATAAAATAGATGAAATTACATATGAATGTTATTTTTGTCTAATTAATAAAAATGAATGAAAAACTCATGCCGATTTTTGAAATTAATATGCCGAAAAAGGTGATTTTTCAAAAAAGTGCAATTTTTCAGCAGAATCTTCTGGCAGCCCTGATTGACAAGCCAAGTGTCATAGTTATATACAAGGCGAAAACACATAAGGTGGTCTTAATTCACCAGCTGAAATAGCTTCACTGCTGTCAAATCAACCAAAACGTTAGGAAATATTCTGACAGCAGGAAATTTTACACTAACAAATATACAAGGCGAATACGCAGAATTGCAAATTAAGACCACCTTGTGTAAATTCGCCTTGATTATATAGTTATTTATACCAACAATTATGGTATCTAGTATTTTGCTAATTTTTTTTTAACCAATTCTTGAACAATATATAGTGCAATATTCGTGGTATTTTGCAAAACATTTCAACTTTAGCCAAAGTGGCTATACATAGATATATATATATATATTCACTTGGTGACAAGGTTTTTATGAAATCTGATCCGCCTCTATTAAAATCGATTGAAAAATTTTTGCATCAAAATTTAATTTTATTTCCAATGTTAAAAACAATCGAAGAAGAAGCAGGAAATTAATATGTAATACATATGTATATACAATAATTGTATTGTACAATACAATTATTGTGGTGCAGGTGTGGTTGGTTTCTTGTCTAAAAGTGCAAAGTATAATAAAAATGATTTTCTTTATATTCGTGTGTATGTTTCAAGGCACATTTACTACACTTATTTGACGTATTTCTATGGGAAATTTGTCAAATAAATCTGAAATAAACCTAAAACATTTTTTATGTATACTGCGGATTATGTTCGACAAATATGTGTACAAAATTTCGTGCTATTGGGTAGTATTAATAAAAAAAGTATTTGCTTTTTACTTAAAAATTTGTTAACAAAAAACCAAATTTTTAAATAAAAAGCAAATACTTTTTGATGTGTAAACATCTATACGCTTGGGGTTAAAAAGCTTTTTCACAATACAATTACAAATTTTGAGTAAGATGTTATTAAATCTGTGTGAGCGAATTTTAAAGCATACCTTCAGGAGCAATTATTAATTAATTTTAATGGAAATTGCTGGTGAAATGTAATAGTGTTGCCAGTGGGGATAATTTGGTTAAAAAGTTGAAAAATATAAAATAAATATAAACTTTTAAATAAAAGAACGTTTTAAATGTCAAATATTTGTTTAAAAGATATATAGCATTCTTTACCCTACGTCTACACCTGATATATTTTTATCACGACAAATGTCAAATTCCATATGGGCATTTCCATGAAAATGACAACCACGACTGAAAAATTAAAAAACCTTGAAATTTTTTGTAAAATATGTCAAAGAGGAAAAAATCACTCAAATTTTACTATGCAGATGTATTAATAGCTTATAAAAATTTTTCAAGAGCAAAAATAGCTGTTTAAACTGACCATCTCTTTGATTAATGTTAAGAAATTGCAATCACCTATTTTTTCTTAATTAGCGACTCGATTCAGGTATTTGTAACATTGCAATTATACTTTAAAATTAATGTTACAACAACAATGAACAAGATCCATGAGGAAAGAGAAAATTTAGAGTTCGATAAGCGGTATTTTTTTGGTTTGCTTTAGATGCTATTTTAATGTCACGTACGCGGTGCAAAAACATTATTTGTGTATGTCATTTGAATTTGACCGGTCGCAAATGTTTCAAAATAAAAGTTCAAAGCAGGATAATTGTCGCAAATAAATATTGTTCGAAATTTTTTCTCAATTTGGTGTAATAAAAATTTTATAAGCATTTAAAGTTCGTCACGTACGCTATTCTAAGTATTAAAATTGCAATTGAATGTATCAGCGTTAACTTGATAATTATCAGACATGTTCTGAAAATCACTTTTTGTGAAAGTGAATTGAAAATACAAGAAAGGTGTTCTGCACATATAACTTTTTGCATTTTTGTGATTTTAAACCGGTCAGCTAAATGACTGCCGATTTGAAATCACTTGGTTATTTTTTCAATCACTTTATTTTGAAATTCTCAATTGATTAATTAAATGAATAACTTAATATCTTCTTTATTGATTTTTATAGTAAAATGGGCAATTTTCTACGAAAGAATTTATGAAGTTATGAAAAAAATTTAAAACTCTTAATTTTGCAAAAATGTTGTTATTTGCTTTGTGATTTACATTTGTGATATTAGGTGTGTTTCTTTACTCTACATTGGGATCCCGCGGGATCCCAATTTGCACGAAAAGCGTTCCCGTACTCGAAAATTGGTAAATGAGAGAGGTTTTGTGAGAGTAATCTTCTTCTTGTTCTTGCACGAGACAGCCCGTACTTTTTCTTCGTGCTAGTTTGGGCAAACACAAAATCAATCAGCTGTTTGAAAAATAAACAATTGTAAAGAAAAATTACGTTTACCTAAAAACTAAGCAAATGAACAAATGTATGAAAAAATGTTTAGAAACTAGTGGTGAACAATGTTTTATAAGTTTTTATATGAAATTAAGATAAAAAACCTATGTAAGTATGCTGAATCTTGTAAGTAAATACGTGCGTGTGTATGTACAAAAGTATGTTTAGTTATGTGCATACGTATGTATATGAATACATGCATTCACGTTTATTTTCGTGTTAAAATGTTGGTTTTTCGCGTTCTCGTACTTTTGTGCATTTTTGTGTATTATTGAGCGAAATTATAGTTTCCTCTCATTTTACCGAACTTTACCCAAAAAGTAAAGAAACAAACCTATTGCAGTTACAAAACAAAACGTCAGCTGTTTTCTTCTATTTTTTAAAGGGTAAAATCACACAGAATCATTCAGAACGCCATCAAATCACAATTGTGATTTTAAAATCACAAGTAAACAGTATGTAGTAAGAAATGAAGTTGACTCTTTATTGTTTTTATTGATATTTTCACTGAATACATATTTTTGTTTTGTTTTTAAGTTTTTGTATGCATATATTTCTGTGGCAATATATAATAATGGCTTAAGTTGACATAAGTGCTTTTTAATTTTATTACATATTCTTATTCTCTTCTTCAAGATCTATCATTTAAACTATACCCATTTATATTTTAACTTAAGTCTTTTTGGAAAATAATACATAAGCAATAACATCTTAACTCAAGTTAATTTTTTTAAGGTAGCTACATCAATATTAAAATATTTAAGCATTTAAACTTGTATACACTTAAGTTCAATAACTAACAGCCCATTCAAATTATTCGTCATTAAAAAAACTTATGTGCAGTTTCTACAAGTCAGGCAGACGACTCGTCTAGAAAATTTGTATGAAAGTCACTCAAGAAAATGAGTGCTTTCCATGTAAATTTTATACTCAAGTCGGTCGTCTGGGTTGTAGAAACAGGGAGTTATATTTAAGCTCATCTCATCATCTTTTTGAGTGATTTTCATACAAATTTTCTAGACCAGTCGCCTGCCTGACTTGTGGAATCTGCACATAAGCTTTTAAAAAACTATCTTATTTCAGGTTTTCCGCATTTTTGAATTTAACCTAAAGCACTTATCTCGACTTACTATCAATAAAAATTATTTTGCCTTTCAATATAATAGCTTAAGTTTACTTTAGTTTTTATTTTTCTGCCAATGGATTTTTTCATAACATCTTAACCAAAAAACAACGAATAATAACTAATAAAATCGTTTCTTTTTTATAAAATTAACAGTTTTGTTCTAAATAAATGTGCATTTTTTTCGGTATCTAAAAATTTTATATAAAAACCAAACACAATTTATTTTAGACGAAACCCATAATATCTCAAAACACGAAATTTCGACTCAAGCCAATATTATTTATTGCCACAGATTAAAAAAAAATTTTTTACTTAAGAATATTATAAGAGAAAAATCCGTCACGTACGCTATGTCACATACGCTATTAAACTTCATTCATTATAAAATCAGCCAAAAGTCTTTTTTATTTCAAAATTACTGATAATAAAGGAAAAATAGTTGGCTTCGTGTAAGAAATTTAAAACAAGAAAAAAAACTTCACAATTCGCAGATTTTCGTACACTTTTACATGCATATTGATACCAGTTCCATTTTATGTCACGTACCCTATGCCCTTATATCCCTCGATATTTTGGACAACAGGGTTCCAAATTTAATAATTTTTTTTTCGCATATAGTACGACCGGAATGGAACATAACAACAAAATGTTTTTGAGTTACTTCTATTTTTTTAGAATCTATTCCACTTTGTAGGCGTACAAATGTCACGTACGCTGACATGGAAATGCACATATAGGAAAAAGAGCTAACATAAGAAAAATTATTTTTCAATATAAAGTTTGACTTTTGCTATGCTAAAATTATATCAGGTGTAGACGTAGGGTTATAAAGAATTTATAATATATTATAACATATCTTCATTACGTACTGTTGCCTTACACTGAAGCTGGTGCACGACAATTGGGTAACAATCTCCATCTCATGCCAATTATTATGGATGGAGATTTTGATACAAATTTTGCAAACCCACAGTCGCAAGCTTTATTAAAATTTTTATTTGACGTTTTCCACTTGCATATGAGCAATTCTCCACAAACCCCCAAAACTAATAATTTCACTACTATACATGCAGTTTTCCATACAGTAGAGTAAAAGTTATATATCTTATTTTAGTTACCATAAGCCAATATTAAAAAAAATTTCATTACTAGATGCTTACACATCTCCCCTGTGATCGGACTCACATGCTTTTTTTTATTCATACTACCCAATAACAATTAAATGAAGCAAGGGAATGAAGAAAAGGATTATAAGCTTGTTTATAATATCCAATGCTACACAGAGAAAAAACTGCCTCATAGAATCAAGATTTTCTCTATGAAACGTTTTTAGGCTGAGGGGTATCCCAGCAGAAAGAAGCGAAGATTTTTCATAGAGATTCCTTATTGTTTTTATGAGGCAAATCTTATTAATTTTATCAAGAAAAAAACCACATAAAATCAAGAAGATATCTTATTATTCACAACTTTTTTTACTCAATTTCCGTTATTTTTGGCACCAAAAAAAACAATCCATAGAGAAAAACTTCTTGATTCTATTAGGTTTTCTTATAAATTGTAAACTATAGGGATTTCTTATTGATTTTATTAGGTTGGCTTATGGATTTTTTTTAAAAAGGGTTTCTTCTTGATTTTATTAGGCTATCTTATTGATTTTTTCAATAAGGTTTTCTTCTTGATTTTAGTAGGTTCCTATATGATTATATGTAAAGCATCTTATTGATTTTTATAATAAGGAAATCTTGATTTTATGGGGTGTCTTGTTATTTCATATTTATAAATAGACATACAGACAATTTTTTTCATGATATTTTTCGTTTTTGTATAAGCATGTTTACACAATTATTTCAATGGCTATTCAGACTGTTTGTTAGAATATTGGTTAGTATTCTTGTCTATCAGTCAGAAGTTTGCTGGTTCAATACTTGTCTCCTCTCAAGTAATAATATGTATGTATGGTGAGTTAGTTAATTAAGAATACACTATAATATGTATGTATAAATAAATAACATCTATATATACTACATACATACATAAGTAAAGTATATGGTATAGAATTTAAATGAAAATACATATAAGCAAAGCACAAAGAATAAAGACATACATTTTTTTATGAGGTCGCCTCACAAAAACAAGAAGAAAACCTTATTGAAAAAATCAACAAGATAACCTCATAAAAACTAAGATTTCTTCTTGATTTTTTCAAAAAGGTTTGCTCTATGAAATTAATAAGATTTCCTAATTGAAAAAAACACCATAGAGATTTCTTATTAATTTTGTTCTATTTTATGAGGTATTTAGTAGGCAGTGTTTTCTCTGTGTACATACTATGTAAAAAAATGCAAGTTATTATTACATGCAGACAACTTACCAATCTATTTTTTTTTTCAAATCTAGAAATAATCTACAATAATGCATATATTCGCCAGACTATTTTAATTTTCAAATTATTCACGTTTCGATTTTTTATTTGACTTTTTTTATATTTTTGAAGTTGATGAAAGCAAATATGCTAAGTAAAAGTTAAGCATTAAACACATTCACCATAGCAAGCTACCGACTACAAAATGTCAAAAATAGAATACACATGTTTATATGAGAATGATTATTTTGATGACAACAAGGCTACAGGATGTTGTCAGTGCTACATTTGTCGTTGTAGTCGAATTAAACTATATAATTTATATTTTTCATGGCTGCAACATAGTGCCAACAAATATTTTTTGCAAAATAAAAAACAATAAAATTTTAATGTTAATTACAAAATTATTCGACCATGTCACAGAGTTCAATTCCGTTCGGAAACGGAATTCAATCCAACTCAAAATGTCAACCCCTAGCCGGAGCATACCCAAGCATACCAGCGCCTCCAACAGTCTGGACACACCTGACAAATTGCTATATTTTAGTTTTCTTTTTTAGACACCATCTCCTACAAAAATGGGGTGGATTGAATTCCGTTTCCGAACGGAATTGAACTCTGTGACATGGCCGATTGTTGCAAAATTGCTAAAACTGTAAGGAATGCAAAAAATTCGGTAAAAATCGCGGAATGGCGAAAATTCGCAAAAATTTAAGCGTACTAACAGCGAGGTAATAACAAAGTCTAATATTGTTTAAAAATCGGCTAAACTGTTACCGCCATATTCATAAAAAATATTTTAGGTTTTGCAGGTTTATTTGACACATTTCCCATAGAAATACGTCAAATAAGCGCTTAATAAATTTAAATTTTTTTTATGAATATGCCAGTTAGGAGTTTTACTCAATACATATTCTAAATATGTTATTATATCGACTGCTCAGAAAATCATTATTTTATTGTGGTTTGCTTATTAAACAACATGCACAAAAAGTTAAAATAGACATGGCTTGGTAAAATGACAAAATTTTCCTTTAATTTAAGCTTCACGGAAAACTTCCTAAATAACATACATTCTAGGGATGGGCAAAAAATATCGATATATCGAAATATCGGTATTTGAGAAAATAAATATCGATATATATCGCCGATATTTCAAAAACCGATGTATCGATACATCGATTCTTATTTACGAGTATATTTGAGAAAATAAATATCGATATATATCGCCGATATTTCAAAAACCGATGTATCGATACATCGATTCTTATTTACGAGTATCGGGTTTCGGTACTTTTAAATAAGAAAACTTCCTAAATAAGCTACATTCTAGGGTTGGGCAAAAATATCGAAATATCGATATTTGAGAAAATAAATATCGATATATATCGCCGATATTTCAAAAACAGATGTATCGATTCTTATTTACGAGTATCGGGTTTCGATACTTTTAAGAGCTATAGCTGTTTTTTAACTGTACGATATTGGCATCACTGCTATTGATGCGAAAACAAGAGAAATTTCATAATAACAGCCCAGGCGCATTTATAAGGTGAACCAACTAAGCCAGGTGAATTTTTGGATTGTGTGGGTATAAGCCTAAAAGCAGAATTTGTTTTTACTTTCTGTTCTGTTACACACAAAAAAATATAAGAGGCAATATTCACCCGTATTGCGTATGTCGATTCGAATAATCGTTGACGACAATTTTGTATTTTATTAAACAAAACTTGTATAAGTTTTCTTTATTCTATGACAAAATTCTCGTAGGTTTTATTAACTATGCATTAGGTAAATTGTAATTTACATTAAAAAAAAGAAAATTTTCATAATAACAGCCCAGGCGCATCTATAAGGTGACCTTACTAAGCCAGGTGACTTTTATTTGTTAACTAAGCTAAATGCCAAACTAGGGTTTGTGTGGGTATAAGCCTAAAGGCAGAATCAGCTGATTCTTTTTGGTTTATATAGATCTTATATAAGCCGTTAGTTTTTCTCTTTCATTCTGTTCTGTTTCGCTTCAACCTGTGAAAATGAAAAAACTGTTAGCTAATCATAAGTGGCAGCATAAATAAAATAAACTCATTACGAAATAAACTGTGATTGTGCTTTAGGAATCTAAAAAATTGCATTTTTAAAAGAAAAACATAAAATTATATTGAAACATAGCAATGGACGATGCAAAACTAATCAATTTAATGGTCAAAAACACCTAATTTATTACAGAAAAAGTAAATATTAAAATTTAGAAACGGCACACCACAGAACAGCAACGTAAAGTAAAAACTAAGGAAGCGTTAAGGAGCTACAGTAGGTTACGTATAACTTAATATGCGTAGTTCCTTTGTATTAAATTTGTTAAAGTGACTAATTGTGCATTCGAAATGAATGCAGTTTTTCAGAAATTATCTTATAATACAAATTAAAAATACTGATGTATAGATAAAATTATTTCCTTTTTCGATACCAATATCAATTTGGGTTTTCTCCACTCATCGAGTTCATTAAGTTTTACGATTTCTTTAAATATTATTGTTTGGATGCAAAGTGGATATTACTCGTATCCCGGAATGATTAAGTGTTAAACACGGGCATTCATTAACCAATGAATTACATCATTATTTATAAAAATTATTAAGGCTTGCTAAAGGCTTAATCAGGAACATTTTTTATGGACATCTTTTTTAAAAATCTTTGAAAACCCATAAGGTCTCAATAGTTGTTCAAAATTTATATCGCTTAAACTTTTTTTTTGGCGGCTATAGCACTATATGTTAGTATGTGTATTTATTTTAGATTTGGAATATTTTGGCAACATTTGTAGGCAAAAAATATCGATATATCGAAATATCGATGTTTTCAAAAAATATATATCGATACTGTTCAAAAATATCGATACATTTTATTCATTTGCCCATCCCTACTACATTCAGTTAATGTAAAACTTTTTTGTGTTTTCAATTTAGCGCTTTTTTCAAAAAAAAATTCACTCTTTGAGTATTAAAAGTTGGCATCACTGTTTTGATGTAGGGTAAGTGCACCAGTAGTCGGCCATTTAACTTTTTTTTCGTTTTCAAACTTGTGCCATTTCTGATGTGAAAATGATATTGCGATGATACGTACTTATTATAATTCTGTTATAAGTATTGTTTTATGTTCATTTAACTGTTTTCCAAAACAAAAGATATAAATGCAAGAAATTTTAATATTTCCAAAATGCATCTTTTTTGCCAGTAGTCGGCACCCATGTTCCTAAGTTCAGCAATTGATGACCCTATAGTCGGCATGTAATTTTCTGCTAAAGAAAGGGTGACATTTTATTGGAATTCAAGCTCCTTTTTATATAGAATAAAAATTATCTATATTTTTATAGTTCTGACTGCACCTAATATGGAAATGGTGCCTTCTCTTATTTCTTACGAGTTTTTTTCAGGATTCGGCGTATTATTGGTGCATTCATTGGTTCAATTTCCTTGAGTAGTCATAATTGAATGAATTAATAATTATACTGGAGGCACAAGGCTATTGCATCGCTTACCAGGGGCCCGTTTCTCAAAACTACAAATTACAAATCTACAAGTAAAATACACACAAAACAACAATAAAATGTGTAAAAGTGTTGTTGTTTTGTATGTATTTTATTTGTAGATTTGTAATTTGTAGTTTTGAGAAACGGGCCACAGGTACTAGAGCACCTCGTCTATACCTGCTATCCTGTGGAACCACAGAGGGCATAAAGATTCACATTACTTCACAGTACTACTGCTCTAAAGTTTCATCATCACAACCACATATTCTGCACAGGTTGTTACTCCCAATGAGAAGCCTGTTTAGGTGTTTTCTCAGTCTGTAAGGAAGCCTGCGAGCATTCCTAGATTATTTTTATTTTAGGACATGGGATCATTCATGGGATTAAGCTTAATGTGGCAGTCCCAAGATAACTTCGAACTATACCTATATGAACTAAGTGCTTTAAAGTCCCCCACACTGGTGCCACTATGAGCGACTATGCTTTAATGGCAGCAGGTTGCTATTTCTCCTCCTCGGTAGTAACTATCAGGATAAAATTGTGCGCATATCTCAATGGCATAAGCTTCTGATAAAAAGTTAGAAATCTGAAACGATCAAAGTCTTTCCAGGGATCATTGTTCCCATTGGTTAATTAGAAAGTCACTGTCTGTTCTTCCCGGGTCGTTGATGGCTTTTTGTTTGGCAGCAGTTTCTATAAAAATTGTTGGAGGTGTGAGCTCAATGAGAGCCTCAGTGAATCTCCAACTGATCTCTGGTCGTAGCTTTCCGACCAAGCAACAGCATCATAAGTGATGATAAGTTGCACTATCATGGTGCATATTCATCTTAAGGTTTTGCTCGTGCAACTCTTATGTTTTTCCTGCATAGATATACTCACCTTTAGTGCTTTTATTGCCTTGGCGACAATCGCCTCTAAATGGTATCTCTATAAAACCTTTGAGTCTAATATCACTCCCAGGTACTTGACCTCAGATGAGCTTTCTAAAAGCACGCTATCTACTGGGATGGTTTGCAGAGTAGGATTGTCCTCCTATTGGTGAAGGGAACAATGAACGCCCTTGCGGAGTTGATATTCAACCCTACGATTAAGATCATTTTCTTCGATATCCTTAGTCCGTTCTGTACAATGTTACAGAAAGTCTGTTCAAAGTGGTCCTATTTACAATCATACAATTTTCTGTTATTGCATGAAGTAATTATCTCTTCTGAATTACAAAATTGCAATCTTTTTAGGATCTTCAGTTCAATAAACTTATAATAAAAGTTCTTACCGACCTAAGGCCCCTTTCATATTAGGCAACTTTACTTGCGCAAGTCTAGTGTTTGTGGGTTTGGGAGGAAAGGTCGGTTTGAAGGGGAAAGAATTGCCGAGATTTGAGTACAGACTTTCTTGTACTTGGCAATTCTGTACTTGTACTTGGCAATTATGTATATTCAATATATCTTTAACTAAATTATTTTTTTCTTTAACTTCCATTGTATACACCAAATTTAAAATCACTTTCACAATTACAATGAATACAGAAATGAAACAAAACGTCAACAAATTAAGAAAATTCGAGCATAAAAAATTAAACTTGCTCAACAAAGTTGCTGAATGTGAACATAAAAGCAAGTTCAAAAGAAAATAAATAAAAATGAAAATTATACTTGCGCAATTAAAGTTGCCTAATCTGAAAGGAGCCTTAGGAAACTGTATGCCTGGTATATAGTATGTAGTATGTATACTCCATACATATTACTATGCCGACTACTGGGTAAACTCGTTTTAAACTAATTTTTTTCAAAAGCAGTGGCAAGAGAGATGATTACTATACTATTTTGCAATTTTTGAGCTTAATATGAGAAAATACTAATTTTTCTATAGTCGGCACACCCCTGCCGACAATTGGAAATCATGAAAAATTTTTTTCCTAAAAACGGCACCCATTAAAATAAGCAAAATAAATAAATTTTATTAAAATGTTCACATTAATATCAATATTTTAGTTGATTTGAATCCATGGAAACAGTCACTTTTAAGAAATTACTTCATTTAATGTGAATACTAACTTGTTTAAATTGGGCTCACCACTAAAAAATTTCTTAAAAAACAGGCACAATCGCCCTCTTTAAAAACAGTCACGGAAAGAGGCCAAAAATATACCAATATACTCATCTCATTCAAATATACTCAATGTTTAGAGAGAAGTAAGTATACATATTTCTAATGAAAATCAGATCTTACTTATATATTTAATGGCCGCTATTCTTATTTATATACATTTTTATTTAAAAGTGCCGAATACTGGTGCATGCCAACTTTAGGGGCTTTTACCCTATATACATACATGCATGCATACATACATGAATAGTTGATACGCGTTATCTATTCTGTGTTATTTGCTTTTTTACAGTAAACAAACAAATTAAGCAAAAATAATTAATAAAATAATCTAATATTATTAATTTATACTTGCAATATTTTTTTTGTGTTTTTTTGTTTAAAAATGTGTATGCGTGTACTCATTTTGTTTTGATAGCTAGTTCAGATAAATTAGCGATTTGTTATCAAAACTAGCGATGATAGCAATTTCTTCATGGTTCGCAGCTAGGTTCAAAATGAACCAAGTTGGTTCGCTCAAAAATTTGTATGGGGAACCATGTTGATTCAATCAAGATTCGACCGCGAACCGAGAATGGGAGAGCGAACCTCGGTAATTGCTGTCCGTGTGAACATGCTATAACGCAAGAGATGTTCCTCAGCTGCTTAAGGACTGTTTTAATTGAATATATTTCTTTAATCAATTCAATAAATAAATGAAAAAAACCAATATGAGTTTTTGTACGAAATTAGTAATTTTTTAAATAAATAACTTATCTAAAGACCTAATTAAATTATTTCTTTAAATGTTATTAAATAGTTCAGTAAATGCAATAAAGCGATAGACAGAGAGCAACAAAACTACATAACTTTTAAGGTGGAAATCAGCTAAAATGGATGAAGTTTTCTCATTACATACCGAGAAATTCGATTTATATGATGGTAGGTATGTTTATTGTGAATAAAAACTTTTCAACCATACATATAAGACATATTAATAGGTCTTGCCAAAATATATTTATAAATATGTCTGTCGCTTAGAAGAGAACAGCATAATTCGTCTTAAGACAAAATCGAGTAATATATGGTTAAAAATTCTACAAACGAAACGTCATATTTACGTGAAATCCCCATGTCTCTAACAAAAAGTCCAATCAAATTTGTAATAAAAAAATCTACATTTTCATAAAATATTGGGTGTATTCGTTAGTACAGTACTCTTTACTTTACGAAAAAGAATTTTAATTGGCCCATTTTGATTTATACTTTTTCAAATTCTGAATTTTTGCTCGAATATTCGAACGAACAAAGAATAAAAAATTTTTTTGTAAAATAATTTTTTTCTTAGATTGATATTATTAGCAGAGTAAGTAAATACGCGGAGCAGCTCCGCCCTTTTCAGCTCTTTTGGCACTTTTACGCAAAGAGCGGAGCCAAAGACTATAAATATATATATATATATATATATATATATATATATATATTTATAGTCTTTGGCGGAGCGGCAATGTTATTGCTCTTGCTCTGCGTCATTATGTCGACGCTGCTCATTACAAAATCAGAGCATGAAAAGGAGTACCATGGTTGGCAGCGTTGTCAACTCGGTGCTTTTCGCACCGTTTTTAGTGCTTTTTGAAATTTTCGACGCGAAGAATTTTGAAGTTAGTGCTCAGTGCTTTTTAAAATTCATTTTCGGTGCTTTTTGTATCCAGCGGTGGCACTAAACCAAAAATTCAAAGAGAAATTTCGTTGTTTATTTCTTTTTCGAAGAAGTCTATCATTCAAAAAACATTAGCTCTGAAGTTAAATAGAGCATTTAAGAAAATTCTAATAAGATTGTACAAGCGCCATATAACCCTCAAACCTTAACATTTCAAGTATAATTAATGTAAGCAGTGTTTTGCCACACAACAAGGAAGACATAATACAAGTATTGAGTCCACTATCGAGTTTTGGGCAGAAGTAAAATCTAATAGCGATTCAGTTAAAATGAACTCAAATTATTAAAAATTGCATTAGCATCAAACTTCTGTCACTTCCATATTTAAACGAAGAAGTTGAACACGCTTTTAACTCTATGAGTGCAGTTTAGTCTAAACTATGTAACAGAATGTCCATACACTTGGTTAACACTTTGCTTTATATAAAAATCGACCTGAAACGAGAAAATTTTTATGTGAATAGAGCTTCCGTTTTTGGTTAATTATAACCAAAATTTTTCAAATTATTTCCCAATGTCCAATATTTTTTTCATTTCGATTACTTTTTTGCTATGAATATTTTTGTATATAACTTGATAAACTTGCAAATCACTTTTTAGGGTTCCGTACACCAAAGGTGAAAAAGGAACCCTATTGTTTTCGCTACGCTGTCCGTCTGGCCGTCTGTCCGTCTGGCCGTCTGTCCGTCACAGGGTATTTTCTCGAGAACCGTAAGAGCTACGGACCTGAAATTTGGACAGAGTGTGTAGACCCTTGGCCGCTACAACAACAAATACATGAGAGTTGGAAATTAAAGGGTGTGCCAAAACGAGCAACAAAAAATGTTAAAATCCCATGTAATATACATACAATTGTATGTATATGCACTTGAAATTTGTAAAGTTAGTGTATTTTTATACAGACTACAACAATAAACACTAAAATTTAAAAAATTTTAATTAGAGGGTGTACCATCAGTTAATGTAATTTTGACTATGTAATTTTGATAACTTGCTGTATCTTGGAAACCGTAAGAGCAAACTTCTTGAAATTTTCAAAAACGGTATAACAAAAAAATCTCAAAATTATAAAATCGCCAAACCGAAAAAAAATCGCCAAAATCAAAAAAAAAAATCACCAAAGCGAAAAAAAGCACCGAATTAAAAAAAATTTCTAAATCGAACCGGAAAAATCGCCAAAATGAAAAAATCGTCAAAATGAAAAAAAATCTCCAAAATGAAAAAATCGCCAAAATTAAAAAAATCGCCAAAATTAAAAAAATTGCCAAAATTAAAAAAAAAATCGCCAAAATTAAAAAAATCGCCAAAATGAAAAAAAACGCCAAAATTAAAAAAATCGCCAAAACGAGAAAAAAGCGAAACATAATAAAAAAAATATTTCAGCTGAGAAAACGTAAAAAAACACTGTATTAAAAAAAATGCTCAAAGCCAACGTACGGAACCCTTCGTGCGCGAGTCAAAGTCGCACTTTACTGAATTTATTTATATTTAACTCTGTTATTTATATTGCGTTTGCTGCACAATACTTTTGACACCTTTTTTATTTAGTTCAAAATTTATTGGCTTTGTCACATAGTTCAGTTGCAGGCGAAAGAATGTTTTTACAGCATAATTTAATAACAACCAAATTTGGTAAGCCTTGATTAAAAAAAAAACTATTAAGCCCATCGAGTTCAAAAATAATCAGCTCTTAACCTCATAAATACTTGTCGATTACTGCCAACTTGACTAAACTCGAGTGATTCGTTTGTTCCTTAATGAAAAAAAATAATTTTTTTTATAATAACTTCAAAAGTCTTCGTCAAATTGATTTTAGAATACACTGATTCCTATAGGATTAAAATGTGAATCGGATGCCTCTAATTTGACGACGAAATGCAAGGTCAACCGACTCCTTTATTTTTTTATTTACGTACATGTAGCATAAAGAGTCACAACTCAAAATTATTAAGTGCATTTTCTTTTTTATAAGCCAGTTAATTGAAGAAATCTATAACGACCTCAACAATTTCTTTTGCAATAAAGTCTTCTTGAAGAAAGTACGGTTATGCTTGTTTTTGTGTCACATACTTGCGTCATTTGTACGGTATCAACAGTTGTTTGCAACTACTCAGCATCTGAAATTTTTTGAGTTGTGACTCTTTGTGATTTAGTGCGCGATATGTATTTATGAATAAAATTTTTTTTAATAATATGAAAAATTTTAAATTTAGTGCTATTTTACTTAAATTACGCGCTTTTTTCCTGATTTCAGTGCTTTTTAAAATTTGAAAATTGACAACGCTGATGGTTGGCTCTTTGCTTGCTCCGCTCCTTTTGTTTACGCAATGTGTAAAAGTGCTGCAAAGAGCAAAAAATGCGCATTGCTCCTTTACTGTGGTACATATTTTCTTTTAAAAGATTCTGTTTCGTTGTAATGATTATTATGATAAAATAAGAAAATGTAAATGGATGACATTTTGTAAAAACCTTAATAATTTTTAGTTTTAATTGATGTACGAGTAGTAGTAAAGTAGTATTTATTTTATTAGGGCTTTTAAATTATCTGAAAAATCGACTGATTTCAAGTTCTTTGATTGTACCTTTTTATACCCTTTACCAAAAAAATGGTAAAAGGGTATATAGGTTTGCCATTCCGTTTGTAATTTCTATAATATCAATAAGCGACCCATAAAGTATATATGTATATTCTGGATCCTTATGCATAGGGAAGACGAATAAGCGATGTCTGTCTGTATGTGAAATCGGTTTTCCGAAGCTCCCAGTACAGTTAGAGACTTCGTTCTTGGACTGGTGTGTCAGGAAATCCAAACTAGATTGGTATTGAAATTCAGCAAAATCGAGTAGACGATTGCAGAGTTGGAAAACTTAAACTTTATTTTGCCATATAAAAGTAACTAGATAACACAAATTTTTTGATTTTTTGTTAAATAAACTTATTTTACACTTCAGTACGACTAAAATTGGTATTTCAAATTTTAAAAAATAAAAAAACTAAAAAGACGTTTCCAGGGTTGGAAAACTTTTTGTGTTAAGCCTGGTACTCTGTTCGAAGTTGTGAAAATTTTTCAGCAACATTCATTATTTCGCGTGAAAAATTTGACACGTAAGAAGTGATGCCCATTTTACTTTTTCGGAAAAAATTTTCGTATTTATTGGTTTGAAGTAGGCAACACTGATCGACTTTTGTTAATAAAAACATCAGCTGTCAATATTTCGCACGAAATAAATGCCAGTCTCATTATTTCACAGATAGCAAGAAAATGTTGCCAGATACATTTCATACATTTTTCACGAGTCGAACAGAGTACAAGTTTTGCAACATTATTTCATGAAAATTTCACGTAAACTTTTTTTGTATGGAATATGTCAACATTTCGCGTGAAATTTTGAACAGAGTACCAGGCTTTATGTAAAATTAACTATGTCTAAAACTATATTAGTATTTTCTCGAGAACCGTAAGAGCTACAGACCTGAAATTTGGACACAGTGTGTATACCTTTGGCCGCTACAACAACAAATACATGAGAATTAGAAATTAAAGGGTGTTCCAAAACGAGCAACGAAATTATGTTAAAGTCCCATGTTATATACATACAATTGTATGTATATACACCAGAGAAACAAGTCGAGGCAAAATTATCGGCGGCGGCGGCGCAGTAGTTTTGTGACCGGCGGCGGTGCGCCGAGAGAATTTTCGGCGGCGCAAAAGAGCGTATAAAAATTTAAAGAAAAAATAAAAATTGAAACTGAAAATCGATTTTCAAATTTTATTCTCCGAAATTTGTCTTTTTGAGCAGATAAAATTTCGGCTGGTTTTGAGCCGATGCGAGCCGATACAATCGGCGGCGGCTTGATGCACAGAAAAATAACCGGCGGCGGCGCGCCGTCGGCTTCGAGCCGGTCGACTTGTTTCTCTGATATACACTTGAAATTTGTAAGGTTAGTGTATTTTTATACAGACTACAACAATTAACACTAAAATTAAAAAAAAATTTAAATTAAAGGGTGTTCCATCAGTTAATGCAATTTTTACTATGCAATTTTGACAACTTGCTGTATCTTGGAAACCCTAAGAGCAAAACTCTTGAAATTTTCAAAAACGGTAAAACTAAAAAATCAAAAAATTATAAAATCGCCAAACCGAAAAAAATCGCCAATTAAAAAAAAAGCGCCAAAACGAAAAAAAGCACCAAATTAAAAAAATTTCTAAATCGAAAATAAATCGCCAAAATGAAAAAATCGCCAAAATTAAAAAATCGCCAAAATGAAAAAAATCGCCAAATTAAAAAAAATTTCTAAATCGAAAATAAATCACCAAAATGGCGTTTTTTTATTTTTGGCGATTTTTTTAATTTTGGCGATTTTTTTTGTTTTGACGATTTTTTAATTTTGGCGATTTTTTTAGTTTTGACGTTTTTTTATTTTTGGCGATTTTTTCATTTTAGCGATTTATTTTCAATTTAGAAATTTTTTTTAATTTGGTGCTCTTTTCATTTTGGCGATTTTTTAATTTTGGCGATTTTTTTTCATTTTGGCGATTTTTTTCATTTTGGCGATTTTTTAATTTTGCCGATTTTTTAATTTTGGCAATTTTTCCGGTTTTTTGCGATTTATTTACGATTTAGAAATTTTTTTAATTTGGTGCTTTTTTTAATTTTGGCGATTTTTTTTAATTTTGGCGATTTTTTTAATTTTGGATTTTTTTTTATTTTGGCGATTTTCTTTCATTTTGGCGATTTTATTTTCATTGTAGCAATTTTTCCGGTTATTCGCGATTTATTTTAGTCTTAAACATTTTTTTTTTGTAATTTGGTGCTTTTTTTCATTTTGGCGATTTTTTTTTTCATTTCGGAGATTTTTTTCATTTTGGCGATTTTTTTAATTTTGGGTTTTTTTTCATTTTGGCGATTTTCTTTCATTTTGGCGATTTTTTTTCATTTCAGCAATTTTTCCTGTTATTCGCTATTTATTTTACTCTTAGACATTTTTTTTTGTAATTTGGTGCTTTTTTCATTTTGGCGATTTTTTTCATTTTGGGGTTTTTTTTACATTTTGGCAATTTTCTTTCATTTTGGCGATTTTTTTTTCATTTTAGCAATTTTTCCGGTTATTCGCGATTTATTTTAGTCTTAGAAATTTTTTTTGTAATTTGGTGCTTTTTTTAATTTTTTTAATTTTTTTCGGTTTGGTGATTTTATAATTTTTTGATTTTTTAGTTTTACCGTTTTTGAAAATTTCAAGAGTTTTGCTCTTACGGTTTCCAAGATACAGCAAGTTATCAAAATTACATTAACTGATGGTACACCCTCTAATTAAATTTTTTTAAATTGTTGTAGGTAGTCTGTATAAAAATACACTAACTTTACAAATTTCAAGTGCATTTGTATGTATATTACATGGGATTTTTACATTTTTCGTTGCTCGTTTTGGCACACCCTTTAATTTCCAACTCTCATGTATTTGTTGTTGTAGCGGCCAAGGGTCTACACACTTTGTCCAAATTTCAGGTGCGTAGCTCTTACGGTTCTCGAGAAAATAAGACTTAGGCCATTATTATTTATTGCCACAGATATGTATGTATATGTACATGTAAATATATGTAAATGTACATACATATATACATTAATATGTACATATGGGCATTTCCATGAAAATGACAACCACGACTGAAAAATTAAAAAACCTTGAAATTTTTTTTAAAATATGTCAAAGAGGAAAAAATCACTCAAATTTTACTATGCAGAGGTATTAATAGCTTATAAAAATTTTTCAAGAGCAAAAATAGCTGTTTAAACTGACCATCTCTTTGATTAATGTTAAGAAATTGCAATCACCTATTTTTTCTTAATTAGCGACTCGATTCAGGTATTTGTAACATTGCAATTATACTTTAAAATTAATGTTACAACAACAATGAACAAGATCCATGAGGAAAGAGAAAATTTAGAGTTCGATAAGCGGTATTTTTTTGGTTTGCTTTAGATGCTATTTTAATGTCACGTACGCGGTGCAAAAACATTATTTGTGTATGTCATTTGAATTTGACCGGTCGCAAATGTTTCAAAATAAAAGTTCAAAGCAGGATAATTGTCGCAAATAAATATTGTTCGAAATTTTTTCTCAATTTAGTGTAATTAAAATTTTATAAGCATTTAAAGTTCGTCACGTACGCTATTCTAAGTATTAAAATTGCAATTGAATGTATCAGCGTTAACTTGATAATTATCAGACATGTTCTGAAAATCACTTTTTGTGAAAGTGAATTGAAAATACAAGAAAGGTGTTCTGCACATATAACTTTTTGCATTTTTGTGATTTTAAACCGGTCAGCTAAATGACTGCCGATTTGAAATCACTTGGTTATTTTTTCAATCACTTTATTTTGAAATTCTCAATTGATTAATTAAATGAATAACTTAATATCTTCTTTATTGATTTTTATAGTAAAATGGGCAATTTTCTACGAAAGAATTTATGAAGTTATGAAAAAAATTTAAAACTCTTAATTTTGCAAAAATGTTGTTATTTGCTTTGTGATTTACATTTGTGATATTGCAGTTACAAAACAAAACGTCAGCTGTTTTCTTCTATTTTTTAAAGGGTAAAATCACACAGAATCATTCAGAACGCCATCAAATCACAATTGTGATTTTAAAATCACAAGTAAACAGTATGTAGTAAGAAATGAAGTTGACTCTTTATTGTTTTTATTGATATTTTCACTGAATACATATTTTTGTTTTGTTTTTAAGTTTTTGTATGCATATATTTCTGTGGCCAAGCAATAACATCTTAACTCAAGTTAATTTTTTTAAGGTAGCTACATCAATATTAAAATATTTGAGCATTTAAACTTGTATACACTTATGCTATGTTTAGACGACGAGTTGAATCACCTGCTTCGCTCTCTGAATCATGTTTATGAATCATGCTGTTTAGACTACGCATTAGTGCTTCGTATGCAGCATGCCAATTGAGTGCTTTTCGTACTAGATTTAGAGATTTTTAATTTATAACAGTGCGGAATTTTTCAAATTGTTGCTTAAAAAAAAGGCACTAAATTGGTGCTTTTCACCTTTGATTTTAGTGCGTTTTACATATCTACTAAATATTAATTTGTGTAAGTGTGGTGGTTTATAAGAAACACCAAATAAAAAATTTTCTCTTTTCAAAAACTATCTGCTTTCACCCCTTTTAGACATGCAAAGTTACCTTTGCAGAATGTTAATTCAGCTGGGTAAAATACGAAGAAGAAAAACTTTATCTTTCATAGTGAGAAAAAATAATATATTTCTAGAAATTACAGTTATAAAATAACTTAATTACAACAATAATCTAATTACTAACCACTGAGGGAAGCAATGTATTGCTTTCTTGATAACGAAAGCTTTCAAAAATGCTTCTGAAAAGTACTAACGTAAGGCTCTCTAACAAAGTGGACAAAAGTAAAAAAAAATTTAAACCAGTAACTTTTGCATCTGAGTACACAAAAACTACACATTATTACTTCTGTAAAATGAATTAGTAAAGCAAAAAATGAATGGCTTTTTGGAAACTGGATGCATTGCTTCTAGCTGGCTTACAAAAATTCTTCTGGGAAGCGGTAATTTTTGCTGGGATGGTGAAATTGAAGAAATAGAACGAAGTATCAGAAATTTAAGGATACATAAATGGAAAAATTTTCTCAGAACTGATTAATTTTGGATTGAAGTTTATAATTATAGAAATTCAAATAATCATAATCCATTTCTAATACTGCCAATATTTTCTCTAAGACTATTAACATTACCATGTTCAAATGTTGAAGTAGAAATAACTTTTAGCACTTATAACTTTTTTAAAAGTAAGTTAAAAATACAATAATGATTTTATAAGTCAAATTGTTTAATTCATATAAAATACGGTCTAAAAGGAAAAGGCTTATGTTGTTCAGTAACTCGTTTCTGTAATTCTCGCATCGTAAAATTTCTCACATGAAGTGTGAAACACAAAATTCCATCGTTTCTCGATTTGTGAAAAAAAAAGTGTTTCTGTATTTGAATGTGAAAACAGAAAACACTGAATCTGTTTTTACTGGAATATTTCCAGTAATCGAGTGTCAAATGAAAACAAAAGTCACAAAAATATTATTTCAATAACAAAAAAATAATAATTTTCAAGAAAAATAAAATTGAATAATGAACATGAATATAAAGTGAATGTAAAATGCTTGAAATAAGTTTTTTCTAGCAACTGTCTCTATTATAGAAAATTCCACAAAAAAATTCTAAATAAATATAATCATATCGAATCGTTAATAATAATTTTAGTTCAACAATTCGTTGCATATCTTTTCAACTAGTTTATTCTTCATATTTTCACACACAAATTCAAAAATTCACATGTTTTTGTACAATTTAAAATCCGAGACTTGCGAGAAACTATTCACAAAATATTGTTACAGAAACACTTTTTCTCACATCGTTCCAATAATTGCTGGAAATTTGTTTAAATGACAGATAGTTCTCACAAAGTAACGATACAGAAACACTTATGTGAGAAAAGCCATTATGTGTTTCAATTTACACTGTTTCCACGATTCCCTTGTTTCATGCGGGAAATTTTACGATGCGAGAAATACAGAAACGAGCTACAGAACGTAACATACTGAACTACATATGTTCATGTAAAAATTAATTCAGATGAAACACCTAAAATCTAATTGTTTTTTTAATACACCATAATTGCAGTGTCTTGTGAAATGAACTTCAATTATTTTCCTACTCATGTTCTACTTATAAGCAAAATCGAAATATGGCTCGATATAATTGAAATTATTACAAAAACCTATGAAATGTAGTAAATTTAAAATTGTAGTTAACTTAAATTTAAATAATTTCTACTCATTCAATACATATATAATTAGCCATGTGGGCTTTCTCTGTATTGAAAATAAACAGATAAATATAAAAATATAAATAAAAAATATATTGCATTTAGTGCTTTTTTATGAACACACAGTGATTTTTGCTCTGAAAAAGTTGGCATCACTGTTCGCGTGGCATTTTTTTATGTATATTCACACATTCATACGTATCATACGCACGTGCATACATGCATACATATTTACATAAATTCGATTCATTCAAAATCTTGATTTTGAAGGCATCTCTATATTTTCTTCTTATTTTTCCTTTTTAGGGTTCCGTACACCAAAGGTGAAAATGGAACCCTATTGTTTTCGCTACGCTGTCCGTCTGTCCGTCTGTCCGTCACAGGGTATTTTCTCGAGAACCGTAAGAGCTACGGACCTGAAATTTGGACACAGTGTGTAGACCCTTGGCCGCTACAACAACAAATACATGAGAGTTGGAAATTAAAGGGTGTGCCAAAACGAGCAACGAAAAATTTTAAAATCCCATGTAATATACATACAATTGTATATATGTATATTACATGGGACCCTTGGCCGCTACAACAACAAATACATGAGAGTTGGAAATTAAAGGGTGTGCCAAAACGAGCAATGAAAAATTTTAAAATCCCATGTAATATACATACAATTGTATGTATGTATATTACATGGGACCCTTGGCCGCTACAACAACAAATACATGAGAGTTGGAAATTAAAGGGTGTGCCAAAACGAGCAACGAAAAATTTTAAAATCCCATCTAATATACATACAATCGTATGTATATTACATGGGATCCTTGGCCGCTACAACAACAAATACACGAGAGTTGGAAATTAAAGGGTGTGCCAAAACGAGCAACGAAAAATTTTAAAATCCTATCTAATATACACACAATTGTATGTATATACACTTGAAATTTGTAAAGTTCGTGTATTTTTATACAGACTACAACAAACACTAAAATTTAAAAAAATTTAATTAAAGGGTGTACCATCAGTTAATGTAATTTCGACTATGTAATTTTGAAAACTTGCTGTATCTTGGAAACCGTAAGAGCAAACTTCCTGAAATTTTCAAAAACGGTAAAACAAAAAAATCTCAAAATTATAAAATCGCCAAACCGAAAAAAAATCGTTAAAATCAAAAAAAAATCGCCAAAACGAAAAAAAGCACCAAATAAAAAAAAATTTCTAAATCGAAAATAAATCGCGAAAAACCGAAAAAATCGCCAAAATGAAAAAATCGCCAAAATGAAAAAAAATCGCCTAAATGAAAAAATCGCCAAAATTAAAAAAAAATTCAGTAAAGTGCGACTTTGACTCGCGCACGAAGGGTTCCGTATGTTGGGCTTTGAGCATTTTTTTAATACAGTGTTTTTTACGTTTTTTCAGCTGAAATAATTTTTTTTGATTATTTGTGGCTTTTTTCTCGTTTTGGCGATTTTTTAAATTTTTGGCGATTTTTTTCATTTTGGCGATTTTTTTCATTTTGGCGATTTTTTTCATTTTGGCGATTTTTTTTTTCATTTTGGCAATTTTTTTCATTTTGGCGATTTTTTTAATTTTGACGATTTTTTCATTTTGGCGATTTTTTTTCATTTTGGCGATTTTTTTTATTTTGGCGATTTTTCCGGTTTTCCGCGATTTATTTTCGATTTAGAAATTTTTTTTAATTTGGTGCTTTTTTTCGTTTTGGCGATTTTTTTTTATTTTGGCGATTTTTTTTCGGTTTGGCGATTTTATAATTTTTAGATTTTTTTGTTTTACCGGTTTTGAAAATTTCAAGAAGTTTGCTCTTACGGTTTCCAAGATACAGCAAGTTATCAAAATTACATAGTCAAAATTACATTAACTGATGGTACACCCTCTAATTAAAATTTTTTAAATTTTAGTGTTAATTGTTGTAGTCTGTATAAAAATACACTAACTTTACAAATTTCAAGTGCATATACATACAATTGTATGTATATTACATAGGATTTTAACATTTTTCGTTGCTCGTTTTGGCACACCCTTTAATTTCCAACTCTCATGTATTTGTTGTTGTAGCGGCCAAGGGTCTACACACTGTGTCCAAATTTCAGGTCCGTAGCTCTTACGGTTCTCGAGAAAATACCCTGTGACGGACAGACGGACGGACGGACAGACGGACAGACGGACAGCGTAGCGAAAACAATAGGGTTCCATTTTCACCTTTGGTGTACGGAACCCTAAAAACATAGATGTGAGTTTAATATAAATAAATTTAATGAAGTTATGAATAATATAATAAATTCAGTAAAGTGCGACTTTGACTCGCGCACGAAGGGTTCCGTACGTTGGGCTTTGAGCATTTTTTAATACAGTGTTTTTTACGTTTTTTCAGCTGAAATAGTGTTTTTTTTTATTATTTTTCTCTTTTTTCTCGTTTTACCGATTTTTTAAATTTTGGCGATTTTTTTTAATTTTGGCGATTTTTTTTTTAATTTTGACAATTTTTTTCATTTTGGCGATTTTTTTTTCATTTTGGCGGTTTTTTTCATTTTGGCGATTTTTTTTCATTTTGGCGATTTTTTCATTTAGGCGATTTTTTTTCATTTTGGCGATTTTTTCATTTTGGCGATTTTTTCGGTTTTTCGCGATTTATTTTCGATTTAGAAATTTTTTTTAATTTGGTGCTTTTTTTCGTTTTGGCGATTTTTTTTTGATTTTAACGATTTTTTTTCGGTTTGGCGATTTTATAATTTTGAGATTTTTTTGTTTTACCGTTTTTGAAAATTTCAGGAAGTTTGCTCTTACGGTTTCCAAGATACAGCAAGTTTTCAAAATTACATAGTCGAAATTACATTAACTGATGGTACACCCTTTAATTAAATTTTTTTAAATTTTAGTGTTTGTTGTAGTCTGTATAAAAATACACGAACTTTACAAATTTCAAGTGTATATACATACAATTGTGTGTATATTAGATAGGATTTTAAAATTTTTCGTTGCTCGTTTTGGCACACCCTTTAATTTCCAACTCTCGTGTATTTGTTGTTGTAGCGGCCAAGGATCCCATGTAATATACATACGATTGTATGTATATTAGATGGGATTTTAGAATTTTTCGTTGCTCGTTTTGGCACACCCTTTAATTTCCAACTCTCATGTATTTGTTGTTGTAGCGGCCAAGGGTCCCATGTAATATACATACATACAATTGTATGTATATTACATGGGATTTTAAAATTTTTCATTGCTCGTTTTGGCACACCCTTTAATTTCCAACTCTCATGTATTTGTTGTTGTAGCGGCCAAGGGTCCCATGTAATATACATATATACAATTGTATGTATATTACATGGGATTTTAAAATTTTTCGTTGCTCGTTTTGGCACACCCTTTAATTTCCAACTCTCATGTATTTGTTGTTGTAGCGGCCAAGGGTCCCATGTAATATACATACATACATACAATTGTATGTATATTACATGGGATTTTAACATTTTTCATTGCTCGTTTTGGCACACCCTTTAATTTCCAACTCTCATGTATTTGTTGTTGTAGCGGCCAAGGGTCTACACACTGTGTCCAAATTTCAGGTCCGTAGCTCTTACGGTTCTCGAGAAAATACCCTGTGACGGACAGACGGACAGACGGACAGCGTAGCGAAAACAATAGGGTTCCATTTTCACCTTTGGTGTACGGAACCCTAAAAATCGCCAAAATGAAAAAAACCGCCAAAATGAAAAAAAAATCGCCAAAATGAAAAAAATTGTCAAAATTAAAAAAAAAATCGCCAAAATTAAAAAAAATCGCCAAAATTTAAAAAATCGGTAAAACGAGAAAAAAGAGAAAAATAATAAAAAAAAACACTATTTCAGCTGAAAAAACGTAAAAAACACTGTATTAAAAAATGCTCAAAGCCCAACGTACGGAACCCTTCGTGCGCGAGTCAAAGTCGCACTTTACTGAATTTATTATATTATTCATAACTTCATTAAATTTATTTATATTAAACTCACATCTATGTTTTTGGGGTTCCGTACACCAAAGGTGAAAATGGAACCCTATTGTTTTCGCTACGCTGTCCGTCTGTCCGTCTGTCCGTCTGTCCGTCTGTCCGTCTGTCCGTCTGTCCGTCCGTCCGTCTGTCCGTCACAGGGTATTTTCTCGAGAACCGTAAGAGCTACGGACCTGAAATTTGGACACAGTGTGTAGACCCTTGGCCGCTACAACAACAAATACATGAGAGTTGGAAATTAAAGGGTGTGCCAAAACGAGCAACGAAAAATGTTAAAATCCTATGTAATATACATACATACAATTGTATGTATATGCACTTGAAATTTGTAAAGTTAGTGTATTTTTATACAGACTACAACAATTAACACTAAAATTTAAAAAATTTTAATTAGAGGGTGTACCATCAGTTAATGTAATTTTGACTATGTAATTTTGATAACTTGCTGTATCTTGGAAACCGTAAGAGCAAACTTCTTGAAATTTTCAAAACCGGTAAAACAAAAAAATCTAAAAATTATAAAATCGCCAAACCGAAAAAAAATCGCCAAAATAAAAAAAAAATCGCCAAAACGAAAAAAAGCACCAAATTAAAAAAAATTTCTAAATCGAAAATAAATCGCGGAAAACCGGAAAAATCGCCAAAATAAAAAAAATCGCCAAAATGAAAAAAAATCGCCAAAATGAAAAAATCGTCAAAATTAAAAAAATCGCCAAAATGAAAAAAATTGCCAAAATGAAAAAAAAAATCGCCAAAATGAAAAAAATCGCCAAAATGAAAAAAATCGCCAAAAATTTAAAAAATCGCCAAAACGAGAAAAAAGCGAAAAATAATCAAAAAAAATTATTTCAGCTGAAAAAACGTAAAAAACACTGTATTAAAAAAATGCTCAAAGCCCAACATACGGAACCCTTCGTGCGCGAGTCAAAGTCGCACTTTACTGAATTTATTTTGGCTTGTTTTCATTTGTTTACAAACACACACATACACATATACCTATTTTGCTTTGATAGCTAGTTCAGATAAAGTGGCGATTAACTGCGATAAAAGTTAGAGAAGATACCAATTTTACGTGCTTCGCAAGTAGATTCATATTGAATCTACTAGATTCGCTCTCATAATTTTGTATGGCGAAGCAAGTTGATTCGGTCATGATTGGGGCGTGAAGCATGAATAGAGAGCGAAGCACGTACCGTCTAAACATACTATTAAGTTCAATAACTAACAGCCCATTCAAATTATTCGTCATTAAAAAAACTTATGTGCAGTTTCTACAAGTCAGGCAGACGACTCGTCTAGAAAATTTGTATGAAAGTCACTCAAGAAAATGAGTGCTTTCCATGTAAATTTTATACTCAAGTCGGTCGTCTGGGTTGTAGAAACAGGGAGTTATATTTAAGCTCATCTCATCATCTTTTTGAGTGATTTTCATACAAATTTTCTAGACCAGTCGCCTGCCTGACTTGTGGAATCTGCACATAAGCTTTTAAAAAACTATCTTATTTCAGGTTTTCCGCATTTTTGAATTTAACCTAAAGCACTTATCTCGACTTACTATCAATAAAAATTATTTTGCCTTTCAATATAATAGCTTAAGTTTACTTTAGTTTTTATTTTTCTGCCAATGGATTTTTTCATAACATCTTAACCAAAAAACAACGAATAATAACTAATAAAATCGTTTCTTTTTTATAAAATTAACAGTTTTGTTCTAAATAAATGTGCATTTTTTTCGGTATCTAACAATTTTATATAAAAACCAAACACAATTTATTTTAGACGAAACCCATAATATCTCAAAACACGAAATTTCGACTCAAGCCAATATTATTTATTGCCACAAATTAAAAAAAAAATGTTTACTTAAGAATATTATAAGAGAAAAATCCGTCACGTACGCTATGTCACATACGCTATTAAACTTCATTCATTATAAAATCAACCAAAAGTCTTTTTTATTTCAAAATTACTGATAATAAAGGAAAAATAGTTGGCTTCGTGTAAGAAATTTAAAACAAGAAAAAAAAACTTCACAATTCGCAGATTTTCGTACACTTTTACATGCATATTGATACCAGTTCCATTTTATGTCACGTACCCTATGCCCTTATTTCCCTCGATATTTTGGACAACAGGGTTCCAAATTTAATATTTTTTTTTCGCATATAGTACGACCGGAATGGAACATAACAACAAAATGTTTTTGAGTTACTTCTATTTTTTTAGAATCTATTCCACTTTGTAGGCGTACAAATGTCACGTACGCTGACATGGAAATGCCCATATGTAAATACAAAAAATTTAATGCCGCGAAAATCGATATTATTTATTTTAATACTTTATATTATTTAATTTAACCCAAAGTAACCACTGTTATGTGCAGTTTCCACAATACAAGCAAGCGACTTGTCTAGAAAAAATATATGAAAAGCACTCAAATTTTTGAGTGATTCCCATACAAATTTTCTAGACAAGTCGCTTGCTTGCATTGTGGAAACTACACATTAATGTCAAAAAGAGCAAGCGTAATGAGCCACTCAATGTACACAATACGCGGAGCAAAAGAGCAAAAGATAAACATCGTTGCTACTTGCTCAAAGAGTATGCTCCTACAGGTAAGGAGCAGACGCAAAGTGCAAACAGTGGTTGCGCTTTATTTGTACTCCGCTCTTTGTGCATTGTCTACATTTTAAAGAGCAAGACAACAGTACGCAATGAGCAAAAGAGTACGCATTTACCTACCCTGATTATTAGTGTTGTTATATAACCCAATATGTTAAGAATTGTTTAAACAAAAAACATCTAATTTTATAAATTTCTTTCCAAATGTTTATAATTAATCAAAAAGAATCAAAAATAATCTTTGAAAGTAGTCGAATTACTTTTTGAGTACCTTTGATGCCTTTTGATTATTTTGTAGTAATTTCAAGTAATTCAGATTACTTTTCGATTATTAGTAATCGTAATCAATTAGTAATCGTGCGAAACTGAATATAATCGTAATTTAATCATTACTTCACCTTTCAAAAACAAGTAATCAAATTAGTAATCAGTACGATTACTAATCATTACTTAACAGCTACGATGTATGCAACCCTGCGTTGCTTTTAAAATTACAAAGTCCCGTTTCACAAGTTTCAACTTTTGTTGCTCAACTCGTAATTCAGCTGTAAGAAAAATGGAGACGGAAATACAAATATCACTTTTTTTCTTAGTCCTAATTTACATTTGAGACATTTCTTGCCGGACATTTTTTCAATTTCCTTTTGTTCTTACCCAAAGCTTTTACATTACGGAAATTAATAGACAGACAGAAATTGTTCTAGTTTTTTTACTTTCTTCGCGTTTGCTACTTACATATTATTGACCTGCACAAGACCATTTATAAGACCTTTCAAGACATGCGACATTTTTCAAACGCTTTACTACAGTGAAATATTCTAAAACAAACGCTAAACAACACTGTTGGCCAAATTTTTTTTTTAGTTATTTGTCTTGCCAACAGTGTTTTTTAGCGTTTGTTTTAGAATATTTCGCTGTAGTAAAGCGTTTAAAAAATGTCGGATGTCTTGAAAGGTCTTATAAATAGTCTTGTGCAGGACTTTATTACATATATACACATACATACATATGCCTTCATAATACACATCAAGTATCCATACAGCCAGTGTTGCCGGAATGAAAATAAAATTTTACACAGACAAACCTTCAAAATTATCCAAAATGTTACAAATTACACCAAATAAATTTTGTGTTTGATAACAAGTAAATCTTTTTATTTACGAGTACACAAACAACTATTTTAATACATAAATAAATATGTAAACATACAACATATATATATATATATATATATATACATATGTAGTATATGTATGTATGTTGGTGTATAAATTGATTATCAACATATACGAGTACATGTGTGGATACAAAAATAATTATAAATATTTTAAACATTTGTATGTTAACATAAGTATGTACACATATTTCATATATTGCAATTCTTAATTGCAATATTTTTCCAATACTTCTTTAGTTGGTTCAAAATAATTCCCCCATTTTGCTCTATACCTTCATTTGCGAAAAAATTTACGCGATAATAACAGACAATTTATTCCTCATTTCAGTTTTTGTTCATTTTAACTTGCTGAAAATTCTCTCTACTAAACAGTTAAAAAATGGCAGAATAATAAGGAAAGTTATTACAGTTTTTTAACTACGAAACAGAGGCTCACTAGAAAGTTTTTGATCTCAAAAAATTTTGACAATAGATTTCAACATACAATTTGTCGTAAAGGTTATGCTCATTAAAATCTAAAAAAGCATGTTGACGCCACTCATCATCCAATTTTCGGTCAAAAATTTCTACGAACGGAAATCGTTTCTTGAAATGTAACAGTGATTTAATTTGAAAGGATTGTGAGTACTTTGGTTCAACAATTTCGAAAATCATCATCAAAATTAAACTTTTTTTATTTGGATAGCTACTTCAACATGAAATTTTCTAACATTGCTATATATTTTAATCTGGTCATGTATATACATATATTAAGATCGGATATTTAAATTATACAAAAATTCATTTAATTTGTTGCATAAATATCCAAAGGACTTCGAAATTTTTATCGACAGAATAATCTCGTTTTATATCAGATATTCGTTTCCAGAAGCTTGCCAAAGTTACTTCTTCGTTTTCTTTAATGATGTCTACTAAGTTCAAAAATTTTAACTCTCTAAACTATGAGTCGTTCACACATAAAATAAACAAGAAGTAGTAGCAGTATTAGGAAAAAATTTAAAAAATTGCACTATGATTGAAGTTGAAATATCTGCGTTTTTAGACCAAAAATCTTCAAATCTGCATTTCGTCCTTTTGGAGGGAAAAAATTTTCAAAATCCAGATAAATTTGCATTTCTGGCAACCATGGGTACAGAGGGTCGTGTACAGTGATGCCAACTTTTAAGACTCAAGGCGCGTAATTTTTTTTTTAAATAGGGCTAAAAAGGGCTAAATTAAAAAAATATACCCTTAGCACAAAATAAAGTAAAATTTTTCGAAATAGAACAAAAAATGTTTAAAAATGTTTCTGTTGAAAATCAAAACAACAAACAGATTTTTGTATAGTAATTTATTAAAAATTAACCCCCTTATGCAAAAACGGTTGTTAAACTTAAAGTTGGTTTAACAAACGAATTTTGTATGGCAAAACCCGTTTTAAGCATGCTTTAACTTTAACAATAGTTTTTGCATAAGAGACATTACACTTCAATAAGGTACATATTTCATTTATATTTTATATTACATTTCAATAGGTACATATGGACGTAGATTAAATAGTATATACATATATATATAATAGTCGTTTATATACGAATGTATGTATGTATGTTTACATAAGTACATACATTTGAAATTCGTCGTTATTAAATAAAATTTCGATTTCTCGCTCTTCCAAAAACATACATTATAAATTTTTAGGCTATACTGAATATATTTCAAAGCACAAAAAAATTTCGAAGAAATCGAAGATTATTCTATATTCTTCTTGTTTTTTCAAATTGGTAAAGCAAACTAGCAAAATAAAACGAGCAAAAAGTCGATATTTCTAGATTAAAGGAAGAAAAAGTTCAAAAAGATTAAAATGTAGCCATATCGAGCAAAAAGTAAAAAGGGGCTAAAAGGGCTGAAAGATAATTGTAAACTTGCTAGATATGCGCGTTTTTTAGTTTGGGGCCTAAAATTTTTTTCCGCGTTTAGAGTGACTAAAAACGGGCTAAATCTAGCCCGAAAAGGGCTAAGTTGGCTTCACCGGTCGCGTACTACACACTCTGCATCTTCGTCCCTTCTTCTACAAACTTCGTCTGTCTGTCTTTCAATTTCCCAAATGTAAAAGTTGAGCAACAAAAAAAGAGATATTTGCATTTTTTTTTTCTTACGAGTTGAGCAACAACAATCAAAAAAGTTCTCGTTGTACCTTCATAGTGAACAGGGGGTTTACTCTGCATTTCGAAATGAAAGAAAATGCTTTCGAAGTTGTATCTTATTAACATTACAATTCGTTTCGAATTACAGAGTAGACCCCCTGAAGTCTTAGCGGATTTTTTTTACATACCAAACAAAAAAATCATAAAAAAAAATATTCGTAATACATATTGACTTTGATAAATAAGCATTATTTTGCCAAGGCAGATTCATTTCCAGGTAGTATCAGGATTACAAAAACAATGAAAAAATACAACAATGAAAAAACAACATGGGTTGTAGTTCATCAAAAACTTCAAAAATAGAATTTGTTTAACATAACAATAATAAAAATTATTCACATAACTTTGAAAATATTTCTCCGCGGCAGCTACCACTAACAACATTTGCAACGTTTAGCACTTCTCACAATTTTTTAATAGTTTTTTCATATTTATAAATTTGTTTTCACAGAATTTTTTTTAATAAAATATTTTTCATATTGAATTTTTTTAACATTTTCTTTTAATTTCTCTTTCGTAAAAAATTTTTGAAGTTTCCGATGAACTTTAATTTGAAAAAAAAATAGCTCAGCTGAATTTCCGCTACTACCTTGTGAATGTGCCTTGATTATTTTGCTTTGCCTATATTTTTTACATTTAGAATAACAAAAACAAAACAAAAAAAACCGCAAACAAAAAACACAAACAAAGTGCCCTTGAGGAATACTCTATATGAGTACATCAAAGGAAAAAAATTGTAAAGTGAGTTCTAATGGCAGAAATGCTTATTTTACTGTGAGTTCTAAAGCTCTTAATGAAAACAATAAAAATAAAAAATCGGATAGACTTACTCCACTTTTTCGCCAACTAGTGATTCGTTAACATTACAGTTGCCTACTACTTCGTCATTTACATCACCGTTATCATCCGCTTCAGGCTCGTGTTCATCAATTAACCAAGTTGTCAATATAGATAACATCACAATTGTAAAGCGCGGGCGATTCCCAAATTCATCAAAAATCTCATTGGTTCCCAAGATATCCAGGGATAACGACGCCGCATCAGGTAACCGTCAAAATCGTTTTTCTATATTGCAAACTAATAACGACCAACCGCTGTATCACCAAAAAAAACCTCCAAACTACCACCAATATATCTGAGAGAAAAAAATTCTAACGCCCTTATTAAGAAATTAGTCTCGGCAATTGGCGAAAACGCATTTCACGTTATTCCAATAAAGGGCATGCAGATCGTATTGAAGGGCATTGATGCTTATGTTAATCCCGAAGAAATAAAAGATGCACTCATTATACAAGGATTTAAGGTAAAAAGTGTTACTAATATAATCAATAGAGAGAATATCCCGCAGCCTCTATTTCGTGTTGAACTGGAGCCGAATGATATACAGTTGAAAAAAAAACGAGACACACCCAATTCATAGTTTAAAATACCACTTATATCGAAATTGCCAAGAATATGGCCATACAAAATCATACTGCAATTTGCCTACAGTGTGTGTTATCTGCGGTGAATTGCACGGTACTGCTAGTTGTACTAAACCAAAATAACAAGCAGAAAAAAAATTTAATAATTGTGGTGGTAATCACACCGCTAACTATAGAGGATGTCCTGTATATTCTTTCGTTAAACAAACTATGGGACACAAAACTAAATTAGCTCCAGCTCAATCAGCAAACGCTTACTCCTCCACTTTTCCTCAAACTAGCCCACCAGTTACTTCACGTGTATCGTATGCCGATGCTGCTAAGGCTAGTTCTATTCCCATGCAAAATGTTCCACAGCAAAATAATTCAGCGAATGCAAACTCAAGCTTTAACTGTTAATTGGCTGGGATCTTTGTAGTCATTCCACGGAAAACATTACGCTAAGAACACCCGAAGATATTGAAGCTAACATTGCCAACCTTATCGAAATGATTACTCGTAAATAGGCTGCTGAACATGCCAATACCTCCCATCCGCAGTCTGGGTCTAACAGAAACTATTCTACGGATATTGAACGCCTCGTGTGTGAAAAAAGAAGACCTAGAAGGGAATGGCAACAGCTCAGATCACCTCAACTTAGAATCAGATTTAAAGAGTGCACTAAACGACTCCAAGAGTTGCTTGCATTTGAAAAAACCGCATCTCTTAAAAATTATTTGGAAAGTCTTGATGTCACACCAGCATCTAATTACTCTTTGTGGCGCGCTGCTAGAAAGCTTAAAACATAAAACACCCGTTGAGTTTATGCCACCTCTGCGCACATCTACCGGAGGTTGGGCTAGAAGCGATACTGAAAAAGGTAACATATTTGCTGAGCATTTAAAATACGTATTTACCCCATGTACTGGTGTTGTTGCCGAATGTTGTCGCTCTACCCCCTCATCAAATAAAGTTTAAGACGTGTGAGTTACAAAAACTAATTGCTGAACTCAACCCGAAGAAACCTCCGGGTTTTGATGGAATTAGTAATCAGATGCTGATGAAGTTGCCACTTGTTGCAATTAGAATCCTTTTATTCGTTTTTAATGCCATTTTGCGACTGGAGTATTTTCCACACAGCGGGAAGCTTGCCAAGGTCAAAAGGATTCCAAATCCAGTCAAAGACCTTACCAAGGCAGAGTCATACAGGCCAATAAGTCTGCTATCAACAATATCAAAACTTTTCGAAAAACTGCTCATGACAAAATTGTCCCCTATTCTAGTTGGTAATGGTTTTAGAAGTCAACATAGCACCATTGAACAAACCCATAGATTGGTTCAATTTATAAGAAGAACATTTGAAGAAAAGAAGTATTGTTCTGCGCTGTTTATCGATGTTTCACAGGCATTTGATAAAGTGTGGCATGAAGGCCTAATATTAAAATTGAAGACATACCTACCAATAAACATTTTAAATCTTTTGGAAAGTTACATTATTGCCCGGAAGTTCACTGTTGTAGAAGGAGACTTTATGAGTATGCCTGAAACTATCTCATCCGGTGTGCCACAGGGTAGTATACTGGGTCCAGTTTTGTATTTGATTTATACTTGTGATATGCCCCTGAGCGGTAATATCCACATTCTACATTTGCCGATGATACAGCATGCCTTAGTATGCACGAAAACCCTTGCGAGGCATCCCGATATCTTCAGGAACATATAACCCAGCTAGAACTGTGGTTAAACTTATGGAGAATTAAGGTAAACGAACAAAAGTATGCTCAAGTAAGATATACATACATTACGAAGAGATTCTTGTTCCCCCATTCGGATTAACAATCAAGTTGTTCCTCAACATTCTCATGTGAAATATCTTGGTATACACCTTGATCGACGGCTTACTTCGAAATACCACATTGACTCTAAGCTAACGCAAATGAAACTTAAACTAACTCAGGTACATTGGCTGATTGGTAGAAATTCAACCAACAGTCTTGATTGCAAACTTTTGATATACAAGTCGCTTTTGAAACCTATATGGTGCTACGGAATTCAACTATGGGGTACTAGTTCAGCTTCCAATCTCGAGAGAATCCAAAGAAGGCAAAACAAAATTTTACGGATAATAACATCGGCTCCATGGTATATAAAAAATTCAAATATACATCGTGATTTAAATATGCCACTTGTGATTGATGAAATTGCAAAATACGCAGGCAAATATTTAACTAAACTCGAGTCACATCCCAATCAGCTTGCTCGTAATATTTTGAACTTTACTGGACATATCCGCCTAAAAAAGAGGGATACAAGGGCTCTTATACTCAACACTCCAGATGGGACTGCTTGAATATACTTATTTTCCTTTTTGATTATCACTGCGTATGTGTTTTCTTATAACTATCACTATCGAAAAACTGCTCATGACAAAATTGTCCCCTATTCTAGTTGGTAATGGTTTTAGAAGTCAACATAGCACCATTGAACAAACCCATAGATTGGTTCAATTTATAAGAAGAACATTTGAAGAAAAGAAGTATTGTTCTGCTCTGTTTATCGATGTTTCACAGGCATTTGATAAAGTGTGGCATGAAGGCCTAATATTAAAATTGAAGACATACCTACTAATAAACATTTTAAATCTTTTGGAAAGTTACATTATTGCCCGGAAGTTCACTGTTGTAGAAGGAGACTTTATGAGTATGCCTGAAACTATCTCATCCGGTGTGCCACAGGGTAGTATACTGGGTCCAGTTTTGTATTTGATTTATACTTGTGATATGCCTCTGAGCGGTAATATCCACATTCTACATTTGCCGATGATACAGCATGCCTTAGTATGCACGAAAACCCTTGCGAGGCATCCCGATATCTTCAGGAACATATAACCCAGCTAGAAATGTGGTTAAACTTATGGAGAATTAAGGTAAACGAACAAAAGTATGCTCAAGTAAGATATACATACATTACGAAGAGATTCTTGTTCCCCCATTCGGATTAACAATCAAGTTGTTCCTCAACATTCTCATGTGAAATATCTTGGTATACACCTTGATCGACGGCTTACTTCGAAATACCACATTGACTCTAAGCTAACGCAAATGAAACTTAAACTAACTCAGGTACATTGGCTGATTGGTAGAAATTCAACCAACAGTCTTGATTGCAAACTTTTGATATACAAGTCGCTTTTGAAACCTATATGGTGCTACGGAATTCAACTATGGGGTACTAGTTCAGCTTCCAATCTCGAGAGAATCCAAAGAAGGCAAACAAAATTTTACGGTTAATAACATCGGCTCCATGGTATATAAAAAATTCAAATATACATCGTGATTTAAATATGCCACTTGTGATTGATGAAATTGCAAAATACTCAGGCAAATATTTAACTAAACTCGAGTCACATCCCAATCAGCTTGCTCGTAATATTTTGAACTTTACTGGACATATCCGCCTAAAAAAGAGGGATACAAGGGCTCTTATACTCAACACTCCAGATGGGACTGCTTGAATATACTTATTTTCCTTTTTGATTATCACTGCGTATGTGTTTTCTTATAACTATCACTAAGTTTATGTTCGACATTGGTCGGGTCTAATAATTATATTTTAGATTTAAGATTTGAATACTTATTGTTAGTTCTTATTGGAAGATACAATAAATAACATGTATTAAAAAAAAAAAGTTGAGCAACAAAAGTTGAAACGTCTGAACCGGGACAAACTCCATTCCTGGGTTATAATGATTGACAATTTCGAAAAAATTACATTAAGGAATATTTAATAAATTTTAAATGTCAACCACATGTGAATAAAATTTACATTACAGCTGCCGCGCCCACCTTATAAGGTACGTGCATAAATTGAATACGAAAATTCGAACAACAATCACTCCCAAGCTCGGAGAAAACACTTTGAAGTGATTTACTTAAACCTTGATTTGAAGTCGGTGGAAACATACTATATATAAGCTTCAAAGCATTTCTAATAAAATAATTTTTTTATTTTAGCACAGCTGTTTTGATTTTAATATATTTTTATAAGAACGTAAGGTCTACTTTAATTAATTTCTGAAAAAATTAAGATATCTTTAACCCTAGACTGGAAATAAATTCATTAACAATAATTGCTGAAACATAATTGTCAACAGTTTTTGTTGACAGTTATTGCGAACATGAAACGTCAAACTCTGTGTTAATTTATATTCGACTTTTCTGTATTGCGTTTGATATTTAGATAATATTAGTGAAATTGAGGAAATATACATATGTATGTATATTAAAAAAGAAAAATAGTCTCTTACTGCCTCTTCCTCTATGTCGAAAGAAAACCCCTGCGAAAGAAAACTAGTCGCTCGAACTTTAATAAATTTTCATTCCACTATGTCGTCAGCTTTCTTTCGCTTATGATTATGTATGTCATTTTTTCGATAATATTTTGATAAATATTTTATGACTTTTGTCTACAAATAAAAATTATTTATTTATTTATTTTTAGATTTATTATAATTTAAATTATAATAAACTAATACAAACCACTAGCTACTATAGGCTATCGGCTTAACTATAAAATAAATGACAGTTATAAAAAAAAAAAAGTGAAAATTAATTTTTTTACCCCTAGGTCCCTTTCTCTATCCGCTGTCACATATGTACTACTATATACTAGCCTATTCACGCGACTTAGATTGCATCCAGAAAAAAACTCAAATTGTCCTATAAACCGTATTTATACCAAGTTTAGCAAAAATAGCAAAAATACCAAAAGTATGGCATGAAGTTAGCCAGTTAAAGGAAAGGGTCCGGTAGAAAGAGGACGGATAAGAATCCAAATTTAAATTATATAAAAAGTGTTTTGGCACTATTTAGAAACAGATTCGGCACAAACAAAAAATAATGTGAACGGCATTGCACACGTTTTAAAAATGACCACAAAATGGTGCACTAAGGTACTTTCACGGCAGCAGTTTATCGACTACACGGATGCATAAATTGCAGGAATTATTCAACAATGAGTATCAATTAGACGCGCCATACGATAATGCGTAGGCATAACCATAACCAGCTGTTTATGTTCTCATTTGTTTATTCATTTCAAAAGTGCAACAACAAATATGTCTAAAGGCCGTGATTCACTATCCTACACAATCGCGCAATCTGCCAAAATGTGTGCTAAAAAAATGTGGTAGCGTGGACTAAAAATGCAACTGTGTGACAGATTTTTTTTGGCAAGTCGTGCGATTTTAGAAATATTTATGAAAAATTCCATATAGTGATAGATTCCATGCGATCAGAGTTGTTTTTATTGTCAGACAGCTGAAATGCTGTTTCTGCAAAACACCATTTCGAAGCGATTTCTTAAAGTCGGTCAGACTTCTGCAAGATTTTCTTGTGAATGAATCGTGCGATCGTGTAGGATCGTGTAGCTTAGTAATAAGTCTTGCTTAGTGTAAATTAGGACTTATTAAACTTTTTACTAAAAGTGGTTTTTTCATATGCGTAATATTTATTTAATATATTTATCACTTGACAGTTCTAACTTAAGTTTAACTACGCAATGTTGCTAGGCCCAATAATTGACCTCTCAATTATATGTCATTTATCTTTAAAATCCACTTAAGTACCGAATTCATTTTATCAGTACAAATTTGAGAGACATTTAAATGCCCAAGCTTGTGGACTTAAATCACACTTAAGTTTTGCGAGCATACCATATGTTATTGTGCTTGTGTGTGTTTATTGAAAACATGTACATGAACATCATGTGGTCGTATTATAAAGAATTTCTTTTAATTTTCATAAATATAAAACATATACAATATACACTTTCATATCATGGAAAAATAAATAGAAAAATGCATTCTGATGCTCTTTTTGTTTCATAAAATGTGTTTATGCAATTTTAGTTTTCTTCATTTTGATAACCTAACTTTTTTATTTATAATAAACAGCTGTTGTTAAAAAAGCCTTCCATAATACTAGGGAAATTTTGTAGTGCTGCCGTACTTTCAACGTAATTTAACAAGAACTTTTAATTAACCACTGAAAAAAATTAAGCTACATTTAAGTGTCACCTAAATTTAAGTGGCAATTAGCTAAATGATATATAATTGGGAGGTCAATCGGTTAACCGTTAATCGGTTAATTTAAATTAATTTAAAATTAGCTTTTTTCGATTAACGGTTAAACCGGTTAATTTCAGTCGATTAGCCGACGTAACAAATTTACTCATATTTTGTAGTATTAAAACTTATTTTTGGTGTGAATAATTATTTGTTTCGTCTCATTTACAAATAAAATTTAGAAATTATTTTTCATATAAACAAAGAAGTATTTTCAGTGATCCTAACTAAAGTAAAACTTCAAAATCTTTGGACATGGCTATAAAAAAGTCTAGTACTCTAACTAGGGGGAATTTATAAGTTTTTGTTTAATAATTTAATAAAAGCCAATAGTAGTTGCCAACTAGTTAATTAAGTATGATATTTAATGAGAGACGAATTCAACTACACTCTGAAATATTTTCTTGTAGCAAAAAATACAGTACAAAAACCGAAGCTAAGAAATTCAGAAATTGAATTGAGTTCTGCCACTATGAGTCAAATGATGACCTGCCAATAGAAGAAACTATCGATAGTAATACAAGAAATGTTCCAACAAAATTAACTGAAACAATTACAAGTGCTAAGAGTTTGAAAAAAATACAATAGTTGATTCATAATAATAAAAGGTCAAAGAATAGTTGCAAAAATCAATAAAACAGGACTCTATTGGCATAATGGATGATTTTATGTGTTGAGAAATCCAGGTAGAGGACTGAGAAACTGGATATTTTGCATATGGATTGCTTTCGATTTCCTCAACACCTAAAATAAGTAAAAGAATTTTTCCAACTCAAGTTTTACCAAAACTAAAGAGGAGAATCGCTTATGTCCTAACAGCCGTATTCATAAAAATTTTAAACAGCATTTCATAAGTTGTTTAAGCAATATTCGCTAAAATTGTCTTCATAATAATAGCAAATTTTAAAATTGACAACCCCCATGTTTAAAACAATTTTAAGCTTAAATTATACGTGACATAGCCATAATGCCATAGGCATAACCAAACCAAAATTCAATTGGTTTCTATGGTGAGAGTTATGGCGTTATGACGAGTCTCTCCCACTCTCACCATAGAAACCAATTGAATTTTGGTTTGGTTATGGCTATGGAATTATGGCTATGTTACGTGTAATTTAAGCTTTAAGATGCCGTTTTTATAATTTTGCTTTGCTTGTATGTATGTAGGCATGTACATATCTGTCAGTGTTTAGAAAAACAATTTAATTATTTTATAGAAACTATTGCCAGAATATAAAATGGACTCCAAAAGAAAAGGAGCGATTCACTTTCCATTCCCAGTCATTATTTTCTAACTTTATGTGTTAACAAAAATAAAAATAATTATAGAAAATTAATTAGTGATGTATAAACACTCAAAACAAATAAAATAAAACTCATTATTCTAGTGCTTCTTAATTTGCAACAAAAAATTCATATAAAAAGCACTTTTTAGTAAGATTCGTTGTGAACGTTTTTATTTATTTTTATTAAATACAAGTTGAAACACATTTTTTATTTTATAAAACGATATTTTTCTGAAAACGGACAAACATATATAAACACGAGTAGTTTGTGAATTAATAATCGTTGTTGTGCAGAACTAAGATGCAAGTGACAAATAAAGAATACAGGTTTACCACGATATTTATAAAAAAATCAAGTTAATTGATTTTTAGTTAAAATACTGATTATGAATATCAGTATTTAAAAAACCTTATTTAGCCTTAAAATGTTTTTTAACTAATAAGCTTTTTAAACCTCAATCAACTTTTTTTATGAGTACGGCTGTAAACATTTAAACCAAATTATATTTCTGAAAGATTGTGTTAGAAGATCTCTTTAAACTATATAATGACTTCACAAACTTGTTAATTTTTAATGAATAAATATTTATGAATTTTTGTTTGTTTGATTTAGTTTAAAAACTATGGTGTATGTTTTTGTTTGTTTTACTAATAAACTCAAATTAAGGAATAATATATGCACTTTTGTTTGTTGAAAACACTTTATTTATGGAAAAACTTTATTAATCGGTTAGCCATTTAAAACGTATGCTAATTAATCGAGCGATTAACCGATTAAAGCAAAACCCCGATTAATTGAATACCCTACTAGATAATATTTATTTGCAAAACAAACACCCTTATTCCAGTTGTCGACATCGACGTCACTTCAAAACAATACCAAAAAAGTTGTGCTTGTTTACTCTCGACAACAGTTTTGTGCTACTGAAAATCGATTTCCGTTCCCTAAGGTCTAGAAAATAGCATAAACCTGCCAACAGGAGTTCGTTGTTTTTGGCACCGGGTACAAAAGCTCCAAATTTTTGGTATTGTGTTAAAGTGACGTCGATGTCGACAACTGGAATAAGGGTGAATATTTTAAGTTAAAACTACAGTTAACTGACAAGTATATTTTATCTTTATGTAAAAAACTGGCTCTAAAAAATTATTCCTTATTAAAATTCATTCTATGTAGTTCAATTAAATATTAAATATTTATCACATAAACTATAACTTTGTTTGTAAATTAAAAACGTTAGTTCTGGGTTAAGCATGTTGCTGCTTATGCAACTTAACGAAATGCATTTTAACGTGCATAAGCTACAACAAACAAACTATTTTAATAATAATTTTCCTTTTGTAACATATTTTTAATAATTTTTTTTTCTATTTTATTTATCTATTTTCATCGGATTGTTCGCCTACAGTTCTTCTCTTAGCTGGAATACTTTCAGTTATTATATTACTGTCTATTTGAAGATGTTCGCATGGAAAACTATATAATTATATTGAAAAGCATTGGAAGATAATAATAAAACCTCTGATTTAATCAAAGTATTATAAAAATACATAGCAACTAATTCTAAACAAGTTAAGTTTTATAAATTTCTGACAATAAATGTAGAAAACAAGTATGTATGTATGCACTAAAAAGCAGTACTCAATTGAAAATTGCAGTTGCGTTGAGATAGTTTCAAATTTCAATTGGAAGTTTACATTGTGTTTTTGAAACATTTTGCAATCTGGTAAGTAAAATATGTAGTACTCACATACATATGTATGTACACTAGGTACGGCATAGTGGACGATTTTTCGATTTCGACTTACAAGAACCCCTCATTTTATGAGGTTCGGAAGAAAATATTTGAAACAAAAATTGGTGATGGTCAGATGGGGGCAAAGGTCGCCTCTTCGTGCTCAAAGTTGAGGGTAAAAGCAAAAAAAATTACAAAAAATCATATAACTTTCCCGGGGTCACCGCTACAATTGTCAAATGTATGATAAGCATCCATTAATTTTTCATCCAACATCTTTTTTAAGCACACCGACCGCCTAACTCCTCTCCTTAAGGAGTCCCTTACAAAGGGGAAATTTTATAAAATTTACTCGCAGGGCTCTAACTTCTCCTAGGGCGTACCTATCGAAGTCAAATATATGACCAACATCCAATATTTTTTCAATACAAAGATTTTCTCTAAAAATACTTGTCGTCTATCTTTAACTATTAAGGTGGTCCCCATACAAAAAAATATTTTTTGAATAATTTTTTTTAAGAAATCGGCTTTTTCCACTTCTATATTGCCTCCCAAGGGGGTAAAATGTAAGACCGACCGACAGTAATTTTTTATCTCCAACATTTCATCCGAACATTCCTATGTCTTATCTCGACTCCCATACAAAAAGGAAATTTTTATAAAATTTGCTCGCAGGGCTCTAACTGCCCCTAGGGCGTTCCTATCGAAGTCAAATGTGTGACCAACCTCCAATATTTTTTCAATACAAAGATTTTCTCCAAGCATACTTGTCGTCTATCTTCAACCATTAAGGTGGCCCCCATACAAAAACATTTTTGATAATTTTTTTAGAAACACGTTTGTTCCACTTTTATGGTGCCTCCCAGGGGCAAAATGTAAGACCAATCCTTATTAATTTTTTATCTTCAACATTTCCTATATCGACGCCTTAAGGGGGCTCCCATACAAAGGCTAACTTTTTATAAAATTTACTCGCAGGGCTTTAACTGCCCTTCGAGCGTACCTATCGAAGTTAAATCATCCAATATCAACCTAACATATTTTTTCAATAGGAAGATTTTCTCTAAATATACCTGTCATACATATTAAGGTTGTCCCATACAAAAAAATAATTTTTTGTTAAATCATTAATTTATTTTTGGCATGTGTTGGATATATATTTTTATTTTGGGCAACGAATTGACGTAAAAATATGTTTTTTTCCTTGTCGCGGCACAACGCATTGCTGTAATCTTCTTATAATTTTACGCCTCTTTCTACAGCGATGTTGACAACTTGAAGTTTTTGCAATATCTCTAGCGCTTGGCTATAGTCATCACTTTGTCTCAGGTTTCTGGATCTCTATCTAAAAAAACTTATTGGTAATGAAAAGCATTGGAAGATAAAAATAAAACCTCTGATTTAATACTTTGAATAAAAATACATAGCAAACTAATTCTAAACTAGTTAAGTTTTATAAATTTCTGACAATAAATGTATAAAACAAGTATGTATGTATGCACTAAAAAGCAGTACTCAATTGAAAATTGCAGTTGCGTTGAGATAGTTTCAAATTTCAATTGGAAGTTTACATTGTGTTTTTGAAACATTTTGCAATCTGGTAAGTAAAATAGTACTTACATACATATGTATGTACACTAGGTACGGCATAGTGGACGATTTTTCGATTTCGACTTACAAGAACCCCTCATTTTATGAGGTTCGGAAGAAAATATTTGAACCAAAAATTGGTGATGGTCAGATGGGGGCAAAGGTCGCCTCTTCGTGCTCAAAGTTGAGGGTAAAAGCTAAAAAAATTACAAAAAATCATATAACTTTCCCGGGGTCACCGCTACAATTGTCAAATGTATGATAAGCACCCATTAATTTTCTTCGCCCAACATCTTTTTTAAACAAACCGACCACCTTACTCCTATCCTTAAGGCGGCTCCCTTACAAAGGGGAAATTTTTATAAAAATTACTCACAGGGCTCTAACTTCCCCTAGGGCGTATCTATCGAAGTCAAATGTATGTATGACGCGGCACAATGCATTGCTGTAATCTTCTTATAATTTTACGCCTCTTTCTACAGCGATGTTGACAACTTGAAGTTTTTGCAATATCTCTAGCGCTTGGCTATAGTCATCACTTTGTCTCAGGTTTCTGGATCTCTATTTAAAAAACTTATTGGTAATCCAAAGCGTGGAAAAAAGTTTGCTATTGCAGGTGTTACGTAGTGGCTCAAATCCTTTATTATTTCTGGGTGTACTTCTGTGGGAGCTAAGGTAATTCACTTCACACCTGTGAAGCCAATGACTGGGCGAAAACGACATTCTTCTCCACTGACTCCGCTATTTATTTTGTAGTCTTCTGCCTCATTATCATCTATCTTCGTTTGATACTGTCATGCTCGTTGGATGGCGAAAGGGATATACTTCCTTAAAATTTTCTTATTTCGAGAATATCTTGATTTAACCAAAAATTAATTTGATGGAATCCGCGATGTCAGTATAGAGATCGTTACTTTATGTAAAAGCTTGGTTTAGTGCGACTAAAGGAATCGAAGCTCCAAATAACGATTTGAGCTTTTTCATTATAATTTCATTACAATTTCGCAGCATTTAGTGAATAAATTTTGTGTACATTTCTGTTACTTTAGTGATGACCCTGTTGCTCTCGCATTATTTGGCCAGAATGTTTCCTGTGACATCAAACGGAAAATAGTGAATGATATTCGTATTTTTGCAGAAGATAGAGAAAAATATGAGAATGGGTTATTCGACAAAGAGGTGGACGAATCATCAAACGATGACAGCGACGGCGCACAGTGGGGCCTTTTGACTTTTTTCGTTGCAAAAATCATAACTTTTGAACTGATAAAGATATTTAAAAATTTTAAAAAGCATTTCAAAGGAAACTCCTTTAGCTTTAATATACATGATTTGCACAGTCATAGGTTAGGCGCGGCACTGTGCACAGTGTCTGCTTTCGACTGTTTTTATTACAAACATCATAACTTTTAAGGTAAGAAAGATATTTTAATAAAAATTAGTATCATTATTGGCCATAGCTTTGTGGAGGCACTATGCACAGTGGTTTTTTTGTTGAAAACATCATAATTTTTGCAGTTACCAAGAAATTTGTAATGGGGAAAAAACACTTGATTTTTAAATCTTTTAGGATCAAAATAAGTGCTCCCTTATTGTGATAGGCATTGGACACGATGACACCTTTGGCCTTTCTTGTCGCAAAAATCATATATTTTGAAGTAATGATATTTTTAAAATTTCTCAAACATTTAAAATACAACTTTTTGTGCTTTAAATGACATTCTCATAAGGAAGTCTAGAAAAAAATGCTACTCTAATATAGCATGTTATATTAATATAACTCTTTTTATTTATATTACAGATAAAAATTATTGAAATATTTTTAATACTAATGTTAATTTTCAACTTCTGCTGATACTTCAGTAAATTTTACATTAGATGGTACTGCTTCTTTTTTGGCAGAGGTAACCTTTTTATATCCAGGAAGAACATTCACATTATGATTCTTTAAAGAGCTTCGTAAAATATTATATTTCTCCTTTGACAATCCCAAGTCCATAAATAACGCTAAGGCTTCTTCTATGCTATACTTTGTGGGTAATTGGGAGGAGTTGGAATACTTTCTTTAATCCTTCGTAGTCGATCTGGGCTGGCAAGCTCCACAGCTTTTGTAATATCAGACCTTGATTTATCTTTATCTTTTACGTACTTAAAGCATAATCCTTCTGACAGATTCGATGTACATAGATATATCTTTTGTAGCATTTTGAAGTTTACGTTTTTTTTGTTTGCTCCGAACACTCGTTTATAGTTTTAGCAGGCCTTCCTTTTCTGCTGTCCAAGGATGTATGCGGTTCTTCGATGTTTTCAAAAGTTGTTACTCCATTTAGCCAGTCTGAGTACTTTTCCATAAAGGTTTTTGTCGTACGGTTTGAGGCAAGCCATTTTCTACGAATATCCAACAAAACGAAGTGAATTTTGTTTTTAACATCTTTTTCGTGGTATCCTGGTAAACCGTGCAATTTTTCCACAATAGCCAAATTAAATACATTTTCATTATGTGATTATCTAAATAACTCGAACAATTCCGAATTTTGAAATGACATTATGAGTTCTGGTACTGATCACTACATTTGCAAAGTAAAACCTTAAATGATTGCATTACACAATTGCAGATTAATTTATACCCAAAAATAAAAAGGTTCAAACTACCTGATTTGCGAAACGTAAATATAGGCCACAATTAACTGGATTATATACAACTGCAGTTTTCATTTTACTTAGTATAAAAACCAAGTTTTAAAATTACCTGCCTATTTTCATAATATGTTTTAAATTTAAATAAATAAACAAATTGTAATAATTATGCCTACCTGATTGACACAGCAAAATATTGTTTATCATTTATATGGGATTCATACTATGACTTTTTATGGTGACTTTTGAAGACTTTATTGACGAATGGTGTACAAAGGCTATCAACTTAAAAGAGAATTAAAGAAAAATGTAGGGAAAAAGTCACTGCGAAAATTTCGTATTAACGAGAAGCAATAAATATTAGTAACAAGTGATGCATATTTGGAACGCATCTTTGTTACATATATAAAATAATTTTTTATCTTTTAGTATTAAAATACATTTTATAACATAAAGTACAAGTTATTTTTCTCTTATTTTTGTAAAAAAAGAAAACTAAGATTTGATCTTTTTATACGATTATATATATTTCAATGAAATAAGGCTAAATACATATTTATAAGTAGGCACATATGCATACATTAACAAAAATATGTCAATAAGTTCCACCTATATTTACATTTTTGTGCTGTAAGATAACATAAAATATAAAAAATATTAAAATTTTGGTAGCTTTTTTCCTTATTTGGCAATTTTTTTTTTAATTTTGGTTGCAAAAATATCTTGGCTGTGGCAGCGATGGCTATAACATTGTAACATCTTTCATCAAATTTCAAGAAAACCTGTAATTTTTTCTGGCCCAATTTAGCTTAATTATTTAAAGTACTGTGTAGTAAATATGCTAAGAAAATATGGGCGTGACCATTTTTGCCCATTTTTAGATATTCTCTATTTTATTTGTAAAAAGTACCTAAATATAGGGTGTCTGAAAAACGGCAACTGCCAAAAAAGTAGGGTATCTGGTGGACATTTTCTTACTTTTTTTAATAAACAATAAATATACCTTTAAAACAATACCAAAAAAGTAGTGATCACATGGCAATATTTCTGACAATTCAATTCTAAAATGTTTTTTTTCTCAAAATCACATTTTCTTGGACTTTCTAAAAAACTGTCGACTTTAAGCAGCTCCACCAGCTATAATTCTTATCCAATTAAGAAAAACGTTTTTGAATTCTGATCAGTGAAATGGTCTTTATACGATGTGTTCGTTCATTTTACAAAATTTTGTCATCAAATTTTTTATTTTTGCCACGGTTTTTGGGAAAAGGCGCCACAGTGCGGCGTAGATGATAATGAGGCAGAATACGACCATAAAAGCGGAACAAGCGTGTTTCTAGAAACAACTATTAAAAAATATTTTTTTTTTGTATGCGGACAACCTTAACATAGCGTCTATACCTGATATTAATCCTGATATAATATGAGAGAGAACGTCGGCAGAATGAGAAGAAAAATATATTTATATTAATATCTATACAGGGGAAAACGTACTCCTGTAAATATCATAATATTTCATAATTATCATGCAGCCGTGCAGTAAACATCTTCGTTTATTGTAATAGTAATGTGTGTTTCATAAAAATTTTGACATTTCCTTAATGCATCGTGTATAATTAAAACATTTCCCCATTATTTTTATCAAAATATATTAATTTTCACTTTAATAATCAAAATTCTCTTCACGTATTTATGTATGTGTGCGTTTTTTGACACTTGATATCACAATATTGTTTTCTAAATATATATTATGAAAACAATATTATAATATCTGATATAATATTAATATAATACTAATATTGCAGTCCACACGTAATATGATTCTCTCTGCTATGAAATTTGACGTTTGCTGATAGAAATATATTTGATATTATATCAGGTAGATGACAGCTATGTTAAGAGTAAATCTTTGTATTGAAAAAATATTTAGGATCGATCATACATCTGACTTCGATAGATACGCCCTAGGGGCAGTTAGAGCCCTGCTAGTAAATTTTATTAAAGTTTCCCCTCTGTATGGGAACACCCTTAAGGAGTCGAGATAGGGCATAGATATTTTCAGAGGAAATGTTGGAGATAAAAAACTACTGCGGGTCGATCTTACATTTTAGCCACCTGGGAGGCACCATAAAAGCGGAAAAAGCAGATTTCTTAAAAAAAATTAAAAAAATAATTTTTTGTATGGGGACGGACAACCTTAATGGTTGAAGATAGACGATAAGTATGCTCAGAGAAAATCTTTGTATTGAAAAAATATTGTTGATTGGTCACACATTTGACTTCGATAGGAACGCCCCAGAGGCAGTTAGAGCCTTGCGAGCAAATTTTATAAAAATTTCCCCTTTGTATGGGAGCCCACTTAAGGAGTCGAGAAGGCATAGGTATGTTCGGAGGAAATGTTGGAGATAAAAATTACTGTGGGTCGGTCTTGCATTTTACCCCCTTGGGAGGTAATATAGAAGCGGAAAAAGAGGATTTCTCAAATAAAATTATTCAAAAAATTCTTTTTTTGTATGGGGACAAGCTTAATGTTTGAAGATAGGCGATAAGTGTGTTTAGAGAAAAACTTTGTATTGAAAAAATATTGGAAGTTGGTCATACATTTGACTTCGATAGGTACGCCCTAGGGGAAGTTAGAGCCCTGTGAGTAATTTTTATAAAAATTTCCCCTTTGTAAGGGAGCCGCCTTAAGGATAGGAGTAAGGTGGTCGGTTTGTTTAAAAAAGATGTTGGGCGAAGAAAATTAATGGGTGCTGATCATACATTTGACCCTTGTTGCGGTGACCCCGGGAAAGTTATATGTTTTTTTTTTAGTTTTTGTTTGTTTTTACCCTCAACTTTGAGCACGAAGAGGCGACCTTTGGCCCCATCTTACCGCCACCATTTTTTGGCTCAAATATTTTTCTCCAAACCTCATAAAATGAGGAGTTCTTGCTAGTCGAAATCTCATTACTAAGAATTCACATATAACACTATGTCATAGCTAATGTACACATGAACATGTAGGTATGTATGTATGTGGAAAAAACTATTTAAGAAAAGCGGCCCATTCATTATTCAATATTATTGCATATGCCGTTGTACATATTCGGGCCTGTTCTGCAAATCACGACATGTCAAATCACGGTGATTTCAAAAAAGTAATACAAGCTAAATCATTGCTTTTGTAAAATTCGCGATTTATAGCGATGGAAGTTGCAATAAAATATTTTATTGTACATCAAAAAAAAACTTAAAATAAAAAAAATTCACTAACAAATCAGCTATTATTAGTTTCTTTTTGAAATCACGGTGTTTTAAATCGCCGTGATTTTCGCTGGATAGGATGCTTGATCTTGGGGTCATTGAGGAAATCGAAAGTCCTTGGAGCCACCCTGTTACTCTCGTCCGCAAAGGCGAGAAAAACAGGCTGTGCTTGGACGCTCGTAAACTCAATGCTCTCACGATTAAGGATGCCTACCCGCTCCCGCACATTGAAGGTCTCCTCAGCCGTTTGGGAGATACGTATTTTATCTCCAGCGTCGACTTGAAGGATGCATTCTGGCAAATACCGCTAGAAACATCCAGTAGAGAAAAAACTGCTTTCACGGTGCCAGGTAGACCACTTTGCCATTTCACGGTCATGCCTTTTGGGTTGTGCAACGCAGCTCAAAGGCTATGCCGTTTAATGGATAAGGTGATCCCAGCTGCACTTCGTGACAGAGTTTTTGTCTACCTGGATGACCTCTTGGTGGTATCGCCAGACTTCTCGACGCACTTGATGTTGCTAGAACTGGTGTCAATGCAGTTGGAACAGGCAGGTTTGACGATAAATGTCTCTAAGTCCAGATTTTGCTTTAAAGAGCTTCGATACTTAGGGTACATAGTAGGAAAAGGACAACTTAGACCCGACCCAGAAAAAGTGAGTAGGATTTTAAAATATTCGTACCCCAAAACTGCTAAACAGGTGCGAAGTTTTATGGGTGCTACCGGTTGGTATCGACGTTTTATTCCAAATTACGCAACATTTTCAGCCCCAATTTTTAATACCCTGAAAAAAGGGAAAACTTTTACTTTTACTGATGAGTCCAAAAATGCTTTCGATTATTTAAAAACAGCGCTCACCACTAGTCCTGTCCTGACACACCCAAACTTTGACAAACACTTTTTCGTCCAGTGCGATGCTTCCGACATAGGAATAGGCGCAGTTCTTTTTCAGAAGGATGACGACGAAGGCGAGCATCCCATAGCATTTTTCTCTCATAAGCTAACCAATGCTCAAAGGAATTATTCCGTAACTGAGAGAGAATGCTTGGCCGTGGTGCTTGCCATAAAAAAATTCAGGCCTTATATAGAATTGATGCCATTTACTGTGATTACTGACCACAGTAGTCTTAAATGGCTCATGTCTCATAAGGACCTTCATTTGCAAGCCTACGCGTTTTCGATAGAGCATCGCCCTGGACCGAAAAATAAAGTGCCAGACACTGTCTCGTTACGACATGGAAGAGGTTTCTGTAAGTTTTACAAAGAGGAATTAAATTTAACGTAATTGGGGAAAAAGGAAAAGTAACAGGTAATAAAATATTGTGAGCTAGTGAATTTCGGGTAGATAAATAAAATATGTTACCCGTAACCTAGAATCCTGTGCTATCTGAAGAAAAAGCCAGTCACGAAGGCGAACATAGAAATCTCCTATGTGGATGAAAATTAGGTTGGAGAACGTGAGTATATTTAAAAAAATAAAAAAAAAATAGAATCGTGGTGATGAGAGGCTAATAAGAAAACTACATGTTTTTATTTTGAAGCCAGGAGCAGGACCAGCACGATTTGGTTGGGAGAGCAGGCAATTATACACTGGCCTCTCTTTCTGGTTCTCCAAAGTTTTAAATTCCCTAGAGGTTACAATAAATAGCCAAAATCCAGGTAACAAGAAATAATATCGATACCTACATATATACATACCCAAGGGCAGTAATAAAAGGAAGCCATATTGAAAGCAAAAGGAACGGCCATCTTTTTTACATGGATTTTTTTTTTTGCATCAATCCATATACAAGGAAACATAAAGCGCAAAAAAGCATATAAAACGGGGAATTATAGATGAAAATTCGCTATTAGGTTATCTATGTGTCATACAGTTATTAGTATTGTGTTTTTTTTTTTGTGAATAATTTCATATATGTATGTATTTCTTACTTAGTGTGATAGGTTAGTCAAATTATCAGTATTAATCAGAGGTCAAGATATAAAGTTTTGTGGCAGAGTTACTCATAGTAGAAAGTTGATATAGAAACATAATCTTTAATAAAAATAAAATAAAATTAAAGTTTTAGAGAGCTCTTTCAAATCCAAAGTGAATTTTTTTTGTTTAGCAAAAAGCTTGGATTTAAAAACAAAAGGTATCTGTGAGTAGCTCATCCCGGCACAGGAAGTAAGAATCGTAAACTTCCTACTTAAATATTGCGTGTAGAAACGTTTTCCAGAGACTTATTGTGAATGTACTGATAGTTTGATTTTTGTGTTGTGTTCGTTAAACTTGTGAGTTAGTGATTTAATTAAAAATAATTTAGGATAAGAAATATTTAAAAGCTATTTAAACATTGTGTCCATACAAATTGATATTTGCATAAAAAAACAAAAAATCTAATCTATAGGTAAATAGAAAAAAAAATCTTATCGTTCGATTAGTAACAAGACGAAATTATATTTTATTTGTTAGATTTATATAAAACAATCTACCGTATAATTTTTTTTTTTTTGCTAAGGAGTAGAGTTAGATAAATTTAAATTTCATACTAGATTAGGCAAAATAATTATAAATTAATATTAAGAATAAACATGTACTGTAGTTGAATTAAGAAAATAATAATGAATGCTTGATTTTGGATAGTAGGGGTCTGAAAAGAAGGTAAGTGGTGAAATGCGAGCGGATTTATGGGGTCATCATAAAAATGAAGTGGAATACTGGTGACCATGGTTGGGAAGGGCGGCTGAAGAACATCATCTTTCTCCCACAATTTTAGCGTCGAATGTTCATGTTAGTTTCCGTTTATTTTTCGTTGTTTCGTTTTTTTTTTATTGTACAATTTATTGTTGCTGTCCTGTGGACAAGATTGAAGGGAGGAACCACAGCTGAGGATGAGTCGGTGCGAGCGCTAGTCGGCCTACATTCAATCTTTTTCATACTCTAAAAAGGGACATGTAACAATTGTTATGAATTAAAAAACACTAAATCTAGTACGAAAATCACTAAATTGGCACGCTACACACGAAGCACGAAAGAGTAGTCTAAACAGCATGATTCATAAACATGATTCAGAGAGCGAAGCGGTGATTCAACTTGTCGTCTAAACATAGCATTATAGGAATTTTAAATTAAATTTTCAAATGAGTAGTATTGAATTTACATACAACTCACTGGAAAGTGTTCTTCTATCAAGAGTTGATCCGTTACACACGAAGTATTGTGTATTACTAAGTCCATAAATTTATTACTTTGAGTTATGACGTTATTTAAGTAAATAATGTGTACTTAGATATATTTTCAATAAAAGAAAGCCAATATATTAAATTTTATCGAGTTTATTGCCAATTTGGTAATAAATTTTTTCAACGGTAGTATCGCTATCGAAAAAAAACTATCGATAGTCTAATGGAAATAAAACTATAGATAGTTTGCCAGCTCTAGTTATTGATTGATTATATATGAATAATGTGTCCTCTTTCCAAATTCATTATCAGTTTTCCCAAGGCATATCAAACAGCTACATGCATCAAACAAATTGCTCATCCGCTGATTTTTTGTTTACACGTTTATAACACAAAGTAGACCAGAGTTGAAGAAAGTGACTTATGAAAAAAGCTAAAATCATTTGTCGCGCAGATTCTGCGAGAAAGGGACAACTGCAGTATATTTATTATTAAAATGTTACCAAAAAAATCAAAACAAAACAAGAGAAAATGTGTGCTTTGTGAAATATACACGTGTACATACATACATACGTACATACACATTTACAAAATTAAATTGAAGAATTTGTTGCATTTACTAAAAAAAACCGAATGTGAAAAAGATTATTTGTATTAAAAAGTTATTAAAATTTGTTTGCAAATTATTCCTGATTTAACTTTAAGCGTTTTCATTGAAAAATTTTAATTTTTTCCTTTTATTTACAAAAATCACTCAGCGAATAAGACCACAAAGTGTTAAACGAAAAACATTTCAACAAGTAAACAATTTTGCAAAATTAGATGAAAGAATTTGTTGTCTTGAATTAAGAAACAAAGTGCGAAATAGCTTATAACTATTAAAAAGGCAATTACAAATTGTTTTAAGATGATTGCAGATCTCATTTGAAGCATTTTCATTAAAAAAATATTAATTTTTATCATTTATTTACAAAAATCGTCAAGCGAATGAGGTTACAAAGTATAAATTGAAATTAAGCTACAAAATTCCACCACGAAAGAAGGTTAAAGAACACCGCAGTGACAGAGTGAGCGCGAGATCCGAAAACACGAATTATCTTCCGTCTCGTGTCATCTCTGGTATACCCTGTGGTTTATAACGAAGAATTCATTTGACAATTACTTTTGTGCTTTGTTTGATGCATACAATTTTTTGACAATTACTTTGTAAAACTATGTGAGAAGCACAGAGTTGCCACAGTGTTTTCCCTAATGCGTGTACCTGTAGTAAATGTGCCTTGAGTTTTCCGATATCTTGAATATATCAGGAGAGCAGCAATATTGCGTCATTTTCACAATTGTTGAAAATTTTAAAATCTGTTTTACGGCAATCGAGAATTTTTGGGATATGTGGCACATTTCCCACGTAAAATTATTAATATTATTATTCGCATCTGTTATGATGCATATTCTACTCAAAGAACATAAAATAAAGCAAAATACAAAAACTATAAGATCTGTTTTGAAGAATATGTGTGATAACGCTAATAAGCACAATAAATACAATTTTTTTTATTAATAAAATGTCTTTTAATTAGTGTTTTATTTTTGGGAATTGCTACAATTTAAGTTTAATGTTTATTAACGCAGTAATAATCCCAAATTATTTTACTTAATTAGTAAAATAACTTTTTTATTAAAAATACATTTAAGTTGATTATTGAGGGGTTTAGCTGGATCCTATGCGCATTTCACTGTTTCGAATGCAGATCATCAGGGAACCTTTACCCAAAAATCTTAGAACAACTAGAGTTATTATGTTATAAACTTTCATTTAAACAAATGAGAAGTTCAACAAATAACAAAATTGAAACAAGAACTCAATAATCAACATGTTTTTTATTTTCTTACTTTACTACATTGGCTGACTCTTTTTTCAGCTCTAGTTGTAGTTGTAAAAAGTATGTAAAGAAAATAAATGTAAATAACAACAACAGCTATATAAGAATAGAGTGTTGCCACACAAGTATTTTTGACCTGGTGCAGTCAAGTTAATAATTAGTGTTTTATTTTTGGGAATTGCTACAATTTAAGTTTAACGTTTATTAACGCAATAATAATCCCAAATTATTTTACTTAATTAGTAAAATAACTCTTTTATTAAAAATACATTTAAATTGATTATTGAGGGGTTTAGCTGGATCCTATGCGCATTTCACTGTTGCTAATGCAGATCATCAGGGAACCTTTACCCAAAAATCTTAGAACAACTAGAGTTATTATGTTATAAACTTTCATTTAAACAAATGAGAAGTTCAACAAATAACAAAGTTGAAACAAGAACTCAATAATCAACATGTTTTTTATTTTCTTACTTTACTACATTGGCTGACTTTTTTCAGCTCTAGTTGTAGTTGTAAAAAGTATGTAAAGAAAATAAATGTAAATAACAACAACAGCAATATAAGAATAGAGTGTTGCCACACAAGTATTTTTGACCTGGTGCAGTCACGTTAATAATTAGTGTTTTATTTTTGGGAATTGCTACAATTTAAGTTTAACGTTTATTAACGCACTAATAATCCCAAATTATTTTACTTAATTAGTAAATTTAAATGTATTTTTAATAAAAAAGTTATTTTACTAATTAAGTAAAATAATTTGGGATTATTAGTGCGTTAATAAACGTTAAACTTAAAATGTCTTTTATTGAATATTCAAACTGTTTTATTTCTTCCGTTGTTTTTCCTCTAAAAGTCATGTTATATACATAAATAAAACTGATATTTCACCTTTTATATCTTCTTAAATATTATACTACTGTAACCTACTTCAAGAAGTAGAGAACAATATTGTTGTTATGATTGCAACATGCGTTGACAAAGATTTTTGTCATTTTTTCTTTAAGTCCTAATAACTTTTCATGTTGGATGTAAAAAGTTTATCAACTTTAAGTTTGAATAAAAAATATATTTATATAGCATCACCTAAAATCCAAAAGGCCGTAACAACCAAAAAATTCCAAATAGACATTTTGATTGATTATGATGTGATTAACCAAAAAAAAACTTAAAATTTTATTCACATGTGTTCAAAAATTATGATTTTATTCATTCAATTTGTAAAAAACTAATTAGTGTACTTACGGCCTTTTGGATTTTAGGTGACGATATGTATGTATATACTATTACTTTTATTATTAAACAAAAAATTCTATCGTGTATTTTTATAAAACTAATGAACTAAACATTCTTCATAGATTTTCTCAAAAACACATTTTTGTTCCATACATCCAAGCAGAAACAAACGGTCGATTTGCTGAAATATTTATTTATTTATTCAACAATACTATACAAAGTAAATTTGCATAGTATGGTGTTGCACGAATATCGGCGGAGTAACTAGACCATATGCCCAAGATGTTACTAACAGTATTTCCAATAAAGTTCCGTGACTGACTGTACGACCTATGCCTTCTTATAGGAAGTAGCAACGTGGTTGTTAAAGAAATTCCAAAAAAAAAACCGCAAGATTATACGGTTATCCGTGGCAGATCAGTCAACCAGTGCGAGCGAGACGAAAAACTCTCGAAGGCCTAACAACAGAACTAAGCCTGACCGCACTTAAGAAATAATTACGATGACGCGAATGATATTCTTCGACCCAGAGCTGCTTAACCAGCGTGACCGTTTGACCGACTAAATTGGCAAATTGCCACTTTTTCGATATATCAATTCCATTTTTCCACTTTTTCGACTTCCTTGTCACTTTTTTTCTTCCTTTTTTTAGGGTGAGTTATATAAAAATACATTAAAAATAAAAAGTTTAGTGTAGTTTTCTCGTTTTTTTTTTTAATTTTGCCCCTTTTTTTTGGTAAATCCGCTATTTGGTGTCACTTTTTGAAAAATGTCATCGGTCACCCTGTGCTTAACGACTGATTTGCTGAAATATATTTTAATAAATTTATTGCTAGTCTAGACGGGTGGTATGCTGTCGGTTGAATATGTTTGCCGATACAAACCGTATCTATCGGAGGCGGCTCTGGTGCTCACAATCTAGACGACGGCGCTAGGCCGGCCTTCAGTTGATCGGCCTCGTTCCGATTATAATCAGAGAATGAAGCCGAAGGAAAAAAGTCGGCGGCGCTTGCTTAGCGCAAAATGAACCGGCGGCAGCTAAAATTCGGCTTTAAACGGCGTCATATTGTATCATGTCTGATGAATTATATTTATTTGAAATATTAGAAAAATAGTTTTTTAAAAGACATATTCATAAATTATGTTCACCTTAACTTTTTTTTACACTTTATATGTTTGACATATCTTAGAATTAGGCGTGTTAGATACAACTCTGCAAATGCTATGAACATAGGCGTATAAAGGTCATTCTGGGTGTGCATTGCCCTCAAGAATTGCTGTTGCCTCTAGAATTATTGAAAATTGCATGTAATTATATATTGTATTATTACGTCGGTTGGTTTCTGGTTTGCTGCAAATATAATGTATTTTGAAAATACTGTGCCGCAAACCAGAAACCAACCGACAGTTATAAGTCCCCTTGAAAAAAATTATAGCTACGCCAATGGCTGTGAAAGAGTGAAACCAGATTTTTCAACTTCGTCAACTAAGCACTGGTTTTATGGCTTTTGATATTTTAAAGTTGAGATCGCTGTATATCATAGTTGGCCAAAGTAGCACTAGAGTGAAGAACTTCAATTGGTTTCTTATAGAAATGAATACACATACATGTATAGTATAATTTCATGAAATCAGCAACATTTTTAGCTGAAAACAGCAGCGGCTGGCATCTGAGATACATGAAAATAAATTGGCAGCGGCTTACACGTGGCTGAAATCGGTCGGCTTCGTTCTCTAATTAAAAGAACACATCCAAGGCGAATTTATGAATTCGCCATGGACACATCCAGTTAAAATCACAGAACAGATATATTCTGTGGTTAAAATTGTGAATTTTTTCCTAGTAGATAATTTAGTTCATTGTTGTTAATAACAAATACATAGTATATTGTAGCCAAAATGGTTTTTGGGTATGTGTGTGTAAATATTAATTTTACCATGTATTGCATGTTTACGTAACTGTGCAAACATACATACATACTTATTATGTGTGTATGCGCTTGGAGTTTGGAAGATGTTTTAACTACTTTTGCTTGTTGCAGATTTGTTATACGTACTGGGCTGTTTGTTGGTGCTGTTTATTATACAAAAAAAGTGGGAGTGTGGGGTACTCCAAGTGAAACAGAAAAGCTTTATAATGACATTAAAGATGGTTTGAGGCCCCATTTACAAAAGATCGAAAAACAAATGCCATTCGATATCCCAGCATTACCGAAAACTGGAGAAATCACTTTTGTTGCAAAGCATTATTACAATAAGAGCGTTAAAAAAAGTTTTCATTTTATTGAGATGCTTCCATGCTATACTTTCCAAGTAATCAATAAAGCAATCCACAAATTTCAGGAGTTCGGAGAATCTCGCAAAGCAACAAAATAAATCGGCCATGTTCTGTAAACCGAATCCGAGTAAATTTCTCGTTTTCGAAAAATAAATAATGGCCCCATTGATGTGTTTTATATCATACATACTAAATAAATTCCAGATATGATATTTCAAGCCCTAAAAAATGGAAAACTACAAAAAAGTCTTTAAAAAATCGCTATTAGTGGATTTAATTTTACTAAATCGAACGTTTTCAAATCGACTCGATTTACAGAACAGACAGGAATATGTTTGAAAAACAATTATGAATTCGTGGAACATTTTTGCTCCGATATTAAGACTGCAATGAAAATAAAAGGGTTATAGCTACATGTGTATGCTTCTTATTTGTATAGGCCGGGTTTACATCTGTGAGCCATATGCCCGAAAAAGCGTAACCACTTGTTAGGTCTGTTCCAGATGCATAAAAAAACTGTCCAAACTTGTACAAAGTTATCCAGATAGCAATTTATGTACAATTTTGAGAGCGAAAGAGTAATTTTTTTCATTTCCTGTACAAACAATTACGTGGCAGTGTTTTCCCGTGTCCAATCTGCCTAACCTGTGGTACCATGATACAATTATACAGGTAACCGCGAAGCGCCAGCTGTTTTGCTTGTTTCGTGGTGCACTCAGTGCTGCCAGAATGATGATTTTATCATATTTTTGATGATTTTTGGACCAAAATATGATTTCATGATTTATTTTCTCGATTGATGATTTTTAATTTTGCAAATTATGATTTTTAGTTTCAATACATACATATGTATGTAAAATTTTCTCTGATGTTCAACCATGTTTATCAGGAGGTATATATCGCACCTTATCAACAAGAGGGTATTAACACAAAATTTTTGAAATTTCACTTTTTGCAAGAAATCAACTAACAACATCAACATCTATATACTGCAAAAATTTCAACGTCTTCCGATCTTTCACCTCGAAAACCACATTTGAGACCATTTTTGTGATAGTGTAGTGACTACCTTTATATAATCAAAAAGGTATTATTTTGAGTTAGTACAAAAGTGGACACAGAAATGTATCTTATACTTTCATAAAAAAGGTATTACAGTATTTTTCGGTTAATTGACCCTACGGTTAATTGGTTTCCACGCTTAATTGAACCATATGATCGGGCAAAAAATATTCCATACGAAAGCACATGTAAATTTCCTCGGATAATTGAACCCGGTTAATTGATTTTCCCGCTTAATTGGTTCAAAATTCATGTCATCAAAAATAAATTTCCTCTTACTTTTACCCGGTTAATTGCATTATTATTGAATAATAATCTAGCATTTTTGCACATACATATTTGACATCATTTGTGAAAAACACTGGGTGGTATCTCTACTAATTGAAGTAATAATAAATGCCTGCGTATACACATATATGTAAATTTTTTTCTGTTACTTGCATTTTTTTCGTTTAAGGTAAAAAAAAATTATTTTGGAAAACTTAAAGTGCACATATGCGATTTCTTTTAATTCATTAGTAGTTCCCATTATGCGTGATTTCTGTAATTGAACAAACTGTTCAATTAAACGGGATTCTTGTAATTGAACGAATTGTTCAATTAAGCGGGTATCGGCTAATTGGTTCCCCGGTTAATTGAACAAAAAGTTGTGCAAATTTTGATGTGCAATTAACCGAAAAATACTGTATTTTGATTTGAGCCTTTAATCAAGTTAAACATAATCCAATTGTTTAATTTAAATTTTGTTGTATTTTGAGTTGATACTGTTTTGTTGAAAAATATATTTTGAAACTTTATTTAAATTTCAACTAAAGCGTCATAACTCAAAATAATACAAAAAAAATATCGAGAAAATTCAGAAAAATGGTATTAACTCAAAACATAGATTTTTTCCCCAATAATTCCAAAATTTTGAAATAAAAAGAATGCAAATATATTTTCAAATGGAATTTAATTACTACTATGGATTCGGATTTTCAAATTCTCTTGTAATCAAACCACAAACAATTTTTCGTCTCTACTGAACATTTTAAAATTTTGAGTTCATACCCTCCTGTTGGTAAGGTGCGATATGTATGAAGAAAACAATTTTATATCAGCTTGTTATATATTGCCTTCATTCACTTTACTTATGTACTAGGGTATCTCGCAAAAAAAAAGTTCGCCTCACACCACCGAATATAAAGTATTGTTGCAAGGCAGTTTCGAAAAAAAAATTGTTTGCTGAATGTAGGGGTCACCTAAATACATCTTTCATTATATCTCCGGCATTTATATTCGGAACTTAAAGTGTGATATATCGAAGTGTTTGTCTTGAGAAGACCAATGTTTTGCTTTAAAGTCATTGACCTCAAATATCCCGTTGTAGTATTTACCCACCAGATCTCGGTTTCTACCACAATAATTTTAGAAAATTAAAGCTCGCAAAAAATCATTAAACATTTGCAAAGAAATTATTTCAATAATTCTAGCAGAACCATTTTAATTTTTATACCCTTTACCAAAAATGGAAAAGGGTATATATAGGTTTGTCATTCCGTGTGTAATTTCCATAATATTAATTTGCGACCAAAAATATATATATTCTGGGTCCTTATGAATAGGGAAGACGAATAAGCAATGTCCGTCTGTCCGTCCGTCCGTCTGTCCGTCCGTCCGTCCGGTGTACGTGAAATCAGTTTTCCGAAGCTCCCAGAAAAGCTAGAGACTTCGTTCTTGGACTGGTGTGTCAGAAATGGTCCAACTTAGATTGGTATTGAAAATCAGCAAAATCGAGCAGACGGTTTCAGAGCTGGGAAGCTGAAACTTGATTTTGCCATATAAAAGTCACTACCGAAAACAAATTTTTATTTTTTTTAATAAATAAACTTACTTTACATTTCAGTACGACCAAAATTGGTATTTTAAATTAAAAAAATATTAAAAAAATTAAAAGGACGTTTCCAGGGTTGGAAAACTTTAACTTTTTGTGTTATGTAAAATTAACTATGTCTAAAACTATGCAGGGTATTTTCTCGAGAACCGTAAGAGCTAGAGACCTGAAATTTGGACACAGTGTATAGACCTTTGGCCGCTGCAACAAAAAATACATGAGAATTGGAAATTAAAGGGTGTTCCAAAACGAGCAACGAAAAATTTTAAAATCTCGTGTAATATACATACAATTGAATGTATGTATGTATATACACTTGAAATTTGTAAGGTTAGTGTATTTGTATACAGACTACAAAAACTAACACTAAAATTTCAAAAAAATTAAATTAAAGGGTGTTCCATCAGTTAATGCAATTTTGACTATGCAATTTTGACAACTTGCTGTATCTTGGAAACCGTAAGAGCTAAACTCTTGAAATTTTCAAAAACGGCAATACTAAAAATCAAAAAATTATAAAATCGCCAAACGGAAAAAAATCGCCAAAAACCAAAAAAAAAAAATCGCCAAAATGAAAAAAAGCACCAAATTAAAAAAAATGTCTACGACTAAAATAAATTGCGAAAAACCCGAAAAATTGCTGAAATGAAAAAAATCGCCAGAATGAGAAAATCGCCGAAATGAAAAAAAAAATCGCCAAAATGAAAAAAATCTCCAAATTGAAAACAAAGCCCGAAAAACAGAAAAAAATCGCCAAAATAAAAAAAAACACCAAAATTAAAAAAAAAACCCAAAAACAGAAAAAAACGCCAAAATGGAAAAAAATCGCCAAAATGAAAAAAAATCCCCAAAATGAAAAAATTCTCAAAAATAAAAAAAGCCCCAAAAACAGAAAAAAACGCCAAAATAGAAAAAAAAATCGTCAAAACGAAAAAAACCCCAAAAAACAGAAAAAAATCGCCAAAATGAAAACAAAAACCCAAAAAACAGGAAAAAATCGCCAAAATGAAAAAAAAATCGCCAAAATGAAAAAAAATATCCAAAATAAAAAAAGCCCCCAAGAAAATAATCGCCAAAATAAAAAAACAGAAAAAAATGAGAAAAAAGCGACAAAACTGAAAAAATCGTTTAAACTAAAAAAAAACTTCAAAAAAGCCACATTAAAAAATGCTCAGAACCGAATGTACGGAACCCTTCGTGCGCGAGTCAAAGTCGCACTTTACTGAATTTTTTTAATATTAAAGGAATTAAATGAAACTAAGTTTTTTCTTATTATACCCTTTACCAAAAAAATGGTAAAAGGGTATATATAGGTTTGTCATTCCGTTTGTAATTTCTATAATATCGATGTTGACAAGAGTGAATGTAAAATATATCTTAACCACAGAGTGTAGAGTAAATTATTCAACTATTGCTAATATCGAAAATAAAATAATTGACTCAAATTCTTTAATCGAAAAATACTGAAAGGTCACTTACTATTAATTGCTTTAGAGAAAAAAATTATCAGAAAACAAATATGTATGTATCTGTATACTATATATACATATATATATATATATATATGTACGTACGTTGGTAAAGGGTATATAAGATTCGGCACAGCCGAATATAGCACTCTTACTTGTTTTAACTAAATACTCTATTGGGATCATTGCTTGGTAAACAGAAAGAATGAAACAGAATCTGGCCAGGAAGCATCGGGGAAGACATTCAGAATTGCATACACTGTAAGTTTATTATATTATCAGGTTTTAACTACTCTTAATTGTGTTCCGCGTTATGTAACGGTAAGCATTTAATTAATAATTCGGATCTTTTATTGCTTATTCCGTTTAGTCAATAAAAATTACGAACGCATTCCAATGAAAGAAATGCCAGCGAATATGGGAGGCTTGAATGTTCGGCGCGATCAGTTTTATTTATATCGTATGGTTCAAGCTGTTCATACCGGAAAATGCGAGAAGAGATTAGCCAGCGAGAATCATGTAAAAATATCATTGATTAAAATTTAATTTTTGATCTTACATTAATTTTTTAATTCTTGTTGTATAAGTTGAGATATGATGAGTAAGTACTAGAAGAGGGTACTTGAGTTCAATGACTATTAAAGACAAAAAGGGCTCGTCGAGACAAAAACATCGATTTATCATACTTTACGATCCGACTGAAAATACCGAAGATAAGACAAACAATTTAAAAAGCCAACTACATTCGACAAAAACAAAATATTTTTTAAAATAGTTCTGCTGGAATTATTGAAATATTTCCTTAGCAAACGCTTAATAATTTTTTGCGAGCTTTAATTTTCTAAAATTAGGATTGTACATTAGCGTGGTAGGAACTGAGATCTGGTGGGTAAATACTAGAACGGGATATTTGAAGCAAAACATTGGTCTACTCCAGACAAAATATCGATATATCACACTTTAAGATCCAACTGAAAATGCCGATGATGTAATGAAAAATGTATTTTGGAGACCCTACGTTCGGCAAAAAAATAAAACTTCGTACTGCTTTGTTTTGCCTGTAATACGAGACAGTCTATTTTGCACCCTGTGTCTTGATACACAAAAATGCATCATTGTTTTAGGCATATACAATGAAAAATTTGATTTTTTATAAATATGTCGATTATTGTTACTTTTTTTATTTGAAAAAAAAAATTGGACTTGTGATGATTTTTTTCTTCAAAATATGATTTTCTTTTTGACAAATTATGATTTTCTTCGCAAAGCTTCTGGCAGGCCTGGGTGCACTCTGCCAAATGTTGTTTATGTTTTACAAACACACACACACGCTGTGTATCTTTCATTGCTCTATGACAGTTGGCACCAGAAACTAGCAACAAAAAGCCCTGTTGTTTTATTTGCTGTAAATTTGTTGTCGATTTGCGGTTGCCTGTATAATTGTATCATGTGTGGTACAAACTAGTACGAACTTTTTCTTCTGGGTAAGTTCGGACAAGAATTGAATAATCAGCTGTTTTTTGTTAACATCAAACAATAGGCCTTGATCAAACACTTTTTCATTAAGGCTGTGATACACTATCATACACAGTAAAGACCTGCGTAAATAGTCTTGAAATGTAAATACGTCTTGTTTTTTAAATGTATTCTCATGACTGTAGAATGCTAAACCAATAAAAATGCTGTCCTATTATAAGTAAAGCACGATAGATGCATTGGTGTATGTGTATATGAGTGCTAACAAGCAATGCCGTGAAGACTTCTTGTTATGAACAAACAATCAACAAAGTAGTGTTGATACGTGTATACTTGTTATTTTCGATATTGTACGTTTGAGTGTGTGTGTAATATGTATATGGTAAGCAGTGTTGGTATCTCTACGAAGAGCAAACACACATTAACCCATTACTGCCTGACCTTAGATCGGCTCATACGATTTATATGAAATTTGGTAATTCGTGCCTAGAAGACCATATAAGTTGATAGAAAAAAGAAAAAAAAAGTTACCTCAACTCTGACCCGAGATATGACATGGGTATTTAAATACCCGACAGGCATTAGTGTGAAGTAGTTTCCTTACTTTATCATATCTGCTAAAAGCACCACGCACTATTGCGTTAAATTTTTTTTGTTGTTGTGTGCATTCGCCGAATTAAAAAAAAAAGTGATAAACAGTTATACATATAAACAATTTGTGGCTATAAGGAATTGTAAGTACACAATCTAACACTCAAAATGATTCGTCGACGGAAAATTCTAACTGTTATCGAGTTGCAAGCTCTTTTTGATAGTTGTTTTGATGAGGACAGTGATAGAGAGGATAACTTTATACAACATGCAGATGCCGTTGATATCATTATAACGCCACCCGATGACGTCGATAATCTTAGTGACAATGAAGAATTGGACGAAAATGTTCAATTGTTGCGCGATGAGCCGGACCTGCCTAATGAGATTGCTGGACAATTCGAAATCGAATGTGCTTACAATGACAACAACAAATACATGCCATCAGGCGAGGATAATGATACTGTAAGCTATGAACACGAAGAAGAACAAGAAGAAGATGATACACCGGTAGCCTCAACATCTAGTGGTCGCAAATCAACAATGAATGCAAGAAAGGCACCGAAGCGTCCCATAATTGATGAAGGAATCAAACCAAAATGGTCTCGGTCGCATAATTATGAATTCGATAAGACTCCATTTGATAATACGGCCAATTCGTACAAAGCGTTGTATGAACAAATTGGTGCCATGAATCCAGTGCAGCTTTGGGAGATGTTTATCGATGAGGAGGTGTTGAACCTGTTGGTGAGTTCAACCAACCATTACGCTGCGACCAACAATTGTCCATCATTCATCACGTCAACTAGTGAAATTAAAACATTTTTGGGCTTGTTGTATATTACTGGTTACCACACTATGCCGCAAATACATAGTTATTGGTCAAATCGGGAATCATTGGGATGTGCACTAATAAAAAAATGTATTTCAAGGGACAGATTCAAACGAATAAAGCAATTCTTTCACGTGTGTGACAACTCAGCATTGGATTCAAAAAACAAATTTGAAAAAGTCGCACATTTAACGATTTATTGAACAAAAAATTTCTTCAATTCGGCGTATTCTCTCACCACCTTTCGATTGATGAACAAATGATTGCATACTACGGCCGGCATTCGTGCAAAATGTTCATCAAGGGAAAACCAATTCATTTTGGGTATAAGTATTGGTGTTTGGCTTCGGTAGAAGGATATTTGTACCAGCTTATCCCATATGCTGGTGCATCAGAACAGGTGGACCCAGGTTTCGGGCTGGGAGAAAGAGTAGTCCTATCGCTGTTGTCACATGTGGAAGACCGCGGCAAACACACGGGTACATTTGACAATTTTTTACAAGTCACAAACTAATGACTGGTTTGTCGAGCGATGGATATTTCGCTTTAGGAACTGTTGGTGACAATCGGACCAATCATGCCGATTTAATGGACGTCAAGGAAATGAAAAAAAAAAGCCTCGCGGGACGTCTGACTTTCGTTTTGATAAGAATAATTCTATACTTGCTGTGCGTTGGAATGACAATTCGGTATGCTATTCACGGAAACATTACATTTTGTCAATAGGTTCCTTCTTAGCTTTACATCCATCATTGATATGGTCTTTATTTATTCTTTTCAGGTCGTCACGTTACTATCAAATTTCATTAGCCATACACCAATGGTCCGCACAAAACGGTATGATAGAAAGCAACGGAAAATGGTTGCGATTGAGCAGCCCCATTTGGTCAACCAATACAATCAGCGCATCGGAGGAGTTGACCTTTTTGATAACGCAATGAACAATTACAGAATTCGGATTCGGGGAAAAAAGTGGTACTGGCCATTGATCACAAATGCATTCGACGCGGCTATGGTAAACGCGTGGAAACTACATTGTATTTGCCGCAAGTATGAACACAAGCCACCAATGCCACAATTCGGCTTTCGCGTGGAGGTGTGCGAATCAATTATGATCAAGTCCAACTATCATCATCCGGGTAGAACGTCGACTTCTGGGGCACAACTTACAATACGTTACGACCGCATAGATCATTTTATAGGAAAGCTCAATACTCGTCATCGTTGGCCGCAATGCGGTGGGAAAACTGAGTATGGTTGCTTGAAGTGCAAGGTGAATTTGCATCCTGCTCCTTGCTTCCTGGATTATCACAACGGTGTTGCACCAGACCAGGCGAAGATTGCTAAGGCTAAGTGATTTATTTATTTTAAGTATCATGATTTTCTAATAAAATTAAAAAGTATTTGATTTAAATATGTTTTTGATTAATTAAAAAAAAAAAATTATATAAGAAAAAATAGGAAATTTTAGTGCACACCGTGGACTGTGGGGTATTTAAATACCCATTTTAATTTCATCAGATCTGAAGATCAGGTGTGTTGACATATCGCTGCCAATTTTTTTCATTGCATAGTGGACAGATTAAGCTATCCGGCAAATGTGTACGTTTTTAATTTTTCCCATTTTCCAATGATTGGCAGCACTTTTCCGAAGCATTTTCCGAATAAGAAAAATCTTGGATATTATTCAGTGAAAAACAAAAGGTAAAATAAATAACAAAAATTTCTGCTAATTATTTTAATTTAGCCCAATATCTCCTCTTTTACATAAAATAAAATTTACATCGATATCACTCACCTGGCCTGGGCTAAAATTTTTTATGTATCGACACATTCTTGGGTATTTAAATACCCAATAGGCAGGAATGGGTTAAGCTGTTGCGAAAAGGGTAAAAAGCGCAAAAAAAATACGACAAAGAGGGTAAAAAAACACCAAAATTTTTTTTAATTTTAATACATTTAAGCCACTTAAAAAAAGGGGAGTTTGGAGTGTAAAACATCATAATATAATTTCAAGTTTTTGCCTCAAAATATTTAATATATGAGATATATGAAATAAAAAGCTGCTTGAAATTTTCTTGTTATTTTTATTAAATAAAATTTTTTTGGCATTTCATTCAAATTGCCTTAAAAAGTCAAAGGGGCTTCATGAAACATGTCTCGCATATTTCCCCAATTGCACTAATGATAATTTTAAGAGTTCTCATGAAAACCCTTATTAATTTTTCAAAATGTTAGTAGTTATATGATCGGTGTTAGTTATTTGGTAGGTGAAGCTTAGGCTTAGATTAAGATACATATGTATGTTACTGAAAAATATTTTAAACATACAAAAGCAGCACGTCAATACGATACCAAAAAATTGGGACTTGGCTACCCGTTGTCTAAAACAACTAACAACCTCATGCTGTCAATTGTTCTAGGATGATTAAATATATGTGTAAACTTTAACAAATGCTTATTGCGTACTACTATCAATAAATTATTATGCAGAGAATTATGTGGTACTTTCCAGTTACTTCCGTTTTCTATTTTGCAAAAAGAATTTTAATTTTTTAATCCCAATTATGAAAAGTTTTCTAAATTGTTTTTAACATAGTTTTCGTTATTGTCATTAAAAACAATTTAAGAACAAAAATAGTTAAATTCAAACTCCTCAGTACTTCCCTAAAAATAATTATAATAGTTGAAACTTATAATCAACAAAAAACAAACTCTAAACTTTAGACTCTAAACTTGCTTTAGACTCTATAGCATAGCCACTCAAAATTTCATTTGCAAGCCCATGGGCTTGCGCAGTCGACGTTTTGGTGACACACGTATACTTCGTACAAAGTATGTGTGATGTGTGTTTGGCTGTTTCGTCAGCTACTTGGGACAAAGTGTGTCTGATGATGATGACTCGAATTGCAAAAAGAACAACAAACACACATAAAAAGCAGAAAGAACATACACATGCGCACAAAAGCGCTCAGTCACGTTTGGTGGGCTCTGCTCTAAAGCATCAACTCATATTCACGCAGGTGTAGTCGTGCATAAATACATATGTATGTACGTATGTACATATGTAGATCGCACACAAACGCTCTTGACTTTTTTTTAATGTTTATGGTTACCAGGGTAACCAAAAACATGATAAATAATTTTTTCCTGGACGTCGAACAGAGGAGTATTTGAGCCAAAAAGCTGGCCATAACTTTTTTTAGTTTATATTGCTTGTGGAAAGTTATTGAGTGCCCTTAGATCAACGAACCTTGGCAGAAATATGCCTAATAGTCCTAGGCTGTTTAAACTTGAAAATAAGAAAAATCGGACGATGGGGAAAAAAGTTCCCCTCAGAAGAACTATTCCTACCTCTGAAAAATTAAATTTTTTTCTTAATTTCACCCATATTTTTGTTTAGCAAATGCAACTTTTAACGTCGGGGAAAGTTCAAAACACTAAACTTGGACACAGGAGACCGTAAGATGCCATTTTCTTCACCCCTTCCTTTTTTAGGCGGTGACAAAAAAATTATATGCAAAAATAATGTAAATATTAAAAAAAAATTACTACTTATGCCTTAATATCGTAAATATTAAACTTTTGAGCTTTTATGGGCAGGGTAGGTATCTCTCCCCTCAAAGTAACACATTTTATGACTAAAAAAAACGTTTCTTACTCATATTAACCTGTTTAATATGAGCAAAAATAAAAATTTTAAATTTTCAAAAAATCACAAAAAATGGCACAAACTTGCGCAAACTTTTTCTCTTGCGTCTGAAATTAGAGATTTTAAATTTTATTGTGGTATAAAACATACCTAGTTCTAAATTTAGCTATCTTCACTTTAAAAGAGCTTCTTCTTTTTTTTTTTGCAAAAAAAAAATTAAATTTTTTTTAAATTTTAAACGAATTGTTTCAACATTAATATTCAAGATAATTTTTTTATTTTAATACTCAAAATAGCTTTTGATAAAATCTTTCAACGAAAAAAAAATCAAAGCAATATCTTTATTCGTTTAGGCACAAAAATATCATATAAACATGTTGAAACCGAAAGAAAAATTTAAAATTCATATAATTTTCTTGAATTTAGCAGTATCTCAGAGCTACAAACCACAATTTAAAGTCTTCCAAATTTACAATATGATGTTGGGTATCGAGCTGTGTACTTAGTTCTTAATATTTCTTTAAATTCAGTTTTGCCTTTTTGGCCAGCTTTTTGGCTCCTCTGTTACTATGTTTATATGCGCACTATTTGTAAATAAAAATATTGCAAATAAATTAACTCACTGTTTATACGGCATAGCAAATGTACAAAAACTTGGTACCTAGCACTTCCATAGAAAAGTTACTTATGTTTACAAAAAAAAATTGTGTAAATGTCAAGGCACATCAATCAGGTACCCGCGTTTCTACAACAGCAATAACCACATGTTCTTTGTTGGTATCAAGGCCTATTTATCAGGTCAACGCAACTCTACAAAAACACAGCAATACAAAAAACAACTTTGTGTTTAAGTTGTAAGAAACACACACAAACATGAACTAAAGTATATGGTGCAAATAACTTTTGACAGCTTAAACACGAAAACACAGAATATCATCAGGACGATTGCGTTGACCTGATAAATAGGTATAAATTACCATCTTATTACTTTTCCAAACAGGGTAGCATCAGAGGTCCAATTCGTGTGGCTCACAGCCGGCTTACAGCCGCCGCCGGTGTTATTTTCATTGACAACGCCGCCGATGCATGCGGCTGACATCGGCTTGTTTTCGATTTTTAAAAGTTTAAATTTTGTTTTTTTTACCTACTTTATACATATATTCACAAAACACAGCAAAATATAAGTTTTTTAAATAAAATAGCTGATTCTTATGTATTTTTCTGATTACGAGGCGTTATTAGTTTTTCCCTATCAGCTCTAGTTTTAAAGATTTAGTGACATTTAGCGTTTGCATAATTTACACCACTCTTTGTATTATTCGCTTAATATTGGGTTTGTTAGTCGAATTGTATCGTTCGTATCGTCCGTCATACGTTAAACTTCGCCTTTTTCAACTGACATTAATACTATGTTTAGACGGTACGTGCTTCGCTCTCTATTCCTGCTTCACGCCCCAATCATGACCGAATCCACTTGCTTCGCCATACAAAATTATGAGAGCGAATGAAGTAGATTCAATATGAATCTACTTGCGAAGCACGTAAAATTGGTATCTTCTCTAACTTTTATCGCAGTTAATCGCCACTTTACCTGAACTAGCTATCAAAACAAAATAGGTATATGTGTATGTGTGTGTTTGTAAACAAATAAAAACAAACCAAAAAACATAGATGTGAGTTTAATATAAATAAATTTAATTAAGTTATGAATAATATAAAAAGGAAAAATAAGAAGCAAATATAGAGATGCCTTCAAAAACAAGATTTCGAATGAGTCAAATTTATGTAAGTATTTATGTATGCTTATGTGTATGCATGTATATACGTGCGTATGATACGTATGTTTGTGTGAATATACATAAGAAAATGCCACGCGAACAGTGATGCCAACTTTTTCAGAGCAGAAAGCACTGTGTGTTCATAAAAAAGCACTAAATGAAATAATTACTCGTATATATGTACATATGTATGTATGTACATAAATATATTTTTATTTATTTATTTTTTTATATTTATCTATTTATTTTCAATACATATGTGGGCTTTACATGGCTAATTATAAATGTATTGAATTAGTAAAAATTAAAAATTTAAGTTAACTACAATTTTAAATTTACTACATTTCATAGGTTTTTGTAAAAATTTCAATTATATCGAGCCATATTTCGATTTTGCTTATAAGTAGAATATGAGTAGGAAAATAATTGAAGTTCATTTAGGAAGACACTCTAATTATGGTGTACTATTTAACAAAAGAGTGATCAACGAGAATTATATCCTCGTTTCAGGAAATGCAGTTTCATTTTTTCCTCTGGTCATAAAGCTGTTTTAGTAAAACAATTACATTTTAGGTGTTTCATCTGAATTAAGTTTTACATGAACATGGTTCAGTATGTTACATTCTGAAAAACATAAGCCTTTTCTTTTTAGACCGTATTTTATATGAATGAAACAATTTGATTTATAAAATCATTATTGTATTTCTAACTTACTTTTAAAATATTTATAAGCGCTAAAAGTCATTTCTACTACAACATTTGAACATGGTAATGTTAATAGTCTTAGAGAAAATATTGACAGTATTAGAAATGGATTATGATTAGTTGAATTTCTATAATTATAAACTTCAATCCAAAATTGATCAGTTTTGAGCAAATTTTTCCATTTATGTATCCTTAAATTTCTGATACTTCGTTCTATTTCTTCAATTTCACCATCCCAGCAAAAATTACCGCTTCCCAGAAGAGTTTTTGTAAGCCAGCTAGAAGCAATGCATTCAGTTTCCAAAAAGCCGTTAATTTTTTGCTTTACTAATTCGTTTTACAGAAGCAATAATGTGTAGTTTTTGTGTACTCAGATGCAAAAGTTACTGGTGTACATTTTTTTACTTTTGTCCACTTTGTTAGAGAGCCTTACGTTAGTACTTTTCAGAAGCATTTTTGAAAGCTTTCGTTATCAAGAAAGCAATGCATTGCTTCCCTCAGTGGTTAATTAGATTATTGTAATTAAGTTATTTTATAACGTGTATGGTATCCTCTGTAATTGCTAGAAATATATTATTTTTTCTCACTATGAAAGATAAAGTTTTTCTTCCTTCATATTTCACCAAGCTGAATTAACATTCTGCAAAGGAAACTTTGCATGTCTAAAAGGGGTGAAATCAGATAGTTTTTGAAAGTGAAAATAAAGCCACCACACTTTAACAAATTAATATTTAGTAGATTTGTAAAACGCACTAAAATCAAAGGTGAAAAGCGCCAAAAAAAGGCACTAATTTCTTTTTAAAGCAACAATTTGAAAAATTCCGCACTGTTATAAATTAAAAAACTCTAAATCTAGTACGAAAAGCACTAAATTGGCACGATGCACACGAAGCACGAACGCGTAGTCTAAACAGCATGATTCATAAACATGATTCAGAGAGCGAAGCAGGTGATTCAACTCGTCGTCTAAACATAGCATAACGCAACAACGGAGAAGGTTGGCACAATCAGGCTTGCCATTTTAGCATTTTTAGTGCTAGATTTAGCACTTTTTTTCTTCGTTTAGCACTAAAGATTTTGAAAATAATGCTAAGTGCTAGTTTAGCACTTTTTTAAAACTATTTGGCATTTTTTGCACTTTTTTATTTCATTAAATTTATAAATTTTCAGTAGATAATTCCTTAATACAAATTGTGAGCCAATTCAAATTTATTTATCTTCAATAATTGTTTAGTCTGACAGTAGTCATATAACTGAACCGCTCTGAGATACACATATGGGTACAAATATACTAAAGTACACTATTTGAAATACTAAAGTAACAAAACTTGTTTTAAGTTGTATTATTTTCAAGAGCTTATAGTGTTCGTAAGGTTATTGGTAAGCTTATACAAAAGTACAGTCAAAGATAAAGTGAGCCCAAAACTTTAGTTGTCGGTTATACGATTATGTTTATGTGATTCAGTAAAACTATACAACGTGGGAAATTGGTATATCTGGTTATTAAATCGTTTCATCTGATTTAACTATGTAGAAAAGAGATATTCTTGAATAGTTTCCTGTTTTTTTACATTTACTTTCTTTACATACTTCGTACGACTACAATTCGAGCTCAAAAAAGTCACCCAATGTAGCAATGGTAAAGTAAAAAAAACATGTTGATTATTAAGTTCTTGTTTCAACTTTGATATTTATTGATTTGCTCATTTGTTTAAATGAAAGTTTAACATAATAACTCTAGTTTTCTTAGAAACTTTTGGGTAAAGGTTCCATGATGATCTGCAATAGCAACAGTGAAATTCACATAGGATCCAGGTAAACCCCTCAATAATAAATTTCAATGTATTTTTAATAAAAAATAGTTTACTGAATAAGTAAAATATTAATTTGGGATTATTAATGCGTTAACAAATGCTAAACTTTATATAGCTAGTCTATTTAACACTATTAAAGTTTTGTTCTTTCGTGGTATTCCATTCGCAGCTGGATTCAAAATTTATGAATTAAATATTTCAAGCACCCTATACATACAATATTATTAAATATATTTTTTTTTTCACATAAAATATATAGTATAATTTTGCCCACACTACACGATGTAATTCTATTTTCTTAGTTATGAAAAAATTTATTGTGCTACCTATGAATATGATATATACATTGTCAATGATATAGAATACAAAAAATTCACAATTTTACTGCAAGCGTATGGGCCACTGAAGAAATAAGGGAAACTAAAAATGTTTACTGGGGGGTTATTATGTAATTCGATTCGAAACGAAAACTGTTCGAATTTGTATGTTATTAACATTGCAATTCGAACACATTTCCGTTCGATTCGGATTACATAATAACCCCCTGATTTTAGCACTTTTTTGTGTGTGCTGTAGAACATTTTAGCACTTTTATTTCCGCAATCTAGCACTTTTCCTCCTACATCTTATGGCAACACTGGGCACAATGAGTACTTTATTGACGGAATCATTTGAACATCTTATATAGGTCGATTCTCCGTTTTATTTATTTTTGTAGTTATTTCGCTTATTCTTTTGTTTAATTTTATTTTTGCTGCCGCAAAAAAAAAATCTAAATCAGAACATACCAAAAAACAAATCTATCAAACTACTCAACCTACGCAAAAAGTTAAAAGTTTACCACATTTTTTACTTTGCGTTGACGGACACGTACTGAATGTAACCGACCTCATAAGAAACCATGTATTTAAACTTAGCTGTCAGTTGAAAAAGGCGAAGTTTAACGCATGACGGATTCATTGTGCCCCGGCCTTTACATACATACACTCACACACAGGTATTTTAAAATCATCCATAGGTTTCTCTTGTGAGTTTTCATTTCGAATAACCATTTAGGATATTTAACGATTCAAAGTTGGTCGCAGTCGGGTTTTTTTTTGAAATTCCTACTTGTTTACTGTATTTTTTTTACTAGCTAACATCCAAACTTAAACGATACAACAACTTTTACGAAGTAAGATATCCTGATATACCCATCAATGTCACTCTACTCAAATGAAAGAAAATTTTAAGTAGATGAATAAACCCGAAAGAATTTTAATGGACCATTCATGAAATATGAAGCCAATAATTCAAAAAGTTACGTAAATTACGCAAATGTTAAATGGTATTATATCTTTAAAACTAGAGCTGCTAACGATGCCATTGTAATCAGCAGATGAAATTACGTAAGGATCGGCTTTTTTTAACTTGCAGTATATACTAATGCCTTAAGGTAGAAATACATAACATGCGTTAGTCCGTCTACTAATATCATGCGTTTGAAAACTTTAATGCATTAAAAATTACATAACACGCATTATAATCGCCTTTTCTATCAGCTTTTTGATTTATTTTTATATTAAAAAATGGATTTGGGACATTTTCAATTGCTTTTTTATGCAATATTGTATGTTTTTTATACTCTTTAATAAGTTTGTGGTGAGTGACAGCACTAATGCTAATTCTTTTGAGCATGCGATCAACAATAAAAAGTGATATTGGGCTAAGCCCAGCAGAAATCGTTTTCGGCGCTTCTTTAAGAATACCTGGAGCGTTTCTCATTCCTTCCGGAAGAAGGGTATTGTGGTGAGTGACAGCACTAATGCTAAAAAAGTACCTTTTTGTACTACGCTGAAATGCAAACAGCTTAAGTTTGATAATTACCCGTCCAGCTCTCGTTGCAAATAGACTCGTTTTTTCCTTTGCTTTTCAATAAAACTTTTTGTGTAAAATATAAGTAATCTGTAATTTTAAAAATAAATAAATTGAATTTTGTAATTACATAATTGACTATTAATACGAACAACCCCACAAAGTGGTGACCCCGTCGATTGGTTAAAGAATATTTCAGGATGCAAGACAATATTGGTGGCAGCACGCAGCAAGGCCCGACGCCGAGCACATCAAGTACCGAGCCAACAACCGTTAATCGTGTAGCTGTAAAGGTTCCACCCTTTTGGCCCGATCACGCTGAAATTTGGCTGGCGCAGGTAGAAGCACAATTTGCTGTTGCCGGCATAAGTGGTGACACATCGAAGTTTAATACAGTCATCGCCGCAATAGAATCGAATGTTCTCGTGCAAATATCAGACGCTATTTTAAATCCACCGGAGACCGATAAATACACAAATCTTAGAAAGTGCATAATAGAACGCTATTGTGAGAGCGAACAAAAAAAGACGCAAAAATTACTATCGGAAATTGATTTGGGAGACAAGCGACCGACACAACTCTTAAATGAGTTAAGCACATTGTCAAAGGACAAGGTAACAACTGATTTTTTGAAAACGCTATGGTTGCAGCGTTTGCCAGCGCAAGTCAGAGCAATCTTACAAGCGTCAGATGCTAATCTGACCGAGTTAGCGAAGTTGGCAGACAAAATTATGGAGGTGGGAGAGTTTCAGCATTTATCTGTGGTATCTACAATGCCACAAACTTCTAAAAGCGAATTTGATAGACGACTCGATCGCATAGAGCAACAGATAAATAGCCTTTGTAACAAGAACAATAAAAATGTACGTCGGTCACGATCAAGTTCTACACGACGACAAAAAACAGATGCCACTCCAGCAAAGCAAGTGAGCGACCATTGCTGGTACCATCGGACATTTGGCGAAAAAGCCACAAAATGTCGTCAGCCATGTTCATATCAACAAAATTTGTCAAAAAACTAAATTCATCTTCCGATCTGGCGGGCGGATCTCGAGATGAATGCCAAATAGCCCGTCTTATAATTAATGACAGCATATCGAAACAGAATTTTTTAATCGACACTGGTGCCGACGTTTCGGTGTTACCAGCTGGTAGTGTTGAGGGTTTGCGTGTAGGGATTTTTAGAAAGTTGTTTGCTGCTAACGGGTCCCCCATCAAAACCTTCGGTGAGAAAACGTTAAGCATTTCTTTGGGTCTACGTCGCAATTTTACATGGACTTTTTTGGTAGCGAATGTCAACTGTGCTATTATAGGCTCAGATTTTTTGAAGCATTACGATCTTTTGGTTGACATCAAGAGAGGTAAGCTTATCGATCGTACTACGCTGCTTGAGGCAAGGGCACGTCCCGCACGTACTGCCTATGTTCAGATTTTAGCATACGACAAAAAAGATAATTACGCCCAGCTGTTATACGAGTATAGAGAGTTAGGTACGATTAATGCCAACAAGCGCCCAGTGGACTCTACGGTCACGCATCACATTACCACAAACGGTCCTCCCACATACGCTAGCGCACGTCGACTCGCGGGGGATAAGCTCCAAGCTGCAAAAAAAGAGTTTGAGTACTTGATGGAAAAGGGTATATGTAGACCGTCAAAAAGTAATTGGGCCAGCCCACTACATTTGGTAAAAAAGCCAAACAGGGACTGGCGCCCATGCGGCGATTATCGTGCCCTTAACAGCATCACCTTACCCGACAGGTATCCAATACCATTTTTACGTGACATAACGAGTATTATGCACGGAAAGAACATTTTTTCCTCTATCGACTTACAAAGGGCTTACCATCAGATACCCGTGGAGCCATGCGATATACCTAAGACAGCCATAATCACGCCGTTTGGCTTATTTGAGTTTTGTTTCATGACATTTGGTCTACGGAACGCGGCCCAAACGTTCCAACGTCATATTAACGAAGTCTTGAAGGGAATCGATTTCGCTTTTGCATACATCGATGATATCCTCATAGCGTCCGAAACAGAGGAGGAACATGCAAAGCATCTGCGCATCATATTTGATCGCCTTCGCCGATTCCACTTGTGCGTTAATTTCGATAAATGTCAGTTTGGTAAGCGTGAACTCGTATTTTTAGGCCACAAAATTAGCCCCAAAGGACTTACGCCGCCTGAAAACAAGGTCGATTCGATCCGAAATTTTGAAAGACCAATGATTGTGAAGAATTTAAAAAAATTTTTGGGCATGCTGAATTTTTACCGCCCATTCATACCGCATGCAATAAAAAATCAAAAATTATTGTTAGAATTGACTCCTGGCAATAAAAAAAACGATAACACCATAATAGAATGGACACCTGAAGCAATGGCTGCTTTTAATGCATGTAAAAACGATATAGCAGAAGCTACTTTTTTGAATTATATGGCTCCGAAAGCATTGATAACGCTTATGACAGATGCTTCAGATGACGCCGTAGGGGCAGTACTGCATCAGATAGTCGAAGGGCAAGTACAACCATTAGGATTTTACTCCAAAAAGTTGACACCATCACAACAAAACTACAGCGCGTACGATAGAGAACTCACGGCGATATACCAAGCAATTCAACATTTCAAATACGCAGTTGAAGGAAGAGAATTCGTCGTTTTTACAGACCACAAGCCAATCATTTTTGCTTTTAAGCAAAAAAGCGAGAAGGCATCACCGCGAAGGATTCGGCAATTAGACTTTATCAGCCAATATACGACGGACATACGACATTTACCTGGGGCTGACAATAACATAGCAGATTTACTCTCCCGCATCAACGCCATAGAGGAGCAAGTAGTAAATTTTGATGAAATGGCCGAGCAGCAAGGCAATGATATTGAACTGCAGGCACTGCTGGACAGCAACACAAACACGTCATTACAGCTCACTAAATTAGCCATCCCACAGTCGACTAAAGAAATTTACTGTCACGTTTCGAAGGATAGAGTAAGACCTTATGTTCCGAAAAATTATCGTCAGGCAATCATACGCAAGCTTCATTCGCTTTCGCATCCAGGCATAAGAGCAACAAAACAATTGGTTTTAAATCACTACGTTTGGCCATCTATATCTGCAGACGTCGCTAGATATGTGCGCGCGTGTATTCCTTGTCAGCGAGCAAAAGTACAACGTCATACAAAAGCACCCTTATGTAATTATGCAGCAGTCGATGCCCGCTTCGAACATATAAATATAGACATCGTGGGACCGTTGCCATCATCAAACGGATTCCGATATTGCCTCACGTGTATCGATCGTTTTTCGAGATGGCCCACGGCGATACCACTGACAGACATAACAGCTCAAAGTGTTGCAAGTGGCCTTATGAGAGGATGGATTGCTGTCTACGGCGTCCCCTTGCGTATTACCACCGATTTAGGAAGACAGTTCGAGTCAACCATTTTCAGCGAATTAACGAAGTTACTGGGAATTAAGCATTTGCGGACAACGGCCTACCACCCACAGGCAAATGGCATAATTGAGCGATGGCACCGTACACTAAAGACAGCCATTAAGTGTGCTGAAACAAACGACTGGAGTTCTGCACTTCCGCTAATTCTTTTGAGCATGCGATCAACAATAAAAAGTGATATTGGGCTAAGCCCAGCAGAAATCGTTTTCGGCGCTTCTTTAAGAATACCTGGAGCGTTTCTCATTCCTTCAGGAAGAAATATTACGGAAACCGAGTTTGTACAAACACTGCGTAGAACCATTTCAAACTTACCAACTACCCAACCTGTCCGTCACGGGATGCAACGATGTTTCGTTCAACCAGCATTGGCTGACTGCAAGTTTGTATTTGTGAGGGTAGATCATGTGCGTACACCATTGGAGCCCAGTTACGAGGGCCCTTACGAAGTTTTAAACAAACATGATAAGTATTATATTGTAAAAATACGCCAGCGAGAAGCGAAAATCACAATAGATCGCCTAAAGGCTGCGTATATTTTTAGCGAGGACGCTGTGCCAGCTGAAGCGCCACCAACAGAAGGTGGAAACGAATCCGAGAATTCAGAAAATGTTTCAACACATGTGGACACAGACACGTCTCAGGAGACTACCATGCAAAAACAACGCCTTACGTCATCCGGGCGTCACGTCAGAATTCCTCTAAAGTATCGTTAAAGTCTTAACTAGGAGCAGGGTATTGTGGTGAGTGACAGCACTAATGCTAAAAAAGTACTTTTTTGTACTACGCTGAAATGCAAACAGCTTAAGTTTGATTATTACCCGTCCAGCTCTCGTTGCAAATAGACTCGTTTTTTCCTTTGCTTTTCAATAAAACTTTTTGTGTAAAATATAAGTAATCTGTAATTTTAAAAATAAATAAATTGAATTTTGTAATTACATAATTGACTATTAATACGAACAACCCCACAAGTTTTTACTCCATGATTCCAATTTTTTCTTATTTATTGTCGGACGGTTAGGTTAGGTTAGCAGGCTGCTAGTGAAGAATGAAAATATAGGAGTCTAGCTCACTTGGGTCCAATACGATGATCCCTTTGTGCTGCCTGTAAGTTGAAAGTATAAGAATAAGGGGGAGACCGGGAGTATAGGGAGAATATAGATGGAGAGGATATAGATGGGGAGTTTTTGTACAATAAGAGAAAAGATAAGCAAACAAAAGCAAAATGAAACAAAAATTTTTGGTTTTTGATGAAATTTGAAAAATAACAAAAAACAAGTGTATTAAGTTATAAACAATATTACGTTTATTTAAGTTTGATGCCAGAAAAGTATTGGGGGATGTTATGTATTCCACGCGCAATTAAAACGTGCGGAATTTTCATAGAATTGTTGGAAATGTGTACATATGTATGTATTTACAACAACAATTTCCGAACGATGTAGTTTCACGTGGAATGCAGAACACAATCGATTGCTTTTAAACGTGAATAAAGTTAATATATTTTTATAGTTAAATTTTTGTTTATACATATTGTCGGACGGTCACTGGTTCCCCGCATGTAACATTTAAAAAAATTTAGTTATTTATCGATTATATACATATGATTAATGTGTACTGTTGTAAATTTAGAACTTAAAAGAAACACGTGTGGTTTTGTAAGAATACGAAAGAGAAGTAAGTAAAAGTTTTATTGAAATTAACAGTGTTGCCATATACAATAAATATTTCATGCAGTATAAAAGTCTTGCCAATGTGTTTGAATTAATTTTAGGATTTTAACATTCTCACTTAAAATTTATTCAAATACATTATTTCAAACCCATGTTTTCAGCAAATTGATTTATCTTTACATTTGGAAGTGGTTTGGTTAAAATGTCCGCAACCATCTCTTCAGAACATATGGAATTCAGGATGACCTTTCTAGAAAGAATATTGTCCCTTATGAAGTGGTGCCTGACGTCTATGTGTTTGGTTTTTGAATGATATGATTCATTTAAAGCAAGCTGTATTGCGCTCTGATTGTCACAATACAATGTAGTTGGTGGCAGCTGATTTTTAGTTAGCTCCTCCTCAAGACCTCTTAACCAAAGCATCTCTTGAACTGCCACGCCCATCGCCATGTACTCGGCCTCACAAGTTGAAAGTGCGGTTGTTTGTTGCTTTTTTGAGCCCCACGCTATAGCTCCACCCTTCTTCATCAACACGTACCCACTGACAGATTTTCGCTCGTTAGGATCAGCTGCATAGTCAGCATCACAGTAGCATAAAGTTTCAAAAATTTTTGATTTCTCGAATGATAGTTTAAAATTCATCGTACCCTTCAAGTACCGCAAGACCCGCTTTGCTGCTATCCAGTGTTGTGTTTCGAAGCTATTATTAAAACGACTAAGCAAATTAACGGCATAGCTGATGTCTGGCCTGGTAACTTGTGCTAAAAACAGTAGACTGCCAATAAGTTCCTGATATGGATAGTTATTTGTTTTAGTGAATTCTTTTTCATCTTTGCTGCTTTTAAATTTTATATTTAGATCCATTGGAGTCATAACCGGGTTACAGGAATCCATATCGAAACGTTCTAATATTTTTTCTATATACGATTGTTGATCAATTGTTAATGTTTTTCCAACTTTGTAATTTAGCCCTACTCCCAGAAAAGATTTTGCGCGCCCTAGATCCTTCATCTTAAATTCGTCTTTCAAACTTTTGATTAAGGTGTCTTTTATACTTTCATTTCTCCACAATACTATCATATCGTCTACGTACACCGCTAAAATAATTATGTTCTCACTGGCTTCATTTGCAATGTAAACACATTGATCAGTTTTTAGTTGTCTCATGCCCAAATATATTAATTTTTCACTTAACCGCTTGTTCCACATTCTGGAGGCTTGCAGTGGTTTATTCAGGCGCAAGATACTGCCATCTGGAACCGATATTCCTTCTGGGGCTGCAATGTAAATCTCTTCTTCTAAAATTCCTTGAAGAAATGCTGTGCAAACGTCTAGATGATTTAATTTTAAGTCGAATTCCAGAGCAAATGATAATAAGTACCGCAATGTGTTGTATCTCATCACTGGTGAATAAGTTTCGGCAAAATCGATGCCATTACGCTGCGCACAACCTCTCGCTACTAGCCTTGCCTTAAATTTGACATTACCTTCATCATTTATCTTTTTCTTAAAAATCCATTTCGTTGACAACTTTTTAACTTCAGCTTTATTGCTCACGACGCTCCATGTGTTGTTTTCTAGTAAGGAGTTGTGTTCACTTCCTATTGCTTCCAGCCATTAGTCTTTTTCAGCACTGTTTATAGCTTCTGTGTAACTAATTGGATCTTCAGTATTACCTTGGGCTAGATATGTGATATAATCATCCATGCGTGGTGGTTTTCTTTGTCTTGCAGAACGTCGCGGTGTTTGATTCATATCTTCATCACTTTCTGGGTTTTATTCTTCTTCATGATCTGAACTTTCTTGTTTTGGTTTTTCTTCAACCTCATTTTCAGGGTTTTCTTCACGATCTGACTTTTCGTCTGCTATTACCCTCACTAAATTCGGATTATTCGATGATTTTATCTGTAAAGGTGTGGACATAGATTTTTTAGCAATTCCTGGTTTCGAATAAAACATTTCATCCTCAAGAAATACCACGCCCCGACTTATGCGTTTCTTTTCCGGATCATATAATCGATACGCTTTTGAATTTTTGCAATATCCCACCATTATACACCTTTTTGACCTGGGGTCCCATTTTTTTCTTAATTCTTTTGGTGTCATTACCATACATGCACACCCAAAAACACGTAAATAATTGATGTTTTGCTTCTTACCACACCAAACTTTTTCTGGAGATTTCTCATTAAGGCTCTTTTTTGGTATGATGTTTAGTAAATATGCTGCAGTGCTTGTAGCTTCAGCCCAAAAACTTTCATTCAAATGTGCATCATATAACATCGCTCGTGCCTTTTCAACTAAAGTCTTATTCATTCGCTCGGCTTTGCCGTTTTGCTGTGGACTGTAAGGTGCTGATGTTTGGTGTACTATGCCACTGTCGAAACAAATTTGCCTAAGCTGACTATTGCAATATTCTAGCCCGTTGTCAGACCTAAGTGTTTTTATTTTTTTACCTGTTTGGTTTTCGACTAAATTCTTAAACTCTCTAAACAACTTGGGAACCTCTGATTTGTTCCGCATCATATACACAACAATCTTGTTGGAGTAATCATCAAGAAACAGAACATAATAAACTGCACCTCCAATTGATTTTTGCTCCATGGGGCCACAAACGTCCGTATGAACAAGTTGTAAAATTTCATTTGTTTTTGTTTCAGAAGGCTTATACGACAATCGTGTTTGTTTACCCTGTAAACAAGACGTGCATGTATTCTCACCAGCGCTTTTGCTATAATTTAAAGCTGACAATTCATTAGGTTCAATGGAAACATCACACGATAGCAATTTTTTAACATTAGTGTCTGCTGTGTGACCTAAACGTCTATGCCACGTTTCACTACCAACAGCTACATAATTTTCTGATGATACACTGAGTTTGAACATGCCTTTTTCTAAGAACGCTTCTGAAAATACTATTGTTACGTTTTTATTCTCTGTTAAAAACGCTTTTCCGTAGATTCGTAGATTTGCAATAAATAAAAGACCCCAGTGTACTAATTAGGGTTAAGAATGATACACTCTTTATTAATCAATAAATACCACTAATCTAAATTCAATTCAAGAGCTTAAATACAAACACATATATTACTCAATATTCACAACTGGTTACCACTACTCCTTCCTCGCTGTTGTATACGCTCGTCTTAGACCACTGGCTGCGCTAGTGTTGACACAATTCTGCTTTCTCTGTTGCACGTCACACACAAGACTCACTCTGCCGTCACTCACAGTTGATACACCAATAGCAACTCTATGGCAGACTCTCACAGTTGATACACTCTAGATCAGGACTCGCTGGCTTCACTTACACGTTTATCAGCTTCCACTGCTCCCTTACTCTTCAGTCAAGGGTCTCCACAATAACCTCAAATCACGACAGACTCTAACTGTCACTATAGACTGTACTATAGTCTCTTCAATTTCCAACTCACGTATTGTAAAGCACAGACTCAAATATCAACTCACTGTTGTATCACAAATCACGGACTGCGCACAACTTAATTGTCAACTCACTTGATTAACAACAGAATTCTTATTAGCAACTGAGCTTCTTCGCAACTGACTTATTCCCAACTAACTTTTGATCGCGACTGAACTGCTGTTGGATGCGTCAACCCCTTTTTATACTTCGCACAACAACCACTAGAATTTTCATGCAAAGTCTAGACCGAATCATCATTATCTTCAATGTTGTTTACAAAGCGCGTAATTAAGTTCATGTGGTAACTATGTACATACGTGTGTATATGCATACATCATTAAGTGGTTGTTTGCTTTTATTTCTGCCTTTAGTTGGAATTGTCAGGCATGTATGTATGTATGCATGTAGCTATGTATACCTTCTTAATAAGCAGATGCTTGTAGTTGTTGTTGGTTGTTGGTTGTTTACGTTTAATCACGTATGTATGTGCTACGCATGTGTATATATTTGTTTGCTATAGTGCTTGTATGTGAATACGAGTGTACGTTTAGTTATCTATTTAAAATTTAAATACTTCTGGATGTTTCTTTATATTGGCCCTGTTCGAATATTCTTGCGTAACACTTATTAATCTTGTCGACGGCCATTTCCGTAACACTATGTTATCTTTAAGCACCACACATTTACACCCAGCGAATTTAACCTCAAATCCCTTTTTCGTAAGCTGACTCACTGATATCAAATTGGCGCAAATTTCTGGTACAAGTAAAACGTCATTTATTGTAATGAACTCCATTTTATTATTTAATTTTTGTTGTATACGAATATTGCCAATGCCAGTTACTTTAAGTGTGTGGTTGTTAGCTACAGTCACATAGTCTTCTTTTTCAAACTTTTTAAAATCAACAAATGCATCTTTACAACTTACCATATGGGAAGTAGCACCAGAATCAATTATCCACATATTGTTACCGCTATCAATTTTGCTGCAAAACTTGCTGCCAATGTTTTTCATAGTTGCCGCCATTTTGCTTGTTCTTTGGCAATTTACAATATTTGGCAATATGGCCCTCTTTTTTGCAATTGTAGCAAACAAATTTCTTACCTTTTACAGGAATTTTCTTACTTTTCTGTTTAGAGTAAAACGACGATTCTGTAGTTGTGTAGTTGTTATAGCTATCAAAATCTTGTAACAGTTTTGTTTTTATTGTATCGGCTGTAACTTTAATGTTGCTGCTTTCGATGGCCATGATCATGGGTCCGAAATGTTCGGCCAAACCGCTTAGCAAAAGACTACCGACCCACTCATCGTTGACTTTAAAACCAATTTGATTTAATTTTTGAGCAGTCTCAATTATAGTGTCCACATACTCGCTTATATTGTCACAATTTAATAATTGTGTCGTGGTTAATTTTCTTAATAAACCACAACTACGACTTAGACCAGAGTCATCATATGTGGTCTCGAATTTTTTCCAAATATCTGCTGCTGTTTTTACATCTGGTATGTGTACATATAGACTTGGTGAAATATACAATACCTATCTGGAAGTTGCCTTCTCCTTTATTTCTGCATTCTCCTCCGTGCCTTGAACCGCTTTCCAGTAGCCTTGCAGTTTCATCGCGTGTTCTACTGCAAACTTCCAGCGATGATAATTTTCCCTCCCAGTTAACTTCTCGATCTCAATAATTTTTTCCATCTTGGCGTATAACTGGGCCCATAACCTTTTTTTTTTTTTTTTTTTTTTTTTTTATGCATGAATTTTTATTTATTGTATCTTCATATATGAACTAACAATAAGTATTCAAATCTTAAATCTAAAAAATATAATTAGGCCCGACCAATGTCGGACATAAGCTTAGTAGTAGTTATATATAATACATATGTAAGTAGTGATAATCAAAAGGAAAAAAAAATAAAAGTATTTTCAAGAAGTGCCATCTGGAGTGCTGTGAATAAGAGCCATTGTGTCCCTCTTTTTTAGGCGGATGTGTCCAGTAAAGTTCAAAATATTACGGGCAAACGGATTAGGATGTGACTCGAGTTTTGTTAAATATTTGCCAGCGTATTTTGCAATTTCTTCAGTCACTAGTGGCATATTCAAATCAAGTCCCATCTGGAGTGCTGTGAATAAGAGCAATTGTGTCCCTCTTTTTTAGGCGGATGTGTCCAGTAAAGTTCAAAATATTACGGGCAAGCGGATTAGGATGTGACTCGAGTTTTGTTAAATATTTGCCAGCGTATTTTGCAGTTTCTTCAGTCACTAGTGGCATATTCAAATCACGATGTATATTTGAATTTTTGATGTACCATGGAGCCGATGTTATCATGCGTAAAATTTTATTTTGCCTGCGTTGAATTTTCTCTACATTTGAAGCTGAAGCAGTGCCCCATAGTTGAATTCCGTAGCACCATATTGGCTTTAAAAGCGACTTGTATATTAAAAGTTTACAGTCTAGGCTAAGTGTTGAATTTCGACCAATCAGCCAATGTACCTGAGTTAGTTTAAGTTTCATTTGAGTTAACTTAGAATCAATGTGGTGTTTCCATGTAAGTCGTCGATCAAGGTGTATACCAAGATATTTCACATGTGAATGTTGAGAAACAACTTGATTGTTAATCCGAATGGGGGAACAAGTATCTCTTCGTAAAGTAAATGTTACTTGAACACACTATTGTTCATTTACCTTGATTCTCCATAAGTTTAACCAAAGCTCCATCTGGCTAATGTGTTCCTGGAGTTTGCGGGATGCCTCATCAGGGTTTTCATGCATACTAAGGCAGGCTGTATCGTCGGCAAATGTGGAAGTATGGATACTACTGCTCACAGGCATATCACAAGTATAAATTAAATATAAAACTGGTCCCAGTATACTCCCCTGTGGCACACCAGATGAAATTGTTTCAGGCCTACTTGTAAAGTCTCCTTCCGCAACAGTGAACTTACGGGAAATAATGTAACTTTCCAAAAGATTTAAAATGTTTATTGGTAAGTAAGTCTTCAATTTTAAAATAAGGCCTTCATGCCACACTTTATCAAATGCCTGGGAAACGTCAATAAACAGCGCAGAACAATACTTTTTTCCCTCAAAAGTTCTTCTTATAAATTGAACTAATCTGTGAGTTTGTTCAATGGTGCTATGCTGACTTCTAAAACCAAATTGATGGTCTGGTATGCACCCACTACTAATTAGAATTGGGGACAATTTTGTTTTGAGCAGTTTTTCGAAAAGCTTTGACATTGTAGATAGTAGACTTATTGGCCTATATGACTCAGCCTTTGTTATATCTTTGCCCGGCTTTGGAATCATTTTAACCTTGGCAAGTTTCCAGTTGTGTGGATAATACTCCAGTCGTAAAATAGCATTAAATATGAATAACAGGATTCTCATTGCAATACGAGGCAAGTTCATCAGCATCTGATTACTAATTCCATCAATACCCGGAGCTTTCTTCGGGTTGAGTTCGGCAATTAATTTTTGTAAATCACGCGTCTTAAACTTTATGTGTTGAGGGGGTAGAGCGACTATATTCGGCAAATCAGCAACACCAGTACATATATTTGGCGTAAAAACGGATTTTAAGTGCTCAGCAAATATTTTACCTTTTTCAGTATCGCTTCTTGCCCAACCTCCGGTAGATGTGCGTAGAGGTGGCTTATACTCAACGGGTGTTTTAAGCTTTCTGGCAGCGCGCCACAAGGAGTAATTAGACGCCGGTGTAACATCAAGACCCTCCAGATAATTTTTAAGAGATGCAATTTTTTCAGATGCAAGCAACTCTTGGAGTCGTTTAGTGCACTCTTTAAATCTGATTTTATTTTGTGGTGATCTGTGCTGTTGCCATTCCCTTCTAGCCCTTCTTTTCTCACGTACGAGACGTTCAATGTCTGTAGAATAAATTTTATTAAACCCAATCTGCGGATGGGAGATAGTGGCATGTTCAGCAGCCTGTTTAATATTCTCGCTGAGATTGGCAATGTTCGATTCAATATCATCGGGTGTTCTAAGCGTAATGTTTTCCGTACAATGACTGCTGAGATATTTTTTGAACCCCAGCCAATTTACACGATTGATCATCTTCACATATGGGTCAGGTAAGTTACTTCTTAATGGGCTACAAATTGTGATGATCGTCGGGGAGTGATCGGACGAGAGATCAAGAGAAGCTTGAACTTGAATTAAATCCCTAGAGATATTTTTTATGACGCCAAAATCTATAACGTCCGGAATTTTTTGTATGTCAGTAGGCCAATAAGTGGGCTCCCCACTCGAAATGACATCCAAGCCCATTTTTGAAATAGTGTTGAACAATGCTCGACCTCTGGGTGTAACAAGGCGCGAACCCCAGAACGTATGTTTCGCATTGTAGTCTCCAGCTGCTACAAAACAAGGTCCAAGAGATTTGTAGAAATCCTCATATTGATTCTCAGTGATTGAAAATCTGGGAGGGGAGTAAATTGATGATATAACGAAATTTGAACAAAAACTTTCAATGCCAATATTTGTTGCTTGTAGGTATTCTCCACAAATGTTATCAAGAACATAGTGCTTGAGTCTTGACTTTATTAGAATTGCTGATCCACCGCAAGCCCTTCCTCTAGGGTCCTTTGTATCATATATAGTGTAGCCATAAATTTTAAAAAGACTTCTCGAAGTCAAATGAGTCTCAGATACTAACATTATATCAATATTTTTTTCCGTGAGGAAGTGCTCAAGTTCATTTTTATGTTGGCGAATGCCGTTTGCGTTCCAGAAACATATTGTTAACGTGTTCATGGCTTATTAAGTATTGCTTGAAGCAGAGTATTCTGCATTCGCAACATTTCTTGCATCATGGTAGTCATATTTGTTGTAAAATTGTTTATAGTTTGCACAAGATTTTCAATAGTGGCTTCAAGGCGATTATAATTAAAGTTTGAGTTTGTATTTGTAGAATTATTTTGCGGTGAAACATTTTGTGTCGGAATAGAACTAGCCTTAGCAGCATCTGCATACGATACACGGGAAGTAACTGGTTGGCTCATTTGCTGAAAAGTGGCAGAGTAAACGTTTGCTGATTGAGCTGGAGCTAATTTAGGTTTTTGCACCATAGTCTTCTTTACAAAAGAGTACACACGACAACCTCTGTAGTTAGCGGTGTGATTACCTCCACAATTACTGCATTTTTTATCACTTTGATCTTTTGGTTTGTTGCAGCTAGCGGTGCCGTGTAATTCGCCGCACACAACACAAACAGAGGGTAAATTGCAGTATGTTTTTGTATGGCCATATTCTTGGCAATTATGGCACTGTACAGGACCTGAACGCTTATGTGGCTCTTCAACTGTGATTTTTCGGTACAAGAGGTATTTTAAATTATAAATTGGATGCGTCTCATTTTTTTTCAATTTTATATCATTAGGTTCTAGTTCAACACGAAATAGGGGTTGGGGAATCTTTTCTCTATTTATTATATTGGACACATTTTTTACCTTGAACCCCTGGAGGACGAGTGCATCTTTTATTTCTTCGGGGACAACATAAGAATCTATGCCCTTCAATACGATCTGCATGCCTTTAGCGCTCTTAAGCTGGTATGTGTAGAAGCTTGTTTTACTTTTTTCAAATTCAGCAACCATTTTGCGGAAATCTTTTTCGTCATACATTTGGATTTTAGTTTCATCGATGTTGCCACGTTTTATTGGAACAATGTGAAATTTATTCTCACCAATGACCGAAATTAATTTTTTAATAAGGGCATTTGAATTTTTTTGTCTCAAATAGATTGGTGGCGGCTTGGATGTTTTGTTCGAGGATACCTCGGGTTTGTCGTTGTCATCTTGAAAAATTTTCAAGCGGTTTTGGCGATTAGTTGAGGCTGCGCTGTTATCCCTAGACACTTTTGGAGCAGATGAGATTTTTGAAGAATTCGGGCTTCGCCCGCGCTTTAAAATTGTAATGTATCTGTCCATTCCAACTTGTACCTTGAGTTTCGAGCCGCTGTTATCTGTAGTGATAACTTTGTTAAGTGATAAACACGAGCCTGAAGGGGATGATATTACTGACTTAAATGAAGAAGTACTGGGCAACTGTAATGTTAATGCATCATTACTATTTGGCATTGGACAAAGCGAAGTTGATCGCTGACGAAAAATTGGCGTTGCCGTTAACAAAAGATTTTCATCAGATTTATTTTTTATATTTTTTTCATTCAGAGTTTCAGAACTCACAGTAAAATAAGCATTTCTGGCGTTAGAACTCACTTCAAGTTTTTCTGTATTTGAGGAATTCATACAAAGAATTCCTCAAGGGTTATTCGTTTATGTTTTTTTTTTTTTATTTTCGGTATTTTTTGTTTTTGTTATTTATGATTGTTTATTTGACTTTGAGGTATTCCTCAATATCACTTGTTTAAGTTTTTTTGCGGTATTTTTGTTTTTGTTATTTTTACTATGTAAAAAATATTAGCAAAGCAGAAAGCTTATTTATTAAAGACAGTATGTATGTACCTATTACGAATAATATGTACTACTAATATTTTTTTTTGTATATGTAATTTTTGTTTGCTTGGTAAGTAAGTAAAATTCCGCTATTCGACTGTTCGCTATGAAGGTACCACGAGAACTCCATACAAAAGGCCCATAACCTGTTGTAAATTTAGAACTTATAAGAAACACGTGTGGTTTTGTAAGAATACGAAAAAGGAGTAAGTAAAAGTTTTATTGTAATTAACAGTGTTGCCATATACAATAAATATTTCATGCAGTATAAAAGTCTTGCCAATGTGTTTGAATTAATTTTAGGATTTTAACATGTACTTTTCTTAAATTTGTTTTCAGTTTTTCGATATCTTGAATATATCAGGATATATAAAGTTATTTTCCCCTTTTATATTTCTCTTAATAAATGCACTCATTGGACCTACTTGAAATGAAGTGAACAATATTGTTGTCATGATTGGTGTAAGCGGCAACAAACATTTTTGTCTTTTTCTTTTTCTAATCACTTTTCACGTTGAGCGTAAAAAGCATAGATACTTTAACAGCCTCACCCGCAATGTCGACAAGAAAGTTTCTATCCCTTACTTATTTGAAAACAAAATAAGAAAGTTTCTTGTCGACATCGTGGGCATCGATTTTCTCAAAAACACAAAATTTTTCCATGCGGCTGGCCAGTAACTAACCAGCAAAAAAATAAAAATTGATTTGAAAGCACTAACAACTGAGGGAAGCAATGTATTGTTTACTTGATTACAAAATTTTCGAAAACTGCTTCTGAAAAGCACTAACATAAGGCAGGCTCTATAACAAAATAGAGAACAAATTAAAAAAAAATTGCAAGCCAGTAACTTTTGCAACTGAATACACAAAAACTATATATTATTGCTTCTGTGAAGCACTTTGGTAAGGCAAAAAATGATGGCTTTTTGGAAGTTGAATGCATTGCTTCTAGCTAAATCATCTCGCACAAAAAAACTCCTTATTCCTGCGCAACAGCAAGTGATTCTCTAACATTGTCTCCCTTACGAAAACGCTTCTAAGAAGCAGTAATTTTACATAGCTGGGTACCCGACGATATGTATGTATGTATATATTTCATACATACATATCGATGGCTTAATATAAAAAAGGCCTAACTCGAATTTTCGATATTTTACAGGAGAAACAAAAAACTGAAGAAAAATTAAAGTATTTACATGCAGAAATAGTTTTTAAGTTGCCATAAGTCCTTGATTTTGAACTGTAACGTACTAACATCTTCAAGGAGGATGCAATTATATTATATATATTATGTTTATATATACATATATATATATATATATATATATATATATAAAACTGCTCCATATAGAATAGTTATAGACTACAATCATAATCGTTTAAACACGAATACTTATCGTGCAGCATTGAATGATTTTGTGAAAACGGTAGGATCCATGACTGCATTACATGGGACCATTATGTAACTAGTCTGTTTCATCTAGATTGGACCACGTATTCCAATATTATATACAGGTTTTTTTTGCATATACCCATCAAACAAAATGCTCCGAAATCGCAAAGAATTCGTAACGACTGGTCGACATATTCTTCCGATTTCGGAACCGAAATATTACCGAAATCCTAAAAATTTTTATATGAAATGGTTGACACGACTTCGCAACGATATGTCGGTACGAAATCGATACGATATGTCGATACGAATTCGTAACGACATGTTGGTACGATTTCTTTTTGCTTTTATAGCAGGGTACCGCTTCACAGTTATGTTGCTGCTATTGTCAAAATAATTTGAACATACTCACATTTTTTAATAATTGTTACAATCCTTTTTTATCAACATACATACATATGTATGTATACATACACATTTGTTTAAAAAAATTTCACAGACATTTACTTACATACATATGTATGTACTCAAAAATCAAAGTTTTAATGTTTTTAAAAAAAAATGTTCAGAGAAACTACCGAAATTTCGTAACGAATTCGCTACGAAAAGTCTGAGTTCAGACAAACTACCGAAATGTCTTAACGAATTCGGTACGACAAGTCTGACTTCAGAAAAAGTCGAAACATTTGGTTTGGGGGTACATACACACACACATACATATGTGTGTATAATTTTTTTAGCGCCAAAATTGTCAATCAGCTGTTGTATATATTTTACTGGATTTTACAATTTTTCGGTTCGCGTACTTTTATATCCAAACTTTTTTATTGCGAGTAATTTCTTTAAATTTATTTACTCAGTTACTGGATTTTACTGGAAAAGTACTCTAACGCACCTATTGTCTTTTGCAATTTTTGAAACAGAAATAATATTAGGGAAGCGTTTTCGTCAAAAGTATTAATACTTGCATTATAGTGTGAAACGGCCTTTAGCAATATCAAAAGTGAGAGATTATCGAATTAATTTAGTTTATTATTTCTGTCAAGTTATGGAAAACATCACCAAATTATTCAACTGATTCGAATACATAGCAAAATCCATAAAAATATATTAAAATAAATACAATTATACAAAAATGTTTTAGTGATGTAAATACAGTCAAAACGAATCGAAAAAAGCTGTATATTCAAATACTCATTTCACTCGAATAAAATAAATTGTGATAATTTTTCTTTGTTCTTCATATTATTTTTACTTTTACTTCATAGAAATGTTTCTCTGTTTCCCTTCCATATCAGAAGCTCATAATTTTTTAATTTGGTTGCTTCACTTCAAGATAATAAAAATTTATTTAATAAGATAAAAAATTATGTGAATACTCAAATGAAATTGTATTCGATGTTGTACATCATAAGCTGTGAAGTGGTTATTAAACACGGTGGTGTTACCAGTATTTATTATTAAATCACAAAATAATTAAAGTTGACTTTTTCTTGGTAACTACTATGAACTTTAAAGCTCAAGTAAAATATTTTTTTGCATAAGGGGGAAAGTATTTGCGTACTCTTTTTTTCGCTTTTTCTGGTGTATTTTAAAAATTCAGTAAAATGCGAATTTGACTCGCGCACGAAGGGTTCCGTACATTTGTTCAGTTTAAACGGGTTTTTTTTAAGTTTTGTCGCTTTTTTCTCGTTTTGGCGATCTTTTTCTGTTTTTGGGGTTTTTTCTTTTCGATTTTTTTAATTTTGGCGTTTTTTTCATTTTGGCGATTTTTTTTTTGTTTTTGGTTTTTTTTTCATTTTGGCGATTTTTCCGGTTTTTCGCGATTTATTTTAGTTTTAGATTTTTTTATTTTAGTGCTTTTTTCATTTTTTCGATTTTTTTTGGTTTTTGGCGATTTTTTTGTCGGATTGGCGATTTTATAATTTTTGGATTTTTTACTTTTACCGTTTTTGAAAATTTCAATAGTTTTACTCTTACGGTTTCCAATATACAGCGAGTTGTGAAAATTACATAGTCAAAATTGCATGAAGGGTGATGGAACACCCTTTAATTAAATTTTTTTTTAAATTTTAATAATCAAACAGAGCATGTCCGCAACTTCAGGAAAAATCGTTGTCAAATTAACAAAGCCCATAATAAAATCTACGGCAGTAACTTCAAATGCTCTATAATTTTAGTTTTAGTTTCGTTTGTGCTTATTTTTCTTTGTAGTTTTGTTCACAAAATTTATTAAATTTATTGAAAGTATGGTAGCATTCTTGAGAGAATGAGTATTTATATATGAGAGTATAAGAAAAAACGTCAAAATAAAATAGATTCTATCTATTGACTGCTTTCTGTGCTGATTTTTTGTGTCAATTTGTATGGAAAATGTGTTTATGCCGCAATTCTGTTTGATCATGTAGTGTTAATTGTTGTAGTCTGTAATAAAAATACATAAAAATACAAGGGATTTTAACATAATTCGTTGCTCTTTTGGAACACCCTTTAATTTTTAATTCTCGTATATGTGTTGTTGTAGCGGCCAAAGGGCTACACACTCTGTCCAAATTTAAAGTCCGTAGCTCTTACGGAGAGACGGACAGCGTAGCGAGAACAATAGGGTTCCTTTTCACCTTTGCTGTACGGAACCCTAAAAAGTTAGTACTGGATATGAAAGCTGAGGAATAATATTAAGGCATTTTTAATTAATGCTTTTTTACGTCGTTCAATAATTCGATTCTTAAGTCTTTTTATTAGGGAAAAACATTTTTTTTCTAACATACAAACAAGCTTACACAAGTATTTATAATTTGGAGTAATTTGATTACTTAACATCCTATTGTTAACAATTTAAAAAGTTATGAAATGTAAAATACTTTTCATACTTTTCATTAGTGAGGAAATTGTTCGAATATTCGACAAAAATGGTTCGAATAATTTTTTGTTCTAAATTGAACATTTTTGTTCGTTCGAACAAAAATTATAAAAAGTTGTTCGAATATTCGAACAATTTTTGTTCGAATGACAACACTAGTAATGAGGGTATCTAATTGATGTGCCTTGGTAAAGACTGTTTGAAAGAATAATTTAAGTATATTAAAAAATACTCCCATAAACAAACAAATTTATTTTAAATAAATGCAAAATAAGTAAGAGTTTTTGCTAAGTTTACTTATTTAGCTGGGATTTTCAAACGTGGTGCATTTAGTGATGAAGAGGTTATAGAACATCGTGGGGTTAAGCAATTTTTCCTTTTTGCATGCAGAATTGTTGATGTTGGTGCTCTTTTTTTGATGATTCCAAAAAAATTAAATTAATCTAAATATTATTAACGACTTTTAAGTTAGTACTTTGTCTAACTTTATTGATATATTTTTTTAGATCAATTAATAAAACAGTACTAATTAATTCAGAACCTTCATCTAATTCATCTAGTTGAGGTCATTCGCCGCCATATTTTCATCATATAATAATCGTGAACACAAAATATTTGCATACTCTTTTGTGACCTCGAGGTTGTTATTGTCATATAAATACTTAAAAAGTTATGAAATGTTAAATATTTTTTATATAAAGTAGTTAAGGAAATTATTCGAATATTCGAATATAATATAATTATTGTTGGAATGACAACACTAGTCCCTAAATCAGCCCAACTTCAGAATATAATATGAACGAAGTTGTGTCTTTTAAATACATATGTAGTTATGCTCTTCTAATTTTAGCAGTCGTAGAAAGAAGTTTTTCTTTTAAAATGATTATTTTTTAAAGTAACAACAAAATTTTGCCTTTACGAATTAATGTAATTTTATTGCAATTACAACATGAATTAATATTTTACAAAATTAAATGTACCTATTTGTACAAATTTGCTTACAAGGTAGATTTTATTTCGTTTTAATTTTATAGGCAGATTTTGTAAAAAAATTCGTTTCTAAACGTTTCAAATTTGTATGAAAAATAACGAAAATTCGTTTCAAAAAATATTTTTCCATACAAATTTTAAAACGAAAAAAACGTTTCTATTTACAAAATTTGCATTTTATAAATATATAGTTTTCTATTTTTTTTCAGAGCATGTTTTTCAGATTTCAAGAGACCTTTTTCTGGTTTTTTAAAGTACGATTCAGGGAAGGTATTGAGAATTTTAAAAATGTACCAACAACTTTCAAAAATTGTACTTTTTTGACCTTAATTGTACTCAAAAATTTTTTTAGTTCAAAATACATATTTTTATTTGATTTTACTAAAACAATCGACTTTGTTCTGGCTACCGAATCGTTAAAGCATATAATTACAACTGTTTAAGTTCAAATTTAAAATATACAATTTAATATCATGTGCTCTAGCGTCCGAAATTAGAAGAAAAATTATTTCAAAATGGACGAGTTCCCCTTTTTTTGGTTTTCTCGCTGCGTTTTGCTTTCCCAAGACTGTTTTCAAGTGAGAAGAATATAAGTTTCATTGTTCAAAAGTGAAAATTGACATACGGAATACTAAATGTACTAAATTAGTCATTGGTGTACTATTGTACTTTCCGAGTTTGAATAGTACCAAAAAAGGTACAATTGTACCAACTTTGCCATCCCTGGTACGAGTATTTTTTATGCACTTAAAATTATTTTTAGAGATTATTTTTGGTTGCCCTGATTATTATTATTTTTTTTTAACATTTTATCCAACATGCGATTTTATACTTAATAATGTGGATTTAAAACGAAGAGTTCAGTTTGTGTATTGGTTTTGTGGGCAGCGGATGTCAAAGGTTTCAAGTGTAGTAGACAAAAAAGTTATACTTAAAGAGCAAGTCTTATATGTATGAAAGGTGAGCAAATAATAAGTGCACGATGTATACATACTTAGTATGTATGTACATACTTGTATGTATCTTTAGTAGGATTCAAATAATGAAAATCTAAACAATTTTTCCAAACTTTCTTCAGGTAAAGTGAATCGCGTATAAGTTCATACATGTACATACATAGTATTTAAGTAAGTCTGTGATGCAATAGAGAAACAGCAGAAAATTATGCAATTGAAGTTCAGATTACAAGAGAAAAAAATGTAAATATTTACATACATACCTACATGCATACATATACAGCCCTGTTCTGTAAACCGAATCCGAGTAAATTTCTCGTTTTCAAAAAATTAATAATGGTCCTGCAGACGTGTTCAAAATCACACGATATCAGATATGTATGATATTTGGAATCTACATACCTACATATGTATGTATGTATACCTATAATAAAACAAGTAAGAGTGCTATATTCGGCTGTGCCGAATCTTATATACCCTTTACCAGCGTATGTACATATGTATATGTAGTACACATATGCATACATAAGTACATATGTACATACATATGTATTTGTTTTGTGATAAAATTTATAATTTTTTGTTATAGTGCAATTTTTAGTAAGTGACCTCTCGGTTTATTTTTTTGGACTAAAGAATTTGCTTCTTCTTCTTCCCAAAACATAAAATATGTTTAAATGAAAAAAACTTAATTTTTTATTATGGTTTTACCCATTTTTTTTAAATTTCCAACCCTGGAACCATAATTTAAATTTCCCTGTATTAGTATTAAAATAATTTATATCTTTCTAAAATATAGAATATACTTAATTACCAAAGAAATAATTAGCTTTATTTAATTAGTGTTGTATATCAAAAAAATTTATGTTTCTCAACCCTGGAATCATCTTTTTAGATTTTCTGGGTCCTTATACTAATCTTGTGATTTAAAAAATATATAAAATACGTTAAGTGAACAAAGAAAAGAAGAAATATGAAAAATACTAGTTTTATTTAGTTATTTTAATATCAAAAAATTTTAAAATTTTCCAGCTCTTTTGTTTATATTTTTCTAATTCTATATACCCAAATTTTCTTTCCAAAACATAATATATACATATATATATATACATATATATATATATATATATATACATATATATACATATATATATATACATATATATATATATATATATATATATATATATATATATATATATAAATTAAAATATATAAAAAAAATTATTACACCTAGTTAATTTTATATATCACAAAAACTTTAAGTTTCCCAACCCTGGAATTTTATTTTTAATGTTTTCTGATTTCTTACACTAATCTTTTTTTTAAGAATGTAAGATATTTTAAATTTATAGATAAAAAGGAAAATTTTGTTTTAGAAGGCAATTTTTATACAAAAAAAAATTAAAGTTCTCAACCCTGGAAATTTTTAAAATTTTTTTATATTTTTAATACAAATTTTTTTTCGTACTGAATTGTAAAGTAAGTTTATTTAATAAAAAAATAAAAAAATTGCTGTTATCTAGTTACTTTTATATGGCAAAATCAAGTTTAAGTTTTCCAGCTCTGAAACCGTCTGCTCGATTTCGCTGATTTTCAATATCAATCTATTTTGGAGCATTTCTGATACACCAGTCCAAGACCGAAGTCTCTAGCTTTTCTGGGAGCTTCGGAAAACCGATTTCACGTACACCAGACGGACAGACGGACATCGCTTATTCGTCTTCCCTATTCATAAGGATCCAGAATATATGTATTTTATGGGTCGAATATGCATATTATGGAAATTACACACGGAATGACAAACCTATATATACCCTTTACTAAAAATGGTAAAGGGTATAAAAAACAAATACATATTTCTTTTGTGGAAGATAGTTTTCTAAAATCGTGCGGTTTCAAATCCATCGGTTTACAGAACAGGGCCGATAATTTCAATTTAATAATCCACACAAAATTTGTCAACAGTTATCAACGTGTTAATTAATATTCACATAGCTTATAAATTTTGGGGTTTTGCCTAACTGTTTGTATTCGTAGAAGTAAATACCTATCAATAAATTTAAAACTTTGCGATACAACCAATGATTTTCAACTTTTGAACAAACATCATTTGATCCACAGAACAACAAGTACCATTAATGTGCTAGTGTGAGTTGTACATACATACATATGTATGTAAGTATAAATGTAGATTAGGGTTATTCTAAAAAAAAAAAATATTTTTTTTCTCAGAACCAGGTTTCAAAATTTTGATTATTTAAAAAAATAGGCCTGTTAAAATATCAGCTCATAATATTAATGATGAGATGATGCGCATCGCACTTTTCGATTTCCCATACGATTTACATGGTATAAATTGATTTTATTCATTCTGATTGTCATAAGTAAAGAACGGAATGTCCTACAGTAAACTTCTTGGTACGCTTTTGTAGAAAATTGAACGCTCTATAAAAAAAATTTAAATTAAAACTAATGCTGAAAAAAAATATTTTTGTTTTTCATTCAATTCACTTTTACAGCTATGGCTAAATTAAATTGAAAAATCTATAAAAGTGTTTAATTTTTCTCTATTATAACGAAAAGCTAACTTTTGGCCCTTTTTAAAAGTCCTGCTTGTATTTTGTATGAAAGTTTGATGAAATTTTCTGGAATAACATAATATTTCTGCTGTCTTGAAAAATCGCGTAAATTTAGGGTAAATTTTACTTTGACCGTAAATCACGGCCCTTTTTAAAAGTCCTGCTTGTATTTTGTATGAAAGTTTCATGAAATTTTCTGGAATAACATAATATTTCTGTCTGCTGTCTTGAAAAATCGCGTAAATTTAGGGTAAATTTTACTTTGACCGTAAATCACGGATGGAAATCATGGTACAATTGTACTTTTTATGGTACATTTTTGACCTCGTACTACCGCGAGTAACTTGGTACAATTTAAAAATGCCAATGTGTCAGTATATGGTAACTTTAATTTTGCCTATTTTGTCTTTAATTTTTTTGTGTGTGTTTTATTTTAGACGGTCAGCTTCTCTGTTTTTGTTGCAATACTGTTGTCTGCAACAAAAAAAACCTGTCTAGTAATTTAACTTATTTTAGCTAACTACATATCGTTCCTTTACTTCAATAGTGTGTTTTAGGTTTTATCGCGCATTTTTTATGCGCATAATTTCGATTTTATAGTGCATGAAAATAACAAGCCTGTTAATAAGCAAAAGTTATAAAATAACCGATTTCTAACAAGTCTAATCTACCAATGTACCCCTTATGAATGTAATATTTAATATTTTTTCATGTTATTTTTTATACTGAATTTTTATACACATTTTTGTTAAGTTTCTGTTTTTATTGTTTACTTCTGAATTTTTACACATTTTTTTACGTTTCCGTTCTTATTAAGAAATATTAAAAAAATGGTACGGTCATGGTCCAAAAAGTACATTTTGTTTTTACAGTTGGTACAAAATCGAAGAAGTCATTTTCCTTCCCTGCCGTAAATAACTTTTGATTCTGCTAACTTAACAAAAAATTTTATATAAAAATTTTGCTGTAAGACATTCCGTTCTTTACTTATGACAATCAGAATTAACAAAATCAATTCATACCATGTAAATCGTATGGGAAATCGAAAAGACCGATGCGCACCATCTCATCATTAATATTATGAGCTGATATTTTAACAGACCTATATTTTTACCTAAACAAAATTTTGAAACCTGGTTCTGAGAAAAAAAACGATTTTTTTGAGAAGCCCCTAATGTAGATATGTATATATGTACATACTTATGTACACCACAATCAATGACTTAAATAAATTGTGTTTGCTTTTGCTTTGGTAAAAAAACAAAACAAGAGATGGTACTCCTTTTCTTCTCCCTTCTCATAGAAGAGAATGTTTATCTTATCTTTTATACAAAAGAGTCGATACCTTCTATGAGGTATTATTTAAGCTTAAATTAGACGTGACATAGCCATAACGTCATAGCCATAACCAAACCAAAATTCAATTGGTTTCTATGGTGAGAGTTATGGCGTTATGGCGAGTCTCTCTCACTCTCACCATAGAAACCAATTGAATTTTGGTTTGGTTATGGCTATGGCGTTATGGCTATGCCACGTCTAATTTAAGCTTTAACAGTTAGATAAGAATAGTAATTGAATCAAAAAAATTCCTAAGCAGGCCTTTAATAATGTCTGAAGTAATAAGGTCTTTTGCGTTTTCCCGCTGGGTATTGTTTTAAAATATAATATAAGTATGTATCTAAATGTTGCATTTGTATCTCAGTACAAGTACAAACAGTGTTGTTAGACTTGACGATTTTACGTAATTTTGACGATTTTTTATAACAAATTTCCCAAAATGACGATTGACGATTTTGTTTCAAATATTCTTCATATTTTGACGATTTGTTGAAATAAGTATTTAGTAACATTTTAATTACAGCATCAGTTATTTTGAAATTTATTTATTTATTTATTGAAATTCTTCTTTTACTAAAAAGTTTTTCCAAATCTTGTTTCTTAAGTCCCAGTTCACACTAGTCTTATTGCTAAGCTTATCACCTTTTCTTCTTTTAACTTTCATCGACGTTCACACAATGCAAGTCTTATTTTTCAGCTCATATTTTTTATGCATAGTTTTGTGTATGCATGTGTGCTTTTTTAACATTACGAATGAGAAAGCAAAACGTATTGACAGACTGTGTGACCAGATTTTAAAATAACATTAAGCTAAATCACGTTTGAAAAAAAGCTAAAATAAGCTAAAAAGTTAAATTTTAAGCCAGAAAATAAAGCTAAACTTTTTTCTACTTCTTTGATCACTTTTCAATAGTTTCTTATTGCTAAACTAACATTAAATATTTCACAAACATATTTTTTTATTATACATATTGAATATTTGTTTAATGAAATTATTTATTAATTATTATATTTTAGATTTAATGAAGAACAAAACAAAAACTTCCCCAAAATAATCTTAAAAAGTTTTTAAAAATGTAAAAACATTTATACTAAAATACGAAAGTTTTTTTAAGTGAATTAATGCTATTTAAGGTAAAGCATGGATCACACTATCGGCACAATGTACCGAGTTTCGTCAGATCAGTGAAATAAAGTCATAAGTAAAGAGCTAAATTTGCTCTAAATTTATCGACTAATTGAAATACAAGGACACAATTGCGCCACAATGCATTGGTAATAAGCCCATATAGACTTATTCCAGAATTAATTGAGTAATAATGCCATTTTGACTTACTACTTATGACTTTATTGAGATGGCCCGACGAAAATCGGTACATAGTGTTATCCAGACTTAAGGCTATTTCAAGTTTTTGTTTTAAGTTAATTGATACCGCTGAATGAACGTTCAACTCAAGTCAAATAATTTTATACCAAAAAAACTCAAAAAGTGTTTTTAATATGATTTTAACTTTTTCCATTGTAATTCTTACCATTCTGCCATTATCTACTATTTTTCAACTTTCCATTTCTGTTATAAAATTGTCGTATAATTTACATTTTGTATTTTTTGTAAACTATTTTACAATGTTAAAAAATTATAATTTTTATAAGGTGTTTATCCCTTTATGGCGCAATGTTGCAGATAATCAACATAATATTCAATCCTCATAAAAAACATCAAGTACAGGCAATTAATTGTTAATTTTATTTTAATGCAATAACTTTCAGACAATATCTAGTTTCAATCTGTAAAATTCGTTCTTAATAAAAAATTGTATCGCTTTCATCACAACAGATTTAAAATACCCTACGATTTTACTAAATCAATGTTACCGTAGTGCAATTTTCTAAAAACTTATTTTGCCAGCGTTTTAATTCAATAAATTTTGTAAATGACCAAGTCAATTTTTATTGTTAGAATATTATCAGTATATTTATTTCTGAATTGGAAGTTTTATTGCCAAGTCTGACTTTATTTCCTCTTAATTGTTTACCTTTTTTACTCTAATAAATAAAATTTCAATAAAATCCTAGAACAAAATTTTTTACTTGTGCTATGAGCTCCTATAATCTGTAGAAAAAAAGGCTAAAAAAGCTAAATGAGTTTTTAAAAAAAGCTAAAAAATAAGCTAAGAGCTAAATGAAAATTTTAAAGCTAAATCTGAAATAAATAAGCTAAATTTAGCTCAAAATAAGCTAATATGGTCACGCTGTTGACAGTACATGAAGGTGAGTACACGTTTCTATTCCCTTCGTCTCTCTCTCTCTCCTACAAACTAATCAGTTTAGCAATAAGACTTGTATAGTGTAAAATAGGACTAAAGATAAATATTAAGGAAATATTAATGAAATAAGAGAACTTACATTTTTTAACTTTCAAGATAACGACTTATATCTATAAGTATATTTTGGAAGAAAAAAAGTTAAATCGATTAAATTACCAAACGATAAACAATAAATAACTTATGTGAGTTTGTTATTTACTTTTTTTATTTTTCCAAACTCATCAGCTAGTGTTAAAAGAATATTTAGTAATATTAATCTTACTAAAGCCAAGATCTAAGATTTACTGGAAACAGAAACCCTTGAAATCATTGTGTTTCCGAAAGATTATTTGAAGTCTAAATCTTCGGAATGTTACAATGTTGACATTAAGAAAAATTTTATAAAAAAATCTAATTCTAATATGTATAGTTTTATTTTGAAACTAGTTTTATTTAGAAATTCTTAACACACTATTAGATATTCTGAATTTTTTTATTTAATTTCACCCTATAGTTTTCATCTTTGACAATAATGTCGATAAATTGTTTCTTGTTACATAAAATAGTCCTTTATTTCTAATATGATATATTAGTTGTTCAATAAAATGAATAATTCTTTTATGACGATTTTTCGACGATTATTTTTGAAAATTCTGACGATTTTGACGATTTTATTTTCAAAAATTGACGATTTTTAGATAAAATTGTCTAACAACACTGAGTACAAATGACTTTTTTGTCTCTGTAGATACAAGGTCAGACCGAGTACATCATGCAAGTTACAAACTTTTATCCATTGAAAATTATCTGTTGGAAGATTATTTTTAAAGTTTATTTAAAACTTCATAGTAGTTATGTTTTCATTTATAAACTTTAGAAATTGTTTACATTCCTCAACGTGTCTTTATACTTGTCTGATTTCCAAAGCTAACTCTAAGATTTTGACAGTGATATTTATACCTATTGTGTATCAGATGAAAATAAAATAGGTTATATTTTCAACTGAGCTTGGAAACGAAAAAAAATATTTTTAAGTACCCTATTTCACTTTTAGATACTAATACCAGACGAAAATTCCTGGGGTCTACTCCGTAAGTCGAAACGAAAGGAAATGCTTATAAATGTAATATGTATTATAATATTATTATTATTATTACATATATGTATATGTATATACATATACCCCCATATTCATAAAAAAAATCAAATGAATTTGAAATCCATTTTAGGAAAATTTTTTATGAACAATTTTGAAATAAAATACATTTAAAATTCATTTTAAATTTTATGAATATGGTGGATAAAATGTAATATGTATGAATTGCATACCAATTCGAGAAATTTTTCTTTTTTTTTCGAAATACAGAATAGACCCACTGATCCTTATGTATGTTATGTGTATGTATATCACATTAAAAATTGTCCAAGAGTCCCCGGTGTCTCTGGAAGATATAAAACAAGGCATTCATTCGTTTGTTACAATTTGAGTTGATCCACCTTTTGAAAAATACGATTATTTTTTTTTAATTTTGGATTTTAAAATATGGGCAATTCCTGCGTGACAAACGCTACATTCGTACGCGCTTTCGGATTAAAATACACAATTTTTTTGGTCTTTCAAAAGAGATACCTTTAACATGTATGTATATTATTTAATGGGGTTTAAGTACATTTTTGAATGACATAAATATAGTTCTTAATAGGCATTTGTTTCGAAATAATTGATCACAAAGTTTTGTGTCGCACGCTACAAAAAGTGGAAGCAACCTAAAGTTGAAGCAACTTTTTAGCGAACTTTTATTAAAAAAGTACCCAAAATCTAATTCCTAAAAGAAAGTTGAAAATAAGGAAATTCAAAAATAACTTATTTGCAACCAAAGAATTTTGTCTTTTTTTTTATCAAAAGGCCCAAATTCTTTGTGACGGGTGCTATGCGACCGACGCACTGTGGTCCATTTTACGAGATGACGGCCAAAAGTAATTTTTTTATGGTCACTGATTGTAAAATGTTAAAGTTCATTCGAAAGTAGACACTAGTGTACCTCGGGAGCCAAAAAATTAAAACTTTATTTCAACTATATCACAGTGAACAGGAGATTTTCAGTATTTTGTTAAAATGAGAAATTTCTTAGTAAGCTTTAAATTTTTAAACACCTATAACTTTTTGGTTTTGTCAGATATACAATCGAAATAAATTTTGTATAATTACCCTATTTGTTAGCTATCAGAACTAAATAAATAAAGGGTTTATAGTTTTTAGAAATTGATTTTTTTTTGTTTTTTTAAAAAGGTCCAAATATTCCTAAACTCTCCCACTCAACCGAGCATAACTTCCACAGGTCAAAAGGGAACAAAAAAAGATTAGCACTTTTTTGTAGCCGAAACTATCCTCTAAGCCACTATGCCCCATTTTACACCCGGGACGATCCAACCGTGAGCACCAGATCAATTCTTCTGACACAAGGTCAACATTTTTTTTTTCAAAATTTGAGTAAAATAGATTAAAAAAATGTTTTTTCTGTAATGCTATTTTTTGAAGTATTTTAAATTTTTTTATCGAACCGCTGTTATGAATAACGGGTTTTAGATTGATATACGTATTTCCAAATCATGTACAGTTGGTCACAAAAATATCTTGCATACTTAAAATAAAGTAAATTTACATAATTCAGTACACGGGGTACTGTAACTTGTGAGAAGTTCTCGCATTGAGAAAAATTAAATAATAATATTGGTTGTCCTATTTTACAAAGGGTTACTCACATAAAAACTTATATAAACTTTCAAAAAATATTAACAAATAGAGTTTTTTTCTTACTCAGCCTGTGTTTCACAGAATGATAACAATTTTTTCGACTCGAAAAGTTCTCACATTCCTTACAGAAACGAGGCACAAGTCACAAATATACTTTGGTTTTTAATTTGATTTATCATGTTTATAAAGGTATGTAACAAGCACTCTTCAGGTAGAAGTACAAAATCAAAAAGTATACCGCAATTAGTGATTTTTTTTTTGTTTTTAACAAGCTTTTATTTAGAGTTTCATCTGTCCCGTTGTCTGTTATCCCGTTTATACGCACTTCTTATTTGCAAATAAAACTGGAAAGCGTTGGCGTATAACTTTTTTTATTGTAAGTTAATAACTCACGAAAACTATTTGCAAATAAGGTGTAAAATGTTGCCAATTATTTTTGTTTTGTAAGAAATGTAATACATATTTAACAATGTGTGGCAATATAATTCACAGATAGTAATGTATGCTATCTACGTATAAACGGTGAGTTCAGTATTTACAAATAGTTTTATTTCCAAATAAGTTTTGCGTATGAACGTATTTAACTTTTTAGTTAATTTTTTTAACAAATAATAAAAGCTTGTTTAAAAAAAGTTTTTTCTCTGTAGTCTGTTTATGATTACATGTCATCAAAGAGGTTGTGTTTTATGCACCTGAAATGTTTGGTAAGCCATTAAAAATTAAAATTGATATTCCGGAAAAAAATGTATGCAAAATATTTTTGTGACTAGCTTCATGGGTGCATGGCTATTGTTTGTGCTGTGGTTTTCTAACCCTTTGTATGTGCGCATATGCTTAAGGCTCAATCAGACGTGACATAACCATAGCCATAGAAAACAGCCGTTAGAACCAAACTAATTGGCAACACTGTATTTGATTATACGTGACTTGCCATAACGCCATAACTCTCACCATAGAAACCAATTGAATTTTAGTTTGGTTATGGCTATGGCATTATGGCTATGTCACGTCTAATTTAAGCTTTATGCTCGTTTCTTGATTGTGATGTTTCCTGTCAACCTGTATATTTTTTGTTTTGTTTATTTGCGAGTAAGAGTATTTAAAGTAAAGTCTTCATAATTGTTATTCATTACAATTTAAAAAATGGCTAAATACTCGTAAACTTATAGAGATCCATCTGATATTTTCTTCTAGCAAAATGATGTACACGATGTGAAATTGCATATACTAAGCAATAAATTTTTTAACATATGTAATACAGAAGAAATTGAGCTACATAAACAAAAAATTATAAAATTTGGAAAAACAGTGAATGGTTGTCAAAGGAACTTTTTCTTTCGAAATTTCACCTTCAAATTCCAATGAATGTAGAAAACAGGGTTGACCAGCAAAGCAAATTGACGAATGTAGTGAAAGAACTCGAAGACGCAAACTTCAGAATATCAATGAGGAAATTTCTCCAATAATCATCAGACTCCAATAATCATCATACTCTTGGAAATAAGTATATGCCATCCACAGTTCACAAAATTTTGTATTATGGGGAACAAATAATTCCACACAGTATGCTACGAGTACCTATAGGAAATCTGTCTGAAGAAACTCAAGAAAAAAGAAACAAAGACTAAATATTCTTTCGCAAGCACAACACTTTACGTATAATATTTATAATAAGGGTTCCTATGAGAATGTTCAAAAGTCTCACAAACTCGTAAATAAAATATCAAAAATTGTATAGAAATTTATTTACACAAACCTGTTAAGTTTGCCCAATATTTTTGACTCGTAAACTTAAGCTGTGCAATTGTGCGTTTTATAAACAACAACTTCTTGCTTTTTTGGCTTCCTTTAGGCATTTTTAGACACACACACACACTTTTAAGAAATTGCATAGCTTTTATCGCAGGCTCTGAGGGTGTCCACCGAATCAAGAAATTCCGTAACGAAAAAAAAACCTAAGACTTTTTATTTGAATCGCTCAGTGTAAGTTAACCCCTAAAGTATGCTATTGATTTCATTAACATACAGTAGAACAGATTTTTACATGTAGGAAAACACAATGTGGCGTACTTAAGAGCAATCGTGGTTGACAAAAAATGAAAAACACAAACAAATAGACAATTCGTAGGTTTTTAAGCAGGGTAGGGAAAAATTCGGGAGCACAATTTTTATTAACTCGCTCGTTTTAAAATTTTATAAGACTCGTACTCTATTTGTGCTCGACTCGTAAGCATTAAATGACTAGCCTTAAAATTTGTACTCGCGAGTTTTATTTTAAAACTCGTAAGCACAAATTTTAAAAGAGTGCAAAACGAGCATAAACGAATTCAAAACGAGTAGTTATTACAAAAAAATTTTTTTTTGTTTATTCGAAAAAGTATATGTATTTATATGCGAATTTGAAAAGCATAGTACTTACAAATGCATATACATATATAAAAATATTTGTTCTTACTTTCATGTCATGAGGTATTTTTCAAATGTTTTAAGGCTTCTGCTTCATGAAAAGTTATGCAAATGCTTACCTGTCAGTAATAAAATATAATTTCAACATTTCGACCTATAGCGAACAGAATTTGAGCAAACAAAATTAATAAAACTCGCGAATAATTCTTTTTAACTCGACTCGCGAGTCGAGTTTTATTTTTGACTCTTAAAATTTGAATTCTTCTCGCAAATCCTATTTTCGATTCTCAAAAATTAAATGCGCTCGCGAGTTTTATTTTTTTAACTCGCGAGCAGACAATAGTAGCTCGTTTCAATACAAAAAATAAAACTCGCTCGAATTGAATTCGTTTGCGAGCGAGTTTAATTCGAGCACTCTCCGCACCCTGTTTTTAAGCTATTGTATAGCTTTTATCGCAGGATTTGAGGGTGTCGACCGAATCAAGAAATTCAGTAACGAAAATAAAACCTTAGTGAATTTTTATTTGAATCGCCTAAAAGTATGCTATTTATTTCATTAACATACAGTATTGCTGGAATAGAACAGATTTTTACATGTAGGAAAACACAATGTGGCGTACTTAAGAGCAATCGTGGTTGACAAAAAATTATAAACACATACTACGTTTATACGCTCACTATTTGCAAATAAAATTATTTGCAAATAAATTAACTCACTGTTTATACGGCATAGCAAAAGTACACAAACTTGGTAGCACTTCTATAGAAAGCTTACTTATGTTGAGAAAAAAAATAGTGTAAATGCACATAATATCAAATAATTATTTGTTTTAATTGTTATTATTTGCTTCTATCAATGTATTTTGTTGCAATATTTGTCCATTTATTGTTTTTGTTATCAAACATTTGTAAGCGTGGCAACCTTAAGCAATTTATTTGCAAATAGTGCGTTAATCGTGAATAGTTTTCTGAATTAGTAAGTCGCAATAAAGAGAATAATATGGCAACAATTTACAGTTTTATTTGCAAATAAGCCCTGCGTATAAACGTAGTAAGAAACAAATAGACAATTCGTATGATTTTTATTTAAAAAAGTAAATTTGCATAAGTTGATAAAAAAATTGCTAAGCAATAGCTTTACCGCGGCAGTCCCCGAGTGCCACACGTATTTTTTATTTTTATAGAAATATATAAATATGTTTTTAAATTAAAAATTGCTGGACATCTTCTTATTTTATTTTTATTAAATGAACTTTTTGACGTTTGTTTCAAATTTACATAAGCTGTTTGCGTAAAAGTTCAAAAAGGGTTTCATGAAACAAGTCTCGCAAGTTTTCCCAATTGCACAAATGGCAATTTTAAGCGTTCTCATGAAAACCCTTAATGTTTTTTTTTTTATTTAAATAGAAACCTACGTCTTCTTCAATAAAATCTTTTTATCTAAAGGTAGAAATACATAACACGCGTTTGTTCGTCGACGAATATCGTACGCTTGAAAACTTTACCGCATGAAAAATGGCAAGTTACACAACACGCGTTACAAACGCCTTTTCTTTCAGCTTTTTTATTCATTTTTACATTGAAAAATGATCTTGGAACATTTTCAAATCCTTTTTTGTGCAATACTGTATAGTTTTCAAACTCTTTATTAAGATTTTTCGTCATGATTCAAATTTTTTTTAATTTTTTCTTTTTTATTGTTAAAAAGTTGAAAGTTAACCAACTTTCTGCGGCAAACGCGTCAAAGAGTTTGGTATGTAACTTGTCGTATGCAAAAACACTATTTAAACTTTTTTTGACAGATGCCTACAGTTCACACGCGCACTAACGCGTGTTATGTAACTTCACCTTAAGGAAAATGTTAACCAATGTTGGTATTATGGATGTTCGCTTCTTAATAAACTAATTTTTGACTCAAACTTCTTCAAAAACCAACCTTTGGCCCTCTATACTAAAAATTTCGCGGGGGCCAAAGCTTGGCACTTTCTGAAAGAATTTAAGTTTTTAATAAGTATAAGTTGTAAACGTGACACAAAATATAAGTCTTCGTGCAAAAAAAATATTTTAAACAAGTTTTAATACCTCTTTTTTGTACCAAAAATCAGCTAAAGCCTAAAATGCATTTTAAACCTATCATAACTACTTTTTTAACCAGTCGACTTTAAAGTTTTATATCTTAAACTTAAAGCCTCCAATGCAATCAAAAGTTATAGATTTTTGACCGCCATCTAGCAAAATGGTCCACTGTGCGACGTACGTTTCATATTTTCCAGTAGGATATGAATAAACGCAATTGTATACTTTGTAAACAAAACAATTTATATTTGCTTTTCTTGACCTCTTTTTTGGGACTCTGAGTCGGCTCCACATACCATCCAATGGGAGTTTTGCCAACTCTGGAGTACATATATGCTGGCAAAGAAGGCCTTCGCTTTAATTTTTTTTTCGAGATATGCCATGGACGCTTTCACGATGGAAGATCTCGTAGTTCTCTACATCCACGTCCTTACTTTGATATGCATTAATTTTTGTGATAGCCTAAGGTTTAAGATTGCCTCTCCATCCTGTTATGTAAAAGGATGCCTAATGCTATGTTCAGACCCGTGTGACCAGATTTTAAAATAACTTTGAGCTAAATCACGTTTGAAAAAGAGCTAAAATAAGCTAAAAAGTTAAATTTTAAGCTAGAAAATAAAGGTAAACTTTTTTTCGACTTCTTTCACTTTGCAATAGTTTCTTATTGCTAAAATAATGTTAAATGTATACATATACAAACATATTTGTTATTATTTGAAATATTGAATAATTCCTTAGTTAAATTATTTATTCGTTATTATATTTTAGTTTTAAAGCAAAACAAGCGAAAACATACCATAAACTTAACCAGTCTTCAAAAATGTAAAAGCATTTGTACTAATATACGAAACCTTTTCTTAAAATTAATTAGTGCTATTTACAATAAATCTATTTCTAATTTTTGTTTTAAGTAAATTCATACCGCTGAATGCAAGTTCAACTCATCTCAAAGATAACGCTTTAAAATTCTTATGGGTAATTAATTTAACTTTTGCCATTGTAACTCCGAAATTGCCATCAATGTCCTCTATATTTAAATTTGCCATTTTTCTTATAAATAAACAACATTTTGTAATGTTTAAACTATTTTTCAGTGAAAAAAATTTATGTGAATAAATGTTAACAAAAAAGGCTACAAAACCTAAATGAGTTTTTAAAAAAGCTAAAAAATAAACTAAGAGCTAAATGAAAATTTTTAAGGTAAGTCCAAAACAATTAAGCTTATATGGTCACGCTGGTTCTGACGGCAACATGAACCACTTGGTTCATGTTGGTCATGTTATGCTATGTTTAGACGACACCTGTTTCGTGCTCTATTCATGCTTCACACCCCAATCATGACCGAATCAACTTGCTTCGCCATACAAAATTATGAGAGCGAATCAAGTAGATTCAATACGAATCTACTTGCGAAGCACGTAAAATTGGTATCTTCTCTAACTTTTATCGCAGTAATCGCCACTTTATCTGAACTAGCTGTCAAAACAAAATAAGTATATGAGTATGTGTGTGTTTGTAAACAAATGAAAACAAGCCAAAAAAACATAGATGTGAGTTTAATATAAATAAATTTAATTAAGTTATGAATAATATAAAAAGGGAAAATAAGAAGAAAATATAGAGATGCCTTCAAAAACAAGATTTTGCTTGAATCGAATTTATGTAAGTATGTATGCATGTATACACGTGCGTATGATACGTATGAATGTGTGAATATACATAAAAAAAATGCCACGCGAACAGTGATGCCAACTTTTTCAGAGCAAAAATCACTGTGTGTTCATAAAAAAGCACTAAATGCAATATACATATTTTTTATTTATATTTTTATATTTATCTATTTATTTTCAATACAGAGAAAGCCCACATGGCTAATTATATATGTATTGAATGAGTAGAAATTAAAAATTTAAGTTAACTACAATTTTAAATATACTACATTTCATAGGTTTTTGTAATAATTTCAATTATATCGAGCCATATTTCGATTTTGCGTATAAGTAGAACATGAGTAGGAAAATAATTGAAGTTCATTTCGCAAGACACTGCAATTATGGTGTATTAAAAAAAACAATTAGATTTTAGGTGTTTCATCTGAATTAATTTTTATATGAACATAGTTCAGTACGTTACATTCTGTAGCTCGTTTCTGTATTTCTCGCGTCGTAAAATTTCCCGCATGAAACAAGGGAATCGTGGAAACAGTGTAAATTGAAACACATAATGGCTTTTCTCACATAAGTGTTTCTGTATCGTTACTTTGCGAGAACTATCTGTCATTTAAACAAATTTCCAGCAATTATTGGAACGATGTGAGAAAAAGTGTTTCTGTAACAATATTTTGTGAATATTTTCTCGCAATTCTCGGATTTTAAATTGTACAAAAACATGTGAATTTTTGAATTTGTGTGTGAAAATATGAAAAATAAACTAGTTGAAAAGATATGCAACGAATTGTTGAACTAAAATTATTATTAACGATTCGATATGATTATATTTATTTAGAATTCTTTTTTGGAATTTTCTATAATAGAGACAGTTGCTAGAAAAAACTTATTTCAAGCATTTTACATTCACTTTATATTCATGTTCATTATTCAATTTTATTTTTCTTGAAAATTATTATTTTTTTGTTATTGAAATAAAATTTTATGACTTTTGTTTTCATTTGACACTCGATTACTGGAAATATTCCAGTAAAAACAGATTCAGTGTTGTCTGTTTTCACATTCAAATACAGAAACACTTTTTTTCAGAAATCGAGAAACGATGGAATTTTGTGTTTCACACTTCATGTGAGAAATTTTACGATGCGAGAATTACAGAAACGAGTTACTGAACAACATAAGCCTTTTCCTTTTAGACCGTATTTTATATGAATGAAACAATTTGATTTATAAAATCATTATTGTATTTTTAACTTACTTTTAAAAAAGTTATAAGTGCTAAAAGTTATTTCTACTTCAACATTTGAACATGGTAATGTTAATAGTCTTAGAGAAAATATTGGCAGTATTAGAAATGGATTATGATTATTTGAATTTCTATAATTATAAACTTCAATCCAAAATTAATCAGTTCTGAGCAAGTTTTTCCATTTATGTATCCTTAAATGTCTGATACTTCGTTCTATTTCTTCAATTTCGCCATCCCAGCAAAAATTACCGCTTCCCAGAAGAATTTTTGTAAGCCAGCTAGAAGCAATGCATTCAGTTTCCAAAAAGCCATTCATGTTTTGCTTTACTAATTCATTTTACAGAAGTAATAATGTGTAGTTTTTATGTATTCAGATGAAAAAGTTACTGGTTTACATTTTTTTTACTTTTGTCCACTTTGTTAAAGAGCCTTACGTTAGTACTTTTCAGAAGCATTTTTGAAGGCTTTCGTTATCAAGAAAGCAATACATTGCTTCCCTCAGTGGTTAGTAATTAGATTATTGTTGTAATTAAGTTATTTTATAACTGTAATTTCTAGAAATATATTCTTTTTTCTCACTATGAAAGATAACGTTTTTCTTCCTTCGTATTTCACCCAGCTGAATTAACATTCTGCAAAGGAAACTTTGCATGTCTAAAAGGGGTGAAAGCAGATAGTTTTTGAAAAGTGAAAATTTCTTATTTGGTGTTTCTTATAAACCACCACACTTTCACAAATTAATATTTAGTAGATATGTAAAACGCACTAAAATCAAAGGTGAAAAGCACCAATTTAGTGCCTTTTTTTAAGCAACAATTTGAAAAATTCCGCACTATTATAAATTGAAAAACTCTAAATCTAGTACGAAAAGCACTAAATTGGCACGCTGCACACGAAGCACGAATGCATAGTCTAAACAGCATAATTCATAAACATGATTCAGAGAGCGAAGCAAGTGATTCAACTCGTCGTCTAAACATAGCATTATGGTTATCTTGCATTATGAAATAAAACCCCAACATTTTTTATGAAATAACACCCCAAAGCTCAAATGAAATATGATCCCAAAAATACGAAAAATATTTCATTATGAAAATTCGCCCCAATAGACTAAATGAAATTATACCCCAAAAGTATATTTTATTTCAAAGTTAAAAGAACAACATAACTAAAGACCTTAGCATAGGCATACAAAGGGCATTCCGGAGGAGTATCAATGCTCCCCTCTGCCAAAGAAATGTTTTGTCACCCTAGGATGATTAAGAATTACCTATTAGATACACAGATACACAGACGCACACTACAAACTTATAACACCCCTTGTTTTGGTCGGGGGTTAAAAAAGCAAAGACATGAAATTCAAGATCAATATAAATGCTTATACAAATTAAAAAAATAATTTTCGGCCAAAATACTGTAATGTACTGAAATATAATCTTTTAATTTAAATAATAAAAATAAAAAATTTTAAAAACCCCCGATATATCTAGAAAAGATGTGATATCTTCTAAACGGCTGGACCGATTTTTTTTTTTGATTTGATAAATCAAAATCGGTCCAGCTGTTTGGGCTGTACGTCGACACGGACAGACACACAGATACACAGAGTAACAGATACACAGAGACACAGATACACAGACACACACCACAAACTTACAACACCCCTTTTTTTGGTCGGGGGTTAAAAAGTAAAAGTATGTATGTATGTAATAATAATATAATAGATGTGATTTATTTTGTTTAGAGCAAAAACAGAAACTAGCGACAAAAATTCAAAGTTTTTAAAGTATTTTTTAGCCCCCGACCAAAAACAGGGGTGTTATAAGTTTGTAGTGTTTGTCTGTGTATCTGTGTGTTTGGCCGTGTCCACGTACAGCCCAAACGGCTGGACCGATTTTGATTTAGTTTTCTCTTTTGAAAGGTGACTTGATCGAGATGGCTTAACTATGTTTGAAAAAAATCGGTCCAGCTGTTTAGAAGATATCACATCTTTTCTAGATATATCGGGGGTTTTTAAAATTTTTAATATTTGTAATTAAAAGCATTGTTTTGTGTGAAGTTTTAAAATCAGCGTTGCCATTTTGGTGCTTTTCGGGTATTTTTTGGTGTTTTTTTCCTTTCTAAGTTTACTAAATACCCGTTTCAGAAAAGTGGGTATTTATAGTGCTTTTTGCAATTTTTTGTGCTTTTTCAATAATAAAAATGTTTTCAACTTAAACAAAGCATAGAAGCAAACGTTCCGACTTGTCTCAATAAATTTTTTTAATTCCTCGTGAGAAATATATTTTATTTATTTGGTAAGCAATTATTTTACTATTTTGATTCGCATTCGTGGACATAGTTAAACAACAAGGATTTGTCATGTGTGCTAATTTAAGAACTAACCAAAAAGTGTCTTGGTTCTTATGAAATTAAGCGTTCAAAAGTGCCTTAACCCAGCAAAAGATGCGTTAAATACACGATGCATTTGATGTATTTTTAAAATAATTTCCCGGTATAGCGATTTAACCCGGATCTGGATTTTTTTTTAGCGAAAGAGATATATGTAGATAAAAAACCATTTTGCATATATTGAAAATACATATAATTTAATAGTGTTTTCCATTGTTAGTTTATCCCTAGTCCTTAAATTATTCCGGAATATATCATCCCAATAGGATTTTTGGGGCTTTTGTCCCAACTGGGTTTCCGTGCAAATGGGACAATTTGCCCCATTAGTAATGAAAATATGCACAAATTCTATAATTTTTTTTGGAAATAATACGAATATATTATATATATATGTATACCCAAAAAAAAAAATTAAAAAAATTTTGATTCCAACACGGCTAAAATTACTCTTTTTGTTTCAAATATACATAGTTAGTAAATGTGGGTAACTACACTATAACTTCTCATCAACTAACACAATCATCTTACAAAAAGTACCTTTATTTATTTCATACGTTAAAACTCTAACATACGTCTGGGACATTTTAAAATAAAATTTATTTGCTTCAAATAGTATATAGAACATTTAAAACTTTCCCTGGGACGCATTGTCCCAGAAGGACCGAACGGGTTAAGATGTCATAGTCAAACAAAACATAAGGACGTATTTATATAAAACATAAATAACAGAATATTTAACTTAGTGCTTTTTTACCTGCAATTTTTTTAATTTTTACCCTATTTTTATATGCTCACAGTGCTTTTAATGACCCAAGAGTTGGCATCACTGCTTAAAATATATTCATCGTAACAATTCAATCGTTTAATTCTATTAAATATGACAAAGTATTTTTTTACATGACGACGATTTCTGCTATTATGACCTGTTTCACGGTATCGAGAAAAAACTCTCGATTGAAAATTTATATTGAAAACAAAAGCGAATTTTTATATTTTATTGTTGATTTCAATATAAATTTTCAATCGAAAGAAAAGATTTTTTCCACACATGATGGGAAAGAGTTCCTTGAATAATTCTGTATAAATTTGTATGCAAAGGTTTATCTAAAAGATTTTTAATGGTAGAAATCCTTTTGCAAAATTTATTTCTACTTCAATCTTTGAGCTTTTTAAATTCTTGGAACTTGCGATACTGCCTTATGTTCATTATTTACGTGTTCTGTTTCCTTTTGAAAAAGTTTAATACCAAGTGGTACAGTACTATTGGCTTCCCCACTCAAAACATGATCTGGCGCAGATTTCGGAAACCAGTTTAAATAAAAATCTCCAAAACAAAAGTAGTTTTTAAAACGGAGAAAACTCATTTAAAAAGTGTACTCAAAGGTTTAAAGGAATTAGGGCCATCAAACATCCAAAAGTGCCACAAATGGCCCAATTGTGCCACATTTTGCAACACTGCAGGTACACAAAACATCCTTATTGAAGAGTAAACACCAATACATTTAAAGAAAAACTAACCCAGTTGACCATGACTTTCGTTAATGATATCGATTTCGGATATATCTCGGAACATTTATCGTGTAAGACTATCGAGACTGACACTCAAAATGAATCGAAAAAAGTTGACCAGCAGCTCAGTTTTGTCCCAAAAACATTAGATCTCGAACTTCGCTAGCAATATCAAAAGTGAGAGAATATTGAAATAATTTCGATATCTCAAAAAGGCAGCAAAAAAGTAAAAAGTATTTTTATTTTTTAATTTATTTATTTTAACTTACTTATTTTATTTTTTTAACACCCTAACTTATACGCTGCAGGATTTGAACATGGTACCTCCATTCTAACAGACTACCACACATTCACTATGCTATCGTGGCAAATTTTTTTTGTTTTTCAATTATTACACATATGTATGTAGGTATGCGCTCTTATTTTATTTTTTAACTTACAATGCTGTCATGCTTCGAACTTGGTACCTCTAGACTAGAGTTTTTTTCCCGGGTTTTTTTATTTTCCGGGAAAGCTGGAAGTTTTTTTATATATCCTGGGATCCCGCTCTATAGAAATAATAAACATTAAATTTGACAGGCATTAACACAAATTTGATTAGAAAGCTAAAAACACTGACTAAAACAGGTCTTATATATGTATATACATACATACATAAATACTCCTAGTTTTTAAATTCCTTAAAGGTTTTTTCCTCTACGAAAAACTTTGCTATATAAGATCAAAAAGGAAAGTAAACTTACAAATACTATATGTAAGTAATAACATAATTGTTAATAAAAACAAACATAAGATAAAAAATACTCGAGGATTGATATCGAAAACAGATCAGTAGATATGTTATTAAAAAACGTCCATACAATTGAGTTTTCCATGTAACATAATTTTATTAAAAAACAAAAAAAGAGAATAATGATTTCAATAAATTACTTTAAAACGAGGAACAGAAAATAATTGTTATTTTTTTCTGAAGAAAAGGTTAATAGAAAATAACCATTATCTACTTCAGGTTATTATTAATCATTATCATGAAATGTACATTTATTATTATAACCGTTATAACTTAGCAATACATCCATTACATCTAAAATACGATGTGTATTCGTGGTCATTGGTAACCAAAAAACTTTTTTTTTGCTATAATAGTTATTTATAAAAAAAAAATATTTCTCACTTATATTGGTTACGATTATAATCATTTCTTAAATTTATTAAATATTTAATAGTCACAAAAACTTTGCTCCATTTCTCTTATAACTGTTATGTTCCTACTTAAAACATCAATCAATGTTACAAAATATATCTTTAAATGTAAAATTTTTTAGAAAAAACGCTGCTTGCAATAAATTTTCCCAAATGTCAAAGTGAAAGCAGCTGTTCCATATGTAAAGTTGTCAAATATTTTTTTTATTATTTCCCGGGATCCCGCAGAAAAAATCGCGGAAATCGGGAAATTTTAAAGCTTTCATTCCCGGTAAAAGCCATACTCTAGACTAACATGCTGACACGCTTCCACGCAGCTACCTTCTATCGAGAGAAGTACAAAATTCGAAGCTTTAGCGAACATTCGAATTTTTTTAGATTTGCGAACAAATATCGAACAATTTTGTTTCGAAATTTCTTCGCTTTAGTGAGCATTCGTTTTTCAAGTGGGAAGTGGGAATTTGTATGCAATATTTCTTGTTGTAAAACCAATCAATACAAAGAATAAATTCAGTAAAGTGCGACTTTGACTCGCGCACGAAAAGTTCCGTACATTCGGTTTTGAGCATTTTTTAATGTGGCTTTTTTCCTTTTTTTAAGTTTTTTTTTCAGTTTAAACAATTTTTTTCACTTTTGTCGCTTTTTTTCCCGTTTTGGCGATTTTTTCCTGTTTTTGGGGTTTTTTTCATTTTGGGGATTTTTGTCTGTTTTTGGCGTTTTTTTCACTTTTGCCAATTTTTTTAATTTTGGCCACTTTTTCAATTTGGCGATTTTATTCTGTTTTTTTTTCATTTTGGCGATTTTTTTCACTTTGGCAATTTTTTTCATTTTGTCGATTTTTTCCTGTTTTTGGGGATTTTTTCATCTTGGCGATTTTTTTCTGTTTCTTGTTTTTTTTTTGTTTTGGCGATTTTTAGGGTTCCGTACACCAAAGGTGAAATGGAACCCTATTGTTTTCGCTACGCTGTCCGTCTGTCCGTCCGTCCGTCTGTCCGTCACAGGGTATTTTCTCGAGAACCGTAAGAGCTACGGACCTGAAATTTGGACACAGTGTGTAGACCCTTGGCCGCTACAACAACAAATACATGAGAGTTGGAAATTAAAGGGTGTGCCAAAACGAGCAACGAAAAATGTTAAAATCCCATGTAATATACATACAATTGTATGTATGTATATGCACTTGAAATTTGTAAAGTTAGTGTATTTTTATACAGACTACAACAATTAACACTAAAATTTAAAAAATTTTAATTAGAGGGTGTACCATCAGTTAATGTAATTTTGACTATGTAATTTTGATAACTTGCTGTATCTTGGAAACCGTAATAGCAAACTTCTTGAAATTTTCAAAAACGGTAAAACAAAAAAATCTCAAAATTATAAAATCGCCAAACCGAAAAAAAAATCGCCAAAATCAAAAAAAAAATTGCCAAAACGAAAAAAAGCACCAAATTAAAAAAATTTCTAAATCGAAAATAAATCGCAGAAAACCGGAAAAATCGCCAAAATGAAAAAATCGTCAAAATGAAAAAAAATCGCCAAAATTAAAAAATCGCCAAAATTAAAAAAATCGCCAAAATTAAAAAAATTGCCAAAATGAAAAAAAAAATCGCCAAAATGAAAAAAAACGCCAAAATGAAAAAAATCGCCAAAATGAAAAAAATCGCCAAAATTAAAAAAAAATCGCCAAATAAAAAAAAATTATTTCAGCTGAAAAAACGTAAAAAAACTGTATTAAAAAAATGATCAAAGCCAACGTACGGAACCCTTCGTGCGCGAGTCAAAGTCGCACTTTACTGAATTTATTTTTAATTTAGCGACTTTTTTTATTTGGGCAATTTTTCTGGTTTTACGCGATTTATTTTAGTTTTAGATATTTTTTTGAACTTGGTGCATTTTTGTGTTTTGGCGATTTTTTTTTTGTTTTTGGCGATTTTTTCAATTTCAAGAGTTTGGCTCTTACGGTTTCCAACATACAGCAAGTTGTAAAAATTACATAGTCAAAATTGCATTATTTGATGGAACACCCATTAATTAAATTTTTTTTTAAATTTAGTGTTAATTGTTGTAGTCTGTATAAAAATAAACTAACCTTACAAATTTCAAGTATATACATACAATTGTATGTATATAACATGTTATATTAAAATTTTTCGTTGATCGTTTTGGAACTACCTTTAATTTCCAATTCTCATGTATTTGTTGTTGTAGCGGCCAAAGGTCTACACACTGTGTCCGAATTTCAGGTCCGTAGCTCTTACTGTTCTCGAGAAAATACCCTGTGACAGACGGACAACGTAGCGAAAACAATAGGGTTCCTTTTCACCTTTGGTGTACGGAACCCTAAAAAGTGTTGTCGCCTTGCACTTGCGTGTATACAGTGAAGAACGACAAATAAACTAATACAAGACTGTTCAAACTGGCACTAGACTCTAGTGTTTGAGTTTTGTTGCATGATTAAATGTGAATAAAATATTTAATCTGTGGTGAATGAATTGAGTAAAACATGTTCGATCCCTCCACTCACAATCACACTGATGGGATCTTGAATCATTCAATGAACAGATATTAGTACGATGCTGATTTTATTAAACGTTGAATGTTTCGTGCGTGATTAAATGTGAGTAAAAATTTTAATGTATAATTAAATCATCAAAAAGCATGATTTTTGCAGCTCTCTGATTCACATGTAATACTATGTTTAGACGGTACGTGCTTCGCTCTCTATTCATGCTTCACGCCCCAATCATGACCGAATCAACTTGCTTCGCCATACAAAATTATGAGAGCGAATCTAGTAGATTCAATATGAATCTACTTGCGAAGCACGTAAAATTGGTATCTTCTCTAACTTTTATCGCAGTTAATCGCCACTTTATCTGAACTAGCTATCAAAACAAAATATGTATATGTGTATGTGTGTGCTTGTAAACAAATAAAAACAAACCAAAAAACATAGATGTGAGTTTAATATAAATAAATTTAATTAAGTTATGAATAATATAAAAAGGAAAAATAAGAAGAAAATATAGAGATGCCTTCAAAAACAAGATTTCGCATGAGTGGAATTTATGTAAAGTATGTATGCTTATGTGTATGCATGTATATACATACGTGCGTATGATACGTATGAATGTGTGAATATACATAAAAAAAATGCTACGCGAACAGTGATGCCAACTTTTTCAGAGCAAAAACCACTGTGTGTTCATAAAAAAGCACTAAATGAAATAAGTACTCGTATATATGTATGTATGTACATATGTATGTATGTACATAAATATATTTTTATTTATTTTTTTATGCTTATCTATTTATTTGCAATACAGAGAAAGCCCATATGGCTAATTATAAATGTATTGAATTAGTAAAAATTAAAAATTTAAGTTAACTACAATTTTAAATTTACTACATTTCATAGGTTTTTGTAATAATTTCAATTATATTGAGCCATATTTCGATTTTGCTTATAAGTAGAATATGAGTAGGAAAATAATTGAAGTTCATTTGGGAAGACACTCCAATTATGGTATACTATTTTAACAAAAGATAATCAACGAGAATTATACTCCTCGTTTCAAGAAATGCAGTTTCATCTTTTTCCTCTGGCCATAAAACTGTTTTAATAAAACAATTAGATTTTTAGGTGTTTCGTCTGAATTAATTTTTACATGAACATTGTTCAGTATGTTAGATTCTGAACAACATAAGCCTTTTCTTTTTAGACCGTATTTTATATGAATGAAACAATTTGATTTATAAAATTATTGTATTTCTAACTAACTTTTAAAATAGTTATTAGCACTAAAAGTTATTTCTACTTCAACATTTGAACATGGTAATGTTAATAGTCCTAGAGCAAATATTGACAGTATTAGAAATGGATTATGATCAGTTGAATTTCTAGAATTATGAACTTCGATCGAAAATTTATCAGTTCTGAGCAAATTTTTCCATTTATTTATCCTTAAATTTCTAATACTTCGTTCCATTTCTTCAATTTCAGCTAGAAGCAATACATTCAGTTTCCAAAAAGATATTAATTTTTTTGCCTTACTGTTTCCATTTACAGAAGTAATAATGCGTAGTTTTTATGTACTCAGTGGAAAAGTTACTGGTTTACATTTTTTTTACTTTTGTCCACTTTGTTAGAGAGCCTTAAGTTAGTACTTTTCAGAAGCATTTTTGGAAGCTTTCGTTATCAAGAGAGCAATACATTGCTTCCCTCAGTGGTTAGTAATTAGATTATTGTAATTAAACTATTTTATAACGTGCATGGTATCCTCTGTAATTTCTAGAAATATATTATTTTTTCTCACTATGAAAGATAAAGTTTTTCTTCCTTCATATTTCACCAAGCTGAATTAACATTCTGCAAAGGAAACTTTGCATGTCTAAAAGGGATGAAAGCAGATAGTTTTTGAAAGTGAAAATAAAGCCACCACACTTTAACAAATTAATATTTAGTAGATTTGTAAAACGCACTAAAATCAAAGGTGAAAAGCACCAAAAAAAGGCACTAATTTCTTTTTAAAGCAACAATTTGAAAAATTCCGCACTGTTATGAATTAAAAAACTCTAAATCTAGTACGAAAAGCACTAAATTGGCACGATGCACACGAAGCACGAATGCGTAGTCTAAACAGTATGATTCATAAACATGATTCAGAGAGCGAAGCAGGTGATTCAACTCGTCGTCTAAACATAGCATAAGCTTATTTGATTTTAGTTCACAATGAATTATATTGTATTGGAAACAACATCAAAATAAGAGAATATGTTTTTGTTTTCAATATCTGTAAGTAATCGATCGAGCGGTTGCTGTCGACATGGTGGACAAGCTTTTAATTTTGTCTTATAAAAATCTTTTTGAAATTTTCACCAATTATTTTAAGTTATTGTTACTTAGGGCTAATAAATCAGTCAATGATTATTTGTATTTTATTTTTAAATCTTATTTAAACACAAAAATTTGTTTCTCACTGCACAATTAAATCAAACTTAAACAGCCAACACTGTAGATTTAAGTGTTGTTTAAATTTTACAAACACACCATATGTTTTGTGCATGTCTGTGTTTTTTGAAGGTACGTACATGAACATCATGTGGTCATATTAAAATGAATTTCGTTTAATTTTCTCAAATGTACAACAAATGTAACACATATTTTCATATTATGAAATATATAAATAGAAAAATGCATTCTGATGCTCTTTTTGTATCATAAAATGTGTTTTTTGCTATTTCACTTTTCTGCAAATTGATAAATCAACTTTCTTGTTTATATTGAACAGCTGTTTTTTGGAAAGCTTTCCATAATATTGTAGTGCTACCGTACTTTCAACTTAATTTGATAATAACTTTAATTAACCACTGAAAAAATGAAAGTGTATTTAAACATATTTAAATTTTTAATGAAAATTAACTCAAACTATATTTAAACATTCACTGATTTATTAGCTATTATTCTCTGAGGGTTTGGGGGTGGGGTTGGTTTAGGGGTTCTTAGTTTCACAGAAAAAAATATCATCAAAATGCAACCAGCAAAATAAATCGTTAATAACTAATTTAAATTGAAATATATATTTAGTTAACATAACAAATTAAGTTGTTTATACGACAAACACAGACATTTTTTTTCAATAAACTGAATTAACCAAATTTTATGTTATACTTGGCGCATAAACTCAAAAATTTTTTTATATTTTTTTATTAAAAATGTTGATATAACAAATTTAAATTTTTCTAATCAATTAAATTACTCAACAAACGGCCATGTCACAGAGTTCAACTCCGTTTGGAATCGAAATTGAATAAACCTCAAAATGTCAAGCCCTAGCAGGAGCATACCACCCCCTCCCACAGTCTGGACACACCTGACAAATTTCCCTATTTTACTTTTCTTTTTTAGACACAATCTCCTACAAAAATGGGGTGGATTGAATTCCGATTCCGAACGGAATTGAACTCTGTGACATGGCCGATTATTTGTGTATCTAATATCGATTTGCTCTTTAGCTGAGCGGTAAGTATGTTAGTCTATTAGCCAAGAGATTGCCGGTTCGACTCATCCTAAACAACTTAAAAATTTAACACAAAACCCAATTCTAAAAAAAAAATTAAAAAATAAAAAAACGAACAAAGAAACAACACATTAGAATTTGAAAAACAAATTCATTAAAAAATTTTGTTTTCGGTTAACAACTCAATTGTGAATAACACAATCATTTTAATTGGAAATAATTGAGTTGATTTTGTTTTCTTATGTCATAAATGTGTGATTGTATTTACAAAAATCATTGTAGGTGCCGTTTTAAATCTGTGGCAAAAAGGTCAAAATCTTAATTAATTTGTCTGATTTTTCATGAAGTTATAGCAAAATTACTTGCGACTTATCTTTTTTAGACTTCTAATCTCATTTGGAATTAGGGATGGGCAAATGAAAGAAATGTATCGATATATATCGTATCGATATTTTTGAACAGCATCGATATATATTTTTTGAAAACATCGATATTTCGACATATCGATATTTTTTGTCTTATGGGTTTTTTAAAAAGATTTCCATAAAAAAATTTCTGATTAAGCCTTTAGAAAACCTTAATAATTTTTATAAATAATGATGTTAATCATTGATTAATGAATGCCCGTGTTTAACACTTCAAAGTTCATCATTGCGGAATACGAGAAACATTCACTTTGCATCCAAACAATAATATTTAAAGAAATCGCGAACAACTAACTTAAAACTTAATGAACTCCATGAGTCGAGAAAACCCAAATTGATATTATTATCGAAAAAGAAAATACATTTATCCATACATCTGTATGTTTAATTAGTATTATAAGATAATTTCTGAAAAACTGCATTCATTTCGAATGGACAATTAGTCACTTTAAGAAATTTAATTCAAAGGAACTACGTATGTTAAGTTATACGTAACATACTGTAGCTCCTTAACGCTTCCTTAGTTTTTACTTTATGTTGCTGTTCTGTGCTGTGCCGTTCTATTTCTAAATTTTAATACCTACTTTTTCTGTAATAAATCAGCTGTTTCCGACCAGAACGATCACAGTTTTCGATTGAATTGATTGATGACTTTAGCATCGTCCATTGTTATATTTCAATATAATGTTTATTTTCTCCCACAATGGTCACAGTTTTCCACAAAAGTGATGAGTTTTGTTTCGTCCATTGTTATATTTAAATATAATTTTACGTTTTTCTGGTGAAAATTAAATTTTTTTAACTTAAGGCACAATCACATTAAAGGTATTCATTTCAGTTTTTTTTTGGTTGGGAAAATGGAAAAATGTAATTTTAAAATTAATGTAATTTTTGAATTTAAAATTTCAACTTTTGGTGGAATTTTTTTTCCTGTGTTTGTTGTAAAAAAAATTACATTTTTCCATTTTTCCAACAGAAAAAAACTGAAATGAATACCTTTATTTTATTTGGAAATGTTTTTATTTTATTTATGTTTTTTGATTTTCAGAGGTTGAACCGAAAAGAAACAGGGGCCTGTTTTTCAAACCTACAAGTTACAAATTTACAAGTAAAATAGACACAAAACAACAACACTTTTACAAATGTTATTGTTGTTTTGTGTGTATTTTATTTAGTTAACAAATAAAAGTCACCTGGCTTAGTGGGGTCACCTTATAGATGAGCCTTGTTATTATGAAATTTCTCTTTTTTCTTCTCATCACTAGCAGTGATGCCAATATCGTACAGTTAAAAGCCGGCTAAAATTTGTATATCTCTTTAAAATATCGAAACCCGATACTCGTAAATAAGAATCGATGTATCGATATATCGGTTTTTGAAATATCGGCGATATATATCGATATTTATTTTTGCAAATATCGATATTTCGATATTTTTTTTTTCATATATATATTTATTTATTGTATCTTCAAAAATGAACTAACAATAAGTAATCAAATCTTAAATCCAAATATAATTATTAGGCCCGACCAGTATCGGACATAAACTTAGTGATAATTATAAATAATACATAAGTAGTGATAATCAAAAAGGAAAAAAAGAGAAGTATTAAGCAGTCCCATCTGGAGTTTTGAGTATAAGAGCCCTTGTGTCCCTCTTTTTTAAGCGGATGTGTCCAGTAAAGCTCAAAATATTACGGGCAAGCGGATTAGGATGTGACTCGAGTTTTGTTAAATATTTGCCTGCGTATTTTTCAATTTCTTCACTCACTAGTGGCATATTTAAATCACGATGAATATTTGAATTTTTAATGTACCATGGAGCAGATGTTATCAAACGTAAAATTTTGTTTTGCCTTCGTTGGATTTTCTCAATATTTGAAGCTGAAGCAGTGCCCCATAGCTGAATTCCATAGCACCATATTGGCTTCAAAAGCGACTTGTATATCAAAAGTTTGCAGTCCAGGCTGAGTGTTGAATTTCTGCCAATTAACCAATATATTTGAGTTAATTTAAGTTTCATTTGGGTTAACTTAGAGTCAATATGATATTTCCATGTAAGCCTTCGATCAAGGTGTATTCCAAGGTATTTCACTTGAGAATGTTGAGGAATATTTTGATTGTTGATTCGAATGGGGGAACAGGTATCTTTTCTTAGGGTAAACGTTATATGAAAACACTTTTGTTCATTTACTTCTATTCTCCATAAATTCAACCATATTTCAAGCTGGGTAATGTGTGCTTGGAGATTGCGGGATGCCTCATCAGGGTTTTTGTGAATACTCAAACAGGCTGTATCATCGGCAAATGTAGAAGTGTGTATGTTATTGCTCACAGGCATATCACAAGTATATATTAGATACAAGACTGGCCCCAGAATACTACCCTGTGGCACACCAGAAGATATAGACTCTGGTACACTCATGAAGTCTCCTTCCACAACGGTAAATTTCCTATCAACAATATAACTTTCCAAAAGCTTTTGTATGTTTATTGGTAGGTATGTCTTCAATTTTAAAACTAGGCCTTCGTGCCATACTTTATCAAATGCCTGAAAAACATCAATAAAAAGGGCAGAACAATACTTTTTTTCTTCAAATGTCCTCCTTACAACTTGAACCAATCTATGCGTTTGCTCAATAGTGCTATGCTGACTTCTAAAGCCAAATTGATGGTCCGGGATGCACCCACTATCAGCTAAAATTGTGGACAATTTAGTCATGAGCAGCTTTTCGAAAAGCTTTGAAATTGTTGATAGTAAGCTTATAGGCCTATATGACTCAGCCTTGGTAAGATCTTTGCCTGGCTTTGGAATCATTTTAATCTTGGCAAGTTTCCAGTTATGTGGAAAATACTGCATTCGTAAAATTGCATTAAAAATAAATAGTAAGATTCTTATTGCAATATGAGGCAAGTTCATCAGCATCTTGTTACTAATGCCATCAATACCTGGAGCTTTCTTCGGGTCGAGTTCAGCAACTATTTTTTGTAGTTCACGCATCTTAAACCTTAAGGGACGAGGGGGTAGAGATACTACACTCGGTAATCCGGCAGCACCCGTACATGAATTGGGAGTGAATACAGATTTTAAATGCTCAGAAAATAAGTTACCTTTCTCACTATCGCTTCTTGCCCAGCCTCCGGTCGAAGTACGCAGTGGTGATTTGAGATCAACGGGTCTTTTAAGATTTCTAGTAGCACGCCATAAAGAGTAATTAGATGTTGACGTTACATCAAGACCTTCTAAATACTTTTCCAGTAATGCAGTCTTTTCCGACGATAGCAGCTCTTTGAGTCGTTTAGTACATTCTTTAAGTCTGATTTTATTTAGGGGTGATCGGTGTTGTTGCCATTCTCTTCTAGCTCTCCTTTTTTCACATACAAGACGTTCAATTTCCGTAGAATAAATTCTATTAAAGCCAGTCTGCGGATAGGAAGTAGTGGCATGTTCAGCAGCCTGTTTAATATATTCGTTAAGATTGGCAATATTAAATTCAATATCATCAGGTGATCTAAGCTGAATGTTTTCTACGCAGTGACTACTAATATATTTTTTGAATCCTAGCCAGTTGACCCTATTAATCGTTTTCGCATATGAGTTAGTTAAATCACTCCTTAGTGGGTTGAAAATTGTAACTATTGCGGGAGAGTGATCGGAGGACAGATCTAGAGAGCCCTCTACGTGAATTAAGTCCCTATGGATATTTTTCGTGACGCCAAAATCTATAACATCTGGAAATTTTCTTACGTCAGTAGGCCAATAAGTAGGCTCCCCACTCGAAATGACATCTAAGCCCATTTTTGAAATTGTATTAAACAACGCCCTACCTCTAGGTGTAACAAGACGCGAGACCCAGTACGTATGTTTTGCATTGTAGTCACCAGCTGCCACGAAACAAGATCCAAGCGATTTGTAGAACTTCTCATACTGATCTTCGGTAACTGAAAATCTGGGAGGTGAGTAAATTGAAGATATCACGAAATTCGCACAAAAATTTTCTACGAAAATATTCGTAGCTTGCATATATTCTTCACTAACGTTCTCAAGGATATAGTGCTTGAGTCTTGACTTAATTAGAATTGCTGATCCACCGCATGCTCTCCCTCTCGGGTCCTTTGAATCATATAGAGTGTAACCATTTATTTTAAAGCAGCTTCTCGAGTCTCAGAGACCAACATTATATCAATATTTTTTTCCATGAGGAAGTGTTCAAGTTCATTTTTATGTTGGCGAATGCCGTTTGCGTTCCAGAAACATAGTTTTAACGTGTTCATGGTTTGTTGACTAATGCTTGAAGCAGATTATTCTGCATTCTCAGCATTTCTTGCATCATGCTAGTCATATTTGTTGTAAAGTTGTTTATAGTTAGCACCAGATTTTCAATAGTAGCTTCAAGACTACTAAAGTTAAAGCTAGAGTTTGCATTTGTTGAATTACTTGGCGGTGGAACATTTTGTGTGGGAATAGAACTAGTCTTGGCAGCATCGGCATACGATACACGTGAAGTAACTAGTTGGCTAGTTTGAGGAAGAGTGGCGGAGTAAGCATTTGCTGATTGAACTGGAGCTAATTTAGGTTTTTTTCCCATAGCCTGTTTAACGAAAGAATATACAGGGCATCCTCTGTAGTTAGCGGTGTGATTACCTCCACAATTACTGCATTTTTTTCTGCTTGTACTTTTGGCTTTGTACAGTTAGCAGTACCATGCAATTCACCGCACATAACACAAAATGTAGGTAATTTGCAGTAAGTTTTTGTGTGGCCATATTCTTGGCAATTATGGCACTGTACGGGACCTGAACGCTTACGTGGCTCTTCAACTGTGATTTTTCGGTGTAAAAGGTATTTTAGACTATAAATTGGGTGCTTCTCGTTCTTTTTTTAACTGTATATCATTCGGCTCCAGTTCAACACGAAATAGAGGCTGGGGAATCTTCTCTCTATTGATTATATTGGTAACATTTTTTACCTTAAATCCTTGTTCGATAAGTGCACATTTTACTTCTTCGGGCTCAACATATGAATCTATGCCCTTTAACACTATTTGTAGGCCTTTAGCACTCTTAAGTTGATATGTGTAAAAATTTGTTTTATTTTTTTCAAACTCACTAACAATTTTTCGGAAATCTTTTTCATCATATATTTGGATTTTAGTTTCATCAATATTACTTCGTTTAATTGGAATGATGTGAAAAGTATTTTCACCAATGGTCGACAGTAGATTTTTTAGAAGCGCGTTAGAATTTTTTTCTCTCAGATAAATAGGTGGTGGCTTAAAAGACTTTTGCGATGATGCAGCTGGCTTGTCGTTTTTGTCTTGCAATAATGAAAAACGATTTTGACGATTGATAGAAGATGTGCTGTTATCCCTAGACATCTTTGGGGCGGATCCAATTTTAGTAGAATTTGGGCTTCGCCCGCGCTTTAAAATAGTTATATATCTGTCCATTCCTAGTTGTACCTTTGGTTTTGAACTACTGTTATCTTCAGTGACAACTTGTTTAAGTGATGACCACGAGCCCGAAGCGGATGATATCGCTGAGTTAAATGTAGAAGTACTAGGCAATAATGTCAACGATTCAGTAGTTGGCATTGGACAAAGCGAAGTTGATCGCTGACGAAACTGTGGTTTTGCCGTTAGAAAAAGTCTATTATCAGATTTTTGATTTTTATTAAGAGCTTCAGAACTCACAGCAAGTCTATTATCAGATTTTTTATTTTTATTGTTATCATTATGAGCATCAAAACTCACAGTAAAATAGGCATTTCTGCCGTTAGAACTCACTTCACTATTTTTTTCCCTTTGGGGTACTCATAAAGAGTATTCCTCAAGGGTACTTTGTATGTTTTTTTGTTACGGTTTTTTTTTGTTTTTGTTATTTCTATATGTAAAAATATTATCAAAGCAAAAAAAAAATGCTTATTTATCAAAGTTAATATGTACTACGAATATTTTTTGTATGATTTTTTTTTGTTTAGTTTGTATGTAAGAAAAATTCCGCTATTACGTCTGTTCACTATGAAGGTACAACGAGAACTGATGATTTCGATATATCGATCTTTTTTGCCCATCCCTACTTTGGTATATTTCAACTTAAATGTATTATTTACATTGTGTAGAACGATGTTTGCTTAAAAAAATAAACGTTAAGACAGAATTTCCCAATTTAACTGTAAAGGAAATAAATTTCTGAAAATCGACTTGAACGCTTAAAAGTGCTCTCCAGCAAAACAGTAAAATATGACTTAAGCACTTTTTCTTTATTGCCACAGAAATAATATTGTAATTGTATCCACAAATAAATTATTTGTACACTCAGGGAAAAGCTGCAACTTAAAAATATGAACGCGTCACATTAATTCAATGATTTTCAATATAATAGAAAATGTATGGTGAGATACTTAAAAATAAATAAAATTAATAAATTAATACTGTAAATTAATATTTTTCGATATTGAAATAAAAAATTTCAACATGACTAGACTTTCGTTAATGTTTTTATTAATTCAATATGGTTTTTTTTATAGATTTTAAACTGTTCTTTCCCTGGGTGTATTTACAAATCTTTTTTCTGTGTTTGTTGCGATCTGTTGTTGTGTGAGAGGACGGGGTTAAAAATAGTGAAAAAATGTTTTATGTAATATGTGAAGTCAAAATGCTCAAGCTTAAAACTTTTTTCAGTTTTTTTCAGAAATTGTTTAGACATCGGAGCCTATAAAACAATATATTACATATTAGGTATTAGGTAATTGTTCACTAATTCATAAGTATTAAAAATGGCAGCAGTGAATGGTACTAAGACTGATTATTGGAATTTTCTTTTTACTGAATTGGCAGGTAAGAAGGCAATTAAATACATTTTTTGTTGAACATTTACATACATATGTATATCCATATTTATTTCCGTTTTTTTATTTAAAGACTCCCGAACAAATGACTGGTTTTTGATCAAATCACCAGTTCCAACTTTAACAATACTTATCTTTTATTTGTACTTTGTTTTATCATGGGGACCAAATTTCATGAAGGATCGAAAGCCCTTGAAGTTGGAGAAAACGCTAGTTGTCTATAATCTATTTCAAGTTCTATTAAGCACATGGATGGTTTATGAGGTACAAAAGCAAATATTTAAAGCTACATACATATCGTCAGCTAAAATGCAAAAAGGCGTAATTAACAACAAATTAAAAATCGAGTTTTTGATTGTTATGAATGCCATTAAACTGCATGTCTTGACAAAATATTACACTTCTGCGATCAAAAATGACGCTTTTAATAACAAATAACAAAGGAACTTAACTACACGTTTGTTCAGTTTTTTGTTTCTCCTGTAAAATTATATTTTTGTTAGTTACGCCTTTTTGCATTTTAGCTAACGATATATATCGTCACCTTATATACAAACGGACGTAACTACACTTTTATATTTTTTTCAGGAGAAACAAAAAACGTTTCAAAATCAATAATAATAAAATGTTCTTGAAAATGTTCTTCGAAATTTACTTGTAGTATGGATACTGATATGTTTTTAACCATTTATTTCCTTTTTATATATATGTATGTATGTACTTAAGATTTTATGTTAGTTACGTTCCTTGCAATGAAATATAGATGCATTCGTAGTTACGTCCGTTTGAATTTCTTTAATAAAGTCGTCATTTTTGATCGCAGAGGTCTAAATATTTCCGTGAACATATAGTTCGATAAAATGAACCATAATCAATCAAAAACTCGATTTCGAATTTTTGTGTAGTTACGTCCGTTTGCATTTAAGGTGACGATATGTACATATGTATATACAGTGTATTTGTAAATATAAACACGTACATATATATAGTACATATTTCCAAACTTTCTACTTATTCAGGGCTTTGTAGTTTGGCAACATTACAGTTGGCGGTGTCAGCCCGTTAACCGTTCAAGAAGTCCCATGGCGTTTAGAGTAAGTTATCAAAGTCAAGTAAAAATTGCAAATGATATAAATACAGTTAAGGAATTAACTCTACATACACCCATCATTTTTGGGGTTTGAGGAAAGTTGGGAAGAAATTCAAAAAATTAATTATGACAATATTTAGGGTGCTAATAAATATGTTTATACAAAAAATAAAAAATTAAAATATAATTATAATAACAACAATAAAAGCAAAAATATTCAAAATCCATAGGAAAAAAGTCTACATACAGGCATAAAATACATGAAAAAATACGTGCAAAATGTTCGATGTCGTCAACTTGTTTGGAAATTCTGTGATTTCCGGTACCAAGCCATCAACAAATGGCATCCGGATATGGTCTAATATGTTCTTAAAAAGGCAACAATTGATATTAACCTCGAAAGAATAAAAAACATTTACCACAAATGATGCGATTGCCTTTTAAACCTTAACCATGCTTAAGTAGAGTTAAAATTAAGTCATTATTACAAATGACGTAAACTTAAATTCAATAGCGTCATTTGTGGTAAATTTTTTTATTCTTTCGAGGTTAATATCAATTGTTGCCTTTTTAAGAACATATTAGACCATATCCAGATGCCATTTGTTGATGGCTTGGTACCGGAAATCACAGAATTTCCAAACAAGTTGACGACATCAAACATTTTGCACGTATTTTTTCATGTATTTTATGCCTGTATGTAGACTTTTTTCCTATGAATTTTGAATATTTTTGCTTTTATTGTTGTTATTATAATTATATTTTAATTTTTTATTTTTTGTATAAACATATTTATTAGCACCCTAAATATTGGCATAATTAATTTTTTGAATTTCTTCCCAAGTTTCCTCAAACCCCAAAAATGATGGGTGTATGTAGAGTTAATTCCTTAACCGTATGTATATAATACTCGTATGTGCATACCTTGTCGGAGATTGGGTAGTTGTCTTCAAAAATAGGCAACTTATAGTTAACTTTGATGGACTAACTTCTAGCTAGCTACTAAGCGATGAAAAGTTTACATTAACCGAAATGTGTACGTTTTTGATATAAATATGCCATGACATTTTTCTCATTTCTCTTTCAAAAATGTTTATTAGAAATGTTGATACATCCAAGTCGATTTTACTTCGGTTTATCTGCTGAAGATATCAATGTAATAATTTTTTTCAAATTTATGTATATAAATATGTATGTATATATGCCACAAAATAGTTGATTTACAGCTAGCTAAAAAGGTTTATGGCAGGCCATATTCTAAAAAAGTTAATTTTTTAAGTCGCTTTAGTCAAAATTTGCATCGAAATTTTGTAATAACATTCACTTCAAGTCCAAATTATTTTTTAGAATAATGCAGTAAATTTTTATCTAACGTGCAAACATCTAGCTGTTAGTAGATAGTAATGGGTAAATTCGGGCAATTGACTAAGTCTAGGACATCGCAATGTTGAAATAATTATGTATTTGCCTCCATTGAAAAGCAATCCAAGTGATGTCAGTACTAGTTGCGAAGTACACAGTTACACATACATACATATTTATGTGTAGTTTACTAAATGTTGCGACAAAAGAAATATATGACATAGACCACTTTCATAATTAAGGCACATACATATATACATATATATATATATATATATATATATATATATATATGTATATATATAGTACATATCGCTCATTTACTTAACTTTACTTACTTATTAAATTTTTACACGAGATAAAATACGCAACGCCGAATTATTTGGCATTATTAACTCAAAAAATGTTTTTTTAAGGTATGAAGGTAAGGTATATTGAAGTAAATTAGCGATATGTACATATATATATATATATATATATACATATATGTACATATATATATATATATATACATATATGTACATATATATATATATACATATATGTATATATATATATATATATATAGTATATATATATATAGTATATATATAAATATATTTGTTTTGATTTCCGCAAGTTTGTGGTATTGCCTCTCAATAGAACATCTCCGGTAAATTTAGGGATTTTTTACTCATTAAAAATAAGTAAAATTTAAAAATATATTAAAAATTGTTTAGTGTTTATCTATAAATTTCTAAATAATGATCCAAGTTGCAAAATTTTCTCAAAAAAATTTTTCCAGTTTGAACCATTATTAAGAAAGTTATGGACAAAAAACTAGAGAAATTTTGATTTTTTGAAAATTTAGCAGGGAGACTCTTTTGATGGGCGCTAAAAATTCCACAAAATTGGGGAAATCGAAACAAAATAACATATCTTGGATTTATTTTTTTATAACAAAGGAAGCCCGTGGAGTTTATGTATATTATTTAGCTAAAATCACAGAGCTTCTGGATACAGTCTTTTTCGTTTTGAGGAAAAATGAACATCAAGTATCGTTTTTACATGTTTACCATCACACCGTTATGCCAATGATTTCGTGGGGTTCAACTAAGTATTTTCCTGGAGGGCATGGAACTTTTATTGGCTGGATTAATTCGTTTGTACATATTATTATGTATGGCTATTATTTACTCTCAGCTTTCGGACCCAAACTTCAAAAATACTTGTGGTGGAAAAAATATATTACAAACCTGCAAATGGTAATTAATTTATATACATACCTAATGGTTTTGCTGCAAAAAAAAAAATTTATCGGAACAAATTTCAGATACAATTTTGTGTGGTATTCATTCATCAAACTCAACTGTTATACACTGATTGTAATTATCCACGTTGGACCGTATGCTTCACGCTTCCTAATGCTGTATTTTTCTATTTTCTTTTCAACGACTTTTACAGGAAGTCATATAGAAAGAAACACTTGGACAAACAGTGTGTACTCTTTCCAAATAACAATTGCGATGCTCTTATTAAAAATCAAAACAGTGCAATACAAGTGGAATCTAGGAAGGTTCTTTAATACTATTTTAATAATTATTTAAGTTACATGTACATAAATACCTCAAATATAGTAGTAATTATTTTGTATATAATATTTTAACATTAAGATGATATTACTTATATTTATCCAAAAAATTTGCCATAATAATTTATAATCTTTGATGCACGTATGTACTTATGTACATTAGAGGGACTCACCGAAAAAAAGTTTTGTTACCCCTCTCAGATTAAAATTCGGTATTTTTAATTCCGAAATTTTATGAGGGGTCTATGATGACCGTTCGTGTGCTCGACCGTGTCAAAAAAATTTATATTTTTGTAGTTTCTATTACTTTTTTTGGGTTTTAATAATAAAATGTAGTTTAAATAAGATATAAGCAATATCCGAAAATACAAATACCGAATATTAAATGTATGTACATTTATCTATGATTCGGTTGTCATCAAAATGAAACATTTAAAATTACATGTTGTTTCAATTATAAAAAAATGTTAATTAATGCCATTTTTATTTAAAAAACAAGTAAGACTGCTATATTAGACTGTGCCGAATCTTATATACCCTTCAACATAATGTGTATATGTACCGCCATATTCATAAAAAATATATTAGGTTTATTACAGGTTTATTTGACAAATTTTCCATAGAAATACGTCAAATAAGCGCTTAATAAACCTAAAATATTTTTTATGAATATGCCAGGTAGTATACAGATACATGCATACATATCAGAGAGCTGTATGAGTTGATTCACTTTCGCTCTCCAATCACTATTACAATGCATTTGTTTTGTTTTTTAACATCAGTATATACTAGTGTTTTCAAAAAACCGACTTTTTTAAAACCCGGTTTTTCGGTTAACCGAGCTAAAGAAACCGGTTAATCGGTTAACCGACCATTTAATAATAAAATAAATTAAGAGTTCATTTTAATTTAAAAAGCAACAAAAATAACTTAAAAAATAGCATTTGTTAACCCTTTCGCTATATTGTATCCATATGGATACAATAAAATTTAGAGGCATCTGACAATCTCCGAACCAAAGAGTAGACTTATATGTCGACTTATTATTGTTTTTTAAGATGTTATGAAGCAGTTTCAATAAAAAAACTTTGAGATTGTTACAAAACTGAGCAAAATATAGCATTTTTAAAAAAACCTTTTTTAACATATTTTTTTTTTGGAAAAAAAGATTTTTTTATTTTACAAATAACATATATATGTGACCATGTTTAAAAAACAACACCCATCCAATATAAAGAAAAAGGTTTATTTTAACTTTTTGCATCAATAGTTTTTTGTTTTAAATAAAAATAAAGCTGTGCGGATTTTTTAAATATTGTATGTATCCATATGGATACAAAAGCTAGTTGTGGTGGTAAATGATATGCATACAATACAAATAAAATCATTTTACGTTTGATGCTGCTTAGATACAGACGTTCTTTTTGAGCTCTGATACCATTTAAATTTAATTAAAAAAATGACACGAAAAATAAAGGACTCTGAAATTGAAAAAATTTTAACCAATTTTGTCGATTCCGATGTTTCTGACTTGGAAGAATCAGAAGAATCTGAAGTTATAAACAACTTATTTGATGCTTTCGATAACAATAACAGCTTTTTATTAGACGAACTTTCTAAAGAAGGGCCGTATGAAATCAACATACAAGATATTGATGTTGATAATAATGATGGGGTTATTGATATTGATAACAATGATGATGGTGATAGGCTTATTGATATAGTAGAGAGTGGCAGAGTGGATGGAACAGTTCAAAAAGATCCACCAAGTTTTCAAACTCCACAGGTTCCACTTAAAAAATTTGAACAATTTCGTTGGAAAAAAGCTTCTTGGACAAATCCAGAAACTTCTTTTTCTGAAGAATACCCAAAGAAAAATACAAAATTACCTGTAGAGTATTTTTTAGAGTACTTTACAGAAGACTTTCTTCAACAACTGGTATTTTCAACAAACCAGGCTTCAATGGTTAGAGATGGAAAGGCTGTTAATTTAACTCCCGAAGAAGTTCTGAAATACCTAGCTCTTAAAATAATGATTGGTACCATTGGCTATCCGCGTTTGGAAATGTATTGGACAATAGGTACCGTAATACCATCATTTCCAGAAAACATGTCCAGGCAGAGATTCCATTTTGTACGAAATAATTTAAAGTTCACAACAGACCCACCAGGTAGCGATAAACTTTACAAAATTCGCCCTATTATAAATATGTTTAAAAAAAATCATACGCTATTCCAAAAGATGAAAATCTTTGTGTGGATGAGATGATGGTTCCTTTTAAAGGTAGAACCACTCTGAGACAGTATATGCCGAAGAAACCCATCAAATGGGGAATGAAGATATTCTGTCTGTGCAGCTCAAAAGGTATAGTTTACGATTTTGAGATATATCAGGGAAAAGGTACAATATTAACTGGCTCAAAGATGGGATTTTGTTCTGATATTGTGATTCACTTAGCAAAAACTGTTCCTGAAGAAAAAAACCATAAACTATATTTTGACAATTATTTTACTACTCTGAATTTAGTATTATATTTACGCCAAAAAGGAATATGGGCTACTGGAACTATAAGAGGAAATAGATTCGGCAAAATTGATTTTAAATCTGAAAAGGATTTGAAAAAAGAAGGCCGTGGAAGCTTTGACTACCGTGTAGAAAGATCAGACAATATTTTTCTTCTAAGATGGCTTGATGGAGGAATTGTGCAACTCGTGTCATCAATCCATGGCCATGAACCCATGAAAGAAGTGTCTCGCTTTTCTTCTGAAAAAAAGAAAAACTTTGAAATAACACAACCAAACATTGTATCAGAGTACAATAGCAATATGGGAGGAGTAGATAAAATGGATTTCCTCCTTTCTTTATATAGAATTTCAATAAGATCTGGGAAGTGGACTCTTAAGATTTTTGACCACTTCATTGATTTAGCTGTATGTAACTCGTGGTTAGAGTACCGAATGGATCACGAAAACAATAACCCGAAAAATAAGTATATGGACTTATTGACTTTTCGTAACGATATTGCGAATGGGCTTTTAGCCCGGTCCAATCAACATGCTTGTTCCCGTAAAAGGGGACGGCCAACGTCATGCCTAAATGAAGATATTCCAACTACTCCAACGACCTCCGGCAAGAAACGTAAAGCTACACCCTTAACTTCTGTTCGATATGATGGAAATCAGCATTGGCCGGAACACACGCCAAACAAAGGAAGATGCAAAGTAAAAGGATGTAAGGGTCAAACGAGATACAAGTGCTCAAAGTGCAATGTTTTCCTGTGCATTCCCAATGGATTGAGAAATTGTTTCAAAGAATTTCACCATACATCAAAAGAATAAATTATTGGTAAGATATTATTTTTTCTTTTGGATTATATGCTTGTAAAAACAATTTTAAAATTCGTTCTAATGAAACCTTTTTTAGAACCGGTTATATTATAACCGGTTGCAAAGAACCGGTTCTGGAACTGGTTCTATGTAACCGGTGACAGTACAATCGGTTCTAGAAAAGGTTTCATTAGAACCGATTTTGAAAAAATTTCCTTGGTTATATGCTATTTTTTGTCTTTATTTATTGTAATTATATGAATTTTACGTTTATAATTTTTAGTTTGTTTATATAGATATTTGAAGTGTTTGCTTTTGTTGTAAAAAATGAAGTTTATTTGTTAAAACTACTAAAATAAATAAAAACTCAAATTAAAAAAAAACATAATATACTAGCATTTTTCTTTACCATAGCCGAAATATGTATCCATATGGATACAGTCCAAAAAACACATGTGGGGCTAATTTTTTTTAAAATCGAGTATTGATTGTTGTTGTAAGGGCCAATTATAGTAAAAATCCAAAAAATTGGATTTTTTTAGCAACCCATTTAAAACTTGTAGCGAAAGGGTTAAACAAACGTTGTAATTTGTGGTAAAAAAAAAACAAAACTAACGACTAAAAGAATTTATAAAGAACAAAGAAGTTTTTTTAATTATATTTCAATAACAAATCACAATCCAAATGTTTAGGAGACATTCTGTTTTTCAATTTAGTTTTTATTAGAGATGATACCCAGAATATTCTTTTACTGACAGTTGAAGTCATGATATAATATAATATAAAAAATTATTATTTTTTAATCGAGATTAACACGTTTGCATTAATTACTTAAGTCTTGAATAGATTTTAACGTCCAGTTTAGTTGTTCCTCTAAACTTTCGGAATTTGATAAAATTTCAAAATCTTTAGAGCCTAATTCACTTTCAATTGTTTCATTTTCTACAATAAAAAATAGTCTCTTGTAGAGCTGCATAGTAAAGTCTTTAGTGGTAGAATTTGAGAATATTTTATATATATTCGCAATATTTCGGAAAACAGCCATTATGTAAATATAAAAATAGTGTATTTAGGGTAATATTTCTTCTTTGGGAAATCCTCTCACATAGACAAAGTAGTAGAGTTTGTGCGAAACTGCTATATGATTTTCCAATTGTGTTGAACAAATGTTAAAATTGCTCACTGCGAAATAATAACAGCTAATAACAGTGAGGTACACACCAGAGAATGACAAAAGTATCGTTTTAAGTACTTTTTGAGTGTTGGCCATCAAACAAATACGAATGCGTGCAGCTAAAAATAAAAAACACGCAAAACACAAACACACTATAAACATCCAACAATTATGTGTATATACACATTTTTTAAATTACCCGGCACAAACGAAAACAACTAAAATTTATAGACTGTGTGAATATAAAAATATTCTGAATACAAAAATATTCCGAATATTAAAAATACAAACACACTATAAACATCCAACAATTATGTGTATACACATTTTTTAAATTACCCGGCACAAACGAAAACAACTAAAATTTATAGACTGTGTGAATATAAAAATATTCTGAATACAAAAATATTCCGAATATTAAACCGAATACACATGCGTAATACCGAGTTATTATATTTACACACACATATAATGTGTGCATGTTTTCAAACAGTCCACACAGCCACAAATTTTCCATTCCATTTTATGTACACAAATGATTGTATACAATGGCGAATGATCAATAAATATTCCGAGTATGTCTGTATTAATTTTTTTTTTACCGAATAACTATTAATATTCTGTGTGTGAAAACATTCAGAATGAAAGTAGTTATGAGAGAAAGTCAATTAGTTTAATACGAATGTGTCTTTTTATTTGTAGTTGTAGCGTAGTTTCTTTTTTTTCATACACAGAGTAGAGATGCTCTTTTATGTTGGAATCGGCTTAAGTCATAATTGTTTGGAAGACAATATGCGAGCGTACAAATTGTTCGTGATACAATTAGAATTATACGCAGTTGCTAAAATTAAGACTATTTACTTACATATCGCACACTAAATCATAAAGAGTCACAACTCAAAAAATTTCAGATGCTGAGTAGTTGCAAAGAACTGTTGATAATGTACAAATGACGCAAGTATGTGACATAAAAACAAGCATAACGGTATATTATATTCTTCAAGAAGACTGTATTGCAAAAGAAATTGTTGAGGTCGTTATAGATTTCTTTAATTAACTGGTTTATAAAAAAGCAAAAGCACTTTTATAATTTTGAGTTGTGACTCTTTATGATTTAGTGTGCGATATGTATATTTTTTTGAGTACTTATTGTCATTCTCTGATACACACAACAATAAAATAAGGAAAATTTACGATTTTTACAGATATAAAAAACCGGTTAACCGGGTAGGAAAAACCGGTTTCATAAAAATTTCAAAAAAGTTGTGTTTTGCCATACAAGAATAATTTAAAATTTACAACATTGGTAGTTTATGCTCATATTTTTCATTTGTTTTGGTAGTCCTTACATAGATCTATTAGTTGATTTCTTTGTTTTTGTTTTTAATAATTGAAAAATTGTTATGAATTCTTAAGGCTGGAACAGAATAGAGTAGTTGTAGCTGAAGGTGACTATGTAACTAGTAACGTAACAAGAAAAAATGTGAACTTGAACACAGTTTTCTGCATGGTTACTAGTGTTGTCATTCGAACAAAAATTTTTCGAATATTCGAACAACTTTTTATCATATTTGTTCTAACGAACAAAAATGTTCAATTTAGAATAAAAAATTATTCGAATAATTTTTGTAGAATATTCGAACAATTTCCTTAACTACTTTATATAAGAAGGAGTTAAAGGTTAAGTAATGAAATTACTTCAAATTGTAAATACTTGTTTGTATGTACATACATATGTATATGTTCGCTAATGGAATTAGAAGGTGTCTTACAATTTGGAAAAAATAGCTGTCTTTCCCTAATCAAAAGCCTTAAGAATCGAATTATTGAACGACGTAAAAAAAGTATTAAATGCCTTAATATTGTTCCTCAGCTTTCCTGTCCAATACTTACTTTTTAAAATACGCCACAAAAAGCGAAAAAAAGAGTACGCAAATACTTTGGTTTCATGGTTATTTTGTAATCAAAATATCGCAAATAATCTTAAGTACGATGAAGTATTAAAGCTTAAATTAGACGTGACATAGCCATAATGCCATAGCCATAACCAAACTAAAATTCAATTGGTTTCTATGGTGAGAGTTATGGCGTTATGGCAAGTCACGTATAATCAAATACAGTGTTGCCAATTAGTTTGGTTCTAACGGCTGTTTTCTATGGCTATGGTTATGTCACGTCTGATTGAGCCTTAAATGACATTTCTAAAGTAACTGATAATATTTTATTAACTGATCTAAAATTTTTTATGAATAAAGTAAGAAATTTATTCAAATTATTTGGAAACATCAAAGAAAACATCACACAAACTGCATATCGTAAGCTAGAATGCAAAAAGGCGTAACTAACAAAAAATTCAAAATCGAGTTTTTGATTGATTATTATGAATGCCATTAAACTACATGTCTTGACAAAATATTACACTTCTGCGATCAAAAATGACGCTTTTATTAACAAATAACAAGGGGACTTAACTACACGTTTGTTCAGTTTTTCGTTTAGTTTTTTGTTTCTCCTGTAAAATTATATTTTTGTTAGTTACGCCTTTTTGCATTTTAGCTAACGATATATTTTTTAATGCTATTTTAACTCTATCACCAACATTAACAATTTGCGAGAAAAAAACTTTTCTACTTGTTCTTTTATTAAAAGTACAAAAAAGAATCATCTGCAAGTTACGATAAAAAAGTATCTGGGGTTTTTAAATGAATTGTTAAAAGAAATCAATGACATATTAAATAAAATACGTTTGTAAATGTCTTTGACGACGTATCTCCCAAGCGGATTGAGCGATTTTAATTTGGATTTTTTTCGTTTGAAAGGTGACGTGATCGTACATCTTCTAATCTATGAAGAAAATCGGTCTAGTCTATTGGAAGTAATCATACATTTTCTATATATTAATTTAATATTTCTCTTTTTTTGTGATTCTGTTACTTCAATACTATTAGTGGAACATAGAGCTCTTAACTTATGCTACAGCGTCAACTGCGTCGGAGATTTTTAAGTTTTAATATTTGTTATCAATGTTTTTATTTATTAACCCCCGACCAAAAAAAGGAGTGTTATAAGTTTGTAGTCTTCTTTTCAATATATGGGTGCGGGTTTTCTGTGCCCCAAATGCGACAATTTTGCTTATTTACATACCCGCCAAGATAAAAATTACCTTCATCTGAAAAGATGATTTTTTTTTGGCAAAATCGGCATCTTCTGTAAGCAATATATCCCAGCGTTGTTCAAGCGTATAAACAACCATATTCGTTCAGTGGAAGGATAAAACTAATTATCTGTCAAATCCAGCGATGCCAATTTAGCGCCTTTCGCGCTAGTTTTAGCGCGTTTTAACTATGCCAAACGCGCTTTTTTTCGTCTTAGCGCGTTTAATAAAAAAAGCGCTAAATTAGCGCGATTTGATTAAAGTCAATAATATCATTTCAGCTCAATATGTTTTTACTTTTTTGTATAAATTTAACATTTTGTAATATAATGTAAAAATTATTTAATGTTTTGTTGTTTCAATCCAAGAGGACAGCGGCCGAAGCAACTGTCCCTCTTGATAATTCTTTATTGTCTGATCTTATTATAATAAAATAACTTAATTCTAACTTAAGCTAATACATTTTATTGCGGTGGGAATATGCAAACTTTGCATATTCCCACACAAAAATTCAGTGCATGTGTGTATAAAAGTTTACAAAAATAACGATGGTGTCGTGTGACACATGCTGAATGCAGATGGCATGCAGCAATTTAGTAAAACACAAAAGTGTGTGGACAGATAAATAACTTGTACAGTCAAACACACAAGTGTGCGGACATAGTGACCAAAAGTAAATAAACATACACTACACCTCCCTTTTTCAGAAAGAATGATCAATATATTTAAGTTGATCATTCTTAAGTTACAATAAAATTTTGGGATTTCTAACACTATTACAAAATTAAAAAAATTTTTTTTTTTTATATAATTGATATATATATTTATATATATTTTTTATTTTTATTTTTATATAATTGATATATATATTTATATATATTTTTTTATTTGGGTCCTTCACCCTTTAACAGAAGGAATAATCTTAGATAGATTATTCCAATTATTATTTGAATACAAAAATTATTTAAAAACCTTTTTTTTTGTTTTTAGATCCTTAACAGAAGGAATAATCTTATTATGTATTATTATTTGAGATTGAAAAATTTAAGATAAAGAGAAAATTGCAATTATATTGGGTAGTTTACAATCACAAAGCAATCAAAGTCGTCGTAGGTTCCCTACCTTGAAAAATGAAGTAGAGAAAAAAAAAGGAAAAAAAGAAAAACACAAAAAATGATATTCAAGAATTGATCTTCTTTATTCTGTTTCTGTGAACAGTAAAAGGTTTATCATTTGTGTCCATTAAGTCAACATTGTTGTTTTCATGAATGGCCACGACCCTATATGGTCCCCTGTACAAAGGATCCAGTTTGTGACCAGCTTCATTTTGAACCAGTACAAGGTCGTTTATCGCAATATTTGGCGAATTTGCATTCTCTCGGGAAATTAAATGCCTTTGTAACTTAGTATTATTGATGAGGTTAGCGGCTCTGCGCCAAGCTACTTGCAGTCTGAATTTAACTTCCTTTTCGTATGAGTCTACATTGTACAATGGATCTATAATATTGTCTCTGGTGCAATCTATTAAAGGAGGGATTTTCCCATAAATAAGTTCAAAAGGGCAATAATCATGTGCAGTTGACGGTGTTGTATTGTAACTATACGTGAAGTATTTCAACCATATGTCCCAGTCTGATTTATCAGATGCGATATAAGACCTCACGTATTCATTAAACGTTCTGTGAGATCTCTCCACAGTTCCTAGAGTTTCATGATGATAGGGTGTAGAGTTGACTTTCTCCACTCCCATCATTGAACAAAGCTCTTGTAGTATTTGGTTCATATATTCAGTACCCATGTCAGTTATTATTTTTTTCATGGGACCATATGTCAATACAAATCCTTCCACTATTGCTTTTGCAATACTTTTTGCTGATTTGTCCTCTACTGGTATGGCAATTAAATATTTCGTAAGGTCACACATTAAGGTTACTGCGTACACATTTTGGGATTCAGATTTTGGAAGTGGTCCTATGGTGTCAATAATGACCACATCGAATGGTTTAATAGGGGTCGGTGTTACAATAAATGGTTGTTTTATTTTTGTTGTTGCTTTATTTAAATGACATTGTTTGCAATTCTTCACATAACGGGTAATATCTCTCGTCATACCTTTCCAATAATAATAAAGCCTAATTTTTTTTATCATGCGAGTGATTCCTGGATGTCCTCCACTAATGGGGTTTTCATGACACTTTTTCATTATATCTAGTTTTTCTTGATCAGTTGTTACTTTTGTTATGTTAGGTATGAGTACAATGGTTAGCTCATAATCCTTTAAAATGCGGTTGCCTGTTTCTTTAAATGTTTCTACATTTGTTCCTAGGATTTTTAATTGATTATCATCTAGTGATAATTTAAATGTTGAAAAACCTATGTTATCAGCTATTTTTGCAAGCTTTGGAAAGAGGTGATCTAAATCGACCTTTCCATTAATAACTAAGTCATTCAGCTTATACACGAAAAGTTTTTTCTTTCCGGCAAGGATATTTAAAGTATCCTTTGTGAAATGCAACTGAGGCATTTTTAAATATTTATAGGCATTTATGGTTTCGTATACTTTTAGACTGACCAATTCTTTTTCCCGTGTCCTTTCATCCGAGTCACTGTTTCTTGTTTTTCCCTGAAGTCTTGTTGTTACCTTCAGTATATGATTTATGTTGATATTTTTAATATCTTCAAAGTCAATGCGTGACAGTGCGTCTGCCACATTATTTTCTTGGCCCCTAATATACTCTATTACAAAGTCATACTCTTCTAGATCTAACCTCATACGTGTTAGTTTTGAGGATGGGTTTTTCATTGAGAACAGATATGTCAGTGGTCTATGATCAGTTTTAATTAAAAATTTTGTACCATATAAGTATGGTTTGAAGTGTTGTATTGCCCAGTGTATTGCAGTTAACTCCTGCTCAATGGTGGATTTATTACATTCACCTTTTGTGAATGATCTAGATGCGTAGGAAATAGGCATTTGTACACCGTTTTTCTCTTGGCTAAGGACAGCTCCACAGGCGTGTTTACTAGCGTCTGTTGTAATACAGAATTGCTTTTTGAAGTCTGGGTATTGTAGCAGTCTTGGACTTAATAATTGGCTTTTGAGGTATTGAAATGATTTTTCACACTCATCGGTCCATTCAAACTGTACATTTTTCTTAGATAGTCGAGTGATATGGCGCGATGACTCAGCGAAATTCGGAATGAATCTTCTGTAGTAGTTACAAAATGCCACGAAGCGTTTTGCTTCGTCACCATTTTTAGGTGTAGGGTAGTTTTTAATTACAGAATATTTGCTGTCATCAGGCAGAATGCCTTTATCTGTGCATTTGTGGCCCAAAAATGTTACTTCACTACGAAAAAATGAGCATTTTTCAGGGTGTAGCTTTAGATTATGCTGTCTGCAAAGACTAAATACATCTTTTAAATTTCGTAACATATGTGAAGTTGAGCAACCAATTACTACTAAGTCATCCATATAAAGGAAAGCTTTAGCTGGTGATAAGCCAGAGAATGCTAAGGACATCATTCTTTGAAATGAATTCGGTGCTATTTTAAGACCATATGGTAATCTCTTGAATCTATAGGATCCTTTCTCAGTTGAAAAGGACGTAACATCTCTAGAGTCTTCTTCGAGCTCTATTTGATGAAATCCAGATACTAAATCCAAACAAGAAAAATATCTTGCCCTACCCAATTGATCCAGTATGTCATCTATTCGTGGCAATGGGAACTTATCTGCTATTAATTTTTTATTGATACCTCTGTAGTCAACCACCAATCTCCATCTTTTCCGAGCAGTACCTGGCAAAGGTTTTTTAGGTACTAAAAGTATAGGGCTATTGTAGTCAGAAACTGAAGGTTCAACTATATCATCATTGATTAGTCTTTCTACCTGTTTATTCACTTCCTCTTTTTGAGAGTGTGGTATTCTGTAATTTTTAATATATACAGGTTGTTTGTCATGCAGTTTTAGTTTTTGTTTGTAAAAATTATTTGAAGAGATTTTTTCTGTTTCTAGTGCGAACACATCTATGAACTCAGAACATAATATTTTTAGTTCTTTTTCTGCAAAGCGAGGAAAATTTTTTGACAATTTGTTAAGTTTTTCTGTTTTATTTGATGAGTTACAGCCTTTTTTTGCTATTTCGTAATCACTAAGACTTTCAACCTGAACTAAAACATTATTAACAGTCACATCATTGTCCGTAGTATTAATTATTTTTACGAGAGGATGTAATTTTGAAGTAATTGTGTTGGCAATGTATACTCCATCCTGAAGTTTTTGATGTGGAATAAGTACATCGTTTTCTGACGATTCAAATTGAACTAGTCTAATTACTTCACATCTGGCTGGGATAGTTACAGTATTAATTTTTGGTGCGTTCATAAGTTGAATTGCTATATCATATGGAACATCATTTGATTTTAAAATTATGAAATCTTTATCAGTTTGGAAGTCCAAAGTACATTGATATTTTCGAATGAAATCCATTCCTATTATTCCATCTACTTGGATAGGAAAATCGTCCATTACAACATGAAATTCATGCGCTATCAGGAGATCTTCAATTTTCAAATCACTTTGTACTTTTCCCAGTGTAGTTATAGTTCCTTGTCCAATTCCATTTATATTGGTTCTTTTATTTATATTTATTGGTTCGTGTAGAACTTGGTTATGTTTAATTACTGAAATGTCTGCCCCTGTATCAACCAAAAACATTGAGGGATTATTGTTCATAGACGTTCTAATTTTTAGATAACTGTATAGACCTAGGTTTATTGTATGTATAGAGTATTTAGAGGCTACTATTAGTTTTCCGAAGCATTGTCGGTTACACATCGTATATTATTTGTTCCTCTACTTCCGTGGTTGTTGTGAGGAGGATTATTGATCCTATTTCTGAAGCCATTATTATAGTTCCAATTGCCATTGTTTCTATTTTGAAATTGGAAATTATTGTTTGAAAATCTATACCCATTGGAGTTTCTCTCGGGGTTGCTGTTATTGCTTCTATTGATATTATTTGGTCCGTTACTTTTGTAACGTGGCCTATTGTTATTCCTATTATTAGAGTTACGACGGTCATTATGAAAAGTGAGTATAGAGTTAGGTTGTCCGTATACATCGGTACAACTACTTATAAATTTCGACATGACCTCGTTCATATTAGAAAACGTACCCGACTCCATTATTAATTTTACCCTTTCGTTACTAGCATTCTTTATAATAGCTGTAACGGCAGCATTGGTAGCATACTTTGTTGCTGTTGAGTTAGGTAAACCGTCAGATATATAAGCGGTTTCCAGTTTCTTTGTTAATTCATTAATTTCAGTGGCATAAGAATTAGCTGTCTTGCCTTGCTGTTTCAGGTTTAGGAGTTTTGCATTAATTACTTCCACCGATTCTCCTTTAACAGTGGATTTTAACTTTGAAATAATTTGGTCAATAGTAGCTTCATTTGTGATTAAGTTTCTAGCTGTACCTTTTAATTTTGTCTTTATGAGGTTTATAGCTATAGCTTCATGTGTCTCTTTTATAGAGTTTAGTAGTTCCAAAGCATCTATAAAACTCTGCAGGTTTGTTGGCCCTCCATCGAAATCCGGTAGGATTTTCGAGGCCGTACCTATAAATTCAATGTTTGTTTGTGGCATTTTTCCGTTATGATCAGTGTTGATTAAGGAAACAAATTTAATTGATTCATGAAGGGATGTAGGTATTTCTATAAGGATACCCCTTTTTTGTGTCACTGATATAAGTTTTGCACGTATGTCAAGGAAGAATGATTCAGCAGCAGCTTTGTGTGCTGGAGTAAGTCTATTATAATTGACGTTAAGTAGTACGCGTATCTGTTCGAAACGATCCACAAGATTCTTAATGTGTTTATTCACCGTTTCGTTTCTTGTGTCCCTATTTTGATTTAAGCATTTATAAGATTTAAGGAACTCTTCCTTAATTAATCGAGCTTTTAATACAATTTCATCCCAATCCATAAAATTTTAATTGGGATTCAGTCTTGTGTCATTGATGATGGATAATATTGTGGTTTAATTATTTGATTATAAGCGTTTATCCTTGGCTTTATTTCTGTGTACAAGGAAACACACAACAAAAAAAAATATATTCTTTAATTGGTTCAGAAGAGCCGTTTCTAGAAGCTAAAAAGGTAATATCATATTCGAACGCAAATTGAATCCACCTTAAAATCAGGACCTTGGTTCATTGTGATAATTTTAAATTGTGAATAACTTAAATAAAGAATTAATTTTTTGATTGGAAATTTTAATATAACGTGAGTTTATTAATTAATAATAGGCGCTGTTGGTAGCGTCCTAATAAAATTCTATGTTATTAATTTTTTTTTTCTTTGAACTCAATTGTAGATCCTAAAACTGAGTACATACATATATAGTTTATACATATAACAATAAAAGGAATACAAATAGTAATCCTACACATTTACATGAAATAAAGGTCACTGAAGAAATTGTAACAGTTCAAGACCATGAACATTGAGCTTTGCTTAGACTGCATCCAAACCTCTTGCGACTGAAACATTTCGTGCATAATTCTTCTTCAACGATCTTTTGTGTAACTGATATAGGGTTATAAGGATTTGCAATACCAGGAGAGCAATTATAATGCCTAAATATACAATGGGATACTCAACCTTTATCATTATCTCATTTATGACATTGGCATTCGGGTTTTCAATCTTTGATTCATGACCACCCATGATGAATAACTATGCAAAGGAGCCAATTTCTTGATGAAAGAGAGAAGAAAAAAAAAAAAACCAAAGTGGTCAATACATCAGTAACGTGTTTGGTTTATTTAAGGATATTATATATTCGGTACTACATATATATAATTGAAATGTAGACTGGGTTACGATTCAAGGAATGTTGACATTAGAAATGTTTTTCAGTAACATCAAATACAATTTCTCAATGTAACTTCTGTGTCACGTTATCGAAGGTCTGAATCTATTACCAGTGTATGAATAGATTAGTTTCACTTTGTTGCCATTAATGTGAAACAAACAAAAGGCTAAGGGTTCGGTAGATATAAATCCACCCAAGGTTGACTTTAATATAAAAAAAATTAAATAACAAAATAACTATATATTTTATATTTTGAGTTGCGTGGTTTCAGAAAGAAGAAATCAGATCCTTCTATACTCATATAGATACAAGGGAAGAAAGAGAAAAAAAAATTATACTCATCGAAAAAATTAACTGCGACAATTCCGACCGACAAAATTTGATTACGAGTGATTATGAAATCCAATCAGAAATGTCACATTCGTATTTCATATTGCAAGTAAGAAAAATTATACTCTTATGTTAGGTAGTCACTTTCGTCATTAATTTTAAAACTTTCTCTTTTCTTTTCCTTCAATTAAGAATCAGGCATCGCTGGAGGGACTCGTAAGTATCGCAGTGATGCTGATTTTAGTATTTAATGTTAAATTCATTGAGATAAATTTTTGTATATATATTTTTTTTATATACCTTTTTTTTTTTTTTTTTTTTTTTAATTTTATTTTTTTATTTTTTTATTTTTTTTATTTTAATTTTAAGAACATGTAAGTTAATTAGAATGTACTAATTTCAATTTTATTGTTCAAGTATAAAAAAATAATAATTGTAATCTGTAACATGTAATAATAATTTTATCTTTTAATAAAAACAATGTTTTACTTACATGGAAATACCCATAACGTTAACATCATCAATAATAACATAGCAGTTAACTAAAACACGAGGACAAAATATATAAATTTCCTAAAAATTGTCACCAAACATTCAATTGCTATTTAAGCATTAAATAATTGTACTGATAAAAATGAAATATTTAAGTATATGTATACATATTAAGCAATTGTTAATAACAGGAAATTGAAACATTTAAGAGCAACAATAAATTTTATGTAGATTAAGCATTATTGTAATTAGTTTAACTTTTATAAAAGAAATTTTGAATATAAATGAATTAGTTGTAAATCAATTAAATTAAATGTTTTTTTTTTGTGTAAGTTCTCGACGATAATTATAACTGTATTAGTGGCTGTCCAACTGCTTGCAATGCAATAATTGCTGTTCCCAACGCAAAACGAGTTCTCTGCCAAAACCTGTGTGAACTAAAATTGTGTGGATTGTTGTCGTTGTATAGACTCAGAGCACTTGCACAACTTTCAAAGGTGCTGTTTTGTTTCTTATTTTCACAGTATGTAAAATTAATCCTTTAATAGTTTTCTTAAATTAATTCGACTTCTTTCCACTACCACATTGTTTTTTATTCAAAATTAACTGATTTGTTTAATTTTTATTCTTTGTTGATTTCTGGTTTTCTTTTTAATTGATTACACTTTATAATTTCTGTTTAATAAATCTTTACGTTGTTCTTTATTGGCGTTTTCTAGTTTTGTAGTTAAGAAATATTAAAACATTTAAATTTGTTTTCAGATCGTAATAGATTTTTAATTTGTAATAGTTTTTTATAATTTCTTTTATTTGGCAGGATCGCCATGTAATATAATGTAAAAATTATTTAATGTTTTGTTGTTTCAATCCAAGAGGACAGCGGCCGAAGCAACTGTCCCTCTTGATAATTCTTTATTGTCTGATCTTATTATAATAAAATAACTTAATTCTAACTTAAGCTAATACATTTTATTGCGGTGGGAATATGCAAACTTTGCATATTCCCACACAAAAATTCAGTGCATGTGTGTATAAAAGTTTACAAAAATAACGATGGTGTCGTGTGACACATGCTGAATGCAGATGGCATGCAGCAATTTAGTAAAACACAAAAGTGTGTGGACAGATAAATAACTTGTACAGTCAAACACACAAGTGTGCGGACATAGTGACCAAAAGTAAATAAACACACACTACAATTTGTCTAATATCCAAAATTTAACTTTTTGTTCAAATTCGTTAATGATTCAGATGTTGCAAGTAAAATTCCCTTGATTGTGGTTATAATTAAAAATGCATTTTAATATTGTAAATGGCAAATATTTTGAAATTTCACAGTTAAAAATATGTACTGGCACTCGTGACCCAAAAATGTATATAACTTATTAAGCATCTATTCTTTTTGTACTTCAAAAAGCATTTGAATCGCAACACTATTCGGCAATTTATATAAGTTGTTACAAAGTTTGACAAATAAAATTAAAATCAAAACTAAGAATTTCGAATATTTGGAAGGCGAGACTGATTCTGTATTAAATGATTTTAGTTAGTTAGGATATAATTTCGAAGAAGCAATATTGCATAATCTGAAAGAGTTAATTGTACTCGTATTTACTAATACATACATCGATCTTTATTAAAATTTAGTTTAGCGCGTAGGAAAATAGCGCGTTTTGACTATACATTTTTGATAATGCTATAACTTAGCGCGTTCTAGCGCGTTTTGAGGAGGGTTATAGCGCGTTTGGGTTATAAATAGTTGGCATCGCTGGTCAAATCAGACATGAGCTAAGTGTTAAAATTCACGAAATAAGCACTAGTTGAAAAAAAACGTTAGATGGCGGACCCTTTATTTATATACCATAAAGTAAAATTATGTATACTTTCAAATTAAAAATAATTTTGATTACTCAGCATCAAAATGTCAACAGCAATGCAGTTTGAGCAATTGGTTGCCTGCATGCACTGTTGCCAGATTTTTCTGGATTTTGCTGATTTTTCATTGTAAAAATTATAAAGTGAGATTTGCAGATTTTCACTGCCAAATTGCAGATTTTCTGAAATGCTTGTGTAACAAACATTTTTAGTATTTATCTTTACTCCGTAAAACAAATAACCATAGTGTTACTGTCAGAAACATACACCATCATAACAGTGTTAAAAAGAAACTAACAAATCTGTGTAAAGATATGTAAGTACATATGTATATACATACATATCGCGCACTAAATCATAAACAGTCACCAATGTTGGTTTTATTTGGTGTCATGAAACAAGGTTGGTTTTGTTAATTTCGAATGTAACTAAAACCAATGATCGAATCAGCTGTTGCATACATTTGCTTATTTGTTTACAAGTTTTAATTTTACTTGTTTTGCAGGAAATAAAAAAAAAAATATTGTTTTCTGCTGCTTTAATAATGAAAAATCTGCGTAAAAAATTCAAAAAGCAAAATACTTTTGTGACCTGAAATATAAGCGATTTTTTTATTATTTTTTAAAAATTTCATAAAATAATTTTTTTTTTAATTTTAAATAAAAATTTTTGCAGTTACGGCTTCTCTTATTTAATATGTAAAAAATAAACATGAATTTTTCAAAGAAGAGTATTATAGTATACCATGATTGTAAGTATACAATAAATGTGAAAATATTTCATTTATTAAACAAACATTAAAAAAAAGGAAATTTAATTAAATTTTTACAAAAAAACAAAAATAAAAATACGCCAAAATGAAAACTGACAGCTGTTAGGTGCTTGGTTTATTTCCAATAACAAAACCGATAACATTGGTTTATATGACATTTAAAACCGACATCAATTACATTCGAACATAAAACCGACAGTGGTTTTCATGACACCACAGCATTTTTTCTTGTCGTTTTTAAAACCAATTCTGACAACATTGGTTTCTGACACCCCTGAATTTTTATTTTTATCAAACAATTTGTATAGCAAGATAATTTATGTTAATTCGAAAACAAAATGAAAAACAATTCAAAATGAAGGTGTTTTTATTGTTGCAGATTTTTGAAAATTATTTAGCCAATTTTTGACAAAATTATCTGGCAACAGTGCCTGCATGGAAGAGTTTCCTCATTTTGCCACAGGAAATCTGCAGTTCGGGAGCAGCAAAGCGTCTATGGCGTGTACTTGGGAGACGGTGGCAAGGAAAATAAATTCTTAACGAAACACTTTTGTATCCGCGCACGAACAAGTGGTGAATTTCCATAAATTTCCACTGGGTTAAGAAACAGTTCTAAAAATATTGCATTCACATTTTTCCAGGAGGCAGCAGCTTGCTTAATAATATATTTTTTACTTGCTAAGCGCAACTACATGAAAAACCAATTTCAATTAACACAATTTTAAAATTCAATTGAAATTTTTAAAACAAACGCATTTTTAATGCTAATTCTCTTATTTACTCTTGTCAGCTGTATTTTTTTTTGCGCCAGAATATGTATGTAAAAAGATAAACAAAAACTATTTTTGAACACGTTGGCAACATAACATTTTCACACAGAGTTGATATATACATACGTGAGGCAACGCAAGTCGCACGACAAAATCGTGTCGTATCCTATGAACGCTATTTCTTACGTAATCGTATATTAAAGTCCTGCACAAGACCATTTATAAGAACTTTCAAGACGAGAGATTTTTCAAATGCTTTACTACAGCGAAATATTCTAAAACAAACGCTAAACAACACTGTTGGCAAGAAATTTGTTTCAGTTGTTTGTCTTGCCAACAGTGTTGTTTAGCGTTTGTTTTAGAATATTTCGCTGTAGTAAAGCATTTGAAAAATCTCTCGTCTTGAAACTTATAAATGATTTTGTGCAGGACATTGTCGTCTATGTATCGACTGATCTCGTTTCAATTGTGTCGTCAGCTAAAAACAGGCAGACTTTTGGGGATGAACGTTTTCTGTTGATTTGACAAAAATGCGAAAATAGTAACCTGAGCAGTTGAGACCAGCGATGCCAACTATTTATAACCCAAACGCGCTATTCCCCTTCTTAAAACGCGCTGAGTTACAGCACCGTCAACTATTTATAACCAAAACGGCCCATTGTAATACGCACTAATTTTAATAAAAGTCGATGTTTGTATTATATATTGATTCCTTTGGCTCCTTATAAGGTGCATAGAGCTTCAAATGTATGTATGTATTACGTACCTTTTCACAATGTATGGTTAAAAGATAACAGAGACTTTAACTGTAAGTTTTGTATGAAGAACTGTCAGTTAAAGTTCACGTTAACTCTTAACCATACATTGCGAAAAGGGACGTTAGTATATATAATTTTTATTGTAACTCTCAGATTTTGCAATTTTGCTTTTTCGAAATTATGTCCCAAATAACTAAAATAATTTAATACAGAATCAGGGGGTCTACTGTGTAATTCGAAACGAAAGAAAAAGCTTTCGAATTTGTATGCTTATAACATGTAAATTCGAAAGCATTTTCTTTCGAATCGAGTTACAGAGTAGACCCCCAGAATTGCCTTCCAAATAATCGAAAGCCTTAGTTTTTTTCAATTTTCTTTGAAAAACATTGTAACAACATATAAAACGTAGAATAGTTTTGCCATTCAAATGGTTTTTGTACTTCAGCTACATATATAAGTTATAAAAATTTTTTTGGTGACGAGTACGAGTACATATTTTTAGTTGTGAAATTTAAAAATATTTGCCATTTATAGTATTAAAATTCGTTTTTAATTCTAACCACATTCAAAGGAATTTTATTTGCGACAGCTGAATTATTATCCAATTAAAAAAAAATTATCAGAGTTTTGGATACTAGAAAATTGTTAAATTTATACAAAAAAAGTAAAAAAACATATTGAACTGAAATGATGTTATTGAAGTTATTAAAAACGCGCTAAGTTAGCGTTTTATTTTATTAAACGCGCTAATATGAGAAAAAGCGCGTTTGGCACCGCTGATTGAGACCACCTAATATGAATTCGTTTTGGCTAGCCATGTACTGCCTGTCTGCCTTTCAATTAAAATCTTAAACAATTTATGAAAATAAACATAAGACTTATTTTGTAAAACGCAACGCTTTTATCAAGGCGAATTCACATAAGGTGGTCTTAATTCACCAGCTGACATAGCTTCTCTGTTGTCAAATCAACCAAAACGTTAGGAAATATTTTGACAACAGGAAATTTTACACTAACAAATATACAAGGCGAATACGCAGAGTTGCAAATTAAGACCACCTTGTGTCAATTCGCCTTGGCTTTTATGTATTGATATGATATATGTATATGATAAATTTTGTATGCATTTTGTTTTTGTAATTAAAAAAATTTGTCCACACTAAATTTGTCAACGCTTTGCGTTGAGTTTTACACAATTAACCCCTAAGTTTTCAATAAATATACTATGTACTGTAACGTCGTTTTCTCCGGGTATACTCAGCCTGAAAATGCCAATGGTCGTTACAAGAAATAACACGTTCTTTGCCTTAATTTATTACTATTCTTTATTTAAAATTAATAAATTTAGTGTTTTCTGAAATATAATTCACTTGACTTCAATTCCGTAGTATTATATCATTTGTTTTGCTTATGACCTCTCAGCTCCCCGGATTTGTTATGACTTTTCTTAATGCGAGTTGTCTTCTATGCTTCCGTAGTCAACCTTTGTATTACTCCTGTGGTCCTATGTAGTGCCTTATCAGGAAAATTGGGGCCTTATGGATATTTTACTTAGGTTTCCGCAGTTTGAACGTATCGGCTACTAGCCTACTGCTCCCGTTTCAGTGGTGGCGAGATTACCCTATATTGACGCGCGATAATATTGGTAAATATCTGCTTAACGATGCACTACTGTATTGCTTCGTGACTAGGTAATCGCTGACAGTGTTTATAATATCTAGTTCTCGGTGTCTTATTGTATTGTTTAGCGACTAGGGAATCGCTAACAATATTTAATAATTTCTCCTTATCGATGTTGTTTCGCGACTAGGGAATCGCTAATAATGTTTATTATTATCTATTTATCTAGGTGCTACGGTATTGTTTCGCGACTAGGTATTCCCTGACAATGTTTATTAATATCTATTTATCTAGGTTCTACTGAATTGTTTCGCGACTAGGAAATCGCTAACAATGTTTATTAATATTTATTTATCCAGGTTCTACTGTATTGTTTCGCGACTAGGATAGCGATTTCCTAGTTTGTCAAAGTCTACTTATCTGTGTTCTACTGTTTTGTTTCGCGACTAGGCAATCGCTAACAATGGTTAATAATATTTACTTATATAGGTTTTACTGCATTGGTTCGCGACTAGGAAATCGCTAACAATGTCTATTAATATCTACTTATCTAGGTGTTATTGTATTGTTTCGCGACTAGGAAATCGCTAACAATGTTTATTAATATCTACTTATCTAGGTGCTACTGTATTGTTTCGCGACTAGGAAATCGCTAACAATGTTTAATATTTATTTATCCAGGTTCTACTGTATTGTTTCGCGACTAGGAAATCGCTAGCAATGTTTGTCAATGTCTACTTATCTGTGTTCTACTGTATTGTTTCGCGACTAGGCAATCGCTAACAATGTTTATTAATATCTACTTAGACGTGTTCTCCTGTATTGTTTCGCGACTAGGTAATCGCTAACAATGTTTAATAATATCTACTTGCTTACCGTGCTTAATCCTGATCCACTGATGTCTATGCAACGACTGATTGATTGTTTGCAAATTCTTCGGCCTTTTATACTATTTTTCCTTTACATTATTGTTGTAAGATCTACAGAGATTTCTGCATGCTTATGTTTGGTTGTTATTGTCCGTAACTTATTTTAATGTACATGTTTGTATGTATGTTTTGTTAGTGACCGTTAATCCCTTTGCTTGTAAATTATTTTGTTGGATGTGTTTGTTGTTGTATGTTTTGTTCTTTAGTTTATTTCTTTTAATATATTTTGTTAGTGTCTTTTGTTTTATAAATTAGTTCGTCGATCATATTTGTTATTTTATGTTTTACTACTTTACAGGGTGTGACATCAGTTTGTGTGCAAACTGTTCGTTACACTTCCCCCCTTCTTTGAAAAAAAAAATTGGTTTTTTTGTTCCTTATATACATTTTTCCCCCTTTTACCCTTGACATACATTTGAAGGACAGCACAATGTTAATAGACATATAATCAAAGATTACGAGCAACATTAAATGGTTTTAATTCCCCGATATGCGCGGTCCGTTCTTTTCTTCCTTCTGCTGCTATTTTTACTATCACGGGTGAAATAAAACCTTTTACTATGTACGGGCCACCGTATTTTGGAGCCAATTTTGCAGCAAACCCCTCGACCGCCTTTGATAAATGGTGTTGTTTTATTAGTACCTGATCTCCTTTTTTGGGTTTCCAGTTTCTTCTTCTTAGATTGTAATATGTCTGTTGTTTTTGTGATGCTAATTCCAAATTGCGTCTTACTAATTTATAAACGTCTTGCAGCATTTGGGAGTGTGTTCCTATTTCCTGATTTTCTGTGCCTGTACCGTTAGTAATTTCGTCGTATAGAGCTTTGGGTAATCTGCGCTCTCTTCCTTGTGTTATGAAACTCGGGGTATAACCTGTTGATTCCGAGACACTTGAATTTATTGCAAGCATTATTTCTGGTAGTTTATCGTCCCAAGTGCGTTGATTTTCCCCTGATAGTTGTGAAATCATTGTCTTGATTGTTCGGTTGGCACGTTCCATAGGATTTTCCTGGGGAGTGTATGGCGCTGTAAGTTGTTGTTTTATTCCCAGTTCTTTTATGAAGTTCATGAATCCGCGGCTGGTGAACTGCGTCCCATTGTCGGTGATTAGGACCTTTGGTACTCCAAATCGACTCATTATACGCTCTCGTAATGCTTTTACGAGAGCTGGAACCAACTCAACCCATTTAAAAAATTTGTCGATAAATACCAATAGAATTGTGTTTCAGTGTTTTGATCGTGGTAGCGGTCCTACAAAGTCTGAGCAAACTATTGCCCACGGCTCTTCTGCGATCGCCGATAGCATTTTACCTGCCGGTTTTTGTTGGCTTACTTTGTATTTTTGGCAGGACTCGCAACTTCTTACGTATTTGCCCACATTTTTAAACATTCCTGGCCAGTAGTAGTGGTTCGCAATTTTTGCAATAGTTTTTCTTATACCCATGTGTCCTGCGGTAGGGTTATCGTGGTTTTCCATCAATACCCTTTTTCTTAGGGACTTTGGTACACACAGCTTCCATGGTATGCAACCGTCAGCTTCGTCCTTACTAGCAATGTGGCGATATAACTGGCCATTTTCGATTGTGAAGTCGGGGTATTGTTCAGGTTTGTCTCGTACTTGCCTGTATATTCGATCTACCCATGCGCATTCTTGTTTTTCTACGTCTTTGTTTACGTTGCATAATTTGCCTATTGGGTCTCGTGACAAAGCGTCTGCTATTACATTACTTTTTCCTTTTCTGTATTCTATTTCGAATGAATATTGTTGTAATTCCAACGCCCATCTTGCAATCCTACTATTCAACCATTTTAGTGACAAGTGATCGGTTATTATTTTAAAATGGTATCCCTCTATGTAGTGTCGCATTTTTCTTACTCCCCATACTATTGCCAAGCATTCCTTTTCTGTTGCTGAGTAGTTCTTTTCGGCTTTCTCCAACCGTCTGCTTGCATAGGATATTACACGTTCTTCTCCTTCGATGTCTTGTGTTAACACTGCCCCTAGTCCAAAATCACTGGCGTCTGTTTGTAGCTTAAACTGTTTACTGAAATCCGGGCATGCCAATACTGGTGCTTCCGTTAAACGTTTCTTTAATTCTTCGAATGCTCTTTGTTGCTCGGGATTCCATTTAAATTTTCTATTTTTCTTGAGTAAATTTGTTATTGGTGCCACTAGAGTGGAAAAATCTGGTACAAATCTACGATACCAGGATGCCATGCCGATTATTCTCCTTACGCCTCTTAGGTTGGTTCGAGGCTGCATTTCTCTTACTGCCGCTACCTTTCTGGATCGGTTTGAATTCCTTTTTCTCCGATTACGTGGCTTAGATATTTTATTTCTGATTTAAAAAATGAACATTTTTCAGGGTTTATTTTTAAATTGGCTAATTTGAGCTTATGGAGTGTTGTCCTTAAGTTCCTCATGTGTTCCTGTATTGTTCCACCGGTGACGATGATGTCGTCTAGGTAGGCAAATGCGTAGGGCTCTAGCTCTGGTCCTATAACTTTATCCAGGGCTCTTTGGAATGTAGCTGGTGCGGAATGTAATCCAAACGGCATAACTTTCCATTGATATAATCCTCTTCCAGGTACCGTAAATGCAGTGTAATGTCGGCTGTTTATATCCAATGGGATTTGCCAGTAACCGTTTTTCAAATCTAAAGTGCTAAAATATTTTGCATTCCGTAGTCTTTCTAGTATAGAATTTATCCTTGGTAGTGGATATGCGTCCGTGACAGATTTGTCGTTTAATTGTCGAAAATCACAACACAACCGCCATTTTCCATTTTTCTTCGGGGCTAAAACGATTGGTGAGCTATAAGGGCTATGTGATGGTTCTATACAATCGTTGGCTATTAATTCATCCAAGAGTTCACTTATGATCTTCTGTTTTGCGGGGTTGTTTATTGTGTATCGATGTTTAAACGGTGTTTCATCCTTCATAACTGTTTTATATTAAAACAGTTATGAAGGATAATTTTTCAAATTTGGCGAGTTCGTTATAAAGAAACTTCTCAATCATATTTGCATCCTCTGTCTGTATATCCGTTTTTGGTACGCATTGGTTTTCATTTATAGTATTGTTACTTTCGTCTTTGCTAAATTCAATGGTGGTTCCACCGATATTTAATGTGGCCGCTACTTTGATCAGGAAATCCGTACCGAGTATTACTTCGTCCGAGACATTTGGTAGTATGAATAACGTTATTTTCACTGTATTTCCACCGTATTCGACTGTTGCATTTATTGCTTCCCTTATTCTTACTGTTGTACCATCTGCTAAAACTATGTTCATGTGCATTTGTTTAAATTCGTGTTTGTTTGCTACTTCGTTTGCTTTTGTTATGATAATGAAACTATTGGTAGCTCCCGTATCAATTAATGCGTCCACTACCTTGCCTCCCACCTTAAGTATGAACCTTGCATGATTTTGCCGTAAGCTATTCTGAAGTAAAGCTGATGCTGTTGCTAGCTGTGTAAAGGGTATATTTTTTCGGACCCCACCCTCCCTTATTGGTGGGGCCCTTTGACCATTTCCCGTTTTTCTCCTGCAGCATTCAATGGTCCGAATCTCTCTTTGGCCACACTCCCAGCAAAAAATAATTGCGGGGTTTTGGCAGTACTTATACCTGTGTCCTTCCCTACCGCAGCGACGACATGCTCTCTGAGGGTTTATAGTTTGGTTTCCTGGAGTTTGTACTGCACTTTGTTGTAAAGCTAAGCTGTTGCCTTGTACCTGTGTTCTTGCTCGCGGTATTGGTGTTCGAATGGTATGTGGAACCAATGTAATTTGGATACTTTCGAAATTCTCTGCCAATTCTGTTAGTTCCTGTAGCGTATTGAACTCCCGTCTCTTTATGTACAGTTTGTAGTTTGGGTCGATATTTTGGTATATTCTGTCTACTTGTTTATGTTCGTCATATCCTGCTTGTCTCATGAGATCCTGTAATGTCACCATATATACTTTGAATTTTTCCTCCGGTTGTTGTTTTCTGTCTGGTTTGTCGAAATATCCTGTTGGTAAAAAGTATTTCAAGAAATCTTGTTTGAAATTTTCCCAAGTCTCCCATTTCTTGTTATTGTTACGAAACCATGTCAACGCTAGGTCTTTTAAAAATTCTGGCATGGTACGTGGTACAAGGTCTAAATGGAGGTCGTAAGCTTCAGCTAATTCTTTTACTCTTTCTATAAATGTCATCGGGTTTTTGCTACCGTCGTATTTGAATGACCATCGCCGAATTTGGTCAATTGTTTGTTGGTACGTTTTTTCCGTATTCCTTGTGTCTTCCTCCGGAGTGCTCACCATGAGCTGAGGTACCTCCTGTTGTTGTTTCTGAATGATTCCTTTGCTTGTTCTAGCACCTTCCATGTAAGGCGACGTAGCCCTGGTGTGTTTTTGCTCCAGTTCTTCTAGTCGTTGTACTATATCTTCTTGTAAATCCATTTTAGTGAATTCAACCATTCGTTTCCGAAGTTTCTCGACTGTTCCTGTAGTTTCTAGTTTAAATTCTTCTGTATATTGTACCAGCTCTTCATTTCGAAGGCTGTAGATCCAGTTTATTTTTACCATCCTGATTCGTTTATTTTTTTCAAAAAAAATATTTATTTTTTATTTTATTTTTGTTACGTCTTTTTATACAGAATTTTGCACCGGCTCCACTTGTAACGTGGCTTCTTGCTTCGTGGTATTATTAAAAAAAAAAAAAATGTATCCTTTTTTTTCTTTGTACCGTGTTTTTCTTGTTTTTATCCAGAATTTGCTCCGGCGCCACTTGTAACGTGGCTTCCTGCTTCGTGGTATTTTTTTTTCCAATAAAAAAAATTGTATCGTTTTTTTCTTTGTTCCGTGTTTTTCTTGTTTTTATCCAGAATTTGCTCGGGCGCCACTTGTAACGTCGTTTTCTGCCGGGTATACTCAGCCTGAAAATGCCAATGGTCGTTACAAGAAATAACACGTTCTTTTCCTTAATTTATTACTATTCTTTATTTAAAATTAATAAATTTAGTGTTTTCTGAAATATAATTCACTTGACTTCAATTCCGCAGTATTATATCATTTGTTGTACCTATGGCCTCTCAGCTCCCCGGATTTGTTATGACTTTTCTTCCTGCGAGTTGTCTTCTATGCTTCCGTAGTCAACCTTTGTATTACTCCTGTGGTCCTATGTATGCCTTATCAGGAAAATTGGGGACTTATGGATATTTTACTTAGGTTTCCGCAGTTTGAACGTATCGGCTACTGGCCTACTACTCCCGTTTCAGTGGTGGCGAGATTACCCTATATTGACGCGCGATAATATTGGTAAATATCTGCTTAACGATGCACTACTGTATTGCTTCGTGACTAGGTAATCGCTGACAGTGATTATAATATCTAGTTCTCGGTGTCTTATTGTATTGTTTAGCGACTAGGGAATCGCTAACAATATTTATTAATTTCTCCTTATCGATGTTGTTTCGCGACTAGGGAATCGCTAACAATGTTTATTATTATCTATTTATCTAGGTGCTACTGTATTGTTTCGCGACTAGGTAATCGCTGACAATGTTTATTAATATCTATTTATCTAGGTTCTACTGTATTGTTTCGCGACTAGGAAATCGCTAACAATGTTTATTAATATTTATTTATCCAGGTTCTACTGTATTGTTTCGCGACTAGGAAATCGCTAGCAATGTTTGTCAAGGTCTACTTATCTGTGTTCTACTGTATTGTTTCGCGACTAGGCAATCGCTAACAATGGTTAATAATATTTACTTATATAGGTTTTACTGTATTGTTGCGCGACTAGGAAATCACTAACAATGTCTGTCAATGTCTACTTATCCGTGTTCTACTGTATTGTTTTGCGACTAAGCAATCGCTAGCAATGTTTATTAATATCTACTTATCTAGGTTCTACTGTATTGTTTCGCGACTAGGAAATCACTAACAATGTCTACTTATCCGTGTTCTACTATATTGTTTCGCGACTAGGCAATCGCTAACAATGTTTATTAATATCTACTTAGACGTGTTCTCCTGTATTGTTTCGCGACTAGGTAATCGCTAACAATGTTTAATAATATCTACTTGCTTACCGTGCTTAATCCTGATCCACTGATGTCTATGCAACGACTGATTGATTGTTTGCAAATTCTTCGGCCTTTTATACTATTTTCCCTTTACATTATTGTTGTAAGATCTACAGAGATTTCTGCATGCTTATGTTTGGTTGTTATTGTCCCTAACTTATTTTAATGTACATGTTTGTATGTATGTTTTGTTAGTGACCGTTAATCCCTTTGCTTGTAAATTATTTTGTTGGATGTGTTTGTTGTTGTATGTTTTGTTCTTTAGTTTATTTCTTTTAATATATTTTGTTAGTGTCTTTTGTTTTATAAATTAGTTCGTCGATCATATTTGTTATTTTATGTTTTACTACTTTACAGGGTGTGACATCAGTTTGTGTGCAAACTGTTCGTTACACTTCCCCCCTTCTTTGAAAAAAAAAATTGTTTTTTTTGTTCCTTATATACATTTTTCCCCCTTTTACCCTTGACATACATTTGAAGGACAGCACAATGTTAATAGACATATAATCAAAGATTACGAGCAACATTAAATGGTTTTAATTCCCCGATATGCGCGGTCCGTTCTTTTCTTCCTTCTGCTGCTATTTTTACTATCACGGGTGAAATAAAACCTTTTACTATGTACGGGCCACCGTATTTTGGAGCCAATTTTGCAGCAAACCCCTCGACCGCCTTTGATAAATGGTGTTGTTTTATTAGTACCTGATCTCCTTTTTGGGTTTCCAGTTTCTTCTTCTTAGATTGTAATATGTCTGTTGTTTTTGTGATGCTAATTCCAAATTGCGTCTTACTAATTTATAAACGTCTTGCAGCATTTGGGAGTGTGTTCCTATTTCCTGATTTTCTGTGCCTGTACCGTTAGTAATTTCGTCGTATAGAGCCTTGGGTAATCTGCGCTCTCTTCCTTGTGTTATGAAACTCGGGGTATAACCTGTTGATTCCGAGACACTTGAATTTATTGCAAGCATTATTTCTGGTAGTTTATCGTCCCAAGTGCGTTGATTTTCCCCTGATAGTTGTGAAATCATTGTTTTGATTGTTCGGTTGGCACGTTCCGTAGGATTTTCCTGGGGAGTGTATGGTGCTGTAAGTTGTTGTTTTATTCCCAGTTCTTTTATGAAGTTCATGAATCCGCGGCTGGTGAACTGCGTCCCATTGTCGGTGATTAGGACCTTTGGTACTCCAAATCGACTCATTATACGCTCTCGTAATGCTTTTACGAGAGCTGGAACCAACTCAACCCATTTAAAAAATTTGTCGATAAATACCAATAGAATTGTGTTTCCGTGTTTTGATCGTGGTAGCGGTCCTACAAAGTCTGAGCAAACTATTGCCCACGGCTCTTCTGCGATCGCCGATAGCATTTTACCTGCCGGTTTTTGTTGGCTTACTTTGTATTTTTGGCAGGACTCGCAACTTCTTACGTATTTGCCCACATTTTTAAACATTCCTGGCCAGTAGTAGTGGTTCGCAATTTTTGCAATAGTTTTTCTTATACCCATGTGTTCTGCGGTAGGGTTATCGTGGTTTTCCATCAATACCCTTTTTCTTAGGGACTTTGGTACACACAGCTTCCATGGTATGCAACCGTCAGCTTCGTCCTTACTAGCAATATGGCGATATAACTGGCCATTTTCGATTGAGAAGTCGGGGTATTGTTCAGGTTTGTCTCGTACTTGCCTGTATATTCGATCTACCCATGCGCATTCTTGTTTTTCTACGTCTTTGTTTACGTTGCATAATTTGCCTATTGGGTCTCGTGACAAAGCGTCTGCTATTACATTACTTTTTCCTTTTCTGTATTCTATTTCGAATGAATATTGTTGTAATTCCAACGCCCATCTTGCAATCCTACTATTCAACCATTTTAGTGACAAGTGATCGGTTATTATTTTAAAATGGTATCCCTCTATGTAGTGTCGCATTTTTCTTACTCCCCATACTATTGCCAAGCATTCCTTTTCTGTTGCTGAGTAGTTCTTTTCGGCTTTCTCCAACCGTCTGCTTGCATAGGATATTACACGTTCTTCTCCTTCGATGTCTTGTGTTAACATTGCCCCTAGTCCAAAATCACTGGCGTCTGTTTGTAGCTTAAACTGTTTACTGAAATCCGGGCATGCCAATACTGGTGCTTCCGTTAAACGTTTCTTTAATTCTTCGAATGCTCTTTGTTGCTCGGGATTCCATTTAAATTTTCTATTTTTCTTGAGTAAATTTGTTATTGGTGCCACTAGAGTGGAAAAATCTGGTACAAATCTACGATACCAGGATGCCATGCCGATTATTCTCCTTACGCCTCTTAGGTTGGTTGGAGGCTGCATTTCTCTTACTGCCGCTACCTTTCTGGATCGGTTTGAATTCCTTTTTCTCCGATTACGTGGCTTAGATATTTTATTTCTGATTTAAAAAATGAACATTTTTCAGGGTTTATTTTTAAATTGGCTAATTTGAGCTTATGGAGTGTTGTCCTTAAGTTCCTCATGTGTTCCTGTATTGTTCCACCGGTGACGATGATGTCGTCTAGGTAGGCAAATGCGTAGGGCTCTAGCTCTGGTCCTATAACTTTATCCAGGGCTCTTTGGAATGTAGCTGGTGCGGAATGTAATCCAAACGGCATAACTTTCTATTGATATAATCCTCTTCCAGGTACCGTAAATGCAGTGTAATGTCGGCTGTTTATATCCAATGGGATTTGCCAGTAACCGTTTTTCAAATCTAAAGTGCTAAAATATTTTGCATTCCGTAGTCTTTCTAGTATAGAATTTATCCTTGGTAGTGGATATGCGTCCGTGACAGATTTGTCGTTTAATTGTCGAAAATCACAACACAACCGCCATTTTCCATTTTTCTTCGGGGCTAAAACGATTGGTGAGCTATAAGGGCTATGTGATGGTTCTATACAATCGTTGGCTATTAATTCATCCAAGAGTTCACTTATGATCTTCTGTTTTGCGGGGTTGTTTATTGTGTATCGATGTTTAAACGGTGTTTCATCCTTCATAACTGTTTTATGTTTTGATATGTTTGATGTCCCTGATAATTTTTCAAATTTGGCGAGTTCGTTATAAAGAAACTTCTCAATCATATTTGCATCCTCTGTCTGTATATCCGTTTTTGGTACGCATTGGTTTTCATTTATAGTATTGTTACTTTCGTCTTTGCTAAATTCAATGGTGGTTCCACTGATATTTAATGTGGCCGCTACTTTGATCAGGAAATCCGTACCGAGTATTACTTCGTCCGAGACATTTGGTAGTATGAATAACGTTATTTTCACTGTATTTCCACCGTATTCGACTGTTGCATTTATTGCTTCCCTTATTCTTACTGTTGTACCATCTGCTAAAACTATGTTCATGTGCATTTGTTTAAATTCGTGTTTGTTTGCTACTTCGTTTGCTTTTGTTATGCTAATGAAACTATTGGTAGCTCCCGTATCAATTAATGCGTCCACTACCTTGCCTCCCACCTTAAGTATGAACCTTGCATGATTTTGCCGTAAGCTATTCTGAAGTAAAGCTGATGCTGTTGCTAGCTGTGTAAAGGGTATATTTTTTCGGACCCCACCCTCCCTTATTGTTGGGGCCCTTTGACCATTTCCCGTTTTTCTCCTGCAGCATTCAATGGTCCGAATCTCTCTTTGGCCACACTCCCAGCAAAAAATAATTGCGGGGTTTTGGCAGTACTTATAACTGTGTCCTTCCCTACCGCAGCGACGACATGCTCTCTGAGGGTTTATAGTTTGGTTTCCTGGAGTTTGTACTGCACTTTGTTGTAAAGCTAAGCTGTTGCCTTGTACCTGTGTTCTTGCTCGCGGTATTGGTGTTCGAATGGTATGTGGAACCAATGTAATTTGGATACTTTCGAAATTCTCTGCCAATTCTGTTAGTTCCTGTAGCGTATTGCAATCCCGTCTCTTTATGTACAGTTTGTAGTTTGGGTCGATATTTTGGTATATTCTGTCTACTTGTTTATGTTCGTCATATCCTGCTTGTCTCATGAGATCCTGTAATGTCACCATATATACTTTGAATTTTTCCTCCGGTTGTTGTTTTCTGTCTGGTTTGTCGAAATATCCTGTTGGTAAAAAGTATTTCAAGAAATCTTGTTTGAAATTTTCCCAAGTCTCCCATTTCTTGTTATTGTTACGAAACCATGTCAACGCTAGGTCTTTTAAAAATTCTGGCATGGTACGTGGTACAAGGTCTAAATGGAGGTCGTAAGCTTCAGCTAATTCTTTTACTCTTTCTATAAATGTCATCGGGTTTTTGCTACCGTCGTATTTGAATGACCATCGCCGAATTTGGTCAATTGTTTGTTGGTACGTTTTTTCCGTATTCCTTGTGTCATCCTCCGGAGTGCTCACCATGAGCTGAGGTACCTCCTGTTGTTGTTTCTGAATGATTCCTTTGCTTGTTCTAGCACCTTCCATGTAAGGCGACGTAGCCCTGGTGTGTTTTTGCTCCAGTTCTTCTAGTCGTTGTACTATATCTTCTTGTAAATCCATTTTAGTGAATTCAACCATTCGTTTCCGAAGTTTCTCGACTGTTCCTGTAGTTTCTAGTTTAAATTCTTCTGTATATTGTACCAGCTCTTCATTTCGAAGGCTGTAGATCCAGTTTATTTTTACCATCCTGATTCGTTTATTTTTTTCAAAAAAAATATTTATTTTTTATTTTATTTTTGTTACGTCTTTTTATACAGAATTTTGCTCCGGCTCCACTTGTAACGTGGCTTCTTGCTTCGTGGTATTATTAAAAAAAAAAAAATTTATCCTTTTTTTTCTTTGTACCGTGTTTTTCTTGTTTTTATCCAGAATTTGCTCCGGCGCCACTTGTAACGTGGCTTCCTGCTTCGTGGTATTTTTTTTTCCAATAAAAAAAATTGTATCGTTTTTTTCTTTGTTCCGTGTTTTTCTTGTTTTTATCCAGAATTTGGTCGGGCGCCACTTGTAACGTCGTTTTCTGCCGGGTATACTCAGCCTGAAAATGCCAATGGTCGTTACAAGAAATAACACGTTCTTTTCCTTAATTTATTACTATTCTTTATTTTCTTTGTTCCGTGTTTTTCTTGTTTTTATCCAGAATTTGCTCGGGCGCCACTTGTAACGTCGTTTTCTGCCGGGTATACTCAGCCTGAAAATGCCAATGGTCGTTACAAGAAATAACACGTTCTTTTCCTTAATTTATTACTATTCTTTATTTAAAATTAATAAATTTAGTGTTTTCTGAAATATAATTCACTTGACTTCAATTCCGCAGTATTATATCATTTGTTGTACCTATGGCCTCTCAGCTCCCCGGATTTGTTATGACTTTTCTTCCTGCGAGTTGTCTTATATGCTTCCGTAGTCAACCTTTGTATTACTCCTGTGGTCCTATGTATGCCTTATCAGAAAAATTGGGGACTTATGGATATTTTACTTAGGTTTCCGCAGTTTGAACGTATCGGCTACTGGCCTACTACTCCCGTTTCAGTGGTGGCGAGATTACCCTATATTGACGGGCGATAATATTGGTAAATATCTGCTTAACGATACACTACTGTATTGCTTCGTGACTAGGTAATCGCTGACAGTGATTATAATATCTAGTTCTCGGTGTCTTATTGTATTGTTTAGCGACTAGGGAATCGCTAACAATATTTATTAATTTCTCCTTATCGATGTTGTTTCGCGACTAGGGAATCGCTAACAATGTTTATTATTATCTATTTATCTAGGTGCTACTGTATTGTTTCGCGACTAGGTAATCGCTGACAATGTTTATTAATATCTATTTATCTAGGTTCTACTGTATTGTTTCGCGACTAGGAAATCGCTAACAATGTTTATTAATATTTATTTATCCAGGTTCTACTGTATTGTTTCGCGACTAGGAAATCGCTAGCAATGTTTGTCAAGGTCTACTTATCTGTGTTCTACTGTATTGTTTCGCGACTAGGCAATCGCTAACAATGGTTAATAATATTTACTTATATAGGTTTTACTGTATTGTTGCGCGACTAGGAAATCACTAACAATGTCTACTTATCCGTGTTCTACTATATTGTTTCGCGACTAGGCAATCGCTAACAATGTTTATTAATATCTACTTAGACGTGTTCTCCTGTATTGTTTCGCGACTAGGTAATCGCTAACAATGTTTAATAATATCTACTTGCTTACCGTGCTTAATCCTGATCCACTGATGTCTATGCAACGACTGATTGATTGTTTGCAAATTCTTCGGCCTTTTATACTATTTTCCCTTTACATTATTGTTGTAATATCTACAGAGATTTCTGCATGCTTATGTTTGGTTGTTATTGTCCCTAACTTATTTTAATGTACATGTTTGTATGTATGTTTTGTTAGTGACCGTTAATCCCTTTGCTTGTAAATTATTTTGTTGGATGTGTTTGTTGTTGTATGTTTTGTTCTTTAGTTTATTTCTTTTAATATATTTTGTTAGTGTTTTTTGTTTTATAAATTAGTTCGTCGATCATATTTGTTATTTTATGTTTTACTACTTTACAGGGTGTGACATCAGTTTGTGTGCAAACTGTTCGTTACAGTACATCCATATGTATGTATTATGCATATATAATTATTTATCTAATTTACCCGAATAATAAATTATAATATACATAAGTACGCAGATGTGAGATTTAATTATTCTTCCACCTCAATTGGGGAAAAATTTTATTTTTTAACATTAAATTTATTCCTAAATTTTAGCTTTGGACTATAGGTTTCCGCTTTTCTGATGTATATAGATTTTGTCAGACATCAAAGTGATTCCTAGAATGTAATTGGTTCATGTGGCACTGAGCATTCCCCTACCGTAACTCGATACATTGCCATCTCTGAGATTCCATGATAATGTACGAACGCAGCAGCAATAACCAAAATATGAAAAAGTTGATGAGATTGAAACTAAATATCCAACAATTTAAAAAATTACCAAAAATATTTTAATTGAATTGTCATATTAGAGCATACCCATAAATCAAATTTTCCAGGAAACCATCTTTCCGGAACGCGTAACGCATATAGAAGAGCTCCTAAGATATAAAGGAATCCTGAGAAATATAAAATATGATTATAATATATTTTATATTAAACGTAATCATTGATTATACCCATTAAAATCAGCCAACCTAAACTAGATTTGCTTATCTGTGTAAACCATCCCTCCATGGCACCATAGTGTATAGCTGGTATAATGCCAGAAAGACCGAAGCTCATGAAAACGCCAGCTCTAAGCGGTCGCAGGGCTGGCTCTGAAAACTTGTCCCACAATGAAACAATTATTGAGAGACTTCCCAGTACACAGACTACTGACAGATAAATAACTTTTGGTTGGTAGTGACAGTAGAATCCATAGTAAAGCCAAGGCACAAATGATCCCATTATAAGCAATGCTATACCACAATAATCCAACCTAAGGGAATACATAAAATACAATAAATATTAATAAAGGCATGCATTTAAAAATATCACCAACATCATCTCGCAGAACTCTTGCAAAATGATTACAGTTCGGCATTCCGAAATTATTCCAAAAACTTTTTTTAAAAGGTAATAAAAAAGCCGATTAGAGATTTTTACATATCGTCGGTTGGTTTCTGTATGAATAGTTATTGATTGATTATATATGAATAATGTGTCCTCTTTTCAAATTCGTTAACAGTTTTCCGATATCTTGAATTGAAAATTTTAAAATCTGTTTTACGGCAATCGACAATTTTTGGGATGCGTGGCGCATTTCCCGCGTAAAAGTATTAATATTGTTATTCACTTTAGTGGATAACTGCAACTCTTCTGGTGAGAAATAACTGATACGTTACTACAGAAAAATTAAGTTCTCAAATTTAGAAGCAGAACAGCACTAAATAGCAGCTGAAACTAAAAACTAATGAAACTTTAAAGCTGTATTTCTTAAGGTACAAGATCACAGCATTATATGTGATTTTGTATTTTGCAGGCCCCTTCTCGAAACAATATTTTCAAAAAACATCCATCCCCTTGTGTCACTCGATGGAGAACATGGGTTAAAGCTACAATATATTATTGCGACAATTTTAAGGAAGTCTCTGAATTTTTAAAAAATCAGATAAGTTGAAAAAAGCTTTAGATCGAAATACCGGATTACATGCATTAATTAATTAATTTTTAATGAAAGTGAAGCAGATGAATATATTGAAAACATCTCTCCATCTGAAGTATTGCCATTTAACTTAGTTCCAATTATATCTTGCGATGTCGAACGAGTGTTTTCCATTTATTCAACTGTTATATCCGAAAACACTGTACAACAGCCAAAATAGCCTTTAGATAAAAGTATGCGGACTATATGGATTTCGATGCGTTAAATTCAAATCTGCTGTCAGTTTTTCTCTATCACGTAGAGATTTTTTATGGGCGTGGCTAATTTTGGACCCTAAATTAGTCGGCCATACTAATATATTTTACTATAACTCGAAAACCGCTATTTCGATTTTTATTAATAATAACCCCAAAAGACGCGCCACAAAATTTTGTTAAAAAAAATTAATAATCATGTTTTACCTATCTTTTATGGTTTCGGAGTTATTCAGAATTTAAAAGAGAAAAGTTGTTTTTATGCAAAAATCGCGTAATTTTTTTACATGAAAATTGCAATAAAAAAATCAGAAACTCAAAAGTTTCATATTTTTTACATTTTTCTTAAAACCACATATCCTAGGAATAAAACAAGCTATAAAAGTGAAAATCCAGCAATAAATCTTGAATTTATTCACAATTTAAAGTTCTGTTACCTGCCCGCAATGTCCTTTCAATAGCATTACCAGATGTCAGTGATGGGAAATGAGATTTGCATTTCGGTATCAAAAACAAATTTTTTAGTACTTTTTTGATCCCGAGAGTACCAAAAATTATAATATTTCTTATTTAAATTTTATTAACAAAAAATTATAAGAAATTCATTTACAAAAAAAGGAACACATAGGTACAAATATACAAATAGGTGTAGCCTGGATTAGACTTAATACTGTTGGAACATAAAGCTTGCCCCCGTATTCCATAGCTCGCTAAAGCTAAAGCTAAATTCGACCGCTAAAATGCTGAACAAATAGAGAATTTTAAATTTTTGGCGATGACATAAAGCAATAAAATTTCGGCGAATTACATTTTTAAGCCATTACCTGGTTTATCAATACCCGTTTGAAAATTGCATTCGTAGCCGAAAATCGACAAATTGATTTTATGTATTCTTAGCGATAGAGATTTAGCTTTAGCGAGTTACAGAATACGATGGCTGTTGATTTATATTTTGTTTTCATGAAATTTTGGTAAGAGAAAATCCTTTCGACATTTACAGAGGAGTGAGGCATGGATAAAATTCCGTAAGCTACTCTCGATATATCAGGAAACATGTATTCATCTAATGCGTTTTTATATAAGCCAATGCTCTATATTGGTTGTTAATATTTCAAATTATTTTTCTTTTCTTTTTTTTTCTTTTCCCTGGGAACATTTTAATTAAAAGTGGTATAATGATATTGGTTTAACAGATAAAATACTTTCAGGGAGAAACTTACTAAACCAAACTAACATTTTATTGTCAAAGTCCACTTTTGCCCTTAGAACTTAATATAAACTTTTTAAAATTTTCTTTAAACTGATTTAAAACAGTTGTTTCAATAGATCAACTTCTGTGCCACATAAAATATCATTGAATGAAATATGGTTTTCGTTGATATTTAATTGTGATTACTCTTTTCTAAAAGATCTTACTAATAAAGCTTCGTTCTATTTGTCGAAAAAACAATTTAATTCTTGGCAAAATATATGCATGCGCGAGTCTTCTGACTGCATTTCTAAGTTACCCGTGAGAGTATCAAATTTCTTAGGGGAGTACTACGGTACTTTTTCATGTCAAAAAGTATCAAAAAAAGTACGATCGTACCAACTTTCCCATAACTGCCAGATGTAAATGTGACTGCATTTAATGCATTACGCACATTTTTCCATTTTTAGGTACCTGCTTTAAATTGTGATTAAAATCAAGATTTATTGCTGGATTTTCACGTTTTATAGCTTGTTTTATTCCTAGGATATGTGGTTTTAAGAAAAATGTAAAAAATATGAAACTTGTGAGTTTCTGATTTTTTTATTGTAATTTTCATGTAAAAAAGTTATCGCGATTTTTGCATAAAAAAAAACTTTTTTCTTTTTTAAATTCTGAATAACATCGAAACCATAAAAAATAGGTAAAACATGATTATTAATATTTTTTAACAAAATTTTGTGGCGCGTCTTTTGGTTTATTATTTATTAAAATCGAAATAGCGGTTTTCGAGTTATAGTAAAATATATTAGTATGGCCGACTAATTTAGGGGCCAAAATTAGACACGCCCATAAAAAAAATCTCTACGTGATAGAGAAAAACTGACAGCATATTTGAATTTAAAGCATCGAAATCCATACAGTCCGCGTAATTTTATCTAAAGGACAGCCAAAAAATGTTATTTTGTTGTACAGTGAAATAGGAGATCATCTATTTTTGACAACTTGAAGAAACATGTTATTGTATTATTATACTTTTTCGTGCCACTTTGCCAGCCATTTTGACCCATTTTTCGTGCCACAAAAAACTTGCCCTGCTTATAAGTATACAAATGCAACCCTTTAATGTACATACATATGTATTGTATCAAACAAGGATTTGGTAGACATTTTGATTTCCGCATTTTTGACGGCCGAAGTTTTTCACAGGAACTTGACCTTTTTTCACATTTATGTTTCTTGTGAGGATTAATTAATTACAAAAAATAAAAATAATTAATTAAGCTGAAAACGTTTTGCTGACAATCGTCTTCGGTATTTGGCTAAAAATATCTTTCGACGAAAAAACAAACGGGGGCATACAAGCAGAGTGCAAAAATATGTGCAGTGTAATATAAAATTTGGAAAATCTACTTCTGGAGATTACCGTTATAAAAATTTTATACTTACTTAGAAAACAGTCTTCCAATTTCTACGGAATGACAACTAAGCGTATGAAAAGCAAACGAAAATCCCAAGCAAATAATGGCGCCAGCGAAGAATGCTCCGAAAATTAATTTTTCTTGTACTTGAATTTCAACTGAAGGACGTGAAAGAAAGTAGCAGGCAACTCCTATGAATGCAACACAACCTAATAAATGCGTCCAAATATTTCCCGTTTCGGTGTGTAAGCGAAATATTGATTTAAAACAAGCTCCAAATGATGGCAGTGGAGGACGATGCCCACGATGCAAAAAATCATTATCTTGCAGCCATTTGGGTAAGTTCTTATAATGGCAGACTTTCCAGCTCGCTTCCCACACCTTTTTATGAGCAATATTTTAATTAAGCAAACATTTTCTTAAAACTACAAATCAAAAACTTACCTTTCGTACAAATTCTTCTGCTTGCTCTGCAGCGTTATGAGCCAGAGCACCCAAATCAATTTCATCTGACAAAACTCCAGCTTTTAAAACCTCGGTCATCTGCAAAATATATATATATGTATGTACATATATACATATATTATATACATTTATATATGGTATAAAATTTAATTTTATTTAAGTAAGAATTGAGGGTGGCGTTGGCTGAAGTAGTTAGCACGTTGACTACAAAACCGAAGGTCCTGGGATCGAGTCCGGTATAGAACAGCCATTAAACAACAACACCACGCATTTTTCCGATGTGGATTAGTGTCCCTGTGTATCATTTATTGTAGGAAAGTTCAAGTGATGAAAGCATATTCACTGGTCACTGAACGATACCGCAGAATCATCGGCGAAGTAAAGTAACCAAAAAAACCGGTACTATCTTTACTTTAGCCAAGTTTAAATTTTGAACTCGCAATAGTTAATGAATAATTGAGAAAAATGTAAATGAGTTATTGTTTTTAATTTTTTATTTAAATTCTTTAACATTTTTCTCAATTATTCATGAACTAATGCGAGTTCCAAATTTAAACTTGGCACAGTAAAGATAAGAAGTTAGTAATCTATATATATAAAAATCAATTGCTGTTCGTTAGTCCTTTTCTTTTTCCCATATAAAAGTTTTCTAAATAAAATGTAGAGTCAATTTGAACTTTATTGCAATTCAATAACAGCATGTTTATAGAACCCAATATGTCTAAAATACGCGTATAAAACCTGACGTGTGTCAAGTATGGGGTTGTATAACGCGAATGTCATTTTATTTTTGTAAAAGACGTAACAAGTGACAGTTTGTTTGGGTTTGTATAACGCGTTTTCTGCTGTCAAAACAAAAAAAAGTGCACGAATGCAAAATTACATTCGTCGGTGGAAAAAATTACAAATTTTATATGAAATAAATAAAATAAAATTGATATATCCGCAAAAAAGTGAATGTTGCTACAAATAGTACATTTTTATTTGTTTTTTTATTATTGTAAGTGGCAATTAAAGCATAAAGTTGACAACAGCCGTGCAGTTATTATTTTTGAAAACTCATTTTCTTATTTCTTGCAAGATAACAGCTCATTTTATGCTATTTCATTATTTGTATATGTGTATAAAGCTAAAGATTTCTTTATTAAATAAAAAATTTTCATTTACATAAATACATCTATGTTGCCGTCAAAAAGGGTTACCTTTTTTAATGACAAAAATACAAATTTTATATGACAAAATGTAAACAAATAAAAGTTATTTACAGAATGGCAACACTGTGATTTGGCACTAAATTGCTAAGACCGCCACACGACGTAAGACGGACGAAAAAAAATAAACGTGTTCTACAAATGCAAATTCTTACGTATTCGTGCGTGTGCCATTCGTGCGTGTCTTGATTGTGACGTGTTCTATAAACATACTGTAAAGTTCATATTAAATTATAGTCACTCACTGTTGTGTAAGAAATGTAGGTGTGTTCCTAACTTCAAAGAGTCAATTTGAAGTTTAGTACTGCTGTATAAAGTTCAAATTCAATCAGATCTATCAAAATAGTATTCTCGTCTTCGTTGAAGGATTTAATTTAAAAGTGCTAATATCGCAAATGCGACCAAATTGTACAGTCACAAAATGTAATAGATCATTAATAGTACTGATTTTCAATTTGGTCGGCTTCGCGAAACTTAATTTTAGCTAATTTCAGTTGTTAATCTATCAGATTATTTTGTTTTATATAGATTGATAAATATTAAGTTTTGTCACAAATTAAATTTCTGAACGCAGCCATATTTGACATTAGATTGGAGAACCAACTAATATGTCAATCCATTCTGTCGCACTTCAGAACACGGAAAAAAGTATTGTTTTACCAGATAAAACATTTTCAGGGGACGACTTACTAAACCAAATTAAAATTTCATTGTCAAAGTCCACTTTTGCCCTTAGAGCTTGACATAATCTATATAAATAAAAATTAAATGTTGTCTGTTGCTAAGCGCATAACTGGAAAATGGCTTGACCCATTTCCCAATTTTTGTTTTTATGGAAAGAAACATTAGAAAATTTGTTTGGAATTTGTTTTTCTATGGGATTTAAATTTTTTTACAGATTCCCTATAAACTGCGTACGCAGTGTTGTCAGATATGGCGACATCTCGCTAAACGAGGCGACAAAAAATGAAATGAATGAAAATGAAATGAAAATTTTGAAATGGCGATTGGCGATTTACTTGGCGATATTTGAACTCATTGGCGATATTTTTGGCTATATATTTACGATTTCAATCAAATAGAATAATTTAAGAAATTTATTATTCCACATATTGTCATAAGTTTATTTTAATTTGAAATTTATTTGCTGGCGGTTCAGCGATGTCTATATGCATTTCATTGTTGCTGCAACAAATCGCAGTAGACTTCAATCACACATTCTGAACAGTCACAAACTTCTTATCTTATGTACATATTTTCAAAAACTATTTGAGAATTCACAAATAATATTTTTCAAAATCACAAAAGAAAACTAAGCGTAGTAGGCTTAGAAACTTATACAAAACACAGCAAATAATTTATATTCGATATGAATCTATTCTATTCGCTGAATCACCAGCAAATAAATTTCAAATTAAAATAGAATAATGTTACAAATATAAAATTTTTTATATACTCAATTTCTTCTCAAACATAAAGTATTTCGTGCAAAAAATTCGAAATGTTGTGACTATTTATCTCAAACAAAAATTTTCTGAAACTCAAGGTGTATATAAAACACAGTGGGGAAAACTTCGGGTGTGTTCGTAAATGCATCACTGCTCTGCATCATACGTGCAAACTTTTATTTAAAATGCAATAATCTGTTTTAGTAGTAATCGTGTTTGTACACCATATTTGACATTTATTTGTACGTTATCTACTTAAGTGGACCAGTTTAGAACATTTAAATTTCTATTTGCAGCGCAGTGATGCATTTACGAACAGACCCTTCCTTTCATAAATTGGAACCAACATTTTGATAATGAAACAGGAAAAAGGCTGCAAGAGTTATCGCCTAAATTGTATGATTACGACGATGCTGCTGGCACTTACTACTTCAAGGATATGATAGGTGTACTTTAACACATATTTATTTAAACGTTAATTCTATTTTATCACAAGATTTAAATAGTAATTTTGATCTTGGTGTTCAAGTTCAATTTATCCTATTAAGATTGATTTTTGGAATAAGTTATTTTTAAGTATTTTTTCGCCAGTATTTTTTATGTTAATTTAAATACTTTACAATATTATTGCATATGTTATTCTGCAAAGAAAATATTGCCCAATTTTCCTGACAAAAAAGTAAATAACATTGAACAATGTTGCCACCACATTACACAATTCTCGTGGTTGATCAATAAAAATTAAGTCTTTTGATATTTGCCAATATATTGTGCCACCTTCGAATATGACATACACATTGGCGATATTATAGTACAATACGAAAAATTGCACAATTATATTGCAAGTGGGTGGGCCGCTTTAAACAATATATTTTTTATGTTTTACGATAGACGTTACCTACTGAATTTCAAATTTAACGATATTTGCAATGTAATTACATAATAAATAAAATTTAATGTATTATTATATTGGCGATCTTTGGCGATATTCGAAAAGTCATTTGGCGAGGAGGCTGAAAATAAATCTGACAACACTGTTCGTACGAACGAACGCAATGAAATTTTGTGCACTTAGTCTGTGCAACTCCGGGAGTGTTTAAGGTTAGGTTAGGTTAGGTTAGGTTTATCTGGTTGGTCCAAAGACCTCGCATAGACCGGGATTGATCCTTAGCGATACCAGCAAATGAAAAGAGAACCTGTTAGTACGGCAGCCTAGTTCGTGGTGCCTGTATCGAATGACTCCCACACCGATTTAACAAACCTTAGCAACCTACACATTTCTATTCTCGATGCAAGCTCAAGACTACGAAAAGTGTAAGCACCAAGATGTGTTTAAGGATATTACCTTTTTTTGAAACTAGGACTAGGAAAGCGATAGTGGGAAATTTCTGCCCCTCCGAAACGTTCAAACCGATTTTAATGAAATTTAGAACACAGATAGATCTGCTTCTAAAAAGTCACATAGGCTATGTACATTTTTAAAACGTTCAAACAGATTTTAATTAAATTTAGAACATCTAAAAAGTCACACAGGCGCTGTACAATTTCCGAACTAGAACCAGGAGGGCGATAAGGAGAAATTTACGACACTAAAGTGGGGCCACGAGAAAGTAGGTGGATAATTTCTGAGTCTCAACTCGATATTAGTGAAATTTAAAATATAGATCAAATACGGGCGTTTCTTGTCACAATTGTGCTAAGCGCATCCATACGTCTTCTTACCCTCTTTAATTTAGTCGTCGACGAATGCACAGCGGGCAGACGCCTACATATTTTTTTTTCAAGAATATTTGTCCACCAAACATACGTGTTTCATTTCAAATTGATGGTGATATGCGAAAAATATTTTGTTATAAATAATGCATTTGGTAACATGCATTTTTATATTTTTTTATTTTATGTTATCAAAGCTTTTAGGAAAAAAAAGGAATATGTCAATAAAAGACATTATGAAGCTTTTCATAATGGTAAGGAAAGGGAAAAACCTTTTAAATAAAAATAAAAACAATATTTTTAATATGTTTCCCATCTGAAAAGGATCTTCCATGCCGACAAATATCAAAGCTTTAAGTTTGATACATCCAACCCAAATTTTTATTTGGTGAATTTTCACCGTTGTGCTCCACCAAGCAACCATTCTTTTGTTTATTTATTTTTTTCTTGAATGGAAAACATGATAAATTATTGTCCTTTCTTTTTTAATTTTTTTCATTTGACTGTTTACTTAGAAAAAGTTTTATTTTCAATTAATAATTTTACTTAATCAACGTTTTTTTCAAGATATAAAATATCTCTACTCATGTATAAATATATAATGCACCATTATCTTTCAAACGCTTGGCTTTGTGTTTGGTGGGTAGCTCGCAACCTCAACACATACACAATTTACCAATACATTGAGAGTGCCCACCACTGATATAGATACCCATTCGTTTAGAAGGAGACATACTCTATGTACCTTCTCGAAAGTAAGACGAGCAAGAGGCCAGGGGATGACTCCTGCTCCTCCGAGACGTAGAAAATGATTTTAATGAAATTTAAAGCATAGAAGAAGACATAGTCTATGTATTTAATTTCTGCTCCTCCGACACATTTAATTCGATGTAAATGAAATTTAAAAGACGATGGGAGTAAATTTTAAAGTCGATCGGGGTAGCGAAGCACACCGGGTGTAGCTAGTCAACATATATTTTTTTAAAGAATTTTAAAAATACCATTTTCATGAAAATTACCTGGGAACATAAGGTCAGTAAAGATTTACATCTGAAGATCGTAAATCCAACTCACTACCCATACCATTTGAAAAGCTACTTTCTGCTCTATAACATGATACCCATGGAACATCTAAGGTAAGTAGTTTTATATATATACACAATTTTGTAGTCGGTTTTTGCTAAATTTTCTCCTTATATTTCGCAAACTAAACAGCATGATACAATAATACAGGTAGCCGCGAATCTACAACAAATGTACAACAAATAAAACAACAGTGAGTTTTATTGCTGTTTTGTGATTGACAAGAGAGACAACCAAGAGAAAACAATATACATGTACTTGCGTTTTCTCTTGGCTTTGCAAAGCATGTTTGTATTAGTACAGTTTTAATAGGCACTGTGCGCGTGTGTTGGTAAAACATAAGCACCATTTGGCAGATCACATCACGAAGCAAGCAAAACAGCTGGCGCTTCGCGGTTACCTGTATTATTGTATCATGCTAAACAGTATGATGATTCAAGATTTCGCACTAATGGTAGTTATGCCAGAGGCATACAAAATTTCATGAAAATCGGAAGCGAAAATTTTCAATATGTTACTTTTGTTATTTGCCTAGAAATGTTTTTACTCAACGAAAAGCTTGAATTTTGATGCCTCTCAGCGGGAGATATGTTTTTATTTTAGACCCCTACGGCTCTATGTATAATCAAAATTTGGCATGAAGTTAGCATAAGTGGCAAAATTTAACATGATCTAGTAGTTCAATTTTGTCACTTATGCTAACTTCATGCCAACTAGTTTCTTAGGGAAATATTCTTAGAATTTTATCACTTTTGCTAGACGCCTATTGTCAAAAAAAATTTATCCAAATACGTCAACTCAAATTTGGTCGAAATGAGTTTCCGATGGCAAATAGCCCCCATTAAATATTCATCTGTAATATAAATTTCGAATTAAAAAAAATGATTTTTTCTTGTTTTATATCAATTTTTTTATATTCTGTACCTAAAAGTATAATCTTTTTTGAAAATAAATGTTAACTCCCATGTAAACTTCAAAAATTAAAAAAAAATAATTAATTTATAATAACTCTACCTCAAATATTATTGCATTTGACATACTGAACATGAATCAGTTAAGGATTTTAATATCATATGGTTAGTTTTTGAGATATGGTCACTTTTAACATATTAGTACATAGGGGTTCCGATAAAAAAATTGGTAATATGCTTATGTACATATGTATGTACAACTTTTAAACAAAGCTGACCACCCAGAGATGGAAGGGGCTTTCAGTCAGGCTTAAGTTATTTTTTTATGGTATTTTAAGTTTTTTCTTATAACTTTTCAATTCTTATATCTAGTATTGAGTAAAAGATCACACAAATTGATTAAAATAAACATACATATTTATGTCAATTGTTGTTACTTTTTTATTTAAAAAAAATTATACTTGTGATGATTTTTTTTCTTCAAAATATGATCTTTCCGAAAAATTATGATTTTCTTTGGAAAGCTTCTGGCAGCCCAGCATACAATAACAAATAAGAGAGAAAAAATTGGAATAGCAAGAGAAATACTACAAATACACACACACACACACATATTCTGTTTCATTTCTAAGTCCCCTTTCACACACGTCAGGTTTATTTGAGCAGTTTTTGTTCAATTTTCTTTTGAACCTGCATTTGCATTCATACACAGCGTCAAGTTTGTTTCATCAGTTGGCGTTGTCGTAGAGTATTACGAATGACAAAACAAAACGAAAAAGCAAACTTGACGAGTCAGATCTGACGTGTGTGAAAGGGGACTAAGTGTAAGCTAACAAATGCGTGTGTTACTAAATTTGTACGCGCACTATTTGCAAATAAGTTAACTCACTGTTTATACGGCATAGCAAAAGTACACAAACTTGGTAGCACTTCTATATAAAGCTTACTTATACTACGTTTATACCAGCACTATTTGCAAATAAAATTATTTGCAAATAAATTAACTCACTGTTTATATGGCATAGCAAAAGTACACAAACTTGGTAGCACTTCTATAGAAAGCTTACTTATGTTGCCAAAAAAAAAATAGTGTAAATGCATAAAATATCAAATAATTATTTGTTTTAATAGTTATTATTTGCTTCTATCAATGTTTTTTGTTGCAATATTTGTCCATTTATTGTTTTTCTTATCAAACATTTGTAAGCGTGGCAACCTCAAGCATTCTATTTGCAAATAGTGCGTTAATCGTGAATAGTTTTCTGAATTAGTAAGTCGCAATAAAAATAATAGTATGGCAACAATTTACAGTTTTATTTGCAAATAAGCCCTGTGTATAAACGTAGTATTATTTTGACAAAAAAAACATTTGCGTCTATCAATGTTTTTTGTTGCAATATTTGTCTATTTATTGTTTTTTGTATCAAAGATTTGTAAGCGTGGCAACCTTAAGCATTTTATTTGCAAATAGTGCGTTAATCGTCTATAAAAATACTGAAATACTGCACATCTGTGCAGTAGTTCCGGCGTAAAAGGGATTACAAAAAACTTGTTCGCCTTTTAATTATATATAGAAAGACGGGTGATCGACTCGGTTTTTCAACCGGTTTTAAAGCCCGGCTTTTTTACAATACTCTCATGTGTAGGCCATGTAATTAGATTCATGTCTAATCTGTGTGTAATTCAACTTGTGCTCTATTTTTATTTATTTTTGTTTTCATTTTACCCTACACAAAAGATGTGAAGTGTAATTTTCTTCAATTTATGTATAATGAATTAAGTATATTCATTGGCAACACTGTAATCATTTCTTTCACAACACATACACTAACATTTTTGTAGCTTGTAAACAAAGTTTGACAAATCCCAGTTGGCCAAATCGTCACAGACGACATTGTCTTCGACGATTAATGTACGACATGTCGCCTTTTCATTAGGTTTTCTAATCGAAAATTTGAAGGAAATCGTCGTTCATAACTATCTGAGCGACAATATCCATCGGTTTGTCTTCAATAAAACTTTGTTGAGGACAATCTGATCAACAATATCCATCATTTTGTTTTCAATAAAGCCGTGTTGACGACAATCTGAGCGACAGTGTCATACGTTTTGTCTTCAATAAGACTTTGTTGAGGACAATCTGAGCGACAGTGTCATATATGTTTTGTCTTCAATAAAGCAGTCTTGACGACAATTTGACCGACATTGTCGCCCATCTCGTCTTGTGTGACCTCGGCGCCATTTGAATGAAAATTTCGTCGACGATTTGTATGGGGATGTCTTCAATATGTCTTCTACGACTTACCATTGGCTTGTACCCGGCGTTGTATACATTACCAGGCTGGGCTTGTGCATGTACCTGTTATAATTTTACCATGGCAACAACACTTTTTCGTTTTTCTTTGTATGTATTGGTTTTAACAAAAAGAAATATTAAATAAAAATGTGTTTTTCTTTAAATAGTTGCCCCCGTATACATAAAAAAATAAAATGAATTTTAAATTCGTTTTAGGAAAATTGTGTATGAAAAATTTGAAATAAAAAACATTTAAATAAAATTCGTTTTAAATTTTATGAATATGGAGGTTGGTGTTTACTCTTCCATATACATATATGTATATCGCAGACTAAAGACCCAGCCATAATATGCATAAGCTGGCTTAAGCTAATGTCAGAATTGAACGATGCTTAATGCTTAAGCAATTCAGATGTGACTTTCAGGTGGCCATAATATACTTACATAGGTATTGTTTATAATTTTCAATAATTTTGTTTCTTCTCATTACTCTTAAATTCAATCAAATTAACTTGTTGGAATGTTCTTATCTGTTAAAAATTCACAAATACATAATTATATGTATCACTTTACTACACGTTTTATTTGTTGTGCCTACTAAAAAGTACAACAGTGAATATCCATAAATAAACTTATATGTATGTGTGTATATGTATATTATAAAACAATAAGTGAAAATAAAAGTTTTTCTATATTTTCTGAGTTTAAAATGAAAAAATAATAAAAAATATTTAAAAGCAATGAATATTTTCTGCTGCTAATTATTTGACTTGAAAAAATACACAAGCAGTTATTTCCGTACGAAGTGTGCGTTCAGTTTGGTACTTTGCTTAAGCAAATGACATTTGACGAAACTTGACGAAAAGTTTACTTAAGTATATTGTAGTTTGCCACATACGTTTTATATGTAAACGCACAGTTGCTTAAGCTAGCTAATGCATATTATGGTTGGGCCTTAAATCATAAACAGTCACAACTCGAAAAATTTCAGATGCTGAGTAGTTGTAAATAACTGTAGTTACTGTACAAATGACGTAAGTATGTGACATAAAAACAAGCATAACGGTATTTTATATTATTCAAGAAGACTGTATTGCAAAAGAAATTGTTGAGGTCGTTATAAATTTCTTCAATTAACAGGTTTACAAAAACGCAAAGCCACTTTGATAATTTTGAGTTGTGACTCTTTATGATTTAGTGTGCGATATGTACTATACATATGTAAGTATATGAAGATAATTTTTGTGTATTTCCTTTCATTTTTGTATTGTTTTATACGGTCACGTTCAGACACTCGCAAATCGCATAACATTTGCGATTGGGACTTGAACTCGCAAGAGAGGTGTTCTGCAAATCGCAATCGCAAGACTCTTGTCGAGTTAAAATCGTAAGAGTATACTGAAGTGAACTGATAAATTTAGTCCAAACAAAACTTTAAAGAAACACTAAATTGGTTAATAAATGAAGTTAAATATGTTTTCTATTGATTTTAATCAGAAATATTAATATTTTCGCAAAATTTTTATTATAAAATTGAAATTTATAACATGCTTTTTTGTTTTGTTAATTTTGTCTTTGAATTGTTTACTTACACACTGACGATTTTAACAAACGAGTTTGGCGATTTGCAACTCGCATGCGATTTGAAAACGATGAGAGTGTCAGAACATACCTGATAGTACGAGTATTTACTAATGAACTGTTAACTCTTTCTTTTTAATGAAGCAATTTAAAATCAAAACTTTTGTGTAATAATTTTCTTCTTTAAAAATTCGGTTGACCGGTATTTCCTGAATTGTAAAAACCGAAACCGGGTTTTTCATAATTTCAAATATTCGAACTATTCGAAAACCGGTTTCTGGAAAAGTCGAATAATCTTTTTTTTTTTTTAATACATGATTTTTACTTATTGTATCTTCATATATGAACTAACAATAAGTATTCAAATCTTAAATATAAAAATATAATTAGGCCCGACCAGTGTCGGACATAAGCTTAGTAGTAGTTATATATAATACATAAGTATTGATAATCAAAAGGAAAGAATATAAAAAATAAAAGAATTTTCAGGAAGCCCCATCTGGAGTGCTGTGAATAAGAGCCCTTGTATCCCTCTTTTTTAGGCGGATGTGTCCAGTAAAGTTCAAAATATTACGGGCAAGCGGATTAGGATGTGACTCGAGTTTTGTTAAATATTTGCCAGTGTTTTTTGCAATTTCTTCAGTCACTAGTGGCATATTTAAGTCACGATGTATATTTGAATTTTTTATATACCATGGAGCCGATGTAATTAACCGTAAAATTTTGTTTTGCCTTCGTTGGATTCTCTCGACATTAGAAGCTGAAGCAGTACCCCATAACTGAATTCCGTAGCACCATATAGGTTTTAAGAGCGACTTGTATATTAAAAGTTTACAATCTAGGATGAGGGTTGAGTTTCTACCAACCAGCCAATGTATCTGAGTTAGTTTAAGTTTCATTTGCGTTAGCTTGGAGTCAATGTGGTATTTCCATGTGAGCCTTCGATCAAGATGTGTACCAAGGTATTTCACATGTAAGTTTTGAGGAACAATTTGATTATTGATTGTAACGGGGGAACAACTGTCTTTTCTTAAGGTAAATGTTACCTGAGCACACTTCTGTTCGTTTACCTTTATTCTCCACATGTTTAACCATAGTTCTAGCTGAGTAATATGTTGCTGAAGATATCGGGAAGCCTCGTGTGGGTTTTCGTGCATACTAAGGCAGGCTGTATCATCGGCAAACGTAGATGTATGGATATTGCTGCTCAAGGGCATATCACAAGTATAAATCAAATATAAAACTGGCCCCAGTATACTCCCCTGTGGCACACCGGATGAGATTATTTCAGGCGTACTCATAAAGTCTCCTTCCACAACAGTGAACTTCCGGGCAATAATGTAACTTTCCAGCAGATTTAGAATGTTTATTGGTAGGTAAGTCTTTAATTTTAAAATTAGGCCTTCATGCCACACTTTATGAAATGCCTGAGAAACGTCAATGAACAACGCAGAGCAATACTTTTTTTCTTCAAAAGTTTTTCTTATAAATTGAACCAATCTATGAGTTTGTTCAATGGTGCTATGCTGACTTCTAAATCCAAATTGATGATCCGGTATGCACTCATTATCAGTTAGAATTGGGGACAATTTTATCATGAGTAACGTTTCAAAGAGCTTTGACATTGTTGACAGTAAACTTATTGGCCTATATGACTCAGCTTTGGTAAGATCTTTGCCCGGCTTTGGAATCATTTTAACCTTGGCAAGCTTCCAGCTGTTTGGAAAATACTCCAGTCGTAAAATAGCGTTAAAAATGAATAACAGGATTCTAATAGCTATACGAGGCAACTTCATCAACATCTGGTTACTAATTCCATCAATACCCGGGGCTTTTTTCGGGTTGAGTTCTGCAATTATTTTTTGTACATCACGCGTCTTAAATTTTATTAGTCGAGGGGGTAGCGCAACTACATTTGGCAAATCAACAGCACCAGAAACGTGTTTGGGGTGAATACGGATTTTAAGTGCTCACCAAATATTTTACCTTTTTCAGTATCGCTTCTTGCCCAACCTCCTGTAGATGTGCGCAGAGGTGGTTTAAACTCAACTGGTGTTTTAAGCTTTCTAGCAGCGCGCCACAAAGAGTAATTAGATGCTGGTGTGACATCAAGACCTTCCAAATAATTTTTAAGAGATGCAGTTTTTTCAAATGCAAGCAACTCTTGGAGTCGTTTAGTACACTCTTTAAATCTGATTTTAAGTTGGGGTGATCTGTGCTGTTGCCATTCTCTTCTAGCTCTTCTTTTTTCACTTACGAGACGTTCAATATCCGTAGAATAAATTTTATTTAACCTAATCTGCGGATGGGCGGTAGTGGCATGTTCAGCAGCCTGTTTAATATTTTCATTAAGGATGGCAATGTTAGATTCAATATCATCATGTGTTCTTAGCGTAATATTTTCCGTGCAATGACTACTAAGATATTTTTTAAATCGCAGCCGATTTATCAAATTCGCATATGGGTGAGTTAAATCACTTCCCAATGGGCTACAAATTGTAACGATCGTGGGAGAGTGATCGGACGAGAGATCTAGAGAAGCTTCAATTTGAATTAAATCCCTAGAGATATTTTTCATAACGCCAAAATCTATTACATCCGGAATTTTACGTATGTCAGTAGGCCAATAAGTGGGCTCCCCACTCGAAATGACATCCAAGCCCATTTTGGAAATTGTATTGAACAACGCTCGACCTCTGGGTGTAATAAGACGCGAACCCCAGAACGTGTGTTTAGCATTATAGTCGCCAGCTGCTACGAAACAAGGGCCCAGAGATTTGTAAAAATCCCCATATTGATCCTCAGTAATTGCGAATCTAGGAGGAGAGTAAATTGATGATATGACAAACTTAGTGCAAAAATTTTCGACACAAATATTCGTTGCTTGTAAATGTTCTTCACAAATGTTGTCAATAAAATAATGCTTGAGTCTTGACTTTATTAAAATTGCTGATCCACCGCATGCTCTTCCTCTCGGGTCCTTTGAATCATATAAGGTGTAGCCATAAATTTTAAAAAGGCTTCTCGAAGTCAAATGAGTCTCAGAGACCAACATTATGTCAATATTTTTTCCGTGAGGAAGTGCTCAAGTTCATTTTTATGTTGGCGAATGCCGTTTGCGTTCCAGAAACATATTTTTAACGTGTTCATGGTTTGTTAACTAAAGCTTGAAGCAGAGTATTCTGCATTCGCAGCATTTCTTGCATCATGCTAGTCATATTTGTTGTAAAATTATTTATAGTTTGCACCAGATTATCAATAGTAGCTTCAAGGCGATTGAAATTAAAGTTCGAGTTTGTATTTGTTGAATTATTTGGTGGTGAAACATTTTGTGTATGAATAGAATTTGTCTTAGCAGCATCGGCATACGATACACGGGAACTAACTGGTTGGCTCACTTGCGCAATAGTGGCTGATAAAGCGTTTGTTGATTGGGCTGGGGCCAATTTAGGTGTTTGCCTCATAGTCTGTTTGACGAAAGAGTACACAGGACAACCTCTGTAGTTAGCGGTGTGATTTTCTCCACAATAACTACATTTTTTGCCACTTTGATCTTTTGGTTTATTGCAACTAGCAGTGCCGTGTAATTCGCCGCACACAACACAAACAGTAGGTAATTTGCAGTAAGTTTTAGTATGTCCATATTCTTGACAATTATGGCACTGTACGGGTCCTGAACGCTTGTGTGGTTCTGCAACGGTTATTTTTCGATACAAGAGATATCTTAAATTATATATTGGATGGGTCTCAATTTTTTTTCAATTTTATATCATTCGGCTCAAGTTCAACGCGAAATAGAGGCTGGGGGATCTTCTCCCTATTTATTATATTTGAAAAATTTTTTACCTTGAATCCCTGGAGGACGAGTGCATCTTTTTTTTCTTCAGGAGCAACATAGGAATCTATGCCCTTCAACACAATATGCATACCTTTAGCACTCTTGAGCTGATATGTGTAGAAATTTGTTTTACTTTTTTCAAATTCAGAAACCATTTTTCGAAAATCTTTTTCTTCATAAATTTGAATTTTCGTTTCATCAATATTACCACGTTTTATTGGAACAATGTGAAATTTATTCTCACCAATGAACGAAATTAATTTTTTAATAAGAGCGTTTGAGTTTTTTTCTCTTAAATAGATTGGTGGCGGCTTGGAGGTTTTGTTCGCAGATTCAGCGGGTTTGTCATTGTCATCTTGCAATATTTTAAAACGGTTTTGCCGATTAGTAGAGGATGCGCTGTTATCCCTAGACATCTTTGGAGCAGATGCAATTTTAGTAGAATTTGGGCTTCGCCCGCGCTTTAAAATTGTAGTGTATCTGTCCATTCCGACTTGGACCTTGGGTTTTGGGCTACTCTTATTTTCAGTGACAACTTGGTTAAGTGATGACCCCGAGCCCGAGGCGGGTGATATCGCTGAGTTAAATGTGGAAGTACTAGGCAATATTGTCAACGGTTCACTAGTTGGCATTGGACAAAGCGAAGTTGATCGCTGACGAAACTGTGGTTTTGCCGTTAGAAAAAGTCTATTATCAGATTTTTGATTTTTATTAAGAGCTTCAGAACTCACAGCAAGTCTATTATCAGATATTTTATTTTTATTGTTATCATTATGAGCATCAAAACTCACAGTAAAATAGGCATTTCTGCCGTTAGAACTCACTTCACTATTTTTTTCCTTTGGGGTACTCATATAGAGTATTCCTCAAGGGTATGTTTGTATGTTTTTTTGTTTACGGTTTTTTTTTGTTTTTGTTATTTCAATATGTAAAAATATTAGCAAAGCAAAAAAAGGCTTATTTATCAAAGTTAATATGTACTACGAATATTTTTTGTATAATTTTTTTTTTGTTTAGTTTGTATGTAAGAAAAATTCCGCTATTACGTCTGTTCACTATGAAGGTACAACGAGAATGAAGTCGAATAATCGATCACCCTAATAGATATGTTCTCAATATACAGTTTAGGAATTAACTCTCTATATATTCCCATCATTTTTGACGTTTGAGAAAACTTGGGAAGAAATTTAAAAAATTAGTTATACTAATACTTAAGATGCGAATAGGTTAGGTTAGTAATAGAGATGACAGCTGGTGGATAGAGGAAGATATAGAGGAAAGTTTTATTCTTTTGCAACTCTACTTTTCGCAGGTTTATAGCTAATAATTATAATGCAGTGTAGCAGCGCCTCTGGTGTTAATGGGGCGTATTCAATTTTTGAAGCTGTGTTAAGTAGCCATTTTATTGGTTATTTTACTTCGCCGGTGATACTGCGAAGAAAGGCAGTGACCAGTGTCTATGCCATTTTTACTAGAGCATTTCCTACAACAACTGATACAAAGGGACACTAGTGCGCATCAGAAAAATGCGTGGTGTTGTTATTTAATGACTGTCGGAGACCGGGCTCGAACCCAGATCCTTTGGTTTTGTAGTCAACGTGCTAACTACTTCAGCCAACGCCACCCTTATGCTAATGAATATGTTTATACAAAAAATAAAAGAGTAATTCATAATTAATTAATTCATGTATGTGTATTCATATATATATAATTAATAGGCAAACATGTTGTTTGTAACCCCTTTTACGCCGGTACAACTTCACCGACTTTGAAAAGATTTATTTGGTTTTAAAGGGTTTTCAGCACAGATGTGCACAATCTATATTATATGGAAATCGGTTAAGTATTATGGGAGGTATAAGCGTTTAAAATTGCTACTGCTACATGCACACTAGAGCGTCTCGCCCAACAGGCAACAAAAAAAAGTTCTCCGTACACCAGCAAATATAAAGTATTATTCCAAGGAGATTTCAAAAAAAATTTTTTTATTTATTTTGCCGAACGTAGGGGTCGCCTTTTTAGTTTTTTCGTTATATCTTCCATATTTACAGTCCGATCTTAAAGTTTGATATAGCGAATATTTTTGTCTCAGGGAGGCCAATATTTTTGCTCTTGGGTCCATTGACCTCAAGTGTACCGTTTTAGTACTTACCCCCCAAATCTCATTTCCTACCACCCTAATGTGACACCCTAATGTTAGAAATTTATAGCTCGCAAAAAATCATAAAACTTTTGCTAAGAAAGTATTTCGATAATTACAGCACAACTATTTAAAAAATGCTTTTATAAATTCATTGTTGCAGACCGTAGGGGTCACCTTTTTAAATTTGTCATAGCTTCAGTATTTACATACAGATATGAAAGTATAATATATCAATGAGTTTGTCTGTGGCAGACGAATTTTTTGTTAATTCAAAAGTCTTTAACCTCAAAAGTCCTTGACCTCAAGTAACCTTTACATCATACCTCAAATTATACAACAAGAAATAAGCAACAAAAAGCAAAGTAAAATAATAGAAATTTTAGTCGATCATATCTCGACGTGATTCAAGTTGGCTATATTTTTGACGGCTCTCGAGTTTAGAAAAAATGTGGCCCATGCGTTGTACTACATGAACAAAACGCTCGGTGTTTTGAGAATGAGATGGATAAGCTGTCAAAATAATTAGGTTTAGCAAAGAAAACTATGAAATGAAGATATTTTTCTTGCGCTTACCTGGTAATTCGATTACATCTTGCGAACATTGTAATGCTTCTTGATGATCTTGGGTATCTCTGTCTCTGTCAATTCGAATTTATTCCAATTGATCATATCAAAGTATGAGTCACTTTCAAAGTTTATAAAATTAACAACTTGTGGGCCGAACATTTGACGAATGCATCCAGTTGCATCATTACGGGCTAATAAAATTTTAGTATAGCCATCTGAACGCACTATCGCATCTTCGTCTGTTATCATCGATAACAAAAAAGTACGAGTTATTTTAGATAACAGGACGGAGGGTCTGTTGAACGTCTTCCGGCAACTGACGAATCCATGCTATGTATTGGAAAATGTTTCGACTTCCGTGAATTGCCAGTGGTTTGCTTTTCACAAGGAACCAGAATGGCGCATACACTTTTAATTTTTTTTGTTTAAGTTGAGATATGATGGGTTGATAATATAGACCTAATTGAGGTCAAAGACTTTTTATTTAAAAAAAAAATTGGCCTGCTACAGACAAACTCATCGATATATTATACTTTCATATCTGTATGTAAATACTGAAGCTATGACAAATTTAAAAAGGTGACCCCTACGGTCTGCAACAATGAATTTATAAAAGCAATTTTTAAATAGTTGTGCTGTAATTATCGAAATACTTTCTTAGCAAAAGTTTTATGATTTTTTGCGAGCTATAAATTTCTAACATTAGGGTGTCACATTAGGGTGGTAGGAAATGAGATTTGGGGGGTAAGTACTAAAACGGTACACTTGAGGTCAATGGACCCAAGAGCAAAAATATTGGCCTCCCTGAGACAAAAATATTCGCTATATCATTCTTTAAGATCGGACTGTAAATATGGAAGATATAACGAAAAAACTAAAAAGGCGACCCCTACGTTCGGCAAAAAAAAATAAAAAAAAATTTTTTTTTAAATCTCCTTGGAATAATACTTTATATTTGCTGGTGTACGGAGAACTTTTTTTTTGTGATACGGTCTAATGCACACACTTAAAAAATAATCAAAAAATGTGTGTGTGTGTGTTTGTAGCAGTGATGGGAAAGTTGGTACGATCGTACTTTTTTTGATAATATTTCACTTGAAAAAGTACCGTAGTACTCCCCCAACACATTTGATACTCGCGCTGTCAACTTAGAAATGCAGTCTTTTTCGACGAATGGCACGAAACTTATTAGTAAACAAATTTTAGAAAAGTGCAATCCTTTACAATTATATATGAACGAAAACCATATTTCACTCAATGATATTTTCTGCGGGACAGAATTTGAATTATATATCGCACCTTATCAACAAGAGGGTATTAACTCAAAATTTTAAAATGTTCAGTAGAGACGAAAAACTGTTTGTGGTTAGATTACAAGAGAATTTGAAAATCCGAATCCATAGTAGTAATTAAATTTCATTTGAAAATATATTTGCATTGTTTTTATTTCAAAATGTTGGAATTCTTGCGAAAAAACTATGTTTTGAGTTAATACCATTTTTCTGAATTTTCTCGATATTTTTTTTATTATTTTGAAATACGACGCTTTAGTTGAAATTTAAATAAAGATTCAAAATATATTTTTCAACAAAACAGTATCAACTCAAAATACAACAGAGTTTAAATAAAACAATTGGATTATTTTTAACTTGAATAAAGGCTCAAATCAAAATAATACCTTTTTTATGAAAATATAAGATACATTTCTGTGTCCACTTTTGTACTAACTCAAAATAATGCCTTTTTGATTATATAAAGGTAGTCACTACACTATCACAAAAATGGTCTCAAATGTAGTTTTCGAGGTGAAAGAGTAATCGGAATACTTTGAAATTTTTACAGTAGATAGATATTGATGTTGTTAGTTGATTTCTTGCAAAAAGTGAAATTTCAAAAATTTTGAGTTAATACCCTCTTGTTGATAAGGTGCGATATGTATATACACGGCTCATGTTTTAAATCAGTGTAAAGAAAATTGTAAAAAGTTATAAAGGCAAAGTGTGCTTTTCCAGCGAAAAGCAATATTTTGAAAAATGTTAACAACCGATATAGAGCATTAGCTGATATGGAAGAACTGAAACCATTAACAACAGAAAATATATGCAGCTTCTGGTCTACAGTGCACAGTGGGGAGTTTTGCAAAATAAATGGTAATAAATCTATGACTTTTGGCTTAAGCCAGAAGGCTAACAAGATATATCTGTGACAATAAGGAAAAAGTGCTTAAGTCATATTTTACTGTTTTGCAGAAGAGCACTTTTAAGCGTTCAAGTCGATTTTCAGAAATTTATTTCTTTTGCAGTTAAATTGGGAAATTCTCTGTTAACCTTTATTTTTTAAGCAAACATCGGTCTACACACTATAACTAACACATTTTAGTTGAAATATACCAAAGTATTACCTTAATTAAGCTATTATTCCAAACGAGATTAGAAGTCTAAAAAAGATAAGCCGGAAGTCATAATGCTATAACTTCCTGAAAAATCATACAAATAAATTGAGTTTCTGACCAGGAATACTTTCAAATATGTAGATTACGGAGGTACCATTAACTCAAAATTATCTTATCTCGACTTAAGCACTTTTTTCTTTTTGCCACAGATACATGTGTTATAAGGTCTAAGAGAGAAGTACCCTCTAAAGATTTCGAAGTTTCAGAAAAAATTAAGTGGACTATTCATCGTTAATTTTTCATGCAAAAAAATATAATGGACTGCACATTGTGCAATCAGTAGTTTATAAGTTCCAAAATTTGGAACATTTGAAATCCAAATGTATTACCATTTATTTTGCCAAAGTCCCCACTGTGGTAGGTAAAACTAAAACCGCATTAGATGAATACATTTTTCCTGATATATCGATAGCTTGCGGAATAACGTCCATACCTCACTCCTCTTCAAATGTCGAAAGGACTTTCTTTTACCAAAATCTAATGAAAACAAAACAAAGGGACAGGCTTTATTTTCCAACAGTATCAAATTTATCCACTTCAAAGATTTATTGAAGTCTAAAAACTGTTTTTGTTATAACTTTAAAATTTTTAACTACATATCGTTACTTTAATATAGAAAGGCCCTAAATGATTATTTTTTTAATCGAAATTTTTTAATTTTTTCGATACATTAGATGTTTTTCTATCGAAATATAAAAAAATATCGATTTAAAAAGATTTAGAGCCTTTCTATATTAAGTTAACGATATGTGAGTAATGATGGCTTAATATAATAAAGGCGGAACTCAAATTATCGATATTTATAGGAAAAGGAAAAAGCTGGAGAAAAACTAAGGCATTTACATGCATAAATAATTTTTTAAGTTGCCTAAGTCCTTGATTTTGAATATGTAAGTATATGCTTTGTGTTCCTTTTTTATTTCTTTGTAAATGAATTTTATATTATTTTTTAATAAAAAATAATAATAATTTTTGGAACTCTCGGCATCAAAAAAATACTTAAAAAAATTTTTTTTGGTACCGAAATGCAAATCTCATTTCCCATCACTGGTTTGTAGCCTTTTCTCTTGATCTTACAATTTTTTTTTCTCGTATTTGTTATTGATAAAAGCCATAATTCTTAGGGCCATTTTCACAACTTGCCTTTAGCTAAAGGCAGGATTTTGTCTGCCCGATGAATATCTTTGCATTATTACAACTTAAATTTTTTATTGTTATTATTACGAGTAGGAATAATAATAATATTTAATGGACAAAATAATAATAAATGAAGTTTGTATAATGCAATAAATTGAATAAGCTTGATTAAAAGGATTTTGTTAATGTTTTTTTATTTCATGTATTATTTAATTATGGTTGCATGTGTATGTAAGTATCTGTGTACACTGTGTGGCTGTGTTTTAATGAATTTTTTTTAACATTAGATAATTTTTCTTTGAGTCTTAATAAAATTATTTACGTCTAGAATACGGACGATTGTGAAGTTCGGCACTCTGGTGAAACTTAGCCTACTAGGGTACCTTGTTTGAGGTTACCTTGTTTGAAAATTCTATGATTTCCGCCACCAAGCCGTCAACAAATGGCATCCCAAAATATCAACAGTTGACATTAATTCTGAAAGAATCTAAAACATTATCTACAAATGACACCATTGCCCTATAAGCCTTACACATGATGTAAAATTAATTCAATAGCGTCATTTGTGGTAAATATATTAGATTATTTTGTGTTAAATTAAGTGTTGCTATTTAAAAAACATATTAAAAAAGTCTTTCGGGTTTTCAGATTTTTATAGTTAGGTTCTCACCTAGGCCTTTTCTAAATGCCTTGCATGCAACGTGTATGCAGTTCAATTAAATCGTTCCGAGTTAAACGCTTTAAATTGAATTTTTTAATTCTATGTTAAAATATTGTCGAAGGCATACATATGTATGTACATTAGAGCGACTCAACTTGTATGGAAGGGGAAAAAGTGATTTTGTTACCCCTCTGAAAATAAAGCTTGATATGTTTTATGATGATTCCCAAAATATTTTGGTTCTTGCGTTGACCATCCGTGAGCTGGACCATTTTTAAAAAACGTATTTTTTTCAGTTTTTCGAATTTTTTTGTACTTTCCTCCAAGACGACATAAAAAAAATTTGGTATCATCGAAAATAGTTTTTTAAGCGGCATCCAATGGTATATAAAACTTGACCAGTTGCGACCTACTAATTGAGATATTAAACTAAATACATATTTTCGTTTCGGGTTTTCATACAAATTCTACGTATTCGGAAATAATGTTTTGAAATTGAATCTGTTTTAAAATAATCTTAATTAATTTTTTTTTTTGTAATTATTCACATAATAATAAAATCGCGATATACATACGAGGGCGGTTCGGAAACTTCTTAGCCTAGCACAAAAAGCGCGGTATAAACAGAAAAAAGTTAAGTGTTTTGGAAACTTCCATCTCTGCTATGAACACATGTTAAATTTTGTTTCGATCTGGCAACTCCTTCATATAGAAACAGGTGTTCACAAAAGACGCATCCGCGATTTTTTAACAATGGAATAATTAGAAATGCGTGGTGTCATTAAATATTTACATAAAAAAGGTTTATCGGGACAAGAAATTCATAATGATATGGTGAATGTGTTAGGTGAAAGTGCTCCTTCATATGCAATAGTAAAAATTGGGTTGCTGAATTTAAACGTGGTCGTACAAGCATTGAAGATGAACCACGTAGTGGACGTCCAAAAACAGCAACAACAACAGAAATTGTAGCCAAAGTGCATGATATGGTATTAAATGATCGACGAATAAAAGTGCGTGAAATAGCTAATATCATGGGCATCTCAAATGATCGAGTCCATTTAATTTTGCATGAAGAACTACAGATGAAAAAGCTTTCTGCAAGATGGGTGCCGCATTTGTTAACAGTCGACCAAAAACGCATAAGAATGAACATTTCTCTAGCTTGTTTGGATCGTTTTAAGCGAAATAAAATGGATTTTAAGCGTCGTTTCATAACTGTTGATGAGACATGGATCCACCACTATACTCCAGAGACAAAAGAACAATCCAAACAATGGACTGAAGCTGGAGGAAGTGCCCCAAAGAAGGCAAAAACAATTCAATCGGCTGGTAAGGTTATGGCAACGGTTTTTTGGGACTTCAAAGGTATTTTATTGATTGACTATCTGCAAAAGGGTAAAACAATAAATTCCGAGTACTATTGCAACCTTTTGGATCAATTAAATGTACAAATTCGAGAAAAACGTCCTGGCTTACAACACAAAAAAATAATTTTTCATCAAGACAACGCACCAGCGCACAAGAGTGTTTTAACAATGGCTAAAATCAACGAATTAAAGTACGACTTGCTTGACCACCAACCTTATTCTCCTGATTTGGCTCCCAGTGACTTTTACCTGTTCCCAGATCTAAAAAAATTCCTTGCTGGCAAGCGTTTTACCTCAAATGAAGATGCAATTACAGTTGTAAACCACTATTTTGAAGACCTTGAGGAAAACTATTTTAATCAAGGAATAGAATTGCTAGAAAAGCGTTGGACTAAGTGCATTGAAGTTTCAGAAGATTATATTGAAAAATAAAAATATTTTTGAAAAACTAACTATTCTCTTTCATTGATAGGCTAAGAAGTTTCCGAACCGCCCTCGTATTTTATATTTTTTTAATATAGGCAATATGGGTATCAAATTTTTTTATAGTTTATTAATTTTTTAGTTGAATACATTTATGAAATGAGAAAAATACTTACTAACAGAACAAATTAAATAAGTTAACTAAGCTATAAATATAAATTAACATTATTTTAAAACAGATTCAATTTGAAAAGCAAAACATTATTTCCAAATAAGTAGAATTTGTATGAAAACAAAATCACTTTTTTTGAGTCGCTCTAATGTACATATGTATGTACAGTCTGTCAAGAATGAGTTTGCACATTGAATAAAAACATGGTTTCGTTAAAATTATTGGTACTTTATGTAATGGCTTTTTTATTTAAAAAAAATATTTTTTGTTAAAACATACCATACATTTATAGATGTTTACCGGGATCCAGTCGTAAAAAACTTGTTATCTGTTCGAAACAAAAACAAATTCCTACTTTATTTTACATTATCAATAAATTCTTTGCACAACTATGTTTTTTTCTCTTGATGTTAATAAACTCTTTGCACAACTTGTATTTTTTTAATCTCTTTTCAAATGAAGGGTAATTTACCATTATAATTGGCGTACGTTGTTCGAAACAATGACTTTTTAAGATAATTTATGCCAACTTTTTCTGTTGCGCACTTCGTAAATTTACATCATTTGAAAAATATTATAGTGTAACATTATTCAATTGATTTATATAATCGCGAACTTGGAAATAGTGCGGAGGATTTGTCGGAAATATTTTAAGTTTCACGGAAAGAATTTTACAACGTTATAAATCGAGCGGAAGAAAAAACACTGGATTTAAATCAAGGAGGTGATCGAAAATATAAGAAAAGTGGCTCAGAACCCAAAAATTTGGACTAGAACACTTGCGACAGAGTTTGAGGAAGAGCTCGGTGTTATTGTATGCCACGAGGCAGCACGTCAGACCATAACAAAAAAGAAAAACTAATCAAGAGAAGCAAGAAAGAAACTTCTACTGTCAGCAGCAAATATAGATATAGATATAGCAGCTAGTCTGAACGTTTGACGTTCGTTTGAAACGAAGATAATGTTGTACTATCACAATGGACCATCTAGGGTGCCGCGCAAGCGACAAACAAACAAAAACCAACAACAACAAAACACCATCACAATTAAAATTTTTTTTTAATTTCGAGTCGGTATTTCAAGCCAAGTAGTGGCTGACTTTGCTTTTCTGGACTCAACGATGGACGCGCATGAATATTTGAAAATTTTACGGACCCATTTACTTAATAGTGTGCAGAAATTTTGACTCATTACTGAAAACAAACCAAAATTTAAATTTTATTAAAACAATGAACCAAAACATTAAGTCATGGTCCGGTTATGGCACTTATGTAACCGCTCAACGTCGCGATCTCAATCCTATTGGGAATCTAAGGCTGTTTTTGAAAAAAAAGTAGCTAAGCGCCACCCAAAATATATGGCATGGCTTCAAACAGCAATACTGGAGGAGTGGCAGAAAATACTACCAAATTATGACAAAATGAAGTTAATTGGTTCAAAGAAAAATCTTCTACAGTGTGTGGTGGTAGATGTTAAAGCTTCCCATACCAAATATTATATTTTCGAAAACCAAATTTTAAATATGTACATATTTCCACTGAACCCAAAAATACGCAAGAAAATTTTTGTGCAAAGAGTTTATTGACAATGCTTAATGAAGTAGAAATTTATTTTTGTTGTATCTCTTTTTTGTTTCGAGCAGATTACAAGATTTTTTCACAATCTCTGCAAATACCTATAAATGTATGATATATGTATATAAATAAAAAATATTTTTTAGAACAAAAATGTCATTAAATTACTTATAATTTAAATAAAACCATGTTTGTTTTCTATGTGCAAACTCATTCTTAAAGGACTGTATGTGTTCTTTACACCAGTTGACGTTAAATTTTTTTAATTGTCAGTTTATTTTTTGTATGAAATTACTTCTAAATATCTAGGCGCACGGTAGTGCGCCAGGCCAAGTTCCGGCCAATGCACGCAGTGTGTATATTTACAGGAAGCCATTCGTCGTGTTTTTACCACCCCTTATAACTTTATTCTCCGCTGTCGTAAAATTCTAAAATTTAATTCATAATTAGAATTAATTCATGTAACCACATATGCAACAAAAGCTTCCTGAGATATGGAGGTGCAAAAAGTGCATATTTTAAGACATACTCACTGATCAGTCATCAAATTGTTGAAGCACTAAGCTAAAATTTGGTACACGAGTAGACCTAGGTGAGCAATGAACTAGAAAAATCTGAAAACATGAAAATTTTAACCAGAGGGGGGGGGGCTACGCCCACAAAAATTAAAATTTGTGCTAGTAAGCTGAAATTCGATACAGAACAAGGTCTAGATTATCACTTAACTCAAAAAACCGGAAAACCCGAACATTTTAGCCAGGAGAGCGGGGCTACGCCCATAAAGCTCAGAATTAAAAAAGCGAATCTAAAGCGTTCAATGAAAGCAATTTTATTGAAATTCGGCATACATGTTGCGATAATGCAAAGCTATAAATTTTCTTTTAAAAAAGTGGGCATTAACACGCCTATAAAATTTTATCGTCCTATTTAATGTACTTCAGCTGAGCACATTTAAATATACTATTTATGCATTTATAATAACTTGTTTTGAACGAAACTTGACACGAATGATAAGTACTGGCCAAAAAAATCTTGAGTGTAAAAAAATGGGCGGGACCACGCCCATAAATATAAATTTTGCGCTAGTGAGCTGAAATTTGGTACACAAGTAGGTCTAGGTGAGCAACTAATTAAAAAAAATTTGAGAACTTGAAAATTACATTTGAAAAAAACTTTAATCCTCCTATTATATGTACTTCCAGTTGCGAGCTGATATTTGGTATACAGGTAGGTCTAGGTGACAACCTAACTACAAAAATCTGAAAACCGAGATATTATAGCAATGTAGGCGGGGCTGCGCCGATAAATCTCAGAATAAAAAAGTCAAATCGAAAGCGTTTAGATTAAGGGCTTTTATTGAAATTTGGCATAAATGTTGCGATAATTCAAGGCTATAAATCTTCGTTTAAAAAGCGTACCTTAACACGCCCATAAAATTAAGGACTTCTTTTTCACGTAAATATTTATGTACATATTTCGGCTGAGCACATTCAAATATACTATTTAACTGTGTATTTATTATTATCCATTAAAAAATTAAAAATTTAGTTTCCGCTAGAGAACTGGAACTTTATACACAAGAAGGTTAAAGTGAGAAAACAACTAGAAAAATATAAAAACCAAAAAATTTTAAACAAGGGTGGCGGGGCCACGATAATATTGGTCTGAATTCAAAACTACATGTACAGGCTTTAACTCAAGCCATTTTATTGAAACCTTGCATACACGTTGCGCGTATGCAAGACTTTCAGTAGTCATCTTAGAGAGTGGGTGTGATTACGTCCATACAATTTTATCCTATTGTTTCACCTATATCGGCTTAAGAGATGTAAGTTTATTATTTACGTACTTCGTATCAGCCGTTTACTGCGAAAATCAACATAATTGATAAGCGCTGCTCACAATAAAATCTTGAGTTTATAAAAGTGGGCTCGGTAACACCCATAAAATTTAATTCTAGAATTCGCACTTAAATTTTGGACACAAGTAAGTGTAAAATCTCAAAAGACTGATGTTTCAGTCAGGGGCATGGACATGCACTTTAAACTCGATATTAAGAATTTAAGTTAACTGGGAAAATTCTAAAGCATTGTTACATTAGGGAGGTGGGGCCACGACCATAAAATTTTAACGCAATATTATACAGTAGAGAGCTGAAATTTTGTAGCTTAGGTAAGTTACCAAAATCGGAAACCCAACCACGCAAGGCTATAATTTACCGTTTTCAAAAGTACTTCGCAAAATTCTAAAGCATTGTTACATTAGGGAGGTGGGGCCACGACCATAAAATTTTAACGCAATATTATACAGTAGAGAGCTGAAATTTTGTAGCTTAGGTAAGTTACCAAAATCGGAAACCCAACCACGCAAGGCTATAATTTACCGTTTTCAAAAGTACTTCGCACAAGCAGATTTTAGAAAAGTATGCGGGGTCACTCCCATCCCATCACACTCTAACTAATTATTTTATGTAACTCTGGTCTTTTCTACTAGTGCAGTCACTATTACTATAAATATAACAGACTAGGAATCTTAAATTTAAAACATTTTATTAAATAAATCTTTTCAAAAAGTAGTCAGATCCTCACAAAAACATAAATGTGAAAAAGGCGAAGTTGCTTTTCAAAATTTCGGCCATCAAAAGTAGTGAGATAAAAATGTTGACCAAGTTCTTGTTTAGCACAATACCTATCGCTACAATATGCTATGAATTATATAAACTTGTACTCGTCAGGGTGTCATATCATTTATAGGCAATCTGCTAACTTGGCAATATTTTCACCTTTCTAAAAAAGAAGAAAGTATGGATATTTGTTCACTTCTTTACATGGAAAATATTTAAGTTTATTAGCAATTTAACTCATTACTTTGCCATACAATTTTGCTGGGATTATTAATCGATGTTATTTCTTAACTTACCTCTGCTTCAATAAGTTGGGTATCTTCAGGGGTAGATGGTAAAGGACAACCAGCGTCATCTTCTTCAGCTAAAACATCATCATCTTCCAATAAATCTAATCCATTACCGCATAATGGATCCTCATGTCCCCAAACGCGACGTTTACGTAAAATCATTTTTACATCATCGAAAATGTATTCATCGTCATCGCTTCGAACTCCTTTCTCGCTTTCTTTGATTTCTTCACACAAACGCGCAGGAGCATCAATGTCACTAGTTTCATTAACTTGTACTTCGGAGTATGCCATCATTGAGGTATTAAGTTGTAACATTCTTGCTGAATGTTCTCTTTCCATTGTTTTTGCAATGGAATTTGACAATTCAGAAAGTCAATATAAACGTTAAGCTGAAAAAAAAATTAAAATGTTAAGGATACAACCGCAGAAGCACCTTACTATGTGATTTTGATAATGAAAAAATAAACAAAGTTTCAGAAATACCAAATATTTGCTTGTTTTTCAAGAAAGAAAAAAATTCTCTGTAATTCATTTCATTTATTTTCAAAATATGTAATACAAAGCCACAGAGGATATCTAAAAATATTACATAGCAGTACTAATAATACCTGGGCCTAATTCCTGCACTCGTGATCAAAATTGCATTCGAATACAATTTAATTTCGATAGCAAGAAATTTTCCGATGATGTCACTCGATATCAAGCGAATCGAGTTTTTGTTTCAGTGTTGGAAAAAGGCATTTTATTTCACAACACTGAATAAATTGTAAGCAAAAACATATGTTTCTATATATGTACATATGTGTGCAAACACATATGTATGTTATTTCGTACAATTATTTTCGAATATAGTATCATATTTTTCGTTTATTTTATTGAATTTAGCAGAAAATAAAGCTTTTTTATAAAATTGGAAATTTCGTGAAATAAACAAATTATATTTTGTTATCATTTTGTTTACAGTACAAAATTATTCTTCAATTTACACAAGTTTTGGGAATTTTAGGAAAAAAAATTTTGCAATATAGAATTCAATTATGGGGAACTGCAAACCATTCAAACATTGAAATTATTCAAAGATACCATAAAAAAAAGTTGATTGAGGTTTAAAATGCATAGGGTAAAAGCCCCTAAAGTCGGCATGCACTAATATATATAAGATCTGATTTTCATTAGAAATATACTTACTTCCCTCTAAACATCGAGTAAATTTTAATGAGATTATATTTTTCTATGTATTCAAATCAACTAACATATTGATGTTAATGTGAAAATTTTAATAAAATATATGTATTTATTTTGCTTATTTTAATAGGTGTCGTCATTAGGAACAAAATTTTTTCATGATTTCCAGTTGTCGGCAGGGGTGTGCCGACTATAGAAAAATTAGTATTTTCTCATATTATTAAGCCTGGTATTCTGTTCGAAGTTGTGAAAAATTTTCAGCAACATTGATTATTTCGCGTGAAAATGTTGACACATAATAAGTGATGCCCATTTTACTTTTTCGGAAAAAATTTTCGTATTTATTGGTTTGAAGTAGGCAGCACTGATCCACTTTTGTTAACAAAAACATCAGCTGTCAATATTTCGCACGAAATAAATGCCAGTCTCATTATTTTACAGATAGCAAGAAAATGTTGCCAAATACATTTCATACATTTTTCACGTGTTGAACAGAGTACAACTTTTGCAACATTATTTCATGAAGATTTCACGTATGGATTATGTCAATATTTCGCGTGAAATTTTGAACAGAGTACCACGCTTTAAGCTCAAAAATTGCAAAATATTATAGTAATTCAGGTATGTGATGAAAACCGATTTAGACACAAAAATAATTTGAAAACGGTAAAAGGTGTGATGTGTTTTCCATAGTCGTTTTGTCAATAATTTTAAAACTTGTTTTTAATAGTTTTTCCAAATATTTTTGACAAATATCTTTTCACAACCCTATTATGTGGATTATATTTTACCTTTTAGTGTACTTTTTAGAAGTCGGCCATTTAAAATTAGCTCAAAAATGATGCTCAAAATCGATCGGAATTCATCACACCTTTTCAAAACGATTGTTTTGAAATCGTTTTGAAAACGATCGTTTTCCATCACATACCAGATTACTGCTACTAAAAAAATTAGTTTAAAATGAGTTTACGCAGTAGTCGGCATAGTAATATGTATGGAGTATATACCAGGCATACAGTTTCATAAGGTCGGTATGAACTTTTATTATAAGTTTATTGAACTGAGGATCCTAGAAAGATTGCAATTTTGTAACTCAGAAGAGATAATTACTTCATGCAATAACAGAAAATTGTATGATTGTAAATATGACCACTTTGAACAGACTTTCTGTGACATTGTACAGAACGGACTAAGGATAGCGAAGGAAATGTTCTTAATCGTTGAATATCAACTCCGCAAAGGCGTTCATTGTTCCCTTCATCAGTAGGAGGACAGTCATACTCTGCAAACCATCACAGTAGATAGCGTGCTTTTAGAAAGCTCATCTGAGGTCAAGTACCTGGGAGTGATATTAGACCAAAGGTTTTATAGAGATAGCATTTAGAGGCGATTGTCGACCAGGCAATAAAAGCACTAAAAGTGAGTATATGTATCTATGCAGGAAAAACATAAGAGTTGCACACGCAAAACCTTAAGATGAATATACACCATGATAGTGAAACTTATCATCACTTATGATGCTGTTGCTTGGTTGGAAAAGGTCAGGCTAGCTACGACTCTACATCAGTTGGAGAATTACTGAGGCTAGTATGTCTCTGTATAACAGTCCTCATTGAGCTCACACCTCTGACGATTGTTATAGAAAATGCTCCCAAGCAAAAAGTAACAGCCCGTGAAGAATCACAGACAGGGACTGCTCAAATAACCAATGGGAACAATCATCCCTGGAAGGCTCTGATTTGATGACTACAAATATATTAGCACTGATTATAACTATCTACATGTCGACTTTTCTCATTCGTATAGAGTAAAATTGGCACTTATCTGCTTGTTGTCGGTAACAACTGAGTACTATTGACAGCTCCTAACAATTCAAGTGCAATACAATACAAGGTAAGTGCAAACTTTTTCTGTCGGGTTGACGTAAAAGCTAGAAATATTTACAGAATAATGCGGAGTTATTTGTTTAAAAAACTTTTAAGAGTTTATCGGGCCTTCGCCTTTTTCAACTGACAGGTAAGTTGAAAAACATGGTTTCTTATGAGGTCGGTTACATTCAGTACGTGTCCGTCAACGCAAAGTACACAATTTGGTCAACTTTTATCTTTTTGCGTACGTTGAGTGGTTTGAAAGACATTGGTTGGTTTTTTGTTATGTTCTGATTTAGATTTTTGTGTTTTGTGGCAGCAAAAATAAAATTAAACAAAAGAAATAAGCGAAGTAAATACAAAAAGTTGAATTTAATAAATAAAATGGAGAATCGACCAATAGAAGATGTTCAAATGCTTCCGGCAATAAAGTACTCATTGTGCCAACCTTCTCCGTCGTTGCGTTAATGTCAGTTGAAAAAGGCGAAGTTTAACGTATGACGTATTCATTGTCCCCCGGCCTTTATACATATGGCCGTTAGTTTTTATTAATGTTGTGAAATCACCGTGACTTAACATGTCGTATCAGTGATCGGCAATGCGTCATTTTTTCGCTCTTCATACTGACTCATGAAATTTTAAATATAAGTGAGTATACATAATTTAAACTTAATTACATACTCTGATTTATGCTAGGAATACAACTGGGACGAACGACGAATTTTTCGGTGCGAACTTTCGTCATAAAAAATAAAACACATTTGTGCATATCAAAATGAACACAACAAAGCCGTACAACGAAATTCGTCGTGCGTGACGAGTTCTGAGATAGATTTAAGGTGAAGTTACATAACACGCGTTAGTGCGCGTGCAAACTGTAGGCATCTGTCAAAAAAAGTTGAAATAGTGTTTTTGCATACGACAAGTTACATACCAAACTCTTTGACGCGTTTGCCGCAGAAAGTTGGTTAACTTTCAACTTTTTAACGCGTTTTGATGTTTTGACAACAAGGATTTGAAAATGTTGATCATTTCATCAGCTCATTTTTCAATGTAAAAATGAATAAAAATGCTGAAAAGAAAAGCCGTTTGTAACGCGTAATGTGTAACTTGCCATTTTTCATGCGGTAAAGTTTTCAAGCGCACGATATTCGTCGACGAACAAACGCGTGTTATGTATTTCTACCTTTATTTCTAAATGATCAAACAGAATTGGGGCATAAACACATTTTCCATACAAAATGATACAAAAAACTAGCCTCAGAAAGCAGTCGATAGATAGAATCTATTTTATTTTGAGAGCGTTTTTTCTTATGCTCTCACATATAAATAAATATTCTCTCAAACATGTTACCATACTTTTAATAAATTGCATACATTTTGTGAACAAAACTACAAAGAAAAATAAGCACAAAAGAAAATAAAACAAAAATTAGAGAGCATTTGAAGTTACTGCCGTAGTTTTTATTATGGGCTTTGTTAATTTGACAGCGATTTTTCCTGAAGTTGCGGACTTATTCTGTTTAATCATTAATTTGTACGCCGACGAACGACGAAAAAACAATTTTCTCTCTCTCTCTCTTTCTCTCTCTCTCTGTCTTTGTACACACAACACAGCGTTACCATTTGTCAAGTTTTCGCTTTTTTTTTTTGGAAGATTTTTGAGATGCCAAAAAGTCTTTTGAAAATATAAAGTTTTTAAAGTTTTTTTTTATAAATATGTACATAGCTTAACTTTTGCAGTATATTGAATGAAAATATTAAGTGATATTTCTATGCAATAAAACGATATTTTATTTTCTCACCCCCTTATTACTGCAACAGTGTCTAAAGGCTGTCAGCCGACAGTAATGGAATGTAACTGTAACGTAGGAAATAGCTGCTTGATATTTTTATATAAAAGGTAGGTTACGTTATAATACATCTCTATAATCATTTTCATTACTTTTCACATGACAATATCGATCAGCTATTTCCTACTGTTGCAGTTACATTACATTACAGTCGGATAACTGAGCCTTAATTGTGTTTACTGCCTCTTTTGTACGACTATGCCGTTTAAATGTAAACTAAGAAATATATTTATTAATGTATGAGATATTTTTTTTAAGATCACAAAATCTAAATATGCATTTTATTTTATGTTTTTTTATTATATGTTATGTTTTTGATTTTAATCGTTTTTAACCCCCGACCAAAAAGAGGGGTGTTATAAGTTTGTAGTGTGTGTCTGTGTATCTGTGTGTCTGTCCGTGTCCACGTAGTTTTCTCTGTTGGAAAGGTGACTTGATCGAGATGGTTCTTAGCCATGTTTGAAGAAAATCGGTCCAGCCGTTTAGAAGATGTCACATCTTTTCTAGATAATTCGGGGGTTTATAAAATTTTCAATTTTTGTTATTATATTTTTAAATAACAAAATATTAAAAATTTTAAAAACACCCGATATATCTAGAAAAGATGTGACATCTTCTAACCGATTTTCTTCAAACATGGTTAAGAACCATCTTAATCAACTCACCTTTCAAACAGAGAAAACTAAATCAAAATCGGTCCAGCCGTTTGGGCTGTACGTGGACACGGACAGACAAACAAATACACAGACACACACTACAAACTTATAACACCCCTTTTTTTGGTCGGGGTTTAATAAAATGAATTCCTAATACATTTTTACTTTTTTTCTTTTAAAATTTTGGTACTTTTGTAGAAAAAGTTTTTGTTTCGAAAAGTTATTTTTCAGATTTAAGAAGTTTTTTTAAAAAATATATATGGTAACGCTCTCAGATATGAGAGGAATTCGCTGAGTAAATTCGTCGTTGTTGTGCTTCACACGACGAATTTACGCAGCGAACTCTTGTCGTCGAATTCGTCTACGTGGACGAAATTCGTCGTTCGTCCCAATTGTCGCGATGACATTGATTTATAAGTATAGATTGAAATAAATATGAATGCTACATACGTCGTCATATACGTAGACATGTTATATAGTATGTTTCCACCGACTTTAAATCAAGTAGGTTTAAGTAAATCACTTCAAAGTGTTTCCACCGAGCTTGTGAGTGATTTGTTGTTCGAATTTTCGTATTCAATTTATGCACGTCCTTTATAAGGGGGGAGCAGCAGCTGTGAATTTTATTCACATTGGTTGACATTTAAAATTGATTAAATATCCCTTAATGTAATTTTTTCGAAATTGCCAATCATTGATGGATGATCCAGGGATGGAGTTTGTAATTTTAAAAGCAACAGGGATTGCATACATGAATCGAGTTCGAAAAATAGTATTTTCGACATTATTTAAAATAATTCAACCACTTTGAGGTGATTTATCCATATGCAAAATGTAAATCATGTATAAATTAACATGATTTGCACAAACCATCATGATTTGTCTAAATCATGCCGGTGAAAACATACTATTAGACTCGGCAGTTTTTCTTGCTCAACTTTTGATTTTGTATAAGAGAGTTGAGAAAGTAATACATATATACTTTTTGTATACCTATCCTTTTTCTTTCTCATTATAAAATCAAAAGTTAAGCAAGAAAAACTGCCGAGTATAGAACATAACATACATTGATTCAGCTCACTCAACTCATTAAAATATGTATGTACACACATATATGTATGTATTTAAAAGTTTAGTCATTAAACAGTTTGCACCCATCTGAAAAAGCAGACATTAATTACATAGGTACATAAATAATGAAAGAAACAATGTATTATTTTAACATCGCCAAATTTTTGTCCGGACAAAATTTCTTTTTTATATTGACTTCTCTCTTCTTGAGAGAGAGAAAATATTTTTTACGAACATTGTTGCCATTTTGGCATTTTCGCTGCCAGATCTGGCATTTTCATTACCCGAAAAGCATTCAACTTTGAAAAAATTCTGCCAGATGCTTTTTGGCAGAATTTGCTTAAAATAAAAAATGTTAAATTGTTAAATTTTTTTTCAGTGTAGAGAATAATTCCTTTTATAAATGTATTTTTTTACAATTATGTGTTTCCTACGTAATGTAGATACAATGAATACCAAGGTGTATTTAAACAGGTGGCAGCGCTACTTCAGCTGATAATTTTTTGCTCTATGTGCATGTAGCTGAAGAATGCCAAAAACTTCGATTTTGTTATGGTTTTGGTACAATTATTTTTGTGCTTTTGACATTCTTCGGCTCTTTACACAGCTATGGTTGCCGTATTTTTGTATAACAAATCCTTATGCAGTCACCTGTATAATTACACCATGATGAATACCTATTAGAGATGCTAATCGGGACAGGTTTTTTAAAATCCCGGGCTTCGGGATTTAATGATGGAGTCTCGAAATCCCTAACCGGGACCCCGGGATTTTCGGGACTAACAAAATCCCGAAAACATTGTGCACAAATGAGCGTCTTTATATTAAAAAAAAAAATATTTTAATTTTACAAAATATTTTTTGGCATATTTAAAGGTGAATTATACAATTCAAACATTTAATTGCAAATTTTCATTGAAAAGTGCAATTTATGTAACATTTTTCCAAGAAAAGAAAAAGCTATAAGATATATTCAGGGCAATTATGTAAAAAATTCCGCAGGAAATTTCTCCCAGGGAACAATTCCAACTAATAGCAAATGATAGGCAAAACAAAAAATTCTAATTGGAAAAGGGAGAAATTTCCTGCGGAATTTTTTGCATAATTGCCCTAATTATGTATAACATATAATATTATCTACTAAAACATTTATTCAAAGCAAATTTTTTATTTTAACTTTTTATAACAGGGAGTTTCTAATAATTTTTGATGTAGAAGATGACAGTCAAAAACATTATTTATGAAAAAACGGGATTCAGATAATCCCGAAAATCCCGGGCTTTAAAATTCAAAAATCCGGGGCTCCGGGATTTGAATAGTCCCGAAAATCCCGGGATTTCCCATTTAGCATCTCTAATACCTATGTATTATATGTAATTATATGTGTGTATATGGAGCCCTATTTTTAATTATCAGCAAGCGGCAAAAATTAAAGTTTTCGGAAGATGGTTTTTATAGTATCCAAATATGTTTTAAACATAAACTGTCGCTTACGATAAAATTTTACAGCCTGTATTTTAAAAGATATCAAACATTTTGACATTTTGATAATTCTTAATTCTTATTCAAAAGTTAATTTTTTACAACATCTTGCTTACAATTAAACCCAAAATAGGTTTCGCTATACATACTTATATAATACATACAAACATATATACTATTTATATAATTACACCCGCATTCATAAAAAAATAAAATTAATTTGAAATTCGTTTTAGGAAAATTTTGTATGAATAATTTGAAATAAAATACATTTCAAATTCGTTTCAAATTTTTTTATTTTGGCTTTGTCACCAGTACTACTCTCTAATTATTCCCCATACAATACTTTGTGTTATAGACATTTAGCATGTGCTTGTTACTGAAAATATACTAGTAACACTAAAAGAATTGACTAGGTAGTGACTACGTACTTCTTATGGGAACATGGAGATATACCAACCACTGGTACATTTCTATACCTTACGTATGTACATAGAATTTACTTATATTGACAAGTTGTTGCAAAATACACCAGAAATACACCACATCTGTTTTCTCTCTTTCTTTTATACTGACGAATAGAAGAGAAATTGTAGACAATGTAACTACTACTAGAATTTTAGTGTTGACATATACACTTGGCCCCGCCTTACTGCAGGGTGGATAATAGAACCTGTTAATAGTAATAACTTTGTTTAAACATGAAATTCAAAGCTATTTCAACAATTTTTTTTTTTTTAATTTAAATCTGGCATTATACTTTTCTTCTGTAGAACATTTTAGCAGAATTTTTTTACGGATCTAGCATTCTCTCATCATCATTTTCTGGCAACACTGTTTACGAACAACTCTCAGTTTGAATGAGGTAGTTTACACGAGAACAATTTTTAAGCCGCATAATTTTTGTTCTTTTCCAAATTACAAGAGACTAATTCATCTGGTATAAAATGTATACGTATACACAGCTTTGTGTGTGTTAGTGTTTTTCGTATTCATTTACGGTCTAATTCATAAAAAATATTTTAGGTTTATTACAGGTTTATTTGACAAATTTCCCATAGAAATATGTCAAATAAGGGGTTAATAAACCTGAAATATTTTTTATGAATAATGCCGTTAACATTTACAGTTTTTTAAGTTGTGTGTGTATTGGTTTTGTGCTGCTAATGCGGGGTTGTAGCTGGTTGAAAAATTATGCCAAACACAAAGCCCCTCTCTTTGCCTCTCTCACCAACAAACTGGCATGTTATGCCAGCACAATTAATCCCGTGTAAATCAGCGCAATTGGTTTAATTTTATATTTTGTCCGGACAAAATTGAACTGAGCTGCCAAGTATTTGAATTTTTCAGCCAAAATTGAACTGAGCTGCCACATCATGTTATATGAATAATAAGAGCACTGATTATATTTGTATTAATTAGAATAGAAATAAAGGAAAATTTAAAAATAAAACATATACATATGAGCCCATTGAGATGAAGGGTGGTTTAGGGGATTTGACCCCAAACTTTGTATTTTTTTCGCGATTGGGGATGGAAATTTCGTATTGGGGATCTGGGGATTTGTTGGGGATGATAACCAAATTTTAGTGGATTTTTTGGGTATTTTTGTTATAGCTGATGGTAACAAGAATGATTTTTGAACTAAGGAATATGCATCTGGCAAGCCTTAAAAGGTGTGTTACTATTCATAGTGAATGGTTTCTAATAAAGAAGAAGTATCAAGGCAGATTAACCAAAAATGAACACTACCATGATACAATTATAACAGGTACATGCACAAGCCCAGCCTGTTACTGTATACATTGCAGATAAATGTCAAACTTTGTTTACAAGCTGCAAAAATGTTAAGGTAGAAATACATAACACGCGTTTGTTCGTCGACGAATATCGTGCGTTTGAAAACTTTACCGCATGAAAAATGGCAAGTTACACAACACGCGTTACAAACGCATTTACTTTCAGCTTTTTTATTTATTTTTACATTGAAAAATGATCTTGGAACATTTTCAAATCCTTTTTTGTGCAATACTGTATAGTTTTCAAACTCTTTATTAAGATTTTCCTTCATGATTCTAATTTTTAAAAAAATTTTCTCTTTTATTGTCAGCCGATTAGTTGTCAAAACATCAAAACGCGTTAAAAAGTTGAAAGTTAACCAACTTTCTGCCGCAAACGCGTCAAAGAGTTTGGTATGTAACTTGTCGTATGCAAAAACACTATTTCAACTTTTTTTGACAGATGCCTACAGTTGGCACGCGCACTAACGCGTGTTATGTAACTTCACCTTTAGTGTACGTGTGTGAATAAAATGTTTATAGTGTTGCCAATGAATTTACACAAGGCTGTGTCTGCAATTAAACATTGAAGAAAATTACACTAGACATCTTTTGTGTAGGTTAAAATTAAAAGAAAAATAAATACAAATAGAACCCAAAGTAGAATTTCACAGACATTATACAAGAATTTAATTCCATGGCCTACACATGTGAGTAGAAATTACACACTATTTAACTACACACAGAATGGCAACACTGAATAACTATAATCATGCAGGAATGCCGCGTCTGCAATTGTACTTTGGTTGCCCTGTAATTGCAATTTTTTATAAACAAAAGACATTTGTTTCTGACAATTTATCGTTTGTTTATAACAACAAATACAACAAAATTCCAATTGTTGTAGTCGTGCATGTACCTAGTATAAAGGTGAATTCACCCATTGTTTCGGAACAAAAGTTTTGTTTGGAGAAAATTTTTTTTACTGAGAGTTTTTTGCAAGACGATTCATCCATTTCGAACATTTTGTCTGGAAAATCAAAGCTACCATATGAAATATGTGTGTAAACGATGTGTATTAATTTTGCCAGTGGCAGCACAGCGGCAAATGATTACAATTTGCTGTGTCATACACATCTTTATAATTGTTTACTGCAATGGTTTCGTTCAACTCCATACATTTGGATATGTTTTTCTTAATTTTTCTTTACTTCTATTGTAATAAATACAAGTACAATCTGTGCTTTTATTATTCATATAACATTATGTGGCAGCTCAGTTCAACTTTGGCTGAAAAATTAAAAAAGTTGGCAGCTCAGTTCGATTTTGTCCGGACAAAAATTAAAATTAAACCAATTCAAGTAGAAAATGTTCTGAACAAAATTTGTTCTCTTCTTCTCTCTCTCTCAAAAAGAGAAACGTCAAACTACATATAAAAAAAATTTTGTCCGGACAAAAATTTTGTTCCGAAACAATGGGTGAATCCAGCTTAATTGTATCATGAACACTACCAAAACAAAAATACGCAACAAATTGCAATACGACTGTTTAGAAGCAGTTCTTAGAATAAACACATACTTTAAAAATAATTCAATTTGTTGTGACAAATTTAATCCTTCCGCTAAAATGCTAAAGCTTTTTAATACAAGTACTATGTACAACACAATTTCTGAAGCTGATGAATCAGAAGATTTCGATTTTGAAGTTTTTGAAATGGTAAACTTTGGTTAAAAAATTGTTTATACTTGTGTATATTAAACTCTGTGTAATTTTTTCTTTACAAGTTTTATAAGTACAAATCAAGGCACATTCACAAGGTAGTAGCGGAAATGCAGCTGAGCTATTCACCCTTATTCCATTTGTCGACATCGACGTCACTTTAACACAATACCAAAAAATTATGGCTTGTTTGCTCGCTCTCGAGAACAATTTTGTGCTAATGAAAATATATTTCCGTTCCCTTAATTCTAGAAAATGGCATTAGCATGCCAACAGGAGTCAGTTGTTTTCGAGAACTGTATTGTATTTAGTATTGTGTTAAAGTGACGTCGATGTCGACAAATGGAATAAGGGTAATTATTTTTTTCAAATTAAAGTTCATCCGAAAACGAGAAATTAAAAGAAAATGTAAAAAATTTCAATATGAAAAATATTTTATTAAAAAAATTCTGTGAAAACAAACATAAAAATATGAAAAAACTATTAAAAAATTGTGAAAAGTGCTAAGCGTTACAAATTTTGTTAGTGGTAGCTGCCGTGGAGAAATATTTCCAAATTTATGTGAATAATTTTTATTATTATTATGTTAAACAAATTATATTTTTGAAGTTTTGGATGAACTACAAGCCATGTTGTTTTTTTCATTGTTGTATTTTTTCATTGTTTTTGTAATCCTGATATTACCTGGAAATGAATCTGCCTTTGTACAAATTAAATAATATGAATGTAAATATAGTTATCGATATAAATGAATTTTATGGAATAAATGTTGTTTTTGTCATTGTTTTTTAAATCAAATTTTTTTTTCCAAGATTGGAAACCGAAACAAATACCGGTATCGGTATTGATACCGGTAAAATTATTTCTTAAATTTCGGTATCGGTAGCGGTATCGGTATTTTCTTTTATTTCGGTATCGGTATTACCGGCACATACCGTTATCGAGTTTATAATACCGGTATACCGATATTACTGATAAATTTATTATTTCCGGCAGTGGACATCAAAAAAATTTCTTTTTATAAATTACTTCAAAAAATTGAGTATTTTTCAGGGACCGAAAATAACTGTTATTTTTGAATTTTTGATTAAAAAAAGCAACCTCAAGGAAATGTCGGAGAATGAAACCAAGTATACCATTTTGCAAGTATTGGACCAAATTGTCAGAAAATACGATGCTTTTTAAAAATCTGATTTTTATTTTTTCAAGCAAAAATAAAAGTTATTTTTTGACTTTTATTTTTTTGAGCAAAAATAACAGTTATTTTTTACTTTTATTTTTTCGAGCAGAAATAAAAGTTATTTTTTGACTTTTATTTTTTCTAGCAAAAATAACAGTTATTTTTGACTTTTATTTTTTCGAGCAGAAATAAAAGTTATTTTTTGACTTTTATTTTTTCGAGTAGAAATAAAAGTTATTTTTTGACTTTTATTTTTTTGAGCAGAAATAAAAGTTATTTTGTGATAAATTCATTATATTTATTATAAATTTTGGCGCTTTTGCAATAGTGAATCGTTAAATTTACTTATTTAGAAAAGAATATTTGGAATATTAAATAATAATTTCTTTGTCAAAGGGGTTGAAAACACAAAAGTAACTTATTTCTGCTCAAAAAAATAAAAGTCAAAAAATAACTTTTATTTCTACTCGAAAAAATAAAAGTCAAAAAATAACTTTTATTTCTGCTCGAAAAAATAAAAGTCAAAAATAACTGTTATTTTTGCTCAAAAAAATAAAAGTCAAAAAATAACTTTAATTTTTGCTTGAAAAAATAAAAGTCAAAAATAACTGTTATTTTTGCTCAAAAAAATAAAAGACAAAAAATAACTTTTATTTCTGCTCGAAAAAATAAAAGTCAAAAAATAACTTTTATTTTCTGACTTTTACGATAAAAGTTATAACAGTTACGGTCCCTGGTATTTTTACATTAACATATGTATGTATAAAAGCATATACATATGTAGACTTGTGCCATTTAGTTCATTTTTAGTGACGGTCATTTTAGTTCATTATTGATAAATGAACTAGTTCGTTCATTTAGTTCAATTGGTCTTTTTAGTTCAATGAATTAAACTAGTGTTTTTAGTTCAATGATTTTATGTACATCTACATGCATATGTATGCATGTATATAAGTATTAAAAACGCAGATCTGTGATTACGAAAACTAAAATTAATTAATTAATTAATAAATTTGCTTTATAAAGGGTTTATAAAACAAATTTAGTGTAAAAATCTCATAATTCCAAAATGCATATCCACATACATACATACATATAAATTTTTTGTGAATAGAGTAGTGTTTACTTATGTTTTCTTGTTATTAATTGTGAAATATAATAAATACTCATTTATAATTCTTTTAAATCGTGAATATGACTCTGTTAGTACGAAAATTATTATATTTTTCTTTATTCCCTTTTGAAGTTTCTACCAAAAATTTTTTGCGTTCATACGATGATTATTTTTACATGTCTAACACAGGATTCACACCAAGACTTTTATGAAGTCTATTTTTCGACGTCATTTTTGGTTTGAAAGCGAACGGGGTAGAGAAGAAAGAGGGGTAGAAAAAATGACTCGATTTCTGTTTTCTATGGTTTTTTTCATATTTTTCTTTACACTAATTTGTGTTCTTGTTGTTACGTTTTATTATTAATATTCTCATATAGGTGTGTTCTTCGAAGCAAAATTTTATTTAAAAAGTACCCTGTCGGTAATTTGGCTAACTTTAAGCTAACTATTTCGCAAATAGTACTGACTGACACTTGGATTACTTTCAATATAATCAGCTGAATATTTTAACATTGCGATGTCCTAGGCGGTAGTCAATTGTCTCACTCTGCACTACTTTCAACTAACTTAAAGTTGACTTATTTAAATCACCTGGTAGTCAGTAAATTAAAAAATTTTTTGCGGGGTTCGAACATGTAGCATCACACGTTGTGTACTCAACGCGCTACGACTCGGCTAAGGTACCATCTAAAATAACAAAAGTATATAAAACTGAAATGATTTTCAAAGTAGCTGAGAATAAATTTGTTGGCTTTCATCAAATTTGATTACGTATTCAATTTAAGAATTAATTTGGGTTTGTTCTGGATGACTTTGCAGCTAGCTAGCTAGCTAGTATCTGTGTGTCTGTCGCTTAGAAGATATGACATCTTTTCTAGATATATCGGGGGTTTTTAAAATTTTTAATTTTTGTTATTACTTTTCTTTTTCGACAAAACGTCCAATTATGTTTAAATACGGGTTATTTTTCTTTTGCAAATTTCTACTAAAACATTACATATTGCAAAAAATATACTAATTCGCAACGGATTAAAATAATTCAAAAAATCTCCCAAAACTGATTATATAGACCGCGAAAATCGACAAGAGCTTGCGAAAATTTGCTAAAAAATGCGAATATGTTAAAAAAAACTTCCAAAACCGCAAATACTGTGTAGATTTTAAGAATCAAAAACAATCTCATTTGTAAAAAACTGCGAAAATTCCCGAATAATTTCATAATTAAAAAAATGCGATAGAATTTATTAAAAAACCTTAAAATTGTAAAGAATGCCAAAAACTTGGACAAATTTGTGACAATGACGAAAATTCGCAAAAACTTGGTAACTTCAAAAAGATATCAAAGTCTGATACTTATTAAAAATATTTAAAACTGCAAATAAAAATAAAGAATTGGGAACAATCACTTTTATTGCGATATTAGAGAAAATCCGCGATAAATTGCAAAATAGCAAACAAGCCCTAAAATTACTTACAAATACGTAAAGACATAAGAAAGTTATAAAAATGCATACCAAATTGCTAACATCAAATAAATAGATGGATTAAAAGGCAAATTTTGTAAATAGGAACGCTTTTTTCGTTTTGAAATTTGTATGGAAAAAATATTTTTTGAAACGAATTTTCGTTATTTTTCATACAAATTTTAAACGTTTAGAAACGAAATTTTCTACAAAATCTGTCAATAAAAATCGGTAAAACGCTAAAAAGGCAAGATTTGGCTTAAAATAACTTTTATCGCGAAAATTTGGGGACAAACTGCAAACAAGCCCTAAATTTCTTTAGGTAAAATTATAAGGAATGCCAGAAGTTCGGCAAAATTCGCGAAAATTACGAAAATTTGCAATAACTTGCTAACATCAAAATGATAGCAAAGTGTGATATTAATTAAAAGTCGGCAGAACTATAAAAACGGAAAAACTGTAAAAAAATAATTCTATCAGAGAATAACGTAAATGGGTTGAGTCACCCCTAATTTGTAAAAATTGTGCACAAGAGTAATATTTATTAAAAATTACCTGATTCGCAAAACTTACTAAAATTTGGAAATAAATACTAAGGCCCTAAATTTTAAAATAATAAATGCTCAAAAAAATTTTATTTCACATATTGCAAAAATTACAAAAATTCGCAAATAGTTTTCGGATACAGATAGAAGCCGTTGAATAATTTTATCATATTTTTGCATTTTCGTATTAAATATTATTTTGTATCTTTGCACCTAAAGTACCGTAACAATAATCAAAAAATTAAAATTCTTTAGATAATAGTTATTGGTAATCAAAAAAAATTTTTGGTTGCTATAATAGTTATTAGTAACCAAAAAAATATATTTCTCACTTTAATTGGTTACAATAAACAAAATGAAATATATCTTACGATAATCGTTGATTATAACCAATATTTTAATTGCGCTGATTTACACGGGATTAATTGTGCTGGCATAACATGCCAGTTTGTGGGTGAGAGAGGCAAAGAGAGGGGTTTTGTGTTTGGCATAATTTTTCAACCAGCTACAACCCCGCATTAGCAGCACAAAACCAATACACACACAACTTAGAAAACTGCAAATGTTAAATGAATACGAAAAACACTAACACACACAAAGCTGTGTATACGTATACATTTTTATGCAGGATAAATTAGTCTCGTGTATTCTTAAAAAAACAAAAATTGTGCTGCATAAAAATTAGTCTCGTGTAAACTACCTCATTCATCAATTGTAATGGTTAAATATAACCTTTTTGTCATTTCTCTTATAACTGTGTCCTGTGCAGTGACCTGCGCCGAGCAATTTTGTCGGCGGCGGCGGCTCATGAGAAATTCTTCGGCGGCGGCTGAAAATCTGCTGAGTCGGCTTCACTATCTTTACAATTGTGTCAAAGTAAATTCATATTAAAAGTGTGAATTTATTAGTGAAAAAACCAAAAACCATCACTTAAAATATAAAAAAAATCATCAATCGGCGGTTAATCTTAGCCGATTTTGAGCCGAGAAAAAATCAGCGGTGGCGGCTGATGCAAAGCCCTCGGCGGCTCGGCTCAGCCGGCTGTCAGCCGGTCGGCGCAGGTCTCTGGTCCTGTGTCCCTGCTTATTATTCGTTCATTCGTAGCAGTGTTGCTGTGAAGGAACTACTTGTTAGTTTGGGAAATGTAGAATGAATATGTCCATATATTTTTTAATTTTTTTTTAATTTACTACCAAAATACAATGGCGCATATTCATAAATCGTAACTAAAGTCGAAATTTATTAAACAGATACTAAAAAATAGTTAACAGATAGTTACAGATTCTATTCACAAATCTAAACTAACGAAGTAACGACTCCCAGCTGATAAAAGAAATAAGAAAATAAAATGTCGATAATACTATGATCGATATAAATTGTAATTAAAGAAAAAACTATTCAAACTATCAAAAAACTATTTTTGACATGTAAAGTATAAGTATAACATGTATAAGTTAGTTAACATTTAGTTACAGCTTCACTCATAATTAAGTCTAAAGTTTCGTAGCCGTCTGTGAATAACTTAAATAGGTATTTAAAAAAGTTAGCACCTAGTAATGATTTCTGAATATGCGCCAAAAATTCCTTTTGTCTCCTAACTTTATTTGTTTATAATCTGTATATTATAACTATTTATTTAATGTATGTTATAAAAAAATGGTATAACTGGCAACACTACTTGTACATAACATACAAACAACATGAGAGAAAGAAATATATGAGAGAGGAGATAACATTGTCGGTTCAATTCCCAGTCACGGTCAGTGCTGCCAGAATGATGATTTATCATATTTTTGATGATTTTTGGACCAAAATATGATTTTAAGATTTTTGTTCTCGAATGATGATTTTTAATTTTGCAAATTATGATTTTTACTTTCAATACATACATATGTATCTTCAATTTTCTTTGTTGGTCGAGAATGTTTATCAATAGCTACACCTATAAAGAAAACATTTTTGTTCCAGCGAAAATATTCGTCTTCATGGAAACAGTTTGGTAAGGGGCAGAGAGCACATTTCTTCCTCCTCTTCTGGGGTCAATAGAAAAAAAAAAAGAATAAGAAAACGTCACTTTACAAAAAAAGTCATGTTAGAGAAGTGACGAAAAATCGGTCCGGAATATATTCAAATCTTGCACCAAATATATACCAAATCGTTTAAAAGAAGTCATTCGTCGATAAGGAAAATCAACTTGCCTCTAAATTTTAGAGTATAAAACAACTGTACATCAGTGATGCAAAATGTGGCACAATTGGGCCATTTGTGGCACTTTTGAATGTTTGATGGCCCTGTGGTACTCTCTAGGATATTTTGGCCCTTTCAGGTCAAAATTCCAACCTTTGAGTACACTTTTTAGTTGAGTTTTTTTTCGTTTTAAAAACTACTTTTATTTTTGGAGATTTTTATTTAAACTGGTTTCCGAAATCTGCGCCAGATCATGTTTTGAGTGGGGAAACCAATAGTACTACACCACTTGCTATTAAACTTTTTCAAAAGCTCAAAGATTTATGTAGAAGTAAATTTTGCAAAAGGATTTCTACCATTAAAAATCGTTTATGTAAACCTTTGTATACAAATATATACAGAATTATTCAAGGAATTCTTTCTATTTACCAATTCTCAGCAGGACTGAAAATTTATATTGAAATCAACAATCAAATTTGAAAATTCGCTTTTGTTTTCAATATAAATTTTCAGTCGAGAGTTTTCTTTCGATATTGTAAAACAGGCCATAATAGAAGAAATCATCGTCATGTAAAAAATACTGTGTCATATTTAATATAATTAAAAAAAATTAATGAAATCTAGTTCTAATAATTGTTATGATGAAGATATTTTAAAACTTAACACAAAAAAAATGCTTCTAGACAGGGTTAAATTGAGGAACTATTGGACTAAAAATTTAGAGATTATGTTTAATAAAATGAGAATTACTTAAGTAATGTTTTTTAACTAAAATTTATTTTTTTAAGCAACACACATACATATGAAATATGTATTTACTTTAATTTAACAAAAAATACCTTAAAAATTTTAACTTTTGTCGCTAAGTTCTGCTTTTGCTCTAAACAAAATAAATCACATATTATTAATACATACTTTTGTTTTTATTTAAAATAAAAGATTATAGTCGAGTACATTTGGCCCTATCAAAGGTATTTTGGCCCTTTTAAATCGTTGATTTGGCCCTAAATTATATGATAAGAACATTGGCAATGTCGAATACTTATTTTGTTTGAATTTTTTAACTAGTTTTTCATTTAATGCAATTTTTAAATAAGTTACTTTAATGATCCCATTTTTTTATTGAATTCAATTTGAAAATGCTTTCTTAATTCTTTTTGTAAAATAAGATAGAAAATAGCTTTTTATTGATGAAAACAAAATAAAATTGGTGTAAGTCGAATAGTTTTGTTTGTCCATTGTAAATATGTCAATTGTTACTTTTTTTATTTGAAAAAAAAATTGGACTTGTGATGATTTTTTTATTCAAAATATGATTTTCTTTCCGACAAATGATGATTTTCTTCGCAAAACTTCTGGCAGCCCTGGTCACGGTTGCCAGAAATGCAGATTTATCTGGATTTTGCATATTTTTACCCTCCAAAAACACGAAATCCAGATTTGAAGATTTTTGGGCTAAAAACGCAGATTTTTCAACTACAATTATAGTGCAATTTTTTTTAAATTTTTCCTAATACTGCTACTACTTCTTGTTTATTTTATGTGTGAACGACTCATAGTTTAGAGAGTTAAAATTTTTGAACTTGGGAAACGTAGATAATCGGGTATGTTCTGTATTCCACGTGAAATTAAAAGGTGTGGAATTGCTATAGAATTGTTGCTGGAAATATATATTTATAACAACAATTCTATGGCAATTCCACACCTTTTAATTTCACGTAGAATACAGAACATACCCGATAATATTATTTTCTCTTCAAGACTTTGCAAAGTAAACTTTGCGTGTGGAAATTTGGCGGCTTTTCCTCATCATTAGACTTCAACCAGTGCGCAGCTAATTGTAAAAAGGTAATGAGAAATTAAAAATTTATTTAAAATCGAAGATGTTAGCTTGTAAAGATTTTTACTTGAAGCTTTTAACACTGCGTTTATACATGCAAGTATCTTGCATGCACGCTCTGTGTACGTATTATCAACGAAAATTTCGCACAAAAAGCCGACTGTCTTGCAACTTGCATGTTTACCTTTTAGTGCAGAGTTGTCCATAACATAAAAAAGTTTAATTTTAAGGGAACCAGATAGTATTGAACTTTATTGGAATTGTTTCAATGCTATTTATGTCTAAAAAATTAATTAACTGCTTAATTTATGAATATTTAAGAAAACAATTATTAAATTAGCTTTTAAATGTATTTAAAATGAGTAAAAACTCATATAACATTACGCTGAAATCCAGTTAATTTGTGCTAAAGTATTAATGGGGCAACTCTGTTAGCTAAGTTTCCATTTACTTGCTACAAGTTCATCAAGTCACTGTCTTGTAAAATTCCATGGCAGTTGAGTTGGAAGTAGACTGCAAGTGCCGAAAGTGTAGATGTGTTAGTAAAAGAGCTGAGTGTATTGAGTTTTTCGAACTTGCACCTGCACGTGTAAACCCTAGGTAAGTTTATTCTGCCGTATTCATAAAAAATAGTTTTAGTTTACGAAAGCTTTACAAAAAAGATTTTTCTTTGTTAAACGTTTTCTAACCCAAAATAATATTTACGAATATTATAAAAATATAAAAATATATATGTTGCACATGTACATCCATATTTATGTAATTTTTTTTAATAAAATATAAAAAAAGTTTCTTAATCAGGCTTGAGTTCAGTAATTTCAATTCTTATTGAATGAAATATTTTTATTAATTAATGTGAGTATCTAAAGAAGAGAAGAAAAATTAAACTAGACTTTATTAGCTGGGGGAAATACCGATATTTTTCTGTGCAGCCACGCACTTCATCAGCACCCATGTCTATCTGCTGGGGTAGAGATTATTATTAACATCAGCTATTTAGACATGGGTGCTGATGAAGTGCGTGGCTGCACAGAAAAATATCGGTATTTCGCCCAGCTAATAAATCTAGTTTAATTTTTCTTCTCTTCTTTAGATACTCACATTAATTAATAAAAATATTTCATTCAATAAGAATTGAAATTACTGAACTCAAGCCTGATTAAGAAATTATTTCTGATTAAAATTCACTACAGTTCAATTAAATCTAAAAATATCTCATATAAAAAAAGTTGTTTAAAAAATTGCTTTGAAAATTTTTTGAAGATGTTAAAAATAAAATGCAGATTTTGCAATTTTTTCGTGAAAAATTGTTCAATTTTGCAGATTTTATCCTTGGAAATTCTGGCAACACTGTTCCCAGTACGTGCGACTTTTGCTACCCCGCAACAGCGTTACCATTTGTCAAGTTTTCCCTTTTTTTGGAAGTTTTTTGAGATGCCAAAAAGTTTTTTGAAAATATAGTTTTTTCAAGTTTTTTTATAAATATGTCCATAATTGAACTTTTGCAGTATATTGAATGAAAATATTAAGTAATGTTTGTCTTCAATAAAACGATCTTATATTTTCCCACTCCCTTATTACGGCAACAGTGTCTAAAGCAGAGGTTCTCACAAGCTCTTTCTTCGGGGACCCCTTCAGAAATTTTAATAGTAGCACGGTCTACCGCAATACGAATTATACGTTTTACATTTATTATACAAAAGCCATATTACTAAATCTTATTAATATTAACTTTTGAGGAATCATAACAATAATTGTTTAGCTCTTCGCGGACCCCTTGGAATTTTCATACGGACCCCCATTTGAGAACCGTTGGTCTAAAGGCTCAGTTAGCCTAACCATTTTCATTAATTTTCACATAACAATATCAGCTGTTTTCTTTTAAAATTTTGGTACTTTTGTAGAAAAAAGTTTTTGTTTTGGAAAAAAGTTTTTTTTTCAGATTTAGGAAGTTTTTTAAAAAATATATGTGGTAACGCTGCCCCGCAAGCTTCTCATCACTTCACTCTTATAAACACGACTCGCAGGCGACGTGTCGCAGCGGGGCCACCCTTCATCTAAACGGCCTCTATGGAGTTGAACGAAAGAATTGCAATAAACAATTAAAAAGACACAGCAAATTGCAATCATTTGCCGATGTGCTGCCACTTGTAAAATTAATACGCATCGTTTACACACGTATTTCATATGGTAGCTTTGATTTTCCAGACAAAATGTTCGAAATGGATGAATCGTGCTGCAGAACTCTCAGTACAAAAATTTTTGTCTGGACCAGGGCTGTCAGATGTGGCGATTTCTCGCCAAACGTGGCGACTTTAAAGTTAGTTTGGCGTCATAATTTTCGATTTGGCGATATTTTAGCGTTTTGTTGGATATTTTTGATGAGCGAAAGTATATCATTAATATATCGTTGGTCTCAAGTAGAAAGGCCCTAACTCAAATAATTGTAACTTTACAGGAGAAGGCAAAACATAATAGAAACTGTAATATTCACAATGTAAACTTTTTTGTAAAACTGCTTGTAAAAGCGTTATTTTTTACACTATTGCAATATATTTTTGTGAGAAGGTATATTTGTGTGAAATGTATTGGAATCACTAAAATTAAGGTTATACTTTGGTATATTTCAACTTAAATGTATTATTTACAGTGTGTAGAACGATGTTTGCTTAAAAAAATAAAGGTTAACAGAGAATTTCCCAATTTAACTGTAAAGGAAACAAATTTCTGAAAATCGACTTGAACGCTTAAAAGTGCTCTCCTGCAAAACAGTTAAATATGACTTAAGCACTTTTTTCTTATTGCCACAGATATTTGGTTGTGTGCGCTTGTTTACAAAAAATATTCACACCAATAGTATATGTGTGATTTTTTTTGGTAAACAAACGCACACAAAGACAAATATTGAAGCTGAATATTGACGTGTCTAGCACCCGCTTAAAAATAAGACTCGCATTGTGTGAACGCCGAAGATAGTTCAAAGAAAAAAATAAAAATAAAAATAAAAATAAATATAAATAAGACTTGTATATTCTGAACGTAGACTAACTCATTATTTTTTTGAAATCGAGTTTTTTGTATATTTCGATAGAAGAAAGTCTAATGTATCGTAAAATGCAAGAATCTCGATTTCCAAAAAATAACGAGTTAGGGACTTTCTATATTAAGGTAACGACATGTATGTTTATTATTGTTATCCCAGCAAAAAATAAAAGGAGTACTTCCTTACGAACCACTTTTAAATTACTTCGAAAGTATCTAATGCATATTTTAAGATTGTAAAGAAATTATTTTTAACCACATATTAAATGGAATTTTAAATCACTGCTTTCTTTTCAACAAATTCATTACTTCTTTGGCTCAAGCAAAAAAATTCCATTTGATATGTGGTTAAAAATAACTTCTTTACTATCTAATAATATGCATTAGATACTTTCGAAGTAATTTAAAAGTGGTTCATAAGGAAGTATTTTTTGCTGGGATGGAATAAAATAACAAAAATTTAAATTATTTAACCTTTTTTTCTTTGCAAACCACATAAAAGTGATTTTTAATCACTGAATAAAAATCACTTTTTAACTACTTTTGTGAAGTGAATTATTTTTACACCCAAAATTTCAGATTTTTATATCACAAAAAATATGATTTTTATTGAGTTAAAAAAATGTCAAAAGCAAACCACTTCCTTCCAATGACACGTCAATGTAAAATTCATTGGTTTTTTACCTAAATTTCAAGTGGTTTGATTCAGTAGATGTGGTGTTTTTCTACTTCTTTTTCCTCACTCTTTTTGCTGGGATATAATAAAAAAAATCGTATGAGAATTTATGTATATCGAAAGCAAAAACAAATTTTAATATTTAGTATAAATTCTCGAACATCAAATCACAATGTGATTGATTAATCAACTTAAAAATAGATGAGAAAAATTATTTTGATTTTTATTTCACATGTAACCACATACATACATAACGTATTAGAAATTTTTTAACTTTGGAGACAATTGTGTAATGTTATATGTATGTATGTACATATGTAGGTATTATCAACATAAAACCTTTCAAAACAAATAGTTTATTTTACCAAAAATTTTAGATCTCGAAATCCCGGGATCCCGATTGGCATCCCTAATACCTACATATCGCTGTTAATAAGTAGAAAGGCCCTAACTCAAATAACTGTAGCTTTACAGGAAAATGTGAAAACATAATAATAAACAGTACAATTGCTTGTATAACTGATTTGTAAAACTGCTTGCAAAAGCGTTATTTTTACAATATTGGAACATCTTTTGTGACGAGGTGTATTTGTGTGAAATGAATTTGAATCACTGAAAAACTCAATTTCGTGAAATTACGGGTTAGGGCGATACACTTGCACAACAACGCAAAAATTGGCGATCATAAGTTCACTGGAACTTTTATTCCCGATAAGAGTGATTAAGATTATTCCGTCGTAGAGATGAACGTGTGTCGAGTTTTTTTTTTTCATGATTTCGTGCGTTTTCGGATCGTTTCGTGTTGATCAAAATTGACACGAAAAACACGAATCGGTTTTAGATCTAAAATATATACATATAAATGAATTTGCAGTAGAAAAAAATTAAATATTTTGTATCGTCAAACACACAACACTAGCATATTAAATTAAATTTTGTTGATATTGTATGGGCCTCTGAAGGTTAAGGTTCTGTACGTAAACGAATAGGATTAGCTGTGGTGGCAGATAGTATCAGCTGGCAGTGCCAACTTGGTGCCATATTTTGAAAAGTGACTCTTGAAAAAAATCAATTAAATTTTCTGATTTTCAAATACCATAACAATATTTGGTGCGTGTTGTGCAGTATCATTGACAAAATTTTTCGCGTGCGTTTCGTACGTGTTGAGCGTCGTGCGGGAAAAATTCGACACGCGATCATCCCTATTCTATAGACTTACTACTCGGTATATTTAAATAAAAGATCAGACTTTATCATACAATAATACAAATTGTCTAATTTTGAAACATTGAGAAATATGCTAAATAATCACCGACAATTTTTGTACAGCTTTATGGAATTTATGAAATATTAATTTGTAAAATTATGTTCTTATGTATGTATGTATGTATATACGTAATTTTGTTTGTTTTTAAGTTAATTATTATATTTCGTGTTGAAAAATTTTACATTGTATATACAGTTTGTCAAGGAAATGTTTTGACATCGTTAAAATCCTTTTAAATTTTTAGTTTTATCGTAAATATTTGTTTCCGTTTTTCCCTTATGAAATTTTTTGTTATAGATTTCATTTTATTTAAATTTAAGTGAGGATATAGTAGTAAGTTATAAGCAAAATTAAAAAATGAGAGCATAAAAATTACATGAAAGCCAAAAAAAACTCAAAAATTTCTCTGTCAAGAAAATGTTTTTACATCCTTGTATTATATAGTAAGAAAATAGGAAAGATTTTAAGTTTTACAAATTTAATTTTTTTTGGCCCTATTGGTATTAAATCGGCTTGTAAGACGACTTCTCATGGAAAAAAATTTTCTTTTCCAAATATTCCGCCGAAATTTCTCATATTCCCCTCGTATTACTGTTTTAAACTCCCTTTACTTATTGAAATAACCTTTGGAAATACTATTTTTCAAATAAATCCATAAATTTTGAATAGGGCATAGATCTGGACCTTGAGATGGAGTATCCACAACTTTGCCGCAATTAGATTGATAACAACTGGAAACTTGCATGTTTTCCAGCAATAAACCCAAATTTACTCGAGCTGTCATCCCAAAAAATGCTTCAATATATTAAGGCACAGCCCCGCATTCATGGTGTTCTCAATAAAGCAAATTTATCCCACGTTTTACACCATATATACATATGTATATGTACATATGTATGTATATATATGTATACCTCCAATCCATCAACCAAACTTTTTTAAATTTTACAGATGGGTTTATGGTTTCACTTTCCAATATTTTTAAAGATTTTTTTTCCTCCATACTTTGTTAGATCCATCATTCTAATAAAGCAGAAGTTTGGTTTCGTCGCCGAAAATCACATTGTCGTAGAAGCCATCAAGCTTGTAAGTATGCGTTATCACAAAAGACAATTTTTGTTGTTTGTGCTACACTCTAGAAAGCGGGGATTTCCGACCATTTATTGAAGTACAGTCGATTCTTTTGAGCAATTGCCTTTGTCTCATGGGAAACTGTGCGATTGGTACATCAATACGTTGAAATGGTTTTTCGTTGACAGCGCGAGTAAAGGTAGAATTAGTAAAATCGTATCGTTCTACTTTACAGCTTCCTGTATCGTTCAACTTTGTGTACAAGTTATAGAAAATGTAACAGTTTGCACAGCACATTTTTTTGTCTGGGTTTTAATGCGGCTTTTTTGACATTCGCTACAGAAAAATCTGTTTTCTGTAGATTTCTACGTCAGCAGTGCTACCACCACATATTTTATAACTAGTAACATGCATTGCATATGGTACGGCTTTTGTCAGCTGACACGCAACTTCACGATACGATTTTACTAATTCTACCTTAAGGTTGGCTTTATAGCTGGTAAATATGGAAGTTTTAAATTTTTATTAATGTATTGACCTCAAACATGAGGCACTTTGGGTAAGACCATGGTGTCCTTTCAATTGCGGTAAGGTTGTGGATACTCCATCTCAAGGTCCAGATCTATACCCTATTCAAAATTTATGGGTTTAATTGAAAAATAGTATTTCCAAAGGGTATTTCAAGAAGTAAATGGAGTTTAAAACAGTAATACGAGGGGAATATGAGAAATTTCGGCGGAATATTTGGAAAAGAAAATTTTTTTCCATGAGAAGTCGTCTTACAAGCCGATTTAATACCAATGGAGCCAAAAAAAAATTATTTTTGTACACCTTAAAATCTTTCCTATTTTCTTACTATAATATAATACAAGGATGTAAAAACGTTTCTTGACAGAGAAATTTTTGAGTTTTTTTAGCTTTCATGTAATTTTTATGCTCTCACTTTTTAATTTTGCGTATAACTTACTACTATTTGTTCACTTAAATGTAAATAAAATGAGATCCATAACCAAAAATTTCATAATGCAAAGAAAAATAAAAATATTTATGATAAAAATCAAAATTTGGTGTTGGCGTTTTCCTTTCGGCCAAATAATTCTCTGTTTATTATTACAGAGTAACTTTTAAAATAAAACAAGCAAACAAACAAAAATCAAAATTGATTACGATTTTAACTATGTCAAAACATTTTCTTGACATACTGTATGTATGTATATACACAATATGTAAATTACAAGAACAAAATACATATGAAATGTCAATGCTTAGCGTTACGTTTAACAAAATAAGGCCCTAAGTATTATTTAGCCTGCAGAAGTTATTATTAAACACCTTCACCAAATACATCTAATTATATTTTATACAAAATTGCCAATTTTTTTTTGCAAATTAAGAAAAAATCGATCACTTCATATACATATAGTTACATATCTACGTGTTTGTACACATATACATATTTTCATATCATTTACTATAGCAATATTTTACATGCTGACATCCTCATCAGATGTCCCAACATTATTTACTACGTCTGATGGATAGATTAATGCACTTTACTGACCGTTTTGAAGACAGGATAAGTTGTATAATGTGGTAAAATAAATATCTCAATTCACACCTTATATAAAAAATTAATTAATATTATTAACTGCTAGCAGTAAAAGTATTTCTTCTTTTTACAACTATTACCTCGATACATAAACAATAGAATAGGGTGCATCAGAGCTCTTTTAAACACATTGTAACAGGGTGACAGCGGAATTTCACGACGATTTTAAGGACTTGTCTATTTTTTAATTCATTTTGAAAGTTGCATTTACATGATGGCTTTTTTTCACTTTTGATGTTTTTTAACATTTCCTTATTTTATATACACGTAATTCAAACGTTGAATTTTCTATGATTTTTTGAAACACGAGTTTTGGAGTTTGTACGCGAACGGCATAGAAAAGCAAAAAGGGTAGAAATAAAATCATATTTTCCGTTCTCCAAGCTTTTTTTTAATTTTCCTTTACACATATTTTAATTTTTGGTATGGGGCTGTCCATATATTACGTAACGCTGTTTTCCCCGATTTTTGACTCCCCTACCTCCCCTCCAGTAACAAATAACGTAACATTGAGTTAAAAACAAATTAAATACTTTAAAAAGTTTTTATTTAAAAACAATTAAAATTAAGTCATTGTATTAAATTCATTTCTTAGAATAGCACAGTGCGTATACAGAAATTAAATAAGCTTACTTATGAACGTACTCCAAATATTGGCAAAACTATTTTTTAAGCTTCTTCCCAAGTGTCCGCAAACTCCAAAAATGCTGGTTTTATGGAGAGGTTGTTCCTAAACTGTATGTATGTATTACACCTAATTCACACGAAGACTTTTATGAAGTCTATTTTTCGACGTCATTTTTGGTTTGATAGCGAACGGGGTAGAGAAGAAAGAGAGGTATAAAAAATGACTCGATTACTGTTTTCTATGCTTTTTTTTTGCATATTTTTCTTTACACTAATTTGTGTTCTTGTTACGTTTTAATATTAATATTCTCATATTGGTATGTTCTTCGAAGCAAAATTTTATTAACAAAGTACCCTGTCGGAAATTCGGTTAACTTTAAGCTAACTATTTCGCAAATAGTACTGACTGACACTTGGATTACTTTCAATGTAATCAACTGACTATTTTAACATTGCGATGTCCTAGGCGGTAGTCAATTGTCTCACTCTGCACTACTTTCAACTAACTTAAAGTTGAATTTTTTAAATCACCTGGTAGTCAGTAAATTAAAAATTATCTTCCGGCGTTCGAACATGTATTATCACCAGGCCTAATTTTTCTGGCTTTTTGCCAGAAAAAGAACTTTTTTTTGCATATTTTAGTTTTTTGTTGAAAAATGCTTATTTTGGATCACCTTGCATAAAAAAGCTTATTTTTCACTCTGGCAACGCGATTAATATATAACGACTCATATAGCTCAAACTGGTGTAACCTACCATTTACACATGAAACTAATTGCAAGAAAGTAGCAACACAATCACATTTTTTCACTACCACACTCACATAGTTTTTAATTTCCACTCAGCTTTCAACGATTTTTTCAAGAAAGTAAATTTTTGATGTTTTCAGAAAGTAAAATGAAAAAAGGTTGACAGTGTTACCCCCTTTAAAGATTTGTACAAATATATAGGATTGTGGCAAATAATCTATATAATTAATAGGCGAACAAGTTTTTTGTAATCCCTTTTGCGCCGGAACTACTGCACCGATTTTGGAAAGACTTACATGATTTTAAAGGATTTTCTGCACATATGTGCACAATCTATATTTTATTGTAATCAGTTCAGTAGTTTGGGAGCTATAAGCGTTTAAAGTTGCTACTACTACATGGAAACATAGTACACACGCATTTATTAGCTTACACTTAAAAATTAAACAAAACTTGTGTGTGTGTGATTGCGTGTATTTGCAGTATTTCTCTTGATATTCCAATTTTTTTTTCTCTTATTTGCTATTTTATGAAAGCCATAAAAACTTATAGCAAGAGAGTTCAATAAATTGAAGTAGCTTTAATAAAGGGATTTTGTTCCTGTTTTTTTTAATTTTTTGTTTTTTATGTACGAATTATTGTTAATGTAAATATGTATGCATATTGTGTGACTGTGTTTTAATGAATTTTTTATGACGTTTAGATAATTTTTCTTTGAATCTTAATATAATTATTTACATCTAGAATACGGACGATTATTTCGTCCGTTTGGTATATCTAGTTATTATAAATTGTTCTTATTTTGTATAAATATTTAAATAATTGTAATTTCTTATCTTCAAATATACATGAAGAAGACAATTCGTGTCTATTTAAAACAATAATATTATTAAAATATTAACAATAATAATTATTCCCAACTTATTGCCCTATAAATGTGTTTATGCGATAATCTGGGTAACTCTAATTAAGTAATAAACAAAGCAATAGAAATGGAAATTTTCTTTTCGACGACATTTTTAAAATGAACTTTCACTTTCCTATGAAAACGAACAAGAAATTTTCATGAAAGTAACTTTTTTCATTAAAATTTTTATTCATAATACGTATACAAAAATTTCAAGAAAGTACTTTCATGTGTAAATGTAGCGTAAAGGAAATGCACATAAAATATATTTCTTTCCTCTTCTTGCACATGTATGTCTGCATGTTATTAATTTTTTTCTTTACTTTTCTATAACTTCCACCACAAAGTCGAACTTAAACTATAACCGCCGGAGGCTTATGATTTTTTGCTTGCAGATATTCGATTCAAAAATACCATGATACAATTATACAGGTAACCGCAAATAGACAACAAATTTACAGCAAATAAAACAACAGGGCTGTTTGTTGCTAGTTTCTGGTGCCAACTGTCATAAAGCAATTGAAGATAAACAGCGTGTGTGTGTGTTTGTAAAACATAAACAACATTTGGCAGGGTGCACCGCGAAACAAGCAAAACAGCTGGCGCTTCGCGGTTACCTGTATAATTGTATCATGAAAAATACCTTTCGTTACCCTACGTCTCCACGAGCTATCAACTTGGACATGACATGAACATGACGCCAGCAGAGCAACTGTGAAAAATTCATCAACTTATTTGTTGTGGTGAACATGGGCGATGTCCATGTTCAGGCATATCAAAGTATTTTGCGGTAGCACAACAGAGATAGAATATTTACCAGTTTTGTTCTGTTTTTTCTTCTTTCTATTGTAAATGGTTGCGGACGGCGAATCTCATGGCGAACATCGCTGCTCAGTCATATTTTGGGGCATCCATGTCAGAGCATGGACGAAACATGGACATGAGCGGTCTCCATTCGCATTTAAATACGCTCCTGTTACATATACTGATCCCGCGGGATCCCAATGTAGAGTAAAGAAACACACCTAATAAGTTAAGTTAAGTTTATTTGTGACTTTAAAACAGACATATGTACATAAAAAATGAATTAAAAGGTCGATTTACAAGAAAACTTTAAACTATAATGTTTTTTATTAATGAATATTATTGTTTTACAGTAACAAACTTGTCTGTGTTTGTAAAAGATTTCAAACATTAAAGATTATGGAGCTTGCTCCCGGCACAACATTTTTGAATGGTAGTAGAAAAGTATGTACACTGAGAAAATTAAGAGCTTTAAAATCAAAGAAAAAACGTCTTTGTAAAATTGTAACGAAAATATCTTTGTTAGAAGAAAAAAATCCTTGCATCAATGATTTATTCTTTAAATGAGCAAATGGTGCGTCTTCCACACACAAACGACTAAAATTCTTTGAAGCTCAATCAAAGAAATTATCTTTTCCGTAAAGATAAAATATTTGCTACAACGATTAATTTCTTTGCTAATAAGGGATTGAAAAACGTATTTAAAATTAAAGACTTTTCTTTGTTTTTTTAAGCTAAGCATCCTTGCTACAAAGACAAAGTCTGTAACTTTAAAGAATATTGTCTTCAATGCATAAGTGAACATTTTTGCTTGATCACACATGTTGGCTTGCAACGGTAAACAAGAGCGGTTAAAAAAAATAAAGATAAATGCCCTTATGCAAAAACGATTGTTAAAGTTAAAACATACTTTAAAACCGGTTTTGCCATACAAAATTCGTTTGTTAAACCAACTTTAAGTTTAACAATCGTTTTTGCATAAGGGGGAAAGTCTGTATCTTTAAAGAATTTAGTCTTCAAAGTTAAATTTGTTTACGTTTATGTAAAAAATAAAATGAATTGTTTTCGTGGTTGTCAGTAATTGTAAGTCAGTCGATAGGAACGCTCAATTGTGCATGTGCGCCTTGTCTTTTTTAATATGTAATTTTAATATATATTGAAGTGTTGTGTTTTTTTTTAAATATATTATAATAACAATATAAAATATATAATAATAACAATATAAAAAAAATAAAATAAAAAACGCTCTATCGTCGTGGCAGCGCTTGACCTTTGTCAATATACTTCTAACTATTAGTATTCTATTAAACTTAAATAAAAAAATGTGAAATAAAAAAAATTTATAAAAATGCTGTGTTTGGTTTCATTAAATATTTTATTTTGCAGAAAAATTTTAATTTTTTAAAACATTTCTATAGCAGATTTCAAAGAAAATTGCCTTTGTTCCTACATATCAGTCTTTAGTATTTCAAAGAATTATTTCGTTGAATTTAATTGCATTTCTTTGTAATAATGTTAAAATTACGTCTTTGTTACAATGAAAATTGTACTTAAAATCAAAAATTCAAGTCTTAAGACTAACGAATGAAAGTCTTTGTGCCAAAATACTTTTTCCTTAGTTTAAGGACTTTTTTAAGTGTTTCCAAAGACGTAAATCCTTGCCACAAGATTTTAAGTCTTCGATTTTAAGTATATATTTCATGGGAATCTAAAGAACTTTGCGCCTTTCCGGTAAAGTTGTTTTGTCTTTGGGCACAATCTGACCAATAAAAGTCTTTGCAACAAAGTGTATTTTCTTTGATTTTACGATTTAATTTTCTCAGTGTACTTAATAACTAAACTTAAAGCTAAAAATAATAAAAGAAAAGAAAAAGAAAAAAAAATAAATTAGCCCCTGTGGGCACCTTGAATTTTTGAAACATAAAATTTAGGTAATAAGTTATTTACGCATGTAGTTTCATGTTCCAAAAAACCTAAGGGTGAATAGTAGTTGGTATTAAGCCAATTGAAACTAACTTGATCATTTAGTACATTTTGGATTAAAACATTATCGATATTATGTAAAGAGTCAATAAAACGTTCCATTAAACCAAAAGCATATAAGGCTAAAGGTTTAATTTTTGTTAGATCATATATATATATATATTTATTGGAAAATTTCTTTTGAATTCGTTCAAAGTGTTTGTTAACGCAAATTCTTAGAATTTTACGTTCGAAAATTTCAAATTCCTTCATTACCGTTGGTGAAACTGAGAACCATATCGAAAATGCATACACGTATAGCGTGACGGTTAAACTTAAAAAGCTTGTTAAAATGATCGCCTAAATATTTAAGACTGTCTACAAAAGGGATTTCTTGTCCATCAAGGGATAAACTAAGCTGCTTGGTCTCTGGTACACTTCACTTTTGGATACGTTTATTTTTACACCCCATAGTTTATAAAAATTATTAACACAATTTAAATATGACGAAATAGATCTCAATTTATTATTTGGAGAAGTTCCATGAGCGTAAAGTAGCGAATCATCCGCGTAAATAATACCAGTAGAACAATTAAATTGGTTTGGAAGATCATGAATAAAAATGTTATAAAAATTTGGAGCCAAAATAGAACCTTGTGGCACACCGCATCCAACGTTGCCAATTATAGAATATTCGTTTTATAATTGTACGCAAAACTTTCTATTTTTAAAAAAATTTTGAATAATCTTAATAATGTGAGGTCCAAATCAAATATTTATCATTTTAAAAATTATGCCATCATGGTAAGCATTGTCGAAAGCTTTTTCAATATCAAGAGAGACTGCTATAGTACAGCGTTTTTCTCTCAAATTATTTACTACATCATTTTGAAATTTTAGTAATGCATGACTGGTCGAGTGAAATTTATATCCATCTGGATTCGAATTACTTTTCCAAAGAGTTTTCCTAAATTGGATAAAAGAGAGATCGGTCTAATATTGTCTAATTCAAAATTGTTGGGTTTTTTTTGGGTTGGGCAAATTTTTGCTATCTTCGAAGAATTTGGAAAGTATCCGTTGTTAATGCAATTATTAAATATAATTCCTAAATAATCAAAAGTTAAGGGGGGTAATTTTCTGATGATGAAGTTGGAAATACCGTCCAAACCAAACGATTTTTTGTTATTTAAAGATTTAGAAATTGACAATAGTTGATCAGTATTAGTTAAAGAACAATCATTTTGAACATTCGTTGATGGACAATTATTATTCAAGTAAAACAAATGGTTTGGTATCTGAGACAAATGTAGTCTTATTGTATTTTCAACATCTGTGACATCCCTATTAGGCAATGAAGCAGAATAAATAGATGAAAAATGGTTTTGAATATGTAATAATTTCTGATTATTATCAATTATTTCAGTTCCGTTTACCATTATTTTTGGAAATGCAGACTTTCTTGAAACTCCTAAAATATTATAATTTTTTTTTTGTATGCGGTAGGACCGGGTTTGATACCTGCAAGACGATTTTTGAAAATTTCGGCTTGTTCAATTTGAACTTTTTCTTTAATAATAATTTTAATCAGATGAATCTGCTTTGATAACAAAATATAATTTGGATTTCTTCTATCTAAAGTTCTTCTAAAAAGTCGTCTTAATTTCTTTTGCCAAGCAAACTTTAATTTATATAAATTTTTAATTTTATATGATATACAAATATGTTTATTTTTGATACTGACTTTCTCACAGTGATTACCTGTTGCTTCAGTTACTGCAGAAGAAAACTCTTGAATAAAATTGTCAATTTCTTTATTTGATAAGTTAACATTCGATGGAGGAAAATTTAAATTTACCTTTCGTGAAACTTCATTTCTGAAAGAATGAATAAATGAGGTTGTCAAAGGGAAATGATCCGAAAATGTTGGAAGAGATTTAATTGAAAAACTTGGATTAAACGTATCCACTAAATTGGTGCTTATCAAAAAATGATTCAAAAATTAACTCCCATTAGGGAAAGAAGGCATGGAATCAGAAAATCTAATAAAATCCGAACAAAAATCTATCAACCAGTTGAATAACGCAATACCATTACAATTATTTAATACGTCACCCCAAGAAATATGTTTTGCGTTAAAATCACTCCCCAAAATTACACCATCGTAGTTGGATGAAATTGCCTTGATAGCAGATAAGCCATTATAGATCAAATTATAATTACAATTACATGGAAAGTGTAAAAAACTAAACAAAATTTTTCTAGGTAAGCCATCAATTAATAAAAAAAACTTCAATAAATAGATTTTCAAATAAAATTGAATCGATTGTAATACGACGAAAGGAGTAGCTTTCCTTTAAGGCGATGGCAACGCCTATGAAACTATCATCTCTTACAAAAGAGTAATTATCTAAAACAAGTCTATGAGTTAGACTAAGATGTGTCTCCTGTATAAAGGCAGCATCAATCTTATTACATTTCAAAGTATTAACTAAATCTATTCTTCTACTGGAACTACCAGGGAACGAACGTTAAAATTTAATATATCCATGGTTCTATTTACCATAAATAGATTCAATCTCCTTAAGGAGCTTCAAACAATCAGAGTTTGCTGATGACCTAGAGCAATTTTTATAGTTCCCAATAAAACTTCATATTTTATCTTCTAATGGCATTGTTTCTTCTTTACATAAATCTTTAGCAATATTCAAAAACTCCTGAATCAATGGTGGTTTCTTTGATGGTTTAACAATTTTTTGAGACACAGTAACACAATTGCAAATGTTTTATTAGATTTAATAAAACTAGATTCAATATTAGCATTTTCAACATTTTGTGATGCATAGAAATTTCTTTCTTTGATTGCATTCGACAATTCTTTTTTGCGCTCACTGTATTGTAAAAAGTAGGGACAACCTCGCCAATTTGCTGGATGTTAAGAATTTTTACAATTAACACAAAATTGCTTTAAATTATAGTTAACTACTAATTTTCGAAATAACACATGCTTGAGGACTGTTGCAGTTGCTGGAATAATGTCCCCATTGTTGGCAACACCAGCACTGAACATCTCTAGAATTTGCCTTAGGGATTCCCAGGAAACGAATTGATTTAGCAAATACCTAATGTGAGTAAAATTATTTGCGTTTTTACCAGGAAGCAGTGTATTAAAAATAAGCTCGTGTCAACATTATATTTTCTTTTTTTTTGTAACCGCATCTACAGTATCTGGCAGAATCAAATCAAATTCTTTCTTAATGTAACCAACATCTGTTTTATTATAAAGGCCACGGAGAACAATATTTGTCTTCTTGAGAGCTTTTGGAGTGAATGAGTATGATTCAATGCTTTTTTCCTTGTGCAACGGTATCATTTCTTGGTGAACACAAGGGTCGCGCACATAAAGCTTACTTTTGATTTATTAATGATTTTAAAATCAACATTTTTATCTTTTATTGATCCAAAAGACTTTTGATATTCAGGTTATAAATAAAATAACTTTCGGCCCTGGGTTTTGCCGATTTCTTTTCCTTGTGGTCAGTTTTGAGTTCATTATTAGTTTTGTCCATTTCAATTTCACCCAAGATTTGAAAACGGTTGTTATGATTAACAGTTGGAGTTTAAAATTCTGTAAGATCAAATTGAATTGGATCATTGCATCTACTTTTTTTACCTTTAACTTGAACAAATTCCTTACGCTCATTTTTCAAAGTATCCTCTTCCATAGAAGATAATGAAAAATATCTTGGGAGCGAGACTTCACAGTTATTTGATGTATCTTGAGAGAGGCTCGTTGAAACTCCTGGGTTCATGGGAATATTTAAATTATTCGATAAAGGTCCTAACGCAGAATCCTCAAAATTCGACGTTAAAGTTGGAGAATTGGCATTACCCGCAACAAAAGGCTGATTTTTATCTGGAGGCAGTTTTAAAGAAAGCCAGCCGCCATCCAACTGCAGACTCATTATTCAAGTTTTCTTATTCAAAATTCTCAATCAGGAAAATCAACTTTTTTCAATATTTTATTTGGAAACTTAAATATAAAGCAAGACCTTCTTCGTTCGAAGTCAAAACTCGAATTGAATTTAGTTACACGGTACTGCTAGTTGCAATAAACCAAAAGATCAAAGTGACAAAAAATGCAGTAATTGTGGAGGTAATCACACTGCTAACTACAGAGGTTGTCCTGTGTACTCTTTCGTCAAACAGACTATGAGGCAAACACCTAAATTGGCCCCAGCTCAATCAGCAAACGCTTTATCAGCCACTTTTGCGCAAGTGAGCCAACCAGTTAGTTCCTCTGTATCGTATGCCGATGCTGCTAACACAAATTCTATTCATACACAAAATGTTTCACCACCAAATAATTCAACAAATACAAATTCGAATTTTAATTTCAATCGCCTTGAAGCTACTATTGATAATCTGGTGCAAACTATAAATAATTTTACAACAAATATGACTAGCATGATGAAAGAAATGCTGCGAATGCAGAATACTCTGCTTCAAGCTTTAGTTAACAAACCATGAACACGTTAAAAATATGTTTCTGGAACGAAAACGGCATTCGCCAACATAAAAATGAACTTGAGCACTTCCTCACGGAAAAAAATATTGATATAATGTTGGTCTCTGAGACTCATTTGACTTCGAGAAGCCTTTTTAAAATTTATGGCTACACCTTATATGATTCAAAGGACCTGAGAGGAAGAGCATGCGGTGGATCAGCAATTTTAATAAAGTCAAGACTCAAGCAAAGACTATAAATATATAAAGATGTTCCACGTAGAACATTAAATGAAAACTAAAATTTTTTGTGTTTATTGATGCTGTGGGGGAAGTAACAAGGGAAAAATAAATTGTTTGTTATTTGAACGAAACCACAAAGAGAGCACAAAATTTTTGAGCATGCACACTTATATAAATATGTATGTAGTAATGTTGTATGGCATACAATGTATGCACACACATAATTGAAGCTTATAGAGAAATTTAGTTGTGTGTGTTATATTTCTTGTTTAAAGCGCAGTCAAGTAGGAGCAAAAATATGAAATAACTAAAAGAAGAATTTTTTTGTTTTGATACATTCATGTGCAAATAAATCATGAAAATCAAATGCGACCGATTGTGTTATTGTAGGGTAAAAATACGTGTTTTATTGTCGTAAAGTTAAAAATAAGTTGATTCGCACCGAACTATAATTATTTTATTTAGAAATTTCAATTATCTATGTATATATGTACATATATGTACATACATACATATATACATATATATATGAGTTTACTTACATAAGTTTGCAAACCATGATTATTTATTTTTGTTTACAAAAGAATAGGTTTTATTTATTGCTTTAACATTTTGAGTTTTTCAGTGCTTGTTGATTTGAATTTATATGTTTCCCACGACGAATGTTTTCGTAGCAGTGTAAGAACTAATAAATTAAGCATCTGCATCCTGTGCTTAAAGCATACGTAGCTCTCGTCAAACCAAAAGGAATATATTGTATTTTTGGTACAATTTACGCATTGCTCAACAATAGTTTTTTTTATGTTTTTTATTTCTTTAGAATTAGTAAAAACATTTTCGAAAACTTTTATGTGAATCTTACACAGTGCAAAAAATAAGTCTGATGTAGCACACAAACTTCCAAAATCTGTTTCTTTATCATAATTTTTAGCGTGAACAAACATTTCTGAAGGATATGACAAAACTTGTGCTGGTTTAATTATATCCACTCGACATTTAGCGCAAGTAATTCGTTGAGCTATATAACCAACAAAATATCGGCTTGATGTTAACTCTATTGGAACATTATTAGAGTTAAAACAATCTGCATCTTCATTAAAATAATCTTCATTTTCATCGAATATGTTTGTTACATTAACGTCAGGTGTGCGACTACTTTCTGCCGTACTTTCACTTCTTTGAGTATCTTCTAAAATTGTTTGGAACTCAATAGGTAAAAATATCGCATCGTCGTTTGCACAATTTGAAGAGGTACTAAATTGCGTTATTTTAAGAGATAGCAGTTTAGTTACTGCGACATTTAATTCATAGACCGAAGGATTTTTGCAGTGTCCGCCCTTGGCACGTATATATGAAAACAAGTTTTCCAATGGATCTTGATTAAAATGGCTCGTTAAAATGCATATCAAATTTGAGTTTTCCGCAAACAGTTCTGACGATAACGATAAAATAGCTCTCGTAGTTTGAATTAGGCCATCGATTGAAAATATTTTATTTCCTGCGTATTCAACCTGTTTCATATAGGTAATTAGCTCTTCGAGTAATTGCCAAGTTGTGCTTTTCGGCTTCAGTCCACGCTTCAGGGGCTTTGCATCGTTAAAATACATGCTGTTTAAGCAATCAAAATAGCTATCGAGTTTTTTTATAAAAGAGCACGTTGAAGTGGCTATTGCTGCGGAACTTCGTGTAAACTGGCGATTTTCATTTACAGATTGGATTGCAGCAGCAACTGAATTGCTCAAAGTTTGAACAGCTAGGCTAACACGCATCTTCTGAAAATTATTTGGGTTTATGTGCACCGTTGTTAATTTTGTCATTTTGGTTACTTTTCCATACTCCAACTCGAATATTTCTCTAACAACGTCGAATCGCGCTACGCCATGCGGTGTTTTAAAATCGGCTTTGATGAAAGCATTTCTTATGGATTTGAAAATATGGGGTACGTCGTACATCAGGTAAATTTTTGCATTTTTATAAATAAAATAAGGTTTTTCACAAGATCCGCCTAGCATATCACGCACATTTAGTCCCATTTCTCTTAAAATTTCATAGTTTGACTCCACAAGTTTTTTTAGTACATCACCTTTTATTGAACTGGAAGTAACAAAATAGTTTAAAACGAACTTCCAACTTTTTACAACTCCTCTTATCATAAAAACGCAAACTTGGGACCCCATTTGATTCACTCGTTCATATCCTAAATCGACAACTCCATCTATAACATCTGCACATTTATTATAAGTAAATTTTTTTCTTATAGATACTTCATCAAAAATTAAAATGCATTCTTTTTCAAAAGGTTGCACCTTTTTCACAGTTTCTGTGAGCGCATTGTATATACATGAATTGTTACCTGGCTGCAAATTTTTAATGCTACTCCATCCACTAAAGGATGAAGGACTCTGAAGGTTCAATTTCAATATATTTCTTAAAAACAAGTATGTGGAGGTTGATCTTTAAAATATACTTTGAGAAAAGCTTATCTCATGCTCTTCCCAACGCGCATTTGTCCCCCTATTTATCTTTAGGAGCATTTTGCAAAATGTTTTTCGTTTGGACTTATATTTAAATTAAATAAGTAAATTTATATTCGGTGCGAATCCATGTATTTCCAAAAGTACAACAATAAAATACATATTTTTGCCCTATAAATAGACAATCGGTAACATTAAATTTTATGTAGCTTATGTCCATACGCTTATGCATATGTGCGAAAACACAAGTTCTTTTTGTTTGTGTAAATTTTTTCTTTGCTTTAAATTAAATACACACATCCATTCATACTTACGCATGCAAAGGCACACACACATGCATGCGTATGCAGATGAATAGCGAAGACTTGAGAACAGTGTGACCCTTTTAGCATTTTCACTGCTAAATTTAGCATTATGTACTTCGATTTAGCAGTGAATTTTTTATTTTGCATTTAGCATTTTTTTCAGCATTTTTGTATTAATTTTTTAGCATTTTTAATTTTATAGATTTTATATACTCCTTTCCATTTATACAAGTAAAAACCTCTGTCAATTAATGTATTTCATTGTATTTTCTTATTTTTATATAAATGTATAATGATGGAAACCGTGAAAACAGCATAAGACGTCTTAAGCGGCTATTAAGCTGTCGTACGTGGTATTTGAAAATGGTGTGTTATTGCCAAATTCGTGTTTTTCAGCTTGGTTTGTTTTTAAAAACATTTTTAATTTTTGTCTTTGTCATCATACCATCATACTTGTTTAATAGATCTTCTGTCAAACTCAGTGCAAATTTGATGACTTGGTTAGAGCGCGCATTATTAAAGGTGTTTATTGAAATGTGCGTGTCATGTTCATATACCGAGTATGACCGTCTAATAGCCGCTTTAATGTATTTTAAACGTGAAACACTTAATAATAAGAAGAAAAGAAATATTCAAAATTATGGTTTTTTCGGGATCGAGCACTTCAAAATTCATCGTTGCGGAATCCGGCTCTGGAAACACAATTAAGAATAAAAGTGAAAAAGTAACTTAATACATTTATTAATGCAAAAAGTATTTTTTAAATGTGGGTACGTTCGTAAATGCTGCAAATTTATGCATCAATGCGGCAGTTCTGCCAGGTTTTACTGCGTATGCGTGATTATCTGCTGCACATGCTTTGCAACTGCTCAACATCTGTGCCCAGTTGACATTTTTGAACAAAGTGCAAAAAATTTTGAAATTGGCAAGTAATTTTATTTAAGAAAATATTCACCCTTATTCCAGTTGTCGTCATCGACGGCAATTTAACACAACACCAAAAAATTGGTGCTCGTATATCCGTTGGCGGAAACAACTGACTCATGTTGGCAGGCTTACGCTATTTTATAGACCTTAGGGAACGGAAATAGATTATCAGTTGCGCAAAATTGCTCTCGAGAGCGAGTAAACGAGCCACAATTTTTTTGTATTGTGTTAAATTGCCGTCGATGACGACAACTGGAATAAGGGTGATTGACAAAGCAAAAAATTTAAAAGAAAATCAAAGCGACAATTTCTTATGAGAACAGCATTGGCCTTAAAAAGAATACAACTAAAATAAAAAAACTCCTTTGAACACCAAGATTATGTGTTTCAAAGTTATTTTCGAGTTTATCAATCTCATTTTTTTGTAAGATTCGAAACATGTAATTTAAACATCAAAATACATAGATATATTCAACTTATTGTTCCACTGCAACTTCTTGCATCTTAAAATAATTTACTGCGCCATTTGCACAGATTTGCGGCAGGTATGCCGATTAAATGCATTAAAAAACGTTTGACTCTGAATAGTGCTGCCAAGTTATGCATTTTTGAACGTTAGATGTTCGTGATGCTGCAGACTTGCACTATAAATGCTTTTACGAACGTAGCCTGTCTTTCCCATTATGTTGATAGCTGGCATGCTAATATATTAAAACGTATCAAATAAAAGTGTAAAATTATTTTATATATTTAATTTTTATATGAAAATTACCAACAACAAATTGTACACTATTATATTTAATACAATCATACAAATATACAAGAGGTTTTATGAATTCAGCAATTGTATTATGTATGTTCCTGAGTTGTTGTTTTTACTTTTGAATCAACTTTGTTTATGTTATTAAAGTTAAATAAAATACTTATTCGTAATTATAACGGTAAAATTATTAAAAAATCATTCCAAATTTTTAGCATTATCTATATTTTAGCATTTTCAAATATTTTTTTTTAGCATTTTTAGCATTATTTTAAGCCTCATTTAGCATTCAAAAATTTTTTAGTTGTGGCCACACTGCTTGAGAATAATAAGTGCTCTGAGAAAATAAATTACTCTCTTTGAAACAAATGGATTTAGTAGTAAATCCACCAGCAAATTAAGCACTGGCAGTACAATGTATGGACGTAGAACATCTTTATATATTTATAGTCTTTGACTCAAGCATTATATTATTGATAACATTTGTGAAGAACATTTACAAGCAACGAATATTTGTGTCGAAAAATTTTGCACTAATTTTGTCATATCATCAATTTACTCCCCTCCTAGATTCGCAATTACTGAGGATCAATATGGGGATTTTTACAAATCTCTGGGCCCTTGTTTCGTAGCAGCCGGCGACTATAATGCTAAACATACGTTCTGGGGTTCGCGTCTTATTACACCCCGAGGTCGAGCGTTGTTCAATACAATTTCCAAAATGGGCTTGGATGTCATTTCGAGTGGTGAGCCCACTTATTGGCCTACTGACATACATAAAATTCCGGATGTTATAGATTTTGGCACCATAAGAAATATTTCTAGGGAATTAATTCACGTAGAAGCTTCCCTAGATCTATCGTCCGATCACTCTCCCACGATCGTTACAATATGTAGCCCACTGAGAAGTGCTCTACCTTACTCATATGTGAAATTGGCCAGTCGTGTTAATTGGCTGCGATTCAAAAAATATCTTAGTAGTCATTGCACGGAAAACATTACACTAAGAACGCCTGATGATGTTGAATCTAACATTGCCAATCTTAACGAAAATATTAAGCAGGCTGCTAAACATGCCACTACCTCCCATCCGCAGACTGGGTTTAATAGACTATATTCTACAGATATTGAACGTCTCGTATGTGAAAAAAGAAGAGCTAGAAGGGAATGGCAACAGCACAGATCACTTCAGAATAAAATTAGATTTAAAGAGTGCACTAAACGACTCCAAGAGCTGCTTGCACATGAAAAAACTGCATCTCTTAAAAACTATCTGGAAAATCTTCTAATCTAATTACTCTTTATATCGCGCTGCTAGAAAGCTTAAAACACCCGTTGAGTTTAAACCACCTCTGCGCACATCTACCGGAGGTTGGACAAGAAGCGATACTGAAAAAGGTAACATATTTGCTGACCATTTAAAATACGTATTTACCCCAAACACATGTACTGGTGTAATTGATTTGCCAAATGTAGTCGCTCTACCCCCTCAACAAATAAAGTTTAAGACGCGTGATGTGCAAAAACTAATTGCTGAAGTCAACCCGAAGAAAGCTCCGGGTTTTGATGGAATTAGTAACCAGATGCTGATGAAGTTGCCTAGTATTGCAATTAGAATACTGTTATTTATTTTTAATGCCATTTTACGACTGGAGTATTATCCACACAGCTGGAAACTTGCCAAAGTTAAAATGATTCTAAAGCCGGGCAAAGATCTTACCAAGGCTGAGTCATATAGGCCAATAAGTCTCCTATCAACAATGTCAAAGCTTTTCGAAAAACTGCTCATGACAAAATTGTCCCCAATTGTAGTTAATAGTGGGTGCATACCGGACCATCAATTTGGTTTTAGAAGTCAGCATAGCACCATTGAACAAACTCATAGATTGGTCCAATTTATAAGAAGAACATTTGAAGAAAAGAAGTATTGTTCTGCGCTGTTTATCGACGTTTCTCAGGCATTTGATAAAGTGTGGCATGAAGGCCTAATTTTAAAATTAAAAACATACCTGCCAATAAACGTTGTAAGTCTTTTGGAAAGTTACATTACTGCCCGGAAGTTCACTGTTGTGGAAGGAGACTTTATGAGCATGCCTGAAACTATCTCATCCGGTGTGCCACAGGGGAGTATACTGGGGCCAGTTTTCTATTTGATTTATAGTTGTGATATGCCTCTGAGCAGCAATATCCACACTTCCACATTTGCTGATGATACAGCCTGCCTTAGTATGCATGAAAACTTATGGAGAAATAAGGAAAACGAACAAAAGTGTGTTCAAGTAAAATATACATTACGATGAGATACTTGTTCACCCATTCGGATTAACAATCAAGTTGTCCCTCAACATACTCATGTGAAATATCTTGGTATACACCTTGATCGACGGCTTACTTGGAAACACCACATTGACTCTAAGTTCACCCAAATGAAACTAAAATTAACTCAGGTACATTGGCTGATTGGTAGAAATTCAACCCTCAGTCTAGATTGCAAACTTTTGATATACAAGTCACTTTTGAAACCTATATGGTGCTACGGAATTCAACTATGGGGTACTGCTTCAGCTTCCAATGTCGAGAGAATACAACGAAGGCAAAATAAAATTTTGCGATTAATAACATCGGCTCCATGGTATATAAAAAACTCAAATGTACATCGTGATTTAAACATGCCACTAGTGATTGAAGAAATTGCAAAATATGCAGGCAAATATTTAACAAACCTCGAGTCACATCCTAATCCGCTTGCTCGTAATATTTTGAACTTTACTGGACACATCCGCCTAAAAAAGAGGGATACAAGTGCTCTTATACTCAACACTCCAGATGGGACTGCTTGAAAATAATTTTTATTTTATTTAAAAAAATATATAAAGAAATTCATAAATCCAAAACGAAATTTAAATGAATGACGCACAAATATTAGTTTGTAATAATCTATTTTTTTGCTATCCTTTTTTCCGCCAAATAATCTGCTATAGTTTTCCGTATTGATGACTGAGCAGTATTTGAAACACCAAGATGAGGATTGGCTTTATGCATTAAACACATTCACCACAACAAGTTACCGACTACCATGTTTAAATGAGAATGACTCTTTTGAGAGCAGCAAGGCAACAGGGCGACAGGTTGTTGTCTATGCTGATTTTGTCGTTGTACTCCAATTAAACTACAATGAGCAAATCTACTGTTGCCAGCATAAAATATTCAAAATGTTGAATAAATGATATCGCATTTTTTATATTTTATATTATTTATATTATTTACCAGAAGCAATATCCAAAAATTGATATAAAGATACGTGAAATAACTACATTTTAAAAGAGTTCTTAATTTTTATAAATGCAAAATATATGAAAGTGGCAAGTGCATATGGTGCTGCTGCTGTCCCCAAAAATAATTAAGTAGCTGGCTGCGAGGCGACAAATGCTTCTAGCGGCATTTGAAGTCGTGTGTTCGTGTACCCTGCTGTGGTGAATGTGTTTAATGCAATCAATCAATTTATTCTTTACATACATGTGCGTGAGACCAAAAAAAAAATTATATTTTGGATCAATAAAGGTTGCCGTGGTGAAAAATGTTTAATTTTCTAAAAGAGAAAATTTTTTACTATATTCTTATGAATAGAATAGGCTAATGTTCGTAACGCTTTTTAAGCCAAATTACATGTGATAATTATTAATGAACAAATAACATCAAAGTTAGTTGTAAATATTCTGACAACAACACATAGTTGAACGGAACAGCCAGCCGTTTTCGAAGGCCACTAAACCTTCCTCATCAGCGTTCTTCTGTGTTTTGGTCCACTGTGTGTAGTGTCAGTTGATGTAGATGGCTGCCTTATATACGAAACTTTATTGCAAATGGAATATGTGAATTGGTTTGATTCATTGCATTTCAATTTGCTCATGTGTTTTGTAATGAAGGGTCAAAGTTACCATCTCGCAAAATAGTTTAAGCGTCATAATTTTCTAACTTCATTTTTTGACCAAAATCGATTATTTGCGATCGTAAATAGTCGATTTTCGTAAAAAAAAAAACGAACTCGAAAAAATGTGTCGCTTAAGCTATTTTAGCGGTTATGGTTCGATATGGTCGATTACATTGGCTGCGGTACACCTATTCAGTTTTACTATTGACAATGTCACTAGTAAATTACTACAATTTTACTATTAACATCGAGCAAGGAAATATCGATATTGTAGACTAGAGCCCCTAAAATTTACTAGTGAATCTTTGGAGCCAATGTCTCCATGTGGTCCCAAAAGAACTACTTAGTCAGTATTGCTACAGTCTAGTGGTGGATTTTCAATGACAAGCTAATGTTAAATGTCAATAGATAATTACATTGGCTGGGGTACATCTGGTCAGTAGTACTACTGACAATGTCACTAGCAAATCACTACAATTTCAATATTCGCATTTTACTAGTGACATTGTCAATAGTAAAACTGAATAGGTGTACCGCAGCCAATGTAATTGCCTATTGACATATTACATAGGGTTGTCATTGAAAATCTACCAGTAGACTTTAGCACTATTCATTTACGACCATATGGAGACATTTGAACTAAAGAATCACTAGTACATTTTAGTGACCCTCGTCTACAATTTAATAAGGGTTGGGCCAACAAACTTAAATACATACATACATACCTACATACATATGTACGTAAGTTTTTAACATTATTGCATAGCATAATAAAAAAGAAAAACAAACTATTGGCAATATCAACAGAAATACATTAGAACTGTTGTCTCTAACGTATCTCTCTATACTCGCGCATAAAAGGAAAATTGTCGACATTTCAACTAGTGCAATTGTCGCTAGAGAAAAGAGTGTTGACATAGAGACATATGGCACTAGGCTGGCTAGAGGGTTGTTAGCACTCATATACACGCACAAAAATGCATCTATCGTGCTTTGCTAATAATACGACAGCATTTATTATTGGTTTAGTATAATGCAGCCACGAGAATACATTTAAAAACAAGACGTATTTACATTTCAAGACAATTTACGCAGGTCTTTAATATGCATATGATCAATTAAATACATAAATGAGAAAAACGTACGTATTTTTGTACGAAATTACTAAAAATTTCTGTTACGTAACATTTTCAAAGACCCTCTCCCCCCTTTCCCCCTAGAGCACTACGTAATATATGGACGGCCCCTATGTTGCTTTATTTTATTTTTTCATTCAACGCGACAACAGCTCAAGGTGTATTTAAACAGGTGGCAGCGCTACTTCAGCTGATAATTTTTTGCTCTATGTGCTTTGTAGCTGAAGAATGTCAAAAACTTCGATTTGGTTTTGGTACAATTATTTTTGTGCTTTTGACATTCTTCGGTTGTTTACACAGCTATGTTTGACGTATTTTCGTATAACAAATCCTTACGCAGTCACCTGTATAATTACACCATGCAACGGCCAAAACATAGGTATTTCTTATTCTCAGATTGAATTTTTTGTGTATAAATATGAAAAGAATTACATAAAAATATATTTTTGCTCATAAACCGTTTCAAAATTTGTTTTTGCACAAAACTACTTCGACATTTATCTAATGGCAGACACCTTAGGAAATAGAAAATAGGCATCAATTAAACAATGATTTAATAATTAAAGAAATTACTTACATCTATCTAACTTAAATCTTAATAAAATCTATTAGGGGAGAAATCTCAAATATATAGCTGTTTGTTAGAATTGTATTATAAGATAATTTCGGCAAAACTGTATAAAAGTATGCATTAATTTCGAATGCACAGGGAGTCAGCTTAATTAATTTAATACAAAAGAACTAGATATGTTAAGCTTTAAGTAAACTGTTTCGAGTTTATGTTCCTTTAAATTAAAATGACTAAAATTTGTAGATTTTCTGTCCAGACTTGCAATATTTGTTGCAATTGAATTGCTCGGCAATTCTGTTTTGTTTTGAAATTCTTGCTTGTTAATTTAAATGTATTTGACGGTTTATTTTATTTGATTTCCACAGTTATATGAAAAACACAAAATATAACAAAAATTAAATAGAATTGCTAATTTTTCAGGGAAATTTGTGGTGTAATCGAACTTTTTAATACATAATTGCAAAACTAGAATTTAATAATGTGGACACATTTCAATTTCAAAGCATAATTTTAAAAAATTTCAAGTCTGCGCGAGGACTAACGGAAAATTTTTAACATGTAGGGAAAAAATGGATTTTTAAAAATCTACTGGCAACACTGATATGAAAAAAATTCAAAACTAGAAACATGAAAAAAATCATCGTACGAATTTAAAGTGTTTTTGGAAGCAACTTTTAAAGAGAATTGAAAATAAAATAAGATTTTTAAATCCTCGTATGAATTGGGCCATAGTGTCCACACCTGATGAATTTATATCATGATGAATGTCAAATTGATATCATGATGAAAATTCATCACGTGTAGAATCTATTTATTAATATTATATCAGCGTTACATAGTGTCCACACCTGAGGATTTAATATCATAACACGTAATAATAGGACGCCGGCAGAGCAAGTCCTCGTTCAGACTTGCAGTTTTTGTTGCTGCAATTTTTTAAAATTATGCTTTGAAATTGCATAAGTGTCCACATTAGGAAATTCTAGTTCTGCAATTATGTATTAAAAAATTCGATTACACCAGAAATTTCCCTGAAAAATTAACAATTCTATTTAATTTTTGTTATATTTTGTGTTTTTAATATAAGTGAAGAAAGAAAATAAAATAAAACATCAAATACATTTAAATTAACAAGTGAGAATTTCAAACAAAACAGAACTGCCGAGCACATGAAACTGTGTACACCTCCCCAATCTTCTCACGAACATTTTATTTTACTCTCAAGAGTTGAATAGACAAGGAATTTGTATGAAATTTTTACACAATATGAAGAACGATATACCTACGAGTACTAATTTAAAATTATTTTTTTTTTTTTGAGTTATAACTTTCTTTGAGTAAATGAGCGATATGTGTATATATGTATTCAAAATGTGCCAAATAATTAATTTTATTGGCATTAATATTTTAGTTCATAGTTTAAATATCACCTAAGATATTGTTATTGCTATTGAACTTTGTTTATTTATTTTAAACTACCTATTATCAATTATAATTTTTAAATTTTTTCTTGCTTATCTTGAAAACTTCAAAAAAATCTATAAGATTTGCTAACAAAACATGTTTTGTCTTTTTTTAATACAAATTAATTATAGTGGGTACAGATTTTTGCAACGTGTTTACTCACCACGTTTATATTACACACATGTTGCATATTTTGACACAGACACTGCAACCTATAAACATCAAAACACTTTGATATTATTGAAACCTCGAGTAGAACTTCGAACGCAACCATAAACAAGGCTACACACTAGGGTTTGCAACTAAATAATCGCGATTAAGATTAAAAAATATGCGATTAATCGCGATTATCGGTTAACCATGATTAAACAAAACAAAATATACTTATAATTTGTATTAAAATCAAAGTAAATGACGTCATGAGTTTTAGTAGAACTGTATGGGTTTAGCCAAATAAATTAAACTAGATATACCAAACGGACGACACAATCGTCCGTATTCTAAACAGAAACAAAATCCAGGGACCGAAAATAACTGTTATTTTTGAATTTTTGATTAAAAAAAGCAACATCAAGGAAATGTCAGAGAATGAAACCAAGTATACCATTTTGCAAGTATTGGACCAAATTGTCAGAAAATACGATGCTTTTTAAAAATCTGACTTTTATTTTTTCAAGCAAAAATAAAAGTTATTTTTTGACTTTTATTTTTTTGAGCAAAAATAACAGTTATTTTTGACTTTTATTTTTTCGAGCAGAAATAAAAGTTATTTTTTTACTTTTATTTTTTCTAGCAAAAATAACAGTTATTTTTGACTTTTATTTTTTCGAGCAGAAATAAAAGTTATTTTTTGACTTTTATTTTTTCGAGTAGAAATAAAAGTTATTTTTTGACTTTTATTTTTTTGAGCAGAAATAAAAGTTATTTTTGTGTTTTCAACCCCTTTGACAAAGAAATTATTATTTAATATTCCAAATATTCTTTTCTAAATAAGTAAATTTAACGATTCACTATTGCAAAAGCGCCAAAATTTATAATAAATATAATGAATTTATCACAAAATAACTTTTATTTCTGCTCAAAAAAATAAAAGTCAAAAAATAACTTTTATTTCTACTCGAAAAAATAAAAGTCAAAAAATAACTTTTATTTCTGCTCGAAAAAATAAAAGTCAAAAATAACTGTTATTTTTGCTCAAAAAAATAAAAGTCAAAAAATAACTTTTATTTCTGCTCGAAAAAATAAAAGTCAAAAATAACTGTTATTTTTGCTCAAAAAAATAAAAGTCAAAAAATAACTTTTATTTCTGCTCGAAAAAATAAAAGTCAAAAAATAACTTTTATTTTCTGACTTTTACGATAAAAGTTATAACAGTTACGATCCCTGACAAAATCTCTTTATTAAACCTAATTCAATTTATTGAACTCTCGTCCTATAAGTTTTATGCAGCGACCGACTAAAGTGGCAAATCGCCACTTTTTCGACTGCCTTGCCACTTTTTCCCCTTTTTTTAAAGTGAATTATATAATAATACATTAAAAATAAAAAATTTAGTGTAGTTTTCACGTCTTTTTTTAATTTTGCCCCTTTTTTTTTGATAAATCCCCTATTTGGTGCAACTTTTTGTAAAATGTCATCGGTCACCCTGGTTTTATGGCTTTCATACATTAACAAATTAAAAAAAAAAATTGGAATAGCAAGAAAAATAGTACACAAATATACACACACACACACAGTGTAAGCTAACAAATGCGTGTGTACTATGTTTGCATGTAGTAGTAGCAACTTTAAACGCTTATAGCTCCCAAAATACTAAGCCGATTTCAATAAAATATAGATTCTGCACATCTGTGCAGAAATTCCTTTAAAGCGATATAAATCTTTCCAAAATCTGTGCAGTAGTTTCGGCGTAAAAGGGATTACAAAAAACGTGTTCGCCTATTAATTATATAGATTATTTTGTCTTGAGTTCGTGTTTTAATTTAATTTTTCAATTAAATTATATTTTTATGTTGTGAAAACTTTGGGTGTTTAATAAAGTTCGTAAATCAGAACGTATGAGTATCAAAAGCAAAACTAGTTATGAGAAATCAATCTACTGATAGAAAACTGTTTCTACTTTCTTATTTTATTTTTATTTAATTTGTATATATCTCGAATCCATTACTGGATATCCACACCTGATAAATTAATATCATGATGATGATCATGATAATAAAACCCGGTATAAAAAATACTTTTTTATATGAAGTTGTTCATTCATCAGGTCGCGGAAACTCACTTATAAATACATATAATATACCCTTTTTTGTTTTACATATTTTTATGTTTTTGTAATTATACAAGATAAGAAAAACTGCACCTATCTGCCAACCGATTGAAAAATATTTGTATCAATCGTAATGCAATTCTAGAGATATTACGACGTTTTTGAAACAAAATTGGGAGAATTTAATTTTAATTTTATTGTTCATTTTGTCTTATAATACTCGTAGTTTTATTGTTACCTAATGGGCAACTAAAGGCTCAATCAGACGTGACATAACCATAGCCATAAACAGTCGTTCGAACCAAACTAATGGGCAACACTGTATTTGATTATACGTGACTTGCCATAACGCCATAACTCTCACCATAGAAACCAATTGAATTTTGGTTTGGTTATGAATATGGCGTTATGGCTATGTCACGTCTAATTTAAGCTTAAGTCCCAGTTCACACACTTCAACTTTTGTTGATAAACTCGAAATTCGTCTGTAAGAAAAATAATAGATACTTGTATTTTCGTCTCCGTCTTACTTACAGTCGCTTATTCTATTCTGATTTTCAAAACTCTTATGTAAATTCTCAAATGATTTTTGAAAGTATGTGCATAAGATAAGAGGTTTGAAACTTTTCAAAACTTTTATTGAAGTCTACAGATGATTTGGTAAAGCACCAATGAAATGCAGCCGTATAGACATGCTAAACCTGCAACAAATAAAACTGTTCAGACAAAAGGCATATATTTTATACTAAAACTTTAAATTTTAAGTTTTTGAGTTGAACTTGCCCTGTATGCAAATTTGACATAAATTCTTTGCTTAAAAAAGGTCGAAATTTTTAATCGTAATCGAGCAATTAATGGGTTCGATTACGATTATGAATGAAAGATGCGATTAATCGCGATCCCGATTACGATTATAATCGCTGTGGAAACCCTACTACACACCATGCGACCGACAATGCAACCTCACTGGTTGCATAAACACGTTGCTAATCCGAGTACACACTATGACTTTTTGTGACATAGTGCATACTGATGGCAACGTTTGTCGTTTCTGATATTTTTCGTTGTTTCATATAAAAAACATAATGGAAACGGCACTGCACACATTTTGAAAATGAAACCACAAAATGACAACACAAGAAATGCCAGATGTGTACTCAACATAATCTATACCTACTATTACAAACAGGATTATTTACCATTTGAAATATTTTTTAACGTTTCTTTCATGTAATTATTATCAAATACTATATATATATAAAAGAGTAACGTTACTGACTGACTGACTGACTGATGTATCAACGCACAGCTCAAACGACTATAGCTAGAGAGCTGAAATTTGGTGTGTGGGTTCACCTTACAATGTATACCTAGATCCACTAAGAAGGGACTTTTGGAAACCACACTAGACAGACTAAGACTTACATGTTTGGTACTTTTTCAATATGCGTACTTTTAGCGATTAAAAGGGGGTAAAAACTGAATTTTGGTACCTTTTTTGCACTCGACATATCTTCTAAATTATTCAACGTAGCAAAGAGCTTTTTAGCACATTATTTTCATATAGACAAAATCTGAAATGTGTTTTGGTACTTTTTGAAAATTCACTTTCATAAGGGTTAAAATCGTACCCGTTTTCGGTACTTTTATTTGTTAATGATAAGGTACATGTGATATTCATGTAAAAATAAATTAGAGAGCTGAAATTTGTTGTGTAGGCTCCCCTTACAATGTGTAGATCCACTAAGAAGGGATTCTTGGAAACTCGAATGTTAAGAGGGTAAAAAGAGGTAAAAAAGGGTAAAATCGGTATCTTTATATCTCGGAAACCACATTAGATAGATTAAAAATTCCAAAAACAAACGAATGATGCTAAAAAATAAGCCAACACGTGGTTGGTACTTTTTCGATATGCATACTTTTAGGGATTAAAAGGTCATAAAAACTGAATTTTGGTACCTTTTTTGCGCTCGACATATCTTCTAAATTATTCAACGTAGCAAAGAGCTTTTTAGCGCATTCTTTTCACATAGGCAGAATCTCAAATTTTTGGTACTTTTTGAAAATTCGATTTTATAGGGGTTAAAATCGTACCCGTTTTTGGTACTTTTTTCGTTAATGATAAGGTACATGTGATATTCATGTAAAAATAAGCTAGAGAGCTGAAATTTGGTGTGTAGGCTCCCCTTCCAATGTGTAGATCCACTAAGGAGGGATTCTTGGAAACTCGAATGCTAAGGGGGTAAAAATGCGTAAAAAGGGTAAAATCGGTATCTTTATATCTCGGAAACCACATTAGATATACTAAAAATTACAAAAACACACGAATGCTGCTAAGAAATAAGCCGACACATGTTTAGTTCTTTTTCGATATGTGTGCTTTTAGGGATTAAAAGGGGGTAAAAACTGAATTTTGGTACCTTTTCGGCACTCGACATATCTTCTAAATTATTCAACGTAGGAAAAAGCTTTTTGGCGCATTCAGTTTTTGTAGACAGAATCTCGAACGAATTTTGGTACTTTTTGAAAATTCGCTTTTATAAGGTCTAAAATCGTACCCGTTTTTGGTACTTTTTTGCTAATGATAAAGTACATATGATATGCATGTAAAAATAAGCTAGAGTACTGGAATTTGGTGTGTAGGTTCCCCTTCCAATTTATAGATCCACTAAGGAGGGATTTTTGAAAACTCGATTGCTAAGGATGTAAAAAGGGTAAAAAGGGATAAAAGAGGGTAAAATTGGTATCTTTATATCTCGGAAACTGCATTAGATAGACTAAAAAGTTCAAAAACAAACTAATGCTGCTAAAAAATCAGTTGATCTGTGCTTGGTAATTTTTCGATATGTGTACTTTTAAGGATTAAAAGGGAGTAAAAACTGAATTTTATTACCTTTTTTGCACTCAACATATCTTCTAAATTATTGAACGTAGCAAAAAGTTTTTTTGAGCATTATTTTTTTCTAGGCATAATCTCGAATGCGTTTTGGTACTTTTTTAAAGTTCACTTCGGTAAGGGCTTAAATCGTACCGGTTTTCGCTACTTTTTTGTGAATGATATGGTACATATGATATACATGTAAAAGTAAGCTGGAGAGCTGAAAGTTGGTGTGTAGATTTTTCTTCCAGTTTATAGTTCCACTAAGAAGGAATTTTTGGAAACTCGAAAGCAAAGGGGGTAAAAAGGAGTAAAAAAAAGTAAAATCAGTATCCCTATATCTTGGAAACCACATTAGATAGACTAAAAACTACCAAAGCATACGAGTGTTACTAAAAAATAAGCCCACACATATTTTGTACTTTTTTGATATCTGTACTTTTAGGGCTTAAAATGAGGTAAAACTGAATTTTTTTGCACCCGACATATGGGTATTTTTCCAGGAAAGTCTACTTTTTGTCGCGTTCGACACCAAGCAAATATGCTTGTTTTTTCAAAGAAAACGAAACTTTTTTTACTTCTTTATGCATTGTGTAGGGCGTCAGCAGCTCTACGTTAGGTAAAATTTTATGAAAAATTAAGTCACATTGTTCAGAAATACAAGGTTATTTGCTTGCGGTCGAACGTGACAAAAAATTTTAATTTTTCGGAGAAATGCCCATATCTTCTAAATTATTGAGCGTAGATTTCATTCGCTTTTATAAGGGTTAAAATCCTACCTGTTTTCCGTAGTTTTTTGTTAGTGACGTTATGTACCTTATATGACATATGTACATGTAAAAATAATTTACTATTAATTCCTACCGCTCAGTAGAACCTGGGATAATTAAACGTATGTTTCTTCGAAGGGCCCAAAGAGGTACGAAAAAGGGTAAATACGGCTAAATACGATGCTAAAAATTTTAAATTCGGAAGAATTCATACAGTTGAAACATTTTAAATTTTATTAACTGATATAGTGTAGTAGTGTATTCTTGAACACTGTCAACAAAGGGTAATTTGAATAATAATTTGGTTCTTTTCAAGAAATACTCTTTGAAAAAGGAACTACAAAATAACTTAAGCGGTATCTAGCCTTCTTCATGCCATATCTAAAATTTGAAGAAGAAATATGTATCTGTATGTACATTAGGTATGCCATAATGGACGACTTTTCGATTTCGACATGCAAGGAACCCCCATTTTGTGAGGTTCGAAAAAAATATTTGAGCTAAAAACCGGTAGCGGTCAAAGGGAGACAAATGTCGCCTCATCGTGCTCAAAGTTGAGGGTAAAAGCAAAAAAATTACAAAAAACCATATAACTTTCCCGGGGTCACCGCTACAAGGGTCAAATGTATGACCATTTCATTTTTTCTTCGCCCAACATATTTTCTAAACACACCGACCGCCTAGCTACTCTCCTTAAGGGGACTCCCTTACAAAGGGGAACTTTTTATAAAATTTAATCGCAGGGCTCTAACTATCCCTAGGGTGTACCTATCGAAGTCAAATGTATGAGCGACATAAAATATTTTTTCAATACGAAGATTTTCTCTAAACATACTTGCCATCTCTCTTCAACCATTAAGGTGGTCCCTATACAAGAAACGAATTCTTTGTTAAATCATTAATTTATTTTTGGCATGTGTTGGATATATCTTTTTATTTTGGGCAAGGGAGAAGAGTTAGGCGGTGTGTTTATAAAAGATTTTGGGCAGAGAAAATTTGATCCTTGTAGCGGTGGCCCCGAGAAATTTATATGATTTTTTGTAAATTTTTTTGCTTTTACCCTTAACATTGAGCACGATGAGGCGCCCTTACCCCATCTGCCCGCCACCATTTTTTGGCTCAAATATATTTTTCCCGAACCTCACAAAATGAGGGTCCTTGCAAGTCGAAATCTCGTTACTAAGGATTCTCATATAACACTATGCCATAGCTAATGTACATATCGGACACTAAATCATAAAGAGTCACAACTCAAAAAATTTCAGATGCTGAGTAGTTGCAAACAACTGTTGATACTGTGCAAATGACGCAAGTATGTGACATAAAAACAAGCATAACGGTATTTTATATTCTTCAAGAAGACTGTATTGCAAAAGAAATTGTTGAGGTCGTTATAGATTTCTTAAATTAATTGGTTTATAAAAAAGCAAAAGCACTTTTATAATTTTGGTTGTGACTCTTTATGATTTAGTGTGCGATTAGTAGCCTAATTCAATTCATAAGAATTTAAGAAACAAATACAGTTCGAAAAATAATAATTAACTAAAATTAATAGTCATTGGCTTGTGGCAAAAATAAAAATATACTTAATAGTAACAAACCAAAAAAGTAGAACAAAAATAAGCAAATTAACAAACATGTGCATAGTTAGAACAAACGACAATGGTAAGACTGTTGTAATATATATGAAAGATGGTAAATTGTTGAGCCTTCATTACCAAACATATATATGAGCAAATTGAAAAATTCAATGAATCAAACCAATTCATATATTACATTTGCAATAAAGTTTCGTATATAGGGCAGACATCTACATCAACTGATACCACACACAGTGGACCAAAAACACAGAAGAACGCTGATGAGGAAGGTTTAGTGGCCTTCGAAAACTGCTGGCTGTTCCGTTCAACTATGTGTTGTTGTCAGAATATTTACAACTAACTTGATGTTATTTGTTCATTAATAATTATCACATGTAATTTGGCTTAAAAAGCGTTACGAACAATAGCCTAAATCAATTCATAAGAATTTAAGAAACAAATACAGTTCGAAAAATAATGATTAACTAAAATTAATAGTCATTGGCTTGTGGCAAAAATAAAAATATACTTAATAGTAACAAATCAAAAAAGTTTGTCTTAAGTAGAACAAAAATAAGCAAATTAACAAACATATGCATAGTTAGTAAGGAACAAACGACAATGGTAAGACTGTTGTAATATATATGAAAGATGGTAAATTGTTGAGCCTTCATTACCAAACATATATATGAGCAAATTGAAAAATGCAATGAATCAAACCAATTCACATATTCCATTTGCAATAAAGTTTCGTATATAGGGCAGACATCTACATCAACTGACACCACACACGGTGGACCAAAAACACAGAAGAACGCTGATGAGGAAGGTTTAGTGGCCTTCGAAAACGGCTGGCTGTTCCGTTCAACTATGTGTTGTTGTCAGAATATTTACAACTAACTTGATGTTATTTGTTCATTAATAATTATCACATGTAATTTGGCTTAAAAAGCGTTACGAACAATAGCCTAATTCAATTCATAAGAATTTAAGAAACAAATACAGTTCGAAAAATAATAATTAACTAATAATAAAAAATATTTTGTTAGAACCTCAAAAATGCATATACATTGTATATTATATGTCTATATATGTACATAAATCGTTCAAAAATATATTTGCAGATGTTTATTTTCGTTTTCTGTGTCTCAAATTTCTTACATTCTTTTTTTTTCTCATTTATATTAAAACTTGTCTTTAAGTTTTCAAACCAGGTGACTGCAGAAATATGGCAACCATGACTGTGTAAAACACCGATGACCGTCAAAATCACAAACATAATTGTACCAAGACCAAAACAAAAGAAATTTTTGACAGTTTTATTTATTTAATTTTGTGACATCGCAATAGTGTATACTAGTGGCAACGATATATTTCGTTATGTGGCATTGCTTTCAATATATAAAACATTATATGAACGGCGTTTCACACATTTTGAAAATGACACCATAAAATGACAAGACAAGAAATGCCAGATATGTACTCAGTATAAATAAAGGAATTTTAAGGACACTGCACTCATATAAAAGCGCTTCATGATCTAGTAGTATATTTGTGCACTTTTTTCACATATCACCTTTTGTGTACGAAAATGCTCATAGTGTTGTACTTCAATTTTACATTTCAATAATTCAGTCATATTCTTAAATTTGTTCAATTGATTGACTTGGTGCCACCGTAAAAAATAAAAACATTCAAAATTAATAAAAGTTGCTCTAAAATTTAAAAAAGCACTAAAAGAGTTCTAACTAAAAGCAGTGAGTTGACAACGAAGTGGTGTATTGTGTGCTTATTATGTGCTCAACAGAACAAAAAAGCTTTTGGAGAAAAATGAATTATTTATAGATCACTTGAAAAAGTATTATTTTTATTAAATAAAATTTAGTCAGTGTCTTCTAAGCATACGTAATTGACGTGTCTGTTCGAAGTTTTTACGGATATATTTGTAAAACGGAAACGGACATAAATTATTATAGAAAATGTGAGTTTATTAACAACATTTTTAATATGTATTTGAAAAAAGAAAAGTGAACATTTACTGTAAAAACGTCTAAAAATTTAAAATGTGTGTACATATTTGTATAAAGCACAAAGTTAAGCTATTGATTAATTCATTTAAAAATGTAAAACGTTAATTTTCTAGTTGGCCTTAACCTAAAGAAAGAGTAATAGACAAAAAAGTATACATAGGTACATGTTTTAAAACCGCTTCGCAAATGAAGTTTGTGCGCTACAAACACGTATCTATTTGATTTTTGTTTGAATCCTTTACTTTATTTTATTGTTCTTATAATATTTGCCAAAATAAATAAAAATTAAGCAAAGTAAAAATCAATCAGTGTCCTCATTAAGACTAGTTTGAAATGTGAAACTGTGAAATTTCAAATTGACACAATTCTTACAAAAGTAATTAAATTCAAGTACATACATACTACATATGCTTAAAAGAACGTTTTTAATTTTATAGTAAATAACACAAAATTGCACTGTGTAACCACTAACAAGTTTTAAATGTTTCGAAAAGTTCATTCATATCTACATTTGTATGTACATTAGGGAGGTTCTTAACAAAAATGTGTTTTTTTCAGAACCAAGTTTTAAAATTCTGTTTGTGTAAAAAAATAGGCCTGTTAAAATATCAGCTCATAATATTAGTGATGAAATGGTGCGCATCACACTTTTCGATTCCCCATACGATTTACATGGTATGAATTGATTTTATTGATTCTGATTGTCATAAATAAAGAACGGAATGTCCTACAGTAAACTTCTTGGTACGCTCTATAAAAAAATTTAAAATTCAAACTAAAGCTAAAAAAAAACGTTTTTGGTTTTTATTCAATTCACCACTTATTACAGCTATGGCTAAATTAAATTGAAAAATGTATAAAAGTGTTTTATTTTTCTCTATTATAACGAAAAACTAATTTTTGGCTCTTTATAAGAGTCTCTTTTGTATTTTGTATGAAAGTTTGGTGAAATTTTCTGGAATAACATAACATTTCTGCTGTGTTCTTGAAAAATCGCGTAAATTTAGGGTAAATTTTACTTTGACCGTAAATAACTTTTGATCCACCTAACTTAAAATAAAAAATGTTATATAACTTTTAGAGCGTTAAATTTTCTACAAAAGCGTACCAAAAAATTTACTGTAGGACATTCCGTCCTTTACTTATGACCACTGTTGCCAGATAATTTGATCAAATATCTGCACAAATTGGCTAAAAAATCTGAAAAATAATTTTAAAAAATCTGCAGCAATAAATACACTTTAATTTTTAATCGTTTTTCATTTTGTTTTCGAATTCATTCATTATACCATTTATTTCTTAGAGTTCGTAATAACCAGTGTTTTTTTTACAAACACAACATAGCCCGCGAAGCGATTAGCTTGTCTGCGGAAAACACCCAGGATCTATCGCGGGAATCGAACCCACGACTTCTGGACTGAGAGGCCAGCATCGCTACCACTCAGCTATAGGAACATTCACATAAATTATCTTGCTATACAAAAACATATGCGGATATTACAAATTGTTTGATAGAAATAAACATTAACAAAAGGATGAGGACTGTTCAAGAAAACTTTGCTGCAAAAGAAATTTTTGCTGCACATGAAAAAACAAAAACATTTTCATAATTTTGAGTAGTGACTGTTCATGATTTAGTGTCCGATATGTATATACAAGATATGTACTTATATATTTTTGCACATATTTGTTAGTTTCTTTTATGATGGTGTATGTTTCTGACAGTAACACCGCGGTTATTTCTTTTACGGAGTAAAGAAAAACACTAATTATAATTAACAGGGAAACCGCAAATATGCAATTGCATGTTTTTTCTTGTATGTCGTATTAATGCGGGGATAAGATATTTATCCGTTTCAGAACTTTTTATGAATTTTGGCATCGATTTGTTAGTGAATTTTTTTGCATTTATCAGTCTTACACGCATATTTTTAGCATATTTTATAATTTTTAGAGCATAATTTACGCTTTTAGGGCATATTTTGATACTTTATATAATTTTTTATTTTAATATGCTTACAAGTTTATGTGTGGGTTAAAATTTTTATTTTTATTTTTCGCCATTTAAAAAATCTCATTTCCAATGTTCTATGTGGTATATAAATTTTTCTTATATTTCTATTACGCAATTATTAAGAACGTTAGTTTCAATAAAAATTCGGTTTTGCTCCTTCTGATGGACTTTGTCCCGAGAAAAATTGAAGGAGCATTGTCAATGTATGAAAATTTGTTTAGATGTGACAGGCAACGACTTTTATTTGAAAGTCTGGGTCAATATTTTTTTGTTTATTGCAATAAATATTATAAAAAAAATTCTATTCTTATTTATTCAAAATACAGTTTCAAAGTTTTAATTCTGATATCGGGATCTATTTTAAATTGAAGTTAAATTTTTACGAGAGTATCCAAAAAAAATTAATTTGTATTCTTAGCTTTAGTCAAAATTTGTATGGCAATTTGGTTTTAACGTCCACTTCAAGCCAAAATTATTGTTTTTAATACGGCAGTTATTCTTTGTTAATTTTTTTATTGTTTCCTTTTTTGTTTGTTTTATTTTTGTCTTATTTTAAATGCAAATGTTGTTGTATTTTTGAATTATAAATATATTTGCATTCACAAATTTATTTTATTTTTAAGAGCATAGTTTTGCGTTTTAGTGCATATTTTTAAGTTTTTAGTGCATATTGAATGCGCATAAAACACTTTTTTTAGAGCATATATGTGGTTTCCCTGATAATTAATAATATTAATAATTATTAATGTTACACAAGCATTTCAGAAAATCTGCAATTTGGCAGTGAAAATCTGCAAATCTCACTTTATAATCAGCAAAATGCAGAGAAATCTACAAATCTGGCAACAGTGCTTATGACAATCAGAATGAACAAAATCAATTCATACCATGTAAATCGTATGGGAAATCGAAAAGTGTGATGCGCACCATCTCATCATTAATATTATGAGCTGATTTTTTAACGGCCTATTTTTTTACCTAAACAAAATTTTGAAACCTGGTTCTGAGAAAAAACCAAATTTTTTTTGAGAGTCCCCCTAATGTACATAGGTATTATAAATTTGTGAAAATTTCACACGAATTGCTGCGGTTGTTTGTTGTCAGTGTTGACTTTGAACCAAAAATGTTATTCGCATTGAAACTTGTATCCAAGTTTGTTTGTACATACATATGTACATATGTATGTATGTATGTATGTAGTGTTGTTAAGCAGATTTTCGTCTGCGACTTTTATACATACATATGTATGTATGTATGTACCCTGCAGAAAATGCGAATAGTGAAATTGTAGTGACTTATTAGTGACATTGTTAATAGTACTACTGACCAAGTGAACCCAAGCAAATGTAATCGTCTATTGACATTTAACATTAGCTTGTCACTGAAAATCCACCAGTAGACTGTAGCACTACTGACTATGTAGCTCTTTTGGGACCACATGGAGACATTGGCACCAATGATTCACTAGTAAATTTTAGGTGCTCAAGTCTACAGATTCAGACTTTTGTAGTTAGTTAGTTTTGGTCACCTAGACCTACCTGTATACCAAATATTAGCTCACTGCTGCAAATTTAATTTAAAATTTTTATGGGCGTGATCCCGCCCGCTTTTTTAAACTAAAGTTTTTTGGCCAGTGCTTACCATTCGCGTCAAGTTTCGTTAGAAACCAATAAAAATAACTACATAAATAGCAAATTTGAGTGTGTTCAGCAAGTACATGAAATAGGGGGGTTAAAGTTTATAGGCGTGTTAACGTCCACTTTTTTTTATCAAAACTGTATAGCCTTGCATTATCGCAACATGTATGCCAAATTAAATTTGCTTGGGTCAAACGCTTTAGATTCGCTTTTTTAATTCTGAGGTTTATAGGCATAGCCCCGCCCCCTTGGTTAAAATTTTCGTACCAAATTTCATCTCTCTCGGTGTAGCGGAAGTGCTTCATAATATTGATGAGTGAGTCAGTGAGTACCAGGGCTGTCAAATTTGAAATTTCAAAACGGACCAAAATGGAGAAAAAACACGCCATTTACAAAAAACGCACCAAGCTTAGAATTTTTTTTTTAGTTTAAAACGTTTGTTGAAAAAATTTTGCGTAAAAGGTATAATATTATTTTTTTTTGTTAAAAATTTAACAATAAAACAGGCTTTTACAGTGCACGAAAAACAAATAAAACTTAAAATAACTACACAAATTTGTCTATATTCATTTGAACTACATAAATAATTTTTTTTTGAATTTCATAAACTCTGTACAAAACTTTTTAAAGAGATCAACGATTAATATTAAGGATTCAAAACTAATAAAAGTTCAGTATTTATCATTTTAATCAAATATTTAAAAAAGAATTTTTTAATCAGAAGTTTAATATTTTCATATTAAAAATATAACAATAAAAACAAACAGCCTTTTACAATATACATATGTACGAAATTAAAAAAACTTTACAGAAAAAACCTAAACAAATTCGTACATATATACGCCCTTATGTATCACCAAAAACTGGCATGAAGTTAGCATAAGTTTCAAAATTTATCATGGTATTAACGTGTTTTGCCATACAATTTTACATTAAAAATCGATCTAGATTACATCCTACATCCTAATTACAATCGCGTGTTAAAACTACATTATGCGGCGATTTTTAATATCAAATTGTATGAAGGAACTGGTTAACGTAGTTCAATTTTGTCAGTTATGCTAACTTCATACCAGTTTTTGATTATACATAGGGCCGTTAGTACAGGGTGTTTTTTTAGAGGTATACAACTTCGAATTGAAATAAAACACAAGAAAATCGTTTTAATGTCCATGGCTTTATTGGAAAGATAATTTTATGCCATTAATGTTGAAATATGATTTCGGGCATGTGGCCGCCGCGGCTGGCTCGAATAAAGCCAATTCTACAGGTCCAACTTTCAACCACTTTTTCGAGCATATGTGGCCGTATGTTGGCAATAACGCCACGAATGTTGGCTTCCAAGTCCCCTAACGTTTCTGGTTTGTTGGCGTAGACGAGCGACTTCACATATCCCAAAAAAAATTAACCCAATGGTGTCAAATCACACGATCTTGGTGGCCAATTGACAGGTCCATTCCGCGAAATTATGCGCTCATCGAATGTTTCCTTCAATAAATCGATTGTGACGTGCGCTGTGTGGCATGTAGCGCCGTCTTGTTGGAACCACAACTCATCCACATTCAAAATCTTCAAAATTTTCCATAAAGTTGATGGACAAAGCTCCAATTGCTGTGCATGGTGGCGAATCGATTCATTCGGGTCCTCTTCAACACTTTGCTCTACAGCGGCAATTGTTTCTTCGGTGCGCACTGTTCGACGTCTCTGCGGATGCGTATTATCACATAGAGTAAACGTAGTGCGAAAACGATCCATGGTTAACCGAATTAATTGCTCTGATGGACGATTATGTCGACCATAAAATGGACGGAGCTTGCGGTAAACTTCGCGAACTGAACCATTATTTTCGAAATAAATTTGCACGATTTGCAAGCGTTGTTCTTTTGTCAACCTGTTCATGATGAAATTGCAAACCAAACTAAATATTAATCACTTGACAGCTGACAAAATGGCCGCCAGTTAAAAAAGTGATGCCAACTTAAGGTTCTATACCTCAATAAAAAACACCCATTATATATGTATGTGTTCTTAGTTATGATTCATTCGCATTTTTGATTCGAAATACTCGCAGTAAATAAATCTTAAAAAAAAATAATTTTACATTAATCCAGACTAGTACAACTCTAAATTAAATTGTTTTATAATAAAAAAAATATTTTTCGATTTGTTCATATGTAATCTACTAATTATCTCGACCAAAGAAATATATGACTTAAACAACTTTCATAACTAAGGGCACATACATATGTTTGCATTCATTTGTACAGGATGATACATTTTTGTACATTGATTTTATAAATTCTGCTTAAATCTTTTTAAAAAGAGATCAAAAATTAATTATTCCAATTTCATAAAGATTTCATTTCAAACTGTGCGGCTTTGTAAACATCACTACTTTTAATATGGTAATTAACACTATCAGGAAGTTGGTAAGTTTCACAACAAGAATTTTCCCGTTTTGACCCATTGTTGTGTTAAATTTGCGTTGGTGCCACCAAAATTTAAAAAACGCACCGAAATTAAAAAAGCGCACCACGCACCAACTAAGGCATTTTTCGCACAAAAATATTCAAAAAGCACTCAAAATGGTGCGAAACGCACCAAGTTGACAACACTGGTGAGTACGTCTTGAAATATGCACTTTTTGCACCTTCATATCTCAGAGAGCTGTCACTGTAAAACTTTCAAACTTCGCATATGAGGTAACATGAATTTATTATAATTATGCTTTAAATTTTATAATTTTACGTTCGCGGGGATCAAAGTTATCAGACGATAAAAACACGACGAATGGCTTCCTGTAAATGTACACACTGCGTGCATTGGCCGGAACTTGGCCTGGCGCACTACCGTGCTCCTAGATAATACTGGCTTACAAGGTTTTATACTGGAGCATCCAAATACCTTTCCTAAGAAAGGTTTTCGAGATACAAAAAATAACGTTTTTATTCGTGTTTTACATAAAAAATCATTAGTTTATTTAAAAATCAATGAATTTTCAAACGTGAATGGCGTGATTTAAACGTCGTTTATATTTTGTTGGTTTGTTTTCACGTATTAGAGTCCAGCAACAGAATCCCATCATGATTTTTCCCAAAATCCTTGATAATTTCCTTAAATTTTCATGAAATCTTGGTGAGCACGCTCCCCGTGTTCGTCGTTCTGGAAATGACTGGTAATGGATTATTTAGTGGATGTTGAACTGGTTTGGAAATCGATGCAACATTCGCATAAGTAAATGTTTTTCGATTTTTTATATTGAATGCAGGAACTTTTGTTAAACAGAAATAACAATCGCTTCGGTGGTTACTTGACTCACTCCAAAATACTTGAATTGAAAAATCGAAATTGACCATTTGACCACTTGTATAAAACAATTCTGCAAAAAATGTTGTCGCTGTCCACGGTTTGACAGCAAAACCAAAATAATGTAGATATGGATATTTGAATGATTCTGATATTGCATATCCTTTTTTCCAACCAAATATTTACCACACACAAAGCAAAAATAGCTCGAATCTGTAACATACGATCTCCCTACTATTATGAATATTTGAATATTTAACTCAAATTAACAATTATGAAATTAAGGTGTCAGTATTGAGTGTTTTGCAGTATGGCCAGCATGCGATTAAAAATTAACAACACGTGAAGCCCAGATTTTTTTTTTTATAAAGAGAAGTAACACTCAGGTAATTAATGCCTACTACTATTACTAAGTGTTACCTTCTTTAGGAAAGGGATAGTGATAGAGAAGACAGGTGGTGAAGGGAGAGATAGAGGAAAGCTTCATTCTTTTACAACTCTGCTTTTTGCACGTTTTTAATATTGCAGTGTTGCAGCGCCTCTCTGATGTTAAATGAGGCGTATTAATTTTTTGAAGCTGTGTTTTGTAGCCATTTTATTTTATTGATTATTTTACTTCGCCAATGATTCTGCTACACAACGAAGGAGGGCGCTCTGATGTTACATTAGGACTAGTATCTGCTGACGTCGGTATAGTTAAGTGACCAGTGACTATGCCTTCATCACTTGAACTTTCCTACAACAACTGATACAAATGCACATCAGAAAAATGCGTGGTGTTGTTATTTAATGACTGTTGGATACAGGGCTTGAACCCAGGACCTTCGGTTTTGTAGTCAACGTGCTAACTACTTCAGCCAACGCCACCCTCAGATTCGAATTCAGCCCACCCAGATTAGTTGAAAAACATGCTTCGTTTCTGCAGTAAATTTAATTTTCTAAATTTGTAGGCCAATGTAATTATCACAACAGCAAAAACCACATATACACATATATGTATATATGTATATGACGCGCAAAATAGAAAGGGACCTAAGGGTACAAACCGGTTTTGTTCAGGAGAGCCATTTTAAAGATTTAAATACGCGTAACTTTGGTGTACCATCACTGAGCGTGTTGGTATTGGTCTCATTTGAAAGCGACACATCTCATGACATCAGGAACGTGTTGGTCAATCTTGAAAACGTGCGTAGGTCGTCCCTAACTCTTGTTTTGTGTAGTTGGTTTTTACTGTTTTCTACCTAGCGCGCTGTTTCCATGAGTTTGATATCAATTTTGCTCGCGTTTTTTCGAATCCAGGTTTATTTTCTGATATTATTAATTGTGAATTATAATAAATACTCATTTATAATTCTTTTAAATCGTGAATATCACTCTGTTAGTACGAAATTTTTTTCACATAACCTTAGAATCGTCGACTTCAATTTCATAAAACGGGAACACTTTTGGGGCATGGGGTCGGTCTCATTCGATGCTCAGATATTGTCCACATAAAAAAAGTGAAAATTGATTTTTTTACCCTTAGGTCCCTTTCTCTATGCGCTGTCACATATGTATATTGTATAAATGAATTAAAAAATATTAATTTGGCCTCAATAATTTTTTTATTATTATTAAAAATTTTGGTATTATTGAATTGTTAACTTTTTATATTTATTTTAAAAATTTCCTTGGTTTTATGGTTAAGTATTGTCTATATGGATTTCGTTCCAGCTTATGGAACTCGCCAGTAGACTTCAACCCAAAAAAATTTTTATAGCTTTGCTATTTATCTCGCGATACAGGGGTTAGGAAATAATTTTCGTAACAAAAATAATCGACACTATTACAGTTATAAATTTATTTTTGTTTAGATTTCTTTGTACTTAAAAGTACCTATAGTACGAAAATAAACCAAACAAATTGTTTGATTTTGTTTTGTTTCGTTCTTTGAAGTGAGTGAAACAAAAACAAAACAAGAACAACGAGAACGATTGTTCAATTTGTTTTTGCTTTGTTTTTGCATATGAGCACAAACCAGAGAACAGCGCCGATCGGTTGTAAGCCGGCTAACACCTGTCACCAGCCACAAACAATACATTAATTTAATCGCACGCCGCTAGAAAAGAAAATAATGGGAAATAAATGGAAACGTTTTGAAATATTGGCAGAGAATTTCACATCATCATATACATAATATAATTTTATTGCATTCTTATTTCACACATGAAAGTTGTTTTAAATAACTAAGTAGCAAAGCTATAACCGGATGTCCTAAGACAACTCTCTTCTTTTTTTATTTAGCTTTTTTGCTATAGTTTAATATCTTATTCTAACTATTTTCAACTCTATTATTTAAATTGTGAATTATTCCTATTTTTGTCAAAACGGTTTTGTTAATTCATTCACTTCCGTTTTTGAACTCATGAAAACCACACTGAGACTCCTCATTTGTTATCTTGTTACCCCTTAAAAATCCTATTCATATTTTATACTTATAAATAAGACTGAATGTAAGTTGAATTTAAATGCAAAATTGTTTTTGCATTCAATTTTTATCCCATAGTCATGCAGGTATCCCCACCTGAGATAAATATCTACACATCCATATCCATGACAAACCATCCTTTTAAAGTAATAATACACATATTTTATTTTTGTGTGAAATCTTAAACCTTCCTTGTATAAATATCTAAACTTGGTAGCTTAATAGTGTTTTTAAAGATTTTTTTAATAAAATAAAAGCAACGTTCCCGTTGCTCGATTCGAGCCATTTTTTTCAAAGTTTATTTTTTCGCTATGAAGAAAACTTTTAAGGGAAGTTACAATAGCAAACTTGCAAAATATTTTGACCTATACATTAAGGCGCACCCTAATGCGCATGCATACAAATCTATGTAAGTATTCAATTTCAGACCTACTAATGCATATATATGTACATATACACATGCATACATATGGATCTGGAAATAGTTATACGGAAGGCTTAGACATTTAAAGTTTAAAATATTAAAATTCTTTTATTGCATATATGTACATACATATCGTCACCTTAAATGCAAACGGACGTAACTACACTTATATATTTTTTTACAGGAGAAACAAATCACGTTACAAAACCAATAATAATAAAGTATTCTTGAAAATTTTCTTCGAAATCTACTTGCAATATGGATACTTACATATATGATTTTAACCATTTATTTCCTTTTTATATATATTTAAGCTTTAATGTTAGTTACGTTCCTTACGTTCGTAATTACGTCCGTTTGAATTTCTTTAACAAAGTCGTAATTTTTGATCACAAAGGTCTAAATGTTTGCGTGAACATGCAGTTTGATAATATGAACCATAATCAATCAAAAAGTCGATTTCGAATTTTTGTGTAGTTACGTCCGTTTGCATTTAAGGTGACGATATGTAGGTATGTATGTACATATATGCATATCTATGAACATATGTGTACGTAGTATGTATGTACATATATGTACTATGTATGTATGTACATATGTATATTACTTTTAAAATTTTAATCACGTAACAAATAAAATAGTACACCTCTTAATAGCTACATACATATCGTTTCCTTAATATAGAAAGGTCTTAACTTATTCTTTTTTTGAAATCGAGTTTATTGTATATTTCGATCTGATGAATATTTTTGTAATCGAGCTTTTTGTATATTTCGATAAAGAACATCTAATGCATCAAAAAATTCAAAAATCTCGATTAAAAAAAAACAAGTAAGAGTGCTATATTCGGCTGCACCGAATCTTATATATCCTTTACCAAAGTATATATATGTAGTATACAGATACATACATACTTAAGTACATACATACATACATACATATTTGTTTTGTGATAAAATTTATAATTTTTTGTTATAGTGCAATTTTTAATAAGTGAGCTCTAGGTTTTTTTCAACTAAAGAATTTGCTTGAGTAAAGATCTTCCTAAAACATGAAATAGGTTTAACTGAAAAATAAATAATTTTTGGTTATTTTTTACCCAAATTTTTTTTTTCAATTTCCAACCGTGGAACCATAATTTAAATTTTTTTGGTTTTAATACTAATTTATTTCTTTCTAAAATATAGAATATGTTTAATTACCAAAGAAATAATTAGCTTTATTTTATTAGTTTTATATATCAAAAAAGTGCACTTTTCCCAACCCTGGAATCATCCTTTTAGATTTTTTTTATATGAAATATGTTAAGTGAATAAAGAAAAAAATAAATAATGAAAATACTAGTTTTATTTAGTTACTTTAATATCAAAAAAAGTTAAAATTTTCCAGCTGTGGACCTGCGGTTTTTATTTTTCTAATTTTCTATACCCAACTTTTTTTAAGTTGAAATATACCAAAGCATAACCTTAATTAAGCTATTATTCCATATTAAATTAGAAGTCTAAAAAAGATAAGTCGCAAGTAATTTTGATATAACTTCCTGAAAAATCAAACAAATTAATTAAGAGTTTGACCATGCAGAATATGCAGATTACAGAGCTACCATTAACTCAAAATCAGCTTATTTCGACTTAAGCACTTTTTCCTTTTTGCCACAGATATATTACAAAAAGTGTAAGTTTCCCAACCCTGGAATCATAATTTTAATATTTTCTGATTTCTTACACCAATATTTTTCTTTTAAGAATGTAAGACATTTTAAATTTATAGATAAAAAGGAAAAATTAGTTTTAGTAGGCAATTTTTATATAACAAAAAAGTTAAAGTGCCCAACCCTGGAAACGTCTTTTTTATTTTTTTGATTTTTTTTTATATTTTTAACACAAATTTTATTCGTACTGAAATATAAAATAAGTTTATTTAACAAAAAAAATAAAAAAATTTGTGTTATCTAATTACTTTTATATTGCAAAATCAAGTTTAAGTTTTCCACCTCTTAAACTGTCTGCTCGATTTCGCTGATTTTCAATACCAATCTATTTTGGACCATTTCTGATACACCAGTCCAAGACCGAAGTCTCTAGCTTTTCTGGGAGCTTCGCTTTTCACGTACACCATACGGACGGACAGACGGACATCGCTTATTCGTCTTCCCTATTCATAAGGACCCAGAATATATATATTTTTTATGGGTCGCATATGAATATTATGGAAATTACACACGGAATGAGAATCCTATATAGTATACCCTTTTCCACTTTTTGCTAAAGGGTATAAAAATAATAATAATGAATAAATAATACTGCACAACAAAATAGAGGTTTTTTCATGATGTTTAAATAAAAATTACCTATTCTTATGTATTTTTATCTCCTGATTACGATAGCGTCATTAGTTTTTCCTTATCAGCTCTAGTTTTGAAGATATAGTGACATTTAGGATTTGCATAATTTGCACCTCTTTTTGTATTATTCCGTTAATATATCACGAATGGTACTAAAAACTTAAAAATACTTTCTGGATTATTAATCTACACAAAAATCCCTTTCATTGAAATAGATTCGCATTGATGAGTATATGAGGGTATCTGACTATTATTGCAAGGATGTTAAAAATCGTGTTTTTAGTTTAGTCCTTGAAAACTTTGTGATTATAATTTTTTTTTACCAAGTCTAAATAATTTTTATGTATTTTTGTTCGCTTATTACAAAAACAGGCTTATTTATTTTCTAGCCCCTCTACTTTCAGAGATATTTCACGTTACATAAAAAAAATACTTAAAATTTTTCCTTTCGAAAGCCATCCAAAAAAATTGTTTTTATATTACATTTGTCCATTTATTTAAGTCATAAATGCAATTATTACGTAAAAAAAATGTGGAACACACACATGATAGCTGACTATTGTTGGAGCATTCAGAATTTAATAAGAAAATCATATAAGAGAAAGTTTTATTCACTATAAGAATTAAATAAAATACAATTTTCTGTAAATTTGTAGTGTTTTATTAGAAAAAAAGTATCCGTGTCATATTTTTAACTAGACCTGATACAGAAATTTCAACCATGGAATTGAAACCGCTATAAAAAATTTAACTAATATCATGTAACATAACTCAATCATCAGTAATACTGTTGTGTAGCCATTAGGGACGGGAAATCCCGGGAAAAACAAATTTTTTTAAATGGACAAATGTAATATCAAAAATAATTTTTTTGGATGGCTTTCGAAAAGAAAAATTTTAAGTATTTTTTTTATGTAACGCGAAATATCTCTGAAACTAGAGGGCCTAGAAAATAAATAAGCCTACTTTTGTAATAAGCGAACAAAAATACATAAAAATTAGTTATACTTCGTCAAAAATAATTATAATAAAAAAATGTTCAAGGACTAAACTAAGAACGCACGATTTTTAACATCCTTGCAATAATAGTCAGATCCCTGATATATTCATCAATGCGAATCTATTTAAATGAAATTGATTTTTGTGTAGATTAATAATCCAGAAAGTATTTTTAAGTTTGGAGTACCATTCGTGATATATTAACGGAATAATACAAAAGGAGGTGCAAATTATACAAATCCTAAGTGTTACTATATCTTCAAAAGTAGAGCTGATAGGGAAAAACTAATGACGCCATCATAGTCAGGAGATAAAAATACATAAGGATCGGTGATTTTTATTTAAACATCCATATCAATGTTGTGCAGTGTAATAATAATTTTAGAGCCTTTTTATATTAAGGTAACGATTTGCATAAATATTAATGCAATGTACATATCGCTCATTTACTCAAATAACGTCATAACTAAAACAAAAAGTTTCCCAGAAAACGAATTTTTCAATTTACGAACAACTTAATTAAAAAAGAAAATTTTATATTTCTCTCAAGAGTTGAGCAAAAAAGATATTTGAATGCAACTTTTACACAATATGAAGAACGATATGAGGATCAACTCTGCACCACTAACTCAAAAATTCCTCTGTAAGCTTTTAAATAACTACCAATAAAAAAATTGTAACGACACGGTACATAAAATATTAAATATGTAAATATGTACATGCATATGGGCATTTCCAGGATCTAGAACGGGACTCTCCCTTGTCTTTGAAGTGTGATAATGCAGGGTGGGCCAAAAGACACGCGGGCCAAAAGTCACGCCTGAGTGTAAAAATTTAATAACTTTTTTGTTTATTATTATTTTTTATTGTTTTTTTTTTTAATACAATATTGGCTTTATACGATCTAAATTTTATACAATTGGGCTCTTAAACAGGCGTTTTGCATAACTGCTCGCAAATTTTCAGGCTCTATTGCACTGATATCAGCTTTAATTTTGTGCTTTAGCTGCTCTATAGTTTGGGGCTTGTTAGCATACACTCGTTCTTTGAGATAACCCCATAAAATAATCAGGGGTGAACGTGCTGGCCAATTGAATTCTGAATTTCTTGAGATAATTCGGTCTTAAGAAAAATTCTACCACTTTGCTTCCTTGCTCGTTCGTTAAATTTTGCATGGTGGTGTAACACGATTCGATGAATAATAAAAAAAAACAATAAAAAATAATAATAAACAAAATAGTTATTCAGCTTCTACACACAGGCGTGACTTTTGCCCTGTGTTTTGTTTTGCTTGTTGACATTTTTTGATACCACGTTAATAACGTTGAAACTCGAAAATATTTTGATGCTATTTAATAGTATACACTCTGACTAAGAAAATTGGAAAATAATTAAATTAAATTAAATTATAGAGCGTCAAAGTTGCACTTTGTAAACAAGTTAAATAATTTTTTTTAAAATTAAGAAAATTTGCATGTGCTTTAACATAGTGTCCACACCTGATGATTTTATATTACAACTCGTAATATAACGGCGGCAGATCAACTCTCATTTTCTCATTAATATCAGCACAAAGATGGTAGACGTTGATGATTTTATATCATGATGAATCAAACAAATATTTCAAAAATACTTGCCAAAAATATCTAATTTGCGTGTTGTTTAATTTTTTGGTCACAAAAAATTGTTGTGCCGCCTTTTTAAACGAAAATTGCTTAATAAGTAAACGTTAAATGCACAGTAACACATAAAATGACATTTGATATCAAGATGAATTTATCAGGCCGTGAGCTCTGATGATTATATCATAACGCTGATATAATATTAATAAATTTAGTCTATACGTGATGAATTTTCATCATGATATCAATTTGATATTCATCATGATATAAATTCATCAGGTGTGGACACTATGTAATGTAACTGTCCGACAAGTCGAACGTTGTCGACATCGTGGACCAGGCCCTAAGAATTGTGCCATGTTGCTTATTATGCTCTCAGCACGGTTATGTTTCAAATCGTTGGTCTTTCGTTGACAGCTTGTAACTAGTTCTTATTAATTTTTAGTAAATGTAACGTCAAATGAAAAATATGTAAATCATTTTATATAAAAAATCTTATGAGCGTGGAAAACTGAAAACTCTTTTCTTGCCACTCACATGAAAATAATTAAATATTACAAAGAACGTATACACTTATTATAATATACACTTATTATTATTATTTTAAAGAACGTATACACTTAGGGCCTAATTCATAAAATATATTTTGATTTTATAAAAGGTTTATTAATCAAATTTCCATAGAAAGTTTGTTTTATAAACCTCTTATTAAACAGAAATATTTTTTATGAATAACAGGCTGTAAATGTATTAAACTGTTGAATTTTATATTTTATTATTTAAATTTATTATAAGAAATAAAATAAGAAAATAAATAATTATTTTATTAAAATAAATTTTTGATGTGTAAACATCTATACGCTAGAGGGTAAAAATCTTTTCCACAATACAATCACAAATTTTGAGTAAGACCATCTTACTAAGATGCACACCGCGTTATGAAATCGGTGTGAGCTATGTATGAGTGTATTAGTGTTTGAAAGAAGCAACACAAAATTATTTTAAATATTGTAACTACATAGGAATTTGCTGATTTTTGTTTGTTTTATTTAACTTGATAATTGCTTTATTTTAATTGCAATGCATACACAACAACAAGAACAGCAACAACTAAACGATGAACAACAGGAATTAAAAGTTAAAAAGTAAAAGTAAAGGCATTTACCATAGATGGCCACATTGCAGTACTACTAAAATTTCAGTAAAAATAATTTTTTAACCAGTAAATTTTTATAAAGTGCCTAAATGATTTATTATGATGAGGGGCATTTGATTTTCAGTAATCAATAATGCCCGTATTCATAATGAAATTCTACCAAGTGGCTAAATTTTTTTCATACAAAAATTAAAAAATTTGAATAAAAAAACTTTGCCACTTGCTACAATTTTATTATGAATACGGCCATACGATTTTACTGGTAATGCAAATTAAATTTCATTATCAGTAAAAATTTACTGAATTTTTTTCAGTAATCAATAAATTAACTGCTTATGCATTAAAGACATTCACCACAGCAAGCTACCGACTACCAAATGTCAAGGATAGAATACACATGTTTATATGAGAATGATTATTTTGAAGACAAGAAGACAACACGGTCACAGGTTGTTGTCTATGCTGATTTGGTCGTTGTACTCCAATTAAACAAATTTCTATTTCTTTGGCTACAATGAGCAAATGCAGTGTTACCAGTGTAATTAGCGATGGGCAAATGAAAGAAATGTGTCGATATATATCGTATCGATATTTTTGAACAGCATCGATATATATTTTTTGAAAACATCGATATTTCGATATATTGATATTTTTTGCCTTATGGGTTTTAAGGGTTTTTCAAAAAGATTTCCATTAAAATTTTTCTGATTAAGCCTTTAGAAAGCCTTAATAATTTTTATAAATAATGATGTTGATCATTGATTAATGAATGCCCGTTTTTAACACTTCAAAGTTCATCATTGCGGAATACGAGAAATATTCACTTTGCATCCAAACCATAATATTTAAAGAAATCGCGAACAACTAACTTAAAACTTAATGAACTCCATGAGTGGAGAAAAGCCAAATTGATATTGGTATCGAAAAAGGAAATCAATTTATCCATACATCTGTATGTTTAATTAGTATTATAAGATAATTTCTGAAAAACTGCATTCATTTCGAATGCACAATTAGTCACTTTAAGAAATGTAATACAAAGGAACTACGTTGTTACGTTAAACGTAACCAAATGTAGCTCCTTAAGGCTTGAATAGTCTTTACTTTATGTTGCTGTTCATGCTGTGCCGTTCTATTTATAAATTTTAATAGCTACTTTTTCTGTAATAAATTAGCTGTTTCGACTGAATTGATGAGTTTTGCATCGTCCATTGTTATCTTATCTTAATATATATAAAAATCAAAAACACGTTTATTTGTTAGGGATGAACTCTTCAATGCCCCAACAGATTTTCGCCTTCCACCCCACAAAATATTTTTAAAAGACCGGCGCGTGTTTTTATATATATTCTACCCCGGTAAATGCTACGCCCCTTTCAGAAATAGTGATTCGTCCGACAGATGGCGCAATTTTTAGTTTTTTGGTGTTTTTGCACCGTAACTCAAGAACTACTGAACCGATTTTGACCAAACTTCATATATGTACATGCTCTATAGTGCGTGAGTAGTTAGTTAGTTTTAGTTTAGTTTTTTTTTGTGATTTTGCACCGTAACTCAAGAACTACTGCACCGATTTAGACCAAACTTTATATACATGCTCTATGGGACGTGAGGAGTGTTTCTGTGTAGTTTGAAGTTCGTCCATCAGATGGCGCAATATTTAGTTTATTCGTGCGCAAAATCCAATTTTCATATTGTACCACCAATGCCATATACAACACTAATGTTTGCTTAGGGCCAGCAACGCGGACCGGGGTCAGCTAGTGTTTCAATATAGTGTTTATTTTTTCACAGAATGGTCAAAGTTTTCCACAAAAGTGATGACTTTTGCTTCGGCCATTGTTCTATTTAAATATAATTTTATGTTTTTCTGGTAAAAATTAAATTTTTTGAATTCTTAAAGCACAATCAATGATCAAACAGAATATGTCCGCAACTTCAGGAAAAATCGTTCTCAAATTAACAAAGCCCATAATAAAATCTACGGCAGTAACTTCAAATGCTATATAATTTTAGTTTTATTTTCTTTTGTGCTTATTTTTCTTTGTAGTTTTGTTCACAAAATTTATGAAATTTTTAATCAGAAATAATTTCTTAATCAGGCTTGAGTTCAGTAATTTCAATTCTTATGAATGAAATATTTTTATTAATTAATGTGAGTATCTAAAGAATAGAAGAAAAATTAAACTAGACACTATTAGCTGGGGGAAATACCGATATTTTTCTGTGCAGCCACGCACTTCATCAGCACCCATGTCTATCTACTGGGGTAGAGATTATTATTAACATCAGCTATTAAACTTAAATTTCTATGAAATGAAAAATATTTCATTCATAAGAATTGAAATTACTGAACTCAAGCCTGATTAAGAAATTATTTCTGATTAAAAATTCACTATAGTTCAATTAAATCTAATAATGTCTCATTTAATTCATCATGGGCACGTGACAAAAATATGTTCACTTGGCGATCACTGTTCACTTGGCCAGAACTGCTTCAGAATGCTGGAAAGCTAAGTCAACTGTATAAAGCAAAAACAAAGTAACATAAAGCCACTACAATAATACTTATATGTATGTACCGATGGTGCATCGAATAAGTAAAAATAATTAATGTGATGATCGTAAAAGATAAGTAAGAATAGTTAAACATACATAGGTAGAGTGATATAACTTCGTGCTAACCTAAATAGAAAATGGAAAAACAGAAAATGAATAGTGATACTTACAAATGTGTTTGCCAAAGGCAAATAAATAATTGTATACACAATCAATTCTCATATTCCATTTCATAGAAATTTAAGTTTAATAGCTGATGTTAATAATAATCTCTACCCCAGTAGATAGACATGGGTGCTGATGAAGTGCGTGGCTGCACAGAAAAATATCGGTATTTCCCCCAGCTAATAGTGTCTAGTTTAATTTTTCTTCTATTCTTTAGATACTCACATTAATTAATAAAAATATTTCATTCATAAGAATTGAAATTACTGAACTCAAGCCTGATTAAGAAATTATTTCTGATTAAAAATTCACTATAGTTCAATTAAATCTAATAATGTCTCATTTATGAAATTTATTGAAAGTATGGTAGCATTCTTGAGAGAATGAGTATTTATATATGAGAGCATAAGAAAAAACGTTGTCAAAATAAAATAGATTCTATCTATCGACTGCTTTCTGGTGCTGATTTTTTGTGTCAATTTGTATGGAAAATGTGTTTATGCCGCAATTCTGTTTGATCATTCACAGTTTATTTCGAAATATTTTTATTTTATTTATGTTTTTTGATTTTCAAAAAACAGCTTAGTTAACAAATAAAAGTCACCTGGCTTAGTGGGGTCACCTTATAGATGAGCCTTGTTATGAAATTTCTCTTTTTTTCTTCGCATCACTAGCAATGATGCCAATATCGTAAAGTTAAGAACCGGCTAAAATTTGTAGATCTCTTAAAAATATCGAAACCCGATACTCGTATATAAGAATCGATGTATCGATATATCGGTTTTTGAAATATCGGCGATATATATCGATATTTATTTTCGCAAATATCGATATTTCGATATATCGATATTTTTTGCCCATTCCTAAGTGTAATACAAAATGTTGAATGAATGATATCGTACAACTATTTCATATTATTTACCAGAAACAATATCCAAAAAATGATGTAAAGAATAAATTGATTCATCTTTGTACTTTTACGTGAAATAAGTATTTTTTAAAAGAAAAATTAATTTTTAAGAAATTTATTATTCGACATATTGTCAGAAGTTTATTTTAATTTGAAATGTATTTGCTGGTGGTTCAGCAACAATGAAATGCATATAGACAACGCTGAACCACCAGCAAATACATTTCAAAAGAAAAATTAATTTTTATAAATGCAAAATATATGCAAGTGGCAATATTGAACTATGTATTTGACTTGAATATCAGCTGCAGATGGTGCTGTTGTCGTCTCCAAAATAGTTAAGTAGCTGGCTACGAGGCGGCAAATGCTGCTAGCGGTATTTGAAGTCGTGTGTTCGTGTAGCCTGCTGTGTTGAATGTGTTTAATGCATTACTGCAATTTTTAATGCCATACATATATACTGCAGTGTGCCAATTTACTAACCAAATAAGTTAAATAAAAGAAACAAAAACCAGCAAATTCCTATGTATTTACAATATCGAAAGTTTTGATACTTTTAATTGATTAATTCAAAAAAATATACTAAGACGCAATTTACACTGTGCCTTTTCTGCTTGCATGTTTAGGCAGGCTTTTTCAGTTCGTTGGTGAGAGGTGTTGGGAAGCATGCGGAGTAAAACAAAAGGCACGAAATGAAAATTCGAGGGGATTTTTGACATTTCTCTTTGTTTTTTCGTACTCTCAGCACTAAGAGTGTATTTTTTTTTTTTTTTTTTTTTTATTTTTTTTTATATGCATGATTTTTATTTATTGTATCTTCATATATGAACTAACAATAAGTATTCAAATCTTAAATCTAAAAAATATAATTAGGCCCGACCAATGTCGGACATAAGCTTAGTAGTAGTTATATATAATACATATGTAAGTAGTGATAATCAAAAGGAAAAAAAATAAAAGTATTTTCAAGAAGTCCCATCTGGAGTGCTGTGAATAAGAGCCCTTGTATCCCTCTAATATAAGAGTGTATACAAACGTCAAAAAGTCATGAAGAAAAAAGTCTTAATGTAAATGTGCTTGACTTTTCGTGGGGGATTTAAAAGAAAATTGTCGAAAGAAGGCAGGCTAAAAAGGCACTAAGAGCATAAGTACTTCCAACTTAAAAAAAAAAATTCATTACTAGATGTTTACACAGGGGAGATGTGATCGGATTCACATTGCTTTTTTTATTTTTTGCAAAACAAAAATTTATTTTTCAACATACAGGCATGTTCTGAAAATCACTTTTTTCAAATCACTAGTGATTTCAAAAGTAATAATGGTCATGCAGACATTTGTTCGCTCTTTTTTTTAATTTTTCTATTGTATAGATCATCAAATATCATTTCTGAAAGAAATTTATCGTATATGATTTTAAAAACGTCTAAAGGGCCATTATTACTTTTCAAATCACTAGTGATTTGAAAAATGTGATTTTCAGAACATGCCTGATAATCTTCTTTTAAGTCAATAACTTAGTACCCTCCTGTTTTTGTATCCCTTCCAAAAATTGGATTTTTCGAGGTCCTTAAAATATGCCTTTCTTTGTGGAATGATTCGTTGTTGGAGTCAAATCTCTTTCCGACGAGCCATTTCTTTAAGTTTGGGAATAAGAAATAGTAACTCGGGGCTAAATCTGAAGAATGGAGTGGATGAGGGAGGAATTCGTAGCCAATTCATGGATTTTTGCCATGGAAATTGCACATGCGTTCGTGATCGATTGTGAGCAAATGCGGCACCCATCTTGCAGACAACTTTTTTAAACTATATGAAATTCCTATGGCATCAACAATCTCATGCACATTTACTCTTCGATCCGCCAACATCATATCGTAGATTTTTTCGATATTTTCGGGTGTAATGACCTCAATTGGCCGACCAGAACGTTCAGTGTCATTTGTAGTTGGGCGACCACAACGAAAGTGAGTAAACCACTTTTTAGGGTTTCGTACACCAAAGGTGAAAAGAAACCCTATTGTTTTCGCTACGCTGTCCGTCTGTCCGTCCGTCTGTCAAAGGGTATTTTCTCAAGAACCGTAAGAGCTACGGAACGGGAATTTGGACACATTGGAAATTAAAGGGTGTTCCAAAACGAGCAATGAAAAATGTTAAAATCCCATGTAATATATATACCATTGTATTTATATACACTTGAATTTTGTAAGGTTAGTGTATTGTTATACAGACTACAACAATTAACACTAAAATTTAAAAAAATTTTAATTAATGGGTGCACCATCAGTTAATGTAATTTTGACAACTTGCTGTATCTTGGAAACCGTAAGAGCAATTTTCTTGAAATTTTCAAAAACGGTAAAACAAAAAAATCCCAAAATTATAAAATCGCCAAACCGAAAAAAAATCTCCAAAACAAAAAAAAATCGCCAAAACGAAAAAAATCACCAAATTAAAAAAAATTCGAAAACGAAAATAAATCGCGAAAAACCGGATAAATCGCCAAAATTTTAAAATCGGAAAAATGAAATAAAATCGCTAAAATTAAAAAACATACATACATACACGTATGACAGAGCTGGCCACCGAGAGAAACAAGAGAGAAATGTATAAGCGTATGTCTATTCATTTGTATAAAAATCCGATTGATGTTCGGCCCTCAGCTGTTTCTCTGGGCAGCCTGGATGTATGTACGTATGTATATATGTATATGTATATGTACATACAAATCGATCCTCTACAATATATGTACATACATACAAATTTATGTTTCATACATATATGTATGTATGTATATATATGTATGTACATACATGTGTACTTATCTAGATATACATATCCATACATACATATACATATAATCTAATTTGCATGAGGCAAACTATTTACATATATATGTATAGTGTACATATCGCACACTAAATCATAAACAATCACAATTCAAAATGATCAAACAAACTAATCTCTAGCGACCGCAACAATTTCTTTTGCAATGCAGTCTTTTTGAATAATATAAAATACCGTTATACTTGTTTTTTGTACAGTATCAACCGTTCTTTGCCACTACTCAGCATCAGGGCTGTCAGATATGGCGATTTCTCGCCAAACGTGGTAATTTTTCAACTTGTTTGGCGTCCAGATTTTTGGTTTGGTGTCATGGCGATTTTTCTGGTGATAAATAAATTTTTTGGCGATTTTTATGGCTACTTTTTAAGAAAATTGATCTTCAAAATATTTCTAGTTCAGGAAAATTTGTTTATTGAAGGAGTAGTTTCAAAAATAAATTTTTTAAGTGTTATATAAAAACAAATTTATTATCAAACATATACTAAGAAAAACTACATAAAACAGATTTTTGGCGATTTTTAAAATAAATTTGGCGAAATAGGTCGGGAAAAATCTAACAACCCTACTCGGCATCTGAATTTTTTTTAGTTGCAACTCTTTATGCCATATGTATACTTGTATGCCCAATATATGAACTAAAAATCATGTTTGCATTTATTTAATCAGATTTTTAATTTGCAAATAAATACAATAATGAATTTCAATTTAAACTGGTTGATCATTAAGATTTCTAGTTATTTTTTATTTTATGTCACACCGTTTCCTCTAATATCCGAAACAACATCAGCTGGTGCAATGTTTACAAAACCTTTTATTTGGAAATAAGTGTGTATATACATACATACATACATATCGATCGCTTCAAGAGAGCCAAAAATATTTTTTTGGGTTATGATCAGGGAAACCGCAAATATGCAATTGCATGTTTTTTCTTGTGTGACGTATTAATGCGGAAATAAGATATTTATCCGTTTCAGAACTTTTGATGAATTTTAGCATCGATTTGTGAGTGCATATTTTCCCCTTTTAAGCATGTTTTTGCATATATCAGTCTTACACACATATTTTTAGCATATTTTCGAATTTTTAGAGCCTAATTTACGATTTTAGGGCATATTTTGATAATTTATAGAATTTTTTTATTTTAACCCACTTGGCGCAACCGTCCCTTTAGGAAAAAAAAAATTATATAATTATTAATTAATTATATAATTTTTTATTAAAATTACATTTTCGAAATAAAAATTTAGGTTTTAAAGAAAAAAATTTTCCGGCGCTATCTGGATTTATATGCTTACAACAACGTTGTAATGTTGGTCAACATTTTTATTTTTCGCCATCTAAATCTCTTTTCCAATGTTCCATGTAGTGTATAAATTTTTCTTATACATATATTACGCAGTTTTACGGGCATTAGTTTCAATACAAATTCAGTTTTGCTATTTGTGACGGACTTTGCCCGAGTAGACGTTCAAGTAACATTGTCAGTGTATAAAAGTTTATTTAAATGATGCTGAAATGATTTTTATTTGAAATTCTACACAGAAAAAAGTATTCACCAATTAATATTTTCAATTAAAAATTTAATTGATTCAATTAAATTTTTAATTGTATTTATTAATTTGAGTGGAAAAATTTAATTAATATTATCAAAATGTTTATAGGTGAAAATTTAATTAATTTTTTAATTGATACTACAAATATTTTAATTAATATTACAAAATCATTTATATTACTTTTTTGTGTGTAGATCAATATTTTGTTATTTATTGCAATAAATAAAAATATTGTCTTATTTTTCCAAAATACAGTTCCAAAGCCTGAAATCTGATATCGTAATCTTTTGAAATCGAAGTTAAATTCTTATAAGAGAGCACCCAATAAAAATTAATTTGTATTATTTGTTTTAGTTTGTTTTAACCTTCAAACCCAGTTATTTTTCGTTATATTGTTTCCTTTTTTGTTTATTTTTTTCACTTATTTTATATGCAAAATTTTGCTGAATTTTTGGATTAAAAATATATTTTCATTTACAAATAAAATAATTTATTCTATTTTTACGAGCATATTTTTTTATTTTAAGTGCATATTTTCAAGATTTTAGTGCATATTGAATGCGCATAAAACACTTTTTTTAGAGCATATTTCTGGTTTCTCTGGTTATGACTCTTGCAGCAAAGATTTGATATGAGCATTTCCAGGATCTAGAATGGGGCACTCGCTCGCCTTTAAAGTGGGATAATATTACGGTGATCGATTATTCGACTTTTTGCAGAAACTGGTTTTCGAATAGTTCGCATATTTGAAATTATGAAAAACCCGGTTTCGGTTTTTACAATTCAGGAAAAACCGGTCAACCGTTTTTTTTTAATTAAGAAAATTATTATACAAAAGTTTGGATTTTAAATTTCTTTATTAAAAAGAGTTAACAGTTCATTAGTAAATATACATATACTATAACACACACAAAAGTGAAAGGAAACACATACAATTTCACTTCATATACTTATGTATAGTACATATCTTCGATTGATAATTTAATTGCCGTATGTGGATTTTGATAGTTTCGAGTAAATTGCGTTTTAAGTTTGAAAATTGTATCAGCAAGTGTCACAGTTGTATTTAGAAACGAATGGGATATTACGAGGGCGGTTCGGAAACTTCTTAGCCTATCAATGAAAGAGAATAGTTAGTTTTTCAAAATATTTTTATTTTTCAATATAATCTCCTGAAACTTCAATACACTTAGTCCAACGCTTTTCTAGCAATTCTATCCCTTGATTAAAATAGTTTTCCTCAAGGTCTTCAAAATAGTGGTTTACAACTGTCATTGCATCTTCATTTGAGGTAAAACGCTTGCCAGCAAGGAATTTTTTTAGATTTGGGAACAGGTAAAAGTCACTGGGAGCCAAATCAGGAGAATAAGGTGGGTTGTCAAGCAACTCGTACTTTAATTCGTTGATTTTAGCCATTGTTAAAACACTCTTGTGCGCTGGTGCGTTGTCTTGATGAAAAATTATTTTTTTGTGTTGTAAGCCAGAACGTTTTTCTCGAATTAGTACATTTAATTGATCCAAACGGTTGCAACAGTACTCTGAATTTATTGTTTTACCCTTTTGCAGATAGTCAATCAATAAAATACCTTTGAAGTCCAAAAAACCGTTGCCATAACCTTACCAGCCGATTGAATTGTTTTTCCCTTCTTTGGGGCACTTCGTCCAGCTTCAGTCCATTGTTTGGATTGTTCTTTTGTCTCTGGAGTATAGTGGTGGACCCATGTCTCATCAACAGTTATGAAACGACGCTTAAAATCCATTTTATTTCGCTTAAAACGATCCAAACAAGCTTGAGAAATGTTCATTCTTATGCGTTTTTGGTCGACTGTTAACAAATGCGGCACCCATCTTGCAGAAAGCTTTTTCATCTGTAGTTCTTCATGCAAAATTAAATGGACTCGATCATTTGAGATGCCCATGATATTAGCTATTTCACGCACTTTTATTCGTCGATCATTTAATACCATATCATGCACTTTGGCTACAATTTCTGTTGTTGTTGCTGATGGTACACTACGTGGTTCATCTTCAATGCTTGTACGACCACGTTTAAATTCAGCAACCCAATTTTTTACTGTTGAATATGAAGGAGCACTTTCACCTAACACATTCACCATATCATTATGAATTTCTTGTCCCGATAAACCTTTTTTATGTAAATATTTAATGACACCACGCATTTCTAATTTTTCCATTGTTAAAAAATCGCGGATGCGTCTTTTGTGAACACCTGTTTCTATATGAAGGAGTTGCCAGATCGACACAAAATTTAACATGTGTTCATAGCAGAGATGGAAGTTTCCAAAACACTTAACTTTTTTCTGTTTATACCGCGCTTTTTGTGCTAGGCTAAGAAGTTTCCGAACCGCCCTCGTATATGAAAAGTTGGTAGCACTGCTGCTAAAGTACCAAAATGGAAAAAAATATCCCACAACAAAAAAATCTTTGCTTTGTAAAACAATTTAATGTTATACGTATTTTGTGTGAAAAATTAAGTGCTTGTAATTTTTATAATGGATTGTGTTTGCTGTGGTTGGACGAGGAGGATTATTATACGATTTGTTTTTAGCATCTGAAACATTTAGATGCCCTCTTGAGAGGTATTGATGCAGGGACATATAGTTTACCACTTCTTCATATTGCTTTTATTTGTCATTTTTTTAGTATTCCTTGAATGTTTCAAAATCACAAATATTAAAACATGTATATTAACATAAATAAGCACTATGTTTTAGCAAATCAAACATTAAGTATAATTTGTTTATAAAACCTTTTATTTATATTGAAATATTTAAACAATTTCATTTTCTATTTTTCTCTCAATTTGTCACTAACAAAATGTCTTTCGAACCATTTCCGAACGCTTTTTGCATAACTGACACTCGTTTTCGTATTACAGAGTAGCCCTTTCGTAATACAGAGTTGCTGTCTCGAAAGGGATTTATAGTTTTCGATAGAGTACAAAAACCGTTCGTAAATTCAAAACAAGTAGTACGAAAATCGTAATACACAGTACAATTCGTTCGAATTCGTAAGTTATTTCTTTCAAAACGAAATATGCGGTAGCTCCCTGATGTATCAATTAACATACTGTCGTTTTAAAAAACCACTATAATAACACTGTCAAATAATAATCAAACTGAAATCTTCTAATTTTTTCGTTTGACAATAGTACGTAAATTAATGTACCTTTTTATACTTTATTTACTTTATTTATTTTCGATCTCGTTAAAGTGAATTTCAAATAATATGTACGTTTAAAATTAAAAAACAAATTCTAATTATTTGTTTCAAGCGGGAATTCCCGGGATTCCAGGAAATTTAAAAACGAGTCCCGATTTCCCGGGAACCAAAAATAGTGCGGGAAAAGAAAAACTCTAATATGAATGTATGGACAAGGAGGATATCTACCTCTATATAAAATATGAAACAAAATGTCAACAAAACTAAAAAACACTTTTTACAAATAGATTTTGACATCCATTGCACACTATAAGGCCAATTTAATTCGCCTCTGCTACCAACTCATAAGATAATTTCACTTGAATTTCATGTTTTAGCAAGTGTTGCCATGCCCAAAAAACGCCTAGAACTTTTACACTGAAAAAAAAAAATACTTAGGAAAATATTGCAAAATATACAAATCGAAAAGTATTCGAGTATGTTTCTTAAAAAACCCCATCAAACAAAATGCTCCGAATTCGTAAAGAATTCGTAACGACTGGTCGACAAAATCTTCCGATTTCGGAACCGAAATATTACCGAAATCGTAACGATTTTTGTATGAAAAGGTTGACACGACTTCGTAACGATATGTCGGTACGAATTCGTTGCGATAAGTCGGTACGAAATCGTAGCGACATGTAGGTACGATTTCTTTTTGCTTTTATATCAGAGTACCGCTTCAGCGTTATGTTGCTGCTATTGTCGAAATAATTTGCACATACTCACGTTTTTTAATATTTGTTCAATCCTTATTTTTCATCAACATATATGTACATACATACATATGTATTAAAAATTTTGACAGACTTTTACTAAAAAATCAAAGTTTTAATGTTTAAAAAAAAATTGTTCAGAAAAACTACCGACATTTCTTAACGATTTCGGTACGAAAAGTCTGAGTTCAGACAAACTACCGAAATGTCTTAACGAATTCGGTACGACAAGTCTGACTTCAGAAAAGGTCGAAACATTTTGTTTTGGGGGAAGAAACATAACATGTATGTATGTGTGTTTGTAGTATGTATTTGCTGTTCTTTTCTTTTATTTGTTATTGTTTGAAATTTAAAATTTAATTAGATTAGTTGAAGGAATTTCTTTTTTTTTTAATTTCATGTATTACACTGTGTGACGAAAAAAATACCTGTGACGTGTTACTATTTTTCTGGTAGGTATTGTTGAGTATAGCAACAATCTGTATTTTAAATTTTCCAAACATCCCCAAAATCTTAAGTTACGCGTAAAAAACCGGTTTTTCGTACTCGTATGCACTTATCAACCTCTAACTTAAATATCAAAATTTTGAATTTATAAATGATTTTACATATTGGGGGTGACTGGAAAATGTCAAATACAGTTTGGTATTATGCTCGACAATAATCGTACCTACCAGAAAAATAGCATGTTAAAGAAAATATAAATGGATTAACAGAATTTTCGCATCACGTCAGATTTGGTAGAAAAGTAAGTCCAAATTTACACTAAGCAAGTCTTGTTGCTAAGCTGATTAGTTTGTTGGAGAGGGAGTCCCTATTGGTTAACCTTTTACAAACTTATATTTTTTACCTCCCTTTTTTCAGCTAAACAGATTTTTCCGAAGGTCTACACACAAACTGAACAGTTGAAATTCTTCATTTAAGTCTTAATTTTTCTAAAAATTTTATCTTCTGAATGTTGGTTACTAGTGCGGCTAGAAAAGCAAATATAAAAATTACTCTTATTTTGTTAAAATTTACTTTACTTAAATTTTATATACATAATTAAAAATTTGTTTCATGTACATATGTACATTCATATATGTATACTCTTGTAGGAATTGTTTCAGCTTTTAATACACGCATCGTTTGTTTCAAAACCATTGCTGCGAAAACACTATTCCTCTACTATAACACAGGGAAGGAAAATGACTTCTTGGACTTAGTACCAAGTGTGAAAACAAAATGTACTTTTTGACCATGACGGTACCATTTTTATTTAATATTTATTAATAAGAACGGAAACGGCTGGACCGATTTTCTTCAAACATGGTTAAGAACTATCTCGATCAAGTCACCTTTCAAACAGAGAAAACTAAATCAAAATCGGTCCAGCCGTTTTGGGCTGTATGTGGACACGGACAGACACACAGATACACAGGCACACACTACAAACTTATAACACCCCTTTTTTTGGTCGGGGGTTAAAAATAACATAAAAAAAATTTTAAATATTACATTCATAAGGTTACATTCTTCGTAGATTAGACTTGTTAGAGATCGGTTATTTTATAAATTTTGCTTATTAACAGACCTATTACTTACATGCACTAAAAAATGCGCGATGAAACCTAAAACATACTATTGAAGTAAAGGAGCGATATGTAGTTAACAAAAATAAATATAACCACAGCCAAGGCGAGTTCATGTACGAGGTGCTGTCAAGTTACCAGGTACAGTTAAGGTACTACACAGATTTTTTGTTGCAGACTTGACACCATTGCATTGCAACAAAAACAGAGAAGCTGACCGCCTAAAATAAAACACACACAAAAAAATTAAGGACAACATGGGCAAAATTAATGTTACCATGTAATGAAACATTGGCATTTTTAAATTGTACCAAGTAACTCGCGGTAGTACCACGGTACCAACGAGGTCAAAAATGTACCATAAAAAGTACAATTGTACCATGATTTCCATCCGTGCTATAACAACTTCACCGTAAACTTCACTAATGTTATTTTGCTTTCAGGTGATATATAGGCCTGACTTTAAATGACATTGTCTATTTGTGCACGTACTTAACAAAATGTAATTGAACGTTGTTAAAAACAATTAACAACGTAGGATGGTTATTATGACCACAGTCGTTGTCGATTTTGTAACATCGGTTTTTCTCTTTGTGTATTACTTCAATTACAATATATAGAGGAAAATGCATCAACTCTTCAAAAAAATGGAAACGGTGTGTTATTGTTATATATATTTTAAACATTGTTTTTAACAAAATTTCTTTTTAAATTTAAACAAATAATTTTGTTGCTTTAATTATTATTATTCCCTCTTTCGGCTTTTTTTAATCGTGAAATGTATAAAATAATAACAAAAACGTGAAAATGCAGTTGGTTTTGCAATTATTGATGAATGCTTCGCAAATTATGGCCAAAAACAACAAATTGACTGGATCTCGTTCTATAATATGTAACTACCCTATAGGAACTCAAACCCATTTGTAAGTAACTTCAAACTGGTTTTTTAATAACCACATCTGGTTGATTCAGTGACTTTTTTCCTTGTCACCGACTCACTATTTTAACATGGGCATGTCATAGGCAGTAGTCAATTGGCCATCTCTGCATGACTTTTAAATTGACTACTAACTACTTATTTTTCAACAAATTTGTAGTTAGTTAATATTAAAGCAAAAAAAGATATATGTATATTTATATTTTATATATACATATATGTATGTATATATATATAAATACATAGTATGTATATGTCTATATAAATATTTATTATTATTATAAAAATAAAAAATTCGTACATATGTACATATATGTACATATGTATATGTACATAAATATATCCATACATACGAACCGCTCATAGAAAATATTATTGAAATTATTTATTTTTTTTTTTTTTAACACAAACATTTGGCATTTGATTCCATGGCATGCTTCTTTTGATTTTTTTATTTTCTTTTCATTTACTTATTTTGCTTTTATTTATTTCTTACGTGTGCTTCTATTCAATATGTTTGGTTGATATCTGCATGAGATTTAAACCAATTTGTAGTCACTTGCAAAATAATTAATTTATAAGTTAGTGTTTTTTCTCAACTGATTATTTTATTTACTACAGGGTATATTCACTAAAAATAAAAAATTCGTACATACACATACATGTGAATAAATATATCCATACATACGAACCGCTCATAGAAAATATTATACATATCAAGTATTGAAATAATTTTTTTTTAACACAAACATTTGACTTTTGATTTCATGACATGCTTCTTTTGTTTTTTTATTTTCTTTTATTTACTTATTTTCCTTTTATTTATTTATTACGTGTGCTTCAATATGTTTGGTTGATATCTGCATGAGATTTAAACCAATTTGTAGTCACTTGCAAAATAATTAATTTATAAGTTAGTGTTTTTTATCAACTGATTATTTTATTTACTACAGGGTAAGTACATACAGTTAGTGTCATTAATATTCGGTGTTCAGACTCACATTCAATAAAAAGTTTACCAAACAATCGCAACCATTTAAACTGAAAAATTTCTTTCATTATTTTATTTAGCAATTGAGTACAAATATGAATTTATAAAAAATAATCGAAAAAATTATATCAGTAGGTAAAAACTGACAGATTACTTGACGTACTTCAAAAAATGTCGTGTCATTAATATTCGGTTTTTTGTTGAGTAAAGAAAAAATCAAGGGAGTTTAAACTGTTTTGATTATAATTAGTGCTTTTAAGGATATTTATCTCATCAGAGGACTTCAATCACACATATCAAATTTTAATCCACACTATCATACTATAGTAGTCTTTATTTGTCTAGCTAAAACCACATGAGCTTTATTAATTCAGAAAACAAACTCAAACATGTTTTTATCAGAGGTGCATATTTCAGCACTAAAAAATAAACGTTAAATTAAAAATCAATGTTAATATAAAAAGTATTTAAAATATTATTTGTATGTGGTATAGTGATGCCACATTACTCCCCTTCCCATGGAACGCGGAAACGAACTCTTCTACCAGAAGATGTGGTGTATTCTGCTTGCTGCTTCCCATCTGCATTTGGTTGCTCAGAAATTATTGCTGTGTCTGGTTGCTCCAGCTCTTTGCACATGAACGCAGCCTTAAGCCGATCGATGCTTATGTTCACCTGTTTGCCATTTATATTAATTTTATAAAATTTATCATAACGTTTAATCACGGAAAAAGGTCCTTCGTAAGGTGGTTGTAATGGTCGACGAACTGCATCTGTGCGAACGAAAACTGCCGGTGCTGTATTTAGTTGGTTTTCTATGCATGGTGTCTTTTTTGCATGATTGAATGTTTGTTGTGGCTTAATATTTTGCATTTTTAGGCGAAGATCGTTAACAAAGTCATGATATGTGATGTTTTCCTTGGCTTTGTTCTCACCCTGGAATTCGCCGGGAACTCGTAGTGAACATCCATAAACCAGTTCTACAGGGCATGCTTTAATGTCCTCCTTAAAAGAAACTCGTAATCCCAATAGTATAAGTGGCAATACTTCCGCCCATTTTTCGGTTTCGTAGCATTTAATTGCTGCTTTCATAACCCGATGGTACCGTTCAATTAAACCGTTAGCTGCAGGATGGTACGCAGTTGTTCTCAAGTGTGTGATCCCCAAGAGACTGTTTAGGTCGCGAAATAGGTTGGATTCGAACTGCCTGCCCTGATCCGTGGTGATTCTCACGGGAACACCAAATCGTGATATCCACTGCTGGTAAAATACAAATGCTATTGTTTCGGAAGTTATGTCTTCTAACGGGTATGCTTCAATCCAGCGAGTAAAGCGGTCCACACAGGTGAGGCAGTACCGATATCCCTTTGAAGGTGGAAGGGGTCCCACAATGTCGATATTGATATGCTCGAATCTCTTTTGGGGGAGATCATATTTTGACATTGGGGCCGAATTATGGCGATTAACTTTACTACGTTGGCATGGAATACACTGCTTGGACCAAATTCTGCAGTCTTTTCTCATATTTGGCCAAACAAAACGCTCGGAAATTAATTTTGTTGTTTTCGCTGCTCCTGGATGATTAATGTTATGCATCGAATCGAATGCAATTTTTCGGAATGGTAGGGTTAAAAGTGGCCGTGGTTTGCCAGTAGAAACATCACAAAGTATCTCCAATTCCGTGCCGGGAATAAAAATCTTTGTAACCTTGAGGCTGGAATCGTTTTGAAGTGATTTTATTTCCGTATCATTAGTTTGACTTTCCACGAGCTGGGCATAATCTAAAGCCGACGTTGTATGCAGGGCGTCGATTCGTGAAAGCGCGTCGGCTATAACGTTTTCTTTACCGGGAATATAACGTATGTCGGTGGTAAATTGACCCAAAAAATTAAGGTAACGCGCTTGACGTGGTGTGGCTTTTTCCGGTCTTTGTTGAAAGCTCCCAATAGCTCCCGATCGTAGGTGCTATATTTTTGTTGTGCCGGGTTGAGACGTTCAGAGTAAAAACTAAGGGGTTGCCATATGTTATTGTGGAATTGTTGAAGAATAGCACCAATCGCTGTGCCCGACGCGTCTACCGTAATGGCTAAAGGTGCATTCTGTTTAGGGAAAACTAACAACGTGGCCTCACACAGAGAAGATTTACATTTTTCAAATGCGTTTATCGTTTCCTCTGTCCAAACAATTAAAGATTGATCGTTTTTCCTGTTCCCTTTTATGAATTTGTACAGCTGGGCTTGATGTTCAGCGGCTTTTGGCAAAAAGCGACGAAAAAAATTTAGCATGCCAAGAAACCTTCGTAATTTAGACACACGATCAGGAAGTTGATAGTCGGCCAAAGCTTTAATTCGATTCGGTGGTGGACAAACTCCATCCTTGTTGATCAAAAATCCTAAAAATTGCACTTCCTGTTTGCCAAATAAACATTTTGCTGGATTTATGATTGCGCCATAATCGCGAAGCTTGTTTAAAACTTTACGTAAATGGATGCGATGATCTTCCATGTTTTCTGAAGCCACCAAAATATCATCCAGGTATGGCCATGCGAAATCAAATTCCCGTAGAACGTGGTCCATAAACCTTTGGAATGTTTGTCCGGCGTTACGTAAGCCGAAACACATATGTGTAAATTCAAATAGGCCAAAAGGAGTTGTTATTGCCGTTTTGGCTACGTCCCCTGGCTCTACGGGTATTTGATGGTACGCTCTACGTAGATCAATTGTAGAAAAAATTTTGCAACCATGAAGTGAATGAGTGAAATCCTGTATGTGTGGTATCGGGTAACGGTCAGGCTCTGTTATGTTATTAAGTCGGCGGAAATCGCCACATGGCCTTCACTCTCCATTTTTCTTGCGTACCATGTGCAGTGGACTCGCCCATGGGCTTCTTGACGGACGGCAAATACCTAGGTCCATTAACGTTTTAATTTCCGATTTGGCCACTTTTAATCTTTCCGGACACAAGCGTCTGGGCTTGGCGAAAACTGGTCGACCTTTGGTAATGATGTGGTGTGTTATGTTGTGTTTGACAGCTTTGGTGTTTATATTTTCTCTTGTGATGTCTTTGAATTCGTTTAGCAAGTCCTTAAAAGCATCGTTTTGATTAATATTAGAAAGTTTGTTAAAAAACTCACCCTTCGTAAGTATGGAGCATATCGTGCGGATGTTTGTTACGTTGTCCACAAGTTTGCGTTGACGTATGTTTACCAACAAGTTATAATATGACAAAAAGTCTGCTCCCAGGATTGGTTGAGTTACATCGGCTACGATGAACTTCCATTTAAAATCGCGATGAAGTCCCAAGTTGAGTGTCATGTTTCTGTCTCCATATGTTTTAATTGGTGAATGATTAGCAACGTATAAATATGTGTTGTCTTCTGGGTACTTTTTTTGGTTATATGTTGGAGGTATTACACTGATCTCGGCGCCGGTGTCAATTAAAAACTGTAGTTGTGAATTTTTGTCATAAACTATTAGACGGCAATTTCTGGAAACTTGTCTGCCTTTAGCCGCCACGTCGGACAGACAGTTTAGTTTTTTAAATTTCGGGAGGGATGACGACACTTTTTTGCCTTATCACCAAATTTGCGGTGATACCAGCATACGTCATCAGCATCGGATCGGCCACGAGATGCAGTTCTGCTACGATGGCGTTGATTCATTTTTGTTTTCAACTCGGAAACCTCTTTTACAAGTAAACTGACTTGTTTTTCCATAGTCGACTGCATTGGTGTTTCGTTCAGCGGCAAAGAAATTGCATTAACGTGTGAGTTATCGCTTACTTCGAATATTTTGTCCGCAAGTGTAGCTAACTTATCGAGTGGGTCGTTACTTATGGAAATTATGGAACGAATATTTGGTGGCAATCGACCCATCCATATAGATTTGAGCATGTTGTCGTTCATTTCGTTGCCTGCCAAATCTCTCATCTCACGTAGTTGCGATGGGCGCATATCCCCAAGTTCCAAGTCCTGTAGTAGTTTTTTTATTCGCTTTTGCTCAGACTCTGCATATTGTTCCAAAAGACGTGATTTCAAAGCGCCATACACATTGTCTATCGGTGGGTTAAGTACTATGTCGCTGATTTGTGACAAAACGCTGCTTTCTATTGCTGCTACAACGGTATGGTATTTTGTTCGATCGTTCGTGATTCCAGCTGCGGTAAATTGAGATTCTATCTGCGCAATCCATAAGGCTGGCTTGGCGTGCCAGAATGGAGGAATACGTACAGAAACCCTTGCAACTTGGGGGCGTCAATTATTTCGTTTTGCGGTGGTCGTGGATTCCCTTCTGCAGCCATTATAGATTAACTATTATAAATAATATAGATTTTTTATAATTTATTACGGTGTCTGTAGCTGCGATTGCTTCTTTAATTTTTTGTACTGCAACTCTTTTTGTTTTTTATCGGGGTCACCATTTATAGTAGTCTTTATTTGTCTAGCTAAAACCACATGAGCTTTATTAATTCAGAAAACAAACTCAAACATGTTTTTATCAGAGGTGCATATTTCAGCACTAAAAAATAAACGTTAAATTAAAAATCAATGTTAATATAAAAAGTATTTAAAATATTATTTGTATGTGGTATAGTGATGCCACAATACTTTTTGAGTATACAGGATTTTTTTGACAGATAGAATGACTGTGTATGATAGTGTATCACAGCCTTAAATTGATTTTTGATTTGATTTGCTTTGATATCGATTATCCGGATTTTCGATTATACGGAATACCCCTGGTTTTATTTGACCCGGATAATCGGGATTCTACTGTATATACATTATACATACATATCGATGGATTCAGGTAGAAAGTAGAGTTCGACCGATTAATCGGCTTCGGCCTTCGGCCAAAAATTGGTAATCGGCCAACATTCGGCCTATGGCAAAAATCGGCCGATTAGCCGAAGCCGAATATTTTTCATTCCAAGCTTGAAAAATTAAATTATGTTTGGTCGTTGCTCGCCGACAGTTTCTATTGTGTTTAACGTTTTGAAAGGGTTGCTTTGAAATACAACCCTGTTGCATTCTATTTTCTTTTACTTGGACGTTCTTGTGAGTGATCATATGAAAAAGCAATCTGGAAATTGCAAAATAGTTTTATTTTTCTTGTTATGTATCCAATAGATATTACAGCTATTTCAGTGATCTCAAAAAAGCAAACTTTTTTCTTAATTCATATGAAACGTAAGTATCATTTTTAAAATTTAAAACATTCGGCTTCGGTTTTGGCCGAAGTTTAGGATTTTAGCCGAAGTTCGGCTTCGGCTTCGGCCAAAAAAACGCCTTCGGTCGATCTCTAGTAGAAAGGCCCTAACTTGTGTTTTTTTACGAAATTGAGTTTTTCAGCGATTCCAATACATTTCACACAAATACACCTTCTCACAAAAATATATTGCAATAGTGTAAGGGCACTGCTACACGTTCAATATATATGGAACGCGATCCAGTATCGCGATATTTATTGAAAATGTGGCATGCAGTATTGATGGATCGCGATCCATATCGCAGAATAGCCTAAATTATGGAATCCAGGTGGCGGATCGCAGATCGCGTGATAAACATTGAACGTGTAGCATTTTCATGATATTAGATCGCGATAGGTTAATAAGAAGTGAAATAAAACAAATAAAATAAAAGACGCAGTGCAAAAAATTTAACAAATAAAAAGTAAAAAAGTTTATTACATTTGTGTAAAGTTTGTTTTAAAAAGGGTAATGGCAGAAGATAGTCAAAGCGAGTGGGTTCTGCCGGTGGAAACGGAATTAACGACCGAAAAAATTCTTTTGAATGACTTTATCCGATCCGCACAGCACAAAAATAACGTAAATACTGACGCGATAAATATTGAACATGTAGCATACGCTCGTGATCCATCAATCCATTAAAATGGATCGCGATCCTAATATTACAATATATTTTGAACGTGTAGCAGTGCCCTAAAAGATAACGCTTTTACAAGCAGTTTTACAAAAAAATTTACATTGTGAATATTACAGTTACAATTATTTGAGTTAGGGTAGGGCCTTTCTACTTGAAACCATCGATATGAACGTTGCACAATGCACATACATATGTATGTACGTGTACACTAATGGGCCGTTCACATATTGCCTAATGCTATTTTCGAAGTTTTTGTACCCCCTGCTAGATATGGGCAAATGAAAAAAATTTATCGATATATCGTCCCTACCATGTCAAACTATCCAATATGCAAAATTCGTTTGAGCGTAAAAAGCATAGATACTTTAACAACAAAAATTGGGGATAAGCTCTAGAAAAAAACTAGCAACACTGATTTTGTGTACGAGAACTTTTGAGTTCTCGAACGCACTTTTTACAACCAGTACTACTGACGAATTTTAAACCAGACAATGCTTTTTGCTATAGACATTTAACATGTGCGACTAGATACAGTCAAATCCCGATAATTCGTAATCGCAAGGGACCGGCCATTTCTTACGAATTATAGGGGTTTTCGATTTAACGGGGTTTTTAAATTTATTTACTAAAATGATAAAAAAAAACATAAAAACAATTGTTAAAAATGAAATACAATTGGCTGCAAAAACTTGTTTTTGTAACACCGACAGATTTTAATGCATGCGCTTTGACATTTTTCTTTATTATTCATGTAAGTCCTGATTCACACACGTCAGGTCTGAGTCGTCAAGTCTTGAGTTTTTAGGAGAGAGAGGAAAAGAGAATGTTTGCTTTTTCATCCCGGAAATTCCCGGGATTTTTTTCCCGCGTAGAAACTCTAGCATGAACGCAAATGCAGGTTCAAAAGGAAATTGAACAAAAACTGATCAGGTAAATCTGATGTGTGTGAATCAGGACTAACAAACTGATCTTAAGAAAATAAACACACACAAGCTAAAGCAAAAACCCACGAAAAAATAGCGGTAAACAAAAAATCATTCTTTCCATGTTTCTGTTGTTTTTATTACGAATTATAAGTGGTAGTTAGCAAACAATTACGAATTATAAGAGGCAAAGATTTTATTTGAAAAAAATTACGAATTAGCGAGGGGACCAAAGTGTATGGAAATTTTAGGAATTAACGAGATTTTTTCAAGGGACCGACAGTTTATTACAAATTATCGGGAATTACGATTTATCGGGGTACGAATTATCGGGATTTGACTATAGTTCATTAGGGACTTTGGAAACAGATATTCACTTGTACATTTTAGTAATTCTAGTATACACTTTTGATAATGAAATTGCATACGAGTATTTTGTTCACATTTTGGTGTTTTTTTAAACAAATATATTAAAAATGGAATTTATGCATAAAAACATACAATAACAGGAATTAATTCAGCATATTACCAGCAAATAGGGATTTTGTTTGTCATATCTATTAAATACATACATTATGTATGCAAAAAAAAAATTTATGATTCGCTGAATTAGTAAAGTCAAACACTTATGTATGTAAACTTATGGCCTATTTCCCACCTGCGAAAGAAAACGTTCGACTTAAAATTTATATTGAAAACAACAATAAAATAAGAATTTTTTTTGTTTTCAATATAAATTTTAAGTCGAACGTTTTCTTTCGCAGGTGGGAAATAGGCCATTACTTATGAATCAAAAAGTCTGACAAACCTTTAACTGGTGGCACAAAAAATCTTCCACAAACAACAACTCAACAAAATTTTCATAGTGAACAATTTTATTTAAATTTGTTCAATTTTCACATTAAGTATTTTTATAAAAACTTAAATTTTGCTTGACGCCATTTTTTCTTTCAACAAACCAATGAAACATTAAGAGGAAACATAGTTTGTGTGTATCTGAAAAATGTTTTCTACGCATCAAAATCAATATTAATATGTAGACAAAAGTGGTGAGTTGGGTACACTTAACCCCACGTTTCCTTCAGGGTATATTTATATGTACAAAAGATAGTTACATATGTATGTATGTATGTACTATGTGCATGTGAAAATAAAATATGCTGAACACGTTTAATTTATGTTGACGTATTTTTGCTCTTTTTAGTTCTAAACTGACAGAAAAAATATGTAAGTATGTACAAACACACACATATACTCGTATGTATGCATGTATAGTTATACTGTGTTATTTCTTTAGCATAGAAATACAATGTTATATCGGCCGATCAGGCGAGTTTCATCTCAGTATACTTAAAATAGTAAAGCACGTTTTAAATAATTAGCCTTACAATTATGTAGTTTTTGATACGAGATATACATATGTAAGTACATATTCACTAGGGCACTCAATTAATAAAAATAACTACATCCTACTTGAAATTTCTTGAATACAAATAAATCCTACATTGAAACTTAGTTTTTTCAGTTTATTAAGTTTTTACTTGTTTTTAACAACCTTACTGAAAACTTTGTAAAAGTTTTTTTTTTGGGAGGGGGTGGGGGGAGGTGTAAGTTGATATAAAATCTCCGAAAATAGCGCTACGTAGTATGTGAATAGCCATTTAACGAGTTTTGCTTTACAATTACATTAAAAATCACTCTGGGAGCATAATGTAGTTGTAATTAACTATGTATTACAACTACATTATGCCCCGAACTTTTATGCCAAATATAACTAAACAATTACGAAAAAATATTCGTGATATTTTATAGGAGAAAAAAAAAAAACTTTGCTTTTTATGGAATTTATGGAACCAGAGTTTTTATATTTTTAGCATTTTGAGTCTATCAGGTTTAGTGTCGGAGATATAAAGTTACCGATTTTACCCGTTTAACCCTTATTAAGCTTCTTAGTCACACGTTTTAAAGTTTCTTTGGACTTATACAAATATTTGAAAACCAAAATTAGCCAAGGGTTTTCATGAGAACTCTTAAAATTGTCATTTGTGCAATGGGCTAAATTCGCGAGAATTTTTTAATGAAGCCCGTTTTCAACTTTTGGGCAAACATCTTACTAGAGCTGTATCGGTAGTCATGAAGAATATATTTCATCATTAGAACAAAGTTTCTACTACATTATTAAGAGCAAAATGAAAAATGTCATGGAAAATTTTATGTAAGTGTGATGTTGCATTCTTCTCATTCATATTCGAACTGCTCACTCAATTGTTTTTTATGATTCAACCCAGCGCGCGTTGCTACGCCAACAGCAAAAATAAATTTGAAGGAATGAAAGGAAGGGCAGAAATTTCCCCTTATCGCCCTCCTTGTCCTAATTTTAAAAATATACATAGTCTATGTGACTTTTTATCTATCTATGTTTCAAATTTCATTAAAATCGGTCCGAATATTTCGGAATTTCTCTGAATCGCCCTCCTGGTCCTAGTTTTAAAAAAGATAATACCCTTAAATCTTCCAGGAGTTGCACAGACTAAGTGAACCAAATTTTATAGCGATCGGATGAGCAGTTTGGCCGCGCATAAAGGACATACAAACCTTCATTCATTCATATAAAGAAGAAGATAGAAGATAATTGTTTTTATACCCTTTATCAAAAATGGAAAAGGGTATATATATACATAGGTTTGTCATTCCGTGTGTAATTTCTATAATAATTCTGTGCGACCCATAAAATATATATATTCTGGGTTCTTATGAATAGGGAACACGAATAAGCGATGTACATCTGTCCGCTAGAGACTTCGGTCTTTGGCAGGTGTATCATAAATAGTCCAAAATATATTGGTATTGAAAATCAGCGAAATCGAGCAGACGGTTTCAGAGCTGGAAAACTTAAACTTGATTTTGCCATATAAAAGTAACTAGATAACACAATTTTTTTGATTTTTTTGTTAAATAAACTTATTTTATATATCAGTACGAATAAATTTTGTATTAAAAATATAAAAAAAATAAAAATAATAAAAAAAGTTGTTTCTAGAGTAGGGAACTTTAACTTTTTTGTTATATAAAAATAACCTACTAAAACTAATTTTTCTTTTTTATCTTTAAATTTAAAATGTCTTACATTTTAAATTTAAAGATTTAAATTAATTTAATTAATTTAATTTCTTCCTTATAAATTCAATGTATCGTCATGTGAGAACTTAAGTGTCACATGACGATATGTAGTTATTTTATGTTTTGAAAAGAAAAGTTTGGTAAAGCCAATTAGAAAAATAAAAACTCCAGAGCTGGAAAAGTTGATTTTTTGGATATTAAAGTAACTAAACTTAACTAATTTTTTCCTTAATTCCTTATTTTCTTTGTCCACTTAACATATTTTGTATATTTTTTAAGGAACAAGATTGGTATAAGGAACCAGAAAAATCTAAAAGGTGATTCTAGGGTTGGAAAACATACACTTTTTGTGATATATAAAACTAATTAAATAAAACTAGTTATTTCTTTGGTTATTAAATATATTCTACATTTATAAATTATAAATAAATAAGTATTAAAACCAGAAAAATTAAAATTATGGTTCCAGGGTTGGAAATTAAAAAAAAATTTGGGTAAATAATAACCAGAAATAATATATATTTTTCAGTTAAGCATACATACAAAGGGGTGCCGCTATCGTTGAGTGGTAGCGGTGCTAGCCTTTCAGTCCAGAGGTCGTGGGTTCGATTCCCGCCATAGACCATGGGTGTTTTCCGCAGATAAGCTAATCGATTCGCGGGTTGTGTTTGTTAACAAAAAAAAAGTATTTCATATTCTTATGAAATGAACAGGCTAATGTTCGTATCGCTTTTTAAGCCAAATTACATGTGATAATTATTAATGAACAAATAACATCAAAGTTAGTTGTAAATATTCTGACAACAACACATAGTTGAACGGAACAGCCAGCCGTTTTCGAAGGCCACTAAACCTTCCTCATCAGCGTTCTTCTGTGTTTTGGTCCACTGTGTGTGGTATCAGCTGATGTAGATTTCTGCCTTAAGCCTGATACTCTGTTCACAATTTCGTGCGAAATGCTGTCAAACTACATATAAAAGTATTTGGTATGAAATAATTGCGAAATAAATTCGCAAGAGTAGTACTTGTGTGAAAAACACGGAAAATCATGTCTTTCCATGCAAAATTAATCTGGCATCATTTTAGTTTAGCTGCGAAACAACATGAGCAGTACTTTTTTTTCGCACGGAATTTTAACAATGTTGCATACTTTCAAGCAATAAAAGCGAGAAATTTATTTAAAAAACCGCGAGTTGGGCTACATTTAGTACATGTCAAATTTTTCACGCGAAATAACGAATGCCACTGAAAATTTTTCACAACTTCGAACAGAGTACCATGCTTTATATACGAAACTTTATTGCGCAACAAGCAAATATAATACTGTGTTCTGAAACATGTGTAACATCTAATATTAATGACATTAGCATTCCTATATTTAACATGGTTCGTTGTGATTCACATTCTCGACATGTGGGTGGTGCAATAATATATATACACAAATCAATTCAATATAATGTAATATGTAACAAAAGCTTTAATCAGAATATGTGGTGCATTATAATTAAATTAAAAAACTTTCAAACGAAATGGAAGATTGGGGTGTTATACCATTCACCAAGTGCCAGCAATTCAGAATTCCTTATGTATTTTAGCAAGGCGAATTCAGTATCAGGTGACCTTATCAGCCCAGCTGATTATCAGCTGTTGCTACCAAATTGAGCATTTTGAACCAAAACGTCAAAATTTGCTTAGAAATCTTCTGACAGATTGGTTTTGTAGCATAGCAAACTACGTGTTGTTTTTTGTGTTGTAAAATTGTTGTAGCGATAAGGTCACCTGATACTGAATTCGCCTTGGTATTTTAGAAGTACAATAGACTTATTTAGACGACGAGTTGAATCACCTGCTTCGCTCTCTGAATCATGTTTATGAATCATGCTGTTTAGACTACGCATTCGTGCTTCGTGTGCATCGTGCCAATTTAGTGTTTTTCGTACTAGATTTAGAGTTTTTTAATTCATAACAGTGCGGAATTTTTCAAATTGTTGCTTTAAAAAGAAATTATTGCCTTTTTTTGGTGCTTTTCACCTTTGATTTTAGTGCGTTTTACAAATCTACTAAATATTAATTTGTTAAAGTGTGGTGGCCTTATTTTCACTTTCAAAAACTATCTGCTTTCACCCCTTTTAGACATGCAAAGTTTCCTTTGCAGAATGTTAATTCAGCTTGGTGAAATATGAAGGAAGAAAAACTTTATCTTTCATAGTGAGAAAAAAGAATATATTTCTAGAAATTACAGAGGATACCATACACGTTATAAAATAACTTAATTACAATAATCTAATTACTAACCACTGAGGGAACCAATGTATTGCTTTCTTGATAACGAAAGCTTCCAAAAATGCTTCTGAAAAATACTAACGTAAGGCTCTCTAACAAAGTGGACAAAAGTAAAAAAAATTTACACCAGTAACTTTTGCATCTGAGTACACAAAAACTACACATTATTGCTTCTGTAAAACGAATTAGTAAAGCAAAAAATTAACGGCTTTTTGGAAACTGAATGCATTGCTTCTAGCTGGCTTACAAAAACTCTTCTGGGAAGCGGCAATTTTTGCTGGGATGGTGAAATTGAAGAAATAGAACGAAGTATCAGAAATTTAAGGATACATAAATGGAAAAAATTGGCTCAAAACTGATAAATTTTGGAGTGAAGTTTATAATTATAGAAATTCAACTAATCATAATCCATTTCTAATACTGTCAATATCTTCTCTAAGACTATTAACATTACCATGTTCAAATGTTGTAGTAGAAATGACTTTTAGCGCTTATAAATATTTTAAAAGTAAGTTAGAAATACAATAATGATTTTATAAATCAAATTGTTTCATTCATATAAAATACGGTCTAAAAAGAAAAGGCTTATGTTGTTCAGAATGTAACATACTGAACCATGTTCATGTAAAAATCTAATTGTTTTATTAAAACAGTTTTATGGCCAGAGGAAAAAGATGAAACTGCATTTCTTGAAACGAGGAGTATAATTCTCGTTGATCAACTTTTGTTAAAATAGTACACCATAATTGGAGTGTCTTCCCAAATGAACTTGCAATTATTTTCCTACTCATATTCTACTTATAAGCAAAATCGAAATATGGCTCGATATAATTGAAATTATCGGGCCTGTTCTGCAAATCACGACATGCCAAATCACGGTGATTTGTAAAAATTAATAAAAGCTAAATCATTGCTTTTGTAAATTTTACGTTTTATAGCTTTGGAAGTTGGAAGAAATATGCTATTATAAATGAAAAAAAAATTAAAACGCAATAAAATCTCATTACCAAGGCAACTATTAATAGTTTACTTTTGAAATCACGTGATTTGAAATCACCGTGATTTTCAGAACAGGGGCGTATTACAAAAACCTATGAAATGTAGTAAATTTAAAATTGTAATTTTTACTAATTCAATACATTTATAATTAGCCATATGGGCTTTCTCTGTATTGCAAATAAATAGATAAATATAAAAAAATAAATAAAAATATATTTATGTACATACATACATACATATGTACATATATACGAGTACTTATTTCATTTACTGCTTTTTTATGAACACACAGTGGTTTTTGCTCTGAAAAAGTTGGCATCACTGTTCGCGTGGCATTTTTTTTATGTATATTCACACAAACATACGTATCATACGCACGTCTATACATGCATACACATAAGCATACATACTTTACATAAATTCCACTCATGCGAAATCTTGTTTTTGAAGGCATCTCTATATTTTCTTCTTATTTTTCCTTTTTATATTATTCATAACTTAATTAAATTTATTTATATTAAACTCACATCTATGTTTTTGGTTTGTTTTTATTTGTTTACAAACACACACATACACATATACCTATTTTGTTTTGATAGCTAGTTCAGATAAAGTGGCGATTAACTGCGATAAAAGTTAGAGAAGATACCAATTTTACGTGCTTCGCAAGTATATTCATATTGAATCTACTTGATTCGCTCTCATAATTTTGTATGTCGAAGCAAGTGGATTCGGTCATGATTGGGGCGTGAAGCATGAATAGAGAGCGAAGCACGTACCGTCTAAACATAGTATTAATCACTTATATTTGAATGATGCAATGAATGCTGTTCAGACAGACATGGACGAGTTATATGTATGGTTATGTGGGAATAAGTTAAAACTGAATTGTGAAAAAACTAAATACATGATATTAAATCGAAATCATGAGAACTGTGATAGTGTGAAACTAAAAATCAAGGACCAGGAAATTGAAAATGTTATGCAGATAAAATATCTGGGTAGAAAAATAGAATAGATTCATATCGAATATGAATTATTTGCTGGGTTTTGTATAGGTTTCTAAGCCTACTATGCTTATTTTTCTTTTGTGATTTTCAAAAATATTATTATTTGTTAATTCTCAAATAGTTTTTGAAAGTCTGTACATAAGATAAGAGGTTTGTGACTGTTCAAGATTTGTGGTTGAAGTCTACTGACGATTTGTTACAGCAACAATGGGGTGCATGTGGACATCGCTGAACCACCAGCAGATGGGTTTCGGATTATTGATAATAAACTTAAGTGGGAGGAACATGTAAATTATATTGAGAATAAAATAGGTTTTATGTACCGAACCTGAGGGTGGCGTTGGCTGAAGTAGTTAGCACGTTGACTACAAAACCGAAGGTCCTGGGTTCAATCCCTGTATCCGACAGTCATTAAATAACAACACCACGCATTTTTCTGATGTGCATTAGTGTCCCTTTGTGCCAGTTGTTGTAGGAAAGTTCAAGTGATGAATTCATAGTCACTGGTCACTGAACTATACCGACTTCAGCAGATACTAATCCTAATGTAACATCAGAGCACCCTCCTTCGTTATGTAGCAAAATCATCGGCGAAGTAAAATAATCTATAAAATGGCTACAAGACACAGCTTCAAAAAATTAATACGCCTCATTTAACACCAAAGAGGCGCTGCAACACTGCATTATTAAAAAAAAAAAAAACGTGCGAAAAAGCAGAGTTGTAAAAGAATGAAGCTTTCCTCTATCTCTTCCTTCACCACCTGTCTTCTCTCTCACTATCCCTTTCCTAAAGAAGGTAACACCTAGTAATAGTAATAGGCATAAATTGCCTGAGTGTTACTTCTCTTAAAAAAAAAATATATATTGATCAGCAATACAAACTAACTATATATAAGTCAACAATAGAACCTTATTTTACCTATAACCCCACAATAATTTTTATGTTAAATGATATCCAAATTAGAAGATTACAAATACAGCAAAATAAAGTAATGAGGTTTATTCTAAACAAAAGGTACGATACATCAATTTCTGAGATATTACGAAGCTTAGATTGGCTTAATATAAAACAATTAATGTCATACCACAATCTTAAACTTGTACATAAGTTAAGATTAGGGCAATTACCAAATTATCTTTATGAGAGAATGCAATATAATTTTGAAATACATAGTTATAATACGAGACATAGAAATAACATAAGATTGCTTAAAATTAAGACTGATCTTTAAAAGAAAAGTGTATGTTTTGAGGGATTCAGAATGTATAACGCATTGCAAACAGAAATTAGAGACTGTCAGAATGAGTATATATACAATAGATTAATAAAAACATATTGTAAAACATTATTTGTTATAGAATAATGAAATAGAATTGTAAAATTTACATTAAGATTGATACTGTATCTAGGTCATAAAGACCGTACTAATAATAATAATAATAATAATAATAATAATAATAATAATAATAATAATAATAATAATAATAATAATAATAATAATAATAATAATAATAATAATAATAATAATAATAATAATAATAATAATAATAATAATAATAATAATAATAATAATAATAATAATAATAATAATAATAATAACAGTTAGTAGTAAGTTTGTGTTCTTTTCCTATGCCATATAAACAGTGAGTTAATTTATTTGCAAATAATTTTATTTGCAAATAGTGCGCGTATAAACGTAGTATATGCTTGGTCCAAATGTTTTATATTGAACTCATTAAACTAAATATTATTACACAAATATAATGACGCAAAATGTATATGTAATTATTTTTTCATATTTTTCAGCCAAATAAGTAATTATGACGACCTACATCAAAGTATTTAATGAGCGTTATTTAACACTATCGAAAGGAGTTGGTAAGTTTTTACATAACGGAAATTTAAAATGTATTAAAAAATATATCACTGTGTTTTCAGATGACACTGTGGACAGTTGGTTTTTAATGAGCTCTCCGGGTCCTGTATTTTCTATACTAACAGTTTATTTAATAATAGTTTTAAAAATTGGGCCGTCCTTTATGAAATCCCGTGAGCCTTATAATTTAAAACATATCATGATTGCTTACAATGCGATTCAAGTTTGTTATTCTATATGGATGTGTCGTACGGTAACGTATTTTGAATCACAAGTTGAACCATTATTCAAATATACATTTATTTATACATACACATTAGAGTGGCCGTTATTTATTTTTTTTTATTTCTTTTACTCTCACCCCCCCCCCCCCCCAAATCGGATCAGTTTTATGTAAAAAAATACAAAAAAATTTCATAGCGACAAGTTGTGTTTAAAGGGGTGCGCCCGCCCCTCAAAGTTGGCCTTCAAGCCTATTTTCAATGTAATTTGTTTGCATATGACTATCTTTTAAAAAAACATTTACAAGAATATGATGTATGGCAATATTTTAGCTCTTCTAGTCTACAACATTAGTCTCAAAGAAATTTTTTTGCTAAAATTAATATTTTAGGAAATAATGAAGAAAATAACCAACAAAATACCAAACATTATATATGTATACCAAAATTGCATTTATGTGGAAATTATTTTATTAAGCGTTTACAATAAGAGTTTATATCTACTAAATTATTTCATACATATATTAGTTATAATAATAAGAAAACTAAACAAACAAAAACAAAAAAAAAATTACATTGAATGTATGGGTTTGAGGCCCGGACGCATCCCCTAAAGCACAACTTATCACTATGAAATTTTTTTGTATTTTTATACCCTTTACCAAAAATGGAAAAGGGTATATATAGGTTTGTCATTCCGTGTGTAATTTCCATAATATTAATTTGCGACCAAAAAAATATATATATTCTGGCATGAATATATATATATGAATAGCGAAGACGAATAAGCGATGTCCGTCCGTCCGTCCGGTGTACGTGAAATCGGTTTTCCGAAGCTTCCAGAAAAGCTAGAGACTTCGTTCTTGGACTGGTGTGTCAGAAATGGTCCAACTTAGATTGGTATTGAAAATCAGCAAAATCGAGCAGACGGTTTCAGAGCTGGAAAACTGAAATTTGATTTTGCAATATAAAAGTCACTACCGAAAACAAATTTTTATTTTTTTTTAATAAATAAACCTATTTTACACTTCAGTACGACCAAAATTGGTATTTTAAATTAAAAAAATATTAAAAAAATTAAAAAGACGTTTCCAGGGTTGGAAAACTTTAACTTTTTGTGTTATGTAAAATTAACTAAAAAAAAAGTCTAAGACTATGCAGGGTATTTTCTCGAGAACCGTAAGAGCTAGAGACCTGAAATTTGGACACAGTGTATAGACCTTTGGCCGCTACAACAAAAAATACATGAAAATTGGAAATTAAAGGGTGTTCCAAAACGAGCAACGAAAAATGTTAAAATCTCATGTAATATACATACAATTGAATGTATGTATGTATGTATATACACTTGAAATTTGTAAGGTTAGTGTATTTGTATACAGACTACAAAAATTAACACTAAAATTTCAAAAAATTTAAATTAAAGGGTGTTCCATCAGTTAATGCAATTTTGACTATGCAATTTTGACAACTTGCTGAAACCGTAAGAACTAAACTCTTGAAATTTTCAAAAACGGTAAAACTAAAAATCAAAAAATTATAAAATCGCCAAACCGAAAAAAATCGCCAAAAGCCAAAAAAAATCACCAAAATTAAAAAAGCACCAAATTAAAAAAAATGTCTACGACTAAAATAAATTGCGAAAACCCCGAATAAAATCGCCAAAATGAAAAAAACCCCAAAACAGGAAAAACTCACCAAAAACAAAGAATAATCGCCAAAACGAAATAAAGCACCAAATTAAAACAAATGTCTAAGACTAAAATAATTCGCGAAAAACCGGAAAAATTGCTAAAATGAAAAAAAAATCGCAAAAACGAAAGAAAATCGCCAAAATGAAAAAAACGCCAAAATGAAAAAAAAATCGCCAAAATGAAAAAAACAGGAAAAAATCGCCAAAATGAAAAAAAATCGCCAAAATTAAAAAAAAATCGCCAAAATTAAAAAAAATCGCCATAATGAAAAAAAACTCCAAAAACAGAAAAAAAATTGCCAAAATGAAAAAAACCCCAAACACAACACAAAATTGCCAAAATAAAAAAATCGCTAAAATGAAAAAAAACCCTAAGCAAAAAATCGCCAAAATGAAAAAAACCCCAAGCAACAGAAAAAATATCCAAAATGAAAAAATCGCAAATATTAAAAAAATCACCAAAATGAAAAAAAATTGCTAAAATGAAAAACAGAAAAAAATCTCCAAAATGAAATGACAAAATTGCCAAAATAAAAAATTTGCCAAAATGAAAAAAAAACCCTAGGCAAAAAAAAAATCCAAAAGGAAAAAATCGCCAAAATGAAAAAAACCTCCAAAAACAGAAAAAAATCGCCAAAACGAAAAAGAAGCGACAAAACTAAAAAAATCGTTTAAACTGAAAAAAACTTCGAAAAAGCAAACAAGCCACATTAAAAAATGCTCAAAACCGAATGTACGAATGGAACCCTTCGTGCGCGAGTCAAAGTCGCACTTTACTGAATTTTTTATACTCTTTACCAAAAATGGAAAAGGGTATATATGTATTGGTTTGTCATTCCGTGTGTAATTTCCATAATATTCATATGCGACCCATAAAATGTATATATTCTGGGTCCTTATGAATAGGGAAGACGAATAAGCGATGCCCGTCCGTCTGGTGTACGTGAAATCGGTTTTCCGAAGCTCCCAGAAAAGCTAGAGACTTCGTTCTTGGACTGGAATGTCAGAAATTGTCCAACTTAGATTGGTATTGAAAATCAGCAAAATCGAGCAGACGGTTTCAGAGCTGGAAAACTGAAACTTGATTTTGACATATAAAAGTAACTAGATAACACAATTTTTTTAATTTTTTTGTTAAATAACTTTGGTAAAGGGTATATAAGATTCGGCACAGCCGAGTATAGCACTCTAACTTGTTTTACATAGAACTGAACCGATTTGGGGGGTGAGAGTAAAAGAAATCAACAAAAAAAAATTCTCCATACAATTAACGGCCACTCTAATACATACATATATCGTCGTTTTACAGGAGAGCAGCTTTTATGATTGTTTTAGATATGCATTCTTATGAATACTTTTATTTTTATAGGCACAACAGTAATGCTTACTTCATACAAATTGTGGATAAGCAGCCTTAGTTATAAAAATTATTACGGCTTCAAAAATGCTTAATAAGAAAAATTTTGTATGAAAATCTGTTTTATAAATAAAGCTGAAGGTGTATTATGACTTATAAAGACTAGTAGTGGACGTAGCTCATTTAAAAAAAAAATGCCAGTTAGCTCGGTTAGTTATACAACCGAGGCCTGTCACAGAAACCAAATTCGATCGAAATTATTTCAATTCCGCAATTAGGTTCTTCAGAAAACGAAAAACGAAGAATTTGCTCGAAATGAAACCACTTTAATTTTAATGCTCGGAATTGTAATTTTCTCTATATGAAAGTACAAAAATCTGTTTGAAACAACTTTGTTTCAACAAAAAAAAAGTGTTTTCAACCATTTATTTAAAATATGTTTGTTATATTTTTTTACATATTTCAGATATTTTCTCAAGTCTTAAGGAAAAAATGCATTATAATAAAAACTAAAATATTCTATTCTGTCAAATAAAGTTAAATAAAACTTTAACACACCCACTTCGTTTGGATATGAAAGTCGATCTGAAGCAAATTTTCGGCAAAATCTTGACCGCTCTTAGCATCCAAAACTGCAGTTAATACAATTACAGACATTGCATGTATAATTTTTTAAGTCTGGTTCACTTAAATAAAAAAAATGTATCCTTTAGTATTTTGTTGCTCTTAAACAACAATGTGTTTTTTTGCCCAATATTGACACATATAAATTGCAAACAATCAAATTGACGCTTTTTCGGAATGAACAAATCGATCGAAATCTGAAGAAGACAAAACAAAATCGATCGAAATGAAAATTCGTAATCAAAACAATTTCGAACGATTTCTGTGACAGGCCTGTATATATCAGACTTTCATGATTTTTAAAATCGCCCCGTAAGATTGCCCTAACGAAATAAATAAAAATTTTTTGAAGTTGATTACTTATATTTCCGACTATTTAGTAGTTCCATGTGTTGAATGTTCATCGAAAGACTTCAGGATATGTGTTTCTGTATTGATAAAGTAAAATACTGCATCGAATTAGTAAAAATAATTAATGTGATGATCGTAAAAGATAAGTAAAAATAGTTAAACATACTTAGGTAGAGTGATATAACTTCGTGCTAATCTAAATAGAAAATGGAAAAACAGAAAATGAATAGTGATACTTACAAATGTATTTACCAAAGGTAAATCAATAATTGTATACACAATCAATTCTCATATTCCATTTCATAGAAAGTTTAAGTACCCCAGTAGATATACATGGGTCTAGTAGTCTAGTTTAATTTTTCTTTTCTTCTTTAGAAACTCACATTAATTAATAAAAATATTTCATTCGGTAAGAATTGAAATTACTGAACTTAAGCCTGGTTAAGAAATTATTTCTGAGTAAAATACTTATGCTCTAATTTTTGTGTGAAAAATTTAGCAAGTGCATTCTAACATTCCAGATTTGCAAGTGACTTATAAAAAACGGAAAACGCCATATTACACACATATTATTTTCTTTAAAAAAAGATTATTAAAATTACTTAAAGTTGTCATATGTAACATCCATGGTAATAACTCATAAAAACTTCCATATTTTACTAAAATAAACCGGTTTACTTAAAGTTTTTAATTTACATACAAACAAATCAATGAAGATGTAAAAAATAAATATCCTCTTCTTAGTTGTGCAAGCCATTGTATAATAAACTAGCTGACCCCGGTCCGCATTGCTGGCCCTAAGCAAACATTAGTGTTGTATATGGCATTGGTGGTACAATATGAAAATTGGATTTTGCCCACGAATAAACTAAATATTGCGCCATCTGCCGGACGAACTTCAAACTACACAGAAACGCTCCTCACGCCCCATAGAGCATGTATATAAAGTTTGGTCTAAATCGGTGCAGTAGTGCTTGAGTTACGGTGCAAAATCACAAAAAAAACTAAATATGGCGCGATCTGTCGGACGAACTTCAAACTACACAGAAACACTCCTCACGCCCCATAGAGCGTGTATATAAAGTTTGGTCTAAATCGGTGCAGTAGTTCTTGAGTTACGGTGCAAAAACACAAAATAACTAAATATGGCGCCATCTGTCGGACGAATCACTATTTCTGAAAGGGGCGTAGCATTTACCGGGATAGAATATATATATAAACACGCACAGGTCTTTTACGAATATTTTGCGGGGTGGAAGGCGAAAATCTGTTGGGGCATTGAAGTTTACCCATCATTACATAGTATAAAACAAAGTCGCTTTTTCTGTCCCTATATCCCCATGTATGCTTAAATCTTTAAAACTACGCAACGGATTTTGATGCGGGTTTTTTTAATAGATAGAGTGATTGAAGAGGAAGGTTTATATGTACAATAACATCCATTAAATAGGTGGAAATACTGTTATTTTTGAGGTTTCTAATGTGATGTCGTAAATAATTAAATTGTTTTCCGCTTAGATTGCAAACACAGGCTGAACCCTACGAGATTTATCCAAATACCGTGCTAAGTATTTTACATATTGAAAAGGTCTACAGAAAACTCCGCTATGGTATATTTCTATCTCTTATGGATATCGCACAACAACATTTTTAACTGACTTCAATAAAGAAGGAGGTTATCAATTCGTGTGTATTTTTTTTACTTTTTTTTAATGTTCGTACACGCCTAACTCGGTCATTTTTAAACCGATTTTCGGAATTCTTTTTTTTTGTTTGAAAGGGTGTGCCTGCAGTTAGGTCCGATAATTTTTTTTTAATCTGCAGGGAAAATTTACTCCTCTATTCCATAACTCTGCTATTTGTGAACCGATTTCAAAATTCTTTTTTGGTTTGAAAGAATTTTGCTTAAAGTTAGAACAAATTTCGTTGGGATATTTTGAGCCCCCTCCCCCCACCAAAAAAAATGTATTGATGATTACATAACTTCTCTATTTATGGACTGATTTTTAAAATTCTTTTCTTTTTGTTTCAATATCATTTTCATACTTGCGTCCATTTTGTAATATTTTGGATTTATTCTTAGTATTGGAGTCAGTTTTTTTTGCCACAATTATTTTGTCATTTACTTTTTACGACAAATAATGGTTAATTTTCGAAACGATTTTAACCAGTACATCATTAATCCTTATCTAATTAAATACCTCAAATACATTGTTGAATTCATATAGAATGTTACTGCATATTGTAAAAGGCCCTACATCCTTTGCACAGCTAAGCTTTAAAAAAAGGTGAGATCTATCGGAAAAATTGCGTTAGCAGTTGCGTTATCCGGCATTGCCTCTCGCTTTAGGAGGGAGGCCGAACCGCCCACTCTACATTCAACTCCCGCTAAAAATCGCCACCGATGACAATAACAGCATCTGTAGTATTTCTAAGCAGAGCAATACAGGAAAATGGGTGCGTGACTGCTCATTAATAGTCTGGGACGAAGCTACCATGTCAAACAAGACGTCTGTGGAAGTACTGGATAGGACAATGCGCGATTTGCGCAACAAAAATTCACCTTCTGGGTGGATGTACAGTTCTGTTCTCAGGAGATTTCCGTCAAACTCTACAAGTTGTGACTCGAGGAACACGTGCTGACGAAGTAAATGCTTCCTTAAAAAGATCCAACTTTTCGCGACATGTCAATAAATTAGAGCTTAAAACTCATATGAGGGTTTCCTCATCTTCGCGTGAGAACAGGTTATTTCCAGAGATGCTGCTAAAAGTTGGCAATGGAGAGTTAGCACAAAGTGAGGGAAGGATTAACCTAGAAAACCTTTGTGTTTTGATAGACAACGTCCAAGAGTTAGTCAACAATGTCTATCTTGACATTGATAACATAAGTTATAAGACAATATCTTGGTTTAAAGAATGAGCAATTCTGTCACCAACTAACAAACAAGTAGATAAGGTAAATAAGTTGATTCTTTCAAAGATTGATGCGCCGACGAAAATATACTACTCGGTCGATACTGTTCTCGATTTGGAAGAAGCTGTTCATTTTCCTACAGAATTTCTAAACTTTTTGAACCCGCCTGGACTCCCTCCTCAGAAAATGGTGTTGAAAGTAGGTTGTCCTGTTATTTTATTAAGAAACCTGAATCCACATAAACTTTGCAATGGCAAATGGAGAAGATTTATTGATTCCCCGAATCGCTCTCATACCATCGGATTTACCCTTCCAATTTAAACGTTTACACTTTCCGTTAAATACATCTTATGCAATGACCATTAATAAATCGTAGGGTCAAACCTTCAACGTTGCAGGCTTAGATTGTAGCGTTGACTGCTTTTCACATGGCCAACTGTATGTCGCTCTTTCTTCAAGAGTAATATGTTAATTGTCGTAAAAATAAAATAAATAGGTAAAAATGTAAAAAGTAAATGAGTAAAAATGTAGTGTAAGAATTTAGATATTCCAAAGATAGCAGGAAATCTTCATGGTTTAAGGAAAGAAGAATTGTTTTACCCTAAATTTAACGCGTGCGGGCCACGGGCAGTAATGAATAAATCAAAACTACTGGATCGATTTTAATAATTTTTTCATTGAATGACATAGGCTATATATTTTATACCCGTGCGAGGCCGGAGCGGGCCGCTAGTTATATATAATACAAAAACACGTTTATTTGTTACTAGCGGCCCGCTCCGGCTTCGCACGGGTATAAAATATATAGCCTATGTCATTCAATGAAAAAATTATTAAAATCGATCCAGTAGTTTTGATTTATTCATTACTGCCTGTGGCCCGCACGCGTTAAATTTAGGGTAAAACAATTCTTCTTTCCTTAAACCATGAAGATTTCCTTCTATCTTTGGAATATCTAAATTCTTACACTACATTTTTACTCATTTACTTTTTACATTTTTACCTATTTATTTTATTTTTACGACAATTAACATATTACTCTTGAAGAAAGAGCGACATACAGTTGGCCATGTGAAAAGCAGTCAACGCTACAATCTAAGCCTGCAACGTTGAAGGTTTGACCCTACGATTTATTAATGGTCATTGCATAAGATGTATTTAACGGAAAGTGTAAACGTTTAAATTGGAAGGGTAAATCCGATGGTATGAGAGCGATTCGGGGAATCAATAAATCTTCTCCATTTGCCATTGCAAAGTTTATGTGGATTCAGGTTTCTTAATAAAATAACAGGACAACCTACTTTCAACACCATTTTCTGAGGAGGGAGTCCAGGCGGGTTCAAAAAGTTTAGAAATTCTGTAGGAAAATGAACAGCTTCTTCCAAATCGAGAACAGTATCGACCGAGTAGTATATTTTCGTCGGCGCATCAATCTTTGAAAGAATCAACTTATTTACCTTATCTACTTGTTTGTTAGTTGGTGACAGAATTGCTCATTCTTTAAACCAAGATATTGTCTTATAACTTATGTTATCAATGTCAAGATAGACATTGTTGACTAACTCTTGGACGTTGTCTATCAAAACACAAAGGTTTTCTAGGTTAATCCTTCCCTCACTTTGTGCTAACTCTCCATTGCCAACTTTTAGCAGCATCTCTGGAAATAGCCTGTTCTCACGCGAAGATGAGGAAACCCTCATATGAGTTTTAAGCTCTAATTTATTGACATGTCGCGAAAAGTTGGATCTTTTTAAGGAAGCATTTACTTCGTCAGCACGTGTTCCTCGAGTCACAACTTGTAGAGTTTGACGGAAATCTCCTGAGAACAGAACTGTACATCCACCCAGAAGGTGAATTTTTGTTGCGCAAATCGCGCATTGTCCTATCCAGTGCTTCCACAGACGTCTTGTTTGACATGGTAGCTTCGTCCCAGACTATTAATGAGCAGTCACGCACCCATTTTCCTGTATTGCTCTGCTTAGAAATACTACAGACGCTGTTATTGTCATCGGTGGCGATTTTTAGCGGGAGTTGAATGTAGAGTGGGCGGTTCGGCCTCCCTCCTAAAGCGAGAGGCAATGCCGGATAACGCAACTGCTAACGCAATTTTTCCGATAGATCTCACCTTTTTTTAAAGCTTAGCTGTGCAAAGGATGTAGGGCCTTTTACAATATGCAGTAACATTCTATATGAATTCAACAATGTATTTGAGGTATTTAATTAGATAAGGATTAATGATGTACTGGTTAAAATCGTTTCGAAAATTAACCATTATTTGTCGTAAAAAGTAAATGACAAAATAATTGTGGCAAAAAAAACTGACTCCAATACTAAGAATAAATCCAAAATATTACAAAATGGACGCAAGTATGAAAATGATATTGAAACAAAAAGAAAAGAATTTTAAAAATCAGTCCATAAATAGAGAAGTTATGTAATCATCAATACATTTTTTTTGGTGGGGGGAGGGGGCTCAAAATATCCCAACGAAATTTGTTCTAACTTTAAGCAAAATTCTTTCAAACCAAAAAAGAATTTTGAAATCGGTTCACAAATAGCAGAGTTATGGAATAGAGGAGTAAATTTTCCCTGCAGATTAAAAAAAAAATTATCGGACCTAACTGCAGGCACACCCTTTCAAACAAAAAAAAGAATTCCGAAAATCGGTTTAAAAATGACCGAGTTAGGCGTGTACGAACATTAAAAAAAAGTAAAAAAATACACACGAATTGATAACCTCCTTCTTTATTGAAGTCAGTTAAAAATGTTGTTGTGCGATATCCATAAGAGATAGAAATATACCATAGCGGAGTTTTCTGTAGACCTTTTCAATATGTAAAATACTTAGCACGGTATTTGGATAAATCTCGTAGGGTTCAGCCTGTGTTTGCAATCTAAGCGGAAAACAATTTAATTATTTACGACATCACATTAGAAACCTCAAAAATAACAGTATTTCCACCTATTTAATGGATGTTATTGTACATATAAACCTTCCTCTTCAATCACTCTATCTATTAAAAAAACCCGCATCAAAATCCGTTGCGTAGTTTTAAAGATTTAAGCATACATGGGGATATAGGGACAGAAAAAGCGACTTTGTTTTATACTATGTAATGAAGATAAGGTGTAATCATCGTCCGGCCAAGTGTTGATGTGTGTTTTAGTTTTTTTGCACGTGAATTTGTTACATTATCATTCAATTCTAAAGTCCATAAGTCTTTTGATTTCTTTGATGTACAAAAAAGGTTGATGCCTATAAAAAACACTGTTGATTTTTTATAGTTGTAATTATTGTATGGATAGTTTTACGTTGCTTATTACACTATGGTACAATCCATTATATGAATCTTTTAAATAAGATGAAATGCGATATGCGGAATTATTCTGTATTACTAACTAAAATAAAATTTGTTAGGTTAAACGTTGTTGATGTAAATCAGTGATAATTTTTTTTTATTTTTTCCAACAAAAGTCCTTGCAAGAGAGCCGTATAACCGATACTTTGCTATCAAAGAAGTGTGAAATTGTTCGAACACGTGAACAGAGCCTAAATTTATTATCTGGAGCATGGTTCTACTTCTTCTCAAAAATTATAGATTTACTTGATACTTGCTTCTTCGTGCTGCGTAAAAAACAAAATCAAGTAACATTTTTGCACGTATATCATCATACTATTACAGCTTTATTCTCGTGGATGTATCTTAAATATGCTCCAGGTATTTACAGACATACAAACGGACTTATTTGGATATACAGTTCCAGTCATGTTTTTTATATTTATTTTTAGGTGAACAAGGTGTTGTAATTGGAATTCTTAATTCTGGGGTACATATTGTAATGTATTTTTATTACATGGTCTCTGCTATGGGCCCGCAGTACCAAAAATACTTGTGGTGGAAAAAGTATATGACTAGAATTCAATTGATCCAGTTTATTTTAATCATGGCCTATATGGTTATTATTGCACTAAAGGGCTGCAATATGCCGAAAACTCTAACGTTCTTCTTCATTGCTAATACTTTGATATTTTTGTACTTGTTTGGAAAATTTTATAAAAGAACATATAAATCAAATTTTAATGGAGCCACTAAAGCAGCTATTCGGGCAGCCAGCGGCATGGGATGTATTCCTTCAAAAGCGTTTCTGGCACAGGGTGATCAAATGAAACGACTAATCGATGTCAACAACAATGCCGTTAAATATATTAAATCAGAATAAAAGTATAGAATGTAGTCAATTGCCTTTGTTTTATCTATGTATATTTATTTGTGTACTACAATACAACTTTATATACATATGTAAGTATGTATTTATATTATATTATGTAAGTTATGGTGATTTCTTTTCTCGAAAAAGTGTAATATTTTTTAAATTTTTATTAAAAGAAATACAATTTAGCGTTCGTTTAAAGAAAAAAATTAAGCTCACATGGCATGGTACAATAGTTTCTAATAAAATGTATATTTCAGAAATTCATTTTATTGCGAATTTTCATTGAAAAGTGTAATAAGTGTAACATATTTTTTCAGAAAAGAAAATGCCATTAGTATATACATACATACATATGAACATATCGTTACCTTAATATGGAAATGCCCTAACTCATTATCTTTTTCAAATCGGGATATTTTGTATATTTCGATAGATGAGCTTCTTATTGTATCAAAATATGCGAAAAACTGGATTTAAAAAATATAATTAGCTAGGGAATTTCTTTGTTATACAGGGTGCGCCAAAAGTCACGCGGGCCAAAAGTCACGCCTGAGTGTAAAAATTGAATAACTGTTTTGTTTATTATTATTTTTTATTGTTTTTTTAAATACATATAATATTGGCTTTGTACGATCTAAATTTTACACAATTAGGCTCTTGCACAATTGGGCTTTTAAACAGGCGTTTTGCATAACTGCACGCAAAGTAGCCCTGATCTCAGCTTCAATGTTGTACTTTAGCTGCTCTATAGTTTGGGGCTTGTTAAAATACACTCGTTCTTTGAGATAACCCCATAGAAAATAATCAGGAGTGAACGTGCTAAGCAAATGAATTCTAAATTTCTTGAGATAATTCGGTCTCAAGTAAAATTCAACCACTTTGGTTCGTTGCTCGTTCGTTAAATTTTGCATGGTGGTGTAACACGATTCGATGAATAATATCTAAAGAAAAACAATAAAAAATAATAAACAAAAAAGTTATTCAACTTTTACACATATGCGTGACTTTTGGCCCACCCTGTATATATACAAATCATTACAGAAAATGCAAGCTGTACTGTCTAACACTTTCGAAAGTTTACAGATCGCAAAAAAAAAACAAGTTGAATAAAGAATAACTAAAACTCTTGGTCAAAAAACATTTTTAGAATGTAAATGAAATCCTCATAAGTGTTAGAATTAATAAAAATAACGATTTCGCATTTCGTGTTAGGATAAGCGGTAATGCATTTTCGTTGATGAAATGTACAGACGTAAGTTGTAATTTTGTAAGTGGCTAAATAATATTTCATTCTTTATTTTAAGATATTTTTATGAATGCTAAAAATTATTCCAATATTCCTACACTTTTTTCTAGTTAAGGTGTATTTGTACTTTTTTATGTGTGGGCATTTATAATTCTAGTTATCATTATTAATATATTATATGTATGTATGTATATATGTGTCTTGTGTGAGTGATATGGTACATATGCTCCCAACGATAGAAATTACGAGTCTTTTTGCAACCATTTTAATAAAAAATTTTCCTGAAATTTCGGGAAGCAACAATAGCTTAACTTTGTTCAAAACGATACAAAAGCTGCATCACTTAAAAAAAATCAAAGATATGGATAAAAAGTACAAAAACTGATCACATTCAAAAGAATCAAAGATATGGATAAAAAGTAACAAAGCAAAAATTCCAGGGTTGTAATGACCAGCTGTACGCATTTTGGGTAAAACAAATAATTATAAATAATAAGATTACAATAAATGCTTTTTTGTGAAAAAATATATATGCATACATATTTACACTATAATAAACACTAGTTAACAATAATATTGTTATATATGTATATTTGTATTACACATATATAATGTCTGTAATTCGAACGCTCTAATATAATTATAGTTTGTTTTTACAAAATCTCAATGAATTTTTATTTATTTACAATAATTTGTATAACAATATTAATTGCAATCAAAAAATTTAAAAATATTGCTTGTGTATAAAAAAAGAAAACATTAAGGGTTTTCATGAGAAGTCTTAAAATTGTCTTTTGAGCAATTGGGGAAACACATCTTAAGTTTACGAGTCAAAATTGTTGGGGAAACTTTGCTTGTGTGTAAAAAAAGAAAACATTAAGGGTTTTCATGAGAAGTCTTAAAATTGTCTTTTGAGCAATTGGGGAAACACATCTTAAGTTTACGAGTCAAAATTGTTGGGGAAACTTAGTAGGCTTGTGTAAATAGATTTCCATAAAATTTTTTGCGAGACTTTAAAACGTTCTCATGAATGCATATCTAGTAGGGGTGGAAAACTATCTGCTTCTCTACGTCAGCGTGATATTCGTTTGAATAATATCGGCCACTTACCAGGATTTCTAAAAGAATGTTATGACCAGCTGTACGCATTTTCGGTAAAAAAAAATAATTATAAATAATAAGATTACAATAAATGCTTTTTTGTGAAAAAATATATATGCATACATATTTACACTATAATATTAACAATAATATTGTTATATATGTATACTTGTATTACATTTAAGAAATTTATTAATCGACATATTGTCAAAAGTATTTTAATTTGAAATTTATTTGCTGGTGGTTCAGCGATGTCTATATGCATTTCATTGTTGCTGTAACAAATCGTCAGTAGACTTCAACCACAAATCTTGAACAGTCACAAACCTCTTATCTTATGTACAGACTTTCAAAAACTATTTGAGAATTCACAAATAATAATATTTTTGAAAATCACAAAAGAAAAATAAGCATAGTTAATGTTAAATTTAGATTTTATTTTTCATTTTGCCTTATAATTACTTTTATTGTTATCCAAAGGATTTCTAATTGTATAAAGGTGTAGAAAAATAGAATAGATTCATATCGAATATAAATTATTTGCTGGGTTTTGTATAAGTTTCTAAGCCTACTATGCTTATTTTTCTTTTGTGATTTTCAAAAATATTATTATTTGTGAATTCTCAAATAGTTTTTGAAAGTCTGTACATAAGATAAGAGGTTTGTGACTGTTCAAGATTTGTGGTTGAAGTCTACTGACGATTTGTTACAGCAACAATGAAATGCATATAGACATCGCTGAACCACCAGCAAATAAATTTCAAATTAAAATACTTGTATTACACATATATAATGTCTGTAATTCGAACGCTCTAATATAATTATAGTTTGTTTTTACAAAATCTCAATGAATTTTTATTTATTTACAATAATTTGTATAACAATATTAATTGCAATCAAAAAATTTAAAAACATTGCTTGTGTATAAAAAAAGAAAACATTAAGGGTTTTCATGAGAAGTCTTAAAATTGTCTTTTGAGCAATTGGGGAAACACATCTTAAGTTTACGAGTCAAAATTGTTGGGGAAACTTAGTAGGCTTGTGTAAATAGATTTCCATAAAATTTTTGCAGTTTATTTACGAAAGCGTAAAAATGCACAATTGCTTGCGAGACTTTAAAACGTTCTCATGAATGCATATCTAGTAGGGGTGGAAAACTATCTGCTTCTCTACGTCGGCGTGATATTCGTTTGAATAATATCGGCCACTTACCAGGATTTCTAAAAGAAATCAAGCCGCTATGCAATAGTCCATTTAAAAAACATTGTGTGTTACGATATATACGTGGTCAAATTTTGAACTGGTTTCTAAGGGAACCAAACAGGTATTTTTCAAATATTTCAATTAAATACCACTTACGAAGGAATCGGTAGAGCAAAAGTTGCTTGGAATTGCAAGTTTTATAAGGTGAGTTTTTTTTTCAACAAAAATAAAAAATCAGGCTATTTAAGGGTAAAAACAGAAATATATATGAAATCATATTAAAATAAGTATAGATAATAATTAAAAATAAATTTACAAAATCAACCCATTCGTACTTTGGCCTTAAAGCCTGGTACTCTGTTGAAATGCTGTCAAAATACATATTAAGAAAAATTGAAAAAATGTTGCAGCAGTAGTACTCTGTTCATCTTGGGAAGAACATATGAAATATATCTTCAACATTTTAAGTTTTCATGCGAAATAATATGACTGTAATGAATGGTGCTAAGATTTTTTCGAAAGTTTGAACAGTCCAGTGTTAAGTAGAAAATTTTTCGCGCAAATTAAGCACTGCCTTTCCTTTTTGAAAACTAAAAAATTTTTCCAAATACCGCTTGATTTTGATTTCCTTTTGATACTTATGAGAAGTTATTTATAGAAAAATGTCCCGCTAAAATTTTAAAGCTTTGATTAGAATGCTTTACTTGTAAGTATATCGTTAGCTAAAATGCACAAAGGCGTAACTAACAAAAATATAATTTTACAGGAGAAACAAAACACTGAACAAACGTGTAGTTAAGTCCCCTTGTTATTTGTTAATAAAAGCGTCATTTTTGATAACAGTCTAATATTTTGTCAAGACATGTAATTTAATGGCTTTCATATTTAATGGCTTTCATAATAATCAATCAAAAATTTTGAATTTTTTGTTAGTTACGCCTTTTTACATTTTAGCTGACGATATGTATGTATCTTTTTCATGCTGGCTTAAAATTAATTTCGTATTTTTGACGTTTGTTAATCGTAAAAATTTTTTTTGTCTTTAGTATTCGCTAGCAATATTTGTATACATTTTAGCGAATGCAAATAGTAAAAGTAAGGGAATAATTTCCGAATGCGAAATCAAACATTCGTTACATCCCTAGTATTAACATATCGCTAATTTATATTATCATAACTAAAAAATGCGATTTTTGAGCTAATGATGCAAAATAATTCGGCATTTCGTATTTTATCTTGTGTAAAAATTTCATATAAATAGCTTGTACTACCACCTCGTGAAAGTATAATATTTTTTCATGTCTTCATTGCGTTGTATGTAAATTCAAAACTTTAAACGCGTTTTCTGCAAAACTATTTTTTTTAGTTGTGACACTATTGAAGTAAACGAGCGACATGTACTTAGTTTAAGTCATGATACAATAATATAAAGGTACAACCATGATACAATAATATAAAGGTACAACCGTTCTCTCTTTTCGTCGCCATATTAACCTTCTGACGTTTGTGCCGACAATTTTTTACTCTCAAAATTAATGCTACCTTATTAATTTATGAAATCCGAGTTTTTGATTAATTTTTTGACGTTCTTTTTTATTTATTGAAAAATATTGAAGAATATGTATTTAAATTATAATTATAAAAAAAATTACATCAGCATAAACAATTCAAGGGAAATTACAAACGGAAAAGCCTCTGAATTAAGGGTGGGACTTTCTCTTCGTACTACTCTGGCTTATTGCTTTACATCAGGTGCGTCCAAGTCATATGCACAATGTGCAAACTTTTTTGAAAGAGCTATTGAGCTTTCACACCGACGAGAGCACAATTGCCAATCAGATCTCGGCGAGAACAATGCTTCCTCTTAATTTGCAAGGAAACAACAGCACACTTAACAGCTTTCAAAGCTGTTTGCCTCAAATACAATCATCAGAGTATGCCTCCTTAGAGCCTAAAATTATAAGCAAAAGGCCACCGCGGGCACTTCGTTATGCTCTGTTTAAACATACATATGTATGTATATATAAACGAATAAACGTATCATGGGTTCTAAGCACTCATTGGAATGATGAGCAGTTTTGCTAAATGTTAGCCCATGCTCGTCAATGACACGCCTGTGTTAAAATCATGCGTCCTGCACCTAAATTGAACCAATTCATTAGCAATAGAACCCATGCATTAACTATTTCTTTTTCATGTCTTTTTTGTTCAGATTATTCAGATGTAGCCCATCAAAAAAGCATTAATTCTTACTGTAAGCTGCAATAAATTTGCACACGAAGTGTATGTAAATGTGTATTATATGCATGAAACACGCTCATCCATTCTACATCATATTATACACATGCCATATTTCGTTATCCACGTATCCAATTAATACAACATTTAAAAAAATGTGTATTAAACCATAATTTCTAAACTTAAAATTACACATTTCCAAAAACATTCCTAAAAAAAAGTTCCCCGTAATTTCGTGTGGCAACGTTTTCCTCTCTCTTTACAAAAAAACAGCAATCAAACAATTTTGGTAAAAGTCAAAATTAATTTTATACGTCAAATGTGGTTGTACCCAAGGCAGATTCATTTCCAGGTAGTATCAGGATTACAAAAACAATGAAAAAATACAACAATGAAAAAAACAACATGGGTTGTAGTTCATCAAAAACTTCAAAAATAGAATTTGTTTAACATAACAATAATAAAAATTATTCACATAACTTTGAAAATATTTCTCCGCGGCAGCTACCACTAACAACATTTGCAACGTTTAGCACTTCTCACAATTTTTTAATAGTTTTTTCATATTTATAAATTTGTTTTCACAGAATTTTTTTTAATAAAATATTTTTCATATTGAATTTTTTTAACATTTTCTTTTAATTTCTCTTTCGTAAAAAATTTTTGAAGTTTCCGATGAACTTTAATTAGAAAAAAAAATAGCTCAGCTGAATTTCCGCTACTACCTTGTGAATGTGCCTTGGTTGTACCTTTATATTATTGTATCATGGTTTAAGTTTTACAAGTACATATCGTCACCTTAAATGCAAACGGACGTAACTACACAAAAATTAGGAATCGAGTTTTTGATTGATTATGGTTTATTTTATCAACCTACATGTTCATGCAAATATTTAGACCTCTGCGATCAAAAATCACGACTTTATTAAAGAAATTCAAACGGACGTAATTACGAATGCATCTATTTTTTATTGCAAGGAACGTAACTAACATAAAATCTTAATATATTTAAAAAGGAAATAAATGGTTAAAAATATATAAGTCTCCATACTACAAATAAATTTCGAAGAAAATTTTCAAGAACAATGTATTATTATTGATTTTGAAGTTTTTTGTTTCTCCTGTAAAAAATATAAAAGTGTAGTTACGTCCGTTTGCATTTAAGGTGACGATATGTATCTGTGGGGGTGTTCGTATTAATAGTCAATTATGTAATTACAAAATTCAATTTATTTATTTTTAAAATTACAGATTACTTATATTTTTCACAAAAAGTTTTATTGAAAAGCAAAGGAAAAAACGAGTCTATTTGCAACGAGAGCTGGACGGGTAATCATCAAACTTAAGCTGTTTGCATTTCAGCGTAGTACAAAAAGGTACTTTTTTTAGCATTAGTGCTGTCACTCACCACATATCTATTAAAGTCCTGTACAAGACCATTTATAAGACCTTTCAAGACATGAGAGATTTTTCAACTGCTTTACTCTAGCGAAATATTCTAAAACAAACGCTAAACAACACAGTTGGCAAGACAAACAATTGAAACAAATGCCCTGCCAATAGTGTTGTTTAGCGTTTGTTTTAGAATATTTCTCTGTAGTAAAGCAGTTGAAAAATCTCTCATGTTTTGAAAGGTCTTATAAATGGTCTTGTGCAGGACATTAGTATCTATTAATTTTGAATTGCTTCAACCCAGTTCTCCAAATCGTCGCAGACCACATTGTCTTCGACGATTAATGTACGACATGTCGCCTCTCGATTAAGTTTTCTAATCGACAATTTTAAGGAAATCGTTGTTCATGACAATCTGAGTGACAATGTCACACGTTTTGTCTTGAAGAAAACTTTGTTAAGGACAATCTGAGCGACAATGTCCCTCGTTTTGTCTTCAATAAAGCCGTGTTGACGACAATTTGAGCTACAGTGTCATACATTTTGTCTTTAATAAGACTTTGTTGAGAACAATCTGAGCGACAGATAAGTCTTATGTGACCTCGCCAGTAGTAGGGAAATGGGGACGGTAAAAAAAATCATCTTTTTGGGATGAATTTTTTGGGATGATTTTTATTTGGATGATTTTAGAGATGAAAATTTGAGATGAAAAAAAATTTGGGATGATTTTTTTTTTGTGTGAAATGCAAGTGCATAAGAAAATGTTTATTGCTGTTGAATAGAATTTTTTTATTTTCATTGCACACTTGATGTGATGAAACATTTTAGGGATGACTTTTTGTTTAACGAGCCTTTATGTTTGTCTGTCGGTTTGTCTCTTTAATAATAGTTGTATCTATTTCTGTCTCTTATATCACTTGAAATCGTCAATAGAAACCTTTTTGTTTTTTGTAATTATAAACACCGGCTTTAGTTTGAAATATCGGTTGCTTATCATTTTGCAAATGCTGTTATCTGTACGTTTATAAATTTCCTTTTTTATTGCTGTTGGCTGGTAAGAAGAAAAAGGGAAAAGAGTATTCTTTTGTTTTATTTTAGGATGAAAATATAAATTAATTAATTGTGCGTTTGTTTGTTCTCATTAAATGCTATAAATTTGCTTTTTTATTGCTGTTGGGAGGTAAGAAGAAAAGGGAAAAGAATTGTATGTTTGTTTGTGACTCTTAAATGAATTTAATAGTTTCTCCACATAACTATACATAATTTTTTTTACATATGTATGTTTAAATGAATTTGAAGATGTATATTTGAGAGCATTTGCATATAATATAATTATTTGAAATAAATTATTTAAAACATAAGAGGAGGCATTTTCATTATTATGTAGAAATTAAGTAAGAGTAATTATGAAGGTATGAATAAAAATATTAAGAGATGAAAATTTTAGTTCCAGAAAACAAAACTCTCCTGATTAAAATTTTTTGTTTAATGTGTACCAAATAAATTGATACAAAAACGCAGCTTCTGAAATATTACTATTCATTAACTCACTGCAATCCTTTGGTAGCCAACTATGACATCGAAAAATATTACAAACATTGAGGTTGTTAAGGCTTTTAATAAACTGAAAGCAAAATCATATATATCTGTGAAGGAATTACAACCAACAAGGCCATATAAAGCGATAATGATGTTTCGTCATAAGACCAAATATGGAAATATAGTGATTGCAGAACTCGAGGATGGAATGCTATATCTTCCCAAACGCTACAATGGCTTAGATGACAAAGTAATTGAAGGAGCTGGGTATGAAAAATTTTCTTTAAAAAAAAACTAGAAAATTATTCATGCACATTAGAATTGGCGGAGATAATTCCTGACGAAAACGAAAAAACTATTGAAGACAATGAAGGCGTCTACACTCCAAGCTCGCAACCCTTTTTTACTTGGGAAGGAAACAAAATTCCGAAATTATGAGCAATTAAAATAAAATAATAAGAAAGCTTTATTTTGTAAAACGCAATGTTGTCAAATTTTTTTAAATAAAATACTATTTTAATATCTGTTCAATGAAATTTTGTTTCATGTAAATATATTGTGGAAACTGTATATAAGCCGCGAAAATTTTTAAAAAATTTATTAGTCGCCTTTTGTCTTTCCTTGGAGTATAAGCAGAATGTCCACAAATCCAATTCGAAAATTTCTAAAGGACTTTCAAGGGCTTATTTTTAAGGATCATCTTCAACTTATTGAGGATTACTTGAATGATAAGAATCAAAAAAGGATACAAATTGAAAAATTAATAAAAAAATATTATTTATTATCAAACAGATTATAAGTTTATTGTTAATTGAATAGAATTATAAAATAAAAACAAAATATTATTGTAATTGAAGTTGTTTTATTTTATTATAAATAATTTAGATCATTAAATATATATATATATATATATATTGCTTTTGGGTAAAGTATTCCAATTATCGAGATGATGATCAATCAGATGGCAATCAAATGATCAGCTGGAAAATTAGCTGATAACCAGCTGGTGATCAGCTGGAAAAATAGTTGATGATCAGCTGGAAAAATCAGTTGACGACCAGCTGATAGTCAACTCACAATAAAGTAGCAAACACTAGTTTGCACTATTATTCTAGTTGTCTCATTCTATTGATATGTATATAAACAATATCAGAACAAGAGAGATATAATATTCATTTGTTAATAAGGTGATGATCAGCTGATTTTCAACAGGAAAATTAGTTGGTTGGTTATCAGCTGTTAATAACTAGCGAAAGAAAACTCAAGCCTTGTTGCTTACACATAAGAAACGTATGTTTTATTCTAATTTCTACCTTTCAACAAATAAGATAAATTGAGTGAATTAAGCAAAATGTCCTTAATGAATAGAAATGGAAATACTCGCTCAGGAAGAGCACAAGTACAAATAAAAGAAGTAATAATGCTACCGAGGTTAGATCTCCAGCGATTTCTTTTTATGTATGAGAAGACAGATGATGAGCTACTCGCCAATACAGTAGCCTTAATTGAGATGCTGCATGATGGTAACGATAAAATCTTAGATGAAATAGCTGCCCAATGTGAAGCTATTTACAACATGAGATGATTTTCACATGCATATATATATTTTTGTGTATTTAAAATGCTCCTTAATTTTATAAAAAAATGAGTAAATAAATAAATAAAATATAAGGATAAACAAGAAATAAATTTGAGCTTTAATTTTATTTAGCCTTTATACTTTACAGTTTATATTTTATTGAAATTGCAATTTTTACATTTAGTAACATTGTAAATATTATAATATGTTATCAGTTGCTTTGCTACTTCTTCCGCTTCCATATTTTTCCTTCGGTAGTGCAAGCAGAAGTAAGTATCTGGCCCACATGTAGTATTATCATCCGACCAAACACAATCTTCATAATGTTCTCCAAATTTATTTTTCTTTGTCTTCAATTTATTGGCGCACTCTAGTTGAGATTGAATATTAATGAGTTTGTTTTTATCTTCATCCGAAACAATATGTGAACATCTTTTCATGAAATCGTATATATCTTTTAGCACCATTCTTACAATCGATTATGACCAAGTACTTGCACGAAGTATTTATGAATAAGCATTAACATTCTGAAGTGTGGTATTTATACTTTTTAACTAATTACATATGAGCTAGCATTACATAAGTAGACACACAATTACTTACTCACTCTCATCATTCTTCTATACATAATGAAAAGAATTTTTATATTTATTTATCTAATTTTTATTGTAATAATACATATTTATTTTTTTAACTAAATATAAAATTTACATTATTTTTCTTATTTCGTTTGTAAGAGGAATATATTCAAACATCTTATTATGTATAATCAAGCAATATGCAGCTGTATTCGACGGAATATTTTTCAAGGTTTTTAATTCAATGCGAATATCGATAGGTCCAGTTTTAACTGATTCATTTTGATGAGTAACGTCTAAAACTATTATTGGCGCCACAGTTTTGCAATTTTCCGGGGTTAATAATGGGAATCACGTGAATAATAACTTTGTTGAAATTTTAAATACATATCGTATAGAAACGATTTCTGTCAAATTTTAGATTTAAATCATCATATGGATATGTGACAGAGTTAAGATGCACTTTAATATCACTTAAATTGCAATGTTGAAACTTGTTATCATCATTTCGAAGACCCAATAATAAAAAACGAGGTCTCTCGTTTTCGGTAGCTAGCTTAACATTCCATAATACTTCCCAAATTATTTTACTTAATTAGTAAAATAACTTTTTTATTAAAAATACATTTAAATTGATTATTGATGGGTTTAGCTGGATCCTATGCGCATTTCACTGTTGCTAATGCAGATCATCAGGGAACCTTTACCCAAAAATCTTAGAACAACTCGAGTTATTATGTTATAAACTTTCATCTAAACAAATGAGAAGTTCAACAAATAACAAAGTTGAAACAAGAACTCAATAATCAACATGTTTTTTATTTTCTTACTTTACTACATTGGCTGACTTTTTTTCAGCTCTAGTTGTAGTTGTAAAAAGTATGTAAAGAAAATAAATGTAAATAACAACAACAGCTATATAAGAATAGAGTGTTGCCACACAAGTATTTTTGACCTGGTGCAGTCAAGCATAATACTGTTGTACTTTCTGGAAGTAAAGGATAGTAATACATATCCCCACTTCTAAAACATATACTTAATGGATGGCGATTGTTTATTGTTTTAAACATCTGCAATTTGTACGCATCAGCAAGTTGAACGTGTGGTACTTTCCAAGTAATATTTAAAATTGATAACTTTATTTTTTCTGCTATCGTTTGAGATTTAAGAACTTGTCCATCATCTTTAGATCGTGAAAGTATCAGCTCATGTTTGGAATTAACTATAATTTTATTAAAATCTTCAGCAAATCCGAGTAAATATTTTAATGGTACACAAAAATTGAAATAACCCTTTTCAAGTGTAAGATCATCAATATTAAAAGGAGACCATCCTGCATTTAGTAGACTATAACTTTCAGATTTATTCAGCGAGACATAGTTTTTTAAATCTGTTGCAATACCCAAATGACGTGTGAGGTCAATTTCTATACCATTAATTTCATAACGAATTTTATCAAATAGATGTGCCATACAATTGTTTAAGAGCCGTATGGATGTAGAAACTGATGAGTCCTCTTTCGTAGCAAGTCCTTCTATATATAAAAGACTTTCTGCTCTGTATCTGCTTTGTATGTGCTATATATCTGCTTTTATCTGCTTTATATCTGCTTTTATCTGCTCTATATCTGCTTTGTATCTGCTTTATATCTGCTTTTATCTGTTCTGTATCAGCTTCTGGACAAAACCACCTAAAGTTGTATGAATTTATCAAATCCTTTTCTATATCGTCCCTTATTTACAGCATCATCCTTACTAATAACAACGAATCCATATTTATCTTTCCAGCACTCACTACATATATCCGTAAATTCTCTAAACGACATATCTCATATAACATGATCATTATATATATGTATGTCGTAAATTCATTTCATCTTGTTTAAATATTATGATCATATTCGCATCATCACGTATTAGATGTTTGGGAATTTTTGTATATGTTTGACATAAATAAAAGCAGTCAATATGCTTATGTCTTCCCATGCACAAGTAATCTCTTATATTATCTTGTTTACCACAAATAACGTCATCAAATAGTATTATGGAATTAGAATTTGCTTCAGCGGGACTTATAACTTTTTCATTTTCCGAAAATGTAAAAAGATTAATTCCTTTTATCGGATCGATCAGTTTTTTAAGGTAACAGTATTTTGGTTGATATAAAGACTTCGAATATATATATAAGTTTCTGAAGCTAAGACCATTAGGACTTTCTATTAGACTAATCATGACGTTAGTTTTACCGCAATTTGAAGGTCCTACAATTAGTGCACGTATTGAATTGGGTAATAATATGCTATGTTTAATTTTAGTTTTCTGTTCTTGTGATACGTCAACATTCCTTATAACAATTTGTTTTGCTTGCTCTACTAATCGCATATTGATAACTAATCTGTTTTGCTATAAATTCAATCTTATATACGGAAATCTCATCATTTTCATTTTTAATATGGAACACATAAGACATAATATGTATATCAAAGAAAAATAAACATTAACATGTTTATAAACTATAACAAAGGAGTTGGAGATAATCAGTGTTAGATTGGTAGCGACTTAGTAAACAACTTAATAAACAAAGTAGTTCAAAAGCTACATTTACCTGGTTATCAGTTTTGTGGACCTGGAACAAAACTTGAAAAACGATTAGCGAGAGGGGACAAAGGAATAAATTTACTGGATGCGGCTTGTAGAGAGCACGACATTAAATATTCAAAAACAAACTATATTAACGAAAGACATCAAGCAGATCAGGAACTAGCTGAAAAAGCCTGGCAACGAGTAAAATTTAAGAATAGCAGTTTCAAAGAAAGAGCACACGCTTGGCTCGTAACAAACGCAATAAAAACTAAAGTGAAATTGGGTTTAGGTATGAAGGATACTAAAATTTATAAGCTCAAAAAACCTAAGAAAAAGTTGAAAAAAATATATAACAGGAAATTATTTTCATTTTCTATTAAAAATGCATTAAAAATTTTAAAAAAGGAAAAACCAGATAATATAAGATCTGCTGTCAAAATTGCGCAAAAATTCATACATCCAAAGTTTAAAGGGAAAAAGGATATTGAAGTTAATATACCAAGAGTTATTCCAGTGCCGAAAATCGGTTCCAATTTTAACAGCCTTATCAGCACTTGGATGCTTAGCTACAGGCGGATCTGCTATTGCTAAGGCTGTGAATGATATAAAAAATGGAAAAAAACAACTAGCAGAATCTATGCGGCATAATCAAGATATGGAATCAATAGCAATGGGAAAAGGTTTATACCTAAAACCATACAAAACAGGATATGGACTTTATTACAAACCAGCATCAAAAAAATTTTAAATGATCTACCCAATAGACCATTAACTGAACTAGATATAATGAAATATTGAAAAAAACTTAAATATTTCAGAGGAGTTCTTATGTGCGATCGTTTGCCTAAAAAGCCATTTAGTCAGGAATGTGGGATTGTTAATTTAGACCATTCCAGCGGTCCTGGAACACATTGGGTAGCCTATTACAAAAATTATAAATACAAAGAATATTTTGATAGCTTTGGAAATTTGCAACCGCCACAAGGAATAATTAATTACTTAAAAACACCTATTGAATATAATTATCAACAAAAGCAAAAATTTAATACATTTAATTGTGGTCATTTATGTATAGAATTTTTATTTAATAAATATTATTTAAAATAAATCTAAAAAACGTTGTTTCAATTTCAATACAGACATAAGTTTTTTTTTATTTATAAATATATACATACACTGATTTTTTTTCTTAAACATATACATATATATATAAATTTGCTATATTTACAAGGAGCTGTTTATATATTCATAAGTACATAGCTTGAAAATAATAATTACAAATTAAATATATAAATTCATAAAACACTCATCAGATTAACTGGTAATAAAATCTAGATATGAATCAGAAATATTCATAAAAATATAGTCATCTTTATCTGAATAAAATTCTTCAAATGTCTTCTGTCTGTAATGCCCCCTAGCAAGTGTATTTATCTGGTTTTTATCCTTAATTCTTTTATCATCAGAATAACTCAATACAACTTTATGTAACTTTTGAGTATACAACTGATGGTACTTGGATCTAACAGCCTGTTTTTCGAAAATGAATAAGTGTATACGTTCGTTAAAATAACGAATGAAATCATGTTTACGTTTTGGTAGCATTTATTAATTTTCATGTGAGTCACAACATAAGAGCTTTCAGTTTTACACACTCATAAAATTTCTTATGTAAAATTAATTAATAATCGGTCTACATATTTTTTTCTTTAAGTTACAAAAAAATTAAATTAACGAGAAAATGTGAATGACTTTTTCATAAAATTTAAAATAAATTTAAAATGAATTTTATTTAAAATGTTTCATCGAATTTTTTTAATAGATTTTATTTTTTTTATTCTTTCACTGTAATAATTTTTTGAGTTTATGTTTTTGGTTATAACTAAAAAGCTCTTTTTATGTCAAAACTAAAGCTTTAGAAAATGTTTTATAAAAATCAAATTTTAAACGTTATCGTTTATAAATGAAACATAAAAACGAAAGGGCTTATGTTTTCGAAAAACAGGCTGTAAATGAATTCATAGAATCTGAAATAATTTGTTTTTCGAATAAAACTTTTTTATAATCTGCAATAGAATAATTCTTAATACAAGATTTTTTTATTCCTTTAGATTTCTTCACTTGATCCATCCCAACAGTTTCAAATGAATACATTTTTGATCGAAGTCCTACAAACTCTTTCATAATTTTTCCTTTATTTTCGTCTTTCATCATCCCAATGACTTTTTTGTTTAATAATGGTAAATTAAAAATGTTGTCAGGCTGATATTCGGATGTATCAAACCTTGAAGCAACATCTTGACGGATATCATCATAAAAATCATCTGTTTTTATGGAATAAATAAAAGAGTCCGTATCCATATAATTTAGAGATAAGTTTGTTCCAAACTTTGGCTGCATGTATTGATAATGGAAGTCATACATCTTCCACTTAGACAATTCCAATACAGCAAACCCTATATAAATGGGTTTGTTGTATTTGAACTTCATTATTTTGAGCTGAACTGCAAACATATTATCCGAGAACTGTGTTATACTCGAAAAGTTGGTTTTGAAATCAATGCTCTTGCACCTAAATGGTTTCTCCTTGTAGTCTCCCACTCTGTGACAATTTTAACATCTTTGCGCTTATGGATATTTTCCATAGTTTTTCCATAAACCGCATTGTTGAGCAATTTAAAGAAATCTTTTTCAAACGAATTTTTTGCTATTGTTCTGTAATGAGTGTTTATATCAATATATGGTTTAAGCCAAGGAGATTGCTTAAATTTTAATGCCCTGTACACTTTTTTTAATATCAACCCATTTCTGAGGCATTGCTTAAGCACTCTATAGTGCATTTGATATTTTGATTTAGATGTGAGGTCAGCTATAAGTTTTCTGTATTTAGAATCACCGACCGTTTTATTTTCTGGGCAAAAAGGTAGATCATTATGTTTATCATGTATATGTTGGGGATACTCTAAATCTACTTCCAAAATATATACAACAGTTGATGTATCTGATATATTATTCACATCTAAAATACGAAGATTTTCCTCATTAACCCACTCAAATTTTCCGTATGGTAGGTACTCTGACATTGCCCAACCATATAAATTGTTAGCGTCTAAGTACATCAAGTATTCTGAAGGCTTATTACAATCATAATCCTCCATATATTTATTATTTGCCTTAGTATACCTTTTTGAACATTGTACTAGACCCCCTCTGATAGCATCTTGCACAAAATTTTACATATTAATATCCGTAAAAAGTTCTAGTTCTATTTTTGTGGTCTTAAGCATCCCATGATAGAGAAGGGGCAGTATAATATTGACATGGATCAAGCTTGTAAATACTTTTACAAATTTGCCTAAAATGTCAGTTAGCAATAGAACGTCAGTTTTTAAATATAATAAGGTATAATCTAGCATATTTTTACAGTTAAAGGTTTTCCAAACTTTCTTGGCATGTTCGTAATCATCCAAAGAGCATTCGGAATTACTTAAATAATTATAAAACTTTTCTTGAGCGGGAAGATGATCTTCATTAAAGCGCTCCATTGAATCCATATAAGAGTAAGGAAATACTCCCATTCTTCTTATCAAATTGAATTCTTCCTTTTGAGGAAACAATTTATTGAGGATGTGAAAATTATCATCACTTAAATTGTTTGCCAGCGATTCTAAGCTGGAGGCCATAAATCGGAAAGAGTCTAAAAATCGAATTTCAAAACTCTCCTTTTCTCCGATTCTAATGAACTTTAAACGTGAAATGTATAATTCTTTATTAAGAGGAATTACTTTCATATCACCATCAAAGTTAGAAAGTTCTTTTATAAACAAGTGACAATCATAAGAGGAAAAATTGTGAAAGAAAACTGGTATAAACTTAGCAGTTCTATAAAGAAGATTGCATGAGTTATGCGCTGGCCCTCTATAGTTGCCTGTAAAATGACAATGGTCACGCACTTTGTCATTTCTTAAAATTGTTCTACAAATGTGACAATTTGTGGAGAGAGCATATTCAATTTTTTCGTCATTTCTCAGTGGCGTCATTGGTACTGTTTTTGATAAAAAGTTTATGTAAATGTCTGTCAGGTCGTTAATTAAATTTACTAAAAAAAACTCTAGGTGCATCGTCACCAAAATAAATACTAAACCTATCTAAATTATTATTAAAACTACATTTTATAAAATAGCTAAAAGCACATGGAATGTGCTTTTCTATGTTACCACCTGTTGTTCCTGTTTCTCCTCGTCCTCCTCCTACCTTTTCAAGATATGCCTCGAAATGGGCATATACAACAAAAAGCACGTCTAATTGTTTGTGATAACTTTCAAATTTTAGTATTGATTCCTCATTCCTCGGCATAATGGAAACAACTTTTTTGCAACCTAGCTTGTGCTCCTCCATCATCCTTTCATTATGTGAATATTGCAGACATGCATTACATAACAAAAGTTTTGCTTTGTGCCCAGTTATGCTGCTTCTTATTAGCCTGAAATATATAATTATTATATGTGAATTAGTTAAAATATAATATAATATATATGTACATGTATACGGTTTCGTATAACTACCTAGAGATATCTCTTATTAGGACATAATGAGAATATCCATCTTTCGATATCAGCAACAGGTTGACATGATTGATTTTCTCATTTTCAGATAAATGATACGTTCCAACGATGGACTTATCTTCTAGTCCGAACACATTTACGGTAATGTTATGATTTTGACTCTCAAACGTTTTGATAGATTTAGTTCTCATAGGTAATTCTAAATTTTCAAAATTTAGAGTCCTATTATTAATAGTTATTATGTTGGAACTAATATCTATTGAATCATCATGTAGCGCAGCTGGACAGAGTGCTGCAATGATGCACCATTTGAAGCAATAATTGTCCACCTTGGGAGAGGGATGTAGCCTGAGCCCTTAACAAACTCTGCTCTATTAATGTTGATATATAATTTTTTAATTGTAATAAGGCTCCATCCGCTGTCCCTTTCTTGAAACTCTGACATTTTACGACAAATTTCCTCGCTTTGTTCTTTAAATATTTCCAAAAGATCATTACTTACTGTAATAAATTTCATTTTGGAGCGGTGTGAAATCATGCAGGAATGTATCTCATCATCCACTATTTTTATATAGTCACATTCCAGCCCCATGTTGTATTTAAATGTCAGATGATGGATTTGTGCATCTGATAATATTTTCAAAGAATTTCTTTGAACTGATTCAAAAAATTCTTCAGGAATTAAAATTTCGTCCCTCTCATTTTTGTATGAGAAAGTTTGAATTCTATTTGTGAACGCTGTGGATTCCAGTTTCATCTCATTATTTACTTCATGGTTCTTCGAATTGGTCATTATGGTGAAGGATGTAGATGCACGAGTCCTCTCATGCATTTTTAAATTGTTTTTGTCTCCAAATCACTTGTGACACTCTAAACAATGCTGACTTTCATGAATCTCAGCCATTTTCTTTTCAGCAAAAACACGTTGGCAACATTTGCACTTCATTTTTATTTTTTCAGTTATTTTTAATTATTTTTATCAATATATAACGATTGTTTAACTGTTGTTTTACGACTGTTAGAAAATAATATGTTGTTGCTCATAAAATAATTTCCAAGTATAAAATAATTTTCGAATATACATATGTATATATATATATATATATATTAAGAAAGAGATAGACTAATTTAATATTATCACTCAAGTATATGTTTACCTCTCTCTCATATGAGATTAATACATAATTTCACTTATATAATACGTAGAAAGATAGATATGTAGTTGGAAAGATAACATGTAAATATTAGTTTCTAACTTTCATATCTAATTACAAAGCATGAAAGAGATGCACTGACATTAACCTGAAATAATTGTGTGGTAGAAACCTGATTTGAGTATTTGAGCTGGGCTATAAAATTTCAAAATCTGAAGAGAACGAAGAAGGGGGTAGAAAGGAAAACATATATCAAGAACATAATTATTTCAATCACACATCAATTTTTTAGATTGTCTGTATTAGTATTGGGATATCTACGACTATCATTAATATTGAAGTAGCTACGACTATAAAAAGCAAACATTTAAGGGATGTTGCTTATTAATGTAAATGAATTCCCTAAATTACAAGTGTGAGCTCTGCTTAGAGCTCAAAGGGAAATTAATAAAATTTTCTAATGTCGCAAATAAAAAACGACATTTTTTAAATAAACATAACTTCGTATATTGTAAAGCGAAGAGTTAGTTATAAGCGAATTTCATCAACACTATCATCGTCATCATCGACATCATCATCAACATCAGCATTGTTATCATCAACATCAACATCATCACCGTCATCATCAAAATCAGCGTCCTCCGCCTCAACATCATCATCAACATTATCATCAACACCGTCATCATCAAAATCATCAACACCGTCATCATCAAAATCATCAACACCGTCATCATCAAAATCAGCGTCCTCCGAATCAACATTACCATCAACATTATCATCAACACCGTCATCACGTCCTCAGCATCAGCGTTGGACAAAATAATATACCAATTTAAAATCGAAAATGATGATTTTTTAAAATATATCGAATATTAAAATAAAAATTTAATAAAAATTTAATTAAAAAATCTTGTATTTTAAGTTTAACGTTTATTAACGCACTAATAATCCCAAATTATTATTTTACTAATTAAGTAAAACTTAAGTTAAACTTAAATTGTAGCAATTCCCAAAAATTAAACACTAATTATTAACTTGACTGCACCAGGTCAAAAATACTTGTGTGGCAACACTCTATTCTTATATAGCTGTTGTTGTTATTTACATTTGTTTTCTTTACATACTTTTTACAACTACAACTAGAGCTGAAAAAAGTCAGCCAATGTAGTAAAGTAAGAAAATAAAAAACATGTTGATTATTGAGTTCTTGTTTCAACTTTGTTATTTGTTGAACTTCTCATTTGTTTAGATGAAAGTTTATAACATAATAACTCTAGTTGTTCTAAGATTTTTGGGTAAAGGTTCCCTGATGATCTGCATTAGCAACAGTGAAATGCGCATAGGATCCAGCTAAACCCCTCAATAATCAATTTAAATGTATTTTTAATAAAAAAGTTATTTTACTAATTAAGTAAAACAATAATTTGGGATTATTAGTGCGTTAATAAACGTTAAACTTAAATTGTAGCAATTCCCAAAAATAAAACACTAATCTTGTATTTTATTTGGCAGAAATCATTAGGGCTACTAATAAATTTTTAAAAAATTTTTCGCAGCTTATATACAGTTTCCACAAAAAAATTTACATTAAACAAAATTTAATTGAACAGATATTAAAATAGTATTTTATTTAAAAAAATTTGACAACATTGCGTTTTACAAAATAAGGCTTTTATTTCAAATGTAAGTTGCTCATATTTTAATACACTTTTGGAATTTTGCCTCCTTCCCAAGTAAAAAAGGGTTGCAAGTTTGGAATATAGAAGCCTTCATTGTCTTCAATAGTTTTTTCGTTTTCGTCAGGAAGTATCTCCGCCAATTCTAATGTATATAAATAATTTTTTAGTTTTTTTGTTAAAGAAAATTTTTCATTCCCAGCCCCTTCAATTATTTTGTCATCTAAGCTATTGTAGCGTTTGGGAAGATATAGCATTCCATCCTCGAGTTCTGCAATCACTATATTTCCATATTTGGTCTTATGACGAAACATCATTATCACTTTATATGGCCTTGTTGGTTGTAATTCCTTCACAGATATATGTATATGATTTTGCTTTCAGTTTATTAAAAGCCTCAACAACCTCAATGTTTGTAATATTTTTCGATGTCATAGTTGGCTACCAAAGGATTGCAGTGAGTTAATGAATAGTAATATTTCAGAAGCTTCGTTTTTATATCAATTTATTTGGTATTTTTTTCATCTCTTAATATTTTTATTCATACCTTCATAATTACTCTTACTTAGTTTATACATAATAATGAAAATGCCTCCTCTTATGTTTTAAATAATTTATTTAAAATAATGATATTATATGCAAATGCTCTCAAATATACATCTTCAAAGTCATTTAAACATACATATGTAAAAAAATTATGTATAGTTATGTGGAGAAACTATTAAATTCATTTAAGAGTCACAAACAAACATACAATTCTTTTCCCTTTTTCTTCTTACCTCCCAACAGCAATAAAAAAGCAAATTTATAGCATTTAATGAGAACAAACAAACGCACAATTAATACACAAGGCTTGTTAAAATAAAATTCGTCCTTCAATTTTTATATTTTCATCCTAAAATAAAACAAAAGAATACTCTTTTCCCTTTTTCTTCTTACCAGCCAACAGCAATAAAAAAGCAAATTTATAAACGTACAGATAACAGCATTTGCAAAATGATAAGCAACCGATATTTCAAACTAAAGCCGGTGTTTATAATTACAAAAAACAAAAAGGTTTCTATTGACGATTTCAAGTGATATAAGAGACAGAAATAGGTACAACTATTATTAAAGAGACAAACCGACAGACAAACATAAAGGCTCGTTAAACAAAAAGTCATCCCTAAAATGTTTCATCACATCAAGTGTGCAATGAAAATAAAAAAAAATTCTATTCAACAGCAATAAACATTTTCTTATGCACTTGCATTTCACACAAAAAAAAATCATCCCAAATTTGTTTTCATCTCAAATTTTCATCTCTAAAATCATCCAAATAAAAATCATCCCAAAAAATTCATCCCAAAAAGATGATTTTTTTTTACCTTCCCCATTTCCCTACTACTCTCGCCGCCATTTGTATGAAAATTTCGTCGACGATTTGTATGGAGCTGTCTTCAATATATCTTCTACGATTTACTATTGTCTTGTACCCATCGTGAAAGATGTCTTAAAGACGTGGCCAACTGCGAAAAGTCAATGGTCTAGTTGTGTTGTGAATTATTCAAATACAATGAAAAAGATATAATAAGTAGATATGTGTAAAAAAGTAAAATTTTTTTATTTATATTTCGCCAACATGGAACTATTCTTCTTATTTTTGTTGTAATTTTTAACATAGAATGAACTGAACATATAAGTAAAGAGCCCTGCGTTGAATGTCAGTAAAGCAGCAATTGGCTTTGGGAATGCGCAATTAGGTTGAAATTGAATCTGCAGCGTGTGTATGAAGATTATAAGGAATTGTACCTAAAAATAATAATAAAAATATGTATGGTTGTTGTGTTTCAAAATATTATTTTATATTCTGAGCTTGCGATTAACTTACGATTTGCAAGATAGTAATGTATTTTTTCCACCATAAATATATTTGGACTTTAGGTCCCATCGCAGAAAGCAAATAATAGGTATACATAATGACATGAATGAAGGAATTAATAAATCCAAGTAATGTTCCGTGGCCACCTAAAATTTAAATAGAGGACTTTTAGTAACATACTTATGTACATATATAGGCATTTCCTGGGGTCACGAAAGTACGTTCGTACGCTTTTGACGTACAAAGAATATAGAAAACAAAACTTTTCCTAGCATTTTTTTTTTCGATTTGATAGCATTTTGGTAGCTCTATGCTTAGTGCAAAAAATTTAATTTCATCGAGCTTAAGTTTTCATATTAATAGTTATAAACATGTGGTCACGAATGTACGCAAAATAGAAGTCAACTTTGGCTGACAGTAGTGAAATGTAAAAATCTGCGAAATGGAACGGAATAATGAAAAGTGCTTAGTTTATTTTAAAAGTGTATTAATGTAGGTATCTATCCAGTATTTACACAATAAAATACCTCTATTGGTTTTTGTTTAATTGGCCTAAGTACCGGTTGCGAACGTACGGGTCGCGAACGTACGATTTTTCCATATGTTTTTTTTATTATTATCACTATGCATTTTCACATAAATATCTAAAAAAAATGTCTCAACAAAAAACCTAACACTCACTAAAAAGAAATAGACTATTTTCAACCCCCAACCAAAATAGGGGTGTTATAAGTTTGTATTGTGTGTATGTGTGTCTCTCTCTGAGTCCACGTACAGACCAAACGACTGCACCGATTTTGATTTAGTTTTTTCTGTTTGAAAGGTGACTTGATCGAAAGGAATTTTAGCTACGTTTTAAGACAATCGGTCTAGCTGCTTAGAAGATATCACATATTCTCTAGATATATTCTTGGTTTTTTTATATTTATGAAATGAAATGAAATTTTAACAAAATTTATGATATTTTTGTTTTTATTAAATAGGCCGTTAGAGCTATGCTTAACAGTATTGCCAGTTTAGGGGATTTGTTCCCGAATTGGGGATTTTATCGCGAATGGGGATTACAATTTCGTATTGGGGATATGTGGATTTTTTGGGGATGATAACCAAATTTTAGGGGATTTGTGGAGATTTATTTTTATAACTGATGAATGAATGATTTTTGAACTAAGAAGTATGCGTCTGGCAAGTCTGAAAATATGTTGCTATTCATAGTGAATGTTTTCTAATAAAGAAGAAGTATCAAGGCAGATTAACCAATAATGAACACTAGCAAAACAAAAATACGTAACAAAATGTAATACGACTTGTTGGAAGCACTTCTAAGAATAAACACACACTTTAAAAATAGTTCAATTTGTTGTGACAAGTTTAATCCTTCTGCTAAAAGGGTAAAATAAAGCTTTTTAATACAAGTACATACTATGTACAACAAAGTTTGAGGCTGATGAATCAGAAGATTTCCAATTTAAAGTTTTGGAAATGGTTAACTTTGGTTAAAAAATTTTTTGAACTTGTGTATACTAAACTATTTATGTGTATTTTTTCTTTACAAGTTTTAAGCAAGTACAAATTAAATTAATATGAATGTAAATATAGCTTTCCATATAAATGCATTTTATTGAATAAATCTGTTATTTTTGTCATTATTTTTTAAATAAAATTAAAAAAATAAAATTTTTTTCACAAAAGAAAAAATTTTAACCAAAAACTCAATTTGAGGATTTTTGGGGATAAAAAATCAAAAATTGGGGATAAGCTCTAGAAAAAACTGGCAACACTGGTTCTTAATTTAAAGTCCTCATTACAGAAAACCGAATGCATCATTCTGGTATCTGGAATATTCGGTATATCATTAAATTTTTCTAGTAAATAATTGCATTGTTTATGAAAAAATTTACTTACGGTCGCGAACGTACGAAATTTTGCAACTAAAACAACTTTATTTAGCTGTAACACAGAATTTGTTTTTGATTTGCAAATTAGTGACACCACACTTATTTAAAATGTGATATGTGTGGCACCTGTTGACGTTTAATGCAAAACAATTACAATAAAATGAGGTTTTCGGTCGCGAACGTACGATTAAAACATAGATAAGAAACAAAGTAAAAATTAACCGTTAATCGAACTTTTTTTGTTCACCTTACACTTTCCTCTTCTTAATTGATTGTAATAAAGACGTTTTGAAGAAATATTGCAACCATAACATATATTTTGCATGTAAAATAATTAAATATAAAAATGTCTTTAGAAGTAGCTTAAAAATAAAATATCAAATTTTCCAGTTTCCAGCCCAATTTACTCAAGTAAACGAGCTGAGATATGCTATGAAACTATCCTATTATAAAAATATAGGTTCTTTTTTATAATTATAAACAATAAAACACGATGATTATCCACATTTCATTTTTCCATCCTGGTTGACTCTTCGGAGGAAATGCCCATATGTATGTTGGTTAGTTTGAACATCGGGATTTTCCAGTACATGACATGTGCAAATAATTATGATTGTAGTCCGGATCACACTATCGGCTCAATGCAACAAAGTCATAAGCAAAGCCAAAATGGAATTATTACTCAATTAGTTCTCAAATAAGTCTATATATGGCTTTATTACCAACGCAGTTTGGTGCAAATTGTTTTATTTAGTTACTTTATTGCAGAAAAAAGTTAAAAGTTTCCAGCTCTGGACCTGTGGTTTTTATTTTTATAATTTTCTACACCAAATTTTTATTTCCAAAATGTAAAATATATATAATTTATAAAGAAAAAGACTCATTAGAGCTAGTTACTTTTAGATATCACAAAAAGTGTAGGTTTCCCAACCCTGGAATCACGTTTTAGATTTTTTATTCCTTATACATCTTTTTAAGAACTACTAGTCTTAAAAAGATGAATAAAGTATGTTAAGTGAACAAAGAAAATTAAAAAAAAATGTTTTATTTAGTCACTTTAATATCCAGAAAAAAAGTTAAAAGTTTCCAGCTCTGGAGCTGTGGTTTTTATTTTTATAATCTACACCAAAATTTTTCTTTCCAAAACGTAAAAAATATATAATTTATAAAGAAAAAGAAATGAATTAATTATACCCACTTACTTTTATATATCACAAAAAGTGTAAGTTTCCCAACCCTGGAATCATCCTTTTTTATTTTTCTGATCTCTTACACCAATCTCTTTCTTTTAAAAATATAGTATATGTTTAATTTATAGGAAAAAATGGAAAAAGTAATTTTAGAAAGTTACTTTTATGTAACAAAAAATGTTAAAGTTTTCCAACCCTGGAAACGTCTTTTTAATTTTATTTATATTTTTTTTTTAATTTGAAATACCAATTTTATTCGTACTGAAGCATAAAATAAGTTTATTTATTAAAAAAAAAATAAAATTAGTTTTCGGTAGTTGCTTTTATATGGCAAAATAAAGTTTAAGTTTTCCAGCTCTGCAATCGTCTGCTCGATTTTGCTGATTTTCAATACCAATCTATTTTGGACCATTTCTGACACACCAGTTCAAGAACGAAGTCTCTAGCTTTTCTGAGAGCTTCGGAAAACCGATTTCACGTACAGACAGACGGACATCGCTTATTCGTCTTCCCTATGCATAAGGATCCAGAATATACATATATACTTTATGGATCGCTTATTAATATTATAGAAATTACAAACGGAATGACAAAAAAGAAAAGAAAGAAAACTCAATTAAAAAGTGCACTCAAAGGTTTGAAGGAATCAGGGCCAACATAGCCTAGAGAGTATCACAGGGCCATCAAACATCCAAAAGTGCCACAATTGGCCTAATTGTGCAACATTTTGCATTACTGTGAGACATTTAGTAAATTTCATTTGAACAAATCGAAAATAATTTTTGTATTATGCAAAATTTTAATATAAAGTTTAGGAAATTTATTATTCGACATCTAGTCATAAGTTTATTTAAATTAAAATTTATTTGCTGGTGGTTAGGCATTGTGTATATATCGTCATCTTAAATGCAAACTGACGTAACTACAATTTTATAGGAGAACAAAAAACGTTTAAAATCAATGATAATAAAGTGTTCTAGGAAATGTTCTTCGAAATTTACTTGTAGTATAGATACTTATATGTTTTAACCATTTATTTCCTTTTTAGGCTTTCGTACACCAAAGGTGAAAAGAAACCCTATTGTTTTCGCTACGCTGTCCGTCTATCCGTCCGTCTGTCACAGGGTATTTTCTCGAGAACCGTAAGAGCTACGGTCCTGAAATTTGGACACAGTGTGTAGATCTTTGGCCGCTAGAACAACAAATATATCAGAGTTGGAAATTAAAGGGTGTTCCAAAACGGGCAATGAAAAATTTTAAAATCCCGTGTAATATATACACAATTGTATGTACATATATTCACTTGAATTTTGTAAGGTTAATGTATTTTTATACAGACTACAACAATTAACACTAAAATTTGAAAAAAAAATTTAATTAAAGGGTATACCATCCGTTAATGGAATTTTGACTATGTAATTTTGACAACTTGCTCTATCTTGGAAAAAGTAAGAGCAATTTTATATTAAGAAAATAATGTAAGTATTAAATTCAAAAGAAAGTTTAATTAATGAAGTACACAATTTGTTTTGTTTTTTTTTTCTTTAAGTGATTTTTATTTAATTTATTACCGGTAGAAAGCAACAACACCCGAACAGTATGAAAAGTTAGCAAATGTAATGGCAACGAAGGACGACATTGCCTGTGGATTAAATTAAAACAAAGAAACTTTATTTATGTTACAATTATGTATACAAAATGAAAATATCACCTCCAGCGCGGCAGGATTCTTCACACTGGAATATTTTGGCCACAAATACCTATTGCTTTTTCCGACCTTTCAGAACTTAATTTGTAATTTATTTCATGAAAATGTTCACAATAAATAATTATTATTTGTTTTAATTGTTAAATCACTCTTTTTTTGCACTAAATTTAACTTTTTGCTAAAAATTTTGCAAAATTGCTTATTTTTCTGTTCCTATTTCATACGTTTCATAACAAAGCAGCTGGTTTAAACATACTTTTCTATTCTTCTTTTTCTTTCGATTAGGTTTTTTTTTGTAACTGAATGCGGGAACGTAATCGAAATGCAGAATAAGGGTGAATAGCCTGAGAGCTTCAAATTAATAGCCAATCACAGTACATATTGTGTGGCTTGTCATAAAATGTATTTCCATCATTCTTGCTTGATAGTTACACTCTAAGAGCCAATTTCACCAACTTATTTATATATCAATTCGTATTTAAAAGTAATTTTTTCATACAAAAATTAATGAAAATCGACATTTAAATATCAATTGATATTTAATAAGAGTTGGTGAAATTGGCCCTAAAACACTTTACAGACTACTTTCGACTTAAAATTACACAACTTCATTTTGTAAACCTTATGTTGATTTTCGAGCTGAATAAGTTTAATTTTGAAGATAAAAGAAATTAAAAACCCCCGATATATCTAGAAAAGATATGATATCTTCTAAACGGCTAAACCGATTTTCTTCAAATATAGCTCTTAGAACCCTCTCGATCAAGTCACCTTTCAAACAGAAAAAACTAAATCAAAATCGGTCCAGCCGTTTGGTCTGTACGTGGACACGGACAGATACACACTACAAATTTATAACACAACTTTTCATTTCATTTCATTTCATTTATTTACAAAATAACGGATTTTTCAAAAAAAAAAAAAGAAAACTAAACTCTAGGAATAAGTAACAGAGGATTCATCGTTGATCGCAGAAATGAGAAAGATCTGTATCACGCTAACGGTCTGTCACTTTTAAAAACTTTATAAAATAAAACCAGATTACGATACATAAGGAATTTGTTGAAGTTACATCCAAGAAAGCGGTGCACAAAAGGAGAAATATGTTCCCTTCGGCGAACATTATAAATAAAACCACCATATTCACCAAGCGACGAATTCTAGCTAAATGAATCGAGCTTGTACCAGAAAAGACTTCAAATCTATATAAGATATGTGACATCAAGAGAGCCCATGATAGTTGAGATATAACACGAAAAGGTAAAAATAGATTTAGAAAATAAATTTTGCGTAGCATACCAAAAAGTTTACCACTTAGCGAATCAATATGACATGAGAAAGACAGTTTGGTATCAAGAACAATACCTAGACAAATGAGGTGATCTACTAATACAACCCGTACACCATTTAAAAATATGTTGAGGTCAACTATAAAACGATCTGTAGGTCCAAACATAATAGCTTTAGTCTTAGAAGGATTCAAGAGCAAGGAATTGCACGACGTCCACTCATAAACACGTCCCAAACAAGAGTTGATATTATTCACTAACGCAGCTGCCGAACCTAGGGGGGATTTAAATAATACGAAAACATCATCAGCAAAAAGAAAAGTATCACACGATACAGTATTAGCGCACCTAGGTAGGGTGTTAATGTATAAAAATATGTCTAATCATTTTGTGCAATTTGTATTTAGTTTACCCCGTTCTGTTTAATTTAAAAAAATTTTTTAGTAAAAATGCATTGAATACATGTGTTTAATTAAATTTATCATAAAACTCCTCACAGAATAAACACATGAAAAATACATCAACATTTACGTCTTGATAGTTTTCCTATGTATTTAAAGGCTGCAAATTAACACATGTTCTGGATAAGGCATTTAAATCCCTTTTTTTACAAGGCATATCAATATCTACTGATTTTGGTTCGGCGTTTAAAAAAATTTTACGATCCTTCAGAATGCGACAGTATATTCCCTTCTCCACCTCCTTCTATAAACGAATCCGGAAATTGCTTGATGCTCATCGGTATATAATATGATATCTCCCTTGACTCTTAGTTTTAGATTAATATTGGGTGCTTCTGTTGGAAAGTGTACACTTTTGTGCTTCTTTCTTTGTTAATCATGTTTCTGCTTCTTTAAGGACATACATACATATGTATATTTAATTTTCAACACTTTGACGTTATTTAAGCATAATATGCTTAATTATATGGCTGTGCTTTTAGTACACTTTCTTAAAAAATAAACACTTTTATAAATGAGACAAATATTGTTTTTTTTTTATAGATTAGCTACACAATCCATACAAATTTTGACATTTAGAATATTTGAACAACAATTTTGACAATAGATGATCCTAAATTTTAGTTAATGTTTTAGAGTGTACTCAAAGGCGTATAAAGGTCATTGTGGGGGTTGCATTGCCCTATCCTATTTTGAATAACTACTAGTCCATTCATCCATAATTAGGGAAAATCTGAATTGTTTTTTTACTGGGACTCGATATTTTGTTTGATTTTATTTTTGACATTATAAAAGTTTTCTAAAATAAGTTTTTGCACATCGCACTCAGTTTAACTCTTGGATTAAAAGAGATTCTCTTATATATCTGATGGAAAGTAATCCAACAGTTGACACTTTAGAAACAATAAATTCATTTATATCTTTTTTTATTAGAGTAGTGTAAAATTATCGTTTGAGCTTCCCGTACTATTTCGGGATGCTTTTCATTTGGTTCAACACCTTTTAATTGCTTATTATCAGGGGCAGGGGTTTCATGCAAATGCATGTTTTTTCCCTTAACCATGATAATGACAAGAACGAAAATATTTACGAAACAATAAATTTGTGTAAAAATGGCATCGATTTGTTAATGCATATTTTGCGTAAAATGCATGTTTTTACATAATTTGGTCAGAAATTCATATTTTTTTGTCTCATATTTTGGAATATTTGAATGGCTTTGTGTCATATTTTGTAAAACATTAACGCAGAAATTTACAAAATTACTCTCCTAAATATGAAAAAGTAAATGAACGCTTTACTTGTAAAAACTTGCAAGAAAGTTTTATTCTTATCAGAACTATAGATGGAAATCATGATACAATTGTACTTTTTCTGATGTATTTTGTTTGATGATATTTTAAATGGCATTTTTTTAGAAATTGACATTTAATATGAAATTCTTTACTCAGTTTCATGTATTTTTAATATTTTTATGCATTTTTCAATTTTTTTTTAATTTAATTCATTAAAAAAAATACAAAAATGCCACTTTCCATCTCTGATCATATATGAGAAACAAACAAAATTATTTGCCATTAAAATTGAATTTATGTGGCTTAATGAAAGAAAAACAATAAATTAAGAAGACATACTTTCTTTTTACATACGTATACATGTTTTTTTAAGAAATGCACCAAGGCACATTCACAAGGTAGTAGCGGAAATGCAGCAGGATCGGGTGGTTTGTTTTTACAATATTACAACGTGTAAGTTTTGAGAGATGTAGTAATGGAAACTTTCATACATAGTCGTATTTTCATCCTTAATATTATTTAAATTTTTTTATATAACCGAACTTAAGAAAAAATATTTAGAAAAAAAAAAACAGTGAAATGCGCATAGGAACTAGATCGTGTGCCCCTCTAATTTTAAGGTATTTTTAAAGAATATTTAATTATATTTTAATAATTAAGTTTTAAATGAAGCTAATACCAATTATCATGTTAGTTTTTCAAATACTGCTCAGTCAGCAATACGGAGAACTATAGCAGACTATTTGGCGGAAAAACGGATAGGAAATTAAGTCGGATACAGAACATGGTTCAAACTAAAAGATACCAAAAGCTAGGCAATATTTAGTCACTGTTGGTATTGGTTTTGTTTACACGCCTTATCGTAATAGGTTGATGGAGAAAAAACATCTAAAGGTGTCTTTACACGGCAATACAAAGTATTACGACTTTGTAGAATCAAAATATTATGAAATCCTCTCCGTGCTTAAAAAAAAAAGAACAAGGGTCTGTTGTATGTATTTTTCATGTTTACACTGATTATATAAGTAAAATGCAACCAAAGATATTGAACTGTTGACTTAATAATAAAAACCGAAAAATTGCAAAAAAAAATATATGTACTAATAAAACTGAATATTGGAGAAAACATTAATGTAATTTTACTACAAAATATAAATTTTTTTATACGTTTGTTTATTGTTTGTTTGGTTTTACTGTACCATCAGCTACTTGATGGTTGCAGTTGCACAATATTTGCAAAAACAACATGAAAATTTTCTGATTTGATTTTGGTTAACACCTTCAATAGATACCATTAGTGCTGCCAATGTTTGCTTTGAAATACACCTCTGGTGTGACGAGAATACTTAAGTTTCTAAAATGGTTTAGAAAACAAAATATTTACCGATCGCTTGTCAAATTTTCTATCCGTATTCTCTCCTACTAGATACATTTTGCGTTTACATGATAAGATTTTGTACATACTACAGCATTTTTGACATTTCGTAATATATTGTATTACCATGTAAAGACAGCTTCTACGTTTAGTTTTGAAGTTAAACATTCCTCTCTTGATGTGAATATTGTAATGTTAAATGTACAAAAAGCTTGTTTGGATTGTTTTTAAGCTTCCTACAAAAATATTCACTTTGATTCCAGTTGTGAACATCGAAATCACTTCAATAGAGAACATAAATGGACAATAACGCAAAACTGTTCTAGAGCGCGAGTGGACAAGCCCCAGTTAACAACTGGAATAAGGGTGATTGTTTATTCTTTGAATTGAAATAAATTTATTTTTTTAATTATTAAATATTACTAATATTTTTATGCCATTCATTTAAATTTCATTTTGGATTTATGCATTCATTTATATGTACATATGTATATATGTACATATATAGACGACTTATTAAAAACTAAACTAGACCGGGAACACTGTATAAATACATATCTACTTTAGTATGGATTTGAGTAATACAAAGTTTTTTGGTTCATTTTAAAATTATAATTTTGTCTAAATAAAGTCTAAATACTTTTGGCATTTTAGCTAACGATATATGTATATGTATGTACACGTAACGATAATTTTAAGTTGCTAATGCTATAACTAAAAAAGCATTTTTTGAGTCGGGAATTTTAATCAAACGGAAAACTAGGGATCAGCTGTAATTATCCTTTTTCTTTTATGCTACTTAATTTTCATAATTATTATTAATTCCACTATTTAATTTCTTGAAATTGTAGAAAGTTGAAAATAAAAAAATAAAAGATAATCTGAATAAAATTTTAATCCGAGTATCTTTTAAGGCTATGACTCCTTATCCTACACAATCGCACTATGTACGGAAAAATACAACCCTGATCTGATGAATTTTTACTGTCTTTAGAAAATTTTCATAAAGTCCAACATACAAGGGTTGTATTTTCTTAAAAATCGCACGACTGCGTATGATAGTGTATCACGCCCTTTAGCAAATGGTTTATTTAGAAATTTCGATCTCAGACACTTAATTTTCTCTTAATAATATAAGTTGATCAGCAAGGCCTTGCACAAGCACCATCAATATTCAGCACGTAATTGTTTTAAATAAAATAATGCTCTAAACTTATCTTACCAGCAAAGAATTTAACTCCTATGAAAGCACACACAGGCATCAGTGTATGGTGGTACAAATGCAGAAAGGATATTTGGCGATCTTTTTTGCGCAAAACAAAAAAAACAGTATCCAACAGTTCTGTAATCTTTGCGATATAATAAAGCCAAACAGCACGAGCCATCTGCATCCATTAATAATAAATGAAATTAAAATGTTTCCTGTATCTTCCAGATTAACTTACTCTCATTGAAATAGCATCTGTACCGTATGTAACAGGCTGACATCTAAAGCTGTAATGACCACCCCAGCCACTTTTATATCCCTGTCAACAATAAAAGAATTACATTCGTAACATTTTCAAAAAGTTCATAGTGAGATTTCAGTTTTAAATCAAACTTGCCTCATTGAATAGAAACCAGCTTAGGACAACTTGTATAGCATTGTAAGCCATTAACATATTTTTTAGTTCAAATGGCTTGCGATCACGCATATATTTAGGGCCAGCATGTAAACAAAAATATAAATAGGCAACCAAAATCATGAAAAGAGTACCTGGTGCGTTAGATAAAAACCAACGTTTTGTGCGGAGATCTTCATGTTCCACAAGAAAGTTCACCAAACGATCAACAACAGTCGTCGATTCATTCAATCCAGCAAGTGTTGGTGGAGACATCCTAATTTAATAAAATAAACTGGAAAGAGAAAATATTAAATATTATTCTACAACTATTAACAGATAAACCTTGTGGTAATTTTTTTTATTCTTTCGAGGTTAATATCAATTGTTGCCTTTTTAAGAACATATTAGACCATATTCGGATGCCATTTGTTGACGGCTTGGTACCGGAAATCACAGAATTTTCAAACAAGTTGACGACCTCGAACATTTTGCACGTATTTTTTCATGTATTTTATGCATGTATGTAGACTTTTTTCCTATGGATTTTGAATATTTTTGCTTTTATTGTTGTTATTATAATTATATTTTAATTTTTTATTTTTTGTATAAACATATTTATTAGCACCCTAAATATTGGCATAATTAATTTTTTGAATTTCTTCCCAAGTTTCCTTAAACCCCAAAAATTATGGGTGTATGTAGAATTAATTCCTTAAAGGCCGTTCACACTATAATACAAGTATTAATACTTTTGTGGAAAATGCAACTCTGACATGTTGAGTTGTTATTGTCTTTTGAAATGTTTAAAACAGAAATTAGATTAGGGATGCATTTTCGTCAAAAGTATTAATACTTGTATTATAGTGTGAAACGGCCTTTAACTGTATGTATATCAGATCTCGCAATAATTGGTCCCTCTTGTGCTTGTTGTCAGAAAAAAACACTCGTCCACTGACCCGATGCGACGCTGTCGCGAAAAAACCCTCAAACTTAGTTCTTCTTTGGCTTGCTCTTCGCTCAACCAACGACCGTTTTTGTTCGATCGGTCGGCTCATGTGTTCACTCGAGACCACGGATGGAAATCATGGTACAATTGTACTTTTTATGGTACATTTTTGACCTCGTTGGTACCGTGGTACTACCGCGAGTTACTTGGTACAATTTAAAAATGCCAATGTTTCACTATATGGTAACATTAATTTTGCCTATGTTGTTTTAATTTGTTTGTGTGTTTTATTTTATACGGTGCATAACTTAGATTTTATAGTGCATGAAAATATCAGGCCTGTTAATAAGCGAAATTTGTAAAATAACCGATCTATAACAAGTCTAATCTACGAATGTACCCTTATGAATGCAATATTTAATTTTTTTTTATGTTATTTTTTATTTTTTATTCTGAATTTTTATACACATTTTTGTTAAGTGTCTGCTTTTCATTATTTAGTTCTGAGTTTTTACACATTTTTTACGTTTCCATTCTTATTAATAAATATTTAAAAAAATAGTACCGCCATGGTTCAAAAAGTACATTTTGTTTTCACAGTTGGTACAAAATCTAAGAAGACATTTTCCTTCCCTGCTCGAGACCCTTTATTTCGTAAAATCTCGGCAAACGGTCTTTTGAGCATGTATGTATGTGTGTTGCGAGTGTGGATAGGTAAACATTTACATACATGAAGATTAATTTTGTTTTTGTTGTACACATATCTGGCTTTTATTTTACATTTACACTTCGTTGACAAATAGTTTGATTTACAGATATTTTTATTGTTATTTATTCGGTAGAAAATATTTTTTATTCAAGGAAACATAAAAAATAACAATTCAAAGAAACATAAAATCCCAGCAAAAAATGTTCGAAATTTTGTAATAGGTAGTAAGTACTCTTTTAATGGCTTACAAAATAATGAGTGCTACTTATTTATCTAATTATTATATGTGCATAATAATGACTGTACTGTATGAATAAAATAAGAACTTATTCATATCATTACGTGAAAGTACTTATTTTTCGCATACTCTTCAATATACATATTCACATATTTTCTTTGAAAGACTATGATTTTTAACAATCCCAAAAAAAGGTACAAGTTTTATAATTATTACAAAACTTACAAAATTTTATATGTTTTAATTAGAAAAACTGGCAAATTAATTTAGAATAACTTTAAGCAAAAATTAATCTATAAAATTTTGTATATTTGTAAGCAAAAAATAACCCATTACATTTTGAGTACTTTTAGGCAATCAGTAGTATATTAACTTTTTTTTTTATAAAAAGAGAAGTAACAATCAGGCCATTAATGCCTACTGCTAATACTAGGTGTTACCTTCTTTAGGAAAGGGATAGTGAGAGAGAAGACAGGTGGTGAAAGAAGAGATAGAGGAAAGCTTCATTCTTTTTACAACTCTGCTTTTCGCACGTTTTTAATAATGCAGTGTTGCAGCGCCTCTCTGATGTCAAATGAGTCGTATTAAATTTTTGAAGCTGTGTTTTGTAGCCATTTTATTGATTATTTTACTTCGTCGATGATTCTGCTACACAACGAAGGAGGGCGCTCTGATGTTACATTAGGACTAGTATCTGCTGAAGTCGGTATAGTTCAGTGACCAGTGACTATGCCTTCATCACTTGAACTTTCCTAAAACAACTGACACAAAGGGACACTAATGCACATCAGAAAAATGCGTGGTGTTGTTATTTAATGACTGTCGGATACAGGGATTGAACCCAGGACCTTCGGTTTTGTAGTCAACGTGCTAACTACTTCAGCCAACGCCACCCTCGTAGGCAAAAAGTATAGGGTACCGCATACTTTTTGAACTTCTCAAACAAAAATAATGGGTTATTCAGTCAAATTTTAAGTACTTACGACAAACTAGACAGGTTCCAAAAGCGCATTTAAAACTTCACATGTGATTTGAAATTAAACTGCCATAAACAATGAAGCATTTCCAATAAAAAAAGTGTCATCCCCAGTTATTTACCCTTCTGCTTTGTATAGATATGCTATGCATATATAAAATAATATACATAAATAACAGGAATTCAGTTTTTGCAGCTAGGTTTTATAAAGCTATTAAAATAACTTTTATTTGACAAACATTTGCTCCTACAAAGATCCATTTATGAATTTAAACTTTTGTGCTAAAATTATTAAATCATTGGGAGGAATAAATATTTCAACCCCAAGGCAAAATTCTATGTTCTGTTTTAATGATTTTCATTGCAGAAAATGACGCTGTGCGGCCGCACTGCTATGTGGCAAAATATCGAATTTACACATACATATGTATATCGACTTAAATACATATTTCTCTTCTCCGCGGAAAGCTTTCCACATTTTAGAACATACATGTGATAAATTTTCCGTATGTGTGATCAACTTGATCTTGTAGCATCATTGTTAATTAAAATGTTCGTTCAATATTCGGTAGAATTCAGGCCTTGTTTGGTAGAATTGGTAGATCGTTAAATTCACAAACATATTCGATAGAATCTACCGAATATCGGTAGAAGTGTGCACACTGCTCAGTAGTTGAGCAACGAACGATTCTGTTCGTATCATGCGGTCAGTAAGAAACCGATTCGTGTGATTTTTTCCGAGCTATTTCGCCAAATTGATTTTAAAAACCGCCAAAATTGATTTTATGTGGTTTTTCTTAATATATATTTGATAAAACATTTTTTAATATAAATTTTTAAAAAATAATCGTATAAAAATTCAGCAGCAAATCGTCAAAAGCAGAAATAAAATCGCCAAAATTGTTTTTATTTATTTTATTAAATTCAAAATCAAATTGCTTTAATCGGGTATGTTCTGTATACCACACCTTTTAATTTCACTTGGAATATCTTGCAGAAGAGTTTTGGTAGGATTTATTTTTGAAACTACTCCTTTAACAAACTAATTTTCTTGAATTATTAAAATTTTCAAATTCAATTTTGTTAAAAAATAGCCATTAAATCGCCAACAAATTTATTTATCGGCAGAAAAATCGCTATGTCGCCAAATCAAAAATTTTGTCGCCGAACAAGTTGAAAAATCGCCACGTTTGGCGAAAAATCGCCGTATCTGACAACCCTGCTCATAACCCGGGAGCTAGAACACGATTAAAATGAAAAAGAGGGTTGCTGTTCAGACACTGAGTGATTCCGTCTCATTTTTTAGGTCTTTTGAGCATTGTTGCTATTTTGGCATTTTCGCTGCCAGATCTGGCATTTTCATTACCCGAAAAGCATTCAACTTTGAAAAAATTCTGCCAGATGCTTTTTGGCAGAATTTGCTCAAAATAAAAAATGCTAATTTGTTACATTTTTATCAGTGTAGAGTATAATTCCTTTTATAAATGTACTTTTTTACAATTATGTGTTTCCTACGTAATGTATGTAGATACAATGAATACCTATGTATTATATACTATGTATTATATGTAATTATATGTGTGTATATGGAGCCCTATTTTCAATTATCAGTAAGCGACAAATATTAAAGTTTTCGGAAGATGGTTTTTATGGTATTCAAATATGTTTTACGTTATACATAAACTGTCGCTTACGATAAAATTTTACAGCCTGTATTTTAAAAAATATTAGACATTTTGATAATTCTTAACTATGGGTAGGCTATTATTTTAATTTCAATTCAAAAGTTTATTTTTTACATCTTGCTTACAATTAAACCGAAAATAGGTTTCGATATACATACATACATAATACATACAAACATATATATGTATATGCCCTGAAGGAAATGTCGATGCTGAAAATGTACTCAGTCGCTTTTGGCTTTGTCACCAGTACTGCCCTCTAATTATTCCTCATACAATACTTTGTGTTATAGACATTTAGCATGTGCTTGTCACTGGAAATCTACTAGTAACACTAAAACAATTGACTAGGTAGTGACTATGTAGTTTTTATGGGAACATGGAGACATACCAACCTCTTCTATACCTTACATACATACAAATTTACTTATATTGACAAGTTGTTGCAAAATACACAAGAAATACACCACGTTCTGTTTTCTCCCTTTCTTTTGTACTGACGAATAGAAGAGAAATTCTAGACAATGTAACTACTACTAGAATTTTATTGTTGACATATACACTTGGCACCCACCTTACTGCAGGGTGGATAGTAAAACCTGTTAATAGTAATAACTTTTTTTAAACATGAAATTCAAAGCTATTTCAATATTTTTTTTTATTTAAATCTGGCATTATACTTTTCTTCTGTAGAACATTTTAGCAGATTTTTTTTACGGATCTAGCATTCCCTCATCATCATTTTCTGGCAACACTGCTTTTGAGTGAGAAGACCGCACAAAGAAATTTGGTTGAGCATATTTTGCGAGCTCTGATGTATATCGATAAAGAGGTTACTAAATGGTAGAAAACTGGGAAATAATTGCGATTTTTAGGTACTTTTAACCAAGTTTTCAATCTAAATGAATTTTTAAACAAGAGCTAACCTAAAAAAAAATGGTTAGCACAACTGGATTCAGCGTACTCGAATGTTAACAATGTTAACATTGAAATTGAAAATTATTATAATACCTCAAAACAAAAAGAAAACGATGATTTAAAATTTTGGAAGCATGCAACGAATTTAAAGATTTTGCAGAAGCTTGCCAAACAGGTACTAAATATACCTGTAAGTTTCGCGACTAGTGAGTGAGTATTTATCACTTCTGGATTAACGTTAAGCGAACGCCGCACAAGATTATTGAGCGCAAGTCTTGATAATTACTTTTTCTCAACAAAAATATGTAAATAAATACGAATAGAACATAAATATGTACATATGTACACACATACATGCAATTGTATGAAACAATAAAATAAAACAAAAATATGTCTTTGAATATAAAAAACTATTTTTTGTTATTGCACTCGTATTTGATTTCGTGCGTGTTGTGCAGTTTCGTGTTGGGAAAATTTTTTGGCGTGCGTGTTTCGTACGTGTTGAACATCATTGTGTTCGTGCGTGTCGTGTTGGAAAAATTCGACACGCGCCCATCTCTACTTTGTACATACAACAACCAGCTTTATCAAATATAAGAGAGGAATTCGCTGAGTAAATTCGTCGTCAGCGTTGTCAACTCGGTGCTTTTCGCACCGTTTTTAGTGCTTTTGGAATTTTTCGACGCGAAAAATTTTGAAGTTAGTGCTCAGTGCTTTTTTAAATTCATTTTCGGTGCTTTTTGTTTCGAGCGGTGGCACTAAACCAAAAATTCAAAGAGAAATTTCCTTGTCTATTTGTTTTTCGAGGAAGTCTATCAATGAAAAAACATAAGCTCTGAAGTTAAATAGAGCATTTAAAAAAATTCTAATAAGATTGTACAAGACTTGGTTGAAGAAATAAGCGCCATAAAACACTCAAACATTTTAAGTATAATTAATGTAAGCAGTGTTTTCCCACACAACAAGGAAGACATACATATTGAGTCCACTGTCGAGTTTTGGGCAGAAGTAAAATCTAATAGCGATTCAGTTAAAATGAACTCGTTTGAGGCATTATCAAAAATTGCATTAGCATCAAACTTCTGTCACTTCCATATTTAGATGAAGAAGTTGAACGCGCTTTTACCTCTATGGCTGTAGTTTAGTCTAAACTACGTATCAGAATGTCCATACACTTGGTTAACACTTTGTTTTATATAAAAATCGACCTGAAACGAGACAATTTTGTCGTGAATAGAGCTGCCATTTTTGGTTAATTATAACCAAAATTAAAAAAAAATGTTTCTCAATGTTTAATATTTTTTTCATTTCGATTACTTTTTTGCTATAAATATTTTTGTATATAGCTTGATAAATTTTCAAATCACTTTTTTTGTATTTAAATTGTTATTATATGAGTTTGCTGCACAATACTTTTGACACCTTTTTTATTTCGTTCAAAATTTATTGCCTTTGTCACATAGTTCAGCTGCAGCCGAAAGAACGTTTTTACAGCATAGTTTATTAACAACCAAATTTGGTAAGCCTTGATTTAAAAAAAAATAAACTATTAAGCCCATCGAGTTCAAAATATAAAACTTATATATGTATGTATATATACTTGTGGATTACTGCCAACTTCAAGCAATAAAAGCGAGAAATTTATTTAAAAACCGCGAGTTGGGCTACATTTAGTACATGTCAAATTTTTCACGCGAAATAACGAATGGCACTGAAAATTTTTCACAACTTCGAACAGAGTACCATGCTTAACGAAAAAAAAAATAAAATTTTTTTTATAATAACTGATTTTAGAATACACTGATTCCTATAGAATTAAAATGTGAATCGGATGCCTCTAGTTTAACGTTTTAGGAACGAAATGCAACCGATTCCTTTATTTTTTATATACGAACATATCGCACACTAAATCATAAAGAGTCACAACTCATAATTATAAAAGTTCTTTTGCTTTTCTATAAACCAGTTAATTGAAGAAATCTATAACGACCCCAACAATTTCTTTTGCAATACAGTCTTCTTGAAGAATATAAAATACCGTTATGCTTGTTATCAACAGTTGTTTGCAGCTACTTAGCATATAAAATTTTTTTGAATTGTGACTCTTTATGATTTAGTGTGCGATATGTATTTATGAATAACATTTTTTTTAATAAAATAAAAAAATTTGAAATTTAGTGCTTTTTTACTTAAATTACGCGCTTTTTTCCTGATTTCAGTGCTTTTTAAAATTTGAAGCACAACAACGACGAATCGTCGTTGTTGTGCTTCACACGACGAATTTACGCAGCGAACTCTTATCGACGAATTCGTCGACGTGGACGAAATTCGTCGTTCGTCCCAGTTGTGTTCCTAGCATATTTTTGTAGCCCATGGATACCAAGTTATGAAAATATTAACTGCGGAAAAAATCACTTGCATGATAGGCAAAAATTGGATTATGTATTTGAAATAAAAATAAATGCAAAAATCGATATCAATCTTGAAATGCAAAAATCGATATAAATCTTGAAAATTCTCAATATTGAAAACAAGCCCAAAACTAAAATTGAGCATTAACTTGGGAGAAAGCGCAAAACATTATGAATATTCGCAAAAGCTTGCAAAAATTTTAAATTTGAAATCCCTTAATAAAAGCTAAAAGCAGCAAAGTATAATATTGTTAAAAATTTGCGAAAACTGTTAAGAAGTAGAATACTTGCAAAATCTCGCTTTCATCGCGAACATTGCATAAATTCGCGAGAAGTTAGTTGTAAAATCGAAAACAATCCCTTAAATTTGTTTAGAAATCGCCAAAACTGTTAAGCATAAAATAAACTCGAAAAAAATCGCAAGTTCGCGAAAAATTTATAAATGCATTACTAGAATAACAAAACCTCAGAAAATTAGATCAATCGAAAAAAAATCTAAAATCGCAGAATTGCAATATGTAGTAAAGATTTTTGTTTTATTAAAATTAATTTTAATCATTCGTTTTCTTCTCAACAACAAGTTTCTCAATATACAGTAAAGTTGTACACGTATGCAGCACAAAAAGCAAATTTTTAAAAATAAATTATGCGGCACAAAACAGTATTTCTCTTTCTTTCGATAAAGTAATATTAACTTCTAACTTCATTCATAAAAAATCACAAAAATTTGCACAAACATGAGTCGGAAGTAATTGGTGAAAATAAAGACACATTTTACCGGGTATACTTTCGGAAAAACTTCATATAAACCTTCCTTATCGTTTTTCTCCATTCCGACTTTTTGCATTATTCTGCAAACCAAAAATGGGCTGACGAAGAGTCACTTTTTTTTAGTAAAAACATAAACAAAAATAAGAAAATTAACTAACATGTGCACAATTAGTAAAGAGCAAACGAGAATGGCAAGACTGTTGTAAATTTATTCAATGTAATTTGTTTGCATATGATTATTCTTAAAAAAAACATTGTACAAAAATATTATATGGATGCAATATTTTAGTTTTTCGCTAAAATTAATATTTTAGAAAAAAATGAAGAAAATACCAAAGATTTTTTATATCAAAACTACATTTATATGGAAATCATTTTACTAAGCATGTACAATAAGAGCTTATATCTATTAAATTATTTCATACATATGTATATTACGTATAGTCAAAAAAAAGCTAAACAAACAAAAAATTACATTGAACAAATGGGTTTCAGGGCCAACTTTGAGGGGCGGACGCACCCCTAAAACACAAGTTATCGCTGTGAAATTTTCTTTTATTTTTTTTACATAAAACTGAACCGATTTGGGGTGGAGAGTATAAGAAATAAAAAAAAAATTCTCCATACAACTAACGGCCATTCTAATGTATATAAAGAAGTAAGAAGTAAAAGAAAAAACGACAAGACTGTTGTAAATTTAGAGATAGTAAAATTGAGCTTTCATTACAAAAAAGCTTTCAGCAAATTGCAATACGATGAATCAAAACAATTCACATATCCCATTTGCAATAACGGCTGCGTATATAAAGCCGAAATCTACATCCAATGACACCACACACAGTGAACCAAACACAAAGAACGCTGATTATGAAGGTGTAGTGGCCTTCGAAAACAGATATTTGTTCCGTTCTACTACGTGTTTGTCAGAATATTTACAATTAACTTCATAGTGGTATTGGTTCATTGATAATTATCACATGTAATTTGGCTAACAAAGTGATACGAAGAAAAGAACACTGAAGATGAAGGTGTAGTGGCCTTCGAAAACAGCTAGTTGTTCTTTTCTACTACGTGTTTGTAAGAATATTTACAATTAACCTTGATGTTATTTGTTCAAATTACATGTGATTTGGCTTACAAAGCGATACGAACTTTAGCCTAAATATAAATAGAATAATAGTAATACTTTTTAATTTTATTATTTCTACATAATAATTCCAATTGTAGCTACCCAGCTAGCATTTGGCTGATCATTTTTTGCATAAATCTCTTTTTGATTCTCCTGAGATCACTTTTGATGATTAAAAACTGATTTATTACTTAGGTGATTGAAAATGGATTCACTTATGATTCATCTACATATATGATCGAACAATGATTTCTTGAAAATAGAGAAACAAAATGGAAAGAAACCGCCAAAAAGTCATTTCATGACTTAATACTACCAGAAAATTGCTCAAAAATTAATCAGCAAATCGTATCATAAATAATTCTTTAGTGTGATTCATCTGTAGGGTACCATTTTCTCACAACGGGAGTATCATTTATGATCGAAAAATGAGCTCATATGCGGCTATTTTTCCCGTCAAGCTGATTCGGAAAAGATCCGATTATGATACAAAATGCTAGCTGGGTAATGTCAAATACAGGAATTCAAAAAAAGTGTTTGTGTAAGAATTCAAATATGTATAAGAACATATCGCACACTCATCATAAAATTCACAACTCAAAATGATCGAAGTGGTTTTGTTATACCCTTTACGAACAAAAATGGTAAAAGGGTATATGTATATAGGTTTCTCATTCCGTTTGTAATTTCTATAATATCAATAAAGGCCGTTTCACACTATAATACAAGTATTAATACTTTTGTGGAAAATGCAACTCTGACATGTTGAGTTGTTATTGTCTTTTGAAATTTTTGAAACAGAAATTAGATTAGGGATGCATTTTCGTCAAAAGTATTAATACTTGTATTATAGTGTGAAACGCCCTTAAGCGACCCATAAAATATATATATTCTGGATCCTTATGCATAGGGAAGACGAAAAAGCGATGTCCGTCTGTCCGTTTGTCTGTACGTGAAATCGGTTTTCCGAAGCTCCCAGAAAAGCTAGAGACTTCGTTCTTAAACTGGTGTGTCAGAAATTTTCCAAAATAGATTGGTATTGAAATTCAGCAAAATCGAGCAGACGATTGCAGAGCTGGAAAACTTAAACTTTATTTTGCCATATAAAAGTAACTACCGAAAACAAATTTTAATTTTTTTTAATAAATGAACTTATTTTACACTTCAGTACGACTAAAATTGGAATTTTAAATTAAAATAATATAAAAAAATTAAAAAGACGTTTCCAGGGTTGGGAAACTTTAACTTTTTGTGTTATGTAAAATTAACTATGTCTAAAATTATGCAGGGTATTTTCTCGAGAACCGTAAGAGCTAGAGACCTGAAATTTGGACACAGTGTGTAGACCTTTGGCCGCTACAACAACAAATACATGAGAATTGGAAATTAAAGGGTGTTCCAAAACTAGCAACGAAAAATTTTAAAATCCCATGTAATATACATACAATTGAATGTATGTATGTATATACACTTGAAATTTGTAAAGTTAGTGTATTTTTATACAGACTACAAAAATTAACACTAAAATTTAAAAAAATTTAAATTAAAGGGTGTTCCATCAGTTAATGCAATTTTGACTATGCAATTTTGACAACTTGCTGTATCTTGGAAACCTTAAGAGCAAAACTCTTGAAATTTTCAAAATCGGTAAAAGTAAAAAATCAAAAAATTATAAAATCGCCAAACCGAAAAAAATCGCCAAAAGCAAAAAAAATCGCCAAAACGAAAAAAAGCACCAAATTACAAAAAAAATGTCTAAGACTAAAATAAATCGCGAATAACACTGTACAACAAAATAACATTTTTTGGCTGTCCTTTAGATAAAATTACGCGGACTATATGGATTTCGATGCGTTAAATTCAAATCTGCTGTCAGTTTTGCTCTATCACGTAGAGATTTTTTTTTATGGGCGTGGCTAATTTTGGCCACTAAATTAGTCGGCCATACTAATATATTTTACTATAACTCGAAAACCGCTATCTCGATTTTAATAAATAATAAACCAAAAGACGCGCCAAAAAATTTTGTTAAAAAATATTAATAATAATAATTTTTTTACCTATCTTTTATGGTTTCGGAGTTATTCAGAATTTAAAAAAGAAAAAAGTTTTTTTATGCAAAAATCGCGTAATTTTTTTACATGAAAATTGCAATAAAAAAATCAGAAACTCAAAAGTTTCATATTTTTTACATTTTTCTTAAAACCACATATCCTAGGAATAAAACAAGCTATAAAACGTGAAAATCCAGCAATAATTCTTGATTTTATTCACAATTTAAAGTTCCGTTACCTGCCCGCAATGCCCTTTCAATAGCATTACCAGATGTCAGTGATGGGAAATGAAATTTGCATTTCGGTATCAAAAACAAATTTTTTTAGTACTTTTTTGATCCCGAGAGTACCAAAAATTATAATATTTCTTATTTAAATTTTATTAACAAAAAATTATAAGAAATTCATTTACAAAAAAAAAGAAACACATAGGTACAAATATACAAGTAGGTGTAGCCTGGATTAGACTTAATACTGTTGGAACATAAAGCTTGCCCCCGTATTCCATAGCTCGCTAAAGCTAAAGCTAAATTCGACCGCTAAAATGCTGAACAAATAGAAAATTTTAAATTTTTGGAGATGACATAAAGCAATAAAATTTCGGCGAATTACATTTTTAAGCCATTACCTGATTAATCAATACCCGTTTGAAAATTGCATTCGTAGCCGAAAATCGACAAATTGATTTTATGGATTCTTAGCGATAGAGATTTAGCTTTAGCGAGTTACAGAATACGATGGCTGTTGATTTATATTTTGTTTTCATTAAATTTTGGTAAGAGAAAATCCTTTCGACATTTACAGCGGAGTGAGTCATAGATAAAATTCCGTAAGCTACTCTCGATATATCAGGAAACATGTATTCATCTAATGCGTTTTTATATAAGCCAGTGCTCTATATTGGTTGTTAATATTTCAAATTCTTTTTCTTTTCTTTTTTTTTCTTTTACCTGTGAACATTTTAATTAAAAGTGGTATAAGGATATTGGTTTAACAGATAAAATACTTTCAGGGGGAAACTTACTAAACCAAACTAACATTTTATTGTCAAAGTCCACTTTTGCCCTTAGAACTTAATATAAACTTTTTAAAATTTTCTTTAAACTGATTTAAACCAGTTGTTTCAATAGATTAACTTCTGTGCCACATAAAATATCATTGAATGAAATATGGTTTTCGTTGATATTTAATTGTGGTTACACTTTTCTAAAAGATCTTTACTAATAAAGCTTCGTTCTATTTGTCGAAAAAACAATTTAATTCTTGCCAAAATATATGCATGCGCGAGTCTTCTGACTGCATTTCTAAGTTGCCCGTGAGAGTATCAAATTTCTTAGGGGAGTACTACGGTACTTTTTCATGTCAAATAGTATCAAAAAAAGTACGATCGTACCAACTTCCCATCACTGCCAGATGTAAATGTGACTGCATTTAATTAGAGCTGTGCCAAATCGTTCATTCAAGTGACCGCTCATTTTCGTTCATTTTCTAAAAAAGAACGAGTTCGTTCATTCGCTCTTTTCAAGAAATAGAACGAAGTGAAAACAAACAAGCAGTTGATTCTGTACATAAAAAGGGAAACATGCACAATGCATTTTGTTTTGAATTGAAAGTAAAGAAATGAAAAAAGATTCATATCGCCAAAAGAGCCACATACTTACACACAATAATGACAATGAAAATAAACTAAAATATCTAAACCAATTTTGCTAAAAAACTATTAATACCTATGTTCTAAAAACTTAATAAATATGAATGGTAATTTAATTAATTTCATAATGGCCACAGTGTTACTAAAAGTATATAAAAAGTCAAATGAAAACAAGAATATGACAACAAATCTCACATGAACAAAGAAAAAGCCAAACAAAACAAAAAAAGAGCCAAGTGTGCTCGGTCGTTCATTTCGTTCAATACCTTGAGATTGTACTTTTTATCAGTACTGCTGAGCCAAAACAGCTCAGTAAAGTGACCGGCTCACTTCGTTCATTTCACTGATTCGTTCAATTGTACTCGTTCGTTCATGAACGACACAGCTCTACATTTAATGCATTACACACATTTTTCCATTTTTAGGTACCTGCTTTAAATTGTGAATAAAATCAAGATTTATTGCTGGATTTTCACGTTTTATAGCTTGTTTTATTCCTAGGATATGTGGTTTTAAGAAAAATGTAAAAAATATGAAACTTGTGAGTTTCTGATTTTTTTATTGTAATTTTCATTTAAAAAAATTACGCGATTTTTGCATAAAAAAAACTTTTTTCTTTTTTAAATTCTGAATAACTTCGAAACCATAAAAAATAGGTAAAACATGATTATTAATATTTTTTAACAAAATTTATTATTTATTAAAATCGAAACAGCGGTTTTCGAGTTATAGTAAAATATATTAGTATGACCGACTAATTTAGGGGCCAAAATTAGCCACGCCCATAAAAAAAATCTCTACGTGATAGAGCAAAACTGACAGCAGATTTGAATTTAACGCATCGAAATCCATATAGTCCGCATACTTTTATCTAAAGGCTATTTTGGCTGTTGTACAGTGTAACCGGAAAAATTGCTAACATGAAAAAAAATCGCCAAAATGAAAGAAAATCACCAAAATGAAAAAAAAACCCAAAATAAAAAAAATCGCCAAAATGAAAAAAAACCGCCAAAATGAAAAAAAAATCTCCAAAATGAAAAAAATCTCCAAAATAAAAAAAGCCCTAAAAACAGAAAAAAATCGCCAAAATGAAAAAACCCCAAAACAGGCAAAAATTGCCGAAATGAAAAAAAATCGCCAAAATGAAAAAAATCTCCAAAATGAAAAAAAGCCCCAAAAACAGAAAAAATCGCCAAAATTAAAAAAAATCGCCAAAATGAAAAAAAATCGCCAAAACGAAAAAACCCCAAAAACCAGAAAAAAATCGCCAAAATGAAAAAAAGCCCAAAAACAGGAAAAAATCGCCAAAATGAAAAAAATCGCCAAAACAAAAAAAACCCCAAAAAACAGAAAAAAATTTCCAAAATTAAAAATAAGCCCCAAAACAGAAAAAAAATCGCCAAAATGAAAAAAAAAATCGCCAAAATGAAAAAAAATATCGCCAAAACGAAAAAACCCCAAAAAACAGAAAAAAATCGCCAAAATGAAAAAAAGCCTAAAAACAGGAAAAAAATCGCCAAAATAAAAAAAAATCGCCAAAATGAAAAAAAACCCCAAAATAGGAAAAAATCGCCAAAATGGAAAAAGAATCGCCAAAATGACAAAAATCTTCAAAATGAAAATAAGCTCCAAAAACAGAAAAAATCGCCAAAATGAAAAAAACCGAAACTGAAAAAAAAACTTCAAAAAAGCCACATTAGAAAGTGCTCAGAACCGAATGTACGGAACCCTTCGTGCGCGAGCACAAAGGATACCAGAGGTGACACGAGACGGAAGAAAATTGCGTTTTCTTTACGTCTCGCTCACACAGTCATCAAATCCTCTTTAATGATTTTCGTATGCCATTTTTGTAAAATATTTTCGTGTTGTGTTTTGTTGCCTTATTCGCTGTGTGATTTTGGTAAGTAATAGGTGAAAAATTTTTATTTCTGGAAAAATATGTTTTAAATTTAATTTATTTGCATATTTCTATAAGAAAAACACAATCATGGTTGAAATTAAAGGTGAGTAGTTTCTGCAATTGATAATTTATGTGTGTATGTTCTCATAATAGCTAGTTATTTTCTCTATATTTTCAGAAGCACATTTTTGGCAAAACTGAAAAATACCTATGTGAGTAAAAAATCTATAATCTTGTCTAATTTATGTATATTAATTTAAATTGTTTTAATTTCTTAGGAGCAACAAATTCAAAAGAGGCGGCCCGTCTGGAGAGAAGCTGCACAGCATTCAGAGCATTCCTCTTTCGCCATTGGACAAGTTTCCGTTAACTATGGCTGACACCATTTATTTATTTAGGTCTGCACCTAAATACAAACGTCATGGCCGTTTGTTCGCCAAGGCTGTGTTCACTGGTTACAAGCGTGGTTTGAGGAATCAACACTAAAACCAAGCAATCTTGAAGATTGAGGATGCTCGCAGAAAAGAACACGGCCAGTTTTACGTTGTGTTTATGTGTACAAAGCTGAAACCAAGAAATGCGTACCACAACATCCAGAACGTAAAACCCGAGTACGTGCCGTTTGGGAAAAAGTGTTAAGAGTAGCTAATTTAAATTTGTATCGGCGAATATATGATTGCTACGAAATTCGAACCAAGGGATAACTGGTTGCCACCATGTTATTATGTGCCCAAAGAACTAGAAAAAGGATCAATAGAAGCCGAAATACCACCGCATTATTGGAGCTTAGTTGATTTAGTTAATATTAAAAAACTAACAAATGCGGAAATTTGTGAATTGGTTCGTAAGAAAGCTGACGAATGGGGATTAAATTTTTTTGGTATTGAAATCATTTTTATTATAGAATACATGATATTTAAAAGTTTGTATTGCATTTTAGGAACAAGATGATTTCGAAGATGAAAATTTGACTGTGATGGAATGGTACATGTTTTTGGTTCATGGGCTCCACCGAAATCTCCACTTTTGCCCTATGCAAATCACTCTGGAAAAGCTTTAGATGCATTGCTGGTGGGGTATGATGAGTTTGAGAAAAAGTTGGGCTATAAATTTCAACCTATGTACTTTAAAAGTGGAATGTTCGTCATTTATATTTCGCTACCTTAATATAGGAAGGCCCTACCTTGTTATTTTGTTTTTGAAATCGATAATTTGGCATTTTTCGATGCATTAGATCTATCAAAATGTACAAAAAATACAATATTACATTATATTTTATTATATTATATATTATATTATACAAAAGTACAATATTTAATAAGATCCTCATTCATAATAAACAGATATGTGATGGAAAAGAATCGTTTTCAAACAATGAAAAATGTGTGATGAATTCCTATTTTGTGTCTCACTTTTACCATCAAAACAAATATTTTTACATATACATACATATATATGTATATATATAGCTTTTATCGTTTTCAAATCTTACCACAATTGTAATATAACTTTGAACTAAAAACACTTTGAACTAAAAACACTAAAATTTAATTATTTACTTTTATAAGTTTTTATTTGTATTTAATGCAATATTTAACTCTTTTTTTTTTTGGTGCATTTATATAACTCCAATTGTACACTATTTTACTAGTTTTACATTTTTTAAATAAATATTTTGAAAACACAATAATAAATTAAATTATGTATTATTATAAATTGAATTCAATATACTTTCTTTACATGCTTATAATTAAAATTTCAAGACAAAATAGAAAAATAAAATGCATACATTTATTTGCAAAATAAAATTAGTTGTTTTTAATTAGGTACATAAAGAAAAATTCAAACGAACTTAATCTATTCACAAATATTCACCCTTATCGGGAATAAAAGGCAAACATTTTGTTCACCTGAAATATTTTCCATGAACAAGAAATGGTGCACAAAATGGAAAATAGTATACTGACAACAAGTCAAACATTGGCAATCACAGTTTTAGGGAAAGGGAACACATTCCACGCGAGCTTTCATTACCGATAATTGAGAATAATACCTCCATCTTTCCATAAATCGATTTCATTATTTTTCCGAAATTGAAAAGTTTGTTCAAGTAATGTACATATAATCACAGTGGACATAGCATAACATCCGGATGTTTAGAATACCATATTTCAAGCGCACTGAATGATAAAAAGAAACCAAATTATTATTTTCTTTAAATAAATAAAATACTGGTTCATTACCTTCGCAATAAGTATCGTATTATCATCATCAGATGAATGTCTGGCAGCCATCAAATAAGACACATGACGTACGCCGGAGCAATGATTGAGTATATCCATTTGCTACTCATTTTCACCTTTACCCTGGAGTTAATGTCGACGTCGTCGACGGCGTCAAATGTCAAAAAAAAAGTTGAATCGTATGAAATTGTATGAGAGCAGTTAATCTCAACGCGTTGCAACGCCGTAAAAGTTCAATCTGTTTCAACTTTTTCGGCGTTGAAACGCCGTCAACGACATCGACATTACCTCCACTATTATTTTCTATAAATTTCATGTTTTTTTATATACTGGCCACAGTTTTCTTATATACAGGGACTTAATTGTGGCATTTTAACTTTTTATACACACACGCACACCATTTACCATTCACAAACAAATCTGATACGTATTTACACATTTTAATTCCAATAGTCTTTTTCACATTATATTTTCCCAATAAATACTTTTAATTTGAATTAATTTAATTTAATATTGTAAAACTAAAATGCTAAAATTTCATTATTATATTTTCTGTTGTTTGTTTTGATTATTTTGCTAAGCAATTTTCATAACAAACACACACTATTTGTCCCTTTTTAACAGTGATCAAATCAGATGATTTTAGCTTTTTGCATACGTCAGTTTCTTCAACTCTGGTATCCTCTGTGTGCGCGAGTCAAAGTCGCACTTTACTGAATTTTTTAATATTAAAGGAATTAAATGAAAATAAGATTTTTCTTATTTAGTTTTTGCTTCGTTCACTTAACATATTTTATGTATTTTTTAAAGAACTAGATTGGTATAAGGAATTAGAAAAATCTTAAATTATGATTCCAGGGTTGGAAAACTTACACTTTTTGTGTTATGTAAAATTAAATAGTTCTAAAAATGTTTTTCTTTTTCTTTATAAATTGAATATATTTTATGCTTCTGAAAGAAAAGTTTGGCGTATAAAATTTGAAAAATGAAAATTACAGCTCCAAAGATGGAAACTTTAATTTTTTTTTTAAATATTAAAGAATAAAATTAATTTTTTTTATTTCTTTGTTCACTTAACACACTTAATTAATAATTTTTTAAATCAGAAAAATCTAAAAGTTTGATTCCAGGGTTGCTAAATTTATTGTTTTTTTTACAAAAGTAACTAGGTCAAGTTAGGTTTTTCTTTTTGCTTACAAGTTTTATATACTTTATGACTTAGAATAAAACAGTTTGGCATAGAAATTAGAAAAATAAGAGATATATCTCCAGAGCTGGAAAACTTAAATTTTTTCTGGTATATAAAACTAATTATTACTTTGGTAATTACATATATTCTATATTTTAGAAAGAAATAAATTAATATTAAGAAACAGAAAATTTAGAAATATGGTTTCAGGTTGGAGATTGAAAAAAGTTTCGGTAAAAAAAGAACCAAAAATATTTTGTGCTCTCAGCACAATAACTATTAATTTTTAGTAAATGGAGATAAAACTAAAATTTATCGCTAAAAATAAATTAAAGGACATGTTCCGTTTCATTTTCCTGATACCTTTCCTTTCTGAGAACAAATTTAAAGAAAAATCCTGTAGGAATAAAACGTTTAAATGAAATATTCAACTATTGCTAATATCGAAAATAAAATAATTGAATCAAATTCTTTAATCGAAAAATACTGAAAGGTCACTTATTATTAATTGCTTTAGTGAAAAAAAAAATAAATTTTTTCACAAAATAAATATGTATGTATGTGTACATATGTATATAATATACATATATGTACGTGCGTTGGTAAAGGGTATATAAGATTCGGCACAGCCGAATATAACACTCTTACTTGTTTTTTTATAAACCAGTTAAGTGAACAAATCTATAGCGACCGCAACAATTTCTTTTGGAATACAGGCTTCTTGAAGAATATAAATACCGTATGCTTGTTTTTATGGAAACTATATAAATGATAAAACCTAAACATTCTTACATTATTATATACATATAAGTTACTTTAACTCGCATAGGGCGCCAATAACAGCCGATCGCCTTCGAACCCGATTTTGTGCGCTTACTCTTAATTCGTTCAAGGAGACGCCATTTCGCTTTCAGTGGTGCGCCGCCATGTTATACGTGGCCTTCCAGCTTGTCCGCCTGCCTGATGAAAGTGGTTCCAACGGATAGCTTGTTTAGCCACGTTATTATCGTTACGTTGTAGTGTGTGTCCAATCCACTGCCACTTACGTTTACGAATTTCTTCTTACATTATAGCACTTATATTTTCATCACAATTTTATTTAGAATTTTGTTCACATAAATTTGTTAAAAAAAAAGTAAAAATTTAAATAATAAATTTTTTTGAATTATTACAACTAATATTTTTATGCCATTTGTTTAAAAAATAAACATATTCGTATCCGTATTCGACTGAAATTGGCGTCTCACTAGCAAATACATATATATTTTGTAAAATATGTAGAATTTGGATTTCTTCAAACCACCTTATATTAAAGTAGAGATGGATAAATGGAAAAATTTATCGATATATATCGTAACGATATTTTTGAACAGTATCTGTACACATTTTTTTGAAACCAAATTTGACCTTTATGCCTAGCACTCTGTTTAAATCTTAAAAAAAATATAAGTAGATCCACATTGATTATTTCCTAAGAAAAATTTGACATGTAATCAACTAGCTAACTCTTGAAACAATACTACGATTTCTTCCCAATAAGCACTCAAAACATTAAAATTCAAGCACTTGAAATTTAACTGGAAATAAAGTTGAATTCAAGCATTTTTTCAAGTAATATTCAACAACATACATATTTGTTCAAACCTTGTCAAATACGTAATTTATTTTTAAAAAAATTTAGATTGTGCTGAAATATAAAACATAAATAAAAAAGTGAATTTTAACAAAAGAAAAATTTACTCAAAACGTGAAAACAGAAAATTATCATAAGAAAACTTGTCGATTGCATTTCCTTTCTATATTAAATACATTGTTTTTGAAGCTTGAAATATACTTGAATTCAATTATAATAAAAAGTGGAATTACAGTATAATTCAAGGCTTGAATTAAACTGTAATACAATTGAATTGCCCATTTCACTGGAGAATGCTATTGAAATAAAGTATAAATCAAGCATATTTCAACCCTTGAAAATTGAATATGTGACTTGAATAACAGTTGTTTTAAAGCAAAATTGCTTATTGGGTTATGTTTGTAAAAATACCCCATGTGCTTGTTGTAAATTGCACAGGAAACAAATGCCACTCGTATTATTTCGCATGAAAACTTGAAATGTTGAAGATACGTTTCATAGTTTTTCCCAAGATTATCGCCCATGTTCTGGAAAACGCAGCGTTTTCAAATCGCTTACAGTTTGAAAATCGCAAAACGCATTTCAGCATGTTCTAAAATCGTAAGCTACAAAAATTAAATTTTTCAGACGGTTTTTTTAAAATATTCAAATTTGTTTTTGTACGTAAATTGTCGCTTACGATAAAATTGTACAGCCTGTATCTTAAAAGTTATCAACAACTTTGCCATTTTGATAATTCTAAGCTATGTGTAGGCCCATAAAATTTTAATTTCAATAAAAAAGTATATTTCCGATAACATGTCGCTTACGATAAAATCGAAAAAGGGCTCGATATATCACGGACATATATCGATATTTTTTCTTTAAATATCGATACTTCGATGTATAAGTAGATATATTTTGCCTATTCCTATATAAAATTTCTACTGATAGATATCAATACCTTTAACGAAGTATTTTACGAACCATTCAGATTCGATAAATCAAAGTTTCACATCAAGAACTTTGTAATAAAGATGTTTTTTCAGAGGACAGAGAAAAAGATTCGTTGCATTTAATGTATTCCTTTCGAGTCTTGTTAAAAGAACTGCTTTTTTTAAATAATTCGAATATTCGACAAGGCAAAAATTTATTCTTGTTCGAATGATAGCCTGAGCTTCCACCCCTCTCAGAGGCGCAAAGTTCACTTTGCACGTCTAAAAGGAGTGTTTGACGCATTCAAAAAGTACTAAAGATAGCACTACTAGAAATGATTAAATACTTGAACTGAAATCTAAAATACATTTCCGTATTTTAATCATGAACGATATGAAGCCTATTTATTTGCTTTGTAATGAATAATGATGAGATGTTAATATCTTTAAATAATTATGTGTGCCAAAACTTAATTAATAATTCATTCCTCACATTTTTTATCTTCTTCATTTAGGCGTTTATGTATGAACACATATGAAATCATTAACGTACATAAGTAAATTATGGGTACTCTTATTTATATGTAAGTATGTGTGTATATACACACATACATATGTATGTGCTTATGAAAATACGAGCTATGTATGTATGTACTAGTGATGTGCGAATATTCGTATTCCTATTCGAATTCCCGAATATTCGACCATTTTTATATATTCGAATTAGCGAAATTCAGACGAATACGAATATTTTTTTTTTAATAAAGGGCCTGTGCCAAACGGTAGCAAAGTACTATTGTATGTAAATGTTTGACACTTCTGAGGTGAATAAAATTTCACTAGCCCTGGCTAATAGAATTTTTGACACAACAGATACATTTTTCACAAGCAGCAAATAAGAAGCATGGCATCATAAAGTGTAAAACCACCGCCGTCGATTTTGAAAATTCTAGCCGTCGCTGAATGCATCCATATTTACGGCTCTTAAATGTAGTTAGACTGTGAAAAATGTCATTGTTTATTTCAATTTGCGAAAAATTTTACATCATGCTATACAAGTATTTGCTACAAAAATATTGTTTTATATAAAAAAAGTCACATGAGCAAATTGAAATGCAATGAACCAAACCAATTCACATATTCCATTTGCAATAAAGTTTCGTATATACGGCAGACATCTACATCAACTGACACCACACACACTGGACCAAAACACAGAAGAACGCTGATGAGGAAGGTTTAGTGGCCTTCGAAAACGGCTGGCTGTTCCGTTCAACTATGTGTTGTTGTCAGAACATTTACATCCAACTTTGATGTTATTTGTTCATTAATAACTATCACATGTAATTTGGCTTAAAAAGCGTTACGAACATTAGCCTATTCAATTCATAAGAATATAGAAACAAATACAGTTCGAAAAATAATAATTAAATTAACTAAAATTAATAGTCATTGGCTTGTGGCAAAAAAATTAAATAAAAATATACTTAATAGTAACAAACCAAAAAAGTTTGTCTTAAGTAGAACAAAAATAAGCAAATTAACAAACATGTGCATAGTTAGTAAAGAACAAACGACAATGGTAAGACTGTTGTAAATATAGAGCTGGTAACTTTGAGCCTTCATTACAAAACACATGAGCAAATTGAAATGCAATGAATCAAACCAATTCACATATTCCATTTCCAATAAAGTTTCGTATATACGGCAGACATCTACATCAACTGACACCACACACAGTGGACCAAAACACAGAAGAACGCTGATGAGGAAGATTTAGTGGCCTTCGAAAACGGCTGGCTGTTCCGTTCAACTATGTGTTGTTGTCAGAATATTTACAACTAAGTTTGATGTTATTTGTTCATTAATAATTATCACATATAATTTGGCTTAAAAAGCGTTACGAACATTAGCCTATTCAATTCATAAGAATATAGAAAAAAAAAGTCAATTTAAAAAATTTTTGGTAGCCGACGGATTGTACTAAAATTTTTTGTTTCGCCGCCACAGAAATTTTGTCATCAGCTTCTTTCTATGCTGAAGCGAATTTGTCAAAATTTTACATTGTCAAAAAAGATATCATATGGCACAGCAGAAAAAATATATTTTTCCCCACAGGCAAATATTTTTTTACCATAGTAGTTTTTTAGCGTTTGGCACACGCCCAAATGACATAAATATATCAGTTTGGAGTAATTTAAAAAACAAAATTTATATGATCCCCGTCATTTGCTACCCGTTTTTTTCTCCAAGCAGCATTTTAAAAAAATGAGAATTTTCATTAGATTCACCGTAAATTTCACTAGTGTCCATAAGCGAAGTAACAGTGGCTTTCAGAGATATGCATTTCTTAATTTGGGATCTTTACCTTCATCCAATTTGATACGTTTCGGATTTGGAGTAAGAGAGATAAGCTATAGGCTGTACGAATTATCGCCCAAGTTACTATCGCTATAAGGAATAAGTGCCAAATTTTCACAAAATGTTAAAAAACCTAAAAAAATTTTGGGCGAATATTCATTCCGAATCCGGGTGATTGTACGTAATGAACAAACATCCAAAAACTTCGGGCTATTATTCATTTTACACTTTTGGGTTATTTTTAATTTAATCACCCAAAAATTTTGGGCGTTCCTTCATTTAGCTGTGCTAAGCCAGTATGAATATTATTTGCTCAAGTAAAATCATCTAAAAAAGCAAAAATAATGAATTAGCAAAATTTGCGAAACAAAATATATTGATTAGGCTGAAAATCGTTATTAGGCTGCACCGTATCGGGAAACAACATGGTGGAGAAAATCCTTTCCTTGCAGGAAAACGTTATTCAGCAGGAAAGCTTTGCAAGGCAGAAGATTCATGGTGGAGAAAATCCTTAAGCCCGGGGGAAGGCCGGCATTTTAGGAAAACGTTATTAGGCAGAAACACTTTGCGAAGCAGAAAATCTTTATTAGGCTATTAATTTTTATTTTATTTATGTACTCGTATTAAAGTATACATGAGGGTTTTTTCCCTCACGGTATGTCGAAAAGCGGTTTCGCTGAGTAAAGATTTCTGCATAGCCGGTGTATCCCGACACGGCGCAGCCTAATAAAGATTTTCTGTCTCGCAAAGTTTTCCTGCCTAATGACGTTTTTTTGCACCATGTTTTCTCCACAATGTTGTTTCCCGATACGGTGCAGCCTAATAAAGATTTTCTGACTTGACAAGTTTTCCTACACTGACGGTCTTTGGCCGGGCTTAAGGGTTTCTTCTTCTACCATAAAAAATTATTTTATATCTATATATGTATGTATATAAAGGTTACAATCATAAAGAATATTTGGTTTTCTAAACCAAATTTACAAAAGTACGGGAACACGAAAAACCAAAAATTTTACAAAAAGCCAAAGCACAAGTAAATATGTACATACTTACACACATACACACGCATGCGTTTACTTACATGCTGTGAGTACGGGAACAGTTTTCGGTAAAATTGTGATCCCGCGGGCTCCCAATGTGGAGTACGGGATCAAACCTAATATGAGCAGCAACTCATTATTATTATACCCTTTACCAAAAGTGGAAAAGGGTATATATAGGTTTGTCATTCCGTGTGTAATTTCCATAATATTCATATGCGACCCATAAAATATATATATTCTGGGTCCTTACGAATAAGCGATGTCCGTCTGTCCGTCCGTCCGTCTGGTGTACGTGAAATCGGTTTTCCGAAGCTCCCAGAAAAGCTAGAGACTTCGTTCTTGGACTGGTGTGTCAGAAATGGTCCAATTTAGATTGGTATTGAAAAATCAGCAAAAATTGGTATTGAAAAAGAAAAAAATAAACTTATTTTATATTTCAGTACTGATAAAATTGGTATTTCAAATTAAAAAAAAATATATAAAAAAATTAAAAAGACGTTTCCAGGGTTGGAAACTTTAAGTTTTTTGTTATATAAAAGTAACTTACTAAAATAAATTAAATTTTTTTTAAATAAATAAACTTATTTACACTTCCGTACGAATAAAATCGGTATGTAAAATAAAAAAAAAATAAAAAAATTAAAAAGATGTGTCCAGGGTTAAAAACTATATTTTTTTTTTGTTATATAAAAGTAACTTACTTAACTAATTTTTCTTTATCTTCGATAACTTAAACGTATCTTATATTCTTAAAAGAAAGAGATTGGTGTAAGAGATCAGAAAAATAATAAATGGCGATTCCAGGGTTGGGAAACTTACACTAATTAATTAATTAATTAATTAATTTTTTTCTTTTTCTTTATAAATTATATATGTACGTTTTGGAAAGAAAAATTTTGTGTAGAAATTATAAAAATAAAAACAACAGCTCCAGAGTTGGAAACTTAACTTTTTTTCTGGATATTAAAGTAACTAAATAAAACGATTTTTTTTAATTTCCTTTTTTCTTTGTTCACTTAACATACTTTATATATATATATTTTTAAGAACTACTAGATTGGTATAAGGAGTCAGAAAACATCTAAAAGGATGATTCCAGGGTTGGAAAATTAATTTTTTTGTTTATAAAAGTAACTATGACAAAATATTTTTTCTTTTTGCTAAACCCTAATAGCTACAGACCTGAAATTTGGACAGACTGTGTAGACCTTTGGTCGCTACAACAAATATACGAGAATTAAAAATTAAAGGGTGTTTCAAAACGAGCAACACTTGAAATTTGTAAAGCTAGTGTATTTTTATACAGACTACAATAATTAACAGTAAAATTTTAAAAATCGAAATTAAAGGGTGTTCTATCAGCTAATGTAATTTTGACTATGTAATTTGGACAACTTGTTGTATCTTGGAAACCTTAAGAAATTGAAATTTTCAAAAACGGTAAAGCAAAAAAAAAAATCGCCAAAAACCAAAAAAAAAATCGCCAAATAAAAAAAAATTTAAAACTAAAATAAATCGTGAAAAACCGGAAAAATCGCTATAATAAGAAAAAATCGCCAAAATGGAAAAAAACGCCAAGAACCGAAAAAAATCGTTAAAACGAGAAAAAAGCGATAAATTTAAAAAATCGTTTAAACTGAAAAACGCCAAATTAAAAAAATGCTGAAAAATGAACGTACGGAACCCTTTGTGCGCGAGTCAAAGTCTCACTTTAGTGAATTTATTTGATATTAAAGTAACTAAATAAAACTAGTATTTTCCCTATTTCATTTTTTCTTTGTTCACTTAACATATTTTATATATTTTTTAAAGAACAAGATTGATATAACGACCCAAAAAAATTTAAAAGGATGATTCCAGGGTTGGGAAAAGTACAGTTTTTTTGTTATATAAAACTAATTAAATAAAGGTAGTTATTTCTTTGGTAATTAAATATATTCTATATTTTAGAAAGAAATAAATTTGAACTCGTATTAAAACCAGAAAAATTTAAATTATTCCATGGTTGAAAGTTGGAAAAAAGTTTTGGTAAACAAATAACCAAAAATAATTTTTTTTCAGTTAAAAATATTCCACGTTTTAGGAAGATGTTTACTCAACCAAATTCTTTGTCGAAAAAAAACCGAGAGTCACTTACTAAAAATTCCACTATAACAAAAAATTATAAATTGTATCAAAAAAAAAATATGTATGTATGTACTTATGTATATATATGTATACTGCATATACATACATACGTTGGTAAAGGGTATATAAGATTCGACACAGCCGAATATAGCACTCTTACTTGTTTTTTTATATTATTGTCAATTAATGAAATTTCTTTTACTTTTATTGTTGTAAAATATGTGTGAACATAAATTTAATGTACATACATTGTGAATACCACAAATATATAAATAAATTTTGTATAATATTCTTAATTTATGCAATTTCTTACACTCTTATTATTGTAAAATATGTGTGTACATAAATTTAAAGTACATACTTTGCGGATACCCCTAATATATAAATATTAGGACTCTATCTTAATTATACACAAATTTATGATTTTTGTCATCCTAAATTCTTAAATCGAACACTGTGCGTCGTAGTCAAAGTCGTAATACGACACTAGAACTTTTTTTTCTGATACGGTCTATTGTACATGTATTGAAAGTAAAAATTATAATTTACAAAATTAAAAATCATCATTCGATTAAACAAATCGTGAAATAATAGTTAGATCCGAAAATCATCAAAATTATGATAAAATCATTATTCTGGCAGCAATGCATGTACTTATGACAAACAACAAACATAGCTGAGAAAGTCTTATTACTTTATGACCTTTTTGTTTGAGCCGCAATAACAATTTTTTCTAAACTATGTTAAAATGTTAGACATTATGACACTTAGGACACTTAAGACACTGGTGTGAATACCCGAATTATATATTGACGTTTGGATTACTTTAAATTAGTATTTTAATCAGAAATAATTTCTTAATCAGGCTTGAGTTCAGTAATTTCAATTCTTATTGAATGAAATATTTTTTATTAATTAATGTGAGTATCTAAAGAAGAGAAGAAAAATTAAACTAGACTTTATTAGCTGGGGGAAATACCGATATTTTTCTGTGCAGCCACGCACTTCATCAGCACCCATGTCTATCTACTGGGGTAGAGATTATTATTAACATCAGCTATTTAACTTAAATTTCTATGAAATGGAATGTGAGAATTGATTGTGTATACAATTATTGATTTGCCTTTGGCAAACACATTTGTAAGTATCACTATTCATTTTCTGTTTTTCCATTTTCTATTTAGGTTAGCACGAAGTTATATCACTCTACCTATGTATGTTTAACTATTCTTACTTATCTTTTACGATCATCACATTAATTATTTTTACTTATTCGATGCACCATCGGTACATACATATAAGTATTATTGTAGTGGCTTTATGTTACTTTGTTTTTGCTTTCTACAGTTGACTTCGCTTTCCAGCATTCTGAAGCAGTGATAGCCAAGTGAACAGTGATCGCTAAGTGAACATATTTTTGTCACGTGCCCATGATGAATTAAATGAGACATTTTTAGAATTAATTGAACTGTAGTGAATTTTAATCAGAAATAATTTCTTAATCAGGCTTGAGTTCAGAAAAAACATTTTCCAGCTAAACGCGTCTATTTCAAAAATTTTTTGGGGCTTTAATTTTCGTTTGGTGACGGAACGGGGCGATTAACGAAGTACATTATAACACTTAGGACACTTAAGACACTGGTGTGAATACCCGAATTATATATTGACGTTTGGATTACTTTAAATTAGTATTTTTCCAAACATTTTCCAGCTAAACGCGTCTATTTCAAAAAATGTTTGGGGCCTTAATTTTCGTTTGGTGACGGGACGGGTCGATTAACGAAGTACAGGCTGGGCCAAAAGTCACGCCTGTGTGTAAAAGTTGAATAAATTTTTTGTTTATTATTTTTTATTGTTTCTTTTAGAAATTATTCATCGAATCGTGTTACACCACCATGCACAATTTAACGAACGAGCAACTAACCAAAGTGGTAGAATTTTAATTAAGACCGAATTATCTCAAGAAATTCGGAATTCAATTGGCCAGCACGTTCTTAAATTGAGTAAGGAGGGTGATTATTTTACCCTTATTCTAATTTTCGACATCGACTTCACTTTAAAACAATATAAAAAAATTGGGGCTTGTCTACTCACTCTCGAGAACAATTTTGTGCTACTGGCTATCTATTTCCGTTCGCTAAGGTCTAGAAAATAGCATAAACCTGCCAACAGGAGTCAGTTGTTTTCGCCAGCGGATACACAAGCCTTAATTTTTTGGTGTTGTGTTAAAGTGACGTCGATGCTACAATTAGAATAAGGGTGAATATTTTTGTTAGTTCAAGTCCGTGCTTTAAGTGTTTCAAAATGTCTTTCAAGAAAAGTTTCCAATCCAATTGGTGCGTGAAGATTATGATTTTTGTGGTTACTAGGACATGGTTGACCTCATGGTACTATGCCAAAAAATTGGTTATACCCCTAAAGTACATGTGTACTTCTTAACTTAAAATTTAAAACAAAGCAATATGTTTTGTTTAAGTTTGATTAAGTGTTGTTGACTTAAAGTACTCGTAGTGTGCAAAAGTTTGAATAAAATAAAATAAAAAGTGAAAACAAATAATAAATCAAAACTGATCCATCTTCTGGTTTTGGACGTGGATAGCGAACCTGCCTGTGAATGTATCGTATATAGAGTAAGTAGAAGATATGGGTTTATAAGAAAACGCTTAATATAACCTGTACATTTGATCGAGCTTGAGTGTTGTTTTAAATAAGCCCTTTTTCAAAAAGGAATCATCTAGATTATACTTGAATGCCTGCGTGTGGCGGACAGCCACGTAAACCAAGTCCGGGTTTACACTCGGCAATTTTAGTTGAGTAACTTTTTAGCTCATAGGCGAGTAAGAAAAATATGATGGTTCCCAAAGTACATACTTATGTATGCATTAAAATATACTTTTTGGTAAATTAAACATTAATCGTAGTTTTTAAAGTTCATGTTAACATTACGATAAGGGCACCATCAAATTACAGATAAAATATATATATGTATATATAAGAAAACCTTCTGCATATGCCTCTTTAGTTCTGATTGACAAAATTTCCCGTAGTGCACTGATGGGGTTGCACTTTTGGAGCGATGACGATTATAAATGTAATCATGTAATGTAATGTAATAGAAACGTGGGCTTTAGTTGAGAGCAAAACAGATAATTATTTATTGATGACAAAAACGCAGTATTGTGCAGGCACTTGTTTCTTTATTATTTACAAAAAAAAAAAAAAAAGATTCAATAAACTGCTAAAAGGACCTATGCAAATTTGAAATCTAGCATTTTTTTCTACTACAGGTAGTGTAACATGGGATATACATATATACACATACATATATATCAAATTATTTATCCATGTAGCTTGAAATCGACGGTTAGATGATATCTGTCCAATCAGAAGTCGATAACTGGAGGGGTCTTCCAAGGAAAACAAGTTTTGATCCAGGTACAACCTAAGCCAGTTTCTTATTATTGATAAAATTTTTATATTGTAATTATACATATAAATATTATATTACATTTATACATACATATATAAAGGTGTGTATTAAAATTATAATAACTATGCCAATGATTATGTTATAATTAATTAATTAATTTTTATTTTAATTAATATTAATTTTTTTCATTCTAAATGATTTACATATGAACTGTAACATTTTCCATTGAAATTAATTATTATTACCACAGAAATTTCTCTTAATAATTAAAACAAAAAATATTAATATGTACCATAAAAAGTTAAGTAAAAATTAAATTAAATCTTTTTATTCAATAAACCAAATTTTTATTAAATCAATCTATTTTTTTGGATTATTTCAAACAAGGATTCGGGATTAAATAAATCGCATTTTTAGAGTAATTCAATCTAAAATTTTCTTAAATAAATCTTGTTTTAGGAGTATTTCAAGTACGGATTTGCGATAGAATCCAGTAGGAAATTCTTTAATCAAGCTTATTTTGAGTTTGGTACAATCTCAGGTTTTCTGAAATCAATCTCGTTCTGGGCTTGTTTCAAGTACGGATTCAGAATTAGATATGGATAAAAGTAAGTATTTATCACTTGAATAATCCGTACTTGATTTAATCCTTATGTACTGGATTTAAGTAAATCAATATTTACCGTACTTATGACAACGCTTTGGATTGATTTAAGTACGGATGGATTGATTATTCTTTCGAATGTACTTACCATGATACAATGAGACAAAGATAGAACCACATTTGATGTAGAAAATAAATTTTGACTTAAGTGCGGATTATTTGGTTACCGATTTTTAGTAAACGGATAGATGAAATCGTTGCCACACGCAAGTACGGGAAGGTTCTGAATGTATTTTCCAAATCGATTTTTTTTTACTTATGACTTTGTTGAAGTAAGTAAACGAATAGTAGCTTCCCTGAATAAATATTTTCTGCATATGTTTCCTCAAGGCTTTTATGTAAATTATCTTTAAACAGAAAATCCATAAGACGACTAGATAAAAAATATACAACTACCGAACCCATTATATTTTCGGAATATTTTTTATTTTATTTTATTTTGCATAAAGATTATTTTCGTGTATATTGCAGTTATTCAGTTAATTATTTTATGTACCACTTGGCACTTGAGCGTAATGTGTATGACCAATACTCAAGTGTTCCTTAAAATTCTTCATACATTCATCATTAAATAGGCTGATTATTATGCCCAACAGTGGGGGATGTTGAAAAAAAATGGAAATAATTCTGCACTTTCTAAACGAGCCATCAGATTGTTATGAAATTTCATATAGCATTTGCGGAGGTGTCATAAAGCTTAAATTTGGACTATATTTCTCTAAAAGGGCGGAGCCACAAAGCCCCAAAGTAGGCGACCTCGGGTTAATTTAAAATTCAAACCGATCCCAAGCTGATGTTTTTGATCTGATAAAAAAGATTTTCTGCAGGTGGATTTGTCTATCCAAGACCTAAACAAAATTTTACTACATTTGTGCAGTTTCGCTTCCAGTTTAGGAAATATTCGAGAAAATTTTAATTTTGGCTTTTTTCCAACTTTGGTGTGGAGAAAGAAACTTATTTTAGGTTACGAACAAAATTTTCAACATTTAGAAAAGCACAACTAAGTCAAAAGTTATACGCAATTTAAATTAAATTTTTGAAAAACAAGATTTTTTGTCGTTTTTGGCAGAAAAAAGTGGGTTAATTATTTCCCTGTTTTTAAAAAATATTGTAAGAATACCAACCCCATAGTTTTAGTTATTCAAAAGATAATACTATAAGAAACATTACAAAGAAATTTTTTATTCGCGTCCGGCAAAAGATAAGCAGAAATACTCCAAAAATCCTATTTTTGGAATTTTATAACTTTTTTTGGGAATCGCTGGGAACTCAAAAGAAAATTCTATTGGTTTTTACTTTTTATATATTAAATGCATCATTTTCTACCTAAGAGAGAATTTTCAGCCAAAAATATTACTAAATGCGAATTTTATAGCATTCCTTTGTGTAAGACCTCTGTCCTCTCGGAAAACAGATGGAGGTACATTATTATAAAAAAATTAGTACACATTTATTTTTATAAGAAAATGAATACATACTTATTTATTTTTTATTGTTGCTGGTAGCTGTATTAATTGAATATATTGGTGTAATATTCATGTATGTAATTATACAGCTACGTTTATTTTTGCAAAATGCCTAAGAAAATACTCCTAATTATACTTGTACACTAGGCTGCGTTTTTTTTTTTTGTATTTTCTTCATAACTTTAACCATAACCACTATTTTCTTCACTTTTGAGGAAATAATTTAAAAGCAAAATGTCCAAGCTTTATTTTTGTTTGCAAATACTCGTAATTGTAGTTTTTGGAATGAATTTGCTCTTTTAGGTAGCCTACATTACAATTTTTTTTCGTAATTTTTCCATAATGGATCCTCATTATCATTTGCCCTTTTTATAATAGCCTTCGACGATTTAAGTAGAATTATTAAAAATAATAAAAAATAGATCACAGCTTATATGCAGATGATCTGTATATAATCTCAAAAAACCAAAATATGAGCAAAATTAAACAAAATTTCTTAAATATTTTATGCGAAATAGATCAATGGTCTAGTTCTTCAGGAGCTAATATGTATATCAGTGATGGGAAATGAGATTTGCATTTCGGTACCAAATAAAATTTTTTTAAGTACTTTTTTTATGTCGAGAATACCAAAAATTATTATCATATTTTATTCAAATTTAATTAACAAAAAATTATATAAAAAAGGAGTATCTAAACCTTTTTTTAAATCACGTTTTTAACGTTTTCTGGGAAACAACGTATAAGTGCGTCCTCTTTGAAGATCTTAGTACGTTAGAGTTCAAAATCAAGGACTTATTTCAACTTAAAAAAATATTTCTGCATGTTCATGCTTTAGTTTTTCTTCAGTTTTTGCTTCTTATAAAATACAAAAATTCGAGATCCGCCATTCTTATATTAAGACATCGATATGTACATATAGTTACCTTAATATAGAAAGGACCTAACTCATTATTTTTTATAGATTTCGATGGAACATCTAATGTATCGAAAAAATTCAAGAATTTCGATTAAGAAAATTAATGACTTTGGGCCTTTCTATATTAAGGTAACGATATGTAGGTGCAAATATTAAAGTTTTTCGAATTCAATAAATCTTTGAACTGGATAAAAATTGATACTGTTGGAACATAAAGCATGTTCCTTTGTTTTATTTTCATGAGATTTTGGTAAGAGAAAATCTTTCGACATTTGCAGAGGAGTTAGGTATGGACATAATTTCGTAAGCTACTCTCGATATATCGGGAAACATGTTTTCATCTAATGTGGTTTTAGTTCTAACCACTGCACAGTGGGAACTTTTGCAAAATGAATTGTAATAAATTTGGAACTTCTAAACTACTGATTGCACGTTGTATAGTCCATTATATTTATGTAAAGAAAAATTAACGATGTATATAAAGTCCATTTAATTTTTTCCGAAGCTTTGACATCTTTAGAGGAGGACTTAGGCTTAATAACACATTTCTTGACAGCTTTCTGGTTTAAGCCAGAAGTTCCAGATTTATTGCCATTTACTTTGCAAAAGTTCCCACTCTGCACTGTAGACCAGAAGCTGCATATATTTTCTGCTGTTAATGGTTTCAGTTCTTCCATATTAGCTATGGAAAATATTTTAATTAAAAGTTGTGCAAATCTGTTGGTTTTCGATGATAAAACATTTTTTTTGTGGAAAACTTACTAAACCAAAGTACACTTTTGCCCTTAGAACTTTTTAAAATTTTATTTAAACTGATTTCAAACACGAGTTTTATATATATATATATATGTATATCAACTTCTGTGCCAAGATCATTGAGTGAAATATGGTTTTCATTTATATCTTTCACAATTAAGATTACAGTTTTCTAAAATATCTTTGCGAACTATGTTTTGTGAAAAAGAAATTTAATTCCTGGCAAAAATAAATGCATTTGTTGTAAGTTAACTGTGAGAGTATCAAATATGTTGGGGGAGTATTACGGTACTTTTTCATGTCTAATAGTATCAAAAAAAGTACGATCGTACCAACTTTCCCATCACTGATGTATATCATTTGAAAATAAATTATAAATAAATATAACTTTAAAACACACTTTAATTATTTAAAAAATTACCTAATGAAAACACTGAACATTGTAAGGTACTTATCATCCCGAAATAGTCATATACTAACACTCTACTAGGATTAACTAAATCTATAATATTATCTAAAATTGATTACGGTCTCATTATTTATAGCAAGGGAGCAAAATCGGGGTACCAGATCGAGTCTTAGAGCTTACAGAACAACGCCAATTAAAATTCTCCAAGCAGAAAGTGGTCTAGAGCCGCTACGCATTCACACAAACAGACTCAAACAGCTTAGTTTATAAAATTTTAAGCCATTCATATCATTTATTGAAGGCATCATTATACCTTCTCTCTAAAAGAAAAACAGAGATGAAACAGCAATCTACTCTAAGCCAAATATATAAAATATCTAATAAATTAAAAACCACCGCAACAACCCTTCCTAAAGAAATAAACCCTCCATATAAATAATTTAATATTTCACAATAAATCCCACACTTCAACCGCTATATTTAATCAGTGCTTTAATGAAATTTTCGTCAAATAAAAACAGAACGTTGGAATTTCGTATTTATAGACGGTTCAAGATCAGAAATAAATGTTGGGTTCGCTGCTGTCGGAGAAAACGGGTTGTTGCTCAATGGTATTTTGCCACTTGACGCTTCAGTGTTTGAATCAGAAGCTAAAGCTATCCTGAGGGTTCTAAAATTGCACAAGAAATCAATGAATAAGATTATAATCTGTTCAGACAGCCTTTCTGTTTTTGACGTAATACTCAACCAAAGAAACAACAATGAAACGATATCCAACATACGGCAACTTTTAATACAACAACAAAACAAAGTAAAACTCATGTGGGTTCCAAGCCACGTATGAATATAAGGAAATGAGCTCGCCGACAAAGAAGATAAATACAACATTCCAATACATCCCCCAAACAAGAACATCAGTATCATTGAGAAATTCCTGAAATGAATACAACCATCCGTACAAGGATCAATCCAGAAAAAATTCAAATTAAACTGCCCTCAACAACTAACTGGCATAAAAACAAATGTTTCTTAAGGCTTAGGCTAACCCACACCAAATACACTCTATTGTTAGGAGAACCAAAACCTTTATGCACCTTTTGCAACCGAGCTCCATTAACAATATTTCACCTTCTTAGAGTCTGTCTAGCTTTAAATCAAATCCGTGTAAAAATATGTAATTCTCCAAACATTATTACTTTATTACAAAAACCAACAGAAGACAATATTAATAATATCTATAAATTCTTAAATTTTATAAAATTGTTCAACAAACTATAACTGCCATTTATTTTATATTTGAGCCGATAGCCTGTAGTAGCTAGTACTTTGTATTAGTTTATTATAATTTAAATTATAAATAATAAATCTTAAAAATAAATAAATAAATGGATAATTTAAAAAAAATGTCCAAGCTTTTTTTTTTGTGTGCAAAGACTTTTTTTAGTTTTTGGTATGAATTTGCTCTTTTAGATAGCCTAAATTAAAATAATTGCGTTCGCGTACTCAAAATTTTACTGCATTTTACTAAATTGCGTTCGTTTACCCAAAATACAGTAAATGAGAACACAAATTGAGAGAGTTGCAAATTTTTTACTGCAGAAATTTGTCGTAGTCAAGTTTAGTAAGATAAAAACATGACTCGCGCTCGAAGGGTTCCGTACATCCGGTTTTGAGCATTTTTTAATGTGGCTTTTTTGCTGTTTTGAAGTTTTTTTCAGTTTAAACGATTTTTTTCAGTTTTGTCGCTTTTTTCATGTTTTTGCGATTTTTTTCTGTTTTTGGGGTCTTTTTTTATTTTGGCGATTTTTTTTTTCTGTTTTTGGGGTTTTTTTCATTTTGGCGATTTTTTTTTCTGTTTTTGGGTTTTTTTTCATTTTGGCGATTTTTTCATTTTCGTGATTTTTTTCATTTTAGCGATTTCTTTTCATTTTGGCGATTTTTCCGGTTTTTTGCGAATTGTTTTAGTCTTAGAATTTTTTTTAGTTTGATGCTTTTTTCGTTTTGGAGATTTTTATGTTATCGGCGATTTTTTTCGGTTTGGAGATTTTATAATTTTTTGATTTCTTAGTTTTACCGTTTTTGAAAATTTCAAGAGTTTTGCTTTTACGGTTTCCAAGATACAGCAAGTTGTCAAAATTACATAGTCAAAATTGCATTAACTATGGAACACCCTTTAATTTAACTTTTTTTAATTTTAGTGTTAATTGTTGTAGTCTGTATAAAAATACACTAACTTTACAAATTTCAAGTGTATATATGTACATACAACTGTATGTATATTACATGGGATTTAACATTTTTTGTTGCTCGTTTTGGAACACCCATTAATTTTTAACTTTCATTTATTTGTTGTTGTGGCGGCCAAAGGTCTACACACTGTGTCCAAATTTCAGGTCCGTAGCTCTTACGGTTCTCGAGAAAATACCCTGTGATACCTTTGGTGTACGGAACCCTAAGAAAATTGGCGGCGACCCATATTTACCAAGTTATGGGGCTCTGAAATTTTCATAGCAAACTGTGAAAAATTTCTTAAAAGAGATTTTAAAATAGCCTATCTGATAGAAACGTAAAAAATAAGAAACAACATTTAATAAAAAAAATTTGCTGCGCCCCACATTTCCCGAGTTATTGGTTTTTAAAGTTTAGATAGAAAATGCAGTTTAGTGAAGCTGTTGCTAAAAAAATTAAAAATGTATCTTTTTTAAAGTTTAGATAGAAAATGTCTCATTTATACATAATAATTTTTTTCCTAAAAACTTTTGTAACATAAAACACATTGAATGTCGCGAAAAGCATTGGTGATCATAGAATTTTTTCGCATACCACTTCTTTTCTTTCACTGTACCTATAAAGAATTTTATACACCCGCTGCGCCTGTGTTATCGTCCCTGTTTCATTGACGCTTATAGCAACAATTTCAATAAAATATAGATTTTGCATATCTGTGCCGAAAATCCTTTAAAACCATATAAATCTTTTCAAAATCGGTGCAGCAGTACCGGCGTAAAAGGGATTACAAAAAACGTGTTTGCCTATTAATTATATAGATAGATAGATGTGCTCTGGTATAAAAATCATCTTAAAAGTTTATATCGAAGTTATACCGAGACCCAAAATAATAATCCCAGTGAAAATCACAGACGCACCCAGAAAAAAGATTGGTTGGAAAATGGTTAGTCCAACAAAATATCATTTGCATAAACTATATTTCAGTTCACGCAATCAATTTTCTGTTAATCAAAAAAAAAATCCATGTTTGTTGTAATAAAGATATGATTCTGACAATTCTTAAATTGATTGCATCAACCGAGCGTATGCTTTTGCCATGACTAATTCATTGATTGGTTAACACAACCGAATAAAATATTATGAATTGGATGTTACTACCAACTTTTGGTATTGGCAGCTAAAAAATTGTCGTTCTATATTAAGGTTAAAATAAACACTTTCTATCAGTTGCTGCAACTAACTATCGGTTGAGCTTACTATCATAGTTTATACTCGTTGCAGCAAATTAAAAATTAACTTTTGTGACTTTCAAAGATATTATGATTTATGAATTCTCAAATGGTTTTTGAAAGTCTGTGCATAAGATAAGAGGTTTGTGACTGTTCAAAATGTGTGGTTGAAATAAATAAATTTCAATTAAAAATAACTTATGACAATATGTTAAATAATAAATTTCTAAAATTGTATATTTTTATTTGCGTTTATTGCTTATTTTATTTCAGCAAGGAAGGCCAATTTTTCTTTCACAGGTACCAATTATGATATTGTTTCAGTTGTACTAACAACATTTTCGGTAGCAAGAATAACTTTTTGTCAAATTCCATACTGTTAACCAATTTTTTCTGTTGCTGCAACTATTTGTTTAAGGGTTATAATTAAAATATAGTGGTACCACAAGAAAATTGCAGTCGTTATACCAGAATTTTATATAGTTGGTGCAACCACCAAAATTCGATTGGCAACAAATTCGGTTGTCTCAACGAATCTGTTTTCTCTGTGCGGTAATTGTTTAGAGCGAAAGCGCTAAATCAGTGGCGGATTTATGGTTGATGTCGCCCTAGGCCCAGTGAGATTGCAGCCCTTTTTGCTCTATGAAGAAAGGACTTTTTAAATTAAATATGCAATTTATAAATATTTAAATTACACTGTGCAACAGTAAAAATCCGCACAGTCCTCACAGTAGAGGTTCGAGAGGATTACCAAAGGGAAGTGAACTCCTGTACTCAGTTTGGCGATTTTGGTGACCATTAATCTTTATGAACATCCAATGATTTTGAAAATCAGTGCGCCTTCAAAAAATGGTGTTATCATTTTTTGGCCAACAGTTAATTAAATTTTAGTGATAGCGCTTTACTATATATGGCAATAATGTAGCTAAGAGTCCACTAAATAAATCTCATTAGCATTTTATTCCGAACAAATTATTTCTTCATGCACTTATTTTTTACAAAAGTAAAGTAAAATTTGTTTTTCATTTCTTTCAGAATAACTAAAATGGACTCATAATTCTTTGCTCAAAATATTTGCTAATATAATCTGAACGTGTCTAGGCACCCTAACAGGTCATACAGACCACTTTTTAACTAAAACATAGCATTTTTTCACAATTTTTCGACGCAAAATTTTTTTTCGAAAATTATATGTATAATTAATGCACACTTCTCTGTTGAATTTCAGTAACACTTTTTGGAAAAAAAGGTATAGTCTAGTAAAAAATACCTCCTAACTAGAGTGCGCTCTGTTTTCGTAAATAAACATTTAAAATACCCTTACCCGAACTGTCGTTAGATCTCAACAATGCACAATAGTTTATTCAATTTAATTTTAATTATTATTGTCCGAGCTGGATTTGTTTCTACTTGTATATTTATAATTTGACCAGGTTAAAGTTCGTATCGCTTTGTAAGGCAAATTACATGTGATAATTATTAAGGAACAAATACCACCAAAGTTAATTAAAAATATTCTGATAAAAACGTAGTAGAACGGAACAACTAGCTGTTTTGGAAGGCCACTACATCTTCATCATCAGCGTTCTTTGTGTTTAGTAGACTGTATCTGGTGTCAGTTCATGTAGATTTCTGCTTTATATACGAGTACTCAGCCATTATTGCAAATGGATTGTATGAATTGTTTTGATTCATCGTATTCAATTTGCTGAAAGATTTTTTTGTAATGAAAGCAATTATGCACATGTTAGTTAATTTGCTTATTTTTTTTCTACTTAAGACAAACATTTTTAGTTTATTACTACTAAGTATATTTATTTAATTTTTTGCCACAGGTTCATGGCTATTAATCAATTGCTTTAGAATACTATCATATAAATCTAAAAAAAATTAGTTTGCACCGATAGGTTAAAGGGTAAGGTCAGAATTATATTCTAAATTTTTCATTGATATAAAGCAAAAGTAATTCACAAAAATTTCAAACTGTTTAAAATGTTAATTCTTAGGGTTCTTAAAATTTTTGCTGTCCCTAAAGCCATGCCGCCCTAAGACCAGGCCTCACGGTCCTATACGTAAATACATCACTGCGCTAAATATATTAAGTATACTTCCATATGTATACGTATCGTATATAATTTTCAATTAAAATGTTACATGTACAAATTGCGGCATTCGATATCGAGCGAATTTGCAACAATTGAGGAGGCAAATATTTTGATATGTCATAATTTTCTTTATAAGAATTCATGTATGTATATGTATATTAGGGTTATAACCAGGGAAACCGCATATACACAATTGCATGTTTTTTTATGTATGATTTATTATCGGTTTTACAACTTTTTATGCATTTTGGTACCGATTTGTGTGCATATTTTTGCATATTTTACCCTTTAAAGCATGTTTTTGCATATGTCAGTCTTTCACGCATATTTTTAGAATTTTTTTTCCAGTTTTGAAAGCATATTTGACGCTTTTAGGGTATATTTTAATACTTTCTACATTGTTTTTATTAAAACACTTACAAGCCATACGTTCATAAAAATTTTTACTTTTATTTTTCTCCGCCTAAATCTCATTTCCATTTCTATGCATGTGGTTTTTAATGTATACAATTGGCTTAATTACTACGCTATATGATATAGCGTATAACCGGAAGAAACAGTAGTATATACAAACAATATTTTGCTACCATTACAAAGTTAGATTTAAAAAAAATATATGCTATAGTGATTTCTGAGTCAAGAAACAAGACCAAGCAATATTTTCTTGTGCAGCAGAACATTTTCAATGTATAAAAGTTTATTTAGACGTGATAGGCAACGATTTTTATTTGAAAATCTCATCCAATATTCTGTTGTTTATTTGGGTTTTTAAAAAAGATGATATCACTTTAATAAAAGAATCTTGGTAAGTATTAGATCTATTTTTCATTTATTTTTTCTACTTGAAAGAAAATAAAATTATTAAAACAACCACGGGTTGTTTATAAAAATTTATCAAGAAATGACTGAACTACAGCGGAACAAAGTTCAAATTTCACAAAAATTTTAATGATTTTTTGCAATTTTGCTTTTTTTAACTTAGTTTTTTTTAAACCAAAAAAATGATTTTTTTTAAGTAGTGTCACTTATCACGTTAGATTATTTTAATAGAAACATTTTGTGTGCAATAGAATATACAGATTGGTACAAACATGATAAAGTTACAGGAGATTAATTGAATTATCCAGTGTTGCCGAATCGCGGGTAATTACCCGAATCAGGTGTAATTTTTATGTGCATGTGTAGGGCGTGGGTAATTGCTCTCATGTGTAGTTTACGGGTAATATGAAGTTTTTTTATATAATAAATATATATATATATAATATAATAAGTATATAAATAAATAAAATAAATTATCGTCTGATACCGTTGCTGCAATTTTATTTTATAAAGAAGGTACCTACATATACAGAAAAACAGCAATAATAATTTTAAACCTCTCCTAAGTCCTAGTCCAGACTTCCAATGTTTGTTGCAGCAATTCTTGAGTTTGTTGGTGAGAGGGGTAAGAAAATTGGGGAGGGGTACACAGTTTCATGTGTTCGGCAATTCTCTTTTGTTTTGAAATTCGCTGTTGTTCATTTAAAGTTTGTAGATGTATTTGACGTTTTATTTTATTTTATTTGTTCAGTGGCATGAAAAACACAAAATGTAACAAAAAGTAAATATAATTGGTAATTTTTCAGGTAAATTTGTTGTGAAATATAATTTTTTAATACTTAATTGCAAAACTAGAATTTTCTAATGTGGACACACTTATACAATTTCAAAGCAGAATTTTAAAAAATTGCAGCAACAAAAATTGCAGGTCTGGACGAGGACTAAACAATAGTAATAAAAATTCAAGTTTCAATGACCTTATAAGTTTAAGATTTTTATGTTGCTTTTTATTATGTAATTTTTTTGAGTACATATTTCTCTTTAATTACTGTATAGTATAACAAATATTGAATTACTTTTAATGTATTTATTTGCTGTTAAATAATATTTTTTTATCAAAAACTAGCCGTAGGATATCAAAATCCTTACCTGATTCGTGTTCAACACGCCAAATGCAAAAACATGTGAGGTAGATTTATAATAAACCACTTATTTTTTTTTTTAAATTTTGGAAATTTGCATGAGAGTTAGCATTTATTTTCACCAAAAAAAATTATACTTTGAGATAGCAAAACAAAAAAAAAATCCTTATAAAACAAGAAAAAATAATATGTTTGATTCGAAATTTATATTACAGATGACTATTACATAGACGAGCTTTTTGCCTTCGGAAACTCATTTTGACCAAATTTGAGTTGACGTATTTTGAATATACGCTCTCGATATGTTGCATTTCATTGGGGCTGATACCGAATCAAAAGTAGACCTTTGGCAAGATTTTAGACATCAAATATTTATTTTAATTGGGTGTAATTCCATTGAAATCGGGTAATTTTGGCTACTTCGAGGTGTAATTCTGAATATACGTTTTGGTAACACTGGAATTATCCCACTTTTATAAAATAAAAAAAATAAGAAAACACAAGTAAATATAGAAATATGTACTAAAGACCGTCTCGCCCGACAGGCAAAAAAAAAGTTCTCCGTACACCAGCGAATATAAAGTATTGTTCCATAGGGGTCGCCTTTTTAGTTCGGCATACAAGTTGTTAATTTTGTAAACTTCGAAAGTGACTCATACTTCGATATGATCAATTGGAATAAATTCGAATTGACAGAGACGCAATGCTTGCAGTTTTAACTATACCCAAGAGCATCTGGAAGCATTACAATGTTCGCAAAATGTAATCGAATTACCAAGTATGCGCAAGAAAAATATCTTCATTGCATAGTTTTCTTTGCTAAACCTAATTATTTTTCACAGCTTATCCATCTCATTCTCACAACATCGACTAAAATTTCTATTATTTTACTTTGCTTTTGTATAATTTGAGGTATGATGTAAAGGATACTTGAGGTCAAAGACTTTTGAGGTCAAAGACTTTTGAATTAACAAAAAATTGATCTGCCACAGACAAACTCATCGATATATGTATTATACTTTAATATCTGTATGTAAATACTGAAGCTATGACAAATTGAAAAAGGTGACCCCTACGGTCTGCAACAATGAATTTATAAAAGCATTTTTTAAATAGTTGTGCTGTATTGATCGAAATACTTTCTTAGCAAAAGTTTTATGATTTTTCGCGAACTATAAATTTCTAACATTAAGGTGTCACATTAGGGTGGTAGGAAATAAAATTTGGGGGGTAAGTACTAGAACGGTACACTTGAGGTTAATGGACCCAAGAGCAAAAATTCGCTATATCAAACTTTAAGATCGGACTGTAAATATGGAAGATATAACGAAAAAACTAAAAAGGCGACCCCTACGTTCGGCAAAAAAAATTAAAATTTTTTTTTGAAATATCCTTATTGTAATTATTTTCTACCTCTCGCACAAGGAACCAGCAATAGTCCCCAACATCGCCTCATCATACGCCCCTTGATACCGACGCACAGTGCGGTGAGCCCATACAAAGGTGAGGAAAAAATACAAGGAGCCATCCGATTGTTATGAAATTTTGCATGATTATAATATCTGGGTCACTGATTTCAAAAATCAAATTGGATTTTACGTAACTCAATTATTTGCGATTAAAATGAGAGTCAAAATTAAAAATAAATTAATATTTTTCGTTTTAAGCTTAATTTTAAAGTATTAAACCAGTAAAGAAAAACAAGAAAAATTTATTTTGCAAGAAGGAAGCATTATATTTTTAATATTGAAAACCGTTTGTCAATATCTTTATTGTTTTTTAAGATATGGGCATTTCTCCGAAAAATTAAAATTTTTGTCACGTTTGACCGCAAGCAAATAACCTTGTATTTCTGAACAATGTGACTAAGTGTTTCATAAAATTTTACCTAACGTAGAGCTGCTGACGCCCTACACAAATGTATAAAGAAGTAAAAAAAGTTTCGTTTTCTTTGAAAAAAAAACAAGCATATTTGCTTGGTGTCGAACGCGACAAAAAGTAGACTTTCCTGGAAAAATACCCATATACATATAATTTTCTATGCACTTTTTCTATCATTTTATGTAAAAATGTGTTTAAAAAATATTTCTATTGTTGAAGTTTTCTTTTTAACTAACACAGGATTAAGAGGATGAAATTTATGACGTCTATTTTTCTTGATTCCCTTTTGAAGTTTCTACCAAAAATTATTTTCGTTCATACGATGATTATTTTTACATGTCTAATGTTTTTATTGATTTTGATTTTTATTGATTTTATTGTTCATACCTATATTTGTAGTACATACCCTGTCGGAGAATGTGTGGTTGAATATAAAATAGTTAACTTATAGTTAACTTTTCTTAGACTGACTAAAAGCTAACTGCAATGTCATCCAGAACAAACCCAAAACTAATTCTTAAGTTGAGTACGTAATCAGATTTGATGAGAGCCAACAAATTTATTCTCAGCTACGTTGAGACTCATTTCAGGTTTATATTAACATTTTGCTGTTGTTATTTTAGATGGTACCTTAGCCGAGTGGTAGCGCGTTGAGCACACAACGTGTGATGATACATGTTCGAACCCCGGAAATTTTTTTTAATTTACTGACTACCAGGTGATTTAAAAGTCAACTTTAAATTAGTTGAAAGTAGTGCAGAGTGAGACAATTGACTACCGCCTAGGACATCGGAATGTTAAAATAGTCAGTTGATTATATTGAAAGTAATCCAAGTGTTTCCGAAATAGTTAGCTTAAAGTTAACCGAATTTCCGACAAGGTACTTATTTAATAAAATTTTGCTTCGAAGAACACACCAATATGAGAATATTAATAACACTACCCTATAGGAACTCAAACCCATTTGTAAGTAACTTCAAACTGGTTTTTAATAACCACAACTAATTGATGAAGTGACTTTTTTCCTTGTCGCCGACTCACTATTTTAACATAGGCATGTCGTAGGCGGTAGTCAATTGGCCATTTCTGCATGACTTTTAAATTGACTACTAACTACTTATTTTTCAACTAATTTGAAGTTAATTAATATTATAGCAAAAAAAAAAATATATGTATATTTATATTATATATATGTATATATACATATATGTATATATTCATATATACATACATATCTATGTAAATATATAAATACATATACAGTGGATCAATAAAGTTTAGGCACAACATGATTTTCAAGAGCATTCTCTCATAACTTTCGATCTTCTTAACTTGATAAACAAAATTTGATGTTGTTTTAAAGATTGATTGTTTTATTGACGATTTAGAACAAAAAATAATTAATTTCCAATTATTTCTAATACATAATGCTTTAAAAACTAAAAGCAAATTCTATGTAAAAAAAGTTTAGGCACACATGTTAAAAGTTTCGGTATATTGGTGGTTTTTGTATGTCTAGTACTTGGTCGAACCACCTTTAGCTTGGATAATTGCTTCTAAACGCCGACTCATACTCCTTATTAGGTTGAATGTTTCATCAGGTGTAATTTTTGCCCATTCCAAGCGAAGTGCCGCTTTCAGTGATTCTTTGGATGTAATGTGATGCTTTCGTATTTTTTTTCTCCAATAAGTACCAAATATGATCTATGGGATTCGTATCTGGCGATTGCGGGGGTGTTTTCAATTGTTTGCAGTGGTATATAAGCCATTCCTGTACAAGATATGAAGAATGTTTTGGGTCATTATCTTGTTGAAACAAGACCTTCCCATTTAATCCTAGCTTCGCAGCACTTTGATATAAATTTTTCTTTTAATATATTTAAATAAGAGTGCTTGTCCATTTTGTCATCTATAAAGACCAGATTTCCCACTCCAGATGCCGCCATACACCCCCAAACCATAACATTGCCGCCACCGTGCTTTACAGTCTTAATAATATTATTTTCCTGAAGCTCTTTGTTTGCTTTTCGCCAAATTTTTTGTGGACCATCTGAACCAAAAATGTTAAACTTTGATTCGTCGCTAAAAATTACGCTATTCCAGAAGGATTCCGGCTGATTAATGTGGAGTTTTGCGAACTCTAACCTCTTTTTCTTGTTAATATCCGAAAGACACGGTTTGCGACGGGGAACTTTTCCATGATAGCCAGCTCTGTGCAGGGTATTTCTTATTGCTTGTGGGTTAAAGTTTTCATTGAAGCTTTGCTTCATTTCCTGGCACAGTTCTACCGCTGAAATTTTCGGATTTTGAGCCACTGCAGCAACAATTATCCGCTCTTGGCGGCTTGTAAATTTTTTTGGCCGTCCATTTCTGCTCTCACGCTCTAAACTTTTAGTTTTTTGAAAATGCTTTATGATGTTTCTCACACTAGTATAGGGTCTCTGTATAAATACACCGATTTCGCGATTGGATTTTCCCTTCTCATGAAGATTTAAAATAATTTTGCGAACATCTATGGAAATTTCTGTGCGGTTGCTCATTTTGCTGTTTTCGCCACGAATTAAATAACAAGAATAATTTTTTCACATTTAAAACTCGCGTACTAAGAATTTCACAAGCATAGAAATACGCATTGAAATAAAACAGAGTGGACATTTGCCGTTATAAAAGCAAACAAAGGGCATAAATGAAGTATGTGCCTAAACTTTTTTTACACAGATTAACTTCCTTTTTTAATTTTTAAAGCATTATATAGTACAAACAATGATATGAGTTACTTTTTATGCTAAATGGTCGATACAAATATCAATCTTTAAAACGACATCAAAATTGTTTTATCAAGTTAAGCAGATTCAAAGTTATTGGCGGAACACTACTGAATATCATGATGTGCCTAAACTTTATTGATCCACTGTATTTCTATATAAATATTTATTATTATTATATTCACTAAAAATAAAAAATTCGTACATACATACATACATATATACATATGTACATAAATATATCCATACATACGAACCGTTCATAGAAAATATTATTGAAATTATTTAGTTTTTTTTCAACACAAACATTTGGCATTTGATATCATGGCATGCTTCTTTTGATTTTTTTATTTTCTTTTCATTTACTTATTTTGCTTTTATTTATTTCTTAAGTGTGCTTCTATTCAATATTTTTGGTTGTATATGCATGACATTTAAACCAATTTGTAGTCACTTGCAAAATAATTAATTTATAAGTTAGTGTTTTTTCTCAACTGATTATTTTATTTACTACAGGGTAGTTCTTATGTATTTTTTTCCGCTGAACTCGAAAATCAAGGTTAAATTTTTTTATGTACCAATTTTTGAGATATTGTAATTTTTTCAGTTTTTCGACCTTTTTTCACTTGACCCATCATATCTCGAGCTAGACCTGGGTCGTTCTTGGTATTCAAATGAAAGGTATTGAGATGACAAATAAATTTGTATAATCGGATCTTTAATTGGTATAGCGGTTCAAAATATATCGATGAAAATAGGGCACATTTTCAAAAAAAAAATCATATTTTACAGTGATTATATGCTGACAGAAAAGTACAAATCGTTAAAAAAAACGTCTGGTTTCTGTTCATGTACGTGAAGATAATACTTTTACGTAAGAATTAAGACCAACCAGAAGTAAATCGACCGAAAAATTACAAAGTTATAAGCAATGGATTGAATAAATCCAAATTAAAAATCTCTTTAAATTAGTTTTTTTGAATTGTCTCTGTATCTCGAGATTTTCCGTTATAAAAAAGAGGATGATGTATCACATAATTGGCATTAAATCGAGAACCAGTTCTTCGATTCAATAAAAAATTACACAGAAGGCTAGGAAACAAATTGACCTTTAAATTACGTCTTCATGAATTTTTTAACAGTCTTATAGTTTCAGAGATATTCAGAAAGTTTTATACAAAAAAATTAATTTTTTCAAATAATTTTGAATTTTTTAATTTTTATTTATTTTATTATTATTATTTTATTCTGCAAAATATACTCGTATGGTAGCACTTAATTGTGAATAAATTCAGAATTAATGGAATGATTTTTAATAAATTTGGCTCGTTTTACTTATAATATATGAATGTACAGGACAGGTCTAGCTCGCAATATGATGGGTCAAGTGAAAAAAGTCGAAAAACTGAAAAAATCACAATATCTCAAAAACTGGTCCATAAATAAAAATTTAACCTTGATTTTCGAAAGAAAATACATAAGGAAAATCACCTCTCGTCAAGTGTACATTTTCAGTGTAAACTAGTGTAATAAAACGTAACAACAAGAACACAAATTAGTGTAAAGAAAAATATGAAAAAAACCATAGAAAACAGATATCAGACATTTTTTCTACCCCTCTTTCTTCTCTACCCCGTTCGCTCTCAAACCAAAAATGACGTCGAAAAATAGACTTCATAAAAGTCTTCATGTGAATTAGGTGTAAGTTAACAAAATTAAATAAAAGAAAACCAAAAAAAATAAATTTAACTTATTTTATAACAATAAGCGTGTTTTTAATCTATATTTTCAAAAAATAACTTGCGAAATATCATTTTAGAGGATTTTTCAAAACGCGATATCTCGAAGAATCGGTAAAAGTCGGATGAAGTGAAATAAGATTCTAAAAGATAACAAATCACACAAAAATAAAATGTTTAAATGAAACTGGACATATTCGGACATTTTTTTTTCTTGACGGCCAAAACAAAACATTTTTCATGTTTTTTCATAATTTTTTGATCATATTAACATATTTTTTTATAAATAATTTCCATTTATTTGTCAACAATTTTAATATACAATTTTTCTTTATTATGTTTTTAAAAGTAAAAAAAATTACTTGAAGAGTGCAAAAAATGTGCTAAAGGCATTAATTTCTTTGAATGATGCGCAAAATCGAAAAGTTCACAAAAAAAATCCATAAAAAGTTTGAACTTTAAAATGCTGTAGTTTATTCAAAACTGCTTATATTGCAGTGAAAATTTGGATTCTTCTTAATGAAAGTCTTATCTATCATTTGATATATAATTTGTTAGCTTTTGTAATCTAAATTTTTTTTATTTATTCCCACTGATCACCTGTGCGACGTTTCGTTTCTTGTATTTGTTGTTTGGGAAGAAAGTGTGAACGCATTAGGCGTATTTTTAAAGACATAAAAATGAATGTTAACATAAATAAAAACAAAATCGTGTTAAAAACTTTACCAATTTTATCATAATTTTTTAATAAGTCTTGAACTATATCTTTATAATTTGGGCTGCTGAAACTTCCTAGAACGCCTGATACAACTTAACCCAATGACTTCCATGCTTTTAATTCATCTTCTGACAAAATCGAATAAAATTTGGAATCTTTAAGTGCTTAGTAATTGGTCCTATAAAAACACAATTTTGGCATCTGATAATTTGGGAAAAACGGTTTTTCAGGTATTCAAATGCTTCACTGTTTACTCTTTTTAGCAAAGCTTTGACGAAATTTTTGATTAAGCCAAGTTTAATATGTAGCGGTGGCAAAATGCATTTTGTAATTGACTTGAAAAATTTGACGGCTGCGCAAATAAAAATAAACTCCACAAGCATAGCAAAACTTGTGATGGCAAAAAAATTCACGTTTTGCACTATGCATTTTATTTTTGTTAATATAAATTCTGCGTTTCAAGAGAATAAAAAAAATTAAGCAAACAATTTAAAATTGTGAACTGTCAATGTTTATAAGACTTCCAGCGTTCGTTTTTAAAATTATGCGTATTTACTTCCTTTGAGTTTTTGATTTAATAAAACCGAAAAGTGGGTTAATTCACTAATCTTCTGAAGCTTTGTCATTTTTGCACCAATATGGAGGTTGTAGTGCGCAAAATGTTTGTGTTAAAATGCTAATGTCCTATGTAAAAAATATATTTAAAATTTTTAATTGTTTGGTTAAAAAAAGAAAACTTGAAAACAGCAAAATAGCAAAAAATCATCAAAATTTTAATGAAGTTTGAAATGTTGTCCACTGTATCTCCATCATTTCTTGTCTAATTTGACATGCGATGTATGTTTATTTTAGTAATTTTACTATCTTTTAGTGAAAATAAAAGTGTATAAACCGCCGAATATTTTTGAAAATATTTGCATTTAAGCCACTGTTCTACTTTCGACAATTTTGATGATTTTCATATTGGGATTCAGCGAACAATTTTACATTACGATTGTGTGTCAGATACATTTGGTCAAAAAAACTGTCGTAGTGTTAGTTGTCCAAAATAACAGTTTTAATTTTGATATCGTGATCTCCTTGAATTTAAATTTATATCTTCATTAAATTTTTTTGCTACCTTTTTTAATTTATCTAATTTTTGCCTTGTTTTATATGCAAATAATATTGAATTTTTTAATTAAAAATATTTCTGGTTTCCCTGGTTATAACTTTTTGCATTTTTTTTTTTTCAAATATCATACTTACAATTTTCTTAATGCTATATCATTATTGGCATTATTGTAGTTATAGAATTGAAGATTTAGTCGTGAGAAAATGGCAAATTGTTCGGAAAAATTAAGTTTTATCCAAAATATATGTAAATGAGGCTAAAAAATCAGAACATCAGCTAAACTAACAAAACCCAATTTGAGTTTTCATTTCATTTCATAATTATGACCCAAATGAGCGATATGCTCATTTTGTTTTGTTTGATTAATTTCATTAAAATTATGGGTTCTGTTTTTAGGATTCTCCATAGATTTATTTTTGCTGTGCAATATTTTTAGTTTTCTTTTATTTTCATACAATGCACAAATGTACTTGATTCTGAAAAATTTTCATAAATCAAAGATGTAATTTTTGAAAAACATAATTTTTATTATTACATTTAACACTCAGAAACAACTTAAGGTCATAGCAATATTTTTATTTGAAATTGACTATAAGAAAATAAAAAATAAAACTATACAAATTTCATATTTTAAGATACTGCAAAAAGTACTTGCCTTGTACTATTTACTAATTTTTAAGACAAACTGACTGTGGAATGTTTATGGGTAGATGTATGTACTTATATGAATATGTATGTATGTACAGATATGTAGATTTATATATACTTATGTGCATATAATTTTAAACGACGTATAGTTATATAAAAAGATTTATTAGGAGAACTAAAGCACACTTTAAATTTGTTTAAAGTTCTATTCCCGTTGTTTTTATTTGCATCCGAATACTTTGCGCTTTAATGATAAACTAACTTCATTTGGGCTTATAGACCTTCTTCTATTCGATTTACTTTGATATTGTCACCTGTCTAGCTCAGTTCAGTTTCTGCTACAAGGCAAATAAGTCACTCTTTGGCTATGTTCATTATATATACATACATATGTACATGAATAGGTTTCTTTACAAATGTACAAATGTACAATCATTTTATGTTAACAGTGTTGCCATATACATTAAAACTTCCGTAATTTGTATCACCACAGTAAACATTGAAATCAAAGTTTTAACCCCATATTCATAAAATTTAAAATGAATTTGAAATTTGAATTATTTCAAATTTTTCATAAAAAATTTTCCTAAAATGGATTTCAAATTCGTTTAATTTTTGTATGAATATGGGGGTTAAAATTTAAAAAAATCTCTTCTACAAATAAAGTGTCATAATTATCAAAATAAAAAAAAAATTCAGCAGTTTTTGGAAATATTTCTCAGTTTTTGAAAAATTAAAGGGAAAAGAACTAGTGGGTTGATTGCTTCACATTTTGTGAACTTATTATTAATTAAAATAAAATGCTGTATGTAGTACATCTATGTAGGGATACAACTTCATGTTATACAAATATAACTTCATGTGATTTTTTAATGTATTGTAAGTATTTGCATTTGCTTTCGTGATGGAATTCGCTTTCGCAAAAATTAAAATTATTAGCATTAGCTAAACAGACATTCTCTACATCTTTAAACTACAACTTTAAATAAAAAAAATTTTTTTCAGTCCCAAAATATTTCTGTGTTGAAGTACAAATCTCCTGTCGTTGTAATTGCCCTACGTCTACACCTGATATATTTTTATCATAACAAATTTCAAATCGCACATAGAAAAAAGAGCTAACATAAAACAATTTATTTTTCAATATAAAGTTTGACTTTTGTTATAATAAAAATCTATCAAGTGTAGACGTAGGGTTAGTTTTTAAGATCAATGAGCATTTCCACACGAGAATAATTGTGCTGGCATAACGTAACAGCTTGCAATGTGAGTGTGGCGAAAATAGTAGTTTTTTTTTCAGTGTGAATAATTAAAATTTATTCTTGATTTTATATGGTTTTCTTCTTGATAAAATTAATAAGATTTACCACATAAAAACAATAAGGAATCTATATGAAAAAATCTTCGCTTCTTTCTGGTGGGATACCCCTTAGCCTAAAAACGTTTCATAGAGAAAATCTTCTTGATTCTATGAGGCAGTTTTTTCTCTGTATAACAAAAGTTACATTTATTTTGTACGTTTTTGCATGAAGAATTTTAAGCAAGCGCCAAGCAGTAGCGTGTACAGCAAAACAATACTTATTAAACCTTAAAATAGTTAATATAGAGGAAAATTAATGCTCAATATATCAGAAACCCCAATAATTTCTTACTTAATCAGCAAAAAATCATCAAAATTTTAATGAAGTTTGAAATGTTGTCCACTGTATCTCCATCATTTCTTGTCTAATTTGACATGCGATGTATGTTTATTTTAGTAATTTTACTATCTTTTAGTGAAAATAAAAGTGTATAAACCGCCGAATATTTTTGAAAATATTTGCATTTAAGCCACTGTTCTACTTTCGACAATTTTGATGATTTTCATATTGGGATTCAGCGAACAATTTTACATTACGATTGTGTGTCAGATACATTTGGTCAAAAAAACTGTCGTAGTGTTAGTTGTCCAAAATAACAGTTTTAATTTTGATATCGTGATCTCCTTGAATTTAAATTTATATCTTCATTAAATTTTTTTGCTACCTTTTTTAATTTATCTAATTTTTGCCTTGTTTTATATGCAAATAATATTGAATTTTTTAATTAAAAATATTTCTGGTTTCCCTGGTTATAACTTTTTGCATTTTTTTTTTTTCAAATATCATACTTACAATTTTCTTAATGCTATATCATTATTGGCATTATTGTAGTTATAGAATTGAAGATTTAGTCGTGAGAAAATGGCAAATTGTTCGGAAAAATTAAGTTTTATCCAAAATATATGTAAATGAGGCTAAAAAATCAGAACATCAGCTAAACTAACAAAACCCAATTTGAGTTTTCATTTCATTTCATAATTATGACCCAAATGAGCGATATGCTCATTTTGTTTTGTTTGATTAATTTCATTAAAATTATGGGTTCTGTTTTTAGGATTCTCCATAGATTTATTTTTGCTGTGCAATATTTTTAGTTTTCTTTTATTTTCATACAATGCACAAATGTACTTGATTCTGAAAAATTTTCATAAATCAAAGATGTAATTTTTGAAAAACATAATTTTTATTATTACATTTAACACTCAGAAACAACTTAAGGTCATAGCAATATTTTTATTTGAAATTGACTATAAGAAAATAAAAAATAAAACTATACAAATTTCATATTTTAAGATACTGCAAAAAGTACTTGCCTTGTACTATTTACTAATTTTTAAGACAAACTGACTGTGGAATGTTTATGGGTAGATGTATGTACTTATATGAATATGTATGTATGTACAGATATGTAGATTTATATATACTTATGTGCATATAATTTTAAACGACGTATAGTTATATAAAAAGATTTATTAGGAGAACTAAAGCACACTTTAAATTTGTTTAAAGTTCTATTCCCGTTGTTTTTATTTGCATCCGAATACTTTGCGCTTTAATGATAAACTAACTTCATTTGGGCTTATAGACCTTCTTCTATTCGATTTACTTTGATATTGTCACCTGTCTAGCTCAGTTCAGTTTCTGCTACAAGGCAAATAAGTCACTCTTTGGCTATGTTCATTATATATACATACATATGTACATGAATAGGTTTCTTTACAAATGTACAAATGTAAAATCATTTTATGTTAACAGTGTTGCCATATACATTAAAACTTCCGTAATTTGTATCACCACAGTAAACATTGAAATCAAAGTTTTAACCCCATATTCATAAAATTTAAAATGAATTTGAAATTTGAATTATTTCAAATTTTTCATAAAAAATTTTCCTAAAATGGATTTCAAATTCGTTTAATTTTTGTATGAATATGGGGGTTAAAATTTAAAAAAATCTCTTCTACAAATAAAGTGTCATAATTATCAAAATAAAAAAAAAATTCAGCAGTTTTTGGAAATATTTCTCAGTTTTTGAAAAATTAAAGGGAAAAGAACTAGTGGGTTGATTGCTTCACATTTTGTGAACTTATTATTAATTAAAATAAAATGCTGTATGTAGTACATCTATGTAGGGATACAACTTCATGTTATACAAATATAACTTCATGTGATTTTTTAATGTATTGTAAGTATTTGCATTTGCTTTCGTGATGGAATTCGCTTTCGCAAAAATTAAAATTATTAGCATTAGCTAAACAGACATTCTCTACATCTTTAAACTACAACTTTAAATAAAAAAAATTTTTTTCAGTCCCAAAATATTTCTGTGTTGAAGTACAAATCTCCTGTCGTTGTAATTGCCCTACGTCTACACCTGATATATTTTTATCATAACAAATTTCAAATCGCACATAGAAAAAAGAGCTAACATAAAACAATTTATTTTTCAATATAAAGTTTGACTTTTGTTATAATAAAAATCTATCAAGTGTAGACGTAGGGTTAGTTTTTAAGATCAATGAGCATTTCCACACGAGAATAATTGTGCTGGCATAACGTAACAGCTTGCAATGTGAGTGTGGCGAAAATAGTAGTTTTTTTTTCAGTGTGAATAATTAAAATTTATTCTTGATTTTATATGGTTTTCTTCTTGATAAAATTAATAAGATTTACCACATAAAAACAATAAGGAATCTATATGAAAAAATCTTCGCTTCTTTCTGGTGGGATACCCCTTAGCCTAAAAACGTTTCATAGAGAAAATCTTCTTGATTCTATGAGGCAGTTTTTTCTCTGTATAACAAAAGTTACATTTATTTTGTACGTTTTTGCATGAAGAATTTTAAGCAAGCGCCAAGCAGTAGCGTGTACAGCAAAACAATACTTATTAAACCTTAAAATAGTTAATATAGAGGAAAATTAATGCTCAATATATCAGAAACCCCAATAATTTCCGCGCAGCACGTTTTGGATTCAGAAAGGGTGTATTCAAAACATATATGTATACCCCATAATTTTATTGATATCAAACTCGGATGACACTTATTTTGCTTAAAATATAATAATAGCAATGAAGTTTAAAAGAAGAGAGGCTGGGCCTGTTTGTAAATGCATCACTGCGCGGCAAATGGAAATTGAAATGTCCTAAATTCCTTCACTAAACTATGTAATACATTAGATTATAAAATGGGGAAAATCTGGTGGAAGGACCGGCACTGCGACACCTGATGGATCTTTTGTACCATAGCTCTATGAATTAGATTAATTCAATCTCTGTATGACGCTCCTTATGAAAGTCAGTACAAACATTTGAGAAGCCCGCCTAATATCATCTGAACACAGAAACTCAGAATGAAAAACACGCCTTCTACTATTACACAATACGATACACTCACAAAGAATCTGTGTCGTCGTCTCGTCATCTTCCAAGCAGAAGCGACACAAAAGTGAACGAACTTGGTTACTTTTCCACAGAGGATAGTTCAGTCCAAAGTGACCAGACAAAAAACCAGTAACAAGCCGTAAATTATTCCTGTTGAAGTTCAGGATGCCCTTATGTGTAAATGGCTGCATCATGACCTGTCTTAAACCAGAAGAAGACAGCCACATCTCCTTAGCGGTCTAAGTAACATCTTCTTTGATCACAGACATTATAGTCGATCGAATTACGCCACAAAACGGCTATTGGCCCATAAAAGTAGCAGAAGAGGCCCTCTTGGCCAATTCATCCCCTTCCTCATTCCCTGGATGACCGCTGTGGCCAGGTATCCAATAAATGGAAACCTTGTTCCGTATGGATAGCTTTTGTAATGAGTCAAATCACTCTAAAACTAGCCTGGAACGGAATTCCCATGAAAAGCGAGACTTAAGAGCTGCTTGACTATCGGAAAAGATAGCTATATGCGCACCTCTAATGCCCCTATTTAAATTAATGTCAACACATTTGGTGATTGCCTGTATTTATTTTTTATTTTATTTATAACAATAACCAACAGAGCCCATAGGGTCATATATAGTTGGTGGACTACAAAAATAGCATAAGAATAATTATACATTTAGGCAACAAATAAACTAGACACAAAATTTGCAAAAAAAAAATAATATGTATGTAGTTATAAAGTTATTAGATGAGACTACTACTTATAAATTGGAAGATATATTGCGCATGAAATTAACTTTACATATGTATTCAGAATCTAGATCAGTTCAATTGTGAAAAATGTTCAACAAGCTTACCTTTGAATAAATTACGAGTAAGATGGAATGCTCTTAAGGATCGTGACAATGAGTTCCAACATTTGGCGACTCGTACAGTAAATGACCTTTCATAAATAAGACGATTTCTAATGGAGAATAGAAGCTGTGGGCTTTTATCACTTTGCAAAAACGTAAAAAGTCTACGGACATAGTCTGGACAGTCTGTGAGCATAACATTATAGAAGAAAAGTAGTGATCTAATCTGTATGAAGTTTTTAAAACTACAGCCCAAAAAATCATTAACATACATTGAAACATGATCGTTAATTCAAGGTGGTATATAAAGCGTATTATTCTGTTAAAGAGTAGGGCACACCTATTTAAGTTTTCAGCGCTACAGCCAGAATATACCTCAATACAATACAATAGATTAGACATCAACAAGGAGTGAGCTATGCTCTCTCTAATATGTAATGGCAGGTATAAATTCATTGCATATAGTCTTCTTAAGGTGAAGTTTATTTTAGAAAATAGTCCACTAATTTGGTGTCCGAAATTAAGAGTGTTGTCTAATAAAACACCAAGACATTTCATTCGATCGACAAAATCAATAGGTCGCCCATCGATCATGATAGACAGGTTAAACGTAGCACTAGACGGTTTAAAAATCATCGCTTTGGTCTTAGAAGAATTTATACTAAGTTTGCTTTTACTCATCCAACGTGAAACATTGGACATTAAAGTGTTAATATCATATTCGAAAACATCTATAAGCTGCGTATGACCCTTAAATAATAGTTGTATATCGTCGGCAAAAACGAAGGCTTCACATTCAAAGCCGTTAAGTAAAGCAAAGAAATCATTCATATATATCATAAATAATAAGGGCCCAATAACAGAGCCCTGCGGCACAAGACCAGTGACTGGTAGGCACCTCGAATTAAGGTTACTGCATTGAAAATATTGTGAGCGACCTGATAAATAAGAATATAATAATCTACAAGCGCATATAGAGAAATCGAAATATGTGCAAAGTTTGTTGATTAAAATAGCATGACCAATCTTATCAAAAGCCTTTGATAGGTCTAAAGAAAGTAAAACAGCTACATCGTCCTTATCAATAATTCTTCTAATAGAATCGGAGAGACCAATTAAAAGAGAAGTTGTTCTATATCCTTCGCGAAAGCCTGACTGATACGGGTTTAGCAAAAAATTTTGGTTTAAGAATTGTAAGATTTGATCTTTTATAACATGTTCAAAGATCTTGGACAAAACTGGAACAAGTGATATTGGTCTAAATTCACTTTCTGAATTTTTTTCCTAATAGGTATAACTTTTGAAATTTTCCAATCCATGGGGAATTGAGAACTAGTGATAATATTGTTAAACAAAATTAAGAGTTGTTGATTTATGAGTGGAAAAATTAGCCTAATAAATTTGAGAGGCAGGTCATCATGGCCTGCGGCATTGGACTTAATTTTAGACAGTGCATTACATAAGTCTTCGAGTACAATGATTCGAAACGAGAAACGATTGCTAGGAAAGCTAATGTAAAAAGGAGAGAGATTTTCTTCAGGTATTGTGTCATACAGACCATTCTGCGAAGTACTCTCCACATAACTTTGGTATCAAGATTCTGGAAGATCTTACTGTGTGCTTTACGATTCACATTGCGGATAACAGATTTAGATTTGTTACGAGCTCTGCAGTAGCATCTCCAGTTTACAGGTGAAGGGTTTCGTAAATACTCCATGAAAGCAAGATCCCGAAGCGAGGTGTTAGCGGGGTGTTAAACCAATTATCACTAGACGGTGAGATCATGACCTTTCTAGTTGGTACTAGAGAGTGCAAATGACGTACCCATGACATGAGAGATGACAGTTGGGAATTAACATCATGGTTAGTATAGAAGCTAGAAAAATCGTATTGTAGGAAATGGTGTTGTAGTGAAGAGACGTTAATGTTGTTATAATCCTTGAATTCAATAAATTGACTATTCGGCCTTGTAGCGTACGTAATGCTCATAAAGATGAAGGAGTGGTGGGAAATGGCAGGACACTGCATTTGGTCGGACATATGAACCGATAGATCAGGACTCAATGAGAAATAGTCCAAAAGAGTAGAGGACCCAGAGGTTACATAGTGGGTGGGTAGATTATTGTGACGATAGGACAAACCCAAACGCCGACATGTAGACAGTACAATATCAGAGTTCTCGATTAAGTCGCCCATAATTACAATGTCCTTGTATCTCACCAGTAAATCACCTAACCGATTTTCCATAACATCAATATTACCACGGAGGAGGTATGCAACACCTAAGAGGAACTTAAAGTTAGAATAGTTGATTTCTATGAATAGAGATTCGAAAACTACAAAATCAGTCGATTTAAAGACTACCCTGCCTTTATATTTATTGGACACGTAAATACCAACACAACCACCTCGTCGTCCAGTTTGGTTGCCTTCATTTGAAACTGAATTTTCCCTCCCTGGTCTATCGCATCTGTAAAAAATATAGCCTGGCACGGATACAGTACTAGAAGATATGTGTGGTTTGAGCCACGTCTCACTAACACCAACGACATCAAGAAGGCATCCATTTAAAATATTACGTCTTTCATCCAGTTTAGTAAACCTAGAAGGCATGCTGAAACTCTGACAGTTGAAATGACCTATATTAAAAGTATTGGAACGATTATATAATCTAGAGCGCAAGTAATTGTTATCATGTGACACTGGTCCAAAATTTAAGCCAGATGACATAATAAAATATAAAAAAGAAAAAGAGTATTTCTATATAAAAATTAGAAATAAAAATAATAAAAAATTTAAGTACAAAAAAATTGTATATGAATAAAAAAATATATAAATATTAGTAATTATATATAAAAAAAATAAAATAAAAGGAACTAGAGGAGCTGGTTACTCTGTATCGTGAGCAAATTCCAAAAAAATCATGAGATGGACAACTGATGAATTAGAAGCATCAAAGCAAATATTATACGGCAGCATCCGCGAATAGCGTCTCACACTCATAAATATCCTTCGAAACAGATGACCCATCCATAAGATAAATTGTGACTTTTGGCTTGTCGGCATTGTAAATTTTAAATTTTTCGATTTTCTTTTTCTTCAGCAGTTGTTTACAAATGAAGTTCATTTTGGCGGCCATAGGCGCGTAGTGATCATTTAGAAAAACTCTAGAGTGAACATCACCATTGATTATATCGCTAAGCTTCAGTGTTCTTGTCTTGTGATATTCTGCCATTAAGGTGTCACGTATACGAACACATTTAAACTTGACCAAAACCGATTTACTTTTATTCATAAAACAGACGTGCTGGATATCGTTTTCGTGTATTGCTATACCATAAATATTGCACAAGTTCACAACAACATATTCAAGATTTGGTGTTGCAGCAGGTAAACTATTAATCACAATATCGGTCCTGTTTGCTCTATGGTAAACAACATTGATTGCTTCATCTTGCTTTTTGATGTTTTTCCATTGTGGTATCCATTTGTAGAGCTCGTGTTTGGCAGCTTGCTAAGTCGTTTTAAATTTTTTCAAGTCTAGTTACAAACTCAGCACGAAGGTTGCATATCGATCTTTCGCTTTTCACTCTCCATCCGCTGCAACTCCAGCTGATTCGATATAGCATCGAGCTTGACATGCAACTGGTTCATATGCAGAACAATGTCTTTGATGTTTGTAGGTAATTCGCGACACTTATCGCATTTGAAAAAAATTCCAGTTTGCTTGGACATGGAGGCGCAAAAAACTTCAGACATGTCTGCACAGCGCAGGTGAAACCATTGAAGACACATGTCGCATTGTACACTACCTCCTTTGCCAATATCTTTATTACATGCAACTTTTTCGCCGGTCATTGTTGAAAAACAAAATTATATTGTTATATATAAAGCAAAACAAGAAAACCACAAATGGCGGTAAAAGTAAGTAACAAGAACAATACAAATATTATACGGCAGCATCCGCGAATAGCGTCTCACACTCATAAATATCCTTCGAAACAGATGACCCATCCATAAGATAAATTGTGACTTTTGGCTTGTCGGCATTGTAAATTTTAAATTTTTCGATTTTCTTTTTCTTCAGCAGTTGTTTACAAATGAAGTTCATTTTGGCGGCCATAGGCGCGTAGTGATCATTTAGAAAAACTCTAGAGTGAACATCACCATTGATTATATCGCTAAGCTTCAGTGTTCTTGTCTTGTGATATTCTGCCATTAAGGTGTCACGTATACGAACACATTTAAACTTGACCAAAACCGATTTACTTTTATTCATAAAACAGACGTGCTGGATATCGTTTTCGTGTATTGCTATACCATAAATATTGCACAAGTTCACAACAACATATTCAAGATTTGGTGTTGCAGCAGGTAAACTATTAATCACAATATCGGTCCTGTTTGCTCTATGGTAAACAACATTGATTGCTTCATCTTGCTTTTTGATGTTTTTCCATTGTGGTATCCATTTGTAGAGCTCGTGTTTGGCAGCTTGCTAAGTCGTTTTAAATTTTTTCAAGTCTAGTTACAAACTCAGCACGAAGGTTGCATATCGATCTTTCGCTTTTCACTCTCCATCCGCTGCAACTCCAGCTGATTCGATATAGCATCGAGCTTGACATGCAACTGGTTCATATGCAGAACAATGTCTTTGATGTTTGTAGGTAATTCGCGACACTTATCGCATTTGAAAAAAATTCCAGTTTGCTTGGACATGGAAGCGCAAAAAACTTCAGACATGTCTGCACAGCGCAGGTGAAACCATTGAAGACACATGTCGCATTGTACACTACCTCCTTTGCCAATATCTTTATTACATGCAACTTTTTCGCCGGTCATTGTTGAAAAACAAAATTATATTGTTATATATAAAGCAAAACAAGAAAACCATAAATGGCGGTAAAAGTAAGTAACAAGAACAATACAATAGACAGCAGGCAGTAGCAGCAGCAGTGATAGAAAATCCCAGCGGTATCCAAATGTAAGGTGTAATTTCATAAAATATCAGGATATACAATATAATTATGGCGAATCAAGCACAAAAAATATTTATTCAAAGATTTAATTAAATTTAAATAACAAAAAATTCATCAACTGAGATAATAAATTCAGTAAAGTGCGACTTTGACTCGCGCACGAAGGGTTCCGTACGTTGGGCTTTGGGCATTTTTTAATACAGTGTTTTTTACGTTTTTTCAGCTGAAATAGTGTTTTTTTTTATTATTTTTCTTTTTTTCTCGTTTTAACGATTTTTTAAATTTTGGCGATTTTTTTTAATTTTGGCGATTTTTTTTTTAATTTTGCCATTTTTTTTCATTTTGGCGATTTTTTTTTCATTTTGGCGGTTTTTTTCATTTTGGCGATTTTTTTTTCATTTTGGCGATTTTTTCATTTAGGCGATTTTTTTTCATTTTGGCGATTTTTTTCATTTTGGCGATTTTTTCGGTTTTTCTCGATTTATTTTCGATTTAGAAATTTTTTTTAATTTGGTGCTTTTTTTCGTTTTGGCGATTTTTTTTTTGATTTTAACGATTTTTTTTCGGTTTGGCGATTTTATAATTTTGAGATTTTTTTGTTTTACCGTTTTTGAAAATTTCAGGAAGTTTGCTCTTACGGTTTCCAAGATACAGCAAGTTTTCAAAATTACATAGTCGAAATTACATTAACTGATGGTACACCCTTTAATTAAATTTTTTTAAATTTTAGTGTTAGTTGTTGTAGTCTGTATAAAAATACACGAACTTTACAAATTTCAAGTGCATAAACATACAATTGTGTGTATATTAGATAGGATTTTAAAATTTTTCGTTGCTCGTTTTGGCACACCCTTTAATTTCCAACTCTCATGTATTTGTTGTTGTAGCGGCCAAGGGTCCCATGTAATATACATACATACATACAATTGTATGTATATTACATGGGATTTTAAAATTTTTCGTTGCTCGTTTTGGCACACCCTTTAATTTCCAACTCTCATGTATTTGTTGTTGTAGCGGCCAAGGGTCCCATGTAATATACATACATACATACAATTGTATGTATATTAATTTGGATTTTAGCATTTTTCGTTGCTCGTTTTGGCACACCCTTTAATTTCCAACTCTCATGTATTTGTTGTTGTAGCGGCCAAGGGTCTACACACTGTGTCCAAATTTCAGGTCCGTAGCTCTTACGGTTCCCGAGAAAATACCCTGTGACGGACAGACGGACAGACGGCCAGACGGACAGACGGACAGACGGACAGCGTAGCGAAAACAATAGGGTTCCATTTTCACCTTTGGTGTACGGAACCCTAAAAATAAATCTACTTAGCCATAGAGTTGCCAGATATTTTCAAATATCTGCCTGAAATACCGTAGGCCAATTGCCCATGGGCAAAGAGGTTTTTACTTTGGGCCCAAAAACTCCAGCACCCACTCCATCCTCCGTTTTGAATCCATCCGTATTCCAACATAAACTTCTGGAATCCACAACGGGACCATTTTCGTCCCATACTGCGCTGGGTGGAATTGTGATATTAAATCTCCTGTCGAACCTCAGTTCACAGTTTATCCTATCACTAGGCATTCCTAGCAGTCCTAAGCTGGGCATTGTAATACATAAATAAATGTCAAATATGGTGTACAAACATGGCTACTACTGAAAAATATTATCAGCGAACTTGTATTGCATTTTAAATAAAACTTTGCTCGTATGATGCAGAGAAGTAATGTATTTACGAACAGACCCGCTATCTTAATAAAGTCTATGAAATGGGTGTTATTCAAATTCACAAAGAAATACAATTTTTTTATTTTAATACATATATACGTATCGCTCCTTTATCATTTAATTAAAAAAAAATTACTTTTTCCAGTTTATACTACCGAATTAAATTATCATCAGCACAATTATGAATTTTCCGGGAGAGTTTTCACCCTTCCTTGTCATTTAATTCCTGAAAATAATCCTGATATTCTAAATATCCGGGGAATAAGCAAATACGGGGGAGACTAAAATCTGCATGGCAAAAGTATTGTTGTTATAAATACATATTTCCAACAACAATTATATGGCAATTCCCTTCATTTTAATTTCACGTGGAATAAAGAACATACCCGAATATAAATATCTGTTTTTGCTTAAATAAAAATTAAATAAACAGTGTAACCATTCACAAGCATGAGGAATAACTTTGTGCTAAGAAAGAGGAGCGAAAACTGAGCCAGGTGCAGATGCAAATGGACTAAATTCCCAACTGTATGTATAAAGAAACATTTAAAGTTTATAAAACTTTTATTATCGGTCTTGAATTAGAGGGAAACAAATCTTCAATTTACCTATTATGTGAACTTAAAGAAGGCATGCAAAACTTTTCAATTGTCGTAAAGTTGTGGATGCTCCATCTCAAGGTCCAGAGCTAATGGGTGTTTTTTATTGAGGTATAGAACTTTAAGTTGGCATCACTTTTTTAACTGGCGGCCATTTTGTCAGCTGTCAAGTGATTATTATTTAGTTTGGTTTGCCATTTCATCATGAACAGGTTGACAAAAGAACAACGCTTGCAAATCGTGCAAATTTATTTCGAAAATAATGGTTCAGTTCGCGAAGTTTACCGCAAGCTCCGTCCATTTTATGGTCGACATAATCGTCCATCAGAGCAATTAATTCGGTTAACCATGGATCGTTTTCGCACTACGTTTACTCTATGTGATAATACACATCCGCAGAGACGTCGAACAGTGCGCACCGAAGAAACAATTGCCGCTGTAGAGCAAAGTGTTGAAGAGGACCCGAATGAATCGATTCGCCACCGTGCACAGCAATTGGAGCTTTGTCCATCAACTTTATGGAAGATTTTGAAGATTTTGAATGTGGATGAGTTGTGGTTCCAACAAGACGGCGCTACATGCCATACAGCGCACGTCACAATCGATTTATTGAAGGAAACATTCGATGAGCGCATAATTTCGCGGAATGGACCTGTCAATTGGCCACCAAGATCGTGTGATTTGACACCATTGGATTATTTTCTTTGGGGATATGTGAAGTCGCTCGTCTACGCCAACAAACCAGAAACGTTAGGGGACTTGGAAGCCAACATTCGTGGCGTTATTGCCAACATACGGCCCCATATACTCGAAAAAGTGGTTGAAAATTGGACCTGTAGAATTGGCTTTATTCGAGCCAGCCGCGGCGGCCACATGCCCGAAATCATATTTAAACATTAATGGCATAAAATTATCCTTCCAATAAAGCCAAATTGATGGACATTAAAACGATTTTCTTGTGTTTTATTTCAATTCGAAGTTCTATACCTCTAAAAAAAACACCCTGTATATCCTATTCAAAATTTATGGGTTTATTTAAAAAAAATATTTCCACATGGTATTTCAAGAACTAGATGGAGTTTAGAACAGTAACACGAGGGGAATGTGAGAAATTTCAGCGGATATATGGAAAAGAAATTTTTTTCAATGAGAAGTCGTCCTACAAGCCGATTTGATACAAAAAAAAATATTTATTTTTGTACACCCTAAAATCTTTCCTATTTTCTTACTATATAATACAAGAATGTAAAAACATTTTCTTGACAAAGAAATTTTTGAGTTTTTTGGTTATCATGTAATTTTTATGCTCTCACTTTTTAATTTTGCTTATAACTTACTACTATTTGTTCATTTAAATGTAAATAAAATGAAATCTATAACAAAAAATTTCATAATTCAAAAAAGGAAAAAAATTATTTACGTTAAAAGTCAAAATTTAAAACGATTTTAACTATGTCAAAATATTTTCTTGACAAACTGTACCTACTTAAAATCTACCTATTAAACACGTACTCGTGTCTGCACAATTTATACAAAATAAACAAGGTTGCAATTTGTAGCAGCCAATTGTTTCTTATTTTGAAAGTAGAGACTCTCCTTAATATTTTGGTAGTATGTAGTATGAAAGGTGAAATCGGTGAAACAATTTAGTTCTAGTCCATTAAAAATTGTATAGGTATACATACATTTTTTGCTTCCTTCCTTTTAGTGGATTTTTACTTCAACGAGCTTTTGGCTAAATTATACACTATACTACATACTCAAAAACCAACCAATACTATTTAAAATTAAGAAAATATAAACAAATATAAATGATAATGATAATATGCATACAAAAACTTTTGCAAAAAAATGCCTATTTTTTAGCTCCTCGTGATACTGAATAATTGATAACCGTTATATTCATTGCCATCTCTTTTCTTCTCCTTATGATCGGGAAGCTTTTGGCTAGCTAAAAGTGCTAAAAGTCACAGTGTGCACAATTTAGAACTATCAAAATGCCAAAATTGTTGATAACTTTTAAGATACCGGCTGTAAAATTTTATCATAAGCGACAATTTATGTATGTAAAGCAAATTTGAATATTATTAAAAAAAAAACCTTCTCCTGAACAATTTTACTTTTGTGGCTTACGATAAAATCGAAAGTAAGGCTCGATATGTATACACAAAACTAAAATAAATCTTTATATGCGGCAACACTAGTGTGTTCTCATCCCAGCAAGCACATAGTTATGGTATCAGATTAAGATTGGTTTGGAGTGAAATTCTATCTCAAGTAATAAAGGTTTGAATATACATAATTTGCATTTAATTTTGGAATCACAGAATTGCATGTGATTTGGGAATCATATATCTATTTTCGAATAAGAACGAAATATATGATATGTATGATGTGATTTTTGTTGAAAGTTTTTATTATGTTTTGTTTATATACACAAATGTATGTATATTCGAGCTTTTGGAGTTTTTTCAAGAAATTAATTGAATTGATAAATTAACAGTGAAACCTACAACAAACATATATATATATATCGTTTCAATTTTCAGCAATATGTCAATTACACTGCTGATTGATTAACTATAATTTGAATAGATTTAAGATTATATTTCAGTTGGTATTTTAATTCATTTAACTATCTACTTTATTGATTTTTAGTACTAGTTTCAGTTAACCTGCTTCGTTTATTCAATAAAATTTTAAATTTTGTGGTCTATATTTCTCTAAGGCTAATTGATTTTGTTTTCATTTTCAATAAATTTTGATTAATTCAATTAAACAAACACTTTAATTAAAATTATACATTTATAATTTTTTAAGCATATGAATGTATATAATACCTTCGCTTCAAATTCAAATTAGGAAAAAATTTAATATTTTCTGTTAAAGAAGTGTGAAATTAAATAAAAATATGAATTACAAAGTTCACCTCGCCTTCTAAAAGAAGCTTCTTAATGACAATGAAAAAAAATAATATTTTACTTTCAGATTCATTCGTCTGCGCTAGGTTAATTTTTACATATCGCTCATTTACTCAAAGAACGTCATAATTTTATGACCCAGCTAAAAAAATTATGTATGGTCCATATATTTTTAATATATGAATGTATATAAATATATATGAATATGTATGAATTCATGTATGGACATATATAGGATTATACATGGCAAAAGTATTATATATGAATTGATATATGGACTAATATATGAAATGTATTATAATGTATGAGGTAATATATGGAAATTTAATTATGAAGCTCGAGCACACATATGAAGATCTTCATATCTGGATCCATATACAGAAATAATATAAAATATATACATAAGATCGTTTTCGCAATCAAAAATGCTGGAATTTTTAAATCGATCTTTTTCTCTTTTTTTACCACTGGTGAATTGGAAATCTATTAGAAAATACAAACGGTTTGCAAAGTTTATATTCGTACAACGTTTAAAGAATAAACCCCATTCTTGTACGATTTTATACCTAGCGGTCCTATTAAATAAATGAAATGATCAAAAGCATATTTCAGTCATTAATTTTATAGGAAATACCCTATTTTTAATAAACAAAGTTCAAATTACTGCAACAAATTATACTGAAAAGTATTCTTAGTATCAAAACAGATTATTTTTTCTTTATACTCGTAATTGCATTTGTTTTTAATCTGATTTCTTAAATTAAATTTTGTGTATGAATATGAGTTTTATGTTTTTTAAATAAACGATTCATCTTTTCTCTTAAAACGATGAATGAAATGTCGTTCGTTTTTAACTATTCTGCTCAAACTAATTTTTCATTAAATGCAACCTCCCTGTAAAAAATCTTAAAAAAGTAATTTTAGTAAATTAATCTATTGCACAGCAGTGCGCTCTTTTTAATCAAGGTATATGAATATGAACTTTGCATACTGTATAGAGACTACTTACAAATTCATGTATGCAAATGTATGAATGTATATTATCAATATATGGCCATATACACTCATTTTTCGGATCTGAACCATATATGGGATGTCATATATGCTCCATACATAATTTTTTACTTGGGAACTCATATTAGTACATAGCATTTAAGAAATCAGATTAAAAACTAATGAAATTAATTATAAAATAAAAAATAGTGCGTTTTTGTACTAACACTACTTTTCAATATAATTTTTTGCAAAAATATGAACTTTGTTTCTTAAAAAAATCTAGAGTATTCAGTAATTTTCTATCAACTTAATGACTGACTAATCCTTTTGATTATTTGATTTATTTAATAGGGTCATAATGTACAAAATTCTGCAAGAATGGTTTTTTTTTTTGTTACAAGTGTTTACATTTTTTAAACGTTGAGGCTCTGCGCATAAACACTTTGCATACCGTATGTATTTTCTAATCGATTTCAAATTCACCAGTGATAAAATAAAGAGAAAAAGATCGCGTAGATAAAATGCAGCGTTTTTGATTCCACAAACGATCTTATGTGAGATATCAAGACTGCATACATTTTTATATGTCGCCACATATTACATCTTATTTCTATATATGGATTCACATATGAGGATGATGAATTAAATTTCCATATATGAGCTCATATATTATAATACATTTTATATATTCTTCTATATATTAATTCATATATAATATTTTTGATGTGTAAACATCTATACGATAGGGGGTAAAAATCTTTTTCACAATGCAATCACAAATTTTGAGTAAGATCATCATCACACCGCATTATGAAGTATGAGTGTATTAGTGTTTGAAAGAAGCAACACAAACCTATTTAAAATATTGTAAATACTAGCCGATGTATTCATAAAAAATGGTTTATTACAGGTTTATTTGACAAATTTCCCATAGAAATACGTCAAATAAGCGCTTAATAAACCTAAAATATTTTTTATGAATATGGCAGTAGGAATTTGCTGGTTTTTGTTTGTTTTATTTAACTTGATAATTGCTTTATTTTAATTGCAATGCATACACAACAACAAGAACAGTAACAACTAAACGATGAACAACAGGAATTAAAAATTAAAAAGTAAAAGTAAAGACATTTTTCATAGATGGACACTTTTGCAGTACTACTAAAATTTCAGTAAAAATAATTCTTTAACCAGTAAATTTTTACTAATTACTAAAATTTTTTCTACAATTTTTGTAAAGTGCCTAAATGATTTATTATATGATGAGGTGCATTGAATTTTCAGTAATCAGTAATTTCCGTATTTTTCATACAAAAATGTCAACATTTGAATGAAAAAAACTTTGCCACTTGCTACAATTTTATTATGAATACGGAACTACGATTTTACTGGTAATGTAAATTAAATTTCATTATCAGTAAAAATTTACTGAATGTTTTCAGTAATCAGTAAATTTAATGCTTACTGCAATTTTTAATGCTATACATACATATATACTGCAGTGTGCCCATTTACTAACCAAATAAGTTAAATAAAACAACCCAGCTAAAAAATATGTATGGTCCATATATTTTTAGTATATGAATGTATATAAATATATATGAATATGTATGAATTCATGTATGGAAATATATAGGATTATACATTGCAAAAGTATTATATATGAATTGATATATGGACTAATATATGAAATTTATTATAATATATGAGGTCATATATGGAAATTTAATTATGAAGCTCTTCATATGTGGATCCATATATAGAAATAAGATATAATATATGGAGCCATATACAAATTTATGCATACATGATATCTTACATAAGATCGTTTTTGCAATCCAAAAAGCTTGCATTTTATTAACTCGAATTTTCTCTCTCTTTTTTATTACTGGTGAATTGCAAATCTATTAGAAAATACAGCCTCAACGCTAAAAAAATAAACCCCATTCTTGTACGATTTTATACATTGCGGCCGTATTAAATAAATGAAATAGTCAAAAGGATATTTCAGTCATTAATTTTATAGAAAATATCGGAATACTCTAGATATTTTTAAGAAACAAAGTTCATATTACTGCAAAAAAATTTATTGAAAACTACTGTTGAAATAAAATTGATAATTTTTTACTGATTAATTGCATTAGTTTTTAATCTAAATTCTTATTAAATTAAATTTTCTTAAATGATGAATAAAATATCTTTTAGTTCGTTTTTAATTATTTATCCAAACAAATGTTCCATCAAATACAACATCAATGCTTAGAATCTTAAAAAAAGTAATTTTAATAAATATGAATATGAATTTACAAATTCATATGTACATGTATGAAAATGTATGAATATATATTATCATATATGGTCATATACCCTCATTTTTCGGATCCGAACCATATATGGGATATCATATATGCTCCATACATATTTTTTTAGCTGGGATTGCTTTTTTTCGCATGTATAATCCTATACATTTCCATACATGAATTCATATATATTCATATATATTTAAACACATTTATATATTAAACATATCGTCGGTTGGTTTCTGGTTTGCTGCATAATGTATTTTGAATATACTGCGCCGAAAACCAGAAAACAACCGACGATATATGGACCATACATATTTTTTTAGCTGGGTAGATAAATCCCAACAAAGGAATAAACATAAGATCGAAAATAAATTAAAAATTAAATAGAAATTGGGAATAACACTTGACAATATGACATTTTAAACTTTTAACTTTTTATTTGTTGGGTATATATGTACGATCGTACTACATACATATGTATGTATGTGTGTATGTGATTTGTTTGCTCAGTGGTTATAATTCTAAAGGTTCCATGGTTTTCAGTATATTGTTTAATTATCTGAAGTCGGATACATTCAATGTACTCATGCATAAATAAATACATACATATATACGTATATATGTATATACATATATATTTTTTACGTGTACAGTGAACGCCATTACAAGCCATCATTCATAGACAATTTATTTTTTTGCTTTGAAGTTAATAAGAATGGAGTAAAATACATACTTTTCATAATTTATGAAAGTACCTTTAGTAGATATTTAATTTTAATAAATTGATATTGTTATTAATAGAAAATAAATATTGATTTTAATAAGAAATAGTGGGTTTCATTATTAATTCCGTTACGTGTTTAGAATAGATATTTTTCCAGATTTTGCTCTCAAATTTTGCAGCGGAAAACTACACAGAAAAAATTTATGCCCAAAAATTTTCAAACGAATGTTTGTTTGAAATAAAATTTAATTTCAGTTAATAAATATTTTTTACGGTACCAGTAAATTGTTTGTTCCAACTTTAATTGTCATTTGTCGGATAGTTGTCGACATTCACATGTATACAACAGGATCAATAAAAATAAACACGACATTGACACAACAGTGCGTTGTATCCAGGGCTGCCGTTTTTGGTTATTTCTAACCAAAAGTGGTTACTTTTTTCTTTAATCTGGAGATCTGAATATATTTCTCATTTTGGTTATTTTTTTGCCAAAATAATGATATTCTTTTAAGCTGTGACTAAAATAGCTAGTGCAGCCACCTGTTATGAATTCGCCTTGATTGCTACTCACTTTTTTACAATACTTTTACAACACTTTCAACAGCTTTTAATTTTACTAAATGATCGCAACTCTGTACTACAGAAATGACATGTCTTTTGTAATGGCGGCAACATTCAATTAAAATTTTTGCAAAGTAAATTTATATAAAGAATATGCATGTAAGTTGTTGTTTGTTGTGTAAAAATACTGTTCGGCTGTCAAATACAAAAACTAAATGTGTGAAGAAAAATAAAATTCAACAATAAAACGGAAAACTAAACGAGAAAAAATTAATCAGCTGCCGACTGGCATATACCTTACAAATGAGCATTGAACTAGGGCTTGCAAGTCAGCTTCATGTACCTTGATTTCTTGTTGTAGTGCGGCACAAAGTGTATGCATTTTAAATGTTATTTAATAAAAATACTACATATTGAAATTTTGTTTTTTTTTTCTCATTTGGTAACTTTTAAAGCGAATTTTGGTTGTAAAAATTTTTTGGTTGTGACAGCACTGGTTGTATCTACCCCATCGGAGAATGTGTCCTTGACTACAAAAATAATTAACTTATAGTTAACTAACTAAAAGCTAACTGCAATAACATCCAGAACAAATGCAAAATTAATTCTTAAGTTGAGTACGTAATCGAATGAATTAGGTGAGAGCCAACAAATTTATTCTCAGCTACTTTGAAACTTCTTTCAGTTTTATATTAAGATTTTGCTGTTATTATTTTAGATGGTGCCTTAGTTGGGTAGGAGCATGATACAATTATACTAGGTACATGCAGAACTACAACAAAATTCCAACACCAAAAAACACATGTATTTTTGCTGAGCATTTAAAATTCGTATTTACCCCAAACACATGTTGTTTCTGATTTGCCGAGTGTAGTTGCTCTACCACATCGACCCTTAAAGTTTAACCCTCATATGCAAAAAAGATAACGTGTGCTTCAAGTGTACGTTAAAACCGGTTTTTAATGGAAATTTTGTTTTAAAGTTCACTTGAAGAAAACGTTATCTTTTTTGCATATGGGGGTAAAATGTGTGATGTACAGAAACTAATTGCTAAGCTCAACCCAGTTCCAGGTATGTATGGAATTAGTAACAAGATGCTGATGAATTTGCCACGTATTGCAATTAGAATCTTGCTATTTATTTTAATGCCATATTACGACTAATCCACATGCTTGTAATATTTTGAACTTTTCTTGACACATCTGCTTAAAAAAGAGGGACAAAAGGGCTCTAATACTCAACACTCCAAATGATACTTCTTGAAAATATTTTTTTTCTGGCTTAGCACGACTTATGTATTAATAATATCTTTCACTAATGTCCGACTGGTCGGGCCTCATAATTATATTTAGATTTAAGATTTGAATACTTATTGTTAGTTTATTTTTGAAGATACAATAAATAAATATGTATGTACATATATGTATTAAAAAAAATTTAAATGAAATTTACGTCCCAGTTCTGTAAACCGATCGATTTTAGAAAACTAACTCCGATAACAGAAATATTTTTTAGATTTTTGTTCACTTTTTTTAATAAATATAGATTCTCAAATATCATATCTGAAAGAAAATTATCGTGTATAATTTTAAACACGTCTGCAGGGCCATTATCAATTTTTTGAAAACGAGAAATTAACTCGGATTCGGTTTACAGAACAGGGCCGTTAGTTTTATATTTATTATTCGATAGGCTGAATATCTTCGTATCTCTCTATAAGCCAAATTATAAGTGATAATTTTTAATGTGGCACCCCACATATACATTTTTATACCCTTTACCAAAAAAATGGTAAAAGGGTATATATAGGTTTGTCATTCCGTTTGTAATTTCTATAATATCAATAAGCGACCCATAAAATATATATATTCTGGATCCTTATGCATAGGGAAGACGAATAAGCGATGGCCGTCTGTCCGTCTGTCTGTACGTGAAATCGGTTTTCCGAAGCTCCCAGAAAAGCTAGAGACTTCGTTCTTGGACTGGTGTGTCAGAAATTTTCCAAAATAGATTGGTATTGAAATTCTGCAAAATCGAGCTGACGATTGCAGAGCTGGAAAGCTTAAACTTTATTTTGCCATATAAAAGTAACTACCGAAAACAAATTTTTATTTTTTTTTTAATAAATAAACTTATTTTACACTTCAGTACGACTAAAATTGGAATTTTAAATTAAAAAAACATAAAAAAATTAAAAAGACGTTTCCAGGGTTGGAAAACTTTAACTTTTTGTGTTATGTAAAATTAACTAAGTCTAAAACTATGCAGGGTATTTTCTGGAGAACCGTAAGAGCTAGTGACCTGAAATTTGGATGAAATTTGGACACAGTGTGTAGACCTTTGGCCGCTACTACAACAAATACATGAGAATTGGAAATTAAAGGGTGTTCCAAAACGAAAAATGTTAAAATACCATGTAATATACATACAATTGTATGTATGTATGTATATACACTTGAAATTTGTAAGGTTAGTGTATTTTTATACAGACTACAAAAATTAAAACTAAAATTTCAAAAAATTTAAATTAAAGGGTGTTCCATCAGTTAATGCAATTTTTACAACTTGCTGTATCTTGGAAACCGTAAGAGCAAAACTCTTGAAATTTTCAAAAACGGTAAAACTAAAAAATCAAAAAATTATAAAATCGCCAAACCGAAAAAAATCGCCAAAAACAAAAAAAAATCGCCAAAACGAAAAAAAAACACCAAATTACAAAAAAATGTCTTAGACTAAAATAAATCGCGAATAACCGGAAAATTTGCTAAAATGAAAAATAAAATCGCCAAAATGAAAGAAAATCACCAAAATGAAAAAAATCGCCAAAATGAAAAATAATCGCCAAAATGAAAAAAAACCCAAAAAATAGAAAAAAATCGCCAAAATTAAAAAAAACCCAAAAACAGGAAACAATCGCAAAAATGAAAAAAAATCGCCGAAATGAAAAAAATGTCCAAAATGAAAAAAAGTCTCAAAAACAGAAAAAAAATCGCCAAAATGAAAAAATGTCTCAAAAACAGAAAAAAAAATCGCCAAAATGAAAAAATCGCCAAAATGAAAAAGATCTTCAAAATAAAAAAAAAGCCAAAATGAAAAAAATCTCCAAAATGAAAATAAGCCCCCAAAAAGCGAAAAAAAATCGCCAAAATGAAAAAAAAAACGCCAAAATGAAAAATCGCAAAAATGAAAAAAACCTCCAAATAGGAAAAAATCGCAAATATGAAAAAAATCGCCGAAATGAAAAAAATGTCCAAAATGAAAAAAAGTTCCAAAAACAGAAAAAAATCGCCAAAATGAAAAAACCGACAAAATGAAAAAAATCTTCAAAATGAAAAAAAGCCCCAAAATGAAAAAAAAATCGCCAAAATGAAAATAAACCCCCAAACAGAGAAAACAATCGGCAAAATGAAAAAAAAAATCGCCAAAATGAAAAAAATCTCCAAAATGAAAAAAAATCGCCAAAATGAAAAAAAAACGCCAAAACGAAAAAAAAAATCGCAAAAATGTAAAAAACCTCCAAAATAGGAAAAAATCGCAAATGTGAAAAAGAAATCGCCGAAACGAAAAAAATCTCCAAAATGAAAATAAACCCCCAAAAAGAGAAAAAAATCGCCAAAATGAAAAAAATAGCCAAATTAAAAAAAAGCGCCAAAACGAAAAAAAAACCCAAAAAACAGAAAAAAAATCGCCATAATGAAAAAAAACCCCAAAAACAGGAAAAAAATCGCCAAAATGAAAAAAAAATCGCTAAAATGTAAAAAATCTCCAATATAAAAAAAGCCCCAAGTACAGAAAAAATCTCCAAAATGAAAAAAAATTGAAAAAAAATTGAAAAAAATCGCCAAAATGACAAAAAAACCCCAAAATAGGAAAAATCGCCAAAATGAAAGAAATCTTCAAAATGAAAATAAACCCCCCAAAAAAAAGCGACATAACTGAAAAAATCGTTTAAACTGAAAAAAAACTGTGCGAGTCAAAGTCACATTTTACTGAATTTTTTAATATTAATGCCCGTAATTTCTACACACAGGTAATTTACCTAAGGTTTTTACCCAAGAGTTTGCCTTATAAAATTCAACTTACACGATAGATATATAGGCACCAATCTGCTTGTAGAAATTACGGACATAAAGGAATTAAATTAAACTAAGTTTTTTCTTATTTCGTTTTTGCTTCGTTCACTTAACATATTTTATGTATTTTTCTAAAAAACTAGATTGGTATCGATAATCAGAAAAATCCAAAATTATGACTCCAGGGTTGGAAAACTTACACTTTTTGTGTTATGTAAAATTAAATAGGTCTAAATAACTCATTTTTCCTTTATAAATTATATATTTTATGCCTCTGAAAGAAAAAATTGGCCTTTAAAATTATAAAAATTAAAACCAAGGCTCCAGAGATGGAAACTTTGAACTTTTTTTGATAATAGAGTAACTAAATAAAACTAAGTTTTTTCTTTTTTCCTTTTTGCTTTGTTCACTTAACATATTTTATATATTTTTTAAAGAACTAGATTGGTATAAAGAATTAGAAAAATCCTAAATTATGATTCCAGGGTTAGAAAACTTACACTTTTTGTGTTATGTAAAATTAAATAGTTCTAAAAATTTTTTTCTTTTCCTTTATAAGTTGAATATATTTTATGCTTCTGAAAGAAAAGTTTGGCGTATAAATAATAAATATTAAAGTATAAAATTAATCTTTTTTATTTCTTTGTCCACTTAACACACTTTATTAATCTTTTAAATCAGAAAAATCTAAAAGGTTGATTCCATGGTTGGAAAATTTATTATTTTTTTGCAAGAGTAACTATGTGAAGTTAGTTTTTTATTTTTGTTTACAAGTTTTATATACTTTATGCCTTAGAATGAAATAGTTTGGCATAAAAATTAGAAAAATAAAAGACATAGCTCCAGAGCTGGAAAACTTAAATTTTGTCTGGTTTATAAAACTAATTATTTCTTTGGTAATTACTAGGGCAAGGAATCTCATGCACTAAAAAATCGAAAATATGCGCATAAAACATGCACTTAAAATTTGAAAATATGCACTAAAAACACAGAAAATATGCAATTAAAAATATTTTTTTAATATTTTATTTAAAAACAATTTAACAAAGAAAAAGGCAGAAAACAATTCATTTAATATTCATATTTATCTACATATAAATTAGTATAAAGAAAAACAAAACAATAAATTCAACAACAAAAAATTAAGTAAAATTAACGGCCTGGCCCACGATGTCACCAGATATCGTTCGATCGACAACTTGTATTGCAAACAACAATAACTTTAGAAAATTTATTTTTGTTTGCAATACAAGTTGTCGATCGAACGATTTCTCGTGACATCATGCTGGCCCATGATGTTAATTTCCATAATTTTGCAGAAAAAATCTCAAAACCAACTCACTTTCCATTTAAAATGTATTATGTTGTGTAAAGTTACAAATTTTCAGCGAATTCCCGAACAAAACAATAAAAATGTTGCGTAAATATAAAAATTTAGAGTTCAACAGGGTGATTCAGGTAAATATTTTGTAACAAATTATGTGTCAACTTATGCTAACCAAAATAGCAAAAATATGCACAAAAAACATGCATTTATTGAAAAATATGCGCAAAAATATGCAAAAACGAGTATTTTTAGCAAAATATGCAAAAACGATTGAATGCCATTTCAAAGGAAATTTCACGATTCGCAAAGATAACTTAACCGTTTCCGTTTTATGATGCCCAGTGAAAACATGCATTTGCATGAGATTCCTAGCCCTAGTAATTACATATATTCTATATTTTATAAAGAAATAAATTAGTATTAAGAAAGTCAGAAATATGGTTCCAGGGTTGGAGCTTAAAAAAAGTCTCGGTAAAAAAATAACCAAAAATATTTTTTTTTTCAGTTAAACAGATTTCGTGTTTTAGGAAAATCATTACTCAAGATTTTTTATACATGTTTAATTTTTTTAGATATCTAATCTAATTGAATTATAAACGAAGGTTTGTGCTTATTGTGCTCTCAGCATAATAACTATTAATTTTTAGTAAATGGAGATAAAACTAAAATTTATCGCTAAAGACATAAAGGACATGTTCCGTTTCATTTTCCTGATACCTTCCCTTTCTGCTGAACAAATTTCAAAAAAATCCTGTAGGAATAAAACGTTTACATAATACCACGATGTATACCATTTGCAATGGGAACTTTAAATCAAGACACTAAGCAGTTTTGCAACATCAATGATTATTAAATACGGGAAAATAGATAACAAGTTAGTTTACTTGGTATGGAGGTGCAATACTAAAAATATTTTAGAGTTATTAAATAGAAGCACGGTTTTTGAACATCTCTAGACCGAGTAAACAACCCCCAATATTTTGGTAATGTATTGACGTGACGTCGATGTTGACTGAAATAAGAGTGAATGTAAAATATATCTTAATCACAGAGTGTAGAGTAAAATATTCAACTATTGCTAATATCGAAAATAAAATAATTGAAACAAATTGTTTAATCGAAAAATACTGAAAGGTAACTTACTATTAATTGCTTTAGAGAAAAAAATTATAACATTTTTAACGAAACAAATATGTATGTATGTGTCTGTATACTATATATATGTACGTACGTTGGTAAAGGGTATATAAGATTCGGCACAGCCGAATATAGCACTCTTACTTGTTATTTTTTATTTTGAAATACCTTTGCCTCTAATGCAGAAGAAAATGTGAAATTTTATGTAAGTAACGATTTTCAAAATGTACGTCGTCTAACTATCGGCACAATGTAACGATTTTCGTCAGTTCATTGAAATAGTCATAAATAATAAGCTAAATTGGCCTTATTTTTCAACTAATTGACACTGCATTGGTAATAAAGCCGTATAGTCTTCTTCTGGAATTAATTGAGAAATAAGGCCATTTTGGTTTATTTCTATTGAAGTGACCCGACGAAAATCGATACGTTGTGCCGAAAGTGGGATCTCGGCTTTAAAAAAAAAAATCGATGTGGTGTGAAACCACATAAATAGAATATATTTACTTTGAAATATCTGGAAAACTAATACAGTGAACGCCGCTTAATTACCTCATAAAAAATTTCATGATTTTTGAGTTAATTATCCGGGAAAGGTATTAAAGGGAAGACGTTTAATACGCTTAAACACATTTAGAAATGCATTTATCTGAACTCACTGTGGTATGTAGTACATAAATACTTGAAATAAAATGCCCATACATATGTATTTCTTTAAATAAAGTATTATGTTATATAACAAAACCAATTCATATTACAAAAAATAAATACATAATGCTATTTAGAAACACAACTGGGACGAACGACGAATATTTCGGTGCGAACTTTCGTCATAAAAAATAAAACACATTTGCGCATATGAAAATGAACACAACACCACCGTAGAACGAAATTCGTCGTGTGTGACGAACTCTGAGATAGGTTTATTTCTATTTTGTACGCCGACGAACGACGAATTCTTCAACATGAACGAAATTCGTCGTTCGTCCCAATTGTGTTCCTAGAATAATGTGCATATCTTCGATTGCTGAGTTGCATAAATATGTACTTAGGTAGTTTTGGGCAAATAAACGAGGACATTTTAGGGGAAATTTTATTTTGGGGTAATTAAACGGAATAGGGAGAACTATGAAATTTTGGAGGGATAACTCTGTTGATATTGTGCATTGTCTCTGGAAACAATTCCAGAATTTAACAAGTAGGCATAGTGCTTTGCATATAGTGGGTAGTTTTGTTTGTCTTCAAAAAATAATACCAGCGTACCGATCTTGTTGATTTGCTTACAACGTACTACTGATGGATGGTCTAGAAGGAACAGGAGGCCATTAATTTTTTAATTACTCAAGTTGGCGTGGTACTTCCCACATAGAAGCAACATTTACTTCAAGATATTTTGGATGCCAAAACAGCCAAACTTTGAAATAACGAGAATAATATTTCAAAAAGGAGTCAATAATGGAGCAAAAAGTGCATCACCTCCTAAGTAAATTAAGTATTAATTTTTTTATATCTTGGCATCTGCTAAAAACACAAACTTAAAATTTTGCTGATTCTTCCGATGATAGAAAATATTCGGAATATCTTAGTAACTAATAAAGTGAGAATTTTGAAACCTCCATTTGAGTATTTACGTTGCTTTATTTTCATAATTTTTGAAACTTGTATGAAAAAACATAAAGAAATTTTTAATCAGTTTGGTTCTTTTTTGTTTGCTTTTCATATAATTTTTGGTTAAGGGTTTTATACGATTTCTACAAGAATGAGTGTCTGAATGAGTCTGTCACTGACATGAAAAAAAGAAAGAAAAGAAAAACTGATTTTTGAAAAAAAAAAAACAGCACGACTGCTCAACTATTTAAAAAGCTGCGAAAAACAGATAAATCTGCACATTTGGCAACGCTGCATGATACTCTAAGTATTTATTCATCATACGCTCCCGTATGCATTTGTGTGAATAAAATGGAATATATACTATGAATTGCTTTGAAAACATTGATTAAATAATAAAGAGGTACAATGGAACAAAAATAAATAACTTGTAGTATTCCTAAAAGAATTTAGTAGAATTTACAAACAAAAGTCGTTAATCACGTTGTAACGTGATAAATGTATTTCTCCTAAATATTTAGAAATTAGAAACGTTTTTATCCCAGTCGAGAATTAACAAATCGTACTTTCTATCAATGTCACCTTTACCATTTTAGCGCTTTATATATTCACTTTTTTGGCAGCACTGATGAGAAGTGTGTGCAATTGAAATACTTCTGTGTACACTAATATGTAGCCAAATAAATACTCAGTGTATTTTTATACTTATGCGTATAATTTTATCTGATAAAGTGTATAAATTTTATTACTGTGTAGTTGTTGTGCTTCGTTATTTAAGAAATGTATATGAACATTGTCGTTGGTATAGTATACTTAAATTATGAATATGTTTGCGTATGAGTACGGTTTTTATTTTCAACTGTACGCATTTGGAGTTGTCTGGTCACCAATGAGCAAAGAATACTTAAAACGATGCTTTTGTCATTCTCTGGTACACATATTTTGATATACATATATATTATATATATACATATACATAGTATTTCTATATATGGACCCATATATAAAGAACTTCACAATTAACTTACATTTCTTGATAAGGAATTTAGAAAACGATAACTGCTTTTCTACAGATGTCATCAAAAGCCTTAAGGATCGAATTAATGAATGATGAAAATATCATTAAATGCCTTAATATTATTCTTGAACTTCCCTATCCAATATTTACTAACTTTTTAAAATATGCCACAAATTTATTTTCACGATTATTTTGTAATCAAAATAATGATAAAATAATGTCAATAATAAAATAATGTCATCATACGAAGTATTAGATGATATTTCTGAAGTAACCAATAATGTTTTATTAACTGATATTTGATCAATAAAGTTTCTTGCTTTACTTGTACTAACATAAAAATCGTCAACAATATTGAGGTTGAATTAAATTATTTAGAAACATTAAAGAAGAGATTACACAAACTGTATATGCATTTTAATGCTCTCGTATTTAACCATATCACCAACATTAAAAGAAAGTTGTCTACGTGTTCTTTTATTAAAAGTAAAAAAAAGAATCGTTTGCAAGTTTAAAAGTGAGATTTTCAGCTGTTTTTAAATGACTATTTTAAAAGAAATCAATGAAATATTAAAAAAAAATTGTAAATGTGTATACAACCGTATATTTATTTCGTTTCGGTTTTTAATATTTCAAAGTTTGTTATTAAAATCATTTGTTTATTTTTTGTGTAATGAATTATTTTTGTTTGTTAAAAAAAATTAAGTACCCAGCTAAAAAATTATGTATGGTCCATATATTTTTAATATATGAATGTATATAAATATACACAGAGAAAACAGTGCCTACTAAATACCTCATAATATAGAACAAAATTAATAAGAAATCTCTATGGTTTTTTTCAATAAGGAAATCTTATTAATTTCATAGAGAAAACCTTTTTGAAAAAATCAAAAAGAAATCGTATAGTTTTTATGAGGTTATCTTATTGATTTTTTCAATAAAAAAATTGAGTCTTTATTCTCTGTACGTATGTATTTTCATATAAATTCTATACCATATACATATGTATGTATGTAGTATATTGTAGATGTTATTTATTTATACATACACATTATGTTATTTTCTTAACTAACTTACTCACCAAGTATTGAACCAGCAAACTTCTACCTGATAGACAAGCACTCTACCCAATATGCTAACAAGCAGCCTGAATAACCATTGAAATTATTGTGCATACAAAAATTATTATACAAAAATTAAAAAGATCATGAAAAAAATTGTCTCTGTGTCTATTTATAGATATGAAATAACAAGACACCTCAGAAAATCAAGAAGATTTCCTTATTAAAAAAATCAACAAGATTCTTTACACATAATCATATAGGAACCTACTAAAATCAAGAAGAACCCCTTATTGAAAAAAATCAATAAGATAGCCTAATAAAATCAAGAAGAAACCCTATTTAAAAAATCAATAAGGCAACCTAATAAAATCAATAGGAAATCCCTGTAGTTTACAATTTATAAGAAAACCTAATAGAATCAAGAAGTTTTTCTCTATGGATTGTTTTTTTTTGTGCCAAAAATAACGGAAATTGAGTAAAGAAAGTTGTGAATAATAAGATTTCTTCTTGATTCTATGTGGTTTTCTTCTAGATAAAATTAATAAGATTTACCACATAAAAACAATAAGAAATCTCTATGAAAAAATCTTCGCTTCTTTCTGCCTTAGCTTAACGGTTCATAGAGAAAATCTTCTTGATTCTATGAGGCAGTTTTTTCTTTGTGTATATGAATATGTATGAATTCATGTATGGAAATGTATAGGATTATACATGGCAAAAGTCTTATATATGAATTGATATATGGACTAATATATGAAATGTATTATAATATATGAGCTCATATATGGAAATTTAATTATGAAGCTCTTCATATGTGGATCCATATATAGAAATAAGATGTAATATATGGAGCCATGTAAAAATGTATGCAGACACATGAAGCTCACATAAGATCGTTTTTGCAATCAAAAAAGCTTGCATTTTACTAACTCGATCTTTTTCTCTCTTTACCAAAAAATGGAAAAGGGTATATATAGGTTTGTCATTCCGTGTGTAATTTCCATAAAATATATAAATGCTGATTCTTTGTGCATAGGGAAGACGAATAAGCAATGTCCGTCTGTCCGTCCGTGTTGTGTACGTGAAATCGGTTTTCCGAAGCTCCCAGAAAAGCTAGAGACTTCGGTCCTTGACTGGTATGTCAAAAATGGTCCAAACTACCTGGGCAGCTAAAAAAATGTGTATGATCCATATATTGTTAATTTATGAATATACATTAAAGTCCTGCACAAGACCATTTATAAGAACTTTCAAGACATGAGGGATTTTTCAAATACTTTACAACAGCGAAGTCTTCTAAAACAAACGCTAAGCAACACTGTTTGCAAGAATTTGTTTCAGTTATTGCAAGTATAGGAGTAAAGAAGAAAATACTTCGTGATTGAAAAATTTGTGATCCTTGCTTCTTTCTACGCATGGGCGCGTATACAAGCGTCATGCATGTACATTAGCTATGGCATAGTTTATATGGGAATTCTTAGTAAGGAGATTTCGACTTCCAAGAACCCCTCATTTTGTGAGGTTCGGAAAAAAAATATTCAAGCCAAAAAATGGTGGCGGTCAGATGGGGGCAAGGGGTTCCGCATCGTCCTCAAAGTTGAAGGTAAAGAAAAAAAAACTACAAAAAAACATATAACTTTCCCGGGGTCACCGCTACCAGGGTCAAATGTATGACGAGCACCCATTAATTTTCTCCGCCCAACATTTTTTTTAAACACACCGGCCGCCTAACTCCTCTCCTTAAGGGGGCTCCCATACAAAGAGAAAATTTTTATAAAATTTACTCCCAGGGCTCTAACTGCCCCTAGGTCGTACTTATCGAAGTCAAATGTATGATTGACCTCCAATATTTTTTCATTACAAAGATTTTCTCTGAACATACTTATCGTCTGTCTTCAACCATTAAGGTGGTCCCCATACAAAAAAATAGTTTTTTGAATATTTTTTTTTAAGAAATCCGCTTTTTCCGCTTTTATGTTGCCTCCTAAGGGGGTAAAATCTAAGACCGACCCACAGTAATTTTTTATTTTCAACATTTCCTCCGAACATACCTATATCCTATCTCGACTCATTAAGGGGGCTCCCATACAAAGGCGAAATTTGTACAAAATTTACTCGCAGGGCTCTAACTGCCCCTAGGGCGTACCTATCGAAGTCAAATGTATGACTGACCTCCAAAATTTTTTCATTACAAAGATTTTCTCTGAACATACTTATCGTCTATCTTCAACCATTAAGGTTATCCCCATACAAAAAAATAGTTTTTTGAATATTTTTTTTAAGAAATCCGCTTTTTCCGCTTTTATGTTGCCTCCTAGGGGGGTAAAATGTAAGACCGACCCACAGTAATTTTTCATCTTCAACTTTTCCTGTCCTATCTCGACTCATTAAGGGGGCCCCATACAAAGGCGGAATTTGTACAAAATTTACTCGCAGGGCTCTAATTGCCCCTGGCGCGTTCATATTTACGAACTGCTATTGAAAGAAGTGTTCGATGCTAAATTCGGCAAAATGTCTGGGCCAGGAGTGCCATTATTTGCACGTTTTAAAGATCTATGGGAAAATATTAAAACCAAACCATATATTCCTGGCATAGAAGATGATGAAGTACTTCTGTGGGAGCTAACGTAATTCGCTTCACACCTGTGAACCCAATAACTGGGCGAGAACGACCTTTCTCTACACTGGCGCCGCTATTTATTTTGTCGTCTTTTGGTCAAATAATGCGAGAGCAACAGGTTCATCTCTAAGCTACCAGAGATGTCCACAAAATTTCTTCACCAATCATCATAATGAGCAATGGCTTTTAAAAGCTCAAATCGTTATTTGGAGCACTAAACCAAATTTTTACATAAAGTGTGACGATGAATATACTGACCTCGCGGACTCCATCAAATTCATTCTTGGTTAAACCCAGATATTCTCGAAATAAGAAAATTTTAAGGCAGTATATCCCTTTCACCATCCAACGAGCATGACTGATGGGTCCTGGTGGTGCGAAGTGAAACTTTTTTATACCTTCACCTAGAAACAGTAACACCATTTCAAGAAATTCCTTGTAGTCGCCTCTGGGTTGTTCGTCGGATTGAGTGCGACAAAACCTCTTGATTTCAATTTGCACTTCTACTGGAATTTTGGCTGCTACTTCATCATCTTTTATGCCAGGAATATATGGTTTGGTTTTAATATTTTCCCATTGATCTTTAAAATGTGCAAATAATGGCACTCCTGGGCCAGATATTTTGCCGAATTTAGCATCGAACACTTCTTTCAATAGCAGTTCGTAAATATGAACGCGCCAGGGGCAATTTTTTTGTATGGGGACCACCTTAATGGTTGAAGATAGACCATAAGTATGTTCAAAGAAAATCTTTGTATTGAAAAAATGTTGGAGGTCGGTCATACATTTGACTTCGATAGGAACGCGCCAGGGACAATTAGAGCCCTGCGAGTAAATTTTGTACAAATTTCGCCTTTGTATGGCAGCCCCCTTAATGAGTCGAGATAGGATATAGGTATGTTCGGAAAAAATGTTAAAAATTAAAAATTATTGTGGGTCGGTCTTACATTTTACCCCCCTAGGAGGCAACATAAAAGCGGAAAAAGCGGATATCTTAAAAAAAATTATTTTTTTGTATGGGGACCACCTTAATGGTTGAAGATAGACGATAAGTATGTTCAGAGAAAGTCTTTGTAATGAAAAAATATTGGAGGTCAATCATACATTTGACTTCGATAAGTACGACCTAGGGGCAGTTAGAGCCCTGGGAGTAAATTTTATAAAAATTTTCTCTTTGTATGGGAGCCCCCTTAAGGAGAGGAGTTAGGCGGCAAGTGTGTTTAAAAAAATTTTGGGCGGAGAAAATTAATGGGTGCTCGTCATACATTTGACCCTGGTAGCGGTGACCCCGGGAAAGTTATATGTTTTTTTGTAGTTTTTTTTTGCTTTTACCCTCAACTTTGAGGACGATGCGGAACTCCTTGCCCCCATCTGACCGCCACCATTTTTTGGCTCGAATATTTTTTTTCCGAACCTCACAAAATGAGGGGTTCTTGGAAGTCGAAATCGAAAAATCGTAAATAACGCCATACCTAATGTACATACACACACGCGTTGTGTGTATGCTCTTCTATTTTTCTGCACACAAACAAACGTTCACATGCATTTACATTAGTTGTGTGCGCTTGCTTAAAAAAAAACTCCCTTAAACACATAATAGCCCTCTAGCCAGCCTAGTGCCATATGTCTCTATGTCAACATTCTTTTCTCTAGCGACAATTGCACTAGTTGAAATGTCGACAATTTTCCTTTTATGCGCGAGTAGAGATACGTTAGAGACAACAGTTCTAATGTATTTCTGTTGATATTGCCAATGAACGCGTCAATAGTTTGTTTTTCTTTTTTATTATGCTAAGCAATAATGTTAAAAACTTACGTACATATGTATGTAGGTATGTATGTATTTAAGTTTGTTGGCCCAACCCTTATTAAATTGTAGACGAGGGTCACTAAAATGTACTAGTGATTCTTTAGTTCAAATGTCTCCATATGGTCGTAAATGAATAGTGCTAAAGTCTACTGGTAGATTTTCAATGACAACCCTATGTAATATGGCAATAGGCAATTACATTGGCTGCGGTACACCTATTCAGTTGTACTATTGACAATGTCACTAGTAAATCACTACAATTTTACTATTGAAATGAAGCGAGGAAATATCGATATTGTAGACTGGAGCCCCTAAAATTTACTAGTGAATCTTTGGTTCCAATGTCTCCATGTTGTCCCAAAAGAACTACTTAGTCAGTATTGCTACAGTCTAGTGGTGGATTTTCAATGACAAGCTAATGTTAAATGTCAATAGATAATTACATTGGCTGGGATACACCTGGTCAGTAGTACTACTGACAATGTCACTAGTAAATCACTACAATTTCACTATTCGCATTTTCTGCAGGGAGCTTACCATCTACATCTTACACACACACTCAAACGTACAATATGGAAAATCACAAGCATACACGTATCAACACTACTTTGTTGACTGTTTGTTCATAACAAGAAGTCTTCACGACATTGCTTGTTAGCACTCATATACACTAGAGTTCGAGCGATTAATCGGCTTCGGCTTCGGCCTTCGGCCAAAAATTGGTAATCGGCCAACATTCGGCCTATGGCAAAAATCGGCCGATTAGCCGAAGCCGAATATTTTTCATTCCAAGCTTGAAAAATAAAATTATGTTTGGTCGTTGCTCGCCGACAGTTTCTATTGTGTTTAACGTTTTGAAAGGGTTGCTTTGAAATACAACCCTGTTGCTTTCTATTTTCTTTTACTTGGACGTTCTTGTGAGTGATCATATGAAAAAGCAATCTAGAAATTGCAAAATAGTTTAATTTTTCTTGTTATGTATCCAATAGATATTACAGCTATTTCAGTGATCTCAAAAAAGCAAACTTTTTTCTTAATTCATATGAAACGTAAGTATCATTTTTAAAATTTAAAACATTCGGCTTCGGCTCCGGTTTTGGCCGAAGTTTAGGATTTTAGTTGAAGTTCGGCTTCGGCTTCGGCCAAAAAAAACGCCTTCGGTCGATCTCTAATATACACGCACACAAATGCATCTATCGTGCTTTGCTTATAATACGACAGCATTTATTATTGGTTTAGTATAATGCAGCCACGAGAATACATTTAAAAAACAAGACGTATTTACATTTCAAGACAATACAATTTACGCAGGTCTTTAATATATATTTATATACATTCATATATCAAAAATATATGGGCCATACATATTTTTTTAGCTGGGTATGGTCGTTTTGAACAATATTATTATAATATTAGAACATGGTATGGTAAGACTCAATTATATTTTAGTCATATCTAACAATATTGTTGTCTTATTTACAATAATAAGATTAGGTATAACAAAGTTAATTGTTTTTGTAGATAATATTATTATTAACTCAGAAAATAATATTATTTAAACTTTGCTTTTCCGTTGAAAATAATATGATTTGACTGCAACCATATAATTCAATCATAGTATGTTGCTGTTTGATTATGGTTACCTCAACCATATTTTTTCTTTGCGTGTACTGTTGAAATAAAATTAATAATTTTTTTTAATGATTAATTGAATTAGTTTTTAATCTAAGTTCTTATTCAATTAAATTGTGTACGAAGATGAGTTTTGTATTTTTTAAATAATCGATTCACCTTTTCTCTTAAAATTATGAATCAAATGTCTTTTAGTTCGCTTTAAATTATTTATCCAAACAAATGTTGTATCAAATACAACTTCGATGTTTAAAATTTAAAAAAAAGTAATAAAAATAACTATGAATATGAATTTACAAATATGTATATGTATGAAAATGTATGAGTATATATTATCATATATGGCCATCAGTGTTGCCGAATCGCGGGTAATTACCCGAATCAGGTGTAATTTTTATGTGCATGTGTAGCGCGTGGGTAATTGCTCTCAGGTGTAGTTCACGGGTAATTTGAAATTCTTTTGTTTTATGTAATAAATATATAACTATATATAATATAATAAATATATAAATAAATAAAATAAATTATCGTCTGAAAGGGTTGCTGCAATTTCATTATTTAAGGAAGGTATATAGAAAAACGGCAATAATAATCTTAAACCTCTCCTAAACAATAGTAATAAAAATTTAAGTTCCAATGACCTTATTAGTTTAAGATTTTTATGTTGCTTTTTATTATGTAATTTTTTTTGTATATTTCTCTTTAATTACTGTATAGTATAACAAATATTAAATTACTTTTAATGTATTTATTTGCTGTTTGTAACAGACTTTTATGAAATAAAATAGTTATCAATAACATATTGCTTGTTGTGTATTCAGCTGGTATATATCTAGAGCCTATATTCAAAAATACGTCAACTTAAAAAAGCTTACTTTTCAGTAGTTAATTCGCTCATTATTGTAAACCATAATATGGTTTAAATATGCTTGCTAATTTATAGGTCTGAAAAACATTTATTTTGCACTGGTTTGCGTATTTTTTGGAGATAGCTTATTTTAGTCGATCCAAAAATAAATATTTTGTAGAGTTACAATATTTTGTCCGAAAAATATATGATTTTTTTAAATATATATGTATAAATCAATTTATGAAATCTTTTACTCAATACTGCAAATAAGAATTGAAAACCTGCAAGAAAAAACCTAAAATACCATAAAAAATATAACTTAAGCCTGATTGAAAGCCTATTCCATCTCTTTGGCACTCTCTAACTCAATCCATATTATAGCAAGGTCACTCCAAATTTTCAATTTCGAAAGCTTATATCATTGATTATAATACATAATATTTCTTTTTTATTGACAGTTTAAAAGTTATACATATAATCGGGTATGTTCTGTATTCCACGTGAAATTAAAAGGTGTGGAATACAGAACATAACCGATTACCAATTTTTTTTTATCGAAACCCCTATATACTAATATGTTAAAAGAGACCATATCTCAAAAACTAGGCATAGGATATCAAAATCCTTACTTGATTCGAGTTCAGCATACCAAATGCAATAAGATATGAGATAGATTTACATATAATAAACTACTTTTTTTTAAATTTTCGAAATTTACATGAGAGTTGGCATTTATTTTCACCAAAAAAAATATACATACTTTGAGATAGCATAATAAAAAAAAATTTACACAAAACAATGGGCTTAATTATGAGTGTGGTACATCGACTACGCCTACGACGATTTTGTGCTATTTTAAAGAAAAAACTTTGCAATGTTCTTTATTCTAGTACAAAATCGTCGTAGTCGAAGTCGTAATACGACACTCGTAATAAGGCCCGCTAGAAATTAATTTTTTGCATTCGAAATTCATAGTAAAGATTAATATTATATAGGGGAGCTTTTTGCCATCGGAAACTCATATTGACAAAATTTGAGTTGACGTGTTTTGAATATACGCTCTTAATGTGTTGCATTTCATTAAGGCTGATACCAAATCACAAGTAGACCTTAAACAAGATTTTGGAAATGTGTCAAATATATATTTTAATATTGGGTGTAATTCCGTTGAAATCGGGTAATATTGGCTCCTACGAGGTGTAATTTTGAATATATATTTTGGTAACACTGCCATATACCCTCATTTTTCCTTCCGAACCATATATGGGATATCATATATGCTCCATACATATTTGTTTAGCTGGGTAGTTAAAACTAATTTTTATGTTTTTTGTTAAATAGACTTATCTTATATTTCAGTACCAATAAAATTGGTATTAAAAATATAAAAATAAAATTAAAAAAAATCAAAAAGACGTTTCCAAGGTTGGAAAACTTTAACTTTTTTTGTTATATAAAAATAACCTTCTAAAATTAATTTTGCCTTTTTCTCTATAAATTAAACATATCTTACATTCTTAAGAGAAAAATAAATATATCTAAAAGGAGAATTCCAGGGTTGGGAAACTTACACTTTATGTGATATATAAAATTAACTAGGTCTAATTAATTTTTTTTCTTTCTTTATAAATTAAATATAGTTATCTTATGTTTTGAAAAGAAAAGTTTGGTAAAGACAATTAGAAAAATAAAAACCCCAGAGCTGGAAAAGTTGATTTTTATGATATTAAAGTAACTAAACTTAACTAATTTTTTCCTTAATTCGTTATTTTCTTTGTTCACTTCTTAACATATTTTATATATTTTTTAAGGAACAAGATTGGTATAATGAACCAGAAAAATCTAAAAGGTGATTCCAGGGTTGGGAAACGCTGGGTTATTAAATATATTTTATATTTTAAAAATAAAATAATATATGAACATAAATTGAGCTCCTTTAAAAACAATAAAAATTCAAAATAAAGGTAAAACATTTTTATTAAGCTTTGTTAAAACGATATGTTGAATCAGCATATATATGCTCTAAATTTTCTACAAGTGCCTGCATATCGTGTAAACGCAAAATTCGTTCAGCATACGTATGTTTAACGACATTTGCTAACACTTTGTTAACAATGTAAGCAAACATGTGTTACAAATTTTAGGATATCGTGTAAACAGCATATTAAAAGTGCTTGACAAATTTCCTGCGTATGATGACAGATATGTATGTTATTTGTTGAAAAGTGTATTAAAGCTTTTCAGCATGTGCCAAATTTTTATGCATATGCGGCGTATGGCTAAGCCGAGCCGCCGATATTTTTTTATGTAAATTTATATTAATAAAAACCCATTAATACTTAATTATAAATTAATTAATTTAATTACATATTATAATTTAATGTATAAAGGGGAAAATAATGTTTGAATTCTATAACCCTCATATATTTCTCCACAAACATTGTATAAATCGCGTTAAATAAAAATTAAATATTAAAACAATAAAAGCTAGTAGTGATCTTTCCTCTGACGGCATTATTTATCTTATCTTTACTGACATGAAAAAATGTTACTGCAAAAATGTTGCTTATAAGTATGTAAGTACATTAATTGAATAAATAAAAAGTATTGTGAAACTCTCAACATCTATCTCTATCTTACTCAGTTCACAAGCACATGATTATACGACTCAGCATATATATCAACATATAAAATTCAACATATCGTATAAACACAAAATATCGTATGCTAAATCTTATGTTGACATTTCATTTGCTGACATCAAAATATTTGCTACTTTTAACATATCGCGTAAGCGTTTAACATACATATGAAATATGCTGATATACGAATTTCCTGCTATTTTTAATCATATGGCTGTCAGCATATTTATGATGAAAAATTTGTTGTTTACTATGTATGCTAACAGATATGTGATTTGTTGAAAAGTCTATTCAAACTATTCAGCATACGGCAAATTTGATAGCACGTAGAATTGATATTTTAACTCTGTTCATATGAGCAGTATTGCGATTTGCATTTTTTTTCTCTTAAATTCGGCAATTTACCGCATATCACACCTATGGCACAATTGATTAAAAGGAAACGGTAAATGTGAATTTTGACATTGTGCTTAAAAAAAGAAAACTAACATTATTATAACAATGAAAATATAGTAAAACGTTATGGTTTCACAAAGTGCTACGTGTGCAAGGAATACAGCAATATACTCTTTCTTACATGAACTACCTATAGATTAGGGATGTAACGAATGTTCGCATTCGCTTTCGCATTCGCAAATTATTCGCTTACTTTTGCTATTTGGATTCGCTTTTGCATTCGCTAAAATGTATGCGAATATTTCAAGCGAATACTAGCGACAAAAAAAATTGTATTTCTTTTATGAAAATAGTTTGCGATTAACAAACGTCAAAAAAAACCAGAACTACTTTTGCAAGATTTTTTTAGGAAAACTTCATTCCAAGTTTTCTTAATATGTATTTTTACAGCATTTCACATGAAATGTTGAACAGAGTACTAGGCTTTAGGGCCAAAGTAGAAATGGGTTGATTGTCTAACATTTTGTAAACTTATTATTAATTATTATCCATACTTACTCGTATATAAATTTTTTTGCATGTGATATTTTAACGAATTGTAATATTTGCATTCGCTTTCGCATTCGCATTTGTTTTCGCAAAAATTAAAATGTATTATTCGCTTTCGCATTCGCTAAACTGGTATTCGTTACATCCCTACTATAGATGAATTGATTTTTATTTGTTTAACTACACTGTGTGACAAAAATTAACGATGCCGAAATAACAGGTGTGTGTTACTATTGTTCTGGTAGGCATTGTCGAGTATAGCAACAATCCATCTTTGAAATTCTCCCAACACTTCCAAATCATGAGGTGCGGGTAAAAACTGATTATTCGTACCCGTTCGCACTTAACAACCTTTGACTAAGTTGAGTACTAACCGATTTTTAATTTATAAATGGATTTAGAGAATTAGAACTTTTGAGCGATATAAATTCTATTTCAGTAAATTTCAGATGTACGTGAGTATTTTTAACCAACTTTATTTTATCAGATTTTTTTTAAATTTTTCTCCATTGGATTCGTGTAAGACACATTATACGGAACCATATTATTTATAACCTTACCTAAAAAACATAATTGATTAAGAGTAAAAAGGGGTTTGTGCTAAAAATCCGATACAATTTCAAAGATATATTGTTGCTATACTCGACAATGGTTACCAGCATTATATATAGCAGTGTTATTATTAAAAAACTCAACTTCACCGATTATTTTTTGATTGTTATTTATTCCTCAGAAAATAAAAGTAATTTTTTGAGTTTTATTTATTCCTCAGGAAATAAAAGTTATTTTTTGCTTAGAAAATAACAGTTACTTTTTTATTTATTTTTATTTTATTTATTTTTTGCTTAAAAAAGGTAGTTTTAAACTATCCCAATAAGCACAGAAAAAATTATTCGCAAAAAAATTTCAAACAAACGTGTGTTTTGAAAAAAAATTTAGTTTCGGTAAATATTTTTACTGTTCCAGTAAATTAATTGTTTCAATTTTGTTTTATATAAAAAACTGTATTATTTAATTCCATTTGCTTGTGTTGGTGTTTTCCTTGCTTGTTCATTGACTCAACGTGGACATGTGCTGATGTTGTTGTTTTCTTTAAATGCTCGTGTTGTATACGTGTGAACTCGGACAAGAAGCCGAAAAACGTCGTGGCTTGTTTTTTTTACTCAACAAAGTTATTTTTCAAACAAATTATTACAAAATTTTGTATTTGAATTTACAAATTTCTTTGTAGAACCTAAATTGAAAAAATTGGTATTTGATTCAGAGAAATTTGTGTTTGAAATGGAAAATTAGTTTTTTCTGAGCACTCAAAAAATTTAAATTCAAGCACTTGAAATTTAAATGGAAACAAAGTTGAAATCAAGCATTTTTCAAGCAGTTTTCAAGTTTGAAAATAATTTTAAATAAAAAATAAAAAAAAAACATACATACATATGTATGTATGTATATGTTCGAACTAGGGATGGGCAAATGAAAAAATTTATCGATATACATATATCGTATCGATATTTTGGAACAGTATCGATATATATTTTTTGAAAACATCGATATCTCGATATATCGATATTTTTTGCCTACAAATGTTGTCAAAATATTCCAAATCTGAAATAAATACACATACTAACTAGAGTTTCTACGCGGGAAAAAAATCCCGGGAATTCCCAGGAATAATTTTTTTACAAATCCCGGGAAATTTTCAACGGGAGTTTAATATATCCGTTTTTGGAATTTGCTTTTTTTACATTGCTGTTCGTTGTTTTATTACTTAAAAATAGAACTCTGTAACGATGTATAATATAAGCATGGAAGCAGATGTAATAGAGGTTTCTGAGGTAAATCCAACAACTTGAAGCGTTACGAAATATTTTCAACCTAAAAAGTCTTTATAGGAAGAAGTATCTAGATTGGCAGATGTAAGTAGATGGAATGCTATAACTCAAAGCATATGAATTTATTTGTTTTTGTTTTGTTTTTTAAATATTGTTGTTCATGAAATGAACGAATAAAGTTGTTTTGCTCTTAATTTGAATGTTGAACATTTTTTTATTTTTTATCATAAAATTATATATTTTATTGAGGTCATTTAATTAAATTCATATGTTTTTGAAATTCCCGGGAATAAAACATAACCGCCAAAAAAAAGTTTAAGCGATATAAATTTTGAATACCTTATGAGTTTCTAAGGATTTTTAAAAAAGATTTCCATAAAAAATTTTGCTTATTAAGCCTTAATAATTTTTATAAATAAGGATGTTAATCATTGATTAATGAATGCCCGTGTTTAATACTTCAAAGCGCATCATTGCGAAATACGACAAATATCCACTTTGCATCCAAACAATAATATTTAAAGAAATCGCGAACAACTAACTTAAAACTTAATGAACTCAATGAATGGAGAAAACCCAAATTGATATTGGTATCGAAAAAGGAAATCAATTTATCCATACATCTGTATGTTTAATTTGTATTACAAGATAGTTTCTGAAAAACTGCATTCATTTCGAATGCACAATTAGTCACTTTAAGAAATGTAATACAAAGGAACTACGTTGTTACGTTAAACGTAACCAACTGTAGCTCCTTAAGGCTTGAATAGTCTTTACTTTATGTTGCTGTTCTTGCTGTGCCGTTCTGTTTCTAAATTCTAATATGTAGTTACTTTTTCTGTAATAACTTATTATTATTACTAATAACTAATATTATTATTATTATTACTAATAAGCTATCAGCTGTTTCTGACCATAGCGGTAACTAAATTTATGATTTTTGCATCGTCAATTGTTGTGTTTCAATATAGTGTTTATGTTTTTCTGGTAAAAATGTAATGTTTTTTAATTCTTAAAGCAGTTTATTTCGAAATGTTTTTATTTTATTTATGTTGCCACTTACAATTACTTAACAGTTTTTTGATTTTCAGATGTTGAATCAAAACAGAACGGGCCCGTTTCTTAAACCTACGAGTTACAAATTTACAAGTAAAATAGGCACAAAACAACAATACTTTTACAAATTTTACTGTTGTTTTGTGTGTATGTATTTTTAGATTTGTAACTTGTAGATTTCAGAAACAGGCCCCAGAACGAAAGAGAAAAACTAACGGCTTGTATAAGATTTCTATAAACAAAGAAGAGTTAGCTGGTTCGTAACAGAACAGAAAGTAAAAACTAATTCTGTCTTCAGGCTTATACCTACACAAACCAAATTTGGCATTTAGCTTAGTTAACAAATAAAAGTCAACTGGCTTAGTGGGTTCACCTTATAGATGCACCTTGTTATTATGAAATTTTTTCTTTTTTCTTCGCATCACTAGCAGTGATGCCAATAACGTACAGTTAAAAACCAGCTAAAATTTGTAGAACTTTTAAAAATATCGAAGCCCGATACTCGTAAATAAGAATCGATGTATCGATATATAGGTTTTTGAAATATCGGCGATATATATCGATATTTATTTTCGTAAATATCGATATTTCGATATATCGATATTTTTTGCCCATCCCTAGTTCGAACCCTGTCAAAGACATAATTTATTTATTATTAAAATTGAAATTGTGGTGGAAATATCAAAAATAATTAAATAAAAAAGAGAATTTGGAAAACAAAGGTGAATAAAATCGTGAAAACAATAGCGAAGGCAAATGTGCAGAAAATTATTATTAGAAAACAAAGGAATTTCATTTTTGAAGCATTGTTTTTCAAGCTTGAAATACACTTGAATTCAATTGTAATATAAGGTTTAGTTGTAGTATAATTCAAGGCTTGAATTACACTGTACTCCAAATAAGCAATTTTGCTTGAAATCAAGTGTAATTCAAGTGTTATTCAAGTCAAACAATCAATTTTCAAGGGTTGAATTATGCTTGATTTGCACTTTAATTCAATAGCATTCTCCAGTGAAATGGGAACTTGAATTCAATTCGAACAATTCAATTTTTTTACAGTTCAATTCAAGCCTTGAATTATACTGTAATTCAACCTTGTATTACAATTGAATTCAAGTATATTTCAAGCTTCAAAAACAATGTTTTTAAAATAGAAAGGAAAATGCAATTTATTTGTTTTCTAATGATAGTTTTATGCATATCTACCTTCACTATTGTTTTCACAATTTTAATCAAATTTTGTTATATACATATATACTATATTCACTTTTTTATTTATCTTCGACATTTTTCACTACAATTTAAATTTTATTAATAAATAAATTACGTATTTGACAAGGTTTGAACATATATGTATGTTGTTTGATTTCTTATTTAAAAATCTTTTCAAACTTGAAAATTACTTGAAAAAATGCTAGAATTGAACTTTGTCTCCAGTTAAATTTCAAGTGCTTGAATTAAAAAAAAAATTATATGTTAAATTAAATGTACCTTTTTATATTTGATTCAGATTAAATTTTAAATTTTTAAAGTAGAAAACATGATATAATAATATAAAGGTACAACCATTCTCTCCTTTTGTGGCTATATTAACTTTCTGACGTTTTTTCCGATTATTTTTTACTAGGGTTTGGGATTTCCCGGACTTTTGCACTTCCCAGGAAACGGGAATGAAAAAATGAAGTTCCCGGGAAAAGCTAATTTTAGTAATTAAATACATTTATTAAATGAAAGTTGGCGAAATTTCGATTGTTTTATTAATGTAAGCATTCGTTTGAAATAAAAGTTAATACAATAGCAATTCTGAGACAAATTTTTAAGAATTTTAAATTGTATTCAAGCAAATGGAATGAAGTTATTACACCGAAAAAGATTATATAAAAACCAATTGACGATTGTTACCACAATTAGTCGACAATTTTATAATAAGACCTACCTTCATTTTAATAAGAATTTGCCTGCTTGTTTCTCATTCTTTTTGAAAAACTTCCAGTCGGTTTCTTATTGTTAAGTACAAGCAGGTTACAGTACCATACTCAGCTGCGCCAAATTTTAAATACCTTGAGCCACAGTCTGTCTAAGTGTCTTTCATTTTTCATTTTATCTCTCCTAAAATATTTTCTTCAGGGTTTCAATCTAATTTCAGTTTCAAAATGTTCAAAAAACAACAACAACTCAGCATGTCAGTTTCATTTACCACAAAACTATTAACACTTGTATAATCTATATATAAATAGGCAAGTGAAAAAAGTTAAGAACCATTTTAACTGACTTAAACTCAACGTATTCGCTTGATTTTTTTTTTTTTTGTTAGATAGATTGACAATAGGAGCAGTGCAGAATGTATTTTTTCATCTACATTTTTGTGTCTAAGATAGTTAAAAACAGTTAAGAATATTAGCCAATCATAAAGCCATGATCTCTCTTTCTCTCTTAATTTGCTAAAAAAAGAATTACAACAATTTGGCTTGGCAACTTGATAAACACTCAGAAGGAAAAACGTATTTTATTTGTTCAATCTATTCTTATTTCCATCTTTCTATGTACTTAAACGATTATTGCTGAAACTTATAAAATTTGGAAATTTAAATAACGAGTGGTACTGTATTATTTTTCTTTAGATGCTTAAAAATAATATATTTTTTGAATTACTAATAACTTTGATTAAAGTTAAATTCACCTACAGCACAAAGTAAGTTTTTTATTTTTGGTTTATTTTGTGTGCGTTTTGTTTTTGTTCATTGTTTTCATTATTTTTCTGTGCTTTAAATTACTGAACATACTGGAATGTTGGAATATGATGGAATGTTGGAATATGATGGAATGTTTATATTATTAGGCTAGCATATTCCTACATACATATGGGGTCTTTCTCAAAGAATAGGGAATAGAAACTTTTTTTTAAACAAACGTTTTAATGGGGAGTCTAAAACTTTAGAGAAAAAGCGTTCAATGAAAAAATAAACGAATATTTTTGTTTTGGGCAATAATAATGAATATGAAGTGAAAACACTAGGAGCAAATATCTAATTACATTTAGTTCAAAAAGTGAACAACTTTTTTTAAATAGTTTGCTTAAAATCTATTCTTATTTATGCCGATAAATGAAATTTTAAATTCGTATTTAGTAGTTAAGAAAGTGGTTTACCTTGGAGTATACATATGTATATTTGAATATAGTTTTTAAATTGTGTTTTAAATTCATCAAACTTTAAATATTTTCATTCTATTCTCCACCTCTGTGCGTTAATGGTTGATTTTCAACCACTGGGCGAACACTAGTACTCAGAAACGGCCTCTACTAAATGCATCTTTCATAGAATAGAGCAATATTTTTTTCGTAGACGCATTAGGAGATATTTCATGACTTCAATTTTATGGAGTTTTTATGAAACTTCAGTATAGATTTGAATAGCTCACATTTTTATTTTATATTTAAAAAATATGGACATTTTACTGCTTGTTTATCGGCATCGAAGGAACTCTTTCTTTCTTACAGTTACATTTGAAACAAAAACACAATTTTAGAGTTCGTTTAAATTTTAAGATAGAAAAATTTTCTTCGAACAGGGTATATGTAAGTAAGGGCTAATAAATCAGTCAATGATTATTTGTATTTTATTTTTAAATCTTATTTAAACACAAAAATTTGTTTCTCACTGCACAATTAAATCAAACTTAAACAGCCAACACTGTAGATTTAAATGTTGTTTAAATTTTACAAACACACCATATGTTTTGTGCATGTGTGTGTTTTTTGAAGGTACGTACATGAACATCATTTGGTCGTATTAAAATGAATTTCGTTTAATCTTCGCAAATGTACAACAAATGTAACACATATTTTCATATCATGAAATATATAAATAGAAAAATGCATTCTGATGCTCTTTTTGTATCATAAAATGTGTTTTTTGCTATTTCACTTTTCTGCAAATTGATAAATCAACTTTCTTGTTTATATTGAACAGCTGTTTTTTGGAAAGCTTTCCATAATATTGTAGTGCTACCGTACTTTCAACTTAATTTGATAATAACTTTAATTAACCACTGAAAAAATGAAAGTGTATTTAAACACATTTTAATTTTTAATGAAAATTAACTCAAACTATATTTAAACATTCACTGATTTATTAGCTATAAGTGTTTAAACAGACGATGAAAAACGTATCAACTTTCGTGTAAATTTAGTCATACAATCCAAGGCAAATTTATTTCCAGGTAATATCAGGATTACAAAAACAATGAAAAAATACAACAATGAAAAAAAACAACATGGGCTGTATGTAGTTCATCCAAAACTTCAAACATATAATTTCTTTAACATAATAATAATAAAAATTATTCACATAAATTTGAAAATATTTCTCCACGGCAGCTACCACTAACAAAATTTGCAACGTTTAGCACTTTTCACAATTTTTTAATAGTTTTTTCATATTTTTAGATTTGTTTTCACAGAATTTTTTATACAAAAATACGGCAACAATAGCTGTGTAAAGAACCGAAGAATGTCAAAAGCACAAAAATAATTGTACCAAGGTGTATCTAACTAGGTGGCAGCGTTACTTCAGCTGATAATTTTTTGCTCTATGTGCTTTGTAGCTGAAGAATGTCAAAAACTTCGATTTTGTTTTGGTTTTAGTACAATTATTTTTATGCTTTTGACATTCTTCGGTTCTTTACATAGCTATGGTTGCCGTATTTTTGTATAAAAAATCCTTACGCAGTCACCTGTATAATTACACCATGAATTGTACCAAAACCAAAACAAAATCGAAGTTTTTGACATTCTTCAGCTACAAATCACATAGAGCAAAAAATTATCAGCTGAAGTAGCGCTGCCACCTAGTTAGATACACCTTGCCTATTAGTTTATGAAATCCGAGTTTTTGATTAATTGTTTGACTTTCTTGTTTAATTAATTAAAAATATTGAAAACTATTTAAATTTTTTCATTATTTCATAAAAAAAAGCAATAAAAAATACAGCAGCACCAACAACGGCAGCAGCAAAGATAGAACAGCAAGGGAATGGACAAGTGCAAGGAAATTCCAAACTGAACAGCATCTGCACCACTTCCGAATCAAAGGCGGGACTTTGTCTTCGTGCTACTCTGGCTTATTGCCTACGTCCAAGCCATATGCACAATGTGCAAACTTTTAAAAAGGAGCTTTTGTGCTTTCACACCGACAGGAGGATAAGAAATCACAATACAATACATTTAGAATTTTTTCGCGAACTTGCGATTTTTTCGCGTTCTTTCCGAGTTAATTTTCTTTTTAACAGTTATAGCGATTTCTAATAAATTTTAAGGATTGTTTACGATTTCGCAAATTCTCGCGTATTTTTGCAATGTTCGCCATGTAAGCGAGTTTTTTCAAAGTATTCTGCTTCATAACAGTTTTCGGTCATTTTAAACAATATTAGACTTTGCTGTTATGCTGCTTAAACTAAAATTTGCGTTTTCAAACATCGATGTTTTTAAGAATGATGTTGCATCCCTAGCCATGAGGCTTTTTTATTATGTAGTGAAATAAATAATAAATCAAACATTTGCTAACTTTTGTAGATCATATTATACACAGATTTCGTTAACCTCATGTCCAATGAATACAACATTTAAAAAACTAAACTCAAATTACACAATTCAAAAAACATTCATAAATGGAAGTTGCAATTATATGTGTGTGGCAACGTTTTCCCCTCTGTTTACAAAAAAAACAGTAATCAAATACTCGGGGAAAAAAGTCTTTATATTATTGTATCATGAAAGGCAAATTCATTTCCAGGTAATATCAGGATTACAAAAACAATGAAAAAATACAACAATGAAAAAAACAACATGGGCTGTAGTTCATCCAAAAAAATTTAATTTCTTTAACATAATAATAATAAAAATTATTCACATAAATTTGAAAATATTTCTCCACGGCAGCTACCACTAACAAAATTTGCAACTTTTAGCACTTTTCACAATTTTTTAATAGTTTTTTCATATTTTTAGATTTGTTTTCACAGAATTTTTTTAATAAAATATTTTTCATATTGAAATTTTTTTACATTTTCTTTTAATTTCTCTTTCGTAAAACATTTTTGAAGTTTCGGATGAACTTTAATTTAAAAAAAAAAATAGGTCAGCTGCATTTCCGCTACTACCTTGTGAATGTGCCTTGGTATCATGGTAGAAAATATAAATCAAAAAGTAACTGTATTTTCTTAGCAAAATAAAAATAACTCAAAAATTAACTTTTATTTTCTGAGGAATAAATAAATCTCAAAAAATAACTATTAATTTGAATTATTAAAAAAAAATTCAAATAAAACTTATAAGCGTTACGGTCCGTGGTTTTTCCATATTAATTTATTCATTTATATCCATTTAGAAATTACGCACCAAAAATATAATTTTTTCCACTAACGTTCCTTTTCACAATGTATGATTAATAGTTAACGTGAACTTTAACTGACAGTTCTTAATACAAATGCTGCCGTTAAAGTTCCCGTTAGCTTTTAATTGTACATTGTGAAAAGGGTCGTAAAAGCGATAATTGATATAAATTAGTAATAAAGAAAGGGAATTGTTAAATTTATTTTACATTTAACCAAATGCTCACACGACTCAACATATGTATGTATATATCAGCATACGAAATTCAACACATCGTGTAGACCCAAAAATTTTATGCTAACTCATATATTGTATTATCATTTGCTGACATACATATGTTGACTTTAAAAAATTTGGTACTTTCACCATACTGTGTAGACGTATACAGATAGCGGGATTTGTTATTTTAAAGCATATGAATACAAGCATATATTTGCTGATTCGACATATCGTCTAGACTTAGCTTTATATTGTTTTTCTAAAAAATAATACCAAAAAAAAAAAAGACAAGCAATAGAACCATATATCACAAATGTATGTATATAGAATTAAAAATATTGATTTTACTAGGTAGCATATCTACAAATATATAATAGATAATTGAATCTTCTGTAATAATAAAAACGATCTTAGATTTTCAAATCACTAGAGACTGTCAAAACATGCATCCCGCACTTAACTGTCATTATATCATTAATTTAATTTTAATTTTTAAATAAATTTAATTTATTCATTCATAACACGAAAATCTAGCTTTATGGCCATAATCGGTTTTCACTAATACTACTACAATAGGTTTATATGTAGCAATATCTATAAATGTTTAACAAATTTGAATATATAACAAAAAAGATTATTGAAAGATATAAGGTTTATTAATCAAATTTCCATAGAAAATTTGTTTCATAAACCTCTTATTAAACAGAAATATTTTTAATGAATAAGGCAGTTAGAAATTAAAAGGGGCACAAATTAATTCAAAAGCTGTACACAAATTGGCAATTCAATAAAAAAAAGGGCAAAATGTTACTTTAGCCGCGCAACGGCAACACTGTGTGTTATGAGGAGTACACATCTGGCATTTCTTGTCATTTTCAAAATATGTGCAAGAACGATCCCATTATGTTTTTTATATGGAAAACGATTACTTACAACGAAAAAGATAGGAAATGTTAAATGCTGTCACCAGTATACACTATTGGTATGTCACAAAATGCCATAGTGTGTACTCGGCATTAGTTTGATTTTGAACACTTCTCATGCATACATACATATGTATGCATTAGTGATGTATCGAATGTCAATTTTTGGTATTCGCGAATACGAATACGAATATTATATGTGAAATTTATAGACATATAATTGAGATTCTACACTCTAACACATTAATTCAAATATATTGTCTAAATTGTTGTTGAAATATTCTTAATGTCTAACGGGCCTATTTATAAGCAAAAATTGGCACGAAGTTAGCATAAGTGGCAAAATTGAACATGATCTTAAAGAGTTTTGCCATTAAACTTGACATAAAAAATCATGCTAGGACTCATAAGTGGGTTATGATTAGGTAATGTGACCATTTTTAATGTCAAATTGTATGGAGGAACTCGTTAGCAACTAATTCAATTTCGTCACTTATGCTAACTGCATGCCAATTTTTGCTTATACATACGGCCGTAAATTTATGCCCCTATATTCATAAAAAATAAAATAAATTTTAAATCCATTTCAAGAAAATTTTGTATGAAAAATTTTAAATAAAATAAATTTCAAATTCATTTTAAATTTTATGAATATGGGGGTTTGTGTTTAAAGCATATAAATAACAAAATGCGGGAAAGTATTTAAGAATTATAATAATTATGTAGTGTATTTCACAGAGTCACTCTAATAAAAGGCGTGTTTTTTTAAATAATTTGCGTTCAATTACTCTGATCAGGTGTTTGGTGAATATTTGCAATTTTTTGCAAAGGGCGTAAATGAAATTTACTCTCACCAATGATTAAACATATTTTATTCAAAATCAAACATATTGTGCTCAATCATTAATACAGAAAACTCTAGAAGGATAGAAAATGAGGCCTATCATCTAGCTTGGTTGGCAATATTTAGTCACAACCCCGAGGAGTGATCCGAGCGAGCAACTGTTCAGTAGTGTTTGTGTTGTTTACACAATTCATGGTAATATGCTTGATGGAGAAGTTTTGAAGTTAAACATTCCGCTCTTGAGGTTAACTTTTTTAATGTTAATTGTATAAGAAGTTTATTTTGTTTATTGTATTGAAATAAATTACTTGTTTTAATTATTAGAAACTAATATTATAAACTAATGGTATTTTCTTTTCTGGAAATAAAAGTTTACACTTATTATACTTTTCAATGAAAATTCGCAATAAAATGATTTTCTGAAATATACATTTTATTACAAATTATTATATCATACCTTACGAGCTTAAATTTGCGTTCTGATATTCTGATCACGTGTTTGGTGAATATTTGCAATTTTATTGCAAAAGGGCTCTCACCCATGATTAAACATATTTTATTCAAAATCAAACATATTGTGCTCAAAAATCAACAAAAGGTTTAAAAATAAAATTGTGTAATTTTAGGTCGAAAGTAGTCTGTAAAGTGTTTCAGAGTGTATATATTATATATATTTTAAATGAAAAATAATTCACACTACTGTTTGAGTACATCAAAGTTAATAAAAACTATCCAAGATTGTAATGGTCGTCATTGAATATCATTTGATAAATTAAACAAAAAGACACATTTTTATAATAAATTAAATGGATTCCTAAACGGAATGACTAGTTTTCATTTTTAATTTAAAACAGAAAAGTTACTTTTACCAACCAATCTGGAGACAAATTGTAGTCAAACTGTTTAAATAGTTTTTCCTTTCCTCACCTCTTATTCTTTTCCATTTTTAATTATAAAATATAAAATCAAACCACAACATTTATTACCAGTAAAGATACCAAACCAAATACATATGTATATGTGACGCGCAAAATAGAAAGGGACCTAAGGGTAAAAACCGGTTTTGTTCAGGAGAGCCATTTTAAAGATTTAAATACGTGTATCTTTGGTGTACCATCACTGAGGGTGTTGGTATTGGTCTCATTTGAAAGCGACACATCTCATGACGTCAGGAACGTTGACCAACCTTGAAAACTCACGTAGATCGTCCCTACCTCTTGTTTTGTGTAGTTGGTTTTTACTGTTTTCTACCTAGCGCGCTGTTTCCATGAGTTTGATATCAATTTTGCTCGCGTTTTTTCGAATCCAGGTTTATTTTCTGAAATTATTAATTGTGAATTATAATAAATACCCATTTATAATTCTTTTAAATCGTGAATATCACTCTGTTAGTACGAAAATTTTTTCACATAACCTTAGAATCGTCGACTTCAATTTCATAAAACGCGCATATCTCTGGGAGGGAACACTTTTGCGGCATGGGATCGGTCTCATTCGATGCTCAGATGTTGCCCACATCAAAAAAAAAAAAAAAAAGTGAAAATTTATTTTTTTTACCCTTAGGCCATTTCTCTATGCGCTGTCACATATGGAAATTATCTTGCAGAAGTTTATGGAAACATTTCTTCCAATTCTCATGGACACAAAAGTGTTGCTTCAAAAAAATATACTCTTCCATGGATTTAACAATATGAAATTATCAAGTTTTAACATTTTTGCTGTCCCGCATGAAATAACTTCCCACGAAATAAGTCCCCAAAAGAAAGTACAGACTTAATTCGTTATTTTGGGGACTTATTTCATTTTTATTTTTATTTCATATGAAATAACTCTCAAAAAATCTTTAATAAAATAAATCCACAAAAAAATTTGGGGAATTATTTACTTTTCAAATTTATTTAAAAATCTTAATGAATGCACCTTTTAGTTATAGACATTGAATAGTTTGAAGACGTAATATACAAATATTTTACTTTACTTAAATATTATTTATGTTTTAGATTTTTCTTTGTTTTTTGTTCTTATGGATAAAAAAAGAAAATATACATACATACATATCGTTGGTCACAAGTAGAAATAACTGTAACTTTACAGGAGAAAGTAAAACATAATAATCAGGGACAGGGGCTTCGTGCAAATGCATGTTTTTCCCCTTAACCCTGACAATGGCAAGGACGAAATATCTTTACGAAACAAGGAATTTGGGTAAAAATGGCATCGATTTGTTAGTGCATATTTTTGCATATTTTGCTGAAAATGCATATTTTTGCATGATTTGGTCATAAATGCTTATTTTTGTCTCATATTTTGGTATAATTACATGGTTTTGTGTCATATTTTGTGAAAAATTCAAACTCCAAAAAATATTATTGTTGAGAAATTATTAATGCAAAACTGTTTTTTGACAAATTTATTCGCTTGTACAATTGTAGAAAGAAGGGTTGTACAAGAATACACCCACCAAATTTAATGAAAATTGTCATTTTGATGATTGCAAGAGGAAATTATCTGCTATTAAAGCCGAAAGTAGTGAAACAATTTTGCGGAACATATTTAAAAAACAAATCTAATAGCTAGAATTCAATACATTGTAATGGTTGTTTTAAATAAATATATAACATTATATAAAAGGAATCATTTAAATTTGAGCCGATTACATCCACAGACCTTACAAGGAATTTTTCAATGCACAAATGCTGTCTAACGCTACAGTTACACGGCCAAGATTTGCATTCAAGTTTTTCACACATACTGGTTGTCAAAAGTAATTTAAATTGAAAGCTGTGACGTAGGCTGCACGCAATTTTCAAGCAAATTTATTTTCAATATGCCGTTGATAAGAAAACAGCTTAAACACACATTTTCATGGCTTCTATTTAGGTCTATAAACCGCAACACATCATTACATTTTTTACATATTTTTGTTCCTAATAATATATATTTAAAGTTAATTAAAGTTTTTAGGAGGAACATAACATTATGTGTAATAAAAGAACATAAAAATACTATGCCGGCAGAATATTTGAAAACAAAAACGAAAAGTGTGCTCATTGAAATTGGTGTCAGTTGTTTTTTGCCTATAAATTTGAATACACAATTGGAAAGAAAATTTGAAGTCAAAGTCCCATCAAATTCTAAAAGTGTGAATGTATTAGTGAAAAAGTGTGAATGTATTGAAATTTGAAAGGCAAAACTTGATCGTGTAACCCTCAAGTAAGAAAAAATTGATAGAACTTCCCATTCGAAAATAAGAAAAGTAATAAAATTTTTGAATGAAAATAAATAAATATCATTTTTATTTTTCTATTTACTTATTGCCCCTTTACTGCAATATAAATATATCTCGAAAAAGGCGTGTTTGGAGTTAATAGTGCAGAAAAAAACACTACATTGTATTTAATCTTACGTAAAAATTAAATATACGAGGCCTGTACAAGCACCCCTTGAGAAAATAAAATATTTTATATCTTTAATTAGTTGTATGTAAATTTAAAACTCTTTTTTTTTTTGTAATAAAAAACTTTCAAAATATGTGCATATTTTATTGTTTTTAGTGCATATTTTGCGTTTTTAATGTCATATTTTAGGTGCCTAAAATACCTTTTTTAAATGCATGAAGCCTTGTCCCTGATAATAATAAACAGTACAACTGCTTCCACAAATGATTTATATACTCGTACAACTGCTTGTAAAATTTTTATTTTTTACAATATTGCAATAAATTTTTGTGACGAGGTACTACATATTGCACACTAAAGTCCTGCACAAGACTATTTATAAGACCTTTCAAGACATGCGACATTTTTTAAACGCTTTACTACAGCGAAATATTTTAAAACAAACGCTAAAAAACACTGTTGGCAAGACAAAGAACTAAAAAAAAATATTGCCAACAGTGTTGTTTAGCATTTATTTTAGAATATTTCGCTGTAGTAAAGCGTTTGAAAAATGTCGCATGTCTTGAAAGGTCTTATAAATGGTCTTGTGCAGGCCAATATTGCACACTAAATCATAAAGAGTCACAACTCAAAATTATAAAAGTGGTTTTGCGTTTTTGTAAACCTGTTAATTGAAGAAATCTATAACGACCTCAACAATTTCTTTTGCAATACAGTCTTCTCTTGAAGAATATAAAATACCGTTATGCTTGTTTTTATACATACTTGCGTCATTTGCACAGTATCAACAGTTGTTTTCAACTACTCAGCATCTGAAATTTTTTGAGTTGTGAATCTTTATGATTTAGTGTGCGATATGTATATTTGTGTGAAATGTATTGGAATCACTGAAAAGTTCAATTAAGTGAAAATACGAGTTAGGGGTTTTCTACTTGTGACCATCGATATACATATGTACACATACATATGTAGCTCTTTACTTCTATATATAAAAAAAGACGTCTATGACATCTCTCAAAAGACAGATTTATTTGAAGCAATATCTTTAGTTACAATGTCATGGGAAAAACTCTCTACTGTTTCGCTAAAAAAATGCTGGAAAAATATTTTAGCTGACAGCGGTTTTGATGATGAAGATGATCTTCCCCATTCAGCCTTACGAGATGGTGAAGAACTGCGTACAATAAATCATTGCTTAAACTTACTTAATGCAAATTTTGCAAATTCTAGTTTTAGTTATGACGACCTGCATGATTGGAATATTGAGGATCCAAATGAAGAAATTGATCAAGATACTGATAGCGATGATGACCAAATATTGTTTCCAAAACCATTCCCAAAGGTTAAACATGAAGATGCAATAAAATGTTTTGACACATGCATTCAATGGGCTGTGGAGAACAATATTGAAACTTCCAAGACACTTTTATTGAGATCTATTCAAGAAAAAGCGGTAGAAGTGCAACTACAAATCAAAACACGCCAATGTTTAATGACTGAATTTTTTTAACAAACAAGTTTTATATATCAGTAACTTAAGTGCATACATATGCACAAATACACATGAATTATTACCTAATGTTTTGACCTGAATTTTACTATTTTTTTAAGTTTTTTTGTTTTAAATAAAAAACTAATTTAAATTAAACTATCTGCATGTTTAAATAAAAGGAGGAAAAAACTGTCGTCCAATAATACGAATTTTCCAACATTACGAAAAGGCCTGACATTATGTACAAATAGAAATGGTCGAACAGACCTTAAACAATAAACTTGAAAAGGGTAATTTTTTCTTTTTTTTTAATTATTAAAAAGCAACAACTATAAATCACATCCCTGTATTTCGTTATGGACATAATTTTGAGTCAAAGTCAAGCTGAGTGCAATCGTTAAAAAATATTTATTTTTTTGAAAATGAAATTTTTCACCAACGCAATTTTTATTGATCCGAAATATAAAACTTATTTTTTTTAATAATTTCAACAATTAACTCAGAATCCAAAATGTACAAGATTGAATAAAAGTAAAGATCTTGAAATTAAAAAATTGCGAATCTCTGTAAGAAACTTATGGACACTTGTGAAAGTGGGGATGGAGCTAATGGTAATTCTCATCTTAGTTTTTAAAATGCTGCTCAATCATCAATACAGAAAACTCTAGAAGGATTGAAAATGAGACCTATCATCTAGCTTGGTTAGCAATATTTAGTCACAACCCCAAGGAGTGTTCCGAGCGAGCAACTGTTCAGTAGTGTTTGTGTTGTTTACACAATTCATGGTAATATGCTTGATGGAGAAGTTTTGCAGTTAAACATTTCGCTCTTGAGGTTAACTTTTTTAATGTTAATTGTATAAGAAGTTTATTTTGTTTATCGAATTGAAATAAATTACTTGTTTTAATTATTAGAAACTAATATTACAAACTAATCGTATTTTCTTTTCTGGAAAAAAAGTTAACACTTATTACACTTTTTAATGAAAATTCGCAATAAAATGATTTCCTGAAATATACATTTTATTAGAAATTATTGTGTCATATCTTACGAGCTTAAATTTTTTCTTTACACGAACGCTAAATGGTATTTTTTTAAATAAAATGTTAAAAAATGTTACACTTTTTCCAGAAAAGAAAACGCAATAATATTTTTATGCCAGTTATTTAAATTTCGTTTAGGATTTATGCATTTTTTATTTATTTATTTATTTTGTTTTAATATTCGTATTTGTCTTCGACTGAATTTAGCGAATACGAATATCTAAAAATTACCGAATATTCGCGCATCACTAGTATATATATATATATATGGATATATTTATTTGCATTTTTGTTGGAGCATCGATAACTTGCTGATCTTGCACGTTGTTTTGCGAATTTTGCTTTTAACATCTTCAGTATTGTATAATACTTCCGTTAATGTTGGTCTAGTGCTATATTACTCTTAAATTTATGCACGTACAATACATATGTGAACACCTATGGATGTGTGTACATATAAAAGTATACATACATATATGTATGTACATTAGTATTATAATTAAATTTCAAAATGTTGAAACTGTCCATTCTCATTTTTGTTCTATTGGACTTGAGCATAACTCATGCAAAATTTTAGGCTCCTACGACTAAGCAATCACGCAGCAGTCCGGCCCTAAAGATTGAACTATGCGTTTTTCCTATGATCTGAATGTTTATTTTAAATTTTTCTTCTTTATTTGTTATGGGAAATACAATCTATAATTTTATTAATTTATTGTAGTTATATTTAATTCAAAAATTTTTGGGTTTGAAGTCTACTGACGAATTCCAAAAGCGGGAACGAAATGCATATAGACAATTGAAGCACAGCCGCGAATAACGTTCTAAAAGACAATTTAAAAAAAAACAGTTTTTTCACAGATTACCATTAACATAACTCTCTTGCGTTGTTCAAACATCAAACCATCCAAAATTATGCATCTGATCGCCGTCAAAATACAATTACAATCAGTCAGTCAGTGGAAAACTTTGTAAGTAACTAATAAATCATGCAAACAAAATTAACGAAAACAATTGATAAATGTAGCAGAGATACAAAAAGAAAAGATAATACTAGTTATCATTATTTTCGATACGCTAAAAAAATTTAAACGAGAAAAACAATCTTGCCTTAAAATACGTTTTGTGGCTCTCCTGCAAAATTATTATTTTGTCACTTAAAACGTTATTCGCGGCTCACCTTCAATTGCTAAACCATAAAAACAAGCTAAATTTTCAAATTAAATAAATTAAGACTTAATGACAAATAAATATACTTCGGTATTTCATATATTTAAAATATAATAAGAAATTAAATAATCAAAGGTTTATTTATTTGAAAATGTAAACTACCAAATCTATGTACGAGTATATTAAACCACCCAAAAAAATTAAAAATGACATGTGTGTAAAAGTTGTACTGATAGCGTGCACTTCAGCCATGCGCATTGCACTTTTCACCAAAAAAAATTATAAACACAGTTTCTGGTAGACTGACCATAAAAATTACATGTGCGTAAAAATTGTACTATAGCGTGCACTTCAGCCATGCGCATTGCACTTTTCACCCAAAAAAAAACTATAAACACTTTTGGCCGGCCCCATAACTTTCAAATGCGACGTTTTTCGAAAACAAATTTTATAACCATTTTTGTGCAGAAAAATAGCACAACATTTTTCCAGTACATAATTTTGCCCTAATTTATTATAAGCCCTAACTTGTTATAAGCCTTGTTATGTATTTGGAAATTATCCTACAGCTCGTGATCCATAAACAGAAATATACACGATCGAGGAAAGTATATTTTTCTTTAAAAAATATGCGTACATACTTGCATATTTTATGAAAATTTACAAACAAATCATTAGGATCCTTGTTATAAAAAAGCAGTGTGAGTCCGACCACAGGGGAGATGTGTAAACATCTAGTAATGAAAATTTTTTTTAAGTCGGAAGTACTTATGCTTTTAGTATATTTTTTTAAATTAATCAATTAAAAGTATGTAAACTTTCAATATTGTAAATACATAGGAATTTGCTGGTTTTTGTTTGTTTTATTTAACTTATTTAGTTAGTAAATGGACACACTGCTTACTGCATTAAAAATTGCAGTAAGCAGTAAATTTACTGATTACTGAAAAAATTCAGTAAATTTTTACTGATAATGAAATTTAATTTGCATTATCAGTAAAATCGTAGGGCCGTATTCATAATAAAACTGCAGCAAGTGGCAAAGTTTTTTTTTACTCAAATTTTGAAATTTTTGTATGAAAAAAGTTTAGCCACTTGGTACAATTTCGTTATGAATACGGGCACAACTGATAACTGAAAATTCAATGCACCTCATCATATAATAAATCATTTAGGACTTTATAAAAATTGTACAAAAAAAGTTTAGTAATCAGTAAAAATTTACTGGTTAAAAAATGCCTTTACTTTTACTTTTTGATTTTTAATTCCTGTTGTTCATCGATTAGTTGTTGCTGTTCTTGTTGTTGTGTACGCATTGCAATTAAAATAAAGCAATTATCAAGTTAAATAAAACAAACAAAAACCAGCAAATTCCTATGTATTTACAATATTTTAAATAAGTTTGTGTTGCTTCTTTCAAACACTAATACACTCATATTTCATAATTCGGTGTGATGATGATCTTACTCAAAATTTGTGATTGTGTTGTGAAAAAGATTTTTACCCCCTAGCGTATAGATGTTTATTAGAGATCGACCGAAGGCGTTTAGCCGAACTTCGGCTAAAATCCTAAACTTCGGCCAAAACCGAAGCCGAAGCCGAATGTTTTAAATTTTAAAAATGATACTTGTTTTATATGAATTAAGAAAAAATTTTGCTTTTTTGAGATCACTGAAATAGCTGTAATATCTATTGGATACATAACAAGAAAAATAAAACTATTTTGCAATTTCTAGATTGCTTTTTCATATGATCACTCACAAGAACGTCCAAGTAAAAGAAAATAGAAAGCAACAGGGTTGTATTTCAAAGCAACCCTTTCAAAACGTTAAACACAATAGAAACTGTCGGCGAGCAACGACCAAAAATAATGTTATTTTTCAAGCTTGGAATGAAAAATATTCGGCTTCGGCTAATCGGCCGATTTTTGCCATAGGCCGAATGTTGGCCGATTACCAATTTTTGGCCGAAGGCCGAAGCCGATAAATCGGTCGAACTCTAATGTTTATACATCAAAAACAAAAATGTATTATTAAAAAAAATTGGTATATTTCTCTTCACTGTATTTATTTATTTTAATTTTTTTTGGAAAAAAAATCGTAATGATTTATTAATTTACATAATATATGCAAGTATGTACGCAGATTTTTTTACACAAAAATATAGTTTGCTCTAACATCTATATTTGTGTCTACCCAGGCAGAAATTGCCAACCGTACAAAATCTGTAACACTGGGAAAGCACTTTTACTCAAGAAACCCAAACGGTTTGAAAACGTTACGGTTTACAATCTGAAAAATTATATGCCAATGCTTTTTAGCAAATTTTTATTTTTTATTTCTTTTCGTTTTTATTTAATTTTGGCATTTGGTAAGAATACACTTAACATTTAGCTTGCTTAGCTCTATTTCAATTTTGTCTGGTCTAAATATTTAACAACATATAAATCTACGTCCCTGGATGACAGTGGATACGTAAAAACTCAAGAGTTTCGTTAAATATGTTACCTTTTAAGTAAATATTATCACATAGAGAAAGTTTGCTTAGTATGATTTTCTTTAAAACTCAAAAGGTAAATTTTTAAATACCATTAGTAAGTTTTCTTAAAGCGCTGATACATTTTCTTGTGAAATATAAGAGAATGAATTCTTTGCAATTATCTTTCGAAGTAATTGTTTCAAGTATTGGGAATATATTACACTTAACAAAAAAATTATGTTGGGAAAGCACTTAAATTGTGGTTTTCATAGTGTTTAGCCAACGACGTAAAAAATAGTTGGCCAACGCCATCATGAGGTTATCATTTGTGTGTTGGCACAACACTCCAAAAGTAGAACTTGTGATGTTTTGTCAACGTTTGAACCACCTTAGGAAACGCTTTGCCAACGTTAACCCCATTTTATTTTTCTGCGTGGGTAGTTTTGATGAGATAAATTCAATGGATCACCAGGTGTAGGACAATTTACAAATACATATATAAAAAAGCTTATAATAAACTGGTGCGTTATGTTTTGATCCTTATATTATTAAATGATATAAATCTACGCGTTGCTGGCCCTAAGCAAACAAACATTAGTGTTGTATATGGCATTGGTGGTACAATATGAAAATTGGATTTTGCCCACGAATAAACTAAATATTGCGCCATCTGCCGGACGAACTTCAAACTGCACAGAAACGCTTCTCACGCCCCATAGAGCATGTATATAAAGTTTGGTCGAAATCGGTGCAGTAGTTCTTGAGTTACGGTGCAAAATCACAAAAAAACAAACTAAATATGGCGCCATCTGTCGGACGAACTTCAAACTACACAGAAACACTACTCACGCCCTATAGAGCATGTATATGAAGTTTGGTCAAAATCGGTGCAGTAGTTCTTGAGTTACGGTGCAGTAGTTCTTGAGTTACGGTGCAAGACCACAAAAAAACAAACTAAATATGGCGCCATCTGTCGGACGAACTTCAAACTACACAGAAACACTCCTCACGCCCCATAGAGCATGTATATAAAGTTTTGTCAACATCGGTGCAGTAGTTCTTGAGTTACGGTGCAAAAACACAAAAAAACTAAATATGGCGCCATCTGTCGGACGAACTTCAAACCTACACAGAAACACTACTCACGCGTTATAGAGCATGTATATGAAGTCAGTAGTTCTTGAGCTACGGTGCAAAAACACAAAAATAATAAATACTGCGCCATTTGTCGGACGAACTTCAAACTACACAGAAACACTCCTCACGCCCCATAGAGCATGTATATAAAGTTTTGTCAACATCGGTGCAGTAGTACTTGAGTTACGGTGCAAAAACACAAAAAAAACTAAATATTGCGCCATCTGCCGGACGAACTTCAAGCTACACAGAAACACTCCTCACGCCCCATAGAGTATGTATATAAAGTTTGGTCAAAATCGATGCAGTAGTTCTTGAGTTACGGTGCAGTAATTCTTGGGTTACGGTGCAAAAACACAAAAATAATATATACTGCGCCATCTGTCGGACGAACTTCAAACTACACAGAAACACTCCTCACGCCCCATAGAGCATGTATATAAAGTTTTGTCAACATCGGTGCAGTAGTTCTTGAGTTACGGTGCAAAAACACAAAAAAACTTAATATGGCGCCATCTGTCGGACGAACTTCAAACTACACAGAAACACTACTCACGCCCTATAGAGCATGTATGTGAAGTTTGGTCAAAATCGGTTCAGTAGTTCTTGAGTTACGGTGTAAAAACACAAAAAACTAACAATTGCGCCATCTGTCGGACGAATCACTATTTCTGAAAGGGGCGTAGCATTTACCGGGGTAGAATCTATATATAAATAGGCAAGTGAAAAAAAGTTAAGAACCATTTTAACTGACTTAAACTCAACGTATTCGCTTGATTTTTTTTTGTTAGATAGATTGACAATAGGAGCAGTGCAGAATGTATTTTTTCTTCTACATTTTTGTGTCTAACTTGAGGGTTACACGATCAAGTTTTGCCTTTCAAATTTCAATACATTCACACTTTTTCACTAATACATTCACACTTTTAGAATTTGATGCGACCTTGACTTCAAATTTTCTTTCCAATTGTGTATTCAAATTTATAGGCAAAAAACAACTGACACCAATTTCAATGAGCACACTTTTCGATTTTGTTTTCAAATATTCTGCCGGCATAGTATTTTTGTGTTCTTTTATTACACATACATACGTACCTTTTCACAATGTATGGTTAAAAGATAACAGAGACTTTAACTGCAAGTTTTGTATGAAGAACTGTCAGTTAAAGTTCACGTTAAGTCTTAACCATACATTGTGAAAAGGGACGATAATGTTATATTCCTCCTAAAAACTTTAATTAACTTTAAAGAAATATTATTAGGAACAAAAATATGTAAAAAATATAATGATGTGTTGCGGTTTATAGACCTAAATACAAGTCGTGAAGTTGTGTGTTTAAGCTGTTTTCTTATGAACGGCATATTGAAAAAAATTTGCTTGAAAATTGCGTGCAGCCTACGTCACAGCTTTCAATTTAAATTACTTTTGACAACCAGTATGTGTGAAAAACTTCAATGCAAATCTTGGTCGTGTAACTGTAGCGTAAGATAGTTAAAAACAGTTAAGAATATTAGCCAATCATAAAGCCATGATTTCTCTTTCTCTCTTAATTTGCTAAAAAAAATTACAACAATTTGGCTTGGCAACTCCATAAACACTCAGAAGGAAAAACGTGTTTTATTTGTTCATTCTATTCTTATTTCCATCTTTCTATGTACTTAAACGATTATTGCTGAAACTAATAAAATTTGGATATTTAAATAACGAGTGGTACTGTATTATTTTCCTTTAGATGCTTAAAAATAATATATTTTTTTAATTATTAATAACTTTGATTAAAGTTAAATTCACCTACAGCACAAAGTAAGTTTTTTATTTTTGGTTTATTTTGTGTGCGTTTTGTTTTTGTTCATTCCCAGCAAAAAACTTTGCCTACTAGAATGCAAAAAAGTGTATGTACTCCTCAGTCGTAAGTACTTACAATTTGACTGAATAACCCATTATTTTTGTTTGAGAAGTTCAAAAAGTATGCGGTACCCTATACTTTTTGCCTACAAACATACAAAAGTTAATAGATTACTGATTGCCTAAAAGTACTCAAAATTTAATGGGTTATTTTTTGCTTACAAATATGCAAAATTTTATAGATTAAATTTTGCTTAAACTTATTCTAAATTAATTTGCTAGTTTTTCTAATTAAAATAATTTTCACGATGAATAAATTTTTCTCTAGATATTTTTCCTTATTAACTGGAAAGCACTACAATAAGTACTTTCACGTAATGATATAAATAAGTTCTTATTTTATTCATTACAGGGCAGTCATTATTATGTACATAAAATAATTACATAAATAAGTATCAGTCATTACTTTGTAAGCCATTAAAAGAGTACTACCCATTACAAAATTTCGAAAATTTTTTGCTGGGTTGTTTTCATTATTTTTCTGTGCTTTAAATTACTGAACATACTGGAATGTTGGAATATGATGGAATGTTGGAATATGATGGAATGTTGGAATATGATGGAATGTTTATATTATTAGGCTAGCATATTCGTACATACATATGGGGTCTTTCTCAAAGAATAGGGAATAGAAACTTTTTTTGTAACAAACTAAAACTAAAACTTTAGAGAAAAAGCGTTCAATGAAAAAATAAACGAATATTTTTGTTTTGGGCAATAATAATGAATATGAAGTGAAAACAAACACTAGGAGCAAATATCTAATTACATTTAGTTCAAAAAGTGAACAACTTTTTTTAAATAGTTTGCTTAAAATCTATTCTTATTTATGCCGATAAATGAAATTTTAAATTCGTATTTAGTAGTTAAGAAAGTGGTTTAAGAGAGTGGTTTACCTTGGAGTCTATTCTATACATATGTATATTTGAATATAGTTTTTAAATTGTGTTTTAAATTCATCAAACTTTAAATATTTTCATTCTATTCTCCACCTCTGTGCGTTAATGGTTGATTTTCAACCACTGGGCGAACACTAGTAAAGGGTGTTTTTTTTAGAGGTATAGAACTTTGAATTGAAATAAAACACAAGAAAATCGTTTTAATGTCCATCAATTTGGCTTTATTGGAAGGATAATTTTATGCCATTAATGTTTAAATATGATTTCGGGCATGTGGCCGCCGCGGCTGGCTCGAATAAAGCCAATTCTACAGGTCCAATTTTCAACCACTTTTTCGAGCATATGGGGCCGTATGTTGGCAATAACGCCACGAATGTTGGCTTCCAAGTCCCCTAACGTTTCTGGTTTGTTGGCGTAGACGAGCGACTTCACATATCCCCAAAGAAAATAATCCAATGGTGTCAAATCACACGATCTTGGTGGCCAATTGACAGGTCCATTCCGCGAAATTATGCGCTCATCGAATGTTTCCTTCAATAAATCGATTGTGACGTGCGCTGTGTGGCATGTAGCGCCGTCTTGTTGGAACCACAACTCATCCACATTCAAAATCTTCAAAATCTTCCATAAAGTTGATGGACAAAGCTCCAATTGCTGTGCACGGTGGCGAATCGATTCATTCGGGTCCTCTTCAACACTTTGCTCTACAGCGGCAATTGTTTCTTCGGTGCGCACTGTTCGACGTCTCTGCGGATGCGTATTATCACATAGAGTAAACGTAGTGCGAAAACGATCCATGGTTAACCGAATTAATTGCTCTGATGGACGATTATGTCGACCATAAAATGGACGGAGCTTGCGGTAAACTTCGCGAACTGAACCATTATTTTCGAAATAAATTTGCACGATTTGCAAGCGTAGTTCTTTTGTCAACCTGTTCATGATGAAATGGCAAACCAAACTAAATATTAATCACTTGACAGCTGACAAAATGGCCGCCAGTTAAAAAAGTGATGCCAACTTAAAGTTATATACCTCAATAAAAACACCCATTATATATAAAAACACGCACCGGTCTTTTACAAATATTTTGTGGGGTGGAAGGTGAAAATCTGTTGGGGCATTGAAGAGTTCACCCATAACAAATATGTAAACGTGTTTTTGTATTATATATAATAAGATAATTTTCTCATAATTTTGTCTTTTTGTACCAAATATTATTTTATTTTTGTAATTTTTTATTTCTTATTTGTTTTGTACCATCTTGTTTATGTTTCAACAGCAGTCATATTTTAAACTAGTTCAAAATTAGGACATGACTTTAAGACTACCGTTTGATTACCCCATTTGCATATGTTTTTAAATATAAACAAAGAGAAGCAAAGGAAAACAAAAATTCTTAGTTTTTGATGAAATTTTCAAAATAACAAAAAATAAATGTGTTAAATTAAAACGTGCTGAATTTCCATAAAATTTTTGGAAATATGTATTTATAGTAACAATCCCAGCAAAAAACTTTGCCTACTAGAATCCAAAAAAGTTTATGTACTCCTCAGTCGTAAAGTACTTAAAATTTGACTGAATAACCCATTATTTTTGTTTTAGAAGTTCAAAAAGTATGCGGTACCCTATACTTTTTGCCTACAGACATGCAAAAGTTAATAGATTACTGATTGCCTAAAAGTACTCAAAATTTAATGGATTATTTTTTGCTTACAAATATGAAAAATAATATAAACTTATTCAAAATTAATTTGCTAGTTTTTCTAATTAAAATAAATAAAATTTTGTAAACAAATTTCTCTAGATATATTTCCTTATTAACCGGAAAGTACTACAATAAGTACTTTCACATAGTGATATAAATAAGATCTTATTTTATTCATTACATGACAGTCATTATTATGCAAATAAAGTAATTAGATAAATAAGTATCACTTGTTACTTTGTAAGCCATTACAAAATTTCGAAAAATTTTTTCTGGGGATGCTATGTTAATTCTGAACGATTCAATTCCACGTAGAATGCATAACATATCCGATTGTTTTTAAACGTGAATAAAGTGAATAGATTATTATTAGGGATGTAACGAATGTTCGCATTCGCAAATAGTTCGCTTACTTTTGCTATTTGCATTCGCTTTTGCATTCGCTAAAATGTATGCGAATATTTCAAGCGAATACTAAAGACAAAAAAATTTATTTCTTTTACGAAAATAGTTTACGATTTTAAATTTAAAGACGAAAATTATTTAAAGCCAGCATGAAAAATGTACTTACATGTAAAGCATTAATATTTTAGCGGAAAACTTTTTTATCAATAAGTTCTCATAAATATCAAAATGAAACCCAAACCCAGCGGTGTTTGGAAATATTTTTCAGTTTTGAAAAAGAAAAGACAATGTTTGATTTGCGCGAAAATATTTTCTGCTTAAGACTAGTCTGTTCAAACTTTTGAACGCCATTCATTACTTCGTACAACAAATTTCAAATCCAAACAATATTAACTAGTCCTTGTTTGTTGTAAATTCCACGCGAAACAAGTGCCACTCATATTATTTCTCATGAAAACTTAAAATGTTGAAGATATATTTCATATGTTTTTCCCAAGATGAACAAAGTACTACTTCTGCATAATTTTTTCAGGAAAAATTCATTCCAAGTTTTCTTCATATGTATTTGACAGAATTTCACATGAAATGTTGAACAGAGTACCAGGATTTAGGGCTAAAGTACGAATGGGTGGATTGCCTAACATTGTGTAAACTTATTTTTAATTATTATATGTATATACTTACTCTTATATAAATTTATTTGCATGTGATATTTTAACGGATTGTAATATTTGCATTCGCTTTCGCATTCGCATTCGCTTTCGCAAAAATTAAAATGTATTATTCGCTTTCGCATTCGCTAAACTGGTATTCGTTACGTCCCTAATTATTATAGTGATCGGTGATTAGTGGTTTGCCGCATGGTACATTTAAAAAAAATTAAATTATTGGTCGCTTATATATGAACGATGTGTCTTTTTTTAATTTGTTCTCAGTTTTTCGATATCTTGAATATATCAGGATATATTTATTTCCCCCTTTTATATATAAAGTAATAAATAAACTAATTCGACTTACATGAAAGGAAGTGAACAATATTGTTGTTATGATTGGTAAATGCGGCAACAAAGATTTTTGTCTTTTTTTTTGTAAATCTTAATAACTTTTCACGTTTAGGGTAAAAAGGTTAGAAACTTTAACGGCCTGGCCCGCGATGTCGACAGTAATTTTTCTATCGCTTACTTATGTACATATGTATATTGAAAACAAAAACAAAATCAGAAAATTTGTTTTACGGACTGGCCCACGATGTCACTAGACATCGTTCGATCGACAACTTGTATTGCAAACAACAATAACTTTAGAAAATTTGTTGTTGTTTGCAATTCAAGTTGTCGATCGAACGATTTCTCGTGACATCGTGGGCCAGGCCGTTAGTTTTCAATATAAGTAAGTCCTCGTCCATACTTGCAATTTTTGTTGCAGCAATTCTTGAGTTTATTGGTGAGAGGGGAGAGAAGATTGGGGAGGGGTACACAGTTTCATGTGGTCGGCAATTCTCTTCTGTTTTGAAATTCGCATTTGCTAATTTAAAGTTTGTAAATGTATTTGAGGATTTATTTTATTTTATTTGTTCAGTTATATGAAAAACACAAAATGTAACGAAAAGTAAAAATAATTGTTATTTTTTCAGGCAAATTTGTTGTTAAATAGAATTTTTTAATACTTAATTGCAAAACCAGAATTTCCTAATGTGGACACTTATGCAATTTCAAAGCAGAATTTTAAAAAATTGCAGCAATAAAAATTGCAAGTCTGGACAAGGACTAAGCTATAGAAAATTTCATGTCGCATCGTATGCCAGACCCGTAAGTTTAAAGAAAAACACATACATATATCTATTACTTTTATTATTAAACAATATATTCTATGGTGTATTTTTAACCCCCGACCAAAACAAGGAGTGTTGTAAGTTTGTAGTAGCGGTATTCACGGTTGGCTATTGCAGTTTTTTTACCTATTGTAGCTTTGATAAATCGTGGTAAATTTAAAACACGGCAACAACAAAATGCATACATTTTTAATTAACTATGTCTACACCATCTACTATACTGAAAACTGAAGTAGATGTTGTCGCCAGTGTATGATAAAATCATCATTTTAATGACGTTTGGACCAAAATATGATTTTAAGATTTTTGTTCTCGAATGATGATTTTTAATTTTGCAAATTATGATTTTTATTTTCAATATATACATATGTATGTACAATTTTTTTTTTTGTTCTACAATGCTTATCAATAGATATACCTATAAAGAAAACATTTTTGTTCCACGAAAATATTCGTCTATATGGAAACAGGTTGGTAAAGGCAGAGAGCACAAATCTCCCTCCTCTTCTGGGTCATTAAAAAAAAAGAATAAGAAAACGTCACTTTACAAGAAAAAGAAAAAAGTTATCTTAGAGAAGTGGCGAAAAATCGGTCTTGCACAAATGTATACCAAATCTTTTAAAAGAAGTCATTCGTCTCTACGGAAAAGCAATTTGCCTCTAAAACAACTGTACATCAGTGATGCAAAATGTGGCACAATTGGGCCATTTGTGGCAATTTTGGATGTTTGATGGCCCTGTGGTACTCTCTAGGATATTTTGGTCCTTTCAGCTCAAAATTCAACTTTCCTTCAAAGCTTTGAGTTCACTTTTTAATTGAGTTTCTTCGTTTTAAAAACCACTTTTATTTTTGGAGATTTTTATTTAAACTGGAGGGTTATTATGTATTTCGACTCGAAAAGAAAACTGGTCGAATTTGTATGTTATTAACATTACAATTCGAAATCATTTCCGTTCTATTCGGATTACATAATAACTGTTGAAAAATTACTTAATAAACTCAAATTACACAAACACATTTTTCTAATATTTATAATTGTTACTTAAATTGTTAGTTGTTTTACTACATTGAATTTTGAAACATATATTCCATGTTTTTTATATCACCTACTGGTGAAAAATTTTTCATATTTACTTGTACTAAAATAATTGTATACAATAATTAGCTTTTATTCAGGGACATAACAGTTATAAGAGAAATGACTAAAAGGTTATATTTAACAATTAAAATTGATGAATTTAAATATTGGTTATAATCAACAATTATAGTAAGATATATTTCATTTTGGTTATTGTAACCAATTAAAGTGAGAAATATTTTTTTTTGGTTACGAATAACTATTATAGCAACCAAAAATTTTTTTGGGTTACCAATAACTATTATCTAAAGTATTTTAATTTTTTGGTTATTGCTACCTAAAATACGATAATTTAGGTCCAAAGATACAAAATAATATTTAATACGAAAATGCAAAAATATGAGAAAATTATTCAACAGCTTCTATCTGTATCCGAAAACTATTTGCGAATTTTTGCAATATGTGAAAGAAAATTTTTTTCGAGCATTTATCCTTTTAAAATTAAGGGGTTTAGTATTTATTTGCAAATTTTAGTAAGTTTTGCTAATCAGGTAATTTTTAATAAATCTTATTGCTTTTGCGCACAATTTTTATAAATTAGGGGTGACTCAACAAACTTACGTTATTGTCTGATAGTATTATTTTTTTTTTTACAGTTTTTCCCTTTTTATAGTTCTGCCGACTCTTAATTAATATCACACTTTGCTATCATTTTGATGTTAGCAAGTTATTGCAAGTTTTCGTAATTTTTGCGAATCTTGTATGCATTTTTATAAGTTTGGCAATTTTTCCCATTTTTTGGAATTTGTATTTGTAAGTAATTTTAGGGCTTGTTGGCTATTTTGCAATTTACCGCGGATTTTCTCTAATATCGCAATAAAAGTGATTGTTCGCAATTCTCTATTTTCATTTGCAGTTTTAACTATTTTTAATAAGTGTCAGACTTTGATATCTTGTTGATGTTACCAAGATTTTGCGAATTTTTGGCATTCCTTACAATTTTAAGGGGTTTTAATAAATTCTATCGCATTTTTTCAATTATGAAATTATTCGCGAATTTTCGCAGTTTTTTGCAAATGAGATTGTTTTTGATTCTTAAAATCCACTGAGTTTTTTTGTTTACAGTTTTTGCGGTTTTGGAAGTTTTTTTTAACATATTCACACTTTTAGCAAATTATCGCAAGTTCTTGCCGATTTTGGCGGTCTATATAATTTGTTTTGGGAGAGTTTTTCGATTATTTTAATCCCTTGGAAATTAGTATATTTTTTGCAATATGTAATGTTTTTAGTAGAAATTTGCGAAAAAGAAAAGTAAAAGCAAAATAATTAGTTTAAATACCTGAATAATTTTATTATGAAATTGATAAATATTTCTTATAAAACTGCGTGTTTTGTCAATTTTGCTAAAGATATTTAAATTTTTTGTCCTGCATACCCCTTACAAATGCATCTTATACATCTAAAATGCCATATTTCAGGTAGCAATAATTGATACTTAAGTAACCAAAAAATTTAAATTCTTTAGACAATTGTTATTGGTAACCAAAAAATTTTTTTGGTTGCCATAATTGTTATTCGTAACCAAAAAAAAATATTTCTCACTTAAATTGGTTACAATAACCAAAATAAAATATCTCTTACGATAATGGTTAAAAATAACCCAAACCAAATAAAACACATTTTACAGTAACCTTTTCATTTAAAATACAAAAATAACAATTATTTTCGATCCCTGCTTTTATTTGATCGGGAGTTTGATTCATTTTCAATAGGTTATGGGCCTTATCTTATTTTTCGCTTAATAAAAACAAGTAAGAGTGCTGTATTCAGCTGTGCCGAATCTTATATACCCTTTACCAAAGTGCGTATATGTAGTATAAAGATACATACATAAGCACATACATATATACATATTTGTTTTGTTCAAAAATGTATCACATGTTTGGTTTGTGCAAAAACATATCATTTTTGCTCTAGTGCAATTTTTAATAAGTGACCTCTCGGTATTTTTCGATTAAATCTTTTTTTTTTTTGATATTAGCAACGACTTGAATATTTTATTCTACGCTCTGTATTTAAGAAATATTTTACATTCACCCTTATTCCAGTTGTCAAAATCGACGTCACGTCATACAATTACCCGTATTGCATATGTCGAGTCGAATATTCGTCTACGACAATTTTGTATTTGATTAAACAAGGCTTGTACAAGTTTTGTTTATTCTATGACAAAATTTTCATAGACGAATATTCGACTCGACATACGCAATACAGGTGAATATCAAAAAGTGTTATTCCTTAAGAATTTTTTCAAATTTGTTCAGCACAAAGGAACGGTTTCATTGAAATGAAACTGAAAATGTTATTTAATTAATTTTATAGTTACGACAAGGGATGGGCAAATGAAAACAATTTATCGATATGTATCGTATTTTTGAACAGTATCGATATATATTTTTTGAAAACATCGATATTTCGATATATCGATATTTTTTGCATTCAAATGTTACCAAAATATTCCAAATCTAAAATAAATACACATACTAACATATTGTACCATAATCGCAAAAAAAAAGTTTAAGCGATATAAATTTTGAACAACTAGTTATTGAACAACTATTGGGTTTTTAAAAAAGATTTCCATAAAAAATTTTGCTGATTAAAGCCTAGATCCCACTATCGGCACAATGTACCGATTTTCGTCGTCTCATTGAAATAAAGTCATAAGTAATAAGCTAAGGGCCTGTTTCTCTAAATGCGAACGATAGATTCGATCGAACATTTATATTAAAAACAAAAAACTTACCCCCTGTTTCTCTAAATGCGAACGATAGATTCGATCGAATATTAATATTAGAAACAAAAACAAATTTCAGTTTTTTGTTTTTGTTTTTAATATAAATGTTCGATCGAATCTAACGTTCGCATTTAGAGAAACAGGCCCTTAAATTTGTTTTTGTTTCTAATATTAATATTCGATCGAATCTATCGTTCGTTCGAATATCTATCGTTCGCATTTAGAGAAACAGGGGATAAGTTGGCCTTATTTCTCAACTAATTGAAATATAATAATCATTGATTAATGAATGCCCGTTTTTAACACTTCAAAGTTCATCATTGCGAAATACGATAAATATCCACTTTGCATCCAAACAATAATATTTAAAGAAACCGCGAACTTAATACTTAATGAACTCCATGAGTGGAGAAAATCGAAATTGATATTGGTATCGAAAAAGGAAATCAATTTATCCATACATCTGTATGTTTAATTTGTATTATAAGATAATTTCTGAAAAACTGCATTCATTTCGAATGCACAATTAGTCACTTTAAGAAATTTAATACAAAGGAACGACGTATGTTAAGCTATACGTAACCTTCTGTAGCTCCTTAAGGCTTCATTAGTCTTTACTTTATGTTGCTGTTCTAAATTTTAATAGTTTCTAAATTTTAATAGTTACTTTTCCTGTAATAAATTAGCTGTTTCTGACCAGAACGGTCACAGTTTTCTACTAAATTGAGTTTTGCATAGTCCATTGTTATGTTTCAATATAGTGTTTATTAGTGTTTTTCAGGTAAAAATTAAATTTTTTAAATTATTGAAGCACAATCAGTTTATTTCGAAATGTTTTTATTTTATTTATGTTGCCGCTTAAAATTACTTAACAGTTTTTTTATTTTCAGAGGTCGAACCGAAACAGAACAGGGTCCCGTTTCTCAAACCTACAAGTTACAAGTTTACAAGTAAAATAGACACAAAACAACAACAATTTTACAAGTTTTAGTTAGCTGATTCATAAGAGAAGAGAAAGTAAAAACTAATTCTGTCTTCAGGCTTATACACACACAAACCAAATTTGTCATTTAGCTTAGTTAACAAATAAAAGTTACCTGGCTTAGTGTGGTCACCTTATAGATGCGCCTTGTTATTATGAAATTTCTCTTTTTTTCTTCGCATCACCAATATCGTACAGTTAAAAACCGGTTAAAATTTGCAGAGCTCTTAAAAATATCGAAACCCGATACTCGTAAATAAGAATCGATGTATCGATATATCGGTTTTTGAAATATCGACGATATATAGCGATATTTATTTTAGCAAATATCGATATTTCGATATATCGATATTTTTTGCCCATCCCTAGTTAGGACTGTTCTAAATTAAACTAAAAATTAATAAGAGCTCGTTACAAGCTGTCAACGAAAGACCGTCAATTTAAAACACAACTGTGCTGAGAGCATAACAAGCAACATGGCACAAACCTTCATTTATACTTAAATAAAAATTGAACATGTCTAAAAAAATTTCAGTAAAGTGCGACTTTGACTAGCGCACGAAGGGTTCCATACGTTCGGTTTTGAGCGTTTTTTTAGTTTAGGCGATTTTTTCATTTTAAACGATTTTTTTAGCTTTGTCGCTTTTTTATCGTTTTGGTGATTTTTTTCGGTTTTTGGCGTTTGTTTTAATTTTTGCGATTTTTTTCATTTTGACGATTTTTTTTTAATTTTGGAAATTTTTCCGGTTTTTCGCGATTTATTGAGTTTTAATTTTTTTTATTTGGCGATTTTTTTTTTGTTTTTGGCGATTTTTTTCGGTTTTCGATTTTTTTAATTTTGGGATTTTCTAGTTTTACCGGTTCAGAAAATTTCAAGGGTTTTGCTCTTACGGTTTCCAAGATACAGCAAGTTGTCAAAATTACATTAACTGATAGAACACCCTTTAACTAATTTTTTTTTTTAAATTTTAGTGTTGTTATAGCCTGTATAAAAATACACTAATTTTAAAAATTTTAAGTGCATATACATACAATTGTATGTATATTACGTGGGATTTTAAAATTGTTCGCTGCTTGTTTTGGAACACCCTTTAAATTTGTAACTCTGATATATTTGTTGTTGTAGCGGCCAAGGTTCTACATACTCTGTCCAAATTTCAGGTCTGTAGCTCTTACGGTTTAATAAAAAGAAATCAAATAATTGGACCTAGTTACTTTTATTTAAAAAAAAATATTTTTCCAACCCTGGGATCATAATTTTAGATTTTTTTTGATTCCTTATAACAATATAGTAGCTCCTAAAAAAATTTATAAATTACGTTAAGTGAACAAAGAAAAAAGAATATTAAAAAAATTGTTTTATTTAGTTACTTTAATATTTAGAAAAAAAAGTTAAAACTTTCCTAAAATTCGCGAAAATTACGAAAACTTGCAACAACTTGCAGAACTATAAAATGGGAAAAACTGTACAAAAAATGTATCAGACAATAACGTAAATGGGTTGAGTCACCCTTAATTTGTAAAAATTGTGCACAAGAGCAGTAAGATTTATTAAAAACCATCTGATTCGCAAAATTTACTAAAATTTGCAAATAAATACTAAAGCCCTATATTTTAAAATGATAAATACTCGAACAAATTTTGTTTCACATATTGCAAAAATTTCAAAAATTCGCAAATAGTTTTCGGATACAGATAGAAGCTGTTGACCAATTTTCTCATAATATTAATCAAATATTATTTTCCATCTTTGCACCTAAAGTACCGCATTTTAGGTAGCAATAACCAAAAAATTTAAATTAATAATACATAAAATTAATAGTTATTGGTAACCATTATAACCATTGCTATAATAGTTATTCGTAACCAAAAAAAAATATTTCTCACTTTAATTGGTTACAATAACCAAAATTAAATATATCTTACGATAATCGTTGATTATAACCAATATTTGAATTCATCAATTTTAATGGTTAAACATAATCTTTTTGCCATTTTTCTTGTAACGGTTATGTCCCTGGATCACAGATTTTGAGTATGTTTAATAGAACTATTTAGAGAATTTTGTGGTATAATTTTTTTAATGTAATATCACTGGACGTTAATACCATACACTCGGAAATCAATCAATAAATTATCCTAAATAATAAAAAATAAGAATACAGCGATTTTTGAAATTTTTGAAGTAAAACATTTTTTAGGTGAAATAAAATAAAAACGGTCATATGCCATTTTCGTTTTTTGTACACATACTATAAGTTTTAGAAATTAAAAATTTGGTCACTCGCATCAGATTTTTAAGAAACTAGTTTTCCGTATAACTTCTGGGAACTTGCATTCATTCATTTGAATGGATATCAAAGTATTTAAATTCTCGCACGAACACATGATCTCAAATGACAAGCTAATGTAAATATCATGCATGTTTCACCTAAATCGAACCAATGCGTCGTCACTTGAACCCATGACTCAACACAGGATTTGTCATGTTTTTTTTTTTGCTGGGTTATTATGAATTTTTACAAAGTTATACTAGCATAGATATAATTTCAGGTGGTAGTTCGTTTTACTCGTTTTGTTAAGCCCAAAATTAATAAATATTGCTATTTCATTGCTACGGGCAAATTAGTTTTACTTATGTACTTTCTTGAGTCATCGTGTATCTTTTATTGTTTTTTTAAGGGTTTAGTTTTGCAAGTCACTTATGCCGCGTACACATCTGGCATTTCTTATGTTGTCATTCACATTATGTTTTTATATGGAAAGCAATGCTACAGAATGAAAAATATCGGAAATGACAAACGTTGCCACTAGTACACACTATTGCGATGTCACAAAAAAATTAGGTACTATTTTATGAGGTTTGGAAAAAAAATATTTGAGCCAAAAAATGGTGGCGGTCAGATTGGGGCAAAGGTTGCCATTTCATGCTCAAAGTTGAGGGTAAAAGCAAACAAAAATTACAAGAAAACATATAACTTCCCCAGCACCCATTAATTTTCTCCAACATATTTTTTAAACACACCCACCGCCTAACTCCTATCCTTAAGGGGGCTCCTTTACAAAGGAAAATTTTTTATAAGATTTACTCGCAGGGCTCTAACTTCCCCTAGGGCATACCTATCGAAGTAAAATCTATGACCAACCTCCAATATTTTTTCAATACAAAGATTTTCTCTTAAGATACTTATCGTCTTACCATTAAGGTTGTCCTCATACAAAAAATTATTTTTTAATAATTTTTTTTAAAAAAGCCGCATGTTCCGTTTTTATGGTGCCTCCCACGGGTGTTTTCAGCAAAAAATAAAGGACATTTAGAAATGCAATAAAAATTAAATCAAAGCGCATAAAAAAGTTGACTGCACTTAGAAGACTGATGTATTTTAGCCAAGCCAAATGTCAAAATTGGATTGTAATCCTAAAAATATGTTTTTATTTGGGTTGTATTCAGTTTTGTTTGGTGTTTGACATTTCCTGCAAGAAACTTAAAAAAAAAATAAAGAAATAAATCTTCATAATAGTAGCGTTTAAGCATGTCAGGGAGATGGTGTGTTACTGATTCAAGCTAGTTTTGCTTTGTGTGATGAATATTTGGTCGGAAAAAAGAATATTCCATACAGAGTTGGGCAAAATACATGGCTTGCGGTATTTCAAATACAAAATACAAAATACTTGCTGGTCATGTATTTAAAATACAAAATACGAAATACTTTCAGGCTATGTATTTAAAATACAAAATACTTGCTAGTCATGTATGTATTTAAAATACAAAATACTTTAATTTTTTGTACGTATTTAAACCACATCATTTATGTATATATGTATGTATGTATGTATTTACAAGTGGTGTTACCAGCGATGCCAACTATTTATAACCCAAACGCGCTGTAGCCCTTCTCAAAACTCGCTAGAACGCGCTAAGTTACAGCATTATCAACAATTTATAGTCAAAACGCGCTGTTTTCCTACGCGCTAAATTAAATTTTAATAAAAGTCGATGTATGTATTAGTAAATACGAATACAATTCATGTTTTTAGTAACTCTTTTTCAGATTTTGCAATATTGCTTCCTCGAAATTATATCCTAAATAACTAAAGTCATTTAATACAGAATCAGACTCGCCTTGCAAATATTCTAAAAGTTTTTATTTTAATTTAATTTGTCAAACTTTGTAACAACTTATATAAATTGTCGAATAGTGTTGCGATTCAAATGCTTTTTGAAGTACAAAAAGAATAGATGCTTAATAACAAGGCATATTCACAAGGTAGTAGCGGAAATGCAGCTGAGCTATTTTTTTTTTCAAATTAAAGTTCATCCGAAACTTCAAAAATTTTTTACGAAAAATAAATTAAAAGAAAATGTAAAAAAATTCAATAAAAAAAATATTTTATTAAAAAAATTCTTTGAAAACAAATCTAATTTATTAAAAAAATTCTTTGAAAACAAATCTAAAAATATGAAAAAACTATTAAAAAATTGTGAAAAGTGATAAACGTTGCAAATTTTGTTAGTGGTAGCTGCCGTGGAGAAATATTTTAAAATTTATGTGAATAATTTTTATTATTATTATGTTAAACAAATTATATTTTGGAAGTTTTGGATGAACTACAACCCATGTTGTTTTTTTCATTGTTGTATTTTTTCATTGTTTTTGTAATCCTGATATTACCTGGACATGAATTTGCCTTGCTTAATAAGTTATATAAATTTTTTGGGTCACGAGTGCGAGTACTTATTTTTTACTGTGAAATTTCAAAATATTTCCCATTTACAATATTAAAATTCGTTTTAAATTCTATCCACAGTCAAGCTGCAATGATGCCCTGCTTTGTAGGATATCAAAAGGTCAAAGACTTTTGAATTAACAAAAAATTGGTCTGCCACAGACAAACTCATCGATATATTATACTTTAATATCTGTATGTAAATACTGAAGCTATGACAAATTTAAAAAGGCGACCCCTACGGTCTGCAACAATGAATTTAGAAAAGCATTTTTTAAATAGTTGTGCTGTATTGATCGAAATACTTTCTTAGCAAAAGTCTTATGATTTTTCGCGAACTATAAATTTCTAACATTAAGGTGTCACATTAGGGAGGTAGGAAATAAGATTTGGGGGGTAAGTACTAGAAGGGTACACTTGAGGTTAATGGACCCAAGAGCAAAAATATTGGCCTCCCTGAGACAAAAAATTCACTATATCAAACTTTAATATCGGACTGTAAATATGGAAGATATAACGAAAAAACTAAAAAGGCGACCCCTACGTTCGGCAAAAAAAAATAAAAATTTTTTTTTGAAATCTCCTTGGAACAATACTTTATATTCGCTGGTGTACGGAGAACTTTTTTTTTGCCTGTCGGGCGAGACGCTCTAATGTACATATGTACGTGCTTATGTTGGTACTCGCCCATACTTGCAATTTTTGTTGCAGCAATTCTTGAGTGTATTCGTGAGAGTGGTGAGAAGATTAGGGAGGGGTACAGAGTTTTATGTGCTCGCAATTCTCTTTTGTTTTGAAATTCGCAGTTGTTAATTTGAAGTTTGCAGCTGTTTTTGAGGTTTTATTTTATTTTATTTGTTCAGTTGTATGAAAAACACAAAATGTAATAAAATATAATGCTAACTGCAAAAATATAATTTCCTAATGTGGACACTTACGCAATTTCAAAGCAGAGTTTTAGAAAATTGCAAGTCTGGACGAAGACTTGACAACACAATCTCCCAAGGCAAAAGCAACCATGTTGTTTTTGTATTGTTAAAATTGTTGTAATAGTACCACCTGCAAATAAAACGTCAGAATTGACAACTGAATTGTGGTGATGCTATTCTTCCTGGTAAGTTAAATTAAATTTAGAATAATGAATAGCGTTTTATACGTCCTACAAAATCCTACTTATAACTAACTTTAAGTTGTAATAATGGCCTTAAGAGTTGGTATAGTTATGTTTTTTTAGCGATTCTAATATTTTGTTATTGGTTTGACGAATCATACATTATAAATCGATCAAAATGCAAAACACCAACAATGTAATGTATTTTGTAAATGTATTTTGCAAGATATGTATTTAAAATACAAAATACAAAATACTTGCATGTGATGTATTTAAAATACAAAATACTTCTAGGTCATGTATTTAAAATACAAATACAAAATACGTATTTGTATTTTAAATACATATTTCAAATACATGTATTTCAAATACTGCCCAACCCTGATTCCATATCAGAATCATTAAAATATGCATATTTACATTATTTTCGTTTTGCTGTCAGATACTTGAACAAACCGTGGACACTGACAATATTTTGCAAGAGTTGCAGAACTGTTTTATACAAATGGTCAAATGGCAAGATCTCTTTCGATTATTACTTAGGCGAATATCCCATCGAATTCCAAACCAGTTCATGGACCATTTGGTGGACCAGTCATTTCCAGAGCGAAGAACAGCCCATCATATTACCCTAGATATTTGGATGCTCCTGTCCAAAACCTGGTTGGGTAGTGTTATTTTATAATTACGGGTACCAAACAAGGCACTGTTTGAGTATGAAATATCACATTCGTTGAGTTGACAAGTAATTCGACACATTGAACATATCGCACACTAACTTACCGTTTACACATGCAAGTACAAGTGCAAGTAACTCAATACATCGACATATTTTTACTAATACAATCATAATGCTACAAGTAATGCGACCTCAAACCAGTGTTGCCAGAAAATGATGATGAGGGAATGCTAGATCCGTAAAAAAATTCTGCTAAAATCAAAGCAAGGCCTATTTATCAGGTCAACGCAACTCTACAAAAACACAGCAATACAAAAAACAATTTTATGTTTAAGTTGTCAGAAACACACACAAACATGAACTAAAGCATATGGTGCAAATAACTTTTGACAGCTCAAACAAGAAAACAAACCATAAAAACAAAAATCATCGTGAGAGTTGCGTTGACCTGATAAATAGGCCTTGAATCAAAGTATATTTATATAAAGTATATGCAGGTCTACAACAACTAAGAAAATACAAAAACAACATAAGCTTTGTTTGTGTAAAAATAATGAATGTCAAAAACAGATGATTACAACCAAACCTGGGCAACTTGCATTACTTTTCACAAGCACTGATTGGAAAACATAAATTTTAGTGAAAATTTAAATATGATGTTTGTAATGCACTATTTTTTGCACTAAAATAAAATCTCTTAAAAGTACTGGATTAATATTGCATTAGCAGCTAATCGTATGGCGAAAAATGTACTAATTTTGTATTGCCACTAAGCACATCATGAAGTAATGTAATATTATTGCAATATCACATATTGTACTCGGAAAATTATATAAAACATAATCATATTTTTATCAGATAGCACAAATAAAAAAAAAGTAAAGGAACATTGAAGGCTCCTGTATAAGTACGTGCTTACAAATGAAAGATCAGACCTTAGGTTTTCGTTTATTTTATTGTAAAGTTATATCTTAAAAAATGGTGATTTTATAAACGGAATATACTACCGCTTGGAACAATTTAATCAAGTTTTATCTTTCTCTTGAAAAATTATAAAAATGGTAGTGATATGATTTTCGCCTTAAATGGCGATATGTACATAGAAAATAGTTTACATATTTATGTATGTGCGTATATTTTTATGTATGTACACATTTACGTTCTATTTTTCGCCATGTGATTTGGTGCTAGCGCAATATTAATGTATTACTATAAACAGATTTTAGTTTAACGCCAAATAATTGCACTATAATTATCAAAGTTAGTTCTAATGTAATACATTTGCATTTGTATTGACTTGGTTTAGTGTGGGAAAATGGTCAATGCATTTGCTAATTAAATGTAAGACCCAGATCTGCATACAACAAAAAGGAAATGTATGGATAGACAAAACCAAAGTAAATTTATTAATTGATAAACCTTTATTACGTGAAATAAGTATAATAAAAGCTACATATTTATTTTAATAATTAAATATAATTATTTTTAAATGTTTAGTAACACCTTTTTAAGTAAAAATTTATTTCAACTTTTTCACTACACACAATTGTGTATAACAAAGCAAAGCAAAACAAAATAGCGTACGAATATTGTAAATAACTTTTGACATTCATGCATTGACACTACACGAGAAAAAAATTAATCACATGAGTACTTGCATATACTTTATATAAATTTGCTTTGGCTAAAATGTTCTACAGAAGAAAAACATAATGCCAGATTTAAATTAAAAAAAAATTATTGAAATAGCTTTGAATTTCATGTTTATACAAAGTTATTACTATTTATATTTGTTTTTATAGCACATACATATCATATGTTGGTATTTGTTATTATCCACCCTGCAGTAAGACAGGGCCAAGTGTCTATGTCAACATTAAAATTGTAGTAGTAGTAACATTGTCTACAATTTCTCTTCTATTCGTCAGTATAAAAGAAAGAGAGAAAACAAATGTGGTGTATTTCTGGTGTATTTTGCAACAACTTGTCAATATAAGTAAATTTGTATGTACGTAGTAAGGTATAGAAATGTACCAGTGGTTGGTATGTCTCTATGTTCCCATAAGAACTACGTAGTCACTACCTAGTCAATTGTATTAATGTTACTATTTGTTTGTATGTACTACGTATGTATATCGAGACCTATTTTCGGTTTAATTGTAAGCAAGATGTTGTAAAAAATAAACTTTTTAATTGAAATTAAAATAATAGCCTACCCATAGTTAATAATTATCAAAATGTCGAAATGTTTGATATCTTTTAAAATACAGGCTGTAAAATTCTATCGTAAGCGACAACTCATGTATGACGTAAAACATATTTGAATACTATAAAAACCATCTTCCCAAACCCTTAATTTTTGTCGCTTACTGATAATTGAAAATAGGGCTCCATATACACACAATACATAGGTATTCATTGTATCTACATTACGTAGGAAACACATAATTGTAAAAAAAATTACATTTATAAAAGGAATTATTCTCCAGACTGAAAAAAAATTTGACAAATTAGCATTTTTTATTTTAAGCAAATTCTGCTAAAAAGCATTTGGCAGAATTTTTTAAAAGTTGAATGCTTTTCGGGAAATGAAAATGCCAGATCTGGCAGCGAAAATGCCAAAATGGCAACAATGCCTCAAACTTCGTTCTTCTTTGGTTTTCTCTTCGCTCAACCAACGACCGGTCGGCTCATGTGTTCACTCGAGACCCTTTATTTCGTAAAATCTCGGCAAACGGTCTTTTGAGCATGTATGTGTGTTGCGAGTGTGGATAGGTAAACATTTAGATGCATGAAGATTAATTTTGTTTTTGTTGTACAAACATCTGTCTTTTATTTTACATTTACACTTCATTGACAAATAGTTTGATTTACAGATATTTTTATTGTAATTTGTTACTATCGTCTCCCTTCCTCTTTAATGCTTTGCCTGTGACGAAATACTTAAGGCAACAACATAAAGCAAACACAACAATAAAAATAAAGACCTTTTTTGCAAACACTTCGCTTGTTTTGCTCACTTACGGACACTCAGTAGCTGAGCAACGAACGATTCTGTTCGTATCATGCGGTCAGTAGGAGACGGATTCGTGTGTTACGCTCAACTCATAACCCGGGAGCGAGAACATGATTGAAAGGAAACAGAGGGTTGCTGTTCAGAAACTGTGTGATTCCGTCTCATTTTTTTATAGGTCTTTTGATTGAGAAGACCGCACAAAGAAATTTGGTTGAGCATATTTTGCGAGCTCTGCTGGCAAGAGATTTTCATTACAAGTGATTTTTTCACTTGCATGTAGGAGAATTGTCAAAAGTAAAAAAAGTGTTACCATTTAAGGATTTTATTTTAATTTTAATGGATTGCTTACATGGAATAATTTTTAAAATACTATTTCAAGTTATATACCAAGGCGAATTCTCATAAGGTGGTCTTAATTCACCAGCTGACATAGCTTCTCTGTTGTAAAATCAACCAAAATGTCAGGAAATATTTTGACAGCAGGAAATTTTACACTACAATAAAGAGCAGACAAGTGACAATATTTACTGTCGTCTTGATGTGACTTCGACGATGCCATTCATCATGTAATCATATATGATTTATTATTGATTTGCAGTATAAATTTGTTAATTATTATGTTAAAAAGTTGTTCACTTAATTTGCTTCCCTGCAATGTTCCTATGATAAAAATTTGGCAAGCCCATATTAAAAACTCATACAAACACACACAAAATAGAAACACCATACGGAACAATTTTCTTTAAAACCTTTTCTCTCAACGAAATTTTTAAAATAAACTTGCACTTGACTGTGTAAACCATCAAGCAACTTGCAAGTGTTTTTATTAGTTCCTTCGATGTATTGGTTGTTAATACGTACACGCAACTTGTAACAAGTTACCTGCATGTGTAAATGAAGCGTAAATCAAAAACAGTCACAACCCAAAATGATCAAAATGGTTTTGTTTTTTCATAAAACAGTTCACTGAACGAATTTCCAATGACTTGGAAAATTTATTTTGCAACACAGTCTTCCTGAACAATATAAAATACCGTTATGCCTGTTTTTCTGTTACTTACTTGCGTTATTTGTACAGTATAAATAGATTTTTGCCACTCCTCAACATCAAGAATTTTTGAATTGTGACTGTTTATGATTTATTATGCGATATGTACTTTTTTCAGTGTTGCCAGGTAATACCAGTTTTGGATGATTATAATTTCTATTTTATTGATGTTAACATTTTCGGGTTTTTGAAAACAAAACTTATAATTTTGGAGTTTAAACAAAAAAAAAGGCAATTAAAACAAAAAGGACAATTGAGGACAATTTATTAAAAAAGGGACACTTTTTTTGAAAAAAAATTTAAAGAACATCGTGTTAAAAAAAGGACGAATGGTCACCGGACCTAAGCCCTATCTCGACTCCTTAAGGGGGCTCCCATATAAGGGGAAATTTTTATAAAATTTGCTAGCTGGGGTCTAACTGCCCAGGGCGTTCCAATCGAAATCAAATGTATGACCAACCTCCAATATTTTTTCAATACAAAGATTTATCGTCTATCTTCAACTATTAACGTTGTCACCATACAAAAAAGAATTCTTTTTTTAATAGTTGTTTCTAGAAACACCCTTGTTCCGCTTTTAGGGTCATCTTCAACCTCATTATTATCTACGCCGTCGCTGTCTTCGTTTGATGATTGGTAACGATGTCTATACTGACATCGCGGATTCCATCAAATTCATTTTTTGTTAAATCAAGATATTCTCGAAATAAGAACATTTTAAGGCAGTATAGCCCTTTCGCCATCCAACGAGCATGACAGTATTAAACGAAGATACGAAGATAGATGACAATGAGGCAGAAACGACACAATAAATAGTGGCGCCAGTGGAGAGAAGTCGTTCTTGCCCAGTCACTGGCTTCACAGGTGTGAAGCGAATTACCTTAGCTCCCACAGAAGTACACCCAGAAATAAAGGATTTGAGCCACTACGTAACACCTGGGAAAGCAAACTTTTTTCCACGCTTTGGATTACCAATAAGTCTTTTAAATAGCGACCCAGAAACCTGGGACATCGTGAAGACTATAACGAAGCGGTAGAGATATTTCAAAAACTGCAAGTTCTCAACAACGCTGCAAAAAGAGGCGTAAAATTAAATTATAAAAAATTATAAAATTATAAGAAGAATACAGCAGTGTGTTGTGCCGCGACAAAGAAGCAAAACATTTTTACTTGAAGTCGTTGCCCAATATAAAAAGATATATCCAACACATGCCAAAAATAAAAGATAGATAACAAGTATGTTAAAAGTAAGTCTTCGTATTGAAAAAATATTTAGGGTCGATCATACATTTGACTGCGATAATTACGCCCTAGGGGCAGTTAGAGCCCTGCGAGTAGGTTAGGTTAGGTTAGGTAGGGGTGGCAGTCAGAAAGCCGGACTCACTTAGACCGTTTTGGTCCATTGTGATACCACGGAGACTCTGCTTATGCGGAGTCCCCACCGTCGAACCATCCAGAACTCAGTATAAAGCTACTGATACGTTGAAGTTCAACACTAGCAACGTCAGAAAGTTCCCTGAATTCAAGAGCGCCCATTATGGCCATTCTCTTTCCTGCAAGTCCAGGACAGTGACAAAGAAAATGTTCTATGCTTTCCTCTTCATGGATATCTTGGCAGCTACGGCAAAAGTCGTTGTGTTCAACCCTTAGCCTTTGTGCATTTGTTTCCTATTCTTTGAAATTAGCTAGTCCGTACCTTTTCTGTCTAGATGAGTCCATAACTGCCTTGTGATCACGCAATCATTTCTAGTGACCTACCTTCTATTCGTTTCGTCCTCTGTCTTGCGCCTAAGTCTGAGTTTGCAAGAGAGTAGGGGTAGACCTACACATTCCAAATCCGGTGAAACCTGTAAGGTTGTCCCAAGTTCGTCAGCCCTACAGTTCTCCTGGAAGCCTCTATGCCCCGGTATCCAGATGATCCTAATATCAAACTGCATTACCATCTAGAGAGATGAGATGATCGGCAGTCGATTGCTGTTGTTGTTCTTAGAAGCGGGAATTCGAGGCCCATAATACCTGCTCGACTATCGGTGTAAATTTTAATCAAAGTCGTTGAAGTGACATTCACTCTCAACCAATTAGCAACTTCTCTTATGGCAAGGATCTCTGCCTGAAAGACACTGCAGTGATCCGGAAGTCGCCTTGCAATACGAAGACCTAAAGCCCTCGAAAAGACCCCATAGCCCACACCTTCCTGTGTTTTGGAGCCGTCCGTATAAAAATCAACACTTTTTCTTCTACCTGGAGTTCCATTCATCCACATTTCTGTGGATGGTATTCAGGTCTTATAAAGACGTTCGTGCAGTAGAGCGGGGGAGGTTTGGTCAATCCTCCATCCTCTAACTTCATCATCGAGTATTCTGCAGTGGCCGGTTCCATTTCCGTTCCACAGAGAGGTACATCGAAGACGGACTGCCGAGGACGTTGCCATCTCCTTCCCTACTAGCCTGCGAGTAAATTTTATACAAATTTGCCCTTTATATGGGAGCCCCCTTAAGGAGCCGAGATAGGGCATAGGTATTTTCGGAGGAAATGTTGGAGATCAAAATTTACTGTGGGTCAGTTCTGCATTTTAACCCCTGGGAGGCACCATAAAAGCGTAACAAGCGGATTTCTCAAAAAAAAATTATGAAAAAAATTATTTTTTGTATGGGGACCACCCTAATGGTTGAAGATAGACGATAAGTATGTTTAGAAAAAAATCTTTGTATGAAAAAAACATTGGAGGTTGGTCATACATTTGACTTCGATACGAATGCCCTAGGGGCAGTTAGAGCCCTGCGAGCAAATTTTATAAAAATTTCCCCTTTGTATGGGAGCCTCCTTAAGGAGCTGAGATAGGGCATAGGTATGTTCGGAGGAAATTTTGGAGATAAAAAATTATTGTGGGTTGGTCTCACATTTTACCCCCCTGGGAGGTGGAAAAAGTGCATTTCTTAAAAAAAATTATTCAACAAATTCTTTTTTTGTATGGGGACCACATTAATGGTTGAAGATAGATGATAAGTATGTTTACAGAAAATCTTTGTATTGAAAAAATATTGGAGGTTGGTCATACATTTGACTTCGATAGGTACGCCCTAGGGGAAGTTAGAGCCCTGCAAGTAAATTTTATAAAAATTTCCCCTTTGTAACGGAGCACCCTTAAGGACATGAGTTAGGCGGTCGGTTTGTTTAAAAAAGATGTTGGGCGGAGAAAATTAATGGGTGCTGGTCATACATTTGACCCTTGGAGCGGTCATCCCGGGAAAGTTATATGATTTTTTGTAATTTTTTTTTTGCTTTTACCGCCAACTTTGAGCACGAAGGGGCGCCTTTTGCACCCATCTGACGGCCACTATTTTTTGCCTGAAATATTTTTTTTCCGAACCTCATGAAATGAGGGGTTCTTGCAAGTATAAATCTCGTTACTAAGAATTCTCATATAACACTATGGCATAGCTAATGTACATACTAGGATAAAATTTTTAATAATGCACTTACCAAAATTTAGGGAAATTTATGCGTTTGTGAATTTTGCTATATAGGAATGCAGCCATTCCTTAAACTGTAATAAATATTTGTCTACTTCTCCAACTGAAGTGAAACTGCCAAAGTGAGGTGGCGAATTGTTACTGGAACTAAAAATATTTTCAATAAAGTGTTCACACATTATTATGGCCGCTAATGCGTCATCAGGTAAGACCACATTACGCATAGAAAGTTTTGCGAAAGATTCAGCATATTGTTTAAGCATAGCATATGACTGTGTTGAAAGGCAATCTTAGTTAGGGAAAACAAAAATTCATTATAAAATGGCTATAATAATTATTGATTTAACACATTATTACCTTGCCTAATAGAACGAGAGGCCACGAAGTAGTTTCTTAATAAAAGCGCTGCTTCTGCTGACAAATCTACATTATTTTGCGATACACATACTAGAAAATTGCGCATATCGTCTTCGTTAACTGATAAATGATCCACTGTCGATTCAAAAACTCTAACAGAGGATTGCTCTAAAGTGTAGTCAATTAAAGCTTCATGATTGTCGTCGGAAACAAAAATAGGTAAACCAAAAATTCTGAAACGAAACATTTCATTATAAACAAATTTAAAATGATTCTAAACTTTAGCAGGAGATTATTGATTTCTTCTTCAACATACTTTAGGAATTTATTGAACATTTGTTGATCCTTAGCACCATACTTAAATGAACGCCAGTGGGTCCATATGGCTGTTTCCAAGGGAAAACTCGATTTTTCTAACATAACGGTAGAACACTCAATGATTTTAAAAATAGTCTCCGATTTTTTTACTTTTAAACGAGTCCAATCCCCAGCATAGTAAACTCCTCCCTGAGCTAATAACACGTGGTCTGCTTCAATCCAATTTGCATTAGAAAATGATTTTGTGTCATCTATTGGACCCAGAAAGCGGGATCCGAGTTGCCCAATATTTGTCATCAGATAATCTGTCATATATGTATCGTTCGACATAGCGACGATAGGTATGGGTGGACGATTTTCATTACTCTGGCAAACATTTTAAATCATTCTGATTCATAAACAAAACAAAGAATGGCGTATGTAAACTTACCCCTATAGAAACCAGGCTAAGGAGTAAGGCCATTTTTAGGGTCACGAAACACTCCATTGGCACTCGGTCTTGGCATAATTGGGAACTTAATGAGTATATAAAAGAAAAATCTGAATAATTATCTTTTACAACATCATATAGTTGTCTAACTGAACAAGGTATCGACGAAACATCCACTAGTAGATTTTTATTGTTGAAATATTTCTTCGTAGTGCACGGTTGACTATTACCTTTCTCGAATGAATGGCGCGAATTTGTTTTGTTTTGTGACTGCAATTTAAATTTTTAATTTAATGTAAAACCAAGCTGTATGTATAAGTGATAAAAAAACAAAATTTTTAATATTACCGTTTCATGACACGAATGTGAATCCCCAAAAATATGTTCAGATTGTGTTTTATCGAATATAACATCTATTTCTGTTTGACCACAAAGATTCTTATCAAATGAAAGACATAGTTTTGTACCCTGATTGTCTTTATTATCGTCATCTATTCCAGCAATAACAGATGATTTTGTATTATTAAATTGCATAAAGTTGTCCGGGAGAGAAATTTTTGAAATATTTGCATACAATTCCTTGGTGTTCGACGAAAAATTTCTTTCCGTACGAGGTGGACATGAAATAGCAATTTTCTCATGTGAATTCTCCAAACCTGATTTATACTCTAATTGTGTTTGATACTGAAATACGATTGCGATAAGTAATTCTTTGAATTGCTTTAGTAAGAGTTTTTTATCGTGCATACCTTTTGCCGAACACAATTCGAACTATCCAACTTGTTGATGCAGGATTGCTCAAAATCTGATACGAAATCAATTTGTCTAAACAGGTCATCAACTTCCCCAAAGTCGTAATTTTTTCTATAAGAGCTGTCGTTTTCACTCAAATGTTCTGTTTCATCTTGTTTTCCAATTAAATCGCAGATATTAGCGCAAGAAGTATTTGCGTTTGTATTCAATTCCGTACAAAGCTTATCTCCAAAATTAGTTTCATCCTTATCCGGCGCTGATATAGCTGAGATGTTAGAATTATTTAATGGAGAAGTCACAATAATCGAATGATCGCTTTCATTTATAGGTATATTTAGAGGTGAGGGAGACCACTGGTTATTTGGAGAATAATGATGAAAAATTGAGAAGTCTATCTGGGAATCTAATTCAGACGAGAATTCCTGGCGGTTTTGTATACCAAGGCAATTAAGTGAATCAGCTCCAACTTCATTTTTAGTTATATTTAAGTTTTTTTCACTAGAATTTTCATTTAATATTAAAGCAGCTGCTGGTTGAACTTGTGTTTCTGGTGGGCTGTCAAACCTTAAAAGAGCTTCTAATTGACTTTCTGACAGTTCTCCAAGAGAGTCTAAATTGATATTAGATTCCATGCTTCAAATTCTTGTTTTTGAGAAAAGTAATTGTAATGACCAAATATTATATATCGATTTCCCAGAATCAATTGGCAGTTAAAAACGTGCTCTGGCACTCGAACATTTACAGAACGAAATATTTTGTTGAACCGGCGTGGCGATTCCAAACTTTCAACAGGTAATATACGTAGTAAATGATATTTTTCGGTGTATCGAAGCTTCGTATACTCATTCATAGGATGACTACAACTTGCACAAATCGGAGCTGCAAAAAATAGCTTTATTCGTATTGTGGTTTATAGTAAAAATTTAATTATGTATGTGCATACGAGAGATGAGTGAGGCTCACGTAATTAACATGAATTACAATTGATTGCAAGTTGTTTCAATCACTTGAGCGCACTACATGAAAGTGAATGTAAAGAAGTTAAGTGTAAGTCAATGTGTATGACTGAATTTGTTTTCGAAAAATGTTTTGTCAAGGGACAACGAACGACTTCATTAATATTTAACTTCTTTAGTGGAATATTAGTTGTATTCGTTTATTTTGCAGTAAAATGCAGTAAATGAGTAATTACTGCGAAAATTTTAAAATTTACTCTCAAAAGGAGCTGTTGCCGAAAAAAGTGGCTCCATGAAAAATCGCCCAAAACCAAATCGCCCAAAAATAAAAATGAAAAATCGCCCAAAATTTTTCCATACAAAATTTGGGTGATTTTTCATATGAAAAAACGCCCAAAAATTTTGGACAATTTTTCATTTTTTTGGGTGATTTTTCATTTTGAAATTTTGGGCGATTTTTCATATGAAAAATGTTTCCATGAAAAATCACCCAAAACTAAAGCGCCCAAAAACAAAAATGAAAAATCGTCCAAAAATTTTTTCATACAAATTTTAAGTAATTATTCAATTGAAAATCGCCCAAAATTGTTCAAAAATTTAAAAATTAAAGGAAAAAATACACCCAAATACCATGGTGGAGAAAATTCTTAAGGCCGGCAGTGCAGGAAAATGTTATTAAACAAAAAAACTTGGCAAAGCAGAAAATCTTTATTAATCAGCGCCGTGTCGGGATACACCATGGTGGAGAAAATCCTTAAGCCCGGCCGAAGGCCGGTAGTGCAAGAAAACGTTCTTACGCAGGAAAACTTTACAAGGCAGAAAATATTTTAGGCAGCGCCCTGCCGGGAAACACCATGGTGGAGAAAATCCTTAAGCCCGGCCAAAGGCCGGCAGTGCAAGAAAACGTTCTTACGCAGGAACACTTTGCAAGGCAGAAAACATTTTAGGCAGCGCCGTGTCGGGATACACCATGTTGGAGAAAATCCTTAAGCCCGGCCGAAGGCCGGCAGTGCAAGAAAACGTTCTTACGCAGGAACGCTTTGCAAGGCAGAAAACATTTTAGGCAGCGCCGTGTCGGGATACACCATGGTGGAGAAAGTCCTTAAGCCCAAGTGCAAGAAAACGTTTTTACGCAGGAAAACTTTGCAAGGCAGAAAACATTTTAGGCAGCGCCGTGTCGGGATACACCATGGTGGAGAAAATCCTTAAGCCCGGCCGAAGGCCGGTAGTGCAAGAAAACGTTCTTACACAGGAAAACTTTGCAAGGCAGAAAACATTTTAGGTAGCGCCGTGTCGGGATACACCATGGTGGAGAAAATCATTAATGGTAGAATTAGTAGATTCGTATCGTGAGTTGACGGAGCAGCTGAGAAAATCTGTAGCATAAATATAACATGTTGCTGTTTATTTAATATGTATCGTAAGTGTATGTGAGGTAGAAATCTACAGAAAATAGATTTCTACGTCAACTTCTCTCTTACATACATGCACACACATGTATAAAGCAAAGAGAAATACAACAACAGCTGAAACGTTTGGTGGAACTCTCACGTTTTTACTAACTAACATCCAGAATTAAACGATACTACCACTTCAAAAGTAACACGATACGAATCTACTAATTCTACCATAAGCCCGGCCGAAGCCCGCAGTGCAAGAAAACGTTCTTACGCAGGAACATTTTGCACGGCAGAAAACATTTTAGGCAGCGCCGTGTCGGGATACACCATGGTGGAGAAAATCCTTAAGCCCAAGTGCAAGAAAACGTTTTTACACAAGAAAACTTTGCAAGGCAGAAAACATTTTAGGCAGCGCCGTGTCGGGATACACCATGGTGGAGAAAATCCTTAAGCCCAAGTGCAAGAAAACGTTTTTACGCAAGAAAACTTTGCAAGGCAGAAAACATTTTAGGCAGCGCCGTGTCGGGATACACCATGGTGGAGAAAATCCTTAAGCCCGGCCGAAGCCCGCAGTGCAAGAAAACGTTCTTACGCAGGAACATTTTGCACGGCTGAAAACATTTTAGGCAGCGCCGTGTCGGGATACACCATGGTGGAGAAAATCCTTAAGCCCAAGTGCAAGAAAACGTTTTTATGCAGGAAAACTTTGCAAGGCAGAAAACATTTTAGGCAGCGCCGTGTCGGGATACACCATCGTGGAGAAAATCCTTAAGCCCGGCCGAAGGCCGGTAGTACAAGAACACTTTCTTAAGCAGGAAAACTTTGCAAGGCTGAAGATATTTATTAGGCAGCGCCGTGTCGGGATTAGAGATGCTAAACGGGAAATCCCGAGCCCGGAAATCCCGGGCTTTTCGGGACTATGCAAATCCCGGAGCCCGGGATTTTTTAATTTTAAAGCCCGGGATTTTCGGGATTATCTGAATCCCGATTTTTAGCATAAATAATGTTTTTGGTGGTCATCTTCTATATTAAAAATTATTAGAAAATCCTTGTTAAAATAAAAAATTTGCTTTGAATAAATATTTTCGTAGATAATATTAAATGGCATATATCTGTGGCAATAAATAATAATGGATTAAGTTGACATAAGTGCTTTTTCATTTTATTACATATTCTTATTCTCTTCTTCAAGATCTATCACTCAGCTAAATTTCAATTTTAAAATGTACATAAGCCATAACATCTTAACTCAACTTAATCTTTTTTTAAGGTAGCTTTATTAATATTAAAATGTTTGAGCATTAAAAGTTGTATACATTTAAGTTCAATAACTTACAGCCCATTCAAAATATTTCTCATAAGAAAAAAACTTATTATTTAACTTTAACTTAATTTAAAAACTTATTTAAAAAATATCTATATATTATCTCAGGTTTTCCGCAATTTTCAATTCAATCTAAAGCGACTTACTATCAAAACAAATTATTTTGCATTTCAATATAAAAGCTTAAGTTCACTTTAGTTTTTATTTTTCTGCCAATGGATTTTTTCATAACATCTTAACTAAAAAACAACGAATATAAATAAACTAATAAAACGTTTTCTTTTTTTTTATAAAATTAACAGTTTTGTTCCAAATAAATGTGCATCTTTTTCTGTGGCTAAAAATTTTATATAAAAACTAAACACAATTTAGACACAAAAAACCTTAATATCTCGAAAGAAGACATTTCGACTTAAGCCATTATTATTTATTGCCACAGATATATGGCATTTTCTTTTCTAGGTAAAATGTGTACATACATTGCACTTTTCAATTAAAATTTGCAACTAAATGTCTGAGTTATATAAGTACCTTTAAAATATGCAAAAAAAATTAATTGTTAAATTAAAATATTATAATTACTATAAAGACGCAAATTTGTGCACAATTTTTTCGGGATTTTGTAAGTCCCGAAAATCCCGGGGTCCCGGTTCGGGATTTCGAGACTCCATCACTAAATCCCGAAGCCCGGGATTTCAAAAAACCTGTCCCGATTAGCATCTCTAGTCGGGATACACCATGGTGGAGAAAATCCTTATTCCCGGCCGAAGGCCGCCAGTGCAAAAACACTTTCTTAAGCAGGAAAACTTTGCAAGGCTGAAGATATTTATTAGGCAGGCCGGAAAATTACTATAATTTTAATTTTTTTCTGGCGTTTTTTAATTTTGGGCGATATTTCATTTTTTTTTTTTTGGGCGATTTTTCATTTTTTTTGGCGATTTTTCATATTGAAAATTTTGGGCTATTTTTCATTTTTTTTGGGTGATTTTTCATTTTGAAATTTTGGGCGATTTTTCATTTTCATTTTTGGGCGATTTGGTTTTGGGCGATTTTTCATGGAGCCGAAAAAAGTACGCGAACGGAGAAATAGTAAAAATTAGTAAGATTAAAGAAACAGCTGACTCCAACTCCACATAGTGTTGAAAAATATATAAATTTTTGACTATTCAACTCTTTTTAATTATTGGTACTCGATAAAATATTTTTATAACACGAACAATCTAAGAATAACTATGTGTTGTTGTCAGAATATTTACAACTAACTTTGATGTTATTTGTTCATTAATTAATAACAAAATAAGAAAATTTGTTTTTGTTTTCAATATAAATAAGCGAACGAAAATTTCTTGTCGACATCGTGAGCCAAGCAGTAAATTTTTTGTTCTAGTGCAATGTTTAGTAAGTGACCTATCGATAATTTTCGACTAAAGAATTTGATTCAAACATTTTTTTTCGATATGAGCAATCGTTGAATATTTTATTCTACAATCTGTATTTAAAAAATATTTTATACCCCTTTTAGACACGGAAAGTTTACTTTGCAAAGTCTTAATTCAGCTGGGAGAAAGACAGCAAGAGTAAACCTTGCATGTGTAAAATGGGTGTTACATTCATCCTTATTCCAGTTGTCAATATCGACGTCACGTCAATACAATACCAAAAAATTGGGGCTTGTTTACTCGCTCTCTAGATGTTCATAAACCATGCTACTATTTAATAGCCCCAAAACAGTCTTAGTATTGCACCAGAAAGGAGCGGTTTCACGGAAATGACAAACCTATGTATATATTCCCTTTACAATTTTTGGTGAAGGGTATAAAAACCTGTTTCTACCAAAGTATGACACAAAAATATGCATATGCCAAATATGCAAAATTATGCACCAATAAATCGATACCATTTTTACGCAAACTAATTGCAATGGCATACAATAATTAATATCAAAAATAATATTTCGTGGGTACTTCGGGAATGGGGGCATGCGGGACAGCAGGTAATTTCTCTTTACATTCACATCTTTTATTGTGAGCGTGCTCGATTGCGTGTGGAAAGGCGCTCACATTTTCATCTCTTATGCACACCAATTAATTCTTACCATCCAATAAATTGGTCCTTATTTTATTTCGTTCGCAACCAGTAGAGCAATACCAAACAGACTGCAAACTAAAAAATATATGTATGTATATGTACGAGTATGTATGTAGTTTTAAGGTATTATTTATAAAAAATCAGTTTTTATTTACAAAAGGTTAATTTAAAAAAATGTCCATACGAAATTTATTTTGTAGATCTTTTGTAAACCGAAATTACGTTTTATGAATATAGCACTTCTATACACAAAAAATTTTCTTTTTGGATTCTCACCTTTTGAAATATGTAATTTATATAGGTTCTTCTATCGAAATATACAAAAACTCGATCTCAAAAAAATCATAAGTTATGGCCTTTCTATATTAGGATATGTAGTATATATGTACATATGTACATACATAAATATATCTATAGCTAATCCGATTTTGGGGTGCAATTGAATTTGTAAATAATTACAAAATAATCTTACTCACATAGGTCTACAATAACGATACGTCTTTTGGGAAGTACCCCTCCACTGTCATACAATGTACATAATCACCCATATCGGGAAATGTGTTTCCTTTTCCCTATCAAAGAAATTCTAATATGTATGTATAATTTTTTTTAATAAAAATTCCTGTTCCCTAGATTATCGAGACGTTCAGTTCTATTGCAAACACAATATACATATCGATGGTCTCAAGTAGAAAACTCGAATTTTTACGAAATTGAGTTTTTCAGGGATTCCAATACATTTTATCAATTACACCTCGTCGCAAAAATTTATTGTAATAGTGACAGTATTCGATGTTTGATGCAAATTTTCTTGCGTTAGTGCAAATGCAAAATACCGTAGCTTTTCTTTAAAATCCAACAACAAAATACACACACAATCCAAAGAAAAGCTACGATATTTTGCATTTGCACTAACGCACGAAAATTTTCATCAAACATCGAATACCGCCAGTGTAAAAAATAACGCTTTTACGAGCAGTTGTACAGTTTCTATTATGTTTTTACCTTCTCCCGTAAAGTTACAATTATTTGAGTTAGGGCCTTGAGTTAGAGACCAACGATATGTAGATACATACATACATACATACATACATATGTATTTTAAAAAATTTTAACAACGTCTGAAAAATAATTTCAAAAGATTTTAAATTATCGGGCCTGTTCTGAAAATGACGGTGATTTAAAAAAGAAACTATTGATAGCAGACTTGGTAGTGAATTTGATTATGCAAATTATTTTCGTCAAAAAGCAGAAGAAAATCGTGATCTTATTTATAACTTAATTATAAGCAACGAAGATCATTTTTAATTAAATAGGTTCGTTAATAGGCAAAACTGCAGAATATGGGCTATGAAAAATCCTAGAGTAGTTAAATTGCGAGAATTACATCTACTTAAGTGAACCGTTTGGTGCGGTGTTTCGTCGAAAAGGATAATTAGCTTATACTTTCTTTGAAAATGAACACGATGCTGTCATTTCCATTACTGGTGTTAGATATCGTTGTTGAATTGTGTACTGTTCCATATTAAATTTCCCAAGTCTTCCCTACAAAATACTGGGCCACCCTGTATAGTAGAGCATTTTATTCCAACTTCCATCGCTATAAATCGCAAATTTTACAAAAGCAATCATTTAGCTTTTATTAAGTTTTTGAAATCACCGTGATTTGACATGTAGTGATTTGCAGAACAGGCCCGTATATAAATATTGATCTAACCAGGGCTCGCAAAATATGCTCAACCAAATTTCTCTGTGCGGTCTTCTCACTCAAAAGACCTAAAAAAAATGAGACGGAATCTCTCAGTGTCTGAACAGCAATCCTCTTTTTCGTTTCAATCGTGTTCTCGCTCCCGGGTTATGGGTTGAGCGTAACACACGAATCGGTATCTTACTGACCGCATGATACGAACAGAATTGTTCGTTGCTCAGCTACTGAGGGTCAATAAGTGAGCAAAAAAAGCAAAGTGATCACAAAAAAGGTCTTTATTTTTGTTGTTGCGTTTGGTTTACGTTGTTGCCTTAGATATTTCGTCACAGACAAAGAATTAAAGGGGAAGGGAGAAGATAATAATAAATAACAATAAAAATATCTGTAAATCAAACTATTTGTCAACGAAGTGTAAATGTAAAATAAAAGACAGATATGTGTACAACAAAAACAAAATTAATCTTCATGTATGTAAATGCTTACCTATCCACACTCGCAAAACACATACATGCTCAAAATACCGTTTGCCGAGATTTTACGAAATAAAGGGTCTCGAGTGAACACATTAGCCGAGCGATAGAAAAAAAACGCTCGTTGGTTGAGCGAAGACCAAGCCAAAGATGAACGAAGTTTGAGAGTTTTTTCGCGACAGTGCCGCATCGTGTCAGTGGACGAGTGTTTTTTGCTGACAAAAAGCACGAGAGAGACCAATTATCTGGATCTAACACGTTCAGAAACTTAAGCTTAAATTAGACGTGACATAGCCATAACGCCATAGCCATAACCAAACCAAAATTCAATTGGTTTCTATGGTGAGAGTTATGGCGAGTCTCTCTCACTCTCACTCTCACCATAGAAATCAATTGAATTTTGGTTTGGTTATGGCTATGGCGTTATGGCTATGTCACGTCTCATTTAAGCTTTAATTCACATTCGAATTTTATATGACAATTTCAAAGGACTATAACCACAAAACATACACACGAGACGGATGATAAGGGTATTTTTCTGTTTGTCTCGTTTTCTCTCAAATTTTGTAGGCGTTTTTACTTTGATTCTTCTTTCTAGTGCAATAAAACTACAACGCTTTTGATTAGCTGTATTAATTGGTAAGTAGTAATACACTACAATATCAAATACACTATATTTTTCTCTTTTTTCCACGAATTTTAAAAAACCTGATTGAAGCTTTTTTTACCTGACACTTTCTTCACTTCTGTGTATTCTGTGCTATAACTGGAAAATATGAATTTCCCATGAGTTTAGTCAGCTGCTGGTCAAAGTTACACCAGAGTGCTGAACATCAATCTGCCTCTTATACAAATGAATACACATACGCGAATACATTTCTCCTTATTCCTCAATATTTTGTACTTCAAATTAAATTTTCTATCACCGTAAATATTTTTTATTTGAGTGTCCGTAAAGTTAATTTAGGCCCTTATTATGAGGCGCATTCGATTTTCGATCTTCTTGGCAATTGAACATCGAAAATCGAATGTAAAATGCATATTAAGAACATAGACCTTTTTTGAGCAACGAATTTTCTATCGAACACAATTTTGATTTCGATGAAGTATTTCAATAAAAAATTGAATTGAAAGTCGTAAGAACTAAACAAAACGAAAGGTTTCACTCAAGGAGGAAAATTTTCAATTTGCTGTGGAGGACAGTGTATTTTAATTGTTATTACTCTACATGATTCTTAAGTTTAAAATCTTAAAGCGATTGCAAATTTTAAAAATGATAATGATATTCTTTGTAGAATGCTTGTCACAATACGAAATGAAAATTCTTTCGATCAACACTTTCGACTACAGTCGAAGATCGAAAGTTGCTCATAATAAGAGCCTTAACTTGAAGCGTAAATTATAACACTATAAACTCAAGGCACTCTACACCTTCCTCTATAGTAAATGTTTCCATCTATAGCGTTCTGCCCAAGTAGAACTCGGTAGACTAGTACTAGATCATTATGTACTTACAAAAGTTTCCCTGGTTCCGATATTGCCGATAGTATACCAATAACCTCAGAAATACCAGACTGATACGAATTTGTATGCGGCTGGAAACATAAATTCTTTTGAAGAGGTAAGCCCACAAAACGTATAAGTACGTGAACCTGATCAATATCAATAATTTTCTCAATGTCTTCAGATTGTGAGAACTCTTTCACAGCAGCCCGTAATACAGCGAATACGCAATATTTTACAGAGTTCTCAAATTGTATTGGCTCCTCAAGTAAAAAATGTAACAAGTCCAAGGAATGATTCAAAATATCACAATAAACGACCGGTAATTTAATGACAAATGCTTTAAAGCTGTCCTCTGGGCGTTTGGGTGACCGATAGCCTTCTACAAAATCTTTTGCTAGGCCTTCAACAATTTTAAAGATTTTGGTGTTGCGAATATAGGAATCAACTTGGCGTTGTTCTTGAAACCTGCACGAAAGTTAATACATATGCATATAAAATATCTGTATAAATTATTACTTACGATTGTGAGAGATAAGAATTTCCAATACTCTGTGCTTCCAAATTCGATAGAACTCCAAAACCTCCAAAACTAGAATAAGAACCGCCAACCATTTCTTGAAAAATTATACTTATGGCGAATCTAAGCTGCCATATGGATTACGGATAAAATAGTCTAATATTAATAATGCCACCTGTATACAGCGATGCCAATTTAGCGCGTTGCAATTTCAATTTTTTCCATCTTAGCGCGTTTAATAAAAAAGGCGCTAAGCTAGCTAGAATTAGCGCGTTTTAACTATGCCAAACGCGCTTTTTTCCATCTTTGCGCGTTTAATAAAAAAGGCGCTAAGCTAGTGCGTTTTGGTTATAAATAGTTTACAATGCTGTTACTTAGCGCGTTCTAGTGCGTTTTGAGAAGGGGGATAGCGCGTTTGGGTTATAAATAGTTGGCATCGCTGACTGTTTATGTCACCATAACGAAATTATATCATTATAACGACGCTGCTAATAACGATACTTTTAATGTTACTGGTTTAATATCTAACGGCCTGTCCCACGATGTCACCAGAAATCGTTCAATTGAAAACTTATATTGCAAACAACATTAGAAAATTATTCAAATGCCAAATTAGGTGGCGTAGATACATGCCTAAAGGTATGCTTTTAATTTCATTATGAAAAAAACACTATACAAATATTTAGTTCTGAATGGAGTTGGAAATTTGTTCTATGTTACCCAGCATTAAGAAGTGACATGAACATTTATACCAACGAAGGAAAAGTAATTTTTTTATTAAGAAATAATAGTACATACGTACTAATTGATCTGCCTTGTGGTATGCTTGGCGCGCAACTGTTTGTTTATACATACATATGTCAATTAAAAGTGAAACGTGAAAAACTGCTGGTGTTGCGAAATTGAAAAGCGTGTTTAAAGATTGAAATATTTCGATATTACAATAATACATGATATGCAGAAGTTGGAAAAATAATAATTAGTCAATGAATTAATTATGTTCGTTAAAACATTAAGTGCGGCAGACATACGATTTTCTCTGTTTTAAATGATGCAGAGGATCGAAATTTTCTCAGCATACAATGGATTGCAAAAAGTTGTTTGTTTCATCAAATGTAAGAATCTACAGGAGAGTCAAATGATGTTTCAATGTAAGGTAAATAAATATACACATCTTATTGAATATTATCAGTTTTGTACATATTTATACCCAGTGAATAATTTTGACATGAAACTTCATTGCACGTTGAATTTGTACCTGAATTCTACAACGTATCGAAAATTTTATGAGTGGCTTGCAAGAAATCAGACATCTTTGTCTGAGGAAGTTCGTAAAACCATTACAATATGGTTTAGAAAATCCTATATGAATTTTAAATGAGTTGTCAGCGGAAATTTTAAAAGATTTTGCGTCATATCTGAACAATGTCAGCAAAATGTGTGGAAATGATAAATGTGGTGTATATATGTATGTATGTGTACATACAACGTACATTCATATGCATATAAAAGATGTGGGTACAATTTGATTTGAAATATCTTTGTACTTGTATCTATTATAGAAACAAAACGGTTAACTAATAAAAAGGGGTTTTAACAAATCTTTGAACTACATATACATACATGTACATACTTGTTTCCGTGAGAGTCATCTTGTTGATACATATTTAAGGAGTATAATATATTCCTTAATATATACATATGTATATTATAAATTTCTGATCAATTTATAAACTTTCAATAAAATGCATTTTGTATGAAAATTTGACAAGCTTAAGGGGCATTATTATGAGTTGACGATAAAATTCCGGATAGTTAATCCTAAGCTTAGCAAAACTGAACTATAAAGTGGCCTTTAAAATTTTTCCATTATTACAACTGGCTACTAAAATAAATAATAAAATTTTTGTTTGGTGGAAACATTTGTGTGTATATTGCGGATATTGATTGTTAAGAATACTTAGTGGCAACTTCCTCTTGTTTATTTGCCAGATTAAAAACAAAATGAAACCATTTTGGTAAATTATTTTATTTTATTTGTGCATTATTTTATGTTTGTATTGTATTGTTGTTGGTTTGTGTCATGTTTTGTTGAAATAAAATTTGCTTGTAATATGTTAAGAAGAAAGTGTGGCAACGTATGCAAACGTGGCAACTACAAAGGACTAAACCTCACGATAAAAGTTACAGTTAGGGTGAACTTGCCTTAAACGTATCGCTCACTTTTCGTTAAAGTGGAGTTTTGATAAAATAAAATAAAATTTTGAATTAATGGGAAGTTATAAAAATGATCCTTAAAATGGTGTGTGAATTAGCTATATGGCGCTTATTTGATGAATATTGGCGGGAATGGTTCTTGTCTTTGCTAATAACTGTTGGTAAATGCGAGAAAGGAAATATGATTTTAATCCGTTTATAGGAAATCACTTAACTTGTTCGCCAATAAATACTAAATATATTGGAAATAGAGAAATTGGGCTCATTAAGTTTTTATTTGAAATATAAATATAAGTATCTAATCTAAGTGACGAAAAAGAAAAGAATAGGTGATCAAGTTGGTATGTTGCCACACTTAAAAAAAATGTTTGTTAATACTCGCAACATTATTATTATTAGGAAATAAAATGGTTAAGGTTGCCAATAGGGCAATATGCCAATAGAAAGAGGTTGAATAAATTGATTAGATATTTGTTTATAATAAATAAATTGATATCATTGAGAATAATTTACGTATTCTTTTTTTAAGTAAATTCACTATATAAGAAACAGCAACTAACTTAGGTTGGTGGCGGGGTGGAGGTGGGTTTGGCCGGTGGATTGCTGCCGGGCAGCATTGTTGGAATATTTAATTTTGAACCAAGTTGAAAGAGAGTAGGAGGTAATATTTAATGAAAAGAAAATAAATTGAGAATACGAGTATAAGGAATTTAAACTAACATAGGTTGGCGGCGGGGGTGGCGGAGGGGGAGATGGCCGGGCCGGGGATTTAGCGGGTGGAAGTTCAAATCTTACTAAATTAATTTTATTTTTTATTATTAATTTATGTATGTATTTAGTTGTTATTTGTGTTTTAGGGATTTGTTTTATTTATTTATTTGATGTATGTATATAAAACTATGTGCATATATATATAGATGTGTGTTGTGTTCTATATATGTATGTATATTTATGTTGTACGGTAATTTTAGTGATAATAAACTGTCTATATGTATGTATTTAGTTGTTATTTGTGTTTTAGGGATTTGTTTTATTTATTTATTTGATGTATGTATATAAAACTATGTGCATATATATATAGATGTGTGTTGTGTTCTATATATGTATGTATATTTATGTTGTACGGTAATTTTAGTGATAATAAACTGTCTATATGTATGTATTTAGTTGTTATTTGTGTTTTAGGGATTTGTTTTATTTATTTATTTGATGTATGTATATAAAACTATGTGCATATATATATAGATGTGTGTTGTGTTCTATATATGTATGTATATTTATGTTGTACGGTAATTTTAGTGATAATAAACTGTCTATATGTATGTATTTAGTTGTTATTTGTGTTTTAGGGATTTGTTTTATTTATTTATTTGATGTATGTATATAAAACTATGTGCATATATATATAGATGTGTGTTGTGTTCTATATATGTATGTATATTTATGTTGTACGGTAATTTTAGTGATAATAAACTGTCTATATGTATGTATTTAGTTGTTATTTGTGTTTTAGGGATTTGTTTTATTTATTTATTTGATGTATGTATATAAAACTATGTGCATATATATATAGATGTGTGTTGTGTTCTATATATGTATGTATATTTATGTTGTACGGTAATTTTAGTGATAATAAACTGTCTATATGTATGTATTTAGTTGTTATTTGTGTTTTAGGGATTTGTTTTATTTATTTATTTGATGTATGTATATAAAACTATGTGCATATATATATAGATGTGTGTTGTGTTCTATATATGTATGTATATTTATGTTGTACGGTAATTTTAGTGATAATAAACTGTCTATATGTATGTATTTAGTTGTTATTTGTGTTTTAGGGATTTGTTTTATTTATTTATTTGATGTATGTATATAAAACTATGTGCATATATATATAGATGTGTGTTGTGTTCTATATATGTATGTATATTTATGTTGTACGGTAATTTTAGTGATAATAAACTGTCTATATGTATGTATTTAGTTGTTATTTGTGTTTTAGGGATTTGTTTTATTTATTTATTTGATGTATGTATATAAAACTATGTGCATATATATATAGATGTGTGTTGTGTTCTATATATGTATGTATATTTATGTTGTACGGTAATTTTAGTGATAATAAACTGTCTATATGTATGTATTTAGTTGTTATTTGTGTTTTAGGGATTTGTTTTATTTATTTATTTGATGTATGTATATAAAACTATGTGCATATATATATAGATGTGTGTTGTGTTCTATATATGTATGTATATTTATGTTGTACGGTAATTTTAGTGATAATAAACTGTCTATATGTATGTATTTAGTTGTTATTTGTGTTTTAGGGATTTGTTTTATTTATTTATTTGATGTATGTATATAAAACTATGTGCATATATATATAGATGTGTGTTGTGTTCTATATATGTATGTATATTTATGTTGTACGGTAATTTTAGTGATAATAAACTGTCTATATGTATGTATTTAGTTGTTATTTGTGTTTTAGGGATTTGTTTTATTTATTTATTTGATGTATGTATATAAAACTATGTGCATATATATATAGATGTGTGTTGTGTTCTATATATGTATGTATATTTATGTTGTACGGTAATTTTAGTGATAATAAACTGTCTATATGTATGTATTTAGTTGTTATTTGTGTTTTAGGGATTTGTTTTATTTATTTATTTGATGTATGTATATAAAACTATGTGCATATATATATAGATGTGTGTTGTGTTCTATATATGTATGTATATTTATGTTGTACGGTAATTTTAGTGATAATAAACTGTCTATATGTATGTATTTAGTTGTTATTTGTGTTTTAGGGATTTGTTTTATTTATTTATTTGATGTATGTATATAAAACTATGTGCATATATATATAGATGTGTGTTGTGTTCTATATATGTATGTATATTTATGTTGTACGGTAATTTTAGTGATAATAAACTGTCTATATGTATGTATTTAGTTGTTATTTGTGTTTTAGGGATTTGTTTTATTTATTTATTTGATGTATGTATATAAAACTATGTGCATATATATATAGATGTGTGTTGTGTTCTATATATGTATGTATATTTATGTTGTACGGTAATTTTAGTGATAATAAACTGTCTATATGTATGTATTTAGTTGTTATTTGTGTTTTAGGGATTTGTTTTATTTATTTATTTGATGTATGTATATAAAACTATGTGCATATATATATAGATGTGTGTTGTGTTCTATATATGTATGTATATTTATGTTGTACGGTAATTTTAGTGATAATAAACTGTCTATATGTATGTATTTAGTTGTTATTTGTGTTTTAGGGATTTGTTTTATTTATTTATTTGATGTATGTATATAAAACTATGTGCATATATATATAGATGTGTGTTGTGTTCTATATATGTATGTATATTTATGTTGTACGGTAATTTTAGTGATAATAAACTGTCTATATGTATGTATTTAGTTGTTATTTGTGTTTTAGGGATTTGTTTTATTTATTTATTTGATGTATGTATATAAAACTATGTGCATATATATATAGATGTGTGTTGTGTTCTATATATGTATGTATATTTATGTTGTACGGTAATTTTAGTGATAATAAACTGTCTATATGTATGTATTTAGTTGTTATTTGTGTTTTAGGGATTTGTTTTATTTATTTATTTGATGTATGTATATAAAACTATGTGCATATATATATAGATGTGTGTTGTGTTCTATATATGTATGTATATTTATGTTGTACGGTAATTTTAGTGATAATAAACTGTCTATATGTATGTATTTAGTTGTTATTTGTGTTTTAGGGATTTGTTTTATTTATTTATTTGATGTATGTATATAAAACTATGTGCATATATATATAGATGTGTGTTGTGTTCTATATATGTATGTATATTTATGTTGTACGGTAATTTTAGTGATAATAAACTGTCTATATGTATGTATTTAGTTGTTATTTGTGTTTTAGGGATTTGTTTTATTTATTTATTTGATGTATGTATATAAAACTATGTGCATATATATATAGATGTGTGTTGTGTTCTATATATGTATGTATATTTATGTTGTACGGTAATTTTAGTGATAATAAACTGTCTATATGTATGTATTTAGTTGTTATTTGTGTTTTAGGGATTTGTTTTATTTATTTATTTGATGTATGTATATAAAACTATGTGCATATATATATAGATGTGTGTTGTGTTCTATATATGTATGTATATTTATGTTGTACGGTAATTTTAGTGATAATAAACTGTCTATATGTATGTATTTAGTTGTTATTTGTGTTTTAGGGATTTGTTTTATTTATTTATTTGATGTATGTATATAAAACTATGTGCATATATATATAGATGTGTGTTGTGTTCTATATATGTATGTATATTTATGTTGTACGGTAATTTTAGTGATAATAAACTGTCTATATGTATGTATTTAGTTGTTATTTGTGTTTTAGGGATTTGTTTTATTTATTTATTTGATGTATGTATATAAAACTATGTGCATATATATATAGATGTGTGTTGTGTTCTATATATGTATGTATATTTATGTTGTACGGTAATTTTAGTGATAATAAACTGTCTATATGTATGTATTTAGTTGTTATTTGTGTTTTAGGGATTTGTTTTATTTATTTATTTGATGTATGTATATAAAACTATGTGCATATATATATAGATGTGTGTTGTGTTCTATATATGTATGTATATTTATGTTGTACGGTAATTTTAGTGATAATAAACTGTCTATATGTATGTATTTAGTTGTTATTTGTGTTTTAGGGATTTGTTTTATTTATTTATTTGATGTATGTATATAAAACTATGTGCATATATATATAGATGTGTGTTGTGTTCTATATATGTATGTATATTTATGTTGTACGGTAATTTTAGTGATAATAAACTGTCTATATGTATGTATTTAGTTGTTATTTGTGTTTTAGGGATTTGTTTTATTTATTTATTTGATGTATGTATATAAAACTATGTGCATATATATATAGATGTGTGTTGTGTTCTATATATGTATGTATATTTATGTTGTACGGTAATTTTAGTGATAATAAACTGTCTATATGTATGTATTTAGTTGTTATTTGTGTTTTAGGGATTTGTTTTATTTATTTATTTGATGTATGTATATAAAACTATGTGCATATATATATAGATGTGTGTTGTGTTCTATATATGTATGTATATTTATGTTGTACGGTAATTTTAGTGATAATAAACTGTCTATATGTATGTATTTAGTTGTTATTTGTGTTTTAGGGATTTGTTTTATTTATTTATTTGATGTATGTATATAAAACTATGTGCATATATATATAGATGTGTGTTGTGTTCTATATATGTATGTATATTTATGTTGTACGGTAATTTTAGTGATAATAAACTGTCTATATGTATGTATTTAGTTGTTATTTGTGTTTTAGGGATTTGTTTTATTTATTTATTTGATGTATGTATATAAAACTATGTGCATATATATATAGATGTGTGTTGTGTTCTATATATGTATGTATATTTATGTTGTACGGTAATTTTAGTGATAATAAACTGTCTATATGTATGTATTTAGTTGTTATTTGTGTTTTAGGGATTTGTTTTATTTATTTATTTGATGTATGTATATAAAACTATGTGCATATATATATAGATGTGTGTTGTGTTCTATATATGTATGTATATTTATGTTGTACGGTAATTTTAGTGATAATAAACTGTCTATATGTATGTATTTAGTTGTTATTTGTGTTTTAGGGATTTGTTTTATTTATTTATTTGATGTATGTATATAAAACTATGTGCATATATATATAGATGTGTGTTGTGTTCTATATATGTATGTATATTTATGTTGTACGGTAATTTTAGTGATAATAAACTGTCTATATGTATGTATTTAGTTGTTATTTGTGTTTTAGGGATTTGTTTTATTTATTTATTTGATGTATGTATATAAAACTATGTGCATATATATATAGATGTGTGTTGTGTTCTATATATGTATGTATATTTATGTTGTACGGTAATTTTAGTGATAATAAACTGTCTATATGTATGTATTTAGTTGTTATTTGTGTTTTAGGGATTTGTTTTATTTATTTATTTGATGTATGTATATAAAACTATGTGCATATATATATAGATGTGTGTTGTGTTCTATATATGTATGTATATTTATGTTGTACGGTAATTTTAGTGATAATAAACTGTCTATATGTATGTATTTAGTTGTTATTTGTGTTTTAGGGATTTGTTTTATTTATTTATTTGATGTATGTATATAAAACTATGTGCATATATATATAGATGTGTGTTGTGTTCTATATATGTATGTATATTTATGTTGTACGGTAATTTTAGTGATAATAAACTGTCTATATGTATGTATTTAGTTGTTATTTGTGTTTTAGGGATTTGTTTTATTTATTTATTTGATGTATGTATATAAAACTATGTGCATATATATATAGATGTGTGTTGTGTTCTATATATGTATGTATATTTATGTTGTACGGTAATTTTAGTGATAATAAACTGTCTATATGTATGTATTTAGTTGTTATTTGTGTTTTAGGGATTTGTTTTATTTATTTATTTGATGTATGTATATAAAACTATGTGCATATATATATAGATGTGTGTTGTGTTCTATATATGTATGTATATTTATGTTGTACGGTAATTTTAGTGATAATAAACTGTCTATATGTATGTATTTAGTTGTTATTTGTGTTTTAGGGATTTGTTTTATTTATTTATTTGATGTATGTATATAAAACTATGTGCATATATATATAGATGTGTGTTGTGTTCTATATATGTATGTATATTTATGTTGTACGGTAATTTTAGTGATAATAAACTGTCTATATGTATGTATTTAGTTGTTATTTGTGTTTTAGGGATTTGTTTTATTTATTTATTTGATGTATGTATATAAAACTATGTGCATATATATATAGATGTGTGTTGTGTTCTATATATGTATGTATATTTATGTTGTACGGTAATTTTAGTGATAATAAACTGTCTATATGTATGTATTTAGTTGTTATTTGTGTTTTAGGGATTTGTTTTATTTATTTATTTGATGTATGTATATAAAACTATGTGCATATATATATAGATGTGTGTTGTGTTCTATATATGTATGTATATTTATGTTGTACGGTAATTTTAGTGATAATAAACTGTCTATATGTATGTATTTAGTTGTTATTTGTGTTTTAGGGATTTGTTTTATTTATTTATTTGATGTATGTATATAAAACTATGTGCATATATATATAGATGTGTGTTGTGTTCTATATATGTATGTATATTTATGTTGTACGGTAATTTTAGTGATAATAAACTGTCTATATGTATGTATTTAGTTGTTATTTGTGTTTTAGGGATTTGTTTTATTTATTTATTTGATGTATGTATATAAAACTATGTGCATATATATATAGATGTGTGTTGTGTTCTATATATGTATGTATATTTATGTTGTACGGTAATTTTAGTGATAATAAACTGTCTATATGTATGTATTTAGTTGTTATTTGTGTTTTAGGGATTTGTTTTATTTATTTATTTGATGTATGTATATAAAACTATGTGCATATATATATAGATGTGTGTTGTGTTCTATATATGTATGTATATTTATGTTGTACGGTAATTTTAGTGATAATAAACTGTCTATATGTATGTATTTAGTTGTTATTTGTGTTTTAGGGATTTGTTTTATTTATTTATTTGATGTATGTATATAAAACTATGTGCATATATATATAGATGTGTGTTGTGTTCTATATATGTATGTATATTTATGTTGTACGGTAATTTTAGTGATAATAAACTGTCTATATGTATGTATTTAGTTGTTATTTGTGTTTTAGGGATTTGTTTTATTTATTTATTTGATGTATGTATATAAAACTATGTGCATATATATATAGATGCTGTGTTGTGTTCTATATATGTATGTATATTTATGTTGTACGGTAATTTTAGTGATAATAAACTGTCTATATGTATGTATTTAGTTGTTATTTGTGTTTTAGGGATTTGTTTTATTTATTTATTTGATGT